>OY776279.1:16147156-17623759 GCA_963675445.1 Linnaemya vulpina | reverse complement strand
AATTTCATAAGGGGTACCTCTTTGTTCAAAAAATCGATTTTTAAAAAATTTTCTCAGATATGGCTAATTTTTTGCAAGCACGCTTATTTTTCCCAGTATTATCCAAAACAAATCATTTGTAAGGGTATAGAAGCGTATTTTTAATTTTGTGGAACAAAAGTGAAAATTGAAAATTTCATAAGGGGTACCTCTTTGTTCAAAAAATCGATTTTAAAAAAATTTTCTCAGATATGGCTAATTTTTTGCAAGCACGCTTATTTTTCCCAGTATTATCCAAAACAAATCATTTGTAAGGGTATAGAAGCGTATTTTTAATTTTGTGGAACAAAAGTGAAAATTGAAAATTTCATAAGGGGTACCTCTTTGTTCAAAAAATCGATTTTAAAAAAATTTTCTCAGATATGGCTAATTTTTTGCAAGCACGCTTATTTTTCCCAGTATTATCCAAAACAAATCATTTGTAAGGGTATAGAAGCGTATTTTTAATTTTGTGGAACAAAAGTGAAAATTGAAAATTTCATAAGGGGTACCTCTTTGTTCAAAAAATCGATTTTAAAAAAATTTTCTCAGATATGGCTAATTTTTTGCAAGCACGCTTATTTTTCCCAGTATTATCCAAAACAAATCATTTGTAAGGGTATAGAAGCGTATTTTTAATTTTGTGGAACAAAAGTGAAAATTGAAAATTTCATAAGGGGTACCTCTTTGTTCAAAAAATCGATTTTAAAAAAATTTTCTCAGATATGGCTAATTTTTTGTAAGCACGCTTATTTTTCCCAGTATTATCCAAAACAAATCATTTGTAAGGGTATAGAAGCGTATTTTTAATTTTGTGGAACAAAAGTGAAAATTGAAAATTTCATAAGGGGTACCTCTTTGTTCAAAAAATCGATTTTAAAAAAATTTTCTCAGATATGGCTAATTTTTTGCAAGCACGCTTATTTTTCCCAGTATTATCCAAAACAAATCATTTGTAAGGGTATAGAAGCGTATTTTTAATTTTGTGGAACAAAAGTGAAAATTGAAAATTTCATAAGGGGTACCTCTTTGTTCAAAAAATCGATTTTAAAAAAATTTTCTCAGATATGGCTAATTTTTTGTAAGCACGCTTATTTTTCCCAGTATTATCCAAAACAAATCATTTGTAAGGGTATAGAAGCGTATTTTTAATTTTGTGGAACAAAAGTGAAAATTGAAAATTTCATAAGGGGTACCTCTTTGTTCAAAAAATCGATTTTAAAAAAATTTTCTCAGATATGGCTAATTTTTTGCAAGCACGCTTATTTTTCCCAGTATTATCCAAAACAAATCATTTGTAAGGGTATAGAAGCGTATTTTTAATTTTGTGGAACAAAAGTGAAAATTGAAAATTTCATAAGGGGTACCTCTTTGTTCAAAAAATCGATTTTAAAAAAATTTTCTCAGATATGGCTAATTTTTTGCAAGCACGCTTATTTTTCCCAGTATTATCCAAAACAAATCATTTGTAAGGGTATAGAAGCGTATTTTTAATTTTGTGGAACAAAAGTGAAAATTGAAAATTTCATAAGGGGTACCTCTTTGTTCAAAAAATCGATTTTAAAAAAATTTTCTCAGATATGGCTAATTTTTTGTAAGCACGCTTATTTTTCCCAGTATTATCCAAAACAAATCATTTGTAAGGGTATAGAAGCGTATTTTTAATTTTGTGGAACAAAAGTGAAAATTGAAAATTTCATAAGGGGTACCTCTTTGTTCAAAAAATCGATTTTAAAAAAATTTTCTCAGATATGGCTAATTTTTTGCAAGCACGCTTATTTTTCCCAGTATTATCCAAAACAAATCATTTGTAAGGGTATAGAAGCGTATTTTTAATTTTGTGGAACAAAAGTGAAAATTGAAAATTTCATAAGGGGTACCTCTTTGTTCAAAAAATCGATTTTTAAAAAATTTTCTCAGATATGGCTAATTTTTTGTAAGCACGCTTATTTTTCCCAGTATTATCCAAAACAAATCATTTGTAAGGGTATAGAAGCGTATTTTTAATTTTGTGGAACAAAAGTGAAAATTGAAAATTTCATAAGGGGTACCTCTTTGTTCAAAAAATCGATTTTTAAAAAATTTTCTCAGATATGGCTAATTTTTTGTAAGCACGCTTATTTTTCCCAGTATTATCCAAAACAAATCATTTGTAAGGGTATAGAAGCGTATTTTTAATTTTGTGGAACAAAAGTGAAAATTGAAAATTTCATAAGGGGTACCTCTTTGTTCAAAAAATCGATTTTTAAAAAATTTTCTCAGATATGGCTAATTTTTTGTAAGCACGCTTATTTTTCCCAGTATTATCCAAAACAAATCATTTGTAAGGGTATAGAAGCGTATTTTTAATTTTGTGGAACAAAAGTGAAAATTGAAAATTTCATAAGGGGTACCTCTTTGTTCAAAAAATCGATTTTAAAAAAATTTTCTCAGATATGGCTAATTTTTTGTAAGCACGCTTATTTTTCCCAGTATTATCCAAAACAAATCATTTGTAAGGGTATAGAAGCGTATTTTTAATTTTGTGGAACAAAAGTGAAAATTGAAAATTTCATAAGGGGTACCTCTTTGTTCAAAAAATCGATTTTTAAAAAATTTTCTCAGATATGGCTAATTTTTTGTAAGCACGCTTATTTTTCCCAGTATTATCCAAAACAAATCATTTGTAAGGGTATAGAAGCGTATTTTTAATTTTGTGGAACAAAAGTGAAAATTGAAAATTTCATAAGGGGTACCTCTTTGTTCAAAAAATCGATTTTTAAAAAATTTTCTCAGATATAGCTAATTTTTTGTAAGCACGCTTATTTTTCCCAGTATTATCCAAAACAAATCATTTGTAAGGGTATAGAAGCGTATTTTTAATTTTGTGGAACAAAAGTGAAAATTGAAAATTTCATAAGGGGTACCTCTTTGTTCAAAAAATCGATTTTTAAAAAATTTTCTCAGATATGGCTAATTTTTTGTAAGCACGCTTATTTTTCCCAGTATTATCCAAAACAAATCATTTGTAAGGGTATAGAAGCGTATTTTTAATTTTGTGGAACAAAAGTGAAAATTGAAAATTTCATAAGGGGTACCTCTTTGTTCAAAAAATCGATTTTTAAAAAATTTTCTCAGATATGGCTAATTTTTTGTAAGCACGCTTATTTTTCCCAGTATTATCCAAAACAAATCATTTGTAAGGGTATAGAAGCGTATTTTTAATTTTGTGGAACAAAAGTGAAGATTGAAAATTTCATAAGGGGTACCTCTTTGTTCAAAAAATCGATTTTTAAAAAATTTTCTCAGATATGGCTAATTTTTCGTAAGCACGCTTATTTTTCCCAGTATTATCCAAAACAAATCATTTGTAAGGGTATAGAAGCGTATTTTTAATTTTGTGGAACAAAAGTGAAAATTGAAAATTTCATAAGGGGTAACTCTTTGTTCAAAAAATCGATTTTTAAAAAATTTTCTCAGATATGGCTAATTTTTTGTAAGCACGCTTATTTTTCCCAGTATTATCCAAAACAAATCATTTGTAAGGGTATAGAAGCGTATTTTTAATTTTGTGGAACAGAAGTGAAAATTGAAAATTTCATAAGGGGTACCTCTTTGTTCAAAAAATCGATTTTTAAAAAATTTTCTCAGATATGGCTAATTTTTTGTAAGCACGCTTATTTTTCCCAGTATTATCCAAAACAAATCATTTGTAAGGGTATAGAAGCGTATTTTTAATTTTGTGGAACAAAAGTGAAAATTGAAAATTTCATAAGGGGTACCTCTTTGTTCAAAAAATCGATTTTTAAAAAATTTTCTCAGATATGGCTAATTTTTTGTAAGCACGCTTATTTTTCCCAGTATTATCCAAAACAAATCATTTGTAAGGGTATAGAAGCGTATTTTTAATTTTGTGGAACAAAAGTGAAAATTGAAAATTTCATAAGGGGTACCTCTTTGTTCAAAAAATCGATTTTTAAAAATTTTTCTCAGATATGGCTAATTTTTTGTAAGCACGCTTATTTTTCCCAGTATTATCCAAAACAAATCATTTGTAAGGGTATAGAACCGTATTTTTAATTTTGTGGAACAAAAGTGAAAATTGAAAATTTCATAAGGGGTACCTCTTTGTTCAAAAAATCGATTTTTAAAAAATTTTCTCAGATATGGCTAATTTTTTGTAAGCACGCTTATTTTTCCCAGTATTATCCAAAACAAATCATTTGTAAGGGTATAGAAGCGTATTTTTAATTTTGTGGAACAAAAGTGAAGATTGAAAATTTCATAAGGGGTACCTCTTTGTTCAAAAAATCGATTTTTAAAAAATTTTCTCAGATATGGCTAATTTTTCGTAAGCACGCTTATTTTTCCCAGTATTATCCAAAACAAATCATTTGTAAGGGTATAGAAGCGTATTTTTAATTTTGTGGAACAAAAGTGAAAATTGAAAATTTCATAAGGGGTACCTCTTTGTTCAAAAAATCGATTTTTAAAAAATTTTCTCAGATATGGCTAATTTTTTGTAAGCACGCTTATTTTTCCCAGTATTATCCAAAACAAATCATTTGTAAGGGTATAGAAGCGTATTTTTAATTTTGTGGAACAGAAGTGAAAATTGAAAATTTCATAAGGGGTACCTCTTTGTTCAAAAAATCGATTTTTAAAAAATTTTCTCAGATATGGCTAATTTTTTGTAAGCACGCTTATTTTTCCCAGTATTATCCAAAACAAATCATTTGTAAGGGTATAGAAGCGTATTTTTAATTTTGTGGAACAAAAGTGAAAATTGAAAATTTCATAAGGGGTACCTCTTTGTTCAAAAAATCGATTTTTAAAAAATTTTCTCAGATATGGCTAATTTTTTGTAAGCACGCTTATTTTTCCCAGTATTATCCAAAACAAATCATTTGTAAGGGTATAGAAGCGTATTTTTAATTTTGTGGAACAAAAGTGAAAATTGAAAATTTCATAAGGGGTACCTCTTTGTTCAAAAAATCGATTTTTAAAAATTTTTCTCAGATATGGCTAATTTTTTGTAAGCACGCTTATTTTTCCCAGTATTATCCAAAACAAATCATTTGTAAGGGTATAGAACCGTATTTTTAATTTTGTGGAACAAAAGTGAAAATTGAAAATTTCATAAGGGGTACCTCTTTGTTCAAAAAATCGATTTTTAAAAAATTTTCTCAGATATGGCTAATTTTTTGTAAGCACGCTTATTTTTCCCAGTATTATCCAAAACAAATCATTTGTAAGGGTATAGAAGCGTATTTTTAATTTTGTGGAACAAAAGTGAAAATTGAAAATTTCATAAGGGGTACCTCTTTGTTCAAAAAATCGATTTTTAAAAAATTTTCTCAGATATGGCTAATTTTTTGTAAGCACGCTTATTTTTCCCAGTATTATCCAAAACAAATCATTTGTAAGGGTATAGAAGCGTATTTTTAATTTTGTGGAACAAAAGTGAAAATTGAAAATTTCATAAGGGGTACCTCTTTGTTCAAAAAATCGATTTTTAAAAAATTTTCTCAGATATGGCTAATTTTTTGTAAGCACGCTTATTTTTCCCAGTATTATCCACAACAAATCATTTGTAAGGGTATAGAAGCGTATTTTTAATTTTGTGGAACAAAAGTGAAAATTGAAAATTTCATAAGGGGTACCTCTTTGTTCAAAAAATCGATTTTTAAAAAATTTCCTCAGATATGGCTAATTTTTTGTAAGCACGCTTATTTTTCCCAGTATTATCCAAAACAAATCATTTGTAAGGGTATAGAAGCGTATTTTTAATTTTGTGGAACAAAAGTTAAAATTGAAAATTTCATAAGGGGTACCTCTTTGTTCAAAAAATCGATTTTAAAAAATTTCCTCAGATATGGCTAATTTTTTGTAAGCACGCTTATTTTTCCCAGTATTATCCAAAACAAATCATTTGTAAGGGTATAGAAGCGTATTTTTAATTTTGTGGAACAAAAGTGAAAATTGAAAATTTCATAAGGGGTACCTCTTTGTTCAAAAAATCGATTTTTAAAAAATTTTCTCAGATATGGCTAATTTTTTGTAAGCACGCTTATTTTTCCCAGTATTATCCAAAACAAATCATTTGTAAGGGTATAGAAGCGTATTTTTAATTTTGTGGAACAAAAGTGAAAATTGAAAATTTCATAAGGGGTACCTCTTTGTTCAAAAATCGATTTTTAAAAAATTTCCTCAGATATGGCTAATTTTTTGTAAGCACGCTTATTTTTCCCAGTATTATCCAAAACAAATCATTTGTAAGGGTATAGAAGCGTATTTTTAATTTTGTGGAACAAAAGTGAAAATTGAAAATTTCATAAGGGGTACCTCTTTGTTCAAAAAATCGATTTTTAAAAAATTTCCTCAGATATGGCTAATTTTTTGTAAGCACGCTTATTTTTCCCAGTATTATCCAAAACAATTCATTTGTAAGGGTATAGAAGCATATTTTTAATTTTGTGGAACAAAAGTGAAAATTGAAAATTTCATAAGGGGTACCTCTTTGTTCAAAAAATCGATTTTTAAAAAATTTCCTCAGATATGGCTAATTTTTTGTAAGCACGCTTATTTTTCCCAGTATTATCCAAAAAAAATCATTTGTAAGGGTATAGAAGCGTATTTTTAATTTTGTGGAACAAAAGTGAAAATTGAAAATTTCATAAGGGGTACCTCTTTGTTCAAAAAATCGATTTTTAAAAAATTTCCTCAGATATGGCTAATTTTTTGTAAGCACGCTTATTTTTCCCAGTATTATCCACAACAAATCATTTGTAAGGGTATAGAAGCGTTTTTTTAATTTTGTGGAACAAAAGTGAAAATTGAAAATTTCATAAGGGGTACCTCTTTGTTCAAAAAATCGATTTTTAAAAAATTTCCTCAGATATGGCTAATTTTTTGTAAGCACGCTTATTTTTCCCAGTATTATCCAAAACAAATCATTTGTAAGGGTATAGAAGCGTATTTTTAATTTTGTGGAACAAAAGTGAAAATTGAAAATTTCATAAGGGGTACCTCTTTGTTCAAAAAATCGATTTTTAAAAAATTTCCTCAGATATGGCTAATTTTTTGTAAGCACGCTTATTTTTCCCAGTATTATACAAAACAAATCATTTGTAAGGGTATAGAAGCGTATTTTTAATTTTGTGGAACAAAAGTGAAAATTGAAAATTTCATAAGGGGTACCTCTTTGTTCAAAAAATCGATTTTTAAAAAATTTCCTCAGATATGGCTAATTTTTTGTAAGCACGCTTATTTTTCCCAGTATTATCCAAAACAAATCATTTGTAAGGGTATAGAAGCGTATTTTTAATTTTGTGGAACAAAAGTGAAAATTGAAAATTTCATAAGGGGTACCTCTTTGTTCAAAAAATCGATTTTTAAAAAATTTCCTCAGATATGGCTAATTTTTTGTAAGCACGCTTATTTTTCCCAGTATTATCCAAAACAAATCATTTGTAAGGGTATAGAAGCGTATTTTTAATTTTGTGGAACAAAAGTGAAAATTGAAAATTTCATAAGGGGTACCTCTTTGTTCAAAAAATCGATTTTTAAAAAATTTCCTCAGATATGGCTAATTTTTTGTAAGCACGCTTATTTTTCCCAGTATTATCCAAAACAAATCATTTGTAAGGGTATAGAAGCGTATTTTTAATTTTGTGGAACAAAAGTGAAAATTGAAAATTTCATAAGGGGTACCTCTTTGTTCAAAAAATCGATTTTTAAAAAATTTCCTCAGATATGGCTAATTTTTTGTAAGCACGCTTATTTTTCCCAGTATTATCCAAAACAAATCATTTGTAAGGGTATAGAAGCGTATTTTTAATTTTGTGGAACAAAAGTGAAAATTGAAAATTTCATAAGGGGTACCTCTTTGTTCAAAAAATCGATTTTTAAAAAATTTCCTCAGATATGGCTAATTTTTTGTAAGCCCGCTTGTTTTTCCCAGTATTATCCAAAACAAATCATTTGTAAGGGTATAGAAGCGTATTTTTAATTTTGTGGAACAAAAGTGAAAATTGAAAATTTCATAAGGGGTACCTCTTTGTTCAAAAAATCGATTTTTAAAAAATTTCCTCAGATATGGCTAATTTTTTGTAAGCACGCTTATTTTTCCCAGTATTATCCAAAACAAATCATTTGTAAGGGTATAGAAGCGTATTTTTAATTTTGTGGAACAAAAGTGAAAATTGAAAATTTCATAAGGGGTACCTCTTTGTTCAAAAAATCGATTTTTAAAAAATTTCCTCAGATATGGCTAATTTTTTGTAAGCACGCTTATTTTTCCCAGTATTATCCAAAACAAATCATTTGTAAGGGTATAGAAGCGTATTTTTAATTTTGTGGAACAAAAGTGAAAATTGAAAATTTCATAAGGGGTACCTCTTTGTTCAAAAAATCGATTTTTAAAAAATTTTCTCAGATATGGCTAATTTTTTGAGAGCACGCTTATTTTTCCCAGTATTATCCAAAACAAATCATTTGTAAGGGTATAGAAGCGTATTTTTAATTTTGTGGAACAAAAGTGAAAATTGAAAATTTCATAAGGGGTACCTCTTTGTTCAAAAAATCGATTTTTAAAAAATTTTTTCAGATATGGCTAATTTTTTGTAAGCACGCTTATTTTTCCCAGTATTATCCAAAACAAATCATTTGTAAGGGTATAGAAGCGTATTTTTAATTTTGTGGAACAAAAGTGAAAATCGAAAATTTCATAAGGGGTACCTCTTTGTTCAAAAAATCGATTTTTAAAAAATTTTCTCAGATATGGCTAATTTTTTGTAAGCACGCTTATTTTCCCAGTATTATCCAAAACAAATCATTTGTAAGGGTATAGAAGCGTATTTTTAATTTTGTGGAACAAAAGTGAAAATTGAAAATTTCATAAGGGGTACCTCTTTGTTCAAAAAATCGATTTTTAAAAAATTTTCTCAGATATGGCTAATTTTTTGTAAGCACGCTTATTTTTCCCAGTATTATCCAAAACAAATCATTTGTAAGGGTATAGAAGCGTATTTTTAATTTTGTGGAACAAAAGTGAAAATCGAAAATTTCATAAGGGGTACCTCTTTGTTCAAAAAATCGATTTTTAAAAAATTTTCTCAGATATGGCTAATTTTTTGTAAGCACGCTTATTTTTCCCAGTATTATCCAAAACAAATCATTTGTAAGGGTATAGAAGCGTATTTTTAATTTTGTGGAACAAAAGTGAAAATCGAAAATTTCATAAGGGGTACCTCTTTGTTCAAAAAATCGATTTTTAAAAAATTTTCTCAGATATGGCTAATTTTTTGTAAGCACGCTTATTTTTCCCAGTATTATCCAAAACAAATCATTTGTAAGGGTATAGAAGCGTATTTTTAATTTTGTGGAACAAAAGTGAAAATCCAAAACAAATCATTTGTAAGGGTATAGAAGCGTATTTTTAATTTTGTGGAACAAAAGTGAAAATCGAAAATTTCATAAGGGGTACCTCTTTGTTCAAAAAATCGATTTTTAAAAAATTTTCTCAGATATGGCTAATTTTTTGTAAGCACGCTTATTTTTCCCAGTATTATCCAAAACAAATCATTTGTAAGGGTATAGAAGCGTATTTTTAATTTTGTGGAACAAAAGTGAAAATCGAAAATTTCATAAGGGGTACCTCTTTGTTCAAAAAATCGATTTTTAAAAAATTTTCTCAGATATGGCTAATTTTTTGTAAGCACGCTTATTTTTCCCAGTATTATCCAAAACAAATCATTTGTAAGGGTATAGAAGCGTATTTTTAATTTTGTGGAACAAAAGTGAAAATCGAAAATTTCATAAGGGGTACCTCTTTGTTCAAAAAATCGATTTTTAAAAAATTTTCTCAGATATGGCTAATTTTTTGTAAGCACGCTTATTTTTCCCAGTATTATCCAAAACAAATCATTTGTAAGGGTATAGAAGCGTATTTTTAATTTTGTGGAACAAAAGTGAAAATCGAAAATTTCATAAGGGGTACCTCTTTGTTCAAAAAATCGATTTTTAAAAAATTTTCTCAGATATGGCTAATTTTTTGTAAGCACGCTTATTTTCCCAGTATTATCCAAAACAAATCATTTGTAAGGGTATAGAAGCGTATTTTTAATTTTGTGGAACAAAAGTGAAAATCGAAAATTTCATAAGGGGTACCTCTTTGTTCAAAAAATCGATTTTTAAAAAATTTTCTCAGATATGGCTAATTTTTTGTAAGCACGCTTATTTTTCCCAGTATTATCCAAAACAAATCATTTGTAAGGGTATAGATTCGTATTTTTAATTTTGTGGAACAAAAGTGAAAATCGAAAATTTCATAAGGGGTACCTCTTTGTTCAAAAAATCGATTTTTAAAAAATTTTCTCAGATATGGCTAATTTTTTGTAAGCACGCTTATTTTTCCCAGTATTATCCAAAACAAATCATTTGTAAGGGTATAGAAGCGTATTTTTAATTTTGTGGAACAAAAGTGAAAATCGAAAATTTCATAAGGGGTACCTCTTTGTTCAAAAAATCGATTTTTAAAAAATTTTCTCAGATATGGCTAATTTTTTGTAAGCACGCTTATTTTTCCCAGTATTATCCAAAACAAATCATTTGTAAGGGTATAGAAGCGTATTTTTAATTTTGTGGAACAAAAGTGAAAATCGAAAATTTCATAAGGGGTACCTCTTTGTTCAAAAAATCGATTTTTAAAAAATTTTCTCAGATATGGCTAATTTTTTGTAAGCACGCTTATTTTTCCCAGTATTATCCAAAACAAATCATTTGTAAGGGTATAGAAACGTATTTTTAATTTTGTGGAACAAAAGTGAAAATCGAAAATTTCATAAGGGGTACCTCTTTGTTCAAAAAATCGATTTTTAAAAAATTTTCTCAGATATGGCTAATTTTTTGTAAGCACGCTTATTTTTCCCAGTATTATCTAAAACAAATCATTTGTAAGGGTATAGAAGCATATTTTTAATTTTGTGGAACAAAAGTGAAAATCGAAAATTTCATAAGGGGTACCTCTTTGTTCAAAAAATCGATTTTTAAAAAATTTTCTCAGATATGGCTAATTTTTTGTAAGCACGCTTATTTTTCCCAGTATTATCCAAAACAAATCATTTGTAAGGGTATAGAAACGTATTTTTAATTTTGTGGAACAAAAGTGAAAATTTAAAATTTCATAAGGGGTACCTCTTTGTTCAAAAAATCGATTTTTAAAAAATTTTCTCAGATATGGCTAATTTTTTGTAAGCACGCTTATTTTTCCCAGTATTATCCAAAACAAATCATTTGTAAGGGTATAGAAGCATATTTTTAATTTTGTGGAACAAAAGTGAAAATCGAAAATTTCATAAGGGGTACCTCTTTGTTCAAAAAATCGATTTTTAAAAAATTTTCTCAGATATGGCTAATTTTTTGTAAGCACGCTTATTTTTCCAAGTATTATCTAAAACAAATCATTTGTAAGGGTATAGAAGCGTATTTTTAATTTTGTGGAACAAAAGTGAAAATTGAAAATTTCATAAGGGGTACCTCTTTGTTCAAAAAATCGATTTTTAAAAAATTTTCTCAGATATGGCTAATTTTTTGTAAGCATGCTTATTTTTCCCAGTATTATCCAAAACAAATCATTTGTAAGGGTATAGAAGCGTATTTTTAATTTTGTGGAACAAAAGTGAAAATCGAAAATTTCATAAGGGGTACCTCTTTGTTCAAAAAATCGATTTTTAAAAAATTTTCTCAGATATGGCTAATTTTTTGTAAGCACGCTTATTTTTCCCAGTATTATCCAAAACAAATCATTTGTAAGGGTATAGAAGCGTATTTTTAATTTTGTGGAACAAAAGTGAAAATCGAAAATTTCATAAGGGGTACCTCTTTGTTCAAAAAATCGATTTTTAAAAAATTTTCTCAGATATGGCTAATTTTTTGTAAGCACGCTTATTTTTCCCAGTATTATCCAAAACAAATCATTTGTAAGGGTATAGAAACGTATTTTTAATTTTGTGGAACAAAAGTGAAAATAGAAAATTTCATAAGGGGTACCTCTTTGTTCAAAAAATCGATTTTAAAAAAATTTTCTCAGATATGGCTAATTTTTTGTAAGCACGCTTATTTTTCCCAGTATTATCCAAAACAAATCATTTGTAAGGGTATAGAAACGTATTTTTAATTTTGTGGAACAAAAGTGAAAATCGAAAATTTCATAAGGGGTACCTCTTTGTTCAAAAAATCGATTTTTAAAAAATTTTCTCAGATATGGCTAATTTTTTGTAAGCACGCTTATTTTTCCCAGTATTATCCAAAACAAATCATTTGTAAGGGTATAGAAGCATATTTTTAATTTTGTGGAACAAAAGTGAAAATCGAAAATTTCATAAGGGGTACCTCTTTGTTCAAAAAATCGATTTTTAAAAAATTTTCTCAGATATGGCTAATTTTTTGTAAGCACGCTTATTTTTCCCAGTATTATCCAAAACAAATCATTTGTAAGGGTATAGAAACGTATTTTTAATTTTGTGGAACAAAAGTGAAAATTGAAAATTTCATAAGGGGTACCTCTTTGTTCAAAAAATCGATTTTTAAAAAATTTTCTCAGATATGGCTAATTTTTTGTAAGCACGCTTATTTTTCCCAGTATTATCCAAAACAAATCATTTGTAAGGGTATAGAAACGTATTTTTAATTTTGTGGAACAAAAGTGAAAATTGAAAATTTCATAAGGGGTACCTCTTTGTTCAAAAAATCGATTTTTAAAAAATTTTCTCAGATATGGCTAATTTTTTGTAAGCACGCTTATTTTTCCCAGTATTATCCAAAACAAATCATTTGTAAGGGTATAGAAACGTATTTTTAATTTTGTGGAACAAAAGTGAAAATCGAAAATTTCATAAGGGGTACCTCTTTGTTCAAAAAATCGATTTTTAAAAAATTTTCTCAGATATGGCTAATTTTTTGTAAGCACGCTTATTTTTCCCAGTATTATCCAAAACAAATCATTTGTAAGGGTATAGAAACGTATTTTTAATTTTGTGGAACAAAAGTGAAAATTGAAAATTTCATAAGGGGTACCTCTTTGTTCAAAAAATCGATTTTTAAAAAATTTTCTCAGATATGGCTAATTTTTTGTAAGCACGCTTATTTTTCCCAGTATTATCCAAAACAAATCATTTGTAAGGGTATAGAAACGTATTTTTAATTTTGTGGAACAAAAGTGAAAATCGAAAATTTCATAAGGGGTACCTCTTTGTTCAAAAAATCGATTTTTAAAAAATTTTCTCAGATATGGCTAATTTTTTGTAAGCACGCTTATTTTTCCCAGTATTATCCAAAACAAATCATTTGTAAGGGTATAGAAACGTATTTTTAATTTTGTGGAACAAAAGTGAAAATCGAAAATTTCATAAGGGGTACCTCTTTGTTCAAAAAATCGATTTTTAAAAAATTTTCTCAGATATGGCTAATTTTTTGTAAGCACGCTTATTTTTTCCAGTATTATCCAAAACAAATCATTTGTAAGGGTATAGAAACGTATTTTTAATTTTGTGGAACAAAAGTGAAAATTGAAAATTTCATAAGGGGTACCTCTTTGTTCAAAAAATCGATTTTTAAAAAATTTTCTCAGATATGGCTAATTTTTTGTAAGCACGCTTATTTTTCCCAGTATTATCCAAAACAAATCATTTGTAAGGGTATAGAAACGTATTTTTAATTTTGTGGAACAAAAGTGAAAATCGAAAATTTCATAAGGGGTACCTCTTTGTTCAAAAAATCGATTTTTAAAAAATTTTCTCAGATATGGCTAATTTTTTGTAAGCACGCTTATTTTTCCCAGTATTATCCAAAACAAATCATTTGTAAGGGTATAGAAACGTATTTTTAATTTTGTGGAACAAAAGTGAAAATTGAAAATTTCATAAGGGGTACCTCTTTGTTCAAAAAATCGATTTTTAAAAAATTTTCTCAGATATGGCTAATTTTTTGTAAGCACGCTTATTTTTCCCAGTATTATCCAAAACAAATCATTTGTAAGGGTGTAGAAGCGTATTTTTAATTTTGTGGAACAAAAGTGAAAATGAAAATTTCATAAGGGGTACCTTTTTGTTAAAAAAATCGATTTTTCTAAAATTTTCTCAGATATGGCTAATTTTTTGTAAGCACGCTTATTTTTCCCAGTATTATCCAAAACAAATCATTAGTAAGGGTATAGAAGCATATTTTTAATTTTGTGGAACAAAAGTGAAAATTGAAAATTTCATAAGGGGTACCTCTTTGTTCAAAAAATCGATTTTTAAAAAATTTTCTCAGATATGGCTAATTTTTTGTAAGCACGCTTATTTTTCCCAGTATTATCCAAAACAAATCATTTGTAAGGGTATAGAAACGTATTTTTAATTTTGTGGAACAAAAGTGAAAATCGAAAATTTCATAAGGGGTACCTCTTTGTTCAAAAAATCGATTTTTAAAAAATTTTCTCAGATATGGCTAATTTTTTGTAAGCACGCTTATTTTTCCCAGTATTATCCAAAACAAATCATTTGTAAGGGTATAGAAACGTATTTTTAATTTTGTGGAACAAAAGTGAAAATCGAAAATTTCATAAGGGGTACCTCTTTGTTCAAAAAATCGATTTTTAAAAAATTTTCTCAGATATGGCTAATTTTTTGTAAGCACGCTTATTTTTCCCAGTATTATCCAAAACAAATCATTTGTAAGGGTATAGAAACGTATTTTTAATTTTGTGGAACAAAAGTGAAAATCGAAAATTTCATAAGGGGTACCTCTTTGTTCAAAAAATCGATTTTTAAAAAATTTTCTCAGATATGGCTAATTTTTTGTAAGCACGCTTATTTTTCCCAGTATTATCCAAAACAAATCATTTGTAAGGGTATAGAAACGTATTTTTAATTTTGTGGAACAAAAGTGAAAATTGAAAATTTCATAAGGGGTACCTCTTTGTTCAAAAAATCGATTTTTAAAAAATTTTCTCAGATATGGCTAATTTTTTGTAAGCACGCTTATTTTTCCCAGTATTATCCAAAACAAATCATTTGTAAGGGTGTAGAAGCGTATTTTTAATTTTGTGGAACAAAAGTGAAAATGAAAATTTCATAAGGGGTACCTTTTTGTTAAAAAAATCGATTTTTCTAAAATTTTCTCAGATATGGCTAATTTTTTGTAAGCACGCTTATTTTTCCCAGTATTATCCAAAACAAATCATTAGTAAGGGTATAGAAGCATATTTTTAATTTTGTGGAACAAAAGTGAAAATCGAAAATTTCATAAGGGGTACCTCTTTGTTCAAAAAATCGATTTTTCTAAAATTTTCTCAGATATGGCTAATTTTTTGTAAGCACGCTTATTTTTCCCAGTATTATCCAAAACAAATCATTAGTAAGGGTATAGAAGCATATTTTTAATTTTGTGGAACAAAAGTGAAAATCGAAAATTTCATAAGGGGTACCTCTTTGTTCAAAAAATCGATTTTTCTAAAATTTTCTCAGATATGGCTAATTTTTTGTAAGCACGCTTATTTTTCCCAGTATTATCCAAAACAAATCATTAGTAAGGGTATAGAAGCATATTTTTAATTTTGTGGAACAAAAGTGAAAATCGAAAATTTCATAAGGGGTACCTCTTTGTTCAAAAAATCGATTTTTCTAAAATTTTCTCAGATATGGCTAATTTTTTGTAAGCACGCTTATTTTTCCCAGTATTATCCAAAACAAATCATTAGTAAGGGTATAGAAGCATATTTTTAATTTTGTGGAACAAAAGTGAAAATCGAAAATTTCATAAGGCTCTTTGTTCAAAAAATCGATTTTTCTAAAATTTTCTCAGATATGGCTAATTTTTTGTAAGCACGCTTATTTTTCCCAGTATTATCCAAAACAAATCATTAGTAAGGGTATAGAAGCATATTTTTAATTTTGTGGAACAAAAGTGAAAATCGAAAATTTCATAAGGGGTACCTCTTTGTTCAAAAAATCGATTTTTCTAAAATTTTCTCAGATATGGCTAATTTTTTGTAAGCACGCTTATTTTTCCCAGTATTATCCAAAACAAATCATTTGTAAGGGTATAGAAACGTATTTTTAATTTTGTGGAACAAAAGTGAAAATCGAAAATTTCATAAGGGGTACCTCTTTGTTCAAAAAATCGATTTTTAAAAAATTTTCTCAGATATGGCTAATTTTTTGTAAGCACGCTTATTTTTCCCAGTATTATCCAAAACAAATCATTTGTAAGGGTATAGAAACGTATTTTTAATTTTGTGGAACAAAAGTGAAAATCGAAAATTTCATAAGGGGTACCTCTTTGTTCAAAAAATCGATTTTTAAAAAATTTTCTCAGATATGGCTAATTTTTTGTAAGCACGCTTATTTTTCCCAGTATTATCCAAAACAAATCATTTGTAAGGGTATAGAAACGTATTTTTAATTTTGTGGAACAAAAGTGAAAATTGAAAATTTCATAAGGGGTACCTCTTTGTTCAAAAAATCGATTTTTAAAAAATTTTCTCAGATATGGCTAATTTTTTGTAAGCACGCTTATTTTTCCCAGTATTATCCAAAACAAATCATTTGTAAGGGTATAGAAACGTATTTTTAATTTTGTGGAACAAAAGTGAAAATCGAAAATTTCATAAGGGGTACCTCTTTGTTCAAAAAATCGATTTTTAAAAAATTTTCTCAGATATGGCTAATTTTTTGTAAGCACGCTTATTTTTCCCAGTATTATCCAAAACAAATCATTTGTAAGGGTATAGAAACGTATTTTTAATTTTGTGGAACAAAAGTGAAAATTGAAAATTTCATAAGGGGTACCTCTTTGTTCAAAAAATCGATTTTTAAAAAATTTTCTCAGATATGGCTAATTTTTTGTAAGCACGCTTATTTTTCCCAGTATTATCCAAAACAAATCATTTGTAAGGGTGTAGAAGCGTATTTTTAATTTTGTGGAACAAAAGTGAAAATGAAAATTTCATAAGGGGTACCTTTTTGTTAAAAAAATCGATTTTTCTAAAATTTTCTCAGATATGGCTAATTTTTTGTAAGCACGCTTATTTTTCCCAGTATTATCCAAAACAAATCATTAGTAAGGGTATAGAAGCATATTTTTAATTTTGTGGAACAAAAGTGAAAATGAAAATTTCATAAGGGGTACCTTTTTGTTAAAAAAATCGATTTTTCTAAAATTTTCTCAGATATGGCTAATTTTTTGTAAGCACGCTTATTTTTCCCAGTATTATCCAAAACAAATCATTAGTAAGGGTATAGAAGCATATTTTTAATTTTGTGGAACAAAAGTGAAAATCGAAAATTTCATAAGGGGTACCTCTTTGTTCAAAAAATCGATTTTTCTAAAATTTTCTCAGATATGGCTAATTTTTTGTAAGCACGCTTATTTTTCCCAGTATTATCCAAAACAAATCATTAGTAAGGGTATAGAAGCATATTTTTAATTTTGTGGAACAAAAGTGAAAATCGAAAATTTCATAAGGGGTACCTCTTTGTTCAAAAAATCGATTTTTCTAAAATTTTCTCAGATATGGCTAATTTTTTGTAAGCACGCTTATTTTTCCCAGTATTATCCAAAACAAATCATTAGTAAGGGTATAGAAGCATATTTTTAATTTTGTGGAACAAAAGTGAAAATCGAAAATTTCATAAGGGGTACCTCTTTGTTCAAAAAATCGATTTTTCTAAAATTTTCTCAGATATGGCTAATTTTTTGTAAGCACGCTTATTTTTCCCAGTATTATCCAAAACAAATCATTAGTAAGGGTATAGAAGCATATTTTTAATTTTGTGGAACAAAAGTGAAAATCGAAAATTTCATAAGGCTCTTTGTTCAAAAAATCGATTTTTCTAAAATTTTCTCAGATATGGCTAATTTTTTGTAAGCACGCTTATTTTTCCCAGTATTATCCAAAACAAATCATTTGTAAGGGTATAGAAACGTATTTTTAATTTTGTGGAACAAAAGTGAAAATCGAAAATTTCATAAGGGGTACCTCTTTGTTCAAAAAATCGATTTTTAAAAAATTTTCTCAGATATGGCTAATTTTTTGTAAGCACGCTTATTTTTCCCAGTATTATCCAAAACAAATCATTTGTAAGGGTATAGAAACGTATTTTTAATTTTGTGGAACAAAAGTGAAAATCGAAAATTTCATAAGGGGTACCTCTTTGTTCAAAAAATCGATTTTTAAAAAATTTTCTCAGATATGGCTAATTTTTTGTAAGCACGCTTATTTTTCCCAGTATTATCCAAAACAAATCATTTGTAAGGGTATAGAAACGTATTTTTAATTTTGTGGAACAAAAGTGAAAATTGAAAATTTCATAAGGGGTACCTCTTTGTTCAAAAAATCGATTTTTAAAAAATTTTCTCAGATATGGCTAATTTTTTGTAAGCACGCTTATTTTTCCCAGTATTATCCAAAACAAATCATTTGTAAGGGTATAGAAACGTATTTTTAATTTTGTGGAACAAAAGTGAAAATCGAAAATTTCATAAGGGGTACCTCTTTGTTCAAAAAATCGATTTTTAAAAAATTTTCTCAGATATGGCTAATTTTTTGTAAGCACGCTTATTTTTCCCAGTATTATCCAAAACAAATCATTTGTAAGGGTATAGAAACGTATTTTTAATTTTGTGGAACAAAAGTGAAAATTGAAAATTTCATAAGGGGTACCTCTTTGTTCAAAAAATCGATTTTTAAAAAATTTTCTCAGATATGGCTAATTTTTTGTAAGCACGCTTATTTTTCCCAGTATTATCCAAAACAAATCATTTGTAAGGGTGTAGAAGCGTATTTTTAATTTTGTGGAACAAAAGTGAAAATGAAAATTTCATAAGGGGTACCTTTTTGTTAAAAAAATCGATTTTTCTAAAATTTTCTCAGATATGGCTAATTTTTTGTAAGCACGCTTATTTTTCCCAGTATTATCCAAAACAAATCATTAGTAAGGGTATAGAAGCATATTTTTAATTTTGTGGAACAAAAGTGAAAATGAAAATTTCATAAGGGGTACCTTTTTGTTAAAAAAATCGATTTTTCTAAAATTTTCTCAGATATGGCTAATTTTTTGTAAGCACGCTTATTTTTCCCAGTATTATCCAAAACAAATCATTAGTAAGGGTATAGAAGCATATTTTTAATTTTGTGGAACAAAAGTGAAAATCGAAAATTTCATAAGGGGTACCTCTTTGTTCAAAAAATCGATTTTTCTAAAATTTTCTCAGATATGGCTAATTTTTTGTAAGCACGCTTATTTTTCCCAGTATTATCCAAAACAAATCATTAGTAAGGGTATAGAAGCATATTTTTAATTTTGTGGAACAAAAGTGAAAATCGAAAATTTCATAAGGGGTACCTCTTTGTTCAAAAAATCGATTTTTCTAAAATTTTCTCAGATATGGCTAATTTTTTGTAAGCACGCTTATTTTTCCCAGTATTATCCAAAACAAATCATTAGTAAGGGTATAGAAGCATATTTTTAATTTTGTGGAACAAAAGTGAAAATCGAAAATTTCATAAGGGGTACCTCTTTGTTCAAAAAATCGATTTTTCTAAAATTTTCTCAGATATGGCTAATTTTTTGTAAGCACGCTTATTTTTCCCAGTATTATCCAAAACAAATCATTAGTAAGGGTATAGAAGCATATTTTTAATTTTGTGGAACAAAAGTGAAAATCGAAAATTTCATAAGGCTCTTTGTTCAAAAAATCGATTTTTCTAAAATTTTCTCAGATATGGCTAATTTTTTGTAAGCACGCTTATTTTTCCCAGTATTATCCAAAACAAATCATTAGTAAGGGTATAGAAGCATATTTTTAATTTTGTGGAACAAAAGTGAAAATCGAAAATTTCATAAGGGGTACCTCTTTGTTCAAAAAATCGATTTTTCTAAAATTTTCTCAGATATGGCTAATTTTTTGTAAGCACGCTTATTTTTCCCAGTATTATCCAAAACAAATCATTAGTAAGGGTATAGAAGCATATTTTTAATTTTGTGGAACAAAAGTGAAAATCGAAAATTTCATAAGGGGTACCTCTTTGTTCAAAAAATCGATTTTTCTAAAATTTTCTCAGATATGGCTAATTTTTTGTAAGCACGCTTATTTTTCCCAGTATTATCCAAAACAAATCATTTGTAAGGGTATAGAAACGTATTTTTAATTTTGTGGAACAAAAGTGAAAATTGAAAATTTCATAAGGGGTACCTCTTTGTTCAAAAAATCGATTTTTAAAAAATTTTCTCAGATATGGCTAATTTTTTGTAAGCACGCTTATTTTTCCCAGTATTATCCAAAACAAATCATTTGTAAGGGTATAGAAACGTATTTTTAATTTTGTGGAACAAAAGTGAAAATCGAAAATTTCATAAGGGGTACCTCTTTGTTCAAAAAATCGATTTTTAAAAAATTTTCTCAGATATGGCTAATTTTTTGTAAGCACGCTTATTTTTCCCAGTATTATCCAAAACAAATCATTTGTAAGGGTATAGAAGCATATTTTTAATTTTGTGGAACAAAAGTGAAAATCGAAAATTTCATAAGGGGTACCTCTTTGTTCAAAAAATCGATTTTTAAAAAATTTTCTCAGATATGGCTAATTTTTTGTAAGCACGCTTATTTTTCCCAGTATTATCCAAAACAAATCATTTGTAAGGGTATAGAAGCATATTTTTAATTTTGTGGAACAAAAGTGAAAATCGAAAATTTCATAAGGGGTACCTCTTTGTTCAAAAAATCGATTTTTAAAAAATTTTCTCAGATATGGCTAATTTTTTGTAAGCACGCTTATTTTTCCCAGTATTATCCAAAACAAATCATTTGTAAGGGTATAGAAGCATATTTTTAATTTTGTGGAACAAAAGTGAAAATCGAAAATTTCATAAGGGGTACCTCTTTGTTCAAAAAATCGATTTTTAAAAAATTTTCTCAGATATGGCTAATTTTTTGTAAGCACGCTTATTTTTCCCAGTATTATCCAAAACAAATCATTTGTAAGGGTATAGAAACGTATTTTTAATTTTGTGGAACAAAAGTGAAAATCGAAAATTTCATAAGGGGTACCTCTTTGTTCAAAAAATCGATTTTTAAAAAATTTTCTCAGATATGGCTAATTTTTTGTAAGCACGCTTATTTTTCCCAGTATTATCCAAAACAAATCATTTGTAAGGGTATAGAAACGTATTTTTAATTTTGTGGAACAAAAGTGAAAATCGAAAATTTCATAAGGGGTACCTCTTTGTTCAAAAAATCGATTTTTAAAAAATTTTCTCAGATATGGCTAATTTTTTGTAAGCACGCTTATTTTTCCCAGTATTATCCAAAACAAATCATTTGTAAGGGTATAGAAGCATATTTTTAATTTTGTGGAACAAAAGTGAAAATCGAAAATTTCATAAGGGGTACCTCTTTGTTCAAAAAATCGATTTTTAAAAAATTTTCTCAGATATGGCTAATTTTTTGTAAGCACGCTTATTTTTCCCAGTATTATCCAAAACAAATCATTTGTAAGGGTATAGAAGCATATTTTTAATTTTGTGGAACAAAAGTGAAAATCGAAAATTTCATAAGGGGTACCTCTTTGTTCAAAAAATCGATTTTTAAAAAATTTTCTCAGATATGGCTAATTTTTTGTAAGCACGCTTATTTTTCCCAGTATTATCCAAAACAAATCATTTGTAAGGGTATAGAAACGTATTTTTAATTTTGTGGAACAAAAGTGAAAATCGAAAATTTCATAAGGGGTACCTCTTTGTTCAAAAAATCGATTTTTAAAAAATTTTCTCAGATATGGCTAATTTTTTGTAAGCACGCTTATTTTTCCCAGTATTATCCAAAACAAATCATTTGTAAGGGTATAGAAGCATATTTTTAATTTTGTGGAACAAAAGTGAAAATCGAAAATTTCATAAGGGGTACCTCTTTGTTCAAAAAATCGATTTTTAAAAAATTTTCTCAGATATGGCTAATTTTTTGTAAGCACGCTTATTTTTCCCAGTATTATCCAAAACAAATCATTTGTAAGGGTATAGAAGCATATTTTTAATTTTGTGGAACAAAAGTGAAAATCGAAAATTTCATAAGGGGTACCTCTTTGTTCAAAAAATCGATTTTTAAAAAATTTTCTCAGATATGGCTAATTTTTTGTAAGCACGCTTATTTTTCCCAGTATTATCCAAAACAAATCATTTGTAAGGGTATAGAAACGTATTTTTAATTTTGTGGAACAAAAGTGAAAATTGAAAATTTCATAAGGGGTACCTCTTTGTTCAAAAAATCGATTTTTAAAAAATTTTCTCAGATATGGCTAATTTTTTGTAAGCACGCTTATTTTTCCCAGTATTATCCAAAACAAATCATTTGTAAGGGTGTAGAAGCGTATTTTTAATTTTGTGGAACAAAAGTGAAAATGAAAATTTCATAAGGGGTACCTTTTTGTTAAAAAAATCGATTTTTCTAAAATTTTCTCAGATATGGCTAATTTTTTGTAAGCACGCTTATTTTTCCCAGTATTATCCAAAACAAATCATTAGTAAGGGTATAGAAGCATATTTTTAATTTTGTGGAACAAAAGTGAAAATGAAAATTTCATAAGGGGTACCTTTTTGTTAAAAAAATCGATTTTTCTAAAATTTTCTCAGATATGGCTAATTTTTTGTAAGCACGCTTATTTTTCCCAGTATTATCCAAAACAAATCATTAGTAAGGGTATAGAAGCATATTTTTAATTTTGTGGAACAAAAGTGAAAATCGAAAATTTCATAAGGGGTACCTCTTTGTTCAAAAAATCGATTTTTCTAAAATTTTCTCAGATATGGCTAATTTTTTGTAAGCACGCTTATTTTTCCCAGTATTATCCAAAACAAATCATTAGTAAGGGTATAGAAGCATATTTTTAATTTTGTGGAACAAAAGTGAAAATCGAAAATTTCATAAGGGGTACCTCTTTGTTCAAAAAATCGATTTTTCTAAAATTTTCTCAGATATGGCTAATTTTTTGTAAGCACGCTTATTTTTCCCAGTATTATCCAAAACAAATCATTAGTAAGGGTATAGAAGCATATTTTTAATTTTGTGGAACAAAAGTGAAAATCGAAAATTTCATAAGGGGTACCTCTTTGTTCAAAAAATCGATTTTTCTAAAATTTTCTCAGATATGGCTAATTTTTTGTAAGCACGCTTATTTTTCCCAGTATTATCCAAAACAAATCATTAGTAAGGGTATAGAAGCATATTTTTAATTTTGTGGAACAAAAGTGAAAATCGAAAATTTCATAAGGGGTACCTCTTTGTTCAAAAAATCGATTTTTCTAAAATTTTCTCAGATATGGCTAATTTTTTGTAAGCACGCTTATTTTTCCCAGTATTATCCAAAACAAATCATTAGTAAGGGTATAGAAGCATATTTTTAATTTTGTGGAACAAAAGTGAAAATCGAAAATTTCATAAGGGGTACCTCTTTGTTCAAAAAATCGATTTTTCTAAAATTTTCTCAGATATGGCTAATTTTTTGTAAGCACGCTTATTTTTCCCAGTATTATCCAAAACAAATCATTAGTAAGGGTATAGAAGCATATTTTTAATTTTGTGGAACAAAAGTGAAAATCGAAAATTTCATAAGGGGTACCTCTTTGTTCAAAAAATCGATTTTTCTAAAATTTTCTCAGATATGGCTAATTTTTTGTAAGCACGCTTATTTTTCCCAGTATTATCCAAAACAAATCATTAGTAAGGGTATAGAAGCATATTTTTAATTTTGTGGAACAAAAGTGAAAATCGAAAATTTCATAAGGGGTACCTCTTTGTTCAAAAAATCGATTTTTCTAAAATTTTCTCAGATATGGCTAATTTTTTGTAAGCACGCTTATTTTTCCCAGTATTATCCAAAACAAATCATTAGTAAGGGTATAGAAGCATATTTTTAATTTTGTGGAACAAAAGTGAAAATCGAAAATTTCATAAGGGGTACCTCTTTGTTCAAAAAATCGATTTTTCTAAAATTTTCTCAGATATGGCTAATTTTTTGTAAGCACGCTTATTTTTCCCAGTATTATCCAAAACAAATCATTAGTAAGGGTATAGAAGCATATTTTTAATTTTGTGGAACAAAAGTGAAAATCGAAAATTTCATAAGGGGTACCTCTTTGTTCAAAAAATCGATTTTTCTAAAATTTTCTCAGATATGGCTAATTTTTTGTAAGCACGCTTATTTTTCCCAGTATTATCCAAAACAAATCATTAGTAAGGGTATAGAAGCATATTTTTAATTTTGTGGAACAAAAGTGAAAATCGAAAATTTCATAAGGGGTACCTCTTTGTTCAAAAAATCGATTTTTCTAAAATTTTCTCAGATATGGCTAATTTTTTGTAAGCACGCTTATTTTTCCCAGTATTATCCAAAACAAATCATTAGTAAGGGTATAGAAGCATATTTTTAATTTTGTGGAACAAAAGTGAAAATCGAAAATTTCATAAGGGGTACCTCTTTGTTCAAAAAATCGATTTTTCTAAAATTTTCTCAGATATGGCTAATTTTTTGTAAGCACGCTTATTTTTCCCAGTATTATCCAAAACAAATCATTAGTAAGGGTATAGAAGCATATTTTTAATTTTGTGGAACAAAAGTGAAAATCGAAAATTTCATAAGGGGTACCTCTTTGTTCAAAAAATCGATTTTTCTAAAATTTTCTCAGATATGGCTAATTTTTTGTAAGCACGCTTATTTTTCCCAGTATTATCCAAAACAAATCATTTGTAAGGGTATAGAAACGTATTTTTAATTTTGTGGAACAAAAGTGAAAATTTAAAATTTCATAAGGGGTACCTCTTGTCCAAAAAAAAAAAAAAAAAAAAATTTTAAGAACATAAAAGAAATATTAAAGAATAAAGAATAAAGAAATATTAAAATATCAAAGATGACGATGTGAATATTAAGTTTATGTTAATGCGTCTTAAATAAATTTTAATGCCACTTGGAATTGTATATTTCTTTTCTTTATATGTATGCGTGTATATCATGGAGAGTTATACATTTCAGTAGTTTATGCAAATATACTTTCGTAAATATGTTTTGTGTCATTTTGTGTAAAAAGCATTTTTATAACTATTTTTTATATGTTTATTTTATTCACTCTTATGTGGCCAGTCTAGAGGGGGATTTAAGTGCTAAACACTTAAAAAAGTTTGATTACAATTTCGTTTAGTATTATTTAGTATTTGTTGTAAATCATCTGGCAAAACTACTATTGTAGGACATGCAATAAAACTTATGTGAAATATATGACGGTCTAGGGTAGCAAAGATCTTAAATTTACTATACTTTAAGCACATTTTTGGATATATCCAACGATATAACTTATTTTTTTTCTTGTTTTAATCCAATAAAACTTGCATAAAATATTGTGAAAGAGTTCCATTGGATTTGTTTTACGAAATATTAACAATATTTTTTTTATTGAAGTCAATTAATTACTTAACTTTGTTTAGAAGTATTCTAAAGTTATTGTTATCTATATAACAAGAGAGTGTAATAAATAACAACCCAATTGACCATAAAATCCATAAAAACTCATCAACTGAAATCGAAAGCGTTTTGCAGAAGTACACGAATACCCATAATACTTTTACAGATATACAAGAACTTGTGTTTTATCATGTAAATACATGCATGCAATTGTATATTTTAATTTTTGTATTTATGAAAACATCAAACAATTCGTGTGCCAGATAGCGAATGTTGTTTTAAATACTGAAAACTGGGTTAACAAAAACAATTTGTTATTTAAACAAATATATAGAGGAAAACATAAATATATGTATATAAATTAAAATTTCATTATTTTTATTCACAAAAAATCATTCGCCCCAAATGATGTGAATGACCAGGCCAAACAGTAGTAATTTAGTTTTGAACGGAAGCACAACACGCCGTCCATATCGACACAAACAAGTTCAAATAAAACGGAAAATAATATTTAATATATAAAAATTGTTTCTGTACTATCAAGTATTTCTATACTGACAAGTTTTTACGAAAACAAATTTCCAGGTAACACCGGACGGTTTAGCCGATAAGGGTGGCATTTGCTTGGGTGATATAATATTGGAAATCAACGAGGAGGACGCAACGCAGTTGACGCTAACGCAGGCCCACGAAAAAATTAATTCCAGCGGCAAGAAAATTCTATTTTTAGTTAAAAGGTAAATTTATTTTTTATTTTTTATTTTGCAAATACAATATTTGTTTTTTATGTTGTCACATACAGGACGAATAGTTTTTTTATATTGTAAATTAATTACTGGCGCATAAGTTGGAATACTCGTGCCTCTACTGGCAGTAATAAGACATTAAAATTAAAAATGTTATATAACAATAATAATCCAACAGTGTCAAATTCTCTCTTCAAGACAATTCCTTCTCAAAGGAGTTTTGCAATCATGTGACACTTTTCAGATACTATCTCAGACAGTTAAACATGAAAAAAAATTGTTTTTTATTTTAAAATTACTAAATTTTTAAGTGAAAATATTTCTTTTGCAGCATGGAAGATGAGGAACTGATGGAAGGTTATGCACCCGGAGAGGAAAGATCAATTGTGTTGAGAGTTCCAAAGCCTCCTCCGCCGCCGAAAGGTAATACCCACGCCTTTCCTTTAATTAATTTTCAAATGCATGTGAAATTCACGTTAAATATTTATTTGCCTGCTCTGATCCTCTAAAGCGATATCTAACCGCACACAACTAAAGGGACACACAAAATTAATTCTTATTTGTAGAATTTTCCCCCACTCCACTGCTAGGCTCCCGTTGTTGGCATCCCATTATGTGGACTGAACCTCCACCACCGCCCAAACCAAAGAAAAAGAAAACTAAAACTGAAATCGATGCAGATGGCAACGAAGTTGTAATTGAATTGACCGAAGATGAATCGTCCGAAGATGAAGAGGAGGTATTGCCAACAACCTTTTTTTTGTTGTAGTTATTTTTGGAATTCTCATTAACCCATTAATCGTTTTCTGTTTGTACATATAAAAAAAAACATGCACGTGTCACTTGAATGGATCGTACATCAGGAATTGCCACATGATCGCATCATACGCAATATCAGACGTTTCTTTGCCGAAGTCAAAGACAACGATTTGAGAGCACGCATTACAGAGGACATGTTGCTGGCATTGCCTACAGCTTCTAAAGAAAAATAATCGCATTAACATTAATTATTCTTTGAGCAATTCTTTTATGGTTCTTTTTTTTAAGATTAACCTCTTGTATTATAAATACTTCAGCTACACAATTTTTATTTTTTTATTTAAAGAACATTTTAATTTTTTTAGTTAAATAGAAAATGTTGTAGAATAAAGAAATTAAATAATAAAGAAAGAAAAAATCATTTTTTAGTTTCCACTATTGAAAAACGTCTGCAAGACTTGCATAGAAAATTATCGGAAATTGCCGAGATACCGAAAATATTATCATCCACCCTGGCAACTGTTTCACAAACTTTTGATAAACTCACTACAACACTTCCGCCTGCAACAACACATTGTCGTCATCATTTCCAAAGCGGAAATGATTATTGTACTCCTTTTTATGGCGATGAACAGAAACGCAAAATGTCTTACGATGAAGATGTCTACGACTACGAACTAAGTGATGATGATGATGATGACGATGATGATGAAGTTAATAAAGACGTTGTTGAATTCGATGCCAAAGAGGCGTATTTAGAACTCAAACGTTATGCGGCCAGGCAAAGAAAATCTAAGGATGTTTCGCCGGAATCAGATTATGCATCGGAAAGCAACTATCCGCTAAAGAAAATAGAGGAGAAAACCCAAGACGACAGAGGCAACATGACGGCTGATGAAAATACCGACATTGCCGATGACGATGACAACACTGTCGTTGTTGCTTCTACTGTTGTTTCGGATGATGAGGATGTTGAAGCTGAGAAAATCTTTGACATTTATGAAGACTTTAACGTGATGGTAGTCACAACACCTTCTGCCCACGTTGACAATGACGGGGACAATGCCGAGTTCGATGACATTGATGTGGATGAAAAAGGGAGCGATGATGATGTTCATGTTGATAATGACGATTTCTTAACTACAACTTTTACATGGAATTTGCGCAACAAACCAAAACTACAAGTAATTGAGAGTGACGCTGATGATGATGTTGATGTTGATAACGATAATGATAATGATAATAACAGCTCCAATTTAAATAAACAAGACAATGAACAAATTTATGATGAAATTGAAGATAAGTTTGATGTTGAACAGGCAAAATCTTTGAACAAATTCAAGGAGATTTTATGTCAAAACCAAAGCATTAAAGCTGATACACCAGAGAAGGAACAAAAGGTGCGTATGCATGTCATGATAATTGAAAAGATTATCTCGAAGCAAAATTTACATAAAGAAGAAATAAAGACAGAGTTTTCATTCAAACTTCTTTGGAAGTTGAAAAAACCACTTAAGACAGATCAAAAGTTTAATTCTTGTATTCTATTGAATATTGTATGACTCTGCGTATTCTTTGTTTTATAAAGAATGAATTATTCAGTTGGAAATAAATTTAAAACAAACATTAAACATATTTAATAGGATGTGCTTCAGTACACTGCGTAAAAGCATGTGGTACTTTCTCATAATTTATTACACTCTATCGTATATAAATTTATTCGTGTTTCCTATTTTGATGTTTCCGTTCGTTATAGGGAAATGTTCCACCATTTAAAGAAGAAAGCTTTTAGAGTTAATAAATTAGCTAAAGATATATATAGAATAAAGTTTTATAAAGTCAATTTGTTTGTTATACTTATTCAGCATAATGAAAGGGTTATTAAGGTACGGTCGCATTTGGGCCAACATTTTAAAAAAATAGCGTAACCACTAGATATTAATGAAGAGCATTTTATTTCAGACCAGTATTTATTGGGCAATTATTTCACTTATGAAACACGCATCTGAATCAAAATATATTTCTGTGACGTTTAGTGGTCACGCTTTTTAGGCAAACGTGACCGTACCTGTATTTATTTATTTAGTCCTTTTCAATTGTAAAATGATTTATAAAAAACACTTGATTTATAAAAAGCAAACTTATGAAAATCTAGCACAAATATTTACCAAATTAGAAACAACTTATCTCTGTTAATACTTAAAAGTTTTTAAATCATTTTGTGGTTTAATTTTTTCTCGTTAACCACGGACATATAAATTTCAGTACAAGTTATGAAGCTGCCTTTCAAGGACACTACCAAACACAATAACTGAAGAAATAATTTTTTTGTAGTTTCTGAATCCATATGAGGCAATTAAGACTGGGGTAGGGAAAAGGGAATAGGTCCCGACTAACTTTAATGAAATTACTTAAATAAACTTGTAATTAGCAGTATTGCGGAAACTTCCTTTATAAAGTTTGGAATTAAATGGAATCATACATTTAATTTCAAAATTTTTTATAGTTTTCTTAATTTTTTTATGAAATTCACTTGGATTTAGCCACAGAACAGATAGATTTTTGTTTGTGAATCTATTTCCATATTGACAATTATTTGTCACTTTTTAGTTTGATTTTCTGTCAAGGCGTTTTTATGTTTCAGTTATTTAAATTGTATTAATTTTTTTATTTTATTGCATATTCTCTTAGTAAAATCTTTTGTCGTTTCTACAGGAAAAATTGGAACGTTCATGGCCTTGGGCTGACCGTGAGAAGATAATTTATAAGTAAGTATTTGAAATATATATCTAAATCGTTTAAGATTTTTCATCTTAAAACTGCCGCTTTCACGATGTCAAAAGAATTCTATCTCTCGTACAATTATACTTAAGAAAAACTAATTTATAGAATTAATTTTTTAAAACTTTATTTGTAAATATATGAAAGAAAGAATTATTTCGACATCGTGAAACAACTGCTTTTTACTAAATTAAATATGCAGCCTTGTTCTGAATATCAAATCACTAGGGCACATTTTAAATGGAACTATTTTCGGACTTTAAAAAAGTATTTTATTGTTACAATTTTGGCAAAATTAGTAACATACTAATTTTTTGAGCCTGAACAAGTTCCAAATTCTTGGAAGAATTATAAATTCCTACTGTTCTATATATTATAAAAAATTACAATATTTCAATGCAATTTTATTATAACTAAATTAACACAAATAAATCTTCCCATTAAGCGTCATTTGGTTATTAGTTTAAAAAATAAACTTGATTTGCAAAAAGTTCATAAAACAAAGTTGTTTTAAATAAATATGTTGTATTAACCGGTTATAAATCAGAAAAATAAAATAAAATCTTCTACAAAATAAAAAAGGAGAAAAAGTTGTATAATATTTTTAGTAAAAAGCTATGGTGGAGGGTGCTTAAAGATCGGCTGTTACTGGTTTTAAATAATATTCCGTTTTCTTATTCCAGACAATCAACATGCCATTTAGTGCCACATAAGCCACTGGGCCTTATCGAACAACGTATACAACTGTTGGCCAAGCGCAACCTTTTGGAGCACATCAGCAAAATCAAGAACCCTCAATAGTTCCTGGCTCCTGTTTTTTGATAGTTTTAGTTCTTATTTAATTTCTAGTATTAATTTAAAACATGATGCTGCCATTTTAACGCAAACTATTTCTAAAGTTTCACACACAAATTTAGTTGATATAAAACTGTTTCAATTGTTTGGAAAATTAAAGAAAAATTTTATAAAAACTAATTCGATTAAATAAAAGGTATTTTAAAATATTGATTAAAGAAAGTTTGAATTCAGGAAGAATTTGATGAAGAGGCGCAATAGAAATCGAATGAATGGAGTCTTTGTTAATAATAAGATTATTATTACAATTACTATAATTTTTATTACTATTATTATTATTATTATTATTATTATTATTATTATTATTACTATTATTATTTTTATTACTATTATTATTATGATTATTATTATTATTACTATTACTATTATTATTATTATTATCATTATTATTATTATTATTATTATTATTATTATTATTATTATTATTATTATTATTATTATTATTACTATATTATTAATTTACATGCATTTTTGTGTCTTAGCTATGAAAATAGATTTCTTCTTTAATTTACTAACCAACTCATGTGATCTTATTTACGCATACAAAAATGTTTAAACACACTTCAAACCAAGTGCAGCTGCAAACTAATTTCTTTCCATTTTGAAGGACATACAAAAGAGAGAAAACACTATCCTATTTAAATGGCATGTGGTAATTTAAGCAAATGTAAAAGTTTCATTAAGGCCCGTATATATACTTTTTAAGTTTTCATGTCTTTTCTCACCTGTTTCGCGTTAATTATCTTTTTTTCCATGCCACATTACCTCTCCACCATGACACTCGATGCAGGTGCTCTTAAAGATTCCAGTGTAGGGTATACAGGCTTGTAAAATTCTACATATCGAATGAATTCATGTCTTCTTTTTTTCTTAATTACAAAAAGGCTGAACTTAAAAAACAATAAATTTTATAGCACCTAGTAAAATATTTGGAGCCATTGTAACAACTTCTTTTTAGTTAAAAGTATTATATTGTGCATATCCAGGGATGCAACTGTTGATGTATGGAACAGGAATGAAAAACGGCTACATCCTTTACAGTAATAGGATAATTAATTTAAAACACATCTAAGGATAAATTATAAGTCAAAGGATATCATGAAATTTGATGTTAAAACGATAATTACATTCTGAGTGTCAGAGGTTTAAGAACTCTAAACATACCCAGGTATGTATCAGCTTTCTCCCAAAATTTCCACAGTTTTCCTTATATATATTTTCAGTTGAAGCCAAACAAATCCTGCTAGAATTAATGAAAACGTGTTTATAGGGGGTTTAAATTCTGCCACAACCAAATGCTTTTACTACAACATAAGAAAAGCGAAAAGAAGAGGACGGAAGAAAAAACAAATGTGCGGCTTAATATACCAAAGCCAAAGTGCTATTAAGTGTTCAACAGCACAGTGTTGGTGCCGCACTAAAGCAAAAGAAAAAAACCTTCTTAATATATCTTTTTGTTGGAAAGATAAAATACCGTTTTATGGATGTTAGTCGAAGCTAGAAAAAATATGCAAACGTGTGCTCTTCATACAGTCATTATCACCTAGAAAAAAAAGCAGATTTTCTACCATTATTTTATGTGCTTAAGTGTATTGGAATACAGAGACAAAAACTGAAGTTGAAAAGCTCTCGTTTAAATTATTTAATATGTTTTACGTTCAACATAAAAACATGTCATTTATGGTCCTCGAATTGAATTTGTAAAAAAATGCAATTTTATGGCAACATTGTTTGTGTCTGTAGTGGCCACAACTTTAAAATTTTTATTTAGTTTTAAAAATTTTAATTTTCTTAAAGGCTTTTGTACAGAGTTATTGATCATGATGTTTATTATTATGTCTTAACTATAAGTCAGGCTTCAGTTTGCATCTGCGAACTATTTTTGTTTTGAGAATGAAAAAATCCAATTCTTATTTCACTAAATTTTTAAGAAAACTAAAACCAAGTTTTTATTTACGTTAAATACTAAAATATCTTTTATGATCTTTTTTTTTTTTTTAATAATTTTCATAATTTATTAGTTTACTGATTGTGTCTCTTACAGTTTTTGTTGTTGTAATTTATGACTCTTATTTTGTTATAAGTTTTATTTAACACACATATTTTATATAGAAAAAATTTTTTTATTAAAAAATTCAGCATTAAATACTTACAGGTATTTTCATTACTTTTTTAAATCTCATTTTACACTTTACAAGTAATTCTTAAATAGACGTACACACATACAAACAGACATTACATACACACAAACTTACATACATATTATGTATTTAATTACACTATTTTAATTTTTAAATATTAATACACTCATACAAAATAAATTCTTTTCTCAAATGACAAACTTAACGTGAACATATATAGAGATTATAAAGAACGCACCTAGCAGAATATTTTCATTGTCTTTCACCTCCAACTAATAATTGTTTATTTGTCATCTACGAATAGGGGATATTTAACAACCGAGAAGCACTTAAAAATAGTGAAATTTTACTACAGATGTGGCGGTTTAAATGTGATGAAGTGAAGGATGTGCTTAACAATCCAAATTTGTTGATTCCATGGCGTTGGCAGTAATTGGAGCTGCTTGACAGCTCTTTTTAGCAATCAAATGGGTGGAACTACTCAAACTCTGTAGATAACACTGGTTAACAAAATTATTTCCTATCCTTAAATTTGCCACTTTTTTTTATTATACAAGAACTCTTTAAAAACTGTTCTCACTTTTACATCTGTACATCAACTCACAATACGACAGCAGGCTACAGACTACAACTTGTCAAAAATAGAATACATGGGCGTATATGAGAATGATTATTTTTACTACTACAGGCCACACGGCTACTGGTTGTTGTTCCTGCTGTTTTTGTGGTTGTAGTCAAATTAAATTAATTTCTATTTTGATAAGCGACCATGAGTAGATGCAGTGTTGCCAGTATAATATAAATAAATTCAATTATTGTAAACTTGAAAATATGTTGCTTTATTTTACAAAAAGAAACAACAAACTATATTTCCAAGCTAATGAAATAATTTCTTGTGACACATTGTTGACTTTAAATAAAGTTGATTGGAATAACACTATTTAAGAGTATTATATATATGAAAGCGGCTACCCTGGCGTATGAAGAGAATTATACTACAAACACCAATTCATGGTTATTGATTTGGTGGTGTCGTTTTGAAAATAATTAAGTAGCTGATTGCGAGCGGACGATTGTAGCCAACGGCTTCTGTAGTCGGTGTTCGTGTAGCCTGCTGTCGTCATTGTGTTTAATACACATTTTATTTAAAGAATTTTGGGCGGCAAAAGATGTATTTTATAGTTTTGAGTTAATATTGGAACTTTTAGTTAGTTCTGTATTTATTTTAAATTAATTTCCCGTTAATAGAAACTTATTATCAGTTGACCGAATTAAAAATAAATACACACACGCACTAGTCTTAGTTTGTCGCGTTCTTATCTTACGGTATATGACTTTAGGGCCACAGTGTGAATCCCCCAATTCTGAAGGAGCATCTGCTTTGTTTGTGTATACACCTGCAGTTCATTTCCTCCAACATGAATTCATCAGTAATTTGTGCAAAAACTTTCAAAATTAATTTACAAAATCTAGAGATCAACTAGAATTTGCTTTTTATTATATGAGAAATCAAACGAAATGTTTAAATTTGTCCCGAAATCTCGTGAATACTAGATCTCGTTTATGTGTGAATGCACTTTAAGAATTTTCGTAGTTTATTGGAATTAACTTGAAGTCTGGCGATCATTAAGTGGAAGCAGCTTATGAAATGCAGGCATATTAAACTTTCAGGAAGTGGAAAAATACTTAATAAATTAACTAGGACAAAATATCGAATAAATTCCATTAAATTCAATATATCGAATGGTGCCTGATTTGATGTAAATTGGAAAGATTTTTTTTGTTTTCCAAATGAAAACTACGAAAGACAAACCGAAGAACATTTAAAATTTCCTTTTCTTTTGCCCATTAAACAGCCTCATCGATTAGTTCGAGGTCATGAGGAGTGAATTGTAAACTATTTGTGTTACGGCTGGGAGGAGGGTTGGATACATCAACCAAACAGTGATAAGCTGCAGTTGATGATGTTTTCGTTGTTGTTGGTTCTGCTATTGCTGCTCTGGTTGTCGTAATTTTGTGGTTAACACGGGCGCTGCCAGTCGTGCTGCCTGCGCTATTGCCAGTCTCTATGATTATTGCTAATGTATCTAAAGGATTAGTTAAACTTTTCGTGGAAGTCGTCAGAGGTGGTGTGGCTAGTGGGGTTGTAGCAGATCCCACTACAGATGCATCGCAGGTAGTCGTTGTTTGTTGCAATTGTTTTGGATATAATGAAGTTGTCGCCGTAGCATTGCGAAGGGGGGTGGTGCTATTTGTTGTGGTAACATCAACAATTTGTTGTATTTCATCTCTGTCATCGACAACAGCTGTTGTCATTTCCATTAACGAACAGTCGGTTGCATTTAGATGCGTTGGTTTCATCGTAATTGATGTCTTTTGTGTTCCCTCCATTAACGGTTGGGTAATGCGCGAATTGTTCGTATCTAATGTTTTGCGTCGCAATAAATGAGCTTTCCTTAAGCCATTTAGAATGGCTCTGGTACAACGGCTACGATGAGATGAAGTGTGATGTTGTGCTGGAGCTCCTGGCGCTGAACTATGGGATCTTTGGCGTTGCTGTTGTTGATGTGTGGATGATGTGGCTGAAGATGTGACTGCACTGGACGCCCTTCGTGTTACCACTGACGACAACTCTTTTAGTCATACTTTCTCTTCACCGGGTATTGCGGGTCCGCAGCGTACGAACTATAATCAAAAGAACTGAGATTTTTTTCACATTCTATTAACAAAGAAAAATGGTTGTTGTTTAAGCCAATTAGATGTTTTTTTTTTCTTTTTGTTAATCTCAAATAAATTTTTGTTTGTTAGTGTCAAGCGTGAAACTTAAAAACGTGGATATGATGCGTAGCAAAAATCAAAGAGACAGTTTAACACAAAGTTTAAAAGCTGGAATAGAAATAAATAAATGCAAGTACTAAAAATAAAAGAAGAGCTTTTTTCATAGTGCTTTAAATACCCCAGAATTGGCACTGCCAAGCGTATTTAAAATCTTTGCAATTTTCCTTCCATAAAGTTTTTGTTAATAAAGTTAATAGTCTATAAAACAAATATTTTCTACGGCTTTTATATTGATTTCTTTTTTAGAAAGGAGTGCAACATATTTTACATTTTTTAATAGAAAATGGCGTTATTTTCTCATTTGAAAATAAGGAATTTATTAGAAATTAATTCAACATTTCTTACGAAAACTAATTTAAACTTAAGAATCCTTAAAACTGCCACAAATTAGAAAAGATGTGAAAAAATGTTACACTTTTTCCAGAAAAGAAAACGCCTTTAGTCTCAATTAGAAAATTTATTGGCGTATTTATTGGGGGTTTCAAACGATTAACTATTGTTCGAATAATCGATTAATTTTTAGTGTTTTGCTGCTCGCAAAAGACTTATTTAAGATTTTTTTCTGCAGAACAACGATTTGGTTTGAAATATAAAAATGTTAAATGTGTACACTTTTTGAAAAGTTATTTTTCAAATCTTAATTTTAAATTATAAAATAAAACAACTTTTGTTAATTTATTTTTACTTGTATAACAAAATTGTTACCTTAAAAATACCAAGTGTTTCGTCTTATTTCCAAAACACTAAACTAGACTTAGTTAATATTACTCGATTAACCGAATAATATTAAATTATTCGATTGAATTTGTACTTCAATGAACTAGAATACTCTAGTATTTATATATTGTGGGTTGTGGTGTAACTAACATTTTCGCAGTAGATCTTCTGGTATGAAAAGTTTTGCGATTCTCTTGATTTATGCGTGTGTTTACTAAGCCCGTCCATATCTTCTAGTATTACGTTCATTAATGAATATTTCAATAGTTCCAGAGACATATATGCTGATTCAAGATCGCTAAAGATCATTTATACCGACTACTTGGCAGCATCATGTCATGGTGCCCTCCAGCAACAATGGATTTCGCAGTGTTTGACTACTGTCACACAGAAGAGTTAAAATATAAGCCATTTAAAAGGGCACTGCATATGAAAACCCTTGGTAGATCTGAACAAGGATTGACCTTGCAAATTAGGAACCATATAGAGGCTTCATTGATACAAAACTTGAATTTATAATTAATGAGTTCGATAGCTTCATCATCAGCATAAGAGCTGGAACTATATCCTTTCCAGATGTCTAGGACGTGGTAGAGGATAATAGACTTGAAGAAACCAACACTTCCTGAGCTTGAAAAATTCAATACGAAAGTAAAAAATTTATATATTCCACACTGGGATTAGTTTCATATTAGCCCAGATTCTAAGATGGATAGAACATTTTCAAAAATCTCTCACCTTTTAAGGTGCCAAAGGATTCAATCAGGTATTTAACCTGAAACCTGTTCCATTACGCACTCCATCACTGCATCTTGTTTTAAGTCAAAACATACACAAGCAAGCTATAACTTTAAGCACGTACCTTATTACATACACAATCTCTTTTAACTTTGTTTAAGAATTCAGAAAATGATGCTTTAACATTAGCAATTCTTGAAACAAAAAAGCATTAAACAAACGAAACAAGCAACCCTTTCTGTTTATTCTTGACTTAACTTGACCTTTACGTTGACTCTATTTCGTTCAGCCATTCATTTGAAGCTCCACTTGCAGTTCCAAAGCAGATGCAAGTTAGAATATAATGGATGGATTTAAGAGTGGCACTAATAAAACGTACCAGCTGACAACATTCAAAGTAATTTTCACATCGTTGTTTTATAGACATGATTTATTTGTATCTTTTGTTAAATGAAATGCTTTCCGTTGCGCAAGAAAATGGAGAGCTGAAACGTTTTCTTTTTTTTAATACCAACCACAATATTTCCTCCTGGCAGCTGTGGAACGTGGAATTATATGTGCGTTTAATAAAAGTTGAATGAGGGAGTTTAAATTGAGTAGAAATTTGTTTAAAATAAGATGCGCTTGTTAATGGCATATTGAAATGTCGTCGGTGGTAAAACTATATTTGTAGCAACAATTATATGTTTGTATATGTTCAGTGAAAAGTTTTGTAAAGTAATTAAGTTTAATTTATCTGTTGTCTGTAGCAATACATTTTATATTGTATTTGAAAGCTGTAACGATCATTAGAATAATTTAAAAAAAATGATATTACAAATACATCATATTAACCCGCTGTTTCTTATGCAGGGTGTAAGTTACCCCACCCTGCCTGCAGCATATATTTTCTAACTTCCCGCTAGGAAAATTGAAAGTTTTGAAAAATTTGAAAGTTATTTATTTTACCCTGGGGCCGAATTACGGCTTTCGATATCGATCGAGGTTTCCATTTAAATTTTATTGAAATTTTCTTCGATATTGATTGCGGTAACTTAATCCCTGCTTGGAAAGAATGATGTTAATTCTCAATTTGTGAGATATTGTGAATAAAAACTGGTTAAAAAAATTACTTTGAAACAACCAAAATTATGTATTTAATCAGCTGGTGATCTCGCCTCTTTAATAGGATCTGAAAACTACATCAATCATCGTGTGGTCACTCAAATTCAACGATTAAATTTGAGGGTAAATAAGCAATTTTCTATAAAATATTTGCTGAACGTTACTTTTTTTTTTATTACTGGCAGCTCATTTTGGCTACTGAATTAGTTTTGGAAGATGAAACGCAGGATTACGATAAGCTTTTGAATTATTCAGTTATTGTTTGTTTACTTCGTACGATATTGTGTGATGAAAAACATGCTGAACGTTACCCAAATTTTTGTTATATTATTTGAAGATCATTGGAGAACTTTTGGTTATCCAACTGTTTTAATTTTTTATTATTATTATTGTTATTATTATTATTATTATTATTATTATTATTATTATTATTATTATTATTATTATTATTATTATTATTATTATTATTACTACTATTATTATTATTATATAAAATATATATTGTATTTTGGAAAGTGTGCTGAACGTTACCCATTTTCTGCTAGAATTTCGCGAAGTGATACAATAAAGTTTTGATTAAGTCAATAGTAATTTTTTTTCTTCAAAAATCTTAATAATGGATGCAACTTTTTGGAAATAAATGTCATAAAATGACAGCTTTTGACAGTCACTTTGCTTCCTAACCTCAAATTTGCCAACATTGTACAACCACCGCAAATTGTGAAAACACATTAACAACGTTTTCCGTGTGCTTTTCGTCATGATATTAAAATTTAATAGTACTCGCTGCATGATATCTTTTAATATCTATAAAACTGGCAAAACGTACAGGAGAAAATTGCAAAGATTTAAAAAGAAAATCGCACTTCATGTAACAGAGAAATAGAGAAATGGCAAAATAAAAAGCAATTGTTTATTTAAATCTTTAATATTAAAAAGAAAATATTGCAGTAAATTGAGAGAAGTTGTTAATATTAGATTTTTTTCTAGCCACCACTTTTCTCAAAATTTTCAATTATATAACGAAAATAACTACAAATTTAATCAAAATAAGCGGGGAGTATATAAACGATATTTATGAGGATATACACAGAATATAACAGAGCCACATACACATGCACATTATATACAAAATCTTACCGAGACCTGAGTAGCCGTGTAGGAATTGGCACGTGGTCTGTTGCTCATAAATGTTGTACGCCATTTGCGTTTCACCTGGGCAATCACTTCGCCATTGAAGAAGCAAAAGAAAGTCGCCACACATAAACCCTGAAAATAGAGAATTAAATAATTGTAAATTAATTATTTGTTTCACTTAGAAATTAGTTTTGTTTTAATTTCTATTAACTAAATAAAGTTTTCTATTTCTTATAATAGTTACGGAATAAGCGTTTACATGACGGAAGAAATTTGATATCGAATACAAAAGAAATGTATAATTAAGTCCCGATATTGATTATGGATATCTGGTGAGGAATTACAAGTAAAGTTTGGGCTCAGTTATGCCATAATCATATTCTGAAATATCTGAAATATTTTTTTTATTTGGACCAGCATTCAGTAACGAGTCCTACTCATGTAGAGCCTTGAGCGATATTATAAAAGGAGGAATGAGACGCGAAGAGCGAATATTTATCTTGGGAAATTCAGCTCTTCATCAAAATTTACTTCGAGGACAGAATTGTGATCCAAACGTATTGACAAGTTATAGTCAAGTCAATATATTCTTAAATTAAATCAGCAGCATTAACTGCTTTATGAAACAGTCGTGTAATAAATTTATAATGATTAAAGTGGCCTGTACTTTTGGGAGTTTAATTATAGAAACTCTTATTGCAGCAAGTGTGGTAAAAATTTATTGAAACTTTAATATTTTGAAATTAGATGATGGTGGTGGGACAGAGCATTCTGCACTAAAAGTACCTTTTAAAGGAAGCAGCAGCTCAGAGTTTGATATTCAACTTTAATTTTGCTGATTATTTTTTGCCATTTTTTTTTAATTTTAAAATGATTGTTAAAGGATGTTTAGCAATTTTCGATGAGCATTTCACTAGGGTTAATGATGTTATTTTAAACGTCCATTAAAACGAGCAAGCAAATAGATATTTTGTTCGATGGGAATATTTTATATGGAAGTATGCTGGCGCTAATGCAACCAAAGCAAAATCAGTTTTAATATACTGATTAAATCAGATAAACATCAAACGAAGTTAAAAAGTAAAACATATACAATTTTCTTAACAATCTCTAGGAATCATAATTATCGTTGTTACGTTCAAAATAGAAACATTTTTATTCCTGCGATGAAGCAGAAAAAAAAAATAATAATAAAATTCATTAAAAGTTAAGATGTCTGTAATAATGTGAGCCGTACCTTGTGTGAGGTTTTCTGAAAATATGTGCTGCTGTATGTGAGTGTATTTGTATGTGTGTGTGATGTAGCACTGTATAATACAACAACAAGCAATTTATAATCATGAGATTTAAACAAGACTTTACAAAACATATTGTAGCATAAAAGTAAAATCTAAGAAGCCATTAAAATTATAAATCATTAACAAGCAGATTCGCAGTAAAATAATATAAATTTTTGCAATTATTCTTGCACAACTCTCATATTTTTAAGATTAAAAAATATTATTTATTTTTACATGCTTTTAAGGCTTTCGTTGTGCCGGGAAGAGATATTAAAATTCGGTTATGCATACACCATTTATTCAAATTTACTTGAGGATATTCAAACGAAAAAAAAATTTGGCTTGAGAAAACATGGAATAATATACTCCGAAATACAAGATATGACAACAATAATTAAGAGGCAGCACAGAGACTTAATGAAATTATGTTACCATCGCTTGGATACGGATCTCATACCGTTTTTCATAATAAACTGCAATCACATTCAACTGAGCCATTAAAAAAATTATAATAAACAAAAATACACATGACTTGTGATGATGAAAGTGCAGTGGCCTTCGAAAAAAGTCCTTCTGGTCTGCTTTGTAAATTAAATATGTATATAAAACTGATGTTAACTTTCCCTTGTGCTTTGGAATATTTATCATGTCTATCTGAATTAAAACACCCTTCGAAAAATTTATTTCAATATTTTTTGTTCAACCACAACTTGTGTTGTTAATCAGTCGTTCGATTAACCGATTAATATCAAATTCCCTATTGAATACCCTAATCAAGACATACACAACAACTTTTGTAAAACATCCCTTTAAAGCTCTAGAAAATGATGAAAGTAAAAAAAGAAAATAATAAATATATAAAAACCCAGAATGAAAAGTGCACTAAACTGCACAGGGAAACGACTTGTTTTTCTTTTTATATCTTTTTTTGTATAACAAGTAAAAGTATGCACATATAATTATGTTTTGAAAGCAGTATTTAGCACTGTCGGACACTAAACACCCTACATAAAACAAATATTTTATTTGTATTATTACATGATTGTGAAACAAACTCCGCCATCATCATCTAATTGTCCATTTTCCATTGTCCTCAGGAATGGTAGAGAGCACTCAAATTCATGTGGCATTAAGGGCAGCATGGCTTAAGTCGTTAGTAAATAAGAACAGATACAGCAGGTTCATTATTTTCTGATCTCCTATCAACACTATCCCCTCTTTTCTAGAATTAAACAACTTAATGATCTGATTCTTTACAGGCATTCCTCTATCGCGCAGCAAGTTCTTGATTCAGTGAGAGTCACATAAATTCGCTCAAATAAGGTGGGAAAACGTGACCAACGTGGCAAGGACCATGTGGCCCGCTATGATCCACGCAGAACATGCGACCTTCTCAACTTTATTAAGGTTCGGCTGAATCAACTTGTTAATATCCTAACAGCACATTGAAACTTTGAGACCCAGGCAAGAAGGATGGGTCTGGAACACAACGACTTGCTGACTTGTGTGGAAGCTGCAATGATGAAGAAGAGGAGGAAACAGTGCTCCATCTTCTATGTCAGTGCCCTGTCCTGAACAGCGTAAGGACAATGGCACTGCTCTCCAACTTCCAACATCGGCCTTTCTAACGACCACAGCCTGGCTTAGAGCGGTGGAGGGCAGCTCATGAGAAGTCCTCTTAAGGGTATAACAATTGGACCGAATTAACGAACCAAATTGCATCATCTCGCCAATGGCCCTAATAACCTAACCTAACCATCGTAAGACGTGATAGATTTAAGGTTTTACGTCAACAACATTTGATATTTGCCAACAAGACAGCTGCAAAGCACACACAGGCAATAATAAACAAATAAAGATTTCCACCACTCAAATTAGTTTTTTTTCTTCATACAAAAATTATTCCAAAAACAATTTCGCGCCATCCTGTTAGTAGGGCTCATCTTGTGAGCATTAGACTTAAGAAAAAAGCTATTAAAGTTTTATTACTCAGTGAATAAAATAATAAATATTCCAGTAATTAAGCACTGATGGTTTAAGGTAAAATTTTTACTCAGAACGGCTGATGCAAATTTACCAAACCTACTGAGGCAATAATGCGTTGTACTTCAATATTTGGAAGGAGAGGATACTGTTAAGTGTACAGATAAAGAAATATGAGAAGATAGCGAATTTGTTGCACATATTTATTTGACAACAATATTATCAAGGCCTTGGTGGCGCAGTAGGCAGCGCGTAAGTCTCATAATCTTAAGGTCGTGAGTTCGAGCCTCACCCAGGGCATAACTTTTTTTGTGAGTGGAAAAATTTACTGCGAAAATTACTGCCGAGAGGTTTCAAAGCATTTTCACGCTGCTTTGCCCCATCAATGTTGGAAAATATATTTCTCTCCCAATAAGCGTTTTGTTTTCATAAGCTTTTTGTTAGCTTTTATGTTGGTTTGTTTGCCTCTAGTTATGCTCTTGTACTGTGTTTCAATGGGAATTTTTAATATTATTAATAATGTTACTCATACATCAGTTTACACTCGTACAAGATTGTAGCTTTGTTCATGTTCTTATCTTCTCGTAATGGGCAGGTATTTTCCCATGCTTTCGAAGCATATTAAACTAAAACATGAAAAAGTAAATACAGTTAAAGAAAATAGAAAAGCACGCTTTTTAAGGATGTAGAACTTAAAAGTTACAAAATATATGTTGAGATAAACTTGAATAAACAAAAATACAATTATTATTGGCAAAAGAAAGCGTGGGTGCTTTGTGCCCTATTTTTCGTATATGGAGCGCGCGATGGTTTTTTTACAATAATACTTGTATTTTAGTTCATTATTGTTTTAAGTTTATTTTTGAAATTTATTTTTAACTTTTCAGTTCGGTTTTCTTATATATGGTGTTTTTTTCATATATTTTATTTATATTTATTCAACACAATCTATTAGAATGCCTCCGCATGATTATTACCAGAATGTTTGTGGGCGTATACTTAATATGCGAATACGTTTTTTGAAAGCAAATATCACGTATACGCCTTGCACTCGGCGCCTGGCGTTACGATTTTGAATTAAGGATTAAGTGTAATAAAATGTAGAGGAAAATACAAAAAAAATACAAATTTTCAAGAGAGATTTTGTTATTTTGATTAAATTTATTGGACAAACTGTTAACCTGAACTTATATAATATCTGCGATGTGAATGCCAAATCATATATTTATGGTTTCAATGATAAAACCAGGTTTCAAGATTCACTTTGAAACACCATAAGTAATAAAATTTGGATTTCATATGATTAGTTTTGTAACGAACGTGAGCTTGATTTATCGTGAGTGATTTATTGCTCACAGTACCATCTCTAGTTGTTAACTGTTAATTTAAGGGCACTACTTTCTCACTCAAGTATAAAGAAATGTTCTTGGCCTTTTTTAACTTTGCACTTCTACTTAATTATTGTGAAGTTATTGAATAAATAAAATTTTTTCAGGTGTTCTGGCTTACAAAGATTTATTCTTAAATCACATGATCATGAAAGTCATATATAGAAAAGCCCTTTTGTCCGAAATTGCAATTTTAATTTAATTTTAATCATCTCAAATATTATGATTTAAAAATTTCATTTTAATTTTCTTTTATGTCCACCGACTTTTATCATTTTACTGTTGCAATAATTGGTGCAATAATTGATTACTATATCTTTTTATTAGGCCATTTAGCAGAAGATGATCAAGAACCATGAAGTGAAAGACTGTACGCAATTCACATCAAATATATTACGGATACTGATTAACACTTCTTGGATAAGATAGTTTGTTGTAAACTCAACAGATTAAATAGCCCAGTAATACAAAGTTTCGCTGTGTAATTATCCAAACTGTTTCGGAATATTTTATGTTGTCGCAGTATCGTCGTTTGTCCATCCCCAAGTCATCTTAAAAGGATCCGCATGTCTAAATCAGAACGAATAAACTGGAGAGATGAGAGACCCAGGTGAAGTGTATTATATATTCGACAATGACAAGTGCTTCTTAAAAAACTTATTTCTTAATTTGCTGTTTTGTATAAAACTTTTACTTTTAAAGCAGATTTTCCTATATATAACTTTTACTGCAGAGGGGAGTCTTCACTTCTTCCAGCACCAAAGCATTGCAAAATTAAGCTTAAAAAAAAAATTATTTGTGAACAAAAACTCAAACCTTGAAAAAGTACGATGCTAAATTGAAGACAACTAATGCGACGAAGTGTAAAAAATTTAAATCATCAAAAGTTCTTTAATAGAAATACGGGAAAAAATAGCAGCCATAGAATTAAAAAGTTTCATTAAAAAAGTCTTTTTATTCACAGAAATAAAAGTTGCAATAAAATTTGTTCCAGACTTGGTGTCAGTGTGTACGACAAATCTTGTATGTAGTCGGCAATAAAGACATCATATACAATGAATGGGAAATTTATTTGCATGTGTACAGACGAGTACAGAAAAATACAAGCACGTATTATGTGATTTTTAATATTTTGCCCTTTCGGATGAATTTCACAGATAAATTTCAATTTTTATGAGCCACCAGTACTTATGGCAGAAATAAGTGAAGTACGCTCTTATTCATAAATATGAAACAATGTCACAATATCTATAAGCGAGTTATAGTAAAATGTTTGCTTTTAATGGCTCAGCTATTTAAGATACAACATTAAATATCTTTTTATTACACACTTATAATAAACGAAAGAAACATACTGCGATTGTAGTGAAGCTTGTAATTTACACATTTTATAGGGATATCCCTGAACAAAATGTCAAGTTTAAACAGAGTATGGAAAGGATAATAGTTGAGGCTGTTATGCGCTTTCACTGAAAATACTGACAGAATAGTAGGGAATAAAAATTAGTTATCAACAACATTAAAATTTATCAACCGAGGATCTGATAATTCGGCTCTGAACTACTACTGCAGCATACGTTTTGTTAGAGCCATGAAACTAAAAATATAAATAATTATCATAATACGTTTTCCCTCACTTTAAATAATATAATCAAATCAAAGTTAATATTAAAATATCTTGTATTAAATTTATAGTTTTCTTTCTGCAGGACTTGCAATGCAATGGCTGTTTTTTTGTATTGTTTTATTGTTGTACTTAAGCAATGGCCTGACACTGGGGCCATAGATTGTACAAAACAGGTTGAAAGAAATATGAAAAGTTGTTAAAGTACTTTCTACTATTTATTATCTAAAGACTCGGACAGAATAACAATATCTATAACTTTTGGAAGAAAGTAAGACTTTTCCGCCACACCCTCTCCAAAGTCATTTAGATTTTACTAGTAATCTAGGAATATAATTTTTTTACAAAATACAAAAATAAATACGATGTTTGTTTTTTATTCACATAATAATGGGTAATAATAAGATAAGTAAATACATTTTCCAAATCAACAAAACTGGCTTTATTTGAAAGAAAATTTGTTTTTAAATTCAGGTTAAAATATGATTTCAGTCATATGGTCGTCACGGCTGGCGCGTAGAAGGCGCAATGTGGTACAGCCATTTTCAATAACTTTTCGCAGAATTTGCAGACGTGTTTCACCGACAACTCTTTGAATATTGATTTCCAAGTGTTTAATTGTTTGTGGTTTATCGACCTAGACAAGTGGCTGCACACAACCCCAAGGCAAATAATCGGGTTAAATCTTTAATTGCCTTTTACTTCAGCCATTATGTGAATTATATTTTCATCAAAAGTTTTCTTGAGTAAATTAATTGTAGCTCATTTAAGCAAAATTAACGAAACTTTATTGAAATATGAAATAATTTCGAATCATATTCTCATACCGTTCCCCATTGACAGTAGTGTTCTGGCTATCATCGTTTTTGAAGACACATGGGCCAATGACTCCGCCTAAAAAGCGCACCAAGCAGTAATTTTCTATTAGGTGTAAAGCATTAAACACAATGACGGTAGCAGGCTACACCACGACCGACTACAAAAGTCGTTGGTCACAATCGTTGCCTCGTAGTCAGCTACTTGATTATTTTTAAAACGACACCACCAAATCAATAACCATGTGTTGTTTGTTGTTTGTAGTAGAATTCTCTTCATACACCAATAAAATATATTTAAAGTCCACAGTATATGACAAGAAATCACTTCATTAGCTGGGAAATATAGTTTGTTGTTTCCTTTTGTACAATAAAACAGCATATTTTCAAGTTTACAATAATTGAATTTATTTATATTATACTGGCAACACTGCATCTGCTTAAGGTCGCTCACAAAAATGGAAATCTGTTTAATTTGACAACAACCACAAAAACAGCAGGGGCAACAACCGGTAGCCGCGTTACCTGTAGTAGTAAAAACAATCATTCTCATATACGCACATGTGTCCATTTTAGACAAATTGTAGTCTGTAGCCTGTTGTCGTTATTGTGTTTCATGCTCAACGGTGTTTCGACAAAAGCTTGTGAATTCTAATCACCCAAAATGCTACTATTCAAACAGAAATGGTTTTCTTTGGAAAATAAAATTAAAGAATAGAAATTTTTTTAATAAAAATTTCAACAATTCATAATGAAATTTCAAGGTTCACTTTGAAAAAAGCAAAAATTGCTAAAAGCAACTATCAGCTGTTAAATGGGTGCTTAAATGAAGCAGTGATCTCAACTCAAAGTTCTGACACTCTAAAAGAGAAAGAAGCGTTTTTATAGCCTACATTTTATCAATTATGCACTACAAATTGCCCTGCATATGAGGTAGTGTATTAAGTAAATTTACCAGCGTAGTAAAATTATAGACTTCTCATCAACTTTAATAATAAATTTTTTTTAATTATCCCCTCTATTCAATACTTCTGTTACGAATCACTTCGTTTCATTACTGGACGAAATATATAAACTCAAATATATTAACTTAAAAACCTATTTAATACTTTTTTGTACAGCCTTTTAAAACACAAAATTTTAATTAAAAAAATGTTTGTTCTAGTAACATGGAATGTATTCGGCGGAATGCCACCAAATTAACGAGATATTTATGAATACCTGCAGCACAGTTTGTTTTGTTTCACATGATTATTAAAATGTCATACTACGAAATTCTTGCAGATCAAACGAATTCTATGAAAATCCTTCTGTTGCATAGCAACAACTAGTAAATGAGATCTGAGTTGAATATAAGTTATAAGTAGAAACCGAATATTTCATATAAAATCGCAAGAATGGTATAAAATCTAACCGCATAAAATCATCGTTCTATATTAAAGGATTTAGTCCTTTCATATTTAATGAAGACATAGAAAAAGGCATGAAATAATTAACTAAAAAACTTTTAATAAAATTAGTATTTTCCAAGTCAACATGTTGACGACTAAATTGAAAAAATTTTACATTGAATTAAAATATTATATTTAATTTAATTTAATTTTTCTTTACTATGAAACAAAAGTAATTAACGTTGACAAGAAATATGCTACGGAAAAAAACAAGAAGTGTGAAATATTGTGTGAAATATTTACACACACTATCCAGGACTTATTTTTAATCCACAATAATCACATCGTATCAGGTTCTATTAAACTTTTTACGAATTGTTTCCTGAAAGATTTCTTTACCATATTCTCCCCCGTATTTATTATTTTCTTTTTTAATATATTTTTTTTTTGCTTGTAACCATAGAGTTTTCTTACCAACACACACTCAGAAACCATAAGCAAATAATGAAATATTTAATATAACAATGAAACTTGATCCTGTAAACAAAAATAAATATCAAAGTTTTCACAAGAAAATAAATTGTTTTTCTTTTATTTTATGCAAATGGCATGAATTGTATGGCATTAAAGAACAAAAAATCGTTGTATCGTTATTAACTTTAATTTGATTTCTTGTTTGCAAAAAGTTTGTTAACAAATTTGTTTTGATTCTTTTTTTTTTAGATTGAAATAATTATTCGGCTTTAAGGCTGATATATTATGGAAAGCGGAAGCAAAAGAACAGGTGACATATGGGTGTAATAGCAGATGGGCGTCATTTTGTGTTGACGTGATGTCGTTGCCGTCATTCGTAGTAAGGAAGATTGTGATAAGAAGAAGAGTGATAATCCTTCTCTACCCAATGAATTCTTATCGCTTTAATGCAAAGGGAAAATAATAGTTTCCGTATCGATTGAATAGTTTATTCAATTTATATTAAACGTACTAATTGAGCCCCAGGCCTATTAAAACAAGAGTTTCTAGGGTGAAACTAGTACCTGCGCATACTTTTATAAATAATAAAATGCACATATTTAAAAAAAGAGTTTCAGTGTCAAATTGGTGGAAAAAATATTTGATACACTTTTTCAAGCAGCCGCCAGGACTATTCAACAGTATATGGTTTTCTTTCAATATTAAATATACAATATTAAAATACAATATTAAAAATACAATAACAAATGGCTAAGATGTTCATACTGAAATATATATATTTAAATCTAGGGCTTTGAGATAATGTGAAAACTTTAACAAAACGAGAAATGCGGATTTAAAGTCACAACATCCGGGAACTTTTGTACTATTTTTGTTTGCATATCAATTTCATTTCGCACATAAATTTAAATTTATTTTCATTTTATTGAAGCCAACTTCTTTTTCCTAATAAAGAAAGAAAACAAGTAACATAGCACTAATGCTATGTTCCTTTCTAAACAATAATGCAACATTTCTTACACTTTTTAATAGAAAATGGCAGTATTATGTGACTTGAAAATAGCAAATTAATTAGATATTAATTCGAAATGTTTTACGAAAAACTATTCTAGAGAAGAAGGGAAAAGAAAACGCCATAAATAAATTTATTTGCCTTAAAGCGACATGTTTCAAATTAAAATATAATAAAATTAAGACAAGTATTAAACCAAACCATGTGAATTTAAAAAAGAAATAAATTATTTTCCATAAAATAAATGATTCCAATTGAAATAAGCGACTATTCAGGCATTTCTCATTTAGTTGTACCCCTAATGGAACAGCCACACGAGCATTTAAGGATATGCAAAGAACTCTTAACATAAACGCTTTTAACAATAAAACAAACATTCATCAGGCTTTTAGCGGATACATGACTAAGGAAAGGAAAAATTGAAATTCTTGACAATGACAATTTAAAAATTTACTGCTTGTAATCTTTTAATTAATTATATAAAAAAGAAAAAAATATTTTATACTTTTTTTATTAACATGTTGCAAACAGCTTTAGGAAGTCTTGAGCAATGAAATGAAATCTAAATCTTTAACAAGTTTTTTTTTTTAATCAAACTCTTTTAAGGAAAAATAGCACAAAAAGATAAAAAAGGAAAGCTGTAGCAGCGGCTGCCACTTACTTTTCTTCGAAAAAAAGATGTAAATATATACGTGTAAAGCATTAAACACAATAACAACAGCAGGCTACAGACTACAACTTGTCTGAAATAGAATACATGGGCGTATATGAGAATGATTATTTTTACTACTACAGGCAATACGGCTACTGGTTGTTGTCCATGCTGTTTTTGTAGTTGTAGTCAAATTAAATTAACTTCTATTTTGATGATGCAATGTTGCCAGTATAATATAAATAAATTCAGTTATTGAAAACTTGATTATATATTGTTTTATTATACAAAAAGAAACAACAAACTATATTTCCAAGCCAATGAAATGATTTCTTATTATATATTGTGGACTTTAAATATATATTTTATTGGAGTAACATTATTTAAGAGTATTAAATAAATGAAAGCGGCTACACTGGCGTATGAAGAGAATTCTACCACAAACAACACCTCATGGTTATTGATCTGGTGGTGTCGTTCTAAAAATAATTAAGTAGCTGACTACGAGGCAACGACTGTAGCCAACGGCTTTTGTAGTCGGTGTTCGTACAGCCTGCTGTCGTTATTGTATTTAATGCTTAAAAGGATGTACTTACACAAGTGCCACCACGCCAGAGCCTATAATATTTCAAAAAAATAAACAAACTTTCTTTTTAAAAGCACTGACACTTAAGCACACAAACATTTTATTAAACTTAAGTTTCTTTAATGAAAAAAAGTTTGTAAAAAACAAGTTAATAGTGGTTAAACCCTGCCCATATTCAAATGGTGGTTTGGGTTATGGTGGTCTTGAGAATTACTCTTCACTTGTGGCTTCTTTGCAAACATCCCACAAGAAATAAACTGAAAACATACCATCTGAAATGTTTGTGTGGGATGACCAGGCTCTAACATAACACGCACAGAGTGCATGTGACATGAGCTGTGTGGCACTAACTGCCATCCTATTAAAAGCACATGCCGTTGGTGCCCGTTGAGTTCGCAGCACTTGAAGAATTTTAACGATGCCGTGTGATGGTGTATATTTTCATGTACACAAATGAATTTTATCTTAGAAGACGAATATTCACTTCCAAGAATTCATTGTTCATCCCAGTTGTGTTCTCTGCGTTAGGGAAACATATTATGGAATAACTCTACACATATTTCCAAGCAAACATTTTTATTTATTAATATTTTTGTATTAAAACTAAATTCAAAAAACACTATTTTCGAAAGTGGCTACTTTTTCATCATCAGTACTCCAGTGCATTTTTGTTTATCGTCATTGGCAAAGCGGATCTATTGAATACTTTTAATTATATTTTCTAATAATATCCTTGAGGTCACTTTTTTATAATGTTAACTTTAAACTTTTCTTTTCAAATTTACAAGTTATTGTGCTCGTTTCCTTATTTCCCATGACAGAAAATATTGTGATCGATCGAAATTTTTATATAAATTGTATTGACATTTCGGTCGATATCGAATGCGAGAACGCGGCCCTTGTTTACATTTTATTCAATTTTATATAAAATACAAAATATATATAATAAATTTTCTTTTTTAAATTTTAAAGAAATATGTATATATAAATTTTGAAATTATTATATATAACCATAATTTATGTATTGAACAACAAAAAACCCCTCAATTGACCAGTGAGTTCTTGTTATGACTTTGATACTTGTTTAGACTTCTCATTTATTAAAAAGGAAGTTTGAAATAAATGTCTCTAGTTATTCTAAGAAATGTTGGGTAAACGTTCCCTGATGATCTGCATTAAACCCAGTGAAGTGCGCTAAAGAACTAGTTAAAACCCCTCAATTTGATCACTTTGAATTTTTTAGTACGATCTCGGGAAAAAAGAATCAGAACATTATTATTTAATTAAAATTAAAGTCTAGAGAATATCGAAACGATGCAAATTTTTATTAGGAAATTGTGTACGAGAATTAAGTCAATGCAGAGCTCATGTTAACACTTGCCATTTTTTTATGCAAACCAATTTGCCGATTTTGTAAGCACTCCCAGTAAAATATTAATTATAGGAGGATAAAAAAAAACAACAAGTGGATAACATCCTTTTTTCAGAAATTGTTTCAAGAAAGTTTCTGCTTGTCGCATGATGTTAACTGTAAATGTGTGGGCCAAATAGATTTAAAGTAAGTCGCCGAACATTGTATACCCTTCGCCGACCTACATCTGGATTATGTACGATTGATTTTATAGTTAAACGATATATTCATATTAAAATTTTACTCATATAAAAACTGATTTAAAAAAAAGATGTTTATGACATAAAAACTATAAAACATTTTAATAGGCTTGCTTAGTTATTTTTATACATAAAAATATATATTTATATACAAAAATAAATATTTATATAATTATATATATTATATAAAAAAATAAAGACGATTTAATTTCATTTTGATGTTCCTAGTCTTCAATACAAATTTTTTTCTTTCTTATATATAAAAAACGGTCGATTATTAGAGATAAAACTTAGTTTAAGTTATTTATTTCAACACCCCAAAAATTTTTTTAGTTTTCCAGCTCTGGAGCTGGCTTTTTTGATTTGACATGAATATCTTTCCAATGTGTGAAAAATTTTTAAGAGAAAAAATTTGCTTAGTTAATCACTTTTATGTAGCAAATAAAATTTCAATTGTCCAACCCTGGAACCAAGTTTTTGCTTTTGTATGATTTTTAATGCCAACTAAATTCTTTCTGAAGAAACTTATATTTAACAAAAATAATGTTCGGCTCCGAAACTGGATTTTTGATTTTGCTGATTCAATATCGCCCTGTTAAGGAGTACTATTTTTAATATATCAAATCTAGGCTTTCTGGACGTTTTGGAAACGAACAGATAGCCAAACAGACATTTTATTTTTATTTATTATTTATTCAATTTTGGTATTTATAACCTCTGTGGGGTTGAATATTAAAATTGTGGAAGTTACTCGCGAAATGACAAACATTCGCTTTGACATTTTTAGTGAAGGGTGTCACAAACACAAAAGTTTTAGAATTAATGTTTGCGTTTATAAAATTGTGCGAAAGAACAATATCTAGTGACATCGTTTTCCCTGTCAAAATCAAAACATTTTTACTTTTCGTCTTAAAATTAAATAAACGAACAACTTTAGAAAACTTTTAAAACTAAAAACAAAAAAAAAGCTGTTAAAACTCTTGACTTAATTATATTTTGTTCTTTTGCTAAGACAAAATAATCGTAAAAGTTTTGCTGCTACGAGCATAATACAACATTTTAAATCAAATCTTAATTACTATTCCCATGACTCACCTGAAACGAAGCAGTAAAAGCTGATATAACCTCATAAGTACGCTCCCAGGGATGCAGAGGATCCGGACGAAACGGTGTCAGAATATATTGCAAACCCAGTAAAGGGACTAGCAAAAGCGTGGCACTAAAAGCAATTGAGAAGAAAAACAATTATTAACACATTAAATTTAACGGAAATCCATTTCGAAACTTTTCATTACTTAAATTGCTAAACATATTTTCTCAAACGAATGACCAGATCAATGGAGTGAAAGCAGACACGAAAATGTTATAAATTTTCAAAGCAAAATATTTAAATTCATTTACAACTCACCGGAAAGCCTGCAGCACCGTTCGTGATGGGCCGCAACTGTTTTGTAAACTAGCCGGTGCCTTCATCTTTAACAAAACAACTCGAACAATATTGCACAGGAATAACAAATTAAGGAACATTGAAATGCAAACAGGTACAACCAAAATATTGTCAAAATTTGTGGCATTCATCCAGCAGCTGCTCACAATCAAATTTTACATAAACAAACGAATAAACAATTTCATGACAATAAAAAATTAATTCATAAATTCAAACTCACATCACGTTATCGTTTTCAGATCCCATCAAACCACGAGCCAGGCCATAAACAAAAATGACAACAGCTGGCGAGCCCCAGCCAAATGCTATCAGCCACTTAACCAGTCTTTTCTCCGATATAAATGCCGAAACTAAAACCGTATGCAAATAGAAACCCTCGCACAGCATCCACGAATAATTGGACAACAGGAAGTACTGCAGTATCACATGTAGCGCTATACAAACGGGCTGCAGCAGTAGAACAGAGAAAATAGTATATAAATTATAATTTGAATTATTTATTCTCAAATGAAGGATAACTCTTGTGTTCACTCACCGGGTTTCGATGCAGCAAGTCTGCGTCTGGCATCACAACCATGTACCACACCAGCCACAACGAATTATTGGCAGCGAATGATGTGAACAGATTCATGTGTAGGGTAATGCGAGCGCACTTTAAGCTCCTGGAAGAAGAGAAAGATATGAAAACCTTGCGCTTATGAATCATAAAATTACACTGTGTCACAAACTATTTGCTTAAGATATTATTTTAGTTTTTTTTGCTGTTGTAGTTAATTTTCATAAAAAGTGTGCCTCAAATTCTATTTTTGTTTCAAATAATTGACTTCAATCAAATTTATACTCAAAATTTCGATCGATATCGAATGTCCGGGTTGGCCTCGGGAATATTCTTTTTATTCGTGAAGATCTGGTAAACTTATGAAGTCTACCCTGCGGTAAATGTTGTACCAGTTGTCTTATAAAAACACTCTTAAGTTAAGATGCTGAAACAATCTTTTTAATGTTCCTCCAAAACTAATTTCTTTCATTCTTATATAAAAAATTCGTTAGATTCTTAGAGATAAAAATTAGTTTAATTAGTTATTTCTATACTCCGAGAAAAGTTTGAGTTTTCCAGCTCTGGAGCTGTCTTTTGGATTTCGAGAGTCTCAGAAATTTTTAAGAGAAAAGATTTGCTTAGTTCGTTACTTTTATGTACCAAATAAAGTGTCAATTGTCCATCTCTGGTACCTTCATTTTGATTTTGTGTGTAATACCGAATAAATTCTTCCTAAAGCATAAAATAGCTTTAACTAAAAATATATGTCTTTTATTTAGCAAAACTAAAAATACATTTTCCAGCTCTGCAACTTGAATTTGGATTTGGCTGATTTTTCAAACAATTCCACCGCATTTGATATAGATCGAAATTTCAATCAAATTTGTATAAAAATTTTGAATAATATCGATATCTTTAATTGTCCCCAGGAATATTCTTTTAAACATGTGGAAACTTTTCCGTGGTAAGTCCAAACGTACCTTGTCCCAGGACAGATGAAAATAGAAATGATCGAAAAAGTTCCTGAGTTGTGACTGGTGATAAGAGAACATAAAGCAAAACTAAAGCCGGAACTACTAACTAAATTCCCTCACCCAGCGTAACATCGGAATATATAATATTTTCGATAAGCGACTCTAGGAGTTTTATTGGCGGTTTTTATGAAACCGTAATTAAGAGCAGCACTAACGACACCACAACTAATAAGAGACATTTTTTATACGAAATTTGTCTTATAAAGAGTTTATAAACATGAAGCATTTTTAAGTTATTAATTTTCATTCATAAATACTACAAGACTTTCCATTTTAGGAGATTAACACGTTCCCATCTTTTTTTCCTTCAACTGAATTTAATATTTAAGAAAAAGTTTTCAAAAAGTTTAGCTAACAAATTGATTATTCGATAAGCAACAAAATATTTTAATTTACATGTAAATTATTATTCTCTTGCTGCTTTTATTACCGTGTCGTTAAATTTATTATTTATTAAGTATTAAGAAAAAGTTAACAACCACCCCTGGCAAATGATTTATGTCGTACGACAATCAAATATTACATCGCTTAATAGCTTTCAAAGATTTTCGCGAACATATTAAATGAAATCACAAGAGAGGAAACAGTCATATTGCAAACTCGTAAAAAATTTATTAAAATATTTTTCAACGCTTATTCGGTATTGGACAATTTTGAAAGTATATGCGATCATATTAAATTAATGTAAAATCATGTTGAAGTTTTTATTGATCAAATGTCTTTGCTATTATGAAAGCACTCAAAATTGAAATAAAAATTTAAAATTAAATTACTATAAATAAAAGCTGTTATTACATTCAACTAAAGCGGGCTAATTTATGTTAGCGCATGTGAACGAGCTGTCATTTAGAAATATTAAGTTGGAAAGGCCATCCCACTTAACGAAATACACGAAAATTATAAACGAAGTCGAAGGCTAAGACCGCGTAATGAGCAGAAATACATACAAAGTTTGATGATGAAAATGTAGCGGTTTTCTAAAACAGTTATTCTGCTCTATTCTTTGAGTTGGATAACTTAATCGCAAATATTTCGAAGCTTTTTAAACCAAAAAAATTTAAGGTAAGAAGAGCTTGAAAACGTAGTAAAAAAGAAAAGTGATCAGTGAGTTCTGAGTGATCAGTGAGTTAAAACTTTGATATTTGTTTAGACTTCTCATTTATTAAAGTGGAAGTTTGAAATAAATGTCTCTAGCTATTCTAAGAAATTTTGGGTAAAGGTTCCCTGATGATCTGCATTAGCTCCAGTGAAATGCGCGTTGGAACCGGCTAAAACCCCTCAATTGATCAGTTTCAGTTTTTTAGTAATATTTTTGGAGAAAAGAATCAGCACATAATTAAAATTAAAGAGGTTGGAAAAACGGCAATTCCCCAAAACATGTACTAATTTGAAAGAATTCTGAAGTTTTTTTAGTTTTGAAATTCGATTTTCTTAATTCGATTTTCTTAAATTTAATTTTTTTTATTATATATTTCCACAAAAATATTTACAACTAACGACCATTTATCCATGATGCAAACTACGTGCATAAAAATGCTGGCATTGATGTCAATTTCAATGGAAAAAAAAAATTGGTTCACCTATTACGCGGAAAATTAATTACTATCACACTGCCAGTCATTTTAAAATGCACGTTTTTGTGTAGATAAAGTGGGTGACCGCAACCTGTTTTTTCTATACTCGTTTAAAATTATACTGTGATTTCATTTATTATAAAATCTGTTGTATATAACAAAAAAAAAATAAAATAAATGAATTCGGTTTTGGCCAATAAACCATTACCTTTCGCCATTAACAATGGCGCCTAATTGTATAAGTAATAGACGTGTATCTGACCACTTCACCTACAAAAATATTATAGAATTGGAGTGCAAACAAGACTGCGATGCCATAGATCCCGAATTCGACTACTCACTTAGTCATGAACATGGTGTCGAATTTCTCTGATTCGCATTAAGGCAGGATTGTGCTAATTGTTGTCTGGTTGTATTAATGACGAAGTCATAGCACTCGCCCAAAAATGGCTTATAATTTTTTCACTGACCTATAATTTTATCTTATTATTATTGTTATTATTATTATTATTATTATTATTATTATTATTATTATTATTATTATTATTATTATTATTATTATTATTATTATTATTATTATTATTATTATTATTACTATTATTATTATTATAGAATTTTACATTCTCAGCTTATGCTGGAATTGACGTACCGGGTCTAAGACCAAAGGTTACGCTCTGTGGGGATATAATTCTTATTATTATTATTATTATTATTATTATTATTATTATTATTATTATTATTATTATTATTATTATTATTATTATTATTATTTCTTTTTTTATATATCTAATCCTTAACACATTTGGGTTCTTTCTTTTTTCTTATAGTAAGTAATATTTAATTTTTTCTCACGAATAAATTTCAAAAATTAAACAGCGTATCGATTTTTGTTTGTGGTCTTTCGCATTTAAACTTTTTGCTTGTGTAGATATGAGAATGTATGCCCTTCTATCCTGGCAATATATAACCACAGAACTTGTTCACAAACCACGCAGGACAAAAAAGAATCTGTTTTGTTCCTCTTATTCTGTGTAAAACTATGCGTTTGAGCATTTAAAATATATCCTGATGGAAATGTGTTGATACAAATGAAGGGAAAGATTTAAAAAGCACAATCAGCTTAATAAAATTAAATAAAAAGAAAGGATAGAATAACAAATCCGCTGTAGATAAGACGCACACATACATGTGCAAAAGTATTAACAACTACAAACACAATTATTTTTGTAAAAAAAAAAATAAACCGATTTTCGTGTTGACAATGATAATGAATTATTGCGCTTTTTGTACGTCGAACTTTAGTTAAGTATTTAGTTGCAGTTTAAAAGTCTTAATGATGCAAGTAGAATTTTACAGGTATTAAAATTGTGTTCTTGTTTATAAAATCTGAAGGAAAATATGTTTTAAGTTAAAATAGTTTAAATGCACGACAAGTCAAATAATGTAAATATAAAGTTGTTCGTGCCAGTTTAAATCTTCAAAACTAAAATTATTATCAATATGTGGAGTGAAATGTTTTTGTATTTGTATGGACAATATTTTGGAAAGAAATTTCCAAAATATCAGTGCACAGAAGCCAACGAATGTTGGCGATGTTGAAAATTCGTAAAGACAGTAAACATAAAGAGAGCAGTCCTAGTGACACACCCTTTATAAAAATGATTGTCATAAACTGACTAAGACATTGTTTGCGGCTTCACATCTAATCATTTCGCGCACAATCTATTTTTATTTCTTTTATTTTATTCTAAAAGTCCCCAAATCTAAGAAAATTAATCTAAAAGTTGTCACTTTCAGTGCAATTGTTGGTATCCCTTCGGGGGGGTCATATCTTTTGTCTAACGATTTTCTGGCATTTTAGCATAACATCCTGTCAAGGATATTCTTATCAAATATATTTCTTTACGCTTACGCATTAACATCCACATATGCACACACATCCATACAAACAACATGACTTCCGACATTCCCATTTAAATTACAAACTCGCAAAGAAACATGTTATTTATTGGCCAACTTATTTGTTCTGTTGCTTTGATTACAAAACAGGAAATTAAAATGCTGCGTTGCTAAGAATCATCTATAAGCAGAGGATATTGATTGATTTCCCATCAATTATATATTTATATTTTTTTTTTTGCAAAAAACTAAATGTATTACAGCAGCAACAAAAAAATCTAAATGCAACAATCAGGTTCATTAAAATCAATTTGCTTCGCTTGTTGCAAAAAAAATGTCTTAATAAATCAAACAGAAACTACGCTCCACTTACTTGAAGTAACTTAATATGGCCAAGGATAATAAGATGGCTACCAAGGAGATGCCGTAACCAACTTCATAAATAAGATTTATTTTGTGCTTCCACTGAAATGGGAAAACAGAGGAAAGAGTCATGATATATTTTATTGAACTGCGAGCATATGGAGAATGGAAATGAAGTTTACCTCTAAATCATCTATGTTCACGCATGTTGTGTAATTTGACCAGGATTTGTTTGTTAACGGATGTTTAAACCACTCGCCGTTCCAATCACAATCTTTGTGTGCGTATCCTGCAAAGGAAATGTAGAAAACTTTTTTTAGTTTTTTTTTAATTTTGTGTTTTTTTAAATTGAGAATTTCAATTAGCAAAATGATTTATGCAAACAAAATATATTAAACTTCTAGTCAGCATATCTTTGAAATGGAAAAAAGTTTTTCAATTAAAGCATTTTTGAATGAATGAATAACAATTAAAAGATTCCATTTCGTTATTATTTTCTGTTGTTAAATTTTTCTTTTCTTACACTCAGCAAAAATAGATTCGAAATTATAGTCACAATATATTCTGTTGTAGATAAGTAAAATGAGTTCTAAAGGTCCCAAATTTGACCTGCAATGCAACTTATAATAACGAACTTCTACACCTGGAATCACTACAGTGGAATCGCTAACGAGCGGACGGCTCCATGACAATATAAGGGGTTTAAAATTCTTAGATAAGAACATATATATATTCAACTTTATTAAAATTTAAAATTTATTATTATCAACGTGTGTTTTTGCTCCAATACGTAAGTTCAAACGTCAAACGGGGCCCAAATTATCTCGTTTGATATTTATTAAAATTTCAATACAATTTATGAACAAAATTCGATCGATATCGAATACCGTAATTTGCTTACTGATCATTCAGTGATAAAAAGTTACATCCTTTATTTTATAGCTAAACGTCACATGAAGACAACGTCGTAATTAGAACACTTACTCCACTCCCTGTGGGACTTCAGGCTGTTCTTTAGGGATTTGAGGCTGTTAGAATTGCCGCAGAACAGGAGAACTGAATATTGACTTACTAAACGTTGACAAACGGAAAGAAAGAGAAACGATAAAACTAAAAATTGAAAAACTTTTGTGGTTCGTTTTACCAAATAAAGTTCAGTTTCCTAATTTCCTGTACCAACTAACGATGACTACATATGAAGAGAATCAACGTGATATCATATTGACTTATAAAAGATCTCTGGAAAAAATTAAGTAGCACGGAAATTTAGAGAAGAAGAGGTCTGTTAAAAAATTCATTAAATTTTCATTAATTTACTTTTATTCAATTATTTTTTATTTGTCGTCCTCATTTACAATTCTCAAAGTCGTTCTAATACAAAGTATTTGGCATAAATTTGATTTCTCTCAACGATTCAGTTTTTGCCTCTTCAAAAGGCCGTCCTTTTATGCGTCTCTTAAATCCTTGAGACAGTAAAAAGTTACGTGACACTAAATTTGTTGAAAAAATTTGAGGCCACTCCACATGACACAATCCGATCGATAAGACGACATCTCCAGCAACTTCAGTGATCATGATTCAGCGATTTTCCATAACAATTCGCCCCACTCTCGCAATACCTTTATCAGGAACTACCAAGACGATCATCGGTATTCAAATCCTCTCAAACTTCTTTGACAAATCTCTACTACACTAAGAGAAATTAGACGATCTATTTGTTTTAATAAATAATTTTTTATATTCAGTAAATAAGTTATCCAAAAACCAAAGTGTATGAATAATTTTGCACCGCCTTATACCATATCACCGAGTTCGTCGACGATAATTGCTTCCACAAGAGTTTCAACTGGAGTCTGTTTTCAGGCATCTCAAGCAAAACTTCTTACTTATTTATGTCTAAGCAATTAATGAAACTTATATATTGTGTTACATTGTGCTTGAAATACTTTACAAATAACAAATAACTTTGCAATATGTCGGTGCACAGATGCCGACTGGGAACTGCAACAATTGCGGCGATGTTGTTAATCAACAACGATGCTGGAAGATATTCCTTCTCTGGGTCTTTTGTTTATGAATCGTTGAAGTTTCCGATTTTACTAGCCCTTCTTTACATATAATAATTGAGGAACTAACACATGTTACATGTGCTAATAAAGTTTGGAGTTGAGGGTATTAAAAGATAAACTCCATTCTCCTTTTTTATTTAATAATCACATTTAAATAAAGAATCAAGAATTTTTCTATTTAGCCAACCATTAAAATTGAAATGATTAAATTTCCAAATATTTATCATACATCAATAATTCTTTTTGTACCGAAATTTATTTATAAGTAATAAATTTTTAAATCTACATAAAAATAGTTTATCATCTTCTGCTTTCATCCATAAACAATTTATTCATAAAATTATAGTCGTCTTTTTTATTAAACACATTCCATTTATTTCATTTATTCGTTTCTAGTAAATTTATCGTAAATCTATCGAATGCATTCAATACTTCAGCAATCTTTTCAAAATAAATTATATATGAAGTAGTTTTGTTCGTTTAGTGTTCGTTATTAGTCAATAGCAAATAGTTCTTAAGAAATTTATGAAATCTCTGTGGAAAATATAAACACTTGAAAATATGCATCAAATGCAAATATAACGTTGAGCAAAAATATATTAATTTTTTTCACACAAGAAAAGAGCATGTAAATTAAATTATTATATATAATGAAAGACTGTGGGATGATTTTAATGGCAAAATATTCAAGTTATTGGGAAACAGTTAATGAAAAGAATTATTTATTAGAATAACAACCAATTCACACGAGGATGTTAAACCCTTAAGTTTTTTTATTTGTTTTGAAAAGCATCTTCTAAAATGGTTCTGTATTAGGGTTATAAAAGTTGGTACAATTTAACATTTTTTGGTACAATTTCAGACCCAAAGGTACAGTGGCACATAAATTGATGATTGAGCTAATCAGCTGATGGATTTCTTACAGTTCCTTTCATCTATCTATTTAACACATTTACGGTGGCAACTCGTTTTTGTTATCATTTCATTGTGATTTAGTTTTTTTTTTATTAAAATAACTACAAATAAATGCACGTTCAATTGCCAGGCAGCTCTGAGTCAATCAACATCAAACCTTTCAAGGCAATTATTTTTCAATAGCAGAAAGACTACTGATCGTTTGCTCTTTTTCGACAGTCTTGCAACTCGCATGAGTCAACTTCTACTCCTCAGATAACTGTATGGGATTTGGATTCTTCTGAGGAACTCTCCGTGGTTATCTATGTTGCCACTTCTTATGTGAAGGCATAAATAGTGCACAGTAACGGGTAAAGTTTTTTTCGATAAAAATTTGTTTTATTAACCCGATAAAAATCAGAAAAAAATATTGTAAATAAGAGCCCTATAGTTAAAAAAAAAAATTCTACGACTCCAAACAAAATTCTGCATATATTTTAGCCCAAATAAAAATGGCATACAGAAAAAATTTACCAAAAATAAATATTTTGTTTTGTACAATTGATGTATCAAAAAAAGTACGATTTCCTGAATTTATTGGTAAAATTTGCATAGTGCCATTTTACAACCCTGTTTTGTCTATATACCATGATTTTTGTGTAGTGTGTGTTGATCACTGCAGAGTTGATTCTTGGATTTGATTTTTTAAATTCTTTCAAATGTGAGAACGAATAAGATATAATAACAAAAATAAACTCCAATAAAAAGTATATTGATAAAATATCATAGAAAACAATATATCGTAAAGTTTATCTCTTTCCTCCTCTACAACAATCGCACATTAAAAAATCATGATTTAAAGTCGTCGTGTGAATCGTGTGTTACAGCTTTAAATTGTTATTGCACTTTTGCAATGTCACTACCTTGCGAAAGGGGAAAGGATTCGTACTAGAATGCTATAGTTGAATATATATCGAGCCTTTCCAGCAATAGAGTCACAACTCGCAATTTTTTATATGTGCGACGGTAATTAAAAACATTTTTTTTTTGAGGCATGCCTGTTTCTAACATTCATCTTCATCCTTTTAAATTCTATGAGCAAAAATATCTCTCTAGGTTATATTCTCAATGGAAATATATATCCTTAAACGATATTTTTCTCAGTTATTGGTTTTTTATATTGAGTTACGACTGCTTTGCTGCAAAGGCTCTATATAAATAGACTTTGGCTTCAAAAGTCTTCACATATATTTTTAGTTTTCGTAAAGTGTAATTATTTCAGTTTAATTTGCACAAAAATCAAACATTAAAAAGTGTTATAATAAATCAATTCAATCAACAGAGAATGAAAATTATTTGATAATAAACTTTTTCCGAATTTCAATTAACAGCACATCGATCATTCATTCATTATTGTTTTATTGTTCTAAACAAAGTTATTTGCATCATGAATTGTTGGAATGATTACATGAATTCGCACATAAAAACTAATTTCCAAGAACATTAAACAACAACTATTGTTGCTTCCGGTTGCAGAACGAATGAATGAAAAGCAACATTCGCTTTGTTTTGTCAGTTTTCCGCTGGTTGTAATACAAGAGAAATGGATCATAAATGACGTTGGTTGTAGGCAGTTATAAAAACGTGTGTGTACATGCTGCCGAGATTGTTTGAGAAAGTTTTGTCAGCTACGAAAAAAAAAATTTCATATAAACAAATCTGTAATTAAAATTGCAAGTCAAAAATAATTAGTTAATGCCTCAAGGTCATTATTATACAGGGTTTGGCAAATTAGAGGTTATGAAATAAATCGGCTTCAAAATAAAAACTTTGCGGGTACCAGTTTAAAGTCATGGACCATAACATCAGGCAAATCTCCACCTGTTGCATGTCGACAGAAGTCTTCTTCTTTCATTTTATTTGGAATCTATTTTTGCACCACCGCTTGGCTTGTTTCGTCAACGCAGCTTCGAATTTCTTCGTTCAGAGCGTCAAGTTGTTTGTGGTTTGTTCACGTAAGCCCGTTCTTTCAAATGACCCCAGAGTAAATAATCCAACAGAGTTAATGCGCAAGACCAAAGCGGCCTGTTGAAATTGCTGAATCGAGATATCGTGTGACATGATTATCATGCAAAGACTGAAATTTTTCGTCGACTGTGTGCCTTGTGGCGCCGTCTAACGATCACTAATGCCAACATTAGCCAATTGTGGTCAAAAAGGACTTTAGGATGACAGCATTTCTATGCCCATTTTTCAAAAAATATGGGCCTATAGTGAGGCCTGACCATACGATCACTTTTATTGGATGTAACAGATTTTCGGTTACTGATGCTGGAGCTTGTGAGCCCCCGATTTGACAGTTTTATTTGTTTATATAAGCGCTTAATTGATTTCGAAGAAAAGTTGTTCCAGGTTTGGGACGTGAGACAGTAAAATGTTCACCATTTTGATATTAAATTTTCCCGAGTAAAATTTTTTGTTCATACCAAAAATTTTTTTCACTAAATAAATGCCAAAGGATTTGATATTTCATCATTTGACAGCCAATTTAATTCCTAACCTCAAATATTGCGACCCTTTGGTTTCATGATAATTTAAGGTAGGATTTTATTGGACGTGCTCTGGATGTGTTATCGACTTCGAGAAAGCCCAAGATACCGACCTCAAGTAGTCATGAATGTGGTTGTCGGCTTTTTACTATGACGAACCCTTCGTCATAGTAAATGCTTGACATCTGGACAGCGACTAATCGTATCGCTTACTAAAAAGCGCATTGACATTCGGAACAAATTGGGATCAATCTGTTAGTCATATCCAACAGCCAGATAAGTCTGTCATGAAATTCAAATAAAATAGTTTTTGCCACACAGCCAAGTAAGGGACTCCACCTAAATGCCTAAGATTTGTCATTTAGCCTCAATGTAACATGACATAAACAAATAAATCTCTACATCATTATCCGATTTTCTCATTTCTTTAGATCTCCATTTTCCCTGATTCATTTTGTGTGCGGCAGATGTGGCCTCAGTAAATAACAGTTGGAACTTGTTTTTGATTATATTTTATATCATTTTATTTTAGATCTGTGCGCCACTATTTATGTCCTTTTCATCAGAGGACATACATGAATAAAAAAATTTTATTTGATTATTCAGTGAAAAAATTTTCGTTTCTTTTTTTTTTTGCTTGTAAACGACATTTGAGTGTTGACCAGCATCAACTTTTATGACGCAACCGGGAGACGGATGTTGCACAAAGCCAACGTCCTTTGCAGAAGGACATAGCGAGCAAACAAACGAGGATGTCAATCATCACGTTTCAAGCTCTGTAGGCTATAAAGTCACAATATTTAGTTGTTGCTGTAAAAGCCAAAAACAGTGCTGATTGTTCAATATTCTTGTGTATTGAGTTTAGCGAAAATATGTTTTATTTTCAAGTCCTAAAATAGTTGATTTAATAAAAAAAAAACAGATTTTCCCATTAAACTATAGAATACGAAGAGACAAAAGTTTATAACAGTTTGATATTCAGCCAAACACACACACACGCATGAATATGGTCAGCTAATAGCCAAAAGGTCGCAGTTGACAAGAAGTTCAAGAAAGGATTTTTACTGACAAAAAAAAAATTATTCTATATAATCAACCTTAAAGTATTTTTTAATTTCTTTTATATTTTTTAATTAAGTCCTTTCGGATCTTAAGTGACGATATGTGTTAAGTGTTCTATTCGACTGAATATTAATATTTAAGTATTATCATGTCTTTTATTCTGTTATCCCACAACTGTTGTCGATGTGTAAATCTGAAAATCTTTACCAGATTAACATTTCAAAAGGTTTTTTATTTTTGTTTTAAATAAATCGCTGTCGTGTTGAAATAAAATGTGTGGTTGCTTAACATGTTTTGTATTTAAATTCTAACTATTCATGACAGGAATTATGCGTTGATTTAAAAAAAAAAACTCGTTGTACCTTCATTTATATGTGATTATTTGCAGATATATTTACAATACATATAAAATATTTATTTGTTTATTAAGCGTTAAATTTTAAGCGGATGTGACTAATCAATTCTAGCCCACCACGAAGAATAGAATCTTTTGTAGGACTTGTTGACAAATTTATTTTGATTCAGATACATCCGGGCTTAGAGCAAAATAATTTTCTTACCTTCAAGTGAGTACTTTTTTCAAAATAATTTTTCCTAAAAGTAGTTCTTCAAAAGTAATTTATTTGAAAATACTTTTTTCTAAAAGTAGTTTTTCAAAAATAATTTCTTCCTAAAAGTGGTTTTTAAAAAGAAATTTTCCCTAAAATTGATTTTTCAAAAAGTACTTTCGCAGAAAATTAATTTTGTAAAGAGTTTTCTCATTACATTTTTGTACTTTGTCAAATAGTAATTTTTTCAAATATATCTTTTTTCTAAAAGTACTTTCTTAAGAAGTACTTTTTTCTAAAAGTAGTTCTTCAAAAGTAATTTCTTCCTAAAAGTGGTTTTTAAAAAGAAATTTTCCCTAAAATTGATTTTTCAAAAAGTACTTTCGCTGAAAATAAATTTTTTAAAGAGTTCTCATTAACGTATCCTTTCGAAAAACCATTTTTGTACTTTGTCAAATAGTAATTTTTTCAAATATATCTTTTTTCTAAAAGTACTTTCTTAAGAAGTACTTTTTCCTAAAAGTTGTTCTTCAAAAGTACTGTTTTCGAAAATACTTTTTTCCAAAAGTAGTTTTTCAAAAAGTACTATTTCCTAAAATTGGTTTTTCAAAAAGTACTTTGTCACAAAGTAATTTTGTTAACAGTACTCATTAAAGTACCCTTTAGCAAAACCATTTTTGTACTTTTTCAAATGGTACTTTTATCAAAATAATTTTGTTTACTAAAAGTTCGCTTCCTAACCTCAAATTTGCCCGCCCTATATATCCTCAATAAATGTGAAAATATGTACGCGCATCATGCAGCTGCGCTTCACATTCAGCCCGTTTCAGTTCTCTTCCTGATTTTCGTATCTTTCCTCAATATGGTTCAACAAAGTTTGTCACTTCCCTGTTACAAATTCGCTAACTTAATAACTTTTTGTCGGAGTGTGTGTGTATATACGTATGATGTAAGTGTGTGTATTTATGTATGCGTTTAAACAATAGTTTTTTTTTTTGGCAACTGCTGTTAAAATTATTCCCAACTTATTTGCAAAAACTTTAATCTGTTGTCAGAAAGTGTAAGTTTATTATCATGGAACGAACGTTGGCTTCCATGTAAAAATATTATTTAGTTACAGTTTTTAATTGTACTTCTTCCACACAATTGACTTTGTTTAATTTTATTTCAAAGCTGAAATCGGTTTGTTTGTGGTTTAAGTTTTGGACAAAAGGGTTTCTGTATTATATGCCGGCATTTCAACCGAACGAAAGTATTATATTGTTAATGGAAGCGTAAAAGCCACAGACATTTTTCTATTTGATTATAAAAGCAATTATTTTATTTGTATGAGTTGGTTTTAGTATTTTAATAGTTTGCAAAAAAAAAATTAAAAAAATTATTATAGATTGTTAAAACTTTATAAAAACTTTGTGTAGATCCGGGGTCATAATAATAAACTATAATTCTTTGTCCATCAATTCAGAGATGAGTATCTCTCATTTGGCGGTATTTACTTTGCCGGCGTAAAATATATTCATTAATATTTAAATTTAATTTATTGAACAGAGTCTTCATATTCCAAAGACAATCATCTCTGATCGTTATTGTATGATGTGACACATTTTACAATTTCGAATAATAATAATAGATACACAAAACAGGACCAATAAAAAATGTTTCAATAATCGTTACTGAATAGCATCAAAATAAAATTAATTGTTGACTTTCAATCGACCTCTGTTTTGTTCATATCAACCGCACTAACGATGAAAAAATTAATATAAACAAATTTAAAACATATGAAATAAAAATTTTTAATAATCAAACAACAAAATCTGTTTTGTATTACACTTCTTCAGTTTTCAAGCTGCAATTTTAATAATTGACACTTTTAAGATATTTTAAAATTCATTGTGGCCCTTTAAAAGTCAAACCCTCATCAAGAAGGATGTCCTCATATTGGGAGATAAGGACAAATTGATAAAAATATAATTGAAGACATTTTACAGGAATACCAAAAAGAGGATGAGGAATCAAAGTGAGTTGGATGTATTTTTAACTGACATTAAATTTGAAAAATATTTTAATTACTTTAAATTTAATTTTATATACTAATTGTTCGAAAAGTTTTTTTAATTGAAAGAGACATAATAAAAATTCCAAAGTGCAAGGGAAAGTTAACATCAGTTTTATATATTCAACTTAAACAGCAGAGCAGCACAGCTGTTTTCAAAAGCCGCTACACATCAGTAATCCTTAGTATTTTTATTTATTATCACTTGTTATGTGTCGTCGTTTTTATTCGTACCAATTTTATTATGAAAAATGTTACGAGAACTGTACGAAACCGATGGTAACACTCTCTTGCTAGTTCACGGTGTTGCCGTTTGATTATTTTTCTTCGTGTCCTGTTTAATTAAATACTCGTCCCATATTTTCTTAAGCCAAACTTTCTTGTTTCTAATTTTCATAAGTAAATTTGAATGTTTCTGCCCATTATTGGGTTAGCACAAAGCAAAGCTTTTGAAATTTTTTTAAGTGCAACTAATTTGTATCTAGTTTTTTATATAAATTATTATAACTCAATGCCAACCATAAAATATACGATATATTTTTTATATTCAAACAATGTAAACGTTTACTGCACAATGGGCAAACTTAAGACGAGTGTCAGAAATGTTTTAGAACTTTTGAAAACTTTATTAAATAACATAAAGTTCTTTTTTCAACACTCTAACTTACATATTACTCTGGTCACACGTTTTTGAATTTTAGTTTAGTTTTAATTTATTTCCAATTAGCCAAGAATTTTCAATTTAAGACGTCCTACTTAAGTTTTGTTCTGTTAGTCAAAAATACAAACAACAAACAGATAATAACCCTCTGCCTCTGGTCACACCTTTTAAAATTTTTTTTAATTTTAATATATTTCTATTTAGCCAAGAGTTTTAAGTTCGGTACACACTGCAAAAATATTTCCTTAAATTATTCAAAAATAAAAACATCACCAAACAAAAAACAGGAGATCTTAATCCTCTGACTATGGTCGCATCTTTTTATATTTTACTTTGTTTTTAATATATTTCTATTTTGTCAAGAGTTTTAAATTCGACACACCCTACAAAAAACATTTTTTACTTATTGAAAAATAAAAACAGCACCAAACGAAAAAACAGAGGATTTTTCATAAGGATATTTTCCAGTACAGCTCAATTTCCTAATACGACTTCATTGTTGACATGTTAGACAACTTCATTTTCAATATGGTTTGACTGCAACCATATAACTAAATCGGCATATTCTCAGACATCCTGTTGTCATATTGTTTTCATGTACTGTAATACGAATTAGCATCCAATTTAGTTCCCTGTTCTTTCACATTTTTAGCAAAACTATTATCCATCACATTAAAGATGTATATGTGCGGAAGTGTTTACTTATTTTTAATTTTTGCTTTACTAATCGAGTATGGGATTTCAATTTATTTAGCGCACTCATGTTTAAAGAAATATTCAATTAAAAATTTAAAATAAAGGAAATATTATATGCACACTCTTATTTATTTAATATATATAATTAAAAGTATTGCCTTGAAGCATAATTTGTTTAGGAGTCACTTGTTTCAAGAACAAGTGACTCTTAATTATTTCAATGGTCTACTCTCTTAATTATTTCAATGGTCTACTTACTTAATGGATCAAAGCCGGTGATAAACTCAGGACAGCGTTCATAAGCAGATGTGCCAGCGGGAGTCTCTGGCCAGCAGAGCCATCCATCGAAGGTACCGGGACAAAATTTATCTAGACGATAATAAAAAGAATTGTCAATTAAGCACAAGAATTTTTTTCTATGTTAAAAAATTTATTAAGATTTTTAGCACCGTGGGAACTCTTTCTTTATAATTTATACTCTCATTCATTTGATTAGGGCCACTTAAATTTGTATTAGTAGTAAATAACATATTTTTTTGATTTGACACCATTTTCTTAGCATGACTTAAACACAACACGAAATACTAAATCTCAATAAATAAACTATTTAAAGCAAAAGGTTGAGAGAACAGTTCTTTAATTTAGAAAGATATAGTGACAATTTCAAGTTACAAGATAAAGTCTACTGTGATTATGCAACTATTTTCGGAAGTGGCTACACTTTCATCTTCAGTACTGATCTGTATTTCCGCTTGTAACCCAGCAAAGATATCCTAAAGCAAAAAAAATAAAAAAATAAAATATATATATATATATATATATATATATATATATATATTAAGACATTATCAATGAATGTACGTTATTTTTTTATAACTACAATCAGGAGCGGGTTATAGGGGAAAGTTTATGCCATTTAAAAGGACCCAATTGGTTTTGGTGAAATCAAAAGCATAGAAAGATTCTTGTGCTATTTGCAAGTGTGTGATAGTTGAGTTCTCTAAAAAGTAAAGCGATTTCTAAAATTCTGTGAGGAAGATATGGACCGACAGAACCATAAATTAGGTAGGAGGTGATCTGCCGACATTTTTAGTATTCTAAGACTGGAAAATCAAAACAGACCATCTGAATTGATGTTGAATTTTTGTTCTTCAAACTTCGCGAATGAGATCAGTTTTCATTGGATTAGTGCACGATGTTTAAGGATCGTTAAAAAATATTATATATATTTTATTGGGTGGTCAAGTATGTCTAGTATAAATATCATTCAATCTAGTGTTATATTCTGCTCTTAGACAAAAAATTTAAAACAGTTTTTATTTATGCGGTCAAGCGTAATTTGTGTTAAACGAATTCGACTGTATTCGTATTCAGCGAGTCAATAGTTGATGTATAAACAGCCAAACCTGTTACACGCAACTTCAAGAACACGACTCAGTCTATCAAAGAGAATAACAATAGTTTCTTAAATGTTTTCATATGTTTTTTGTTATTTATACAATTCGCTTCTCTATCTTTCTTATCATCCAACACAAAATTTTAAGGAAACAAAAAAAGTTACAATTCTCCTGAAGTGGCTTTGAGAGTTTCCATGGCAAACATGTAAACAATAATACGACTAAATCTTCCACTTGGCTGCCGCACGCAATTCATAATATATTTTTATAAGTTAAAGTTATAATTTACCTGTCGCCTGAATTATCGCCGTTGATGCAGCTGTTGCAGTTTGATTAAGACGCTCATAACATTCGTTGCGTAAAATTTCAAAAGGATCTGGTGGAATGTCGTTACCTTCTGTTTGTTCTTCTATGCCGGTCGCTGTTGACGTTATCACAGCTTTTGTGGTTCTGTGGCTTATTAAGGAACTTTCTGTTGTGGTCTTTGTGCTGAGGACATCCATATTGTTGCTGCCGCTATTTAACATGACAAAAACAAAAATTGTAACGTCTTGTTTCCTTTAACCAAAATAAATTTTTTTTTTGTATTTTTCTTTTCTAAAATGTCCTTGTGATATGTTGCAGTGGTGTGCTAGAGTAAACAGATTTAGTACCGGAAGAAGAAATCGTTTCAGCGCGCACCATTTAACAGAATTTCGTAAACAGCCATTATTTTAGTCAGATTTTAATTCATGAATTTTCATATTCATTTCAGTTTCCTAAAAATGGAAGGACGAGTGAGTATGTGACTTCAGCTTGTTTTGCTTGTCGGCTAATTAATGTTTTCTCTGTTATTTCTGGGTCTCTATTGTGTTTCGTCCTTGCAACACTTTGATATGGATGTGTTTCATTTAGTGTATTTCTTGGTGTTGTTTTCGATTTAAACCACTTATTTTATTGCTTGTCATGAGCTTGTACATTATCGCAATGAAACTACTGCTTTAAGTAAATTGATATCTGAAAAGATGTTTACACAAGTTGCATTATTAAGTTACACATTTTATATCATATTGTGGAAAATATATATAGAATTTTGATACACTTCTTGTGGATGTTTCTAATAATGAAAATACAGATGAGCAGAATATAAATTATTCTGGTAACAATAATATTTCTATAGCCTTCATTAAATTACCGTCCGTTGCGTCTAATGCTAGGAACACAACTAGGACGAACAGCGAATTTCATTGGTAAAAAATCTTAATATTGACCACAGCATAACAGCTCATATAAATATATAAAAATAATAGTTTTTGTATTTGAATTCATGCATAGAAACAATTTTTGTTATCAACTATCTTGCACTTTTCTTAAGATAAAAAATATATATAAAGAAAGTCCAAAGTAGAAAAGTTTGCCTTCAAATCAGAAATTAGAACATGAAGAATATATTCAAAACTTAAACACAGAGATTCAAATCCATCCATCAGTTCGATAAAATTCTCGGATTCTATTTCATAATATATAAATAATTTTTCCCTATCACATTCAAGTAAATAATAAAAAGGCAAAAATGAACAGTAATGAAAGTGTAGCGGCTTTCGAAAACAGCTGTTCAGCTGTGCGCTGAAGTGCCTTGTAACTTTATAATGTGTTGCTGAGCTAGAACACGCTATGAAAATTGGCCTATCAGTCTTACCATCATTTTTACAACTTGACTTCAAGGATAACTGGAGTGACTTTTTTATGAGTAGTACTAGTACTCAGGGGACGATCCCTACATATGTAGTCCATTGCACTGGAACTGGGAAAGGAGGGGATAGTGTCAAGAGAACAGATGAAGACTGACTAGAAGATACAAAATTTGTTGCAACTATTTTTGCATTTTACTTCGCCGGCGAATTTCTTGCTACAGGCATCGATGGGGGATGACGCACTAATTCAGATCAGAAAAATTCGACACCATGTTCATGACCGGGTGCAGAGTTAATCTCTTGATTTACTACTTCACCCAACACCACTCTAAACGAATTTTGCCATTGGAAGATCGCAACAAATTTTAATTTTATTTTCTTTGTCATGTTGCAGATCCCACCGATCACTACTCATAAAAGCTTCTTCGGTGCCTAATGACTATACAATTCAATTAAAAAAAATTTTAATTTCTTCTCCTAAAACTATGCCACAAATATTACTATGTGCCTCCCGTATTTGTGAGTTTATGACAACTTATATAGTTAAAGTTAAGTAAGTTCATTCACCGTGTAACTTATCACCTACTTCTGGATAAATTCAAATTCTAATTATGAATAACAGACCATCCGTGTGATAACAGCTTACTTTTATCTAAAATGAGGTTGTAATTATGGTCCCGAATGGAAGAAAAAAAAAGTTATATACTGCCAGTTCACCGGTATCGCATAAAACACATTCAGAGTACAAGCCAATTTTAATAATTGTTTTTTCTTTAAATGTTATTTCTTCGAACGAATGATATCTTTTCACATCGGCAAACTGGTAGTTGACAAGAAAGGATTTTAATTTAACAGTTCAAGAGTTAAAGGATATATGATCACATAGTAAGGATTTGTCAGACATTCGTTGGCATAAAAGTAAATTTATTGCAGAATACCGATATAGAATCAGGAAGAGAATCGAAGCTGAATTATAATTCTATTCTTTTTACATTTAAACTTCAGCGTAGAAACGCGAAGTGTCAGAGATATATATGAATCATATATCCATGCGTGTCTACTGATTACTAACGCTGGTAAGCAACTTCATTCAGTATATAAATTATGGGGAACCTCTGGAGAATATAAAGGCATGGAACGTATTACTATGGTGAATCTCGTAATGGACACAGACATCAGTTCGAAGGACCAAAAAGTGGACATACGCAAAGGAATAAATTTCCCCTAAAACCACCTCAGCTACAGAAATATTTCCTGAAATGGGCTGCGATAATAACAAGGAAAAACAAAACAAGTATTTATCTCATGTGCTGCCAATACCAGCGCTGCCATTTGAAAGTCTGCTCAATGGTGCGTAGCAACAAGAATGCCACCCACCAACAACACACAAATTATTAACTGAAGAAAGTAGAAGTTCAATACACCCACAAACAGCAATAAAAATTCAGATGCGGTCATCGTGCGCACCCTGCCAACATTATCTTACATCATTTTACTTAAGTTGCATGATTTCTTTTTATTTAAATTTATTTCACAACTGTGATAAGTTATTTCTCTTGTTTCTCCTACCAGATAATTTGGAAAATTTACTCCACAATCTTTGTTTTTTATTTTCCTCTTACAAACAATGTTGCGATGAACTGACGTAAATTAGAGTGAAATCAATAATATAATCGCAAATGTCTGCCTATTCGCCACATGAAAACACAAGTTGTAATTTAGCATGTGGCGAAATAATTTTGTTTTTTCCAATAAATACCGGGTGTTTTCTTAGAGGCGAGAGAGCTTCAAATTATAATACAATACAGAAATATATTTTCCAACAGAGCTGGCCGTATGGCGTGAATGATGGCTAAACTGTTGCTTCAAGAGTTTCTAGTATTTTGGCATAAGCAACAGTCCCATTATAAGTAATTCCGGGTCCTTAAATAGCACTTATGGAAATAAAGTTGTCACTGAAATTAATTTTACTTTAAACGAATTTTTGTTAGAATCAAATAACATTGATTTTTAGTTTTGGAAACCGAAATTAGGCTAGCATGACTCACCATTGATCGTAACGACAGGAAATATAAGATAAACATGTTTGCGTTAAATATTTAACGACGAAAAGCATAAAAAGGAAGGCAAGCCAAAGCAGAAATGGCATGTATTTGCAGGCAAACATACAACAAAAAGATTGTAAAATTAGCAATTAATATTAAACTGGCAACACTGACTAAGACTAAGGAAACATTTGCAAGGAAATGAGTTTGTGTTTCATGAAAATAAAGTTTGTATATCAGCTTTTAAATACGAAAACGACAAAGAAGCTCGTCATCTAATGCCTGTCAAAAGAATTTTTTGCATGACTTATTGCAGATTGTGGTGACATTCGAAAGATATTCAGTGTCAGCATTTTTTTAAGAATAATAGAATCAAACAAAAATACATATAAGAGATTTCCGCGATAGCAGATTTAGCATTTTAGGTCTTAAATTTTGTTTTTTTTTCTTAAATTGAGGTTGAGCTTGAAATATACTTACGAGAGCTTCAATACATCATAAGGATCAGATTGAATAATACTGGTACCTCAATTATATCGCACTGAGAAACGGAAGATGGTATTTTCATTAAAAAATATTCCAGCCTGATGTTTTAATTTTAAATTATTTTAGGCTGTCCTCGTTAAACTGTAAACAGTAATTTTTTTCATTTGACCCTTTCAAAATTAATGGCTCATGTAATGAAATTTCGATAATCTAAATCTAAGCAGAAACACAACATGTGATATATAATTTCTTTTTTTAACTTTTCATTATATTCCCCGCAGTTCCTAAAACCCATCGATTTATAAAATGTAATTGTAATAAATTAATGTACAGATAATTATAATAAAAAAGCTACAATTTATAGATTTAAAAGAATATAAATGACACGTACTTAAGTTAATGTGTTTTTATAATACGAAAAAATCACACAAACAATCTTGTGTTTCTCGTTTATATTCTCTGCACGATACGATTTTCTCGCTGGAAATACAAAATTATTACACACGTCTTTCAACTAAAAATCCCAGTTATATGTTGAGTTGTTAGTGCGTCAATTTTTTAAATAAATTTTATGTACATGAAATGTAGACGTACTGAAACCGCAACAAATAAAGCGAATGTTTTAAATAGTGTTACATGTTAAATTATTTATTTATTATTTGCTGAATACACTAACATTTTGGCATCGTTTAAAGTTGTATTTGTGAAGAATATTTTTTTTTAATTGCTATTAATTATTTGTTATACATTTTAGTTTTAAGAGATGTAATTAAGGCAACAATTTTAAATGGGAAAGTCAGGGATAAAGATGTTTCAATTACCCAACCAAGAGGACTTAAAATGAACTTAAAGGATTTTAAAAATTGTTGGTTTGACTTTTTCAATGATGCTCAAGGTCAACTGTTGCAACTTTGCGCTATAAATTTGGAAATTCCTGTTTTTCACAAGATCTACTACACGTTTGGGATTCACACGTTGGGAAACGTCATATTTTGAATACATTTTTTATTAGCTTCTCTGGTGTATTTCTTTCTTACTCTAATTTTTCCTTGTGCTCCTGCGTGTATACTTAATGTTATCAATAATATTGCGCTTATGTCACATTGTACTCGTACATGAATATTGATGTGGTTCATGTTCTTATCTACTATAAAGTGTAAGTGTTTTTACACGCTTTCCAAGCACATCAAACTGAAGAACAAAAAATATATTCAGTTAACAAACACGTTTTTTAAGAAACTCGAACTTTTTAGTTAAAAATAAATTCTTAAAATCCTGTGTTTGCACAAGATCTACTACACGTTTGGTATTCACACTTATTTTTAATATTAATTTATTCAGAATTAAATATTTGTTTGCCTAAGGGTCTTATAACATTTTTAAGGCATTGGGAAGCCTCATCTTTTTATGCACTTTTTATTAGCTTCTCTTGTGTATTTGATAGTTTCAAATTCTCATTTTTCATTGTGCTTCCAGGCGTAACCGTGGGCGCTCGACATAAAAAATAGGACACAAGGCGCCCACACTTTATTTTCACAATAATAATTATATTTTGGTTTATTATTGTTTTGAGTTTATTTTATTTTAATTATTGTTAACTTTTCAGTTCATTTAAATTATATATAAAGGGTGTTTTCTATGGAGTGATACAAGTTTAAATCATAATAAAACATGGTAATATATTTTGGATATCAATGAAACGATCTTCATTTGATAGAAAATTTTATGACATTAATGTTTAAATATGACTTCGGGCATGTGGCTGCCACGGCTGGCGCGTATAAGGCGCAATCTAGAACACCAATTTCACAAACAGTAACATTCAAACAGTAATTTTCTGTCGATATAATGGTGTTTCGACAAATGCGACAATGTTGTTTATTTACGTATCCATTCAACCAAAAATGGACTTCATCGGAAAATAAAATTTTTAATGGACGATAAGTTTGACGAACAGAACCATTATTCGATCTATAATAAAATGGCAAAGCAAATTAAACAAAAAAGAACTATCAGCTGTTAAATGGGTGGTCAAATAAAGCAGTGATGCCAACTCAAAGTTGTATCACTCTTTAAAAAACACCAAAATGTTGAAATATTCCCTAAATACTTCAATATTTTGCCTTTCCTTTGTAGAGCTTCTTTACCAAAATATTTTCTTTTTTTAAAAAGTTATGAAAGAATTTTTTGCCTAAAAAATTAAAAAAAAGTTAATTGAAAACCTTTTCTTTGTTTTATTTTAAAGAACAGGACAGACGAAGTATTGCTCCAACACTACTTTGACTGAGTTTTTATGTGTTCTTATAGAAACCAAATAATTGAAAAAGCAAAGTTTCAATTATTTCTTGTGAGCAGGACATCTTCCGTTGCCTTTGAAATAACGTTTGCAGCACAAAAATAGTTTGATTTTTAAGAAACCTTTTGCTGGGAATCGCTATAATTGTATTCTTCCTAGGAGTTCAGTACTGACATGTGAAATGTATCACCACAAAATATATATATTCTTTATCCTGCAGGCGTAAATATATTTATATAATCCACATATACTCACGTACATACATATAAGGATTCGAAAGTACTCGCAAAAGACGAGAACTGTTCCCATTTTTCATAACTTTTTTTTGTTTGTTATTTTGAAACGTGTAAAAAACTGCACTTAACTTTTATTTCTTTGCATGTCCTTCGTCCTGTTCAACAATCATAAACACATGCTGGTATGAATGTGTGTATGTGTGTACACCGACCACCGCTACCACTACATTTTGTGGTTTGTCATAAAATAATGATAAAAATTTTATGTCACACCGAGAAAAAAAAAACAGTCGTCTTGTAGACATTTTGAAACATACGAGTCATAAATCAATACAAAATAGTTGCCACTTTGAAGTGTTTTCATTTTTATTATTTAACGTTTTGGTTTTTATTCCATAAATTTTTTATGTATTTTTGCCTTAAAATTGAAGAGTTACAAATTTTATTATTGCACAGCAAATTGCCCAGCGAAACATTTATGCTTAGAATTTTTATATTGGAAAAGATTAATTATTCTAAAATATATACGACGCTGGTGTGTATTTTATATAAAAAAAACTCGTCCTTAAGCGACAGCCTTAGATATGCTTTATGTTGGCAACATGGGGCGCCGGCATCGAAATATATATTGAAGCCTTCTCCTGTCCTGATGATTATAAACACTATTCTATTTATTTAAATTTTAAGGAGGGTGGTATTTTGTTCAAGGTTTCTTGCAAAATATTGTTAAATATATTTAAGAAAAATTTTTCTTGTTGTCTTAAATCTATAACAGACTGTCGAATTTAAAGACGAACACGCCAAACACGATAAGGGTGACTACTTCACAAGTGGTATTCTGTTTTTATTGTGAAGAACATGGAAAACGATTCCGGCAGCAGGTCAATATAGGACTCTTTAATTTTAATTTCGTGCTGATTCTTTTTTTCAAAATCTTACTAACAAATTCAAAGTGATCAATTGCGGGGTCTTAGCAAACTCCTTTGCGCATTTCGCTGAAGCTAATGCAGATCATCAGAGAACTTTTACCCAACATTTCTTAGAATAACTAAAGATATTTATTTCAAACTTTTACTTTAATAAATGAGAAGTATAAAACAAATATCAAAGTCATAACAAGAACTCACTGATCACTTCTCTTTTTTATTTTCTCTCTAAGTATATTGCATAGCTCGTGACTTACAACAATATTTCGGATTGTCATGGTTGTGTGTATTTTCATCAATCCACCGCGGATACAGAGAGAAGGAGAGAGAGAGACTGTAATTCGTAATTAATTTAGTTTTATTAATAATATTTTCTTTAAGTATGGTAGAAATGAAATTAATTTTTCCAGCAATTTACGGGGTTGGGCACACCGCATTCTGATAAATTGTTTATTATGCTAAAACCCAACCTGTCTGGCTGAATATTTAATATTTCCCTCAAATTACTTTACTTATTAGTAACTGCCTACACTAATTTGATTCTATATCAGAACCGTCTGAGGGTAAATTTATCGCTCTCCAGTCCGGCATAAAACATTCCGTGTATGTGTCTTAAAAAGTATAGATTTTATTACATCATCAATCACTTGCCTGCGAACTTCAGTCAACTGATATGAACGCTTGAACTTTAAGTTCATTTTAAAACATTTCACATCCATCAATCATATCCGCTCCTTTTTCACACATTTGATTTGCTACAACTTTCCTTCTTCTTTCTTTTTTTTAACTTTCATTTCAAACACGTTTAAAACAATTCAAGTGGAAAAATTGTTTTGCACTTTGACTTTGAAAGCAATTTTCACAATAAAAGCAAAACTTACAACATTTTAAAGTTTTGAAACAAAAACCTGCATGAACTTGTAAAACATTCCAGATACACAGAATGTGAATGGCAGAGTATTTTGGAAAAAAGGAAGGTTGGCTTTAATCGAATTCATTAAATTATTTGTCAATCAAAAGTCCTGTTGTAGCAAAATGTTTCCATGGATTTATTAATGCTGTTCAATGAACCATCATCGTAGTATTTTCCATTCACTTCAAATGTTCTGCATGATAAAAACTTTAGTAGTTTTTTTATGTCCTTAAATGTTTGATGCTGGGATGAAACAGTTTAATGCGAAACAAATAAGTGGGGTTTTTTTTAGTTTTTTTTATTAACTAAATTGAATAGAGAAGATAGATCAATAGCAGAAGGACATCCATGGCCGTAGAGGGATTATTCTGGTAGATAATAAATCCCTCCAAGTTGCCGCAGAGCCCCGAAATTATTAAACACTATTTTCTTCAGAAGGCACTCATTATTCGCTGAAGTAGTTAACACGTTGACCATGAATACAATATCGAATGTAATATCGAATTTTTCTAGTTTCGACTAGTGCATTATTGTGTAAACGGTTTCGCTGTGATTCGAAGATGATATCACATGTTTAAGGAGCGCTCCACAGCACGGTCCTTCGTCGGGAATGCTGCAAGGACTCGCCAGCGAAGTGGGAAAGCAAATACTACAAGGTCGCGACAACACACTCGTCGTTATACTATAAAATACACTGAAGGAGGATGAAATTGTTAAATATACTAACTTAACATTTTACTCCTTTTCTTTTTAGTAACACAATTAATAATTTCGAAAAAATGTATATCTACTTTTTACCGCTCGCACTATTTTATTTCTCCGAGTGTATCAACTTTGTTCACCTGTCTTCGAAATTCCCTCACCTTCTTACTTGTTCCGGCACAATGTACTTCATATTTAGAGGTCACTCAAAGAAAGTTGGTCCTACCAAGAATAAAAAAAGAGTATGAAAACTTTGATATTGTGAACCAATACAAAAAGCAACCACCTGATACTTTCAACTCCGAAGACAATCGGTTTTTTAACACCTAATCTGCTGAATACATCAAGATAGAACACAAACCATCACCACAATGGAAACTCCTCATGTATGCCCATTCCTTATAACAAACCCTTTTATTAGGAACACCATAAAAACTAGAGCTTTTGAAAAATTATTTGAAATTTAAATACAGAAGCCAAATTTATTTCTTTTAATAACAGCAGAACTTTAGCATGAATAGAGAACACATTCTGTGGATCTACTTTGAAGATAAGAAGTTCAGTTTATAAATAAAAGAAATATATTTTTAGAGCTTCAATCACCAATAAAAATTTTTGTGAAAAACGCAATTCAAATTGTTTGTATGTTAAAAGCAAAATTGTCACAAAATAATATTTGAAATATTCGAAAAGTTATTTTCATTTAAGACTTCTGCATTCTCAAACGATCAGATAGAGATAAATTCAAAACTCTTTTCTCAATGGGAACTTCTTCTATTTAGCTATTTTATTTTGCTATAACTATTCACAGTGGATTCGATAAGATATTTAAACAATTACATACACATTCTGGAGGGTTATGCGTATATTTGGCTACCAACTGGCGCCAATATGTTGCCTAAACCATCACACAACATCCAAAGTGTTTGGGGAAAATGAATGAGACAATGCCTGTCATGTGTTTAGTTATCGTTAATCAAATTTTGGCAATCAGCATTCCTTCTAGAGTTTACTCCTTCGGTGGTGGTTAATCTAATTAATCACAAAAAAGTCGACCACTGCAGACTCTGTGATCGAACGAACACAGGCCTTAAAGGCAAACAGAAATGATTTTTGGCCTCCAAATAACTATAAAAAAAATTTTGGCCTATATTGAATTCAGTTTTGATAGCCCGGGAGTTCAAAAAGACACGAGAAATATTGCAAATCACAGGAGAAATTCAACAGCAGTTTTTTATATTTAACTTATAAAGCTGCTGTTTTCGAAAGCCGCCACACTTTCATCATTTCTACCCATGTGTATTTGATTACTTATCGCCAGTTGTTAGATGGCTCAGTTCAATGTTATGTAACAGTTTCTATCTTTAACAAATTTTATTATGAAGAAGTCAAACTGCCTGTATTCGACAGTGCCGAATTTTATATACCCTTCACCAACGTACGTCTGGCGTTACATATATTTTTTTAAGCACCAATTTTGCTCTTCCTAAAATACAAAATAGTTTTAGTTAGAAAAAAAACAACGTCAGTTGCCCTTTTGTTACTCTTAAGAATGAAAAAAAAATCAATTTCCCAACCCTTGAAACGATTGATATTTTACAAATACAAGTCTTCATGATGTACAAAGCGATTTCATTTAAGAAAAACTTAAAAATTTTAAACATCTTAGTTATTACATGTACCACAAAGTTTTGAATGTGCAAAAACACACTTTTAATTTCCCATCCCTGGAAAATAATTTTTATTTTTTTAGTTTTTAATGGACAACTTAGGCTTCCCAAAGCATAAAATAGGTTCAATTTACAAACAAACAAGAAAATAGTTGGTTTTTGGTATTAATTTTGGCTCGAGAAATACGTGCAAGATTCCCAGCTCAGGAACTCTATATCTGCAACTCACTATATTCAAGCTAATTTCTAAGCCATCAGTCCAAGAGCGAAGTCTCTGGCTCTACTGGATCCTTGGGAAAACCGATTTCACATACAGACAGACATGGACATGGCTCAATCGTCATCTCTATTCATAGGAATCCAGAATATATATTCTTTTTGGGTTCCCATTATTAATATCGAAGAAATTACACACGGAATGACAAACCGATATACACCCTTTCACTTTTTTGTGAAGCCCCCTTTAAAAAGGATACGAGAACAGTGTTGCCATTTGATCAGTTTGTCATTTCATATCTTCTGATTTTTTAAGCCAACTTTGTTTTTTAATTTAAAATTTTCCTAAGCACATAAGAACGGTTTTGCCCCTTTTTGCAGCCATAGAAGAGCAACTTCGCACTTGTGGTTGATTCAGAGTTCGATAAACCCAGCAGTGTCTCAACTTCTTAAATGCTGCATGATATTTTGTTAAAGTCGAGGCTGCGTTAAGTGACTGGAACATGAAGAATCTCTTTTATTTATAAATCACAATATCGCTAAGCAAATCACAAGTTATCACTAGTAAAATATTCCCGATACCGAATTGTTGGGTATGACAATAATATTTGCCCCAAACTAATTGATCCCAAAGCAATCGCGACAGCACACTCGTCGTTATACTATAAAATACACTGACGCAGGATAAAATTGTGGTTTTAATTTAAATATACTAACTTAACATTTTACTCCTTTTCTTTTTAGTAACACAATTAATAATTTCGAAAAAATTTATATCCATTTTTTACCGCTTGCACTATTTTATTTCTCTGAGTGTATCAACACATTATATTTTCTTAAATAAACAAAGACTTTTTATATCAATTTGAATTATTTGCATGTTTTATTTTTAGTTTTTAAAAATATTTATTTCGAAATGGATTTTTCATATATTTCAAAACATTTTCGTTTCTCAAGTTTTTCAAATGAGTTTTTAAAAGTTGTTGCTGGTGCGCCATGTGTAAGGCGGCATAGCGTTTAGGGCGTTGCTTCTGTATTTTATGTTCGTAAGCAGTTTCACAAAACTTTGCAAACTGCAGGCCATAATAATAGCGTGACTTCTTTTTCGTTAAAATTTCTGTACACAATTCCTCCAGCATTTTGTCAACCGCTTCTTTTCCCATTTTGGGAGTTTTCTGGGCCGCCATTGCCCAGGCCAGGCTGAGAGTCATCAGTAGTGTGACAAATATAAATCTCATATTCTGTTTACTTTTCGAAAGCAGCGTTTTCTTTTTCTGCTCAAATTGCTAAATCCTCTTTTTCACTAGAACTCTGAATTGCAACTGATTATTTGTTGATAATTATTTAAATATTTTATTAACAAAATTTTATATAGAATGTATCAATTTGTTTTTGCTACTGTAGTCTAACATCTATCTAATATTGGCATTTTGTATACATGATCTAATCACCAAGTTGATGTCTCAGTTTTTGTTTTATTTTATTATTTTTTCGTTACTCACACTTAATAACATTCAAATTTGATAAGAAATCAATTCATTGACAAGTAGCTGATGGCTCAATGTTAGACTTAATAGATTTGTGTCAATACTTTGATAAATCTATTTCATGGAAATGCATTTAAGTGGAAAAATGTCATCACAACAACACCAAAACAGGGCGGGTATTTCAAATATCAGCGCATATATTACAAATATGGGTTATATATATTATTTACGAGATGTTATAGATTGTAAAAAAAAGGTGTGTCAGTCAGTAGTGACTGATCTTCAATTACAAGTATCTTTATGAATACACAAATATTGATTTCGATACCGGAAATTCTTGGAATGGAATTTCATCGCGTTATTGTTTCATAACATGCAGCTGAAAGTTTTCTAAGATTTATACGGTTTTAAATTATAAAACTCTCATCGCACAAAGAGTTTAAATATTAAACGTATGATCAGTTCAAAAACACGTACAATTTTTAAAAGTTATGATAGCGCTACTTTATACTTACAGTAAATACCGGATATAAGACACTTAAATCGGCCACAAAGTTGTTTATTATGTATATGAGATCTTGTCTCAAAAGTTATTATTGTGTATAAGTTAATTCTTATAAACATATTTTCTTCTATTTAAAAATAGGAAGTAGATTATTATTGTTTTATATAAAAATAATATATAAGCTTTTTAAGAAAATCGAACTAAAAAGTTGAAAATAAATTTCAAAATAAGCCCAAATCAATAATGAACTAAAATAAATTATTATTGTGAAAAAAATACAAAAAAATAAACATAAGGCACAAAGCGCCTACACCTTCTTACATTAAAACAATTATTTTATTCATTACGGTTTTCAATTTGATTGAAAATTAATTTTTATCTTCTATTTTTCTGAAAGAAGTGTTTTATTTATTGTTTAAACCGTTTTTTTATTATTCAGTTACGAAAACGTGCAAAAATACTTACACATTATGAGAAGATAAGAGCATGGACTACACCAGCAACCTTGTGGCGCATGATTAACATTATTAATAATATTAAGTATACGTCTGGGAGCACCATACAAAAGCAGAGTCAAATACAAAACAAACAAACATACAACTGAAATAAAAAGTGTGTAAAAAGTGAAATAAGTTACCAGCCATGTCTGAGATTAAGTTCGGAATTCGTTTGGATTTCATTTTTTCATACCATACGAACTTATTTCTTATGCTTCAGGTTTCGCTGTTTGTTATTGATCCCAAACTAAAATAATAAAACGTTTGTCATCTTAATAATTTGGCGATATTATCAACTTGTAAGTTTACACCAAAATTGTTAACAAACAACAAAAAACCTGGCCTGGTCCTCGCAGCAGCAACTGCAGTGTAAACATTAAAAAAAAATGTTTTTAATCCAATTTCATATATTGTATGTTCTCATATCAGGTACCCACTGTAATAGAAAGATGGGAAAAATGACCGAGTGGGAAAAAAGTGCTTAAATCCACTTTCAACTGCTCTGCAAATCATATCAAATTCTATAAAAAATAGTTTAAAAATCTAAAAGAAATAGAAGAAATTAGTTTACATTTCTTCTATCTGTTTTTTATGATGCACAAGCTGGATTGAATTGGAACGAATCAATAGAGAGAAACATATTTATTTATATAAAGGGTCTTCCAATAGGGGCTTCTAAAATTTGACACTTTGATAGTGGTGATGTTTGTTGAAATTCCATCTGCCAAATTACTTTTGAGTTAATCAATATATAATTATTTTATGGAAAAATTATTTTATCGAAAGATATTATTTAATTGAAAAATAATTTCATTAGAAAAAATATCTTCAGAGCATTTCTGAATGAATGGTTACGTGAACAAACAAATATTGTCGAATGTGGTTCGACACTAGTTCACATGAGATTCAAGAACGTCCAATACATCTCGAAAAATTCACTGTTTGGTGTGGATTTTGGACTGGCGGCATTAGCAATTGATATTTATTCGGTAACGGTATAAAATCTCGGTACCACCGAGATGTGCGTTCACCAAGAAAATAAAACGTGCCACACAGCTCATGCTACATTGAATATTTAGCACGAGCAACTTGAGGACATGGCCAACTCACATTTAGGTGATGTGAAGAGGTAACCGAGCTCGTATGACTTCACTCCGTTAGACTTTTCCTTGGGACTTTTCCGTTAGACTTTTCTAAGGTCGCTAGAGTGTGCGACTAAGTCACAAACCACTCAAACCACATATTCTCAAAGCCAATATACTTCAGCCATCGCTTAAATTCAGTCTGATTTGTGCGCCTCAGTCAAAGAAAATAGGACATTTAGAATGGACTTCACCTAGAGAAGCCATGCCCGATATATCCAAGAAGTTATGATTCACGTATAATGGCATCAATAGGCTTCTTCAAACTAACAAAAAATTTCTATGACACGCTTTTGTTATATTTGAATTTAAAGTTAAGAAGCTCCTATTTTAATTTCTTTTCTAAAAAAATATGATAAATTTTGTGCACTTTTTAATAGAAAATGGCAGCGTTCTGCTCTTTAAAAATTGAGAATTTATTAAAGATTAATTTAAGATGATTTACGAAAAATAATTCTATTTTAAAACTATTTCAAACTGGGACTATTTCGAAAATAAGTGAAGAAGTGTTACATGTATTTCAGAAAAGAAAATTACATTAATGACAGACTCTTTACATCTGAATATATGAAAGCTTAACTGACAATGACATTAAAATTTCAACTCTAAGAAATGTTTAATTGGAGCCACAAAAATTTTACTTCAACGGTCTTTTTATTTGTCCTTTAATTTCGACTGTTTCTAACTGGGGAATTGGGGCGAAAAGTCGGCATCTTTAAAGGGTTATCCAATAAACAATATGCAGATTTAAAGCACCCAAACAAAGCCAGGATACTAAATTATTTATATAGAAAATTTTCGTGTCACTAGATCAGCGTTTGTTTTTTTATACTCAATACACTCCAGCCGATCATGTACGTTCTCAGTTTCAGTTAAAAATTTTTTTGTGTTCGGCGAACAATTTAATTTTTATCATAAAAATAAACTTGGATATTTTTTTTACCATCAACTTCTATTTGCATCTATAAACAATCATACAATTTAGTTCATATAATTTTCGGGCTGATAGTTTTTTGAACAATAATAGAAATTTGGACGCACCGGTTATTAACCCTATTAATCCGGGCCAAGCGTGTATGTGTGTGTGTTTATTAAGCGTGTTGCTGATAAAATAAAAAGAAGATCCTAAAAAAATCTTATCAGTTTAAAATTCACGCAACCTACGAGTACACACTTGTGATCCCCAAATGTTTCAGTTAGTGTTTATTAAATGAAGAAAAAATATACGGGGTCGGTTCGAAAAGTAAATTAAATTTCGTGGACTACGTTCACTCGATAAGCTTTTTTTTTATTCTCAATACACTCGCTCCGATCATGTACATTCTTAGTTTCAGTTATTAATTTCGTTTATTTACATTTTGAGCTCAAGAAAAGACGATTTTATTTTGCCGAAGAAATTAATAAAACAAATTGCATAAGATTTTCTATAAGAGAATAGAACTAAACTTCCAAAAACACTTGATATTTTTTTCAATGACATGCAGCGAAAGTACTCTGAATCGCAGAAGTGTTTAAAACTGGTGCACGTTTTTCAAAGAAGGTTCAGAATATGTGAAGACCCGTGTTGGACCGCCCAGGCCATCAACATGCGACAAAAATATTTAGAAATTGTTATGGAAAATCGGCAAGTCTCTATTAGAGAAATTGCTGATTATATCGACATATCGGTTGTCTCATGCCATACACATTTTTCGGAAACTTTAGACATGATATAAGTAGCAGCAAAGTTCGTTCTGAAATTACTGATAGAAATTACTATCATGCGTTCATGACGCAGCCACCATAATCACCAGATTTTACTCTTTGCGAGTCTTTTTGTTTCCTGAGATTGAAAAGACCGATGAAAAGACGACTCAGGAGATAAGAACTAAATCTCTGAGAAAACTCAAGGGCACGTTAGAATACCAGAACCATTTATGGGATTAAAAAAACGCTGTTACAAGTTTATTTTATTAGAAGGCACTATTTTGAAGGCGTTAAAAGAGAAGCTGATTCATATATTACTTTTTGAAAAAATTTCAATTCCGTTTACTTTTTCAACAGACCTCGTATTTATGTTATAAAGAAGTAAAAATTTAATCATGAAATAAAATATATTTGTGCTATAAACTATAACATGACATGCACCAGATGTTGGTTGAATAAAATTGTTGTTGGTTTCATACTCGATTGAAATTAATTAAATAAATTTACTTCGTCATAATCCTCTGCTACAGACACACTTGCAAATTTTGCTGAACCAGACTGTTTATCTAACTTTTTGTGAGATCATAAAATTTTATAAGAGTTAAAAAAAAACTTTTGCAGAAACCAAATTTTAAGAGGCAAATTTATTTACAATAACTTTTACAACTTTTTCATTTCTTCGTAACCATCAGAATACTCATCTGATAGATAAATACGCCACACATTTTGTTGTGGTACACTTTTAAGCATCTTATCGTCCACCACTATGGATGAAATAAATCTGATTTTATGTGTATGTTCCTCTAGATGTGCACAGTGTAAATATTATCCCAAAGTCTTTGAATAAAAGAGTTAAAGAAGGATTATAAAATTATATTTTGTTTTTGTTTTCAACACACATCTACAATCTCAAATGTGTGTGTAATCTGTTTATTTATTGGGGTAGCGAATGTTGTTGGTCTCTTAAGTTGTGCTGTTAAGCGATTCAAAGAAAATCTCAAATTCTATAACATGGAAAAAGTTTCGTTTAAAAATGGTAATCAGCCTCTATTTTCTCTATTTAAGATATTCCGTTTGTTTTATAATTTTTAAATAATATACAATATATTAATTAAATTAAAGAACTAATTTGATATAAGAATATAATTTCAATTTATTGTTTCAATTTGATTTCGTTGTTTGTTTCTTATTGTTAACTTCATTATTATTTCACTGTCTCATTACATTTTTCTCATAATTTATTCTTCTTTTGCTGAATTGTGTGACAGGACAACGCCATCAATTCCTGCTACTGTCACATGACCATTCCAATGAATACGATGGGCATGTAGAGGAGGACAGCATGTGACATAACGAATGAAACGACAGACATGTAGCTAATGGAACTTGACTGTTAAATTGCATCCATCGGTTTGCTGGTAGAGGAAGTTGTTGACTACAGCGTGTACACATTTCCTTGTCATAAAGAGACAAACAATAAATTAATTTTTTCCTTTTGAATGTCTTTCACAGAACCAAAAGGGATGTGAAAATTAAAAGTGACGGCTTACAAAATATATATATATATATATATATATATATATATATATTTTTTTTTTTAATATATTCTTTCAAAGCAGAAGTTTTAAATATATAAAATTTGCCTCGGATGTAAAGCGAAACGCGACACACTGTGAACTTTAGTAGAACAAAAGTGAAAATAAGTTTCCGGATTTTCTCAATTCATACTTGAAAAAATAATAAGAGAAGGGCTGTTAATGAGCAGAATGATTATTAAAGATCTACGTGCTTATTCACAAAGGACTGCTAAAATCAATGTATGATTTAAAGGCGTTTTTACTTTAACTTTAGGGCAACTTTTTTCTTGAGTACGACAGCTGGAACTGGAAAAGGAGGAGAAAGTGTTAAGAGTACAAATGAAGCCAGATTAGGGGATAAGGAATTTCTTTGTAGCTGGTTTTATTTTTTACTTCGCCGATTAATATTTTTGGTACAGGTACCGACGAAAGAAGGTGTTGTATTCTGCAGCATTTTTAAATTTTAGTTTTAGTTTTTTATATGAAAATTATTATTTACAACAAATAAAACTCATTGAATGGTTTTAAGGCCGCCAGTCAGGCAAGGCTGTCTATCAGCTGTTATATATCAGCTGTTATATATCAGTTGACTGAAGTGTCATTTATTTCATTCAGCATGTGGTTACGGCCAAAGTTACAAACATTTTTAAAGTTAAAGCTTTTTTATAACACTTTGCTTATTAAGAGACATTCTGGCGTATTCATAAAAAATCATACACACTTCAAAAGTGCTTAAAATAAATATTGAAAATTATATTTCAAAGAACACTACAAATCTACATTATTTTCTATATATATACTAGATTATCTATAAAAAATTCTCTTAATATATATTAACCAGCTGAAAGGGCTTTAAAAACACAGTGCCTGTTAAGGTTGGAGATTTGCCAGCTCTATAATTCCAGCACAAACTGAAGCATATGCAAAATCGTGTTGCATGAGCAACTGCAAAGACTATAAATTCAAAGGAAGTCTGCATATGAAGAAATGAACTATTTCATATGCACGCCTATTATTACAATCCCTTGCAAAAGAATATTAAATGTTTTACATTAAAAAACTCAGTGGTTGCTTAACAATCCGTTTCTTTGTTAAAAACTTAATAACACTTATGTAAATATATACAACATGCATATTTAAATACAATTCATGTGTACAGCAACAACAATATGAAAGCAAAAAGTTCATGTTGCAACAGATATTCGTTGTTCGAATTGACAATAAGACGAAATTTAATTATATGGACAAGAGGTCAACTGCAGGCTAAAAATGTAACGAGAAACAAGAAACGCCTGAATGTACGTGTATGACAGTGACAGGGTGATTTATTAAAGGGTACATTTTGCAATAGCAAATTCACGTGCCAACTTTAATAATTATTGTTTACCGAAAAAATTATCCGTCTTGTTAAAAAATTATTAGAACTTTAAATATATCATATAACAGTTCACTACAATCCCATTTACCCCATATTGAGGCTCTACTTGGATATAAATAGTGGATAATTAAAATTTATTTTTTGTCGCTTGAGCTCTTGTTGCCATTATGAGACAATATATTTATGGAAAGGTAATGTGATCTATACTTAAATGATTTTCTTCTATTCGATAAATTTTATTTTGTTTTAAATGAATAAATTTGAAAAAGGTATAATTGCTAAAAATTTCAGATAAGGCCGAATTTTACAAAATTAGTCAAGGTTTATATCGCGTGCGCAAAAAATATATTCGGTTGGTTAGCGAATGGTGTATGATTGTTCCCAATTCACTTTCTGTGGGATTTTATGATGAAGACAGATCTTCCAATAACACATTTTGTTGTATACATTTTTACAAACTATTTCTTGTTTTAAACTAATTTTGATTAAAAAAATATTCAAAAACGTTTTTAATAAAGCATTTCTGTCAGCCTTTTAGCCAAAGCTTCCATGAGAATTTAGAGAATTTTGAAATAAACATTTTCTCGCTTTATTGACAGTTTCTTAAATTATTCACCGCCTGTTAGAATTTCATTGCAGATCATGTCAAATATTTTGAAAGAATAAAATTAAATAAATATTTTTTTAAATTCGTCTTGATGCTTTTAAGTTCACTTAATTAATGATTAAATAATTTCCCTTACATACAAATAATTACCCCGTATTTCGCTTCCTTCAGCTGAAATCAGACAAAATAACACCCACAACAAATCAACAGGTTCCTCTTTAAAAGCATGAAAAATGTATGGAACTCACATGCCCATTACTTTACAAATGATTTTCTTGTACAGCAGAGAGGGAGTATCGTAAAAAGCTCGCTCGTTTATGTCATTACAAACAAACCATATAATTTAACAAAAAAAATTAAAAAAAAAAATAAATAAATGGGACAACCGTTTAACTCAACAAAAGTAAAATTTTGTTAGAACAAAAACATTTAGAGACTTGCAAATAAATAAATAAACAAGAGCGAGATTGGTAAACGAAAATTATAGTGTCTGCTTTTAAAAAAAAGAACAGAAAAGAAAAGATAAATTTTATTAGACTTATTATTACGTTTTCTAAACGTTTTCAATTCTTTTACACAAACTTGGGCCTTTTGTTTCCATCAGTTCATGTGCATGTTCTAGTTTCATTGTATCCATTGTTGAACGAAATCACTATAGACAGACTTAAATCGTATCTGCTTCGTTGAAAGGTTCACTTTTCAAGAAGAGTTCATTCAACCTGCACAAACCAAAACGGTCTAACAAAAAGATTTGTCAACTACACAGTCAACAATTATTACATGCGAATTATGCCCACGAGCACAATTTCCAATTCTATTTATAATAGATTAACTAGTTGGAATAATTTTCCACAGAACAAACTCAAACTGTTCTGTACTTCTAGTAGAGTTAATATGCCAGGCATTGTGCAGATAACACTGTGCAACATAAAATGCTGACAACAAATTTTCAACAAGAGATAAGAATAAAATAAAAGGAAAAATAAAATATGAAGAACATTTTTAAAATGTAGCAAATGAATAAATTAAAGTGTATATCAGTACTGAAGATGGTGTTGTAGCGGTTTCGGAAAACAGCTGTTCTGCTCCACTGCGTAGGCTGGATTAATAGATTATTTTTTGGACTTTTAATCGTGTCTTTCTGAATATAATAAACGGGACCAATTTCAGTTTATAAATCTTATTTGAATTTAAAATTTAAGATGTTTTCGACGCTCTTATTCTCAAATTTGAGAATTTTGTTGATTCACGTTTACACCCGTCCATAAATGGGGCTAATCGCTGGATCTAATGGATTTCGCGATGGAAATTTTTGTTAGATAACAACTTTCCCACAATCTATTTAGCGAGTACCCATTGTTGGGCTGGATAAATTGAATTAATTATGGTATGAGTGCAGCGCCAAGTCACTTAAGGCCGAGCACTGTTGGTCATACAGATTTTCCTTCACAGTGGATCTCGCGGTTAGTCGACATCCAGTGTTTGTTCGTTTTTTTTACTAACACAATGGACCTAAATTTATCCACCACATTAAAATAATTCTTTAAAAAAACACACTGAATATATGACAACTAATTTGACAACTGCAGCCTTACTAACTGTCGAAGTTCGAAAGTCGCTGTTGGAAGACCTTTAATATCATATTATAGAGTGATACAACTTTGAGTTAGTATCACTGCTTTATTTGACCACCCATTTAACAGCTGATAGTTGCTTTTTGTTTAGTTTGCTTTGACATTTTATTATAAATTGAACAACACTAGAGAAACGCGTGTAAGTTGTGGAAATTTTTAATCAAAATATTGGTTCTGTTCGTCAAACTTATCGTGCACTTCGTCCATTCAAAATTTCATTTTCCGATGAAGCCCATTTTTGGTTGAATGGTACTGTTTGTGAAAATTGATATTGCAGATTGCGCCTTGTACGCGCCAGGCGTGGGGCTACATGGCCGAAATCATATTTAAACATTAATGTCGTAAAATTTTATATCCAATAAAATTATTATTGATATCAAAAATATATTACTATATTTTCTTATGATTTAAACTTGTATCACTCTATAAAAAACACCCTATATAGCAGATTAGTCTGAGTTGCACAGCGTTGCCAGGTTTGATTAACAAATCGAGGTCACACCCAAAATATTTCCCTCTATTAATAAAAGGGTAGCAGCACTACCAACCAGCCATAGTGGCATCTTATTAAACAAGACAAATTTCCTATGGATACAGTGTAAATAAATATTGGTTTTCTCTTATCAATTTAATAGCTTTAGACGGGTTTCTTTTATAATTTTCTCCTTCTCTTAAAGACTACGAAAACATAATTTCCTATGATTGTCTACGGAATTGTTACTTTTATTCCGGTTATAAAAAATCTTCAAATAACTGAAAATATAAACCGTCTACCAACAATTTTTCTTGTTCTTCTTTCCCTCAACATTAGACTACACCCATAACGAGAATCAAGATAAACAAATAAATGACAAGAAGGAGGCTCAAGAGAAGTATCAACAAAAATAGAAAAATATTTGGCAAAAACTCATAAAATTGTGTCAAAATAGAGTGTAAACGAATGGCATTCGCGATGATTGATATTAGAAAGCCAGACGATACAATGATAATAAAAGTGGTGGATGAAGGACGAGGATTTATGCGATACAAGAAAAAACTAGTTTTTTTTATTCAAATACCCTCCACCACAAACACTGAATAAATAAGTATTTTATTCGTTGCTTAACATAAAATAAATAATCGTTTGAGCAAACATTCGTCGGGTCAGCTCAAGGCAAGTTAATGGGCAGCTGGTGGCCATAAAATTTCATGTTGCCAATCTGTTGGCATTCAGTTATTTACTAATTAGTTGTATCAGTCGTAAAAACTTTTCTTTATAGCTAATGAAATATCTATTCCAGGAGTTTCAATTTGGGTCAAGTTCATTAATTTAATTTATTTTTCTTCTTTGATGATGATGGATGAAGAAAGAAAGAACTTATTTGGAAAGTTAAGCACATTTTTAACGACAACAACAACATGTTAGTAAATGGTTGAGGGAAACGACTGCTCATATTATTAGCAGAGTTCGTTATTTGATCCTTAATTTAATTTTCAAAGCCATGCTTTCTTTAACTTTTTACCACTTATAGTTTTTAATATTTAAAACTTAAATCCATTTTCGGCACTAAATTTTGTCTTAAGCTCAAATTTCTTCAGTAATTTATGGGGCCATTTTATCTACTGTAAAATCATTAAGAAATTGTTTAACCTCTTGGAAATTTTTTGGTGTTTTAAATATAAATTTTGAGTTGGTCACGCTTTTTATACAATTAGACCATAAGAAATACTACAAATTTAGAAACATAAATTCATTTTTTAAATAAATTTCCAGCAACACTGAGCGTTATTATCAATATGAGACGCACTATGGGGATTTCGCGGAAAAAAGTGTTATTTATTATTTATTGAATATGAAATGATTTTTTTAGAATTTCGTAATAAGGTGTTAACAAAACTAGACATCCCCGACTGGAATAACAAAAAAAGCTTGAAGTATCTAAAGCTGATTGCAAAGAGAAGAATATTTAAAATATTAATCATCAAAGTTGGGAAACAAAAGCAATTTACGTTAGAAATGAATATAATATCTTATATTAAAATAGTCGTTAAGTAACCTGTTAAATAGTTGATATTTCTGATTAAAACCATTAAAAGGGAAATAACTGAAGAAACAAAAAAAAAAAAAAAAACGGTGATGAAATGGCGTAGCAGCCTCAGTTCTGATCCCTTCTGCTAGTTTGAACAAATTCAAAATATAATTTGCTGATGGTAGATTTTAGCTTAGAGCCTCTTAATCAATAATCATTTTGGCAATTTAATTTACAAAAAGTTCAAATAATTTTTTTTTAACCAACTTTTAGGATATGACTGCTTCCAATGTAGTGCATCATGCTAGAAATAGAACAGAGGAATAGTATTAAGAGATAAGATGAAATCAGAAAAAATCGACTCCATATCTCTGATTGAGTGCGGAGTCAAACTCACGATCGAAGACAGTTGTGTTCACTAGTACAACAACATCATCATTGCTGTTATTAATTTTAAAACAAAAACCGTTTCTTCTGCATCTCTGTACAAAAATCCCCAGTGTGCGACCGCGAGTGTGTGTCTCGAAGGAATAAATTTATTTCAAAAGTTCAAATTACACTTGAACTTCTTTTGAAAAATTTCATTAAAATCAAACGACCTGTTTAGAAATCAAGAATTTATTTTTTTATTTATTTTTTCATTCTTGGGCATACTTTTTATTAGTGATGTGTAAATATTCGTATTCGAGTTCTGGTATTCGTAATCGTATTCATATTATTATATAATTTTTTAATGAGTGACTAAACAAGGTGGAGTCAAGTTTGGATACAATTTGTCTAGTTTTTATGCCCTTCACAAAAAAGTAAAAGGGTATATATCGGCTTGTCATTAAAATATTGTAACGTTCTTATTTAATGAAAACTTTTTCATATATTTTGCAGATATTAAAAAAATCCCAATTATAATATTGTTATTCGTACCCGAGAATATAATTTCGAATATTCCTATTCTTATTCGTCAAAATCAGAAACCAACATTTTGCACGTCACTAATTTGCATAATAAAATATCAAATAAAACTCATTTTCTTTTGGTTGACCGCAGTTTGTTGCTGCCAATTTCCATATTTTATTCTTTATAATTATTTCCTCTATTGTCTTATTCGTTTATTTCTACTTCAGGTTCGTTCACACTAGCCAAATATTCAACCAAAGAGATAAATAGTAACAAAATATATTTTGATTCAGAAATATCATTATTAATTTAAATAGTTTCAGACCGATATTATTTCAAACTGTTCAACTCGAAGAAGACTTGTCTGTATTAAAAGGCTTTAAAGTAGTAATTCGTGTTAACGCTTTTTTGTTCAACTTTTGGCAAGTGTGAACGCATCTTTGCTCTTTTCTAAAGTACATTTTTTATTTTCATTGTCCAAGTCCTGCGCTGCTAAGCACCAATTTGTATTCATGTTCAGCAATTCGCTGTAGTTGGGTCCTCATTTACGGAGAATATTGAAAATTCGTTTAAAAAAAATTCATCTTTTTGTCGTGTACTCGTGTAGGCACTAAATTTAATACAATAAGATTCTATTACACTGGAGATGACTTGATTCTAACGCTTGCCTCATAACAATAATCTATTGTTTTTTTAAACAAAAGCGAACACAAAAAATTTGTAAAGACGCCTACAAAATCTTTTTATAAGAGTCAATATTGTGTCACAACTTATTCCTGGGAAATGAATAACATGAAATATTAATTTAGCACGAGGGTAGTTTTAAATTTAAAAATACCAGCCGCAATGAAAAATAGTTTCTTTAAAAAATTTCTCATCTATTAATTCATTAGGTTTATTCAATCAAAAGGTCTATTAGTTTTTATTTTATATATATATATATATATTATGTTTTTATTCCAATATTTCGTTTAAATAAACCTAATAAATTAATAAAAAAAATTAGGTCGAATAATTTTATAAATTTCTCATCTATTTTATATCAATAAAAGGATAAAAGTTGCTGATTGACTGACACATCAACTCCCAGTTTAAACGACTAGGGACATGATAGTTGATGTATATTCAGATCTTCTATAAATTCGTCCGAGAAGGGGAAAAAGAGCCAAACCCGGTATGCACTGGTTTTGGCCTTTGCTTGCTGCTTTTCTTGTCTATATTTTTTTAGAGATCGAAAATGTGTAAGACTGAATCTTTTATTACATTTTATACATTTTCTCAGCTATTGAATATAGCGGAAGTCTTCTTAAAGTCTTGCCGGAAGAAAATGGAACATGTTTTAACATCTTTTAAAATGTTTCATATTTAAAATGCTATTTTAATACTTTTAATTTAAAATATCATATAAGACTATTATAACGGGCGTATCTGCTTAAAACTACCTTTTAAATAATATATGTTTCACTGATATCGATGAACTATAAAATACCTGCAATTGTACCACAAAACAGTATATGATATATTTACAAAATGATATATTTACAAAATTTGAGGTTAGGAAGTAGTTCAGCTTAAAAGACACTTTTTTTTTGACAAATGAAATTTTTTTTTTTAATATAAAGCAGCACTTTGAGAATTTACACAAAAACTTATGTTGATTTCTTTTCTAGAAAATAATGCAACATTTTTTACACTTTTTAACAGAAAATGTCACCATTCTGTCATTTGGAAATAAAAAATGTATAAGATATTACTCCAACACCCGCTACGAAGTATAATTTCTGTGTTAAAAATTCCACAAACTACCACTTTTCTTAAAAGAAATAAAAATATGTTATATGTTTTTGAGAAAAGAATACGCCATTAGTGTGGGGCGATTCTCGCCCTTTAGCACGTCGGCAGACGTCCGCTCTTTTCACAAAATTTTAAAGTACATATTTCATTAACGCTGCGCTTATCTCGTCAAATTTAATGTTTCAGGCGCTAGTTGATGGTTGATTGTTCGCGTAAGCCTGGTGCTTCTGAACCAGAGAACGGCATTATATCAGAAAAATGAGGTGCACAATTAAAAAATGGCTGCAACAATTAAATTGATGTTGTTGAAAACGGCTTTTTTTTTTTGTTTAGTTCACATGGTAGTAAACTTGCTTTTAACAGTTTTTCCCCTCTCTAAATTTTGGCTAATTTTTATGAAAAATCTATAAAATTATTGTTCCATTTTCTGATGATTAAATTTTTCAAAATGTTATCAGTCACTCTTTGCACTACTTTAACGGACTTTGTACTTCATTTTCAGTACTCTTTAGCCACCATTTTGTTTGCAACATAAATTCCAAATAAATTTCAGCTAAAACGTCGCCTATTTGTTGCACATTTTCTAGAGCCTCTTATCAACTTATTTCCTTATTTTGTAACAATAAATAACTGTTATCTGCTTGATTTTCCATCATCCTAAATAATTGAATTAACAACTTCTTGCTCTAATCTGTAGAACATCTTGTTCTTAATACAGAGATTGATGTAATTAAAATTAAATTAATGCAAACTCCAGTAAATCTCTTGCCAGCCATTATTCATGTGTCGTACATTTAATACCACGAAGACTCAGCCGGCAAAGCTGACAAAATGCCACATACTCTGCAAGTATTAAATTGCACAGAATGCAAGCTCCGTTGACAATCGACAAGAAATAAATAAATTGTGAATAACTTCCAAAGAAGCAGCTTTTTCTAGAGCTGCTCATGTTCTGCATGTTACATGGTTATGCAAAACGCAGCCAAACATAGACTGCAACATCTTAACTGCGCTTAAAGAAAACAAAAAATAAATGAATGTGTGACACGAGTTTGAAAATGCAAAAAGAAAATAAAAGGAAACATTTGAGGCATCACTAAAACCATCGATAAGAATGGGCAGGAGCCCAGCTGTACCCTGCGAAACATGTGCAAGAAGCGTGAACATGCACAACAACTACTTTTCCTTGTGCGCCTTTTGGCAAATTGGCATGGGGAATATGAGAAACATTTACAAAATAAAGTGGGGAAAAATAAAATCGTAAAAATAGAAGAAATAAATTTTTATTTAGCATTAAAAGCACAGTGTTTGCTAAGTGCCCTGGTCGGTTCTTGTTGTTCACTGTCAACATGTTGTTCAGCCAAACGCAATCCCTCCCAATAGGGAAATTTCAAGTAAAAGCTCTTAAGAAGTATTTACACGCGTATGGGTGAGATCAACAAATCAATAAACGTAGAGTGTGTAACGATAATGCTTTTAGTTTTACGAGTTAAGGAAACACATCAATCATTTGGAAAATATGTTTAAGTGCTGCTATTTACACCAGGCAAAGGTCACATCAAACTATTTTATTGGGAATGAAATTTCGAAGACGTGGTTCTTGCGAGGAAGGGAGAAGAGCTTGTTCAAAAACTTTATGGTGAAAGTTGTGTTTGGGGGTGTGTTTTAATGCGGCAACTAGATATAAAAGAGAGTGGAAGGTTATCGTACTTAAACCAGGGAGGGTTATGGCGCTTTCTTTTCCGAAAACCATGTAACAATTTTTTACTTCTTTTCTAAAAACCGGCGGTTTAGAGGAGATTTAAAATATTTATTATTTTTCGTAATTAATGCTGGATTAAATTCTAAAAATTTTCTATTTTGAAACACCAGAATGTTGCCCATTTTCATTAAAAAAGGGTGAAGAATTTCGTACTCTTTTCTAGAAAAGCAATCAGCGTTAGTGTTAACAGGACAGTTGACAAAATACATGAGAAGATATAGAAGTTGTTGCAGCTATTTTATTTTATACCTCGATGCTGAATTTTTCCTATATCACTGACGGAGGAAGGTGCTGCAATGCGCTTCTTATCATATGATACAGTCAGTCGTTATCGACGATGTTTAATGACCAGCATCATGATTGAAACCAGACGACAACAGGCAACGCTCAGAAACATTTTATAACATTTTCATATCAGATCGTGGGATTTAAGGCTCCCTGGTTTGAGGACTGATTATTGCAAATAAGAGAAGGTGGTGACCACAAGAAAGTGGTGGATACAAGAAAATTATAATGAAATATGTGGATGTTTTATCCTTTTTTTTCATGAGTAGCACCAGCACTCAGAGGACGACCACGGTGTGCTGCGCTGGAATGGAGAAAGGAGGGAACAGAGTTAAGAGGACAGATCAAGACAGATTAGGGGAGAGACAATTTCGTTGTAGTTATGTTTACATATATTTCTTCAGTGGATATTTTTGCTATAGGATGTATTGAATATATCAAGTCCTAATAATTTATGCTGGAACTGATTAGCACTTGATTGATTATATGGTTAAACAGACACATCATAAGGACAAAGAGATGACCATGGCAGGGTAGGGTGGTTGGACAATCCAAGAGCTATTTTATGTCGCGCATACATATATTAATTGTATACGTGACAGAAACTAAAATGATCGGGATCAGACCCGCGAAATCGCATGCGTCGAGCTTGTCGGCCAGTAGTTTTAGGGCCAGTCATACTGCATGTCACAATAATGCTTTAAAATTTTATTCATGTTCTTAAACAATTTAGAGTGATAAAATAAATTATTAATAATTTATTTATTATGACACTACGTAGTTCGTTAGATTATAAAAATTAATTGAAGAAATCTTTTCACAATCGTTTTATATATTTATACAAAAAATAAAATTCAGTTCATGAACCACAATCGTTGCAGCATAAAATATAACTTTTTTTTTTTTGTAAATGACTATTCAATAAGAAAATATATGGCAAATGTCACCTTCTGGTCCATGTGGACGTAGTGAAATGAACGCAAATCCATTTCTTATTCTTTTTATCCTCAACAATGATTCACACACTTGCATGCATATTTTTGGTATTCACTTCACGTTTCTGGAGATGACAAACACTAGATAATTTATATAAATCATGCAGGCGGTGCATTATTAAGGGATTCCTCAATATAAATGATTAAATTTTGTTCACTCTCTCCAATAATTGGAAATATCTGAGATCACTGGAAAACATGTATTTTCCAGTAGAGCCCTTAATATGTTCCCGATAATTTTAGCCGCAAAGTTATCGCGACGTGGTCTTTGTGCTTTTCTATGGTTTTTAGCTCTTCCAGTTTTAACAGTTCCAGTCTGTGACATCAAAAAAAATCTGAAGAAAAAGTCCCTGTATAGCTAACACTCACCCTACTACCCTGCTGCCAAAATACTTAGTTATTTATATACAGGACACACGCACCCACACATTTACAAATCACTAAATACCATTTTCTATAGTTTGTGTGCAGAAAAGTAAAAGAAAAAGCTGGATGTCAAAAACCTTAAGCCAGCCATGTGGGTATTATAACACCACAAAAGCAGAAATGGAATGCTTACACAATGACCAGGGTGACCAGATGGTAACGAACTATAAAACTAAATCAAATTAATATATAATATAATTTTTCATGGGCGGATGTTACTTGGCGGCTGTTTTCTCTAATAAGTCAAATGGATTTCACTTATTTTGTACAAAATTAATAAAATAGATCCTTTTTTTTATGCTATATGGTAACACTGACAATGACTTAAAAATAAATCGTAATGATTAAGCGTCATGGAAGTACTTTACAAGCACGTGACTAAACTATATTTCTAAATGAATGTAATTCTCGTGATACCCCGCTTATTCTTCGAAAATGATATTAAAAATGTTTAAATAGTAAATTGCGGCAAATCTTTAATTCCTTTTAAGCGAAATTCTCATGCTGTTTGTATCAGGATATTTCTAGCTGACACAGCAAAGATATTCAAGATAATCGAATACATCATGAACAAGCGAAAAAAGTAGTCTTAATTACATTGAATTTTATGTCGTGCTGTTCCTCAAAAAAAAAAAAAAAATTTATAAATAAATAAAAAATTGCCGCTTCTTTAGTTCTAGCCACTGTGCAAGAGTTTCTAGTTGCCATACGATTTTAATTATTCTTTAACTCCGGGTTTAATTAACTTGTTTTCATGAGCTTTTACAACCACTCGTTTATGTGTGGCACCACAATTCCCTGCTCCATTTTATGTTTCGGTATTATTAGTTTCATTTGTTTCAAAAAGTTGATGTCTTAATGTTTTCTAATGATAATGATTGTATGAACATGACGCTCAATTATAATTGCAATTCATTTTTCGTTGACAACACTAGTCGACACATTTCAACTTTTTGCACTCGTGCGTGTGCTTTTAATATGTTTAAAAAAATGTCTTGGAAAATAGAACAATTATATAAATTTGTTTTTTCTTATTTCTTTTCTACAACCACATATATGGGTTATTCCATATCAAATAGACACAGAGTTAGACAGGATCCCTTTTATGATTTATATGAAATTCGTTCACAAGCTCGCTTTCATTTTATTTAGTGTTTCTGCCAACGGAAAAAGTATTTAACAATTATATTTTTTAAGAAGTCATATTAAAAATTTTATAATTTTGTTGAACTCGTTTAATTTATTTTGTTTAATGTATTAAATATCATTTTGATATAAAAAACAAACTATTTTTATTTTTTAGAAAAATATAGTTTTTCAAAATATCAATTCATCAAAGAATGAATATATACATTTGACTGAAGTTGTTTACTAATAGCGCTAATTGCTGTTTAATAATCCTGAAATTTCGAAGGATGTGTTTTTTTTAGTAGAATTCCTCTTCTTTCAAAGCTAAACCCTCATGAGATAGAAAACCATCGGAAATAATTTTAATGTCCTTTCAAAAAGCACAAAATATGATTTTTATATAAAAAAAAACGATTTTATTTTTTGGTAAACTGTACTATCTCAAAGTTTTGAAATTTTAATTTATCAAAGGAAATAAATATTTTGGTTTTTTTCCTGAAGTCGTTTAGTAATAGCGCTAATTGTTACTTAATGATCCTGAATTTTCGATCGACTTTTTTTCTTTTTTAGAAATTTTTTTATAATTTTTTTTTTAATTTATTAATGTTTTCTTTCAAAACCCAGCTTTCATGAGATTGAAAACCATCTTATACACACAACTGATTTTTATGTAATTTCAAAGGGAAAACTTAGAACCAAAATATATAAAAACTATTTCGATTTCTTGGAAAAATGTTATATCTCAAAGTTTTGAAATCTTAAGAGTCAATCATTCAACAAACTAAATTATTCCTTGGACATATTTGTTAGCAATAGCGCTAAAAATATTTAAATATTAAAAGATGTGTTTTGCTTTCTTTTTTTTCAGACATCCTTTTTTTCTTCCAAAGTTTTAATGAAATAACTTAAGCCTCCATGAGCTTGTCAACCATCTCTTATATAAAAATGATTCTTATGTAATTTTAAAGCGTATATTTACAGCCACAAAAGACCCGGCGTAAGCGATTGCCCATTTTTGCCTTATTCAAGTTCTACTGTATTTCAAAAAAAAAAAACTACAAACTTAATAATTAAGTTTAATTAATCTCTGCTATCAAGACGAATCACTATTTTTATGTTTTATCATTTCTGTCTCTGTGTAGTGGAGGTAATTACTGAATGGCTGACATTTACCGCTGTGAGGGATTAGTTTGACTTTAAATAATGTTGTATTGCTTCTTATCTGTGACACACTATCGCAATGACTTGGATGTGTCATTTATATGTTTCATGTTATCAGTTGTATTTATTTATTTATATAGTTTTGTTTCTTAGAGTCTCTTGAAGTTTCAAGAAAAATAAACATAAAGCGAAGTAATCAACAGCAATTAAGAAGTGAAATTGAGTTTTAGTGATGCCCTACTCGACTTTATAACAAGAGATGATTTAATCTGTGAAGTCTTATAAAAAAATATCCCATACATATTTTTGTGGTGCACTTTTAAGCATCTCATCGTTTATCAATATTAATAAAATATACTTGATATTTAAGATATTTTTGTGCAGACATGCAATATATATAAATTTTTTTAAATGATCTTAAAAATAATCTTTTGAGTTTGTCTTGAAAGCAGCAGCAAAATCTTACTATTTTGAAAAAGTCTATGTTATTTCTATGGGCTTGTACTGAAAATGAAAATGCCATGCCCTTGCCATTTGGAAAGTGCTGACATTAAGGCAGATCCCAAACACTCCCAAACGTGACTTGATTGTACTTTTGCGATTAATGTTTTAATGACTTTAGCCCTCACCCAAGTGGCATATAAATATTTTTATATTTATTTCAATTATTTAAACTCTTTTAATTTATATAGATAAAACATATTTTATAAAACTTGTTTATAAACTTTAACGACACTTACCTTTCTAATAGAATAGCTACTGAAGTTAAATTTTTGCTTCAAGAAGTCTTCAAAATGTTGCGAACAAAAACCTGCAAATTAAACATCAAATTTTCGAGATTATCGCACAATTTATACAATTCATAATTAAATGATTTAGTTGGTACTTGTGATACGTGTTATATTAAACAAAAAATTAATTGCACCTAAACAAAGAGAAGTAGGCAGAATCTTATTCAGCTACACCGAGGCTTATGAAACTTCACAATATATTCATAAAAAGGGATTGATATGAAATCTATTCTAACAAAATTTATTATGAGAAATTGTGTGATAATATATATATTACAGTTATTTTATATATTATGAATAAGAGTTTAAATATATTCCTCTATTAATATTTAGTTTTATGAACTGGCTCTTCGAAAAGTTCTTTTATTTCAAAAAGACATGATAAATATTCCACAGCACATAGTCAATATCAGTTATATATACTGAATTTACACAGCAGAACAGAGCAGCTGTTATCGAGGACCGCTGCACTTTCATTACCACAACTCATGCATATTTTTATTTATTACCACTTGTTGGGTGGTTCAGTTGAATGCGATAACAGTTTCTATTTGTAAACAAGTAAAAGTGTTATATTCGGTAGTGCCGAATCTCATATACCCTTCACCAACGTACTTATGGCGTTACATATATTTCTAAGTACAATTTTGTTCTTCCAAAGTTATAAAATAGTTTTAGTTAGTAAAAAAAAAACACAACGTCAGTTGCCGTTTTGGTTACTTTTATAAATAAACAATTAAACCAATTTCCCTCTCCTGGAAACGAAATTTTAACCTCTTTTTATGTGCAAATCTTTATGGTGTATAAGGCGGTTTTATTTAAGAAAAACTTTAAATTACCATTTCCCATCCCTGGAAAAAAGTTTGTTATTTTATAATAGATATTTGGGGCTTCCCAAGACATGAAATAGGTTCGATTCACAAACAATCAAAAAAAATTTTTCTTTTTTGGTATTAATTTTGCGTCAAGAAATATGTGCAAGCTTCCCAGCTCTGAAACCATATATCTGATTTTTCAATACAGCTCTATTTAAGTTCATTTCTAATCCATCAGTCCAAGAACGAAATCTCTAGCTCTTCTAGATCGTTGGGATCGATTACATGCCCCGACAGACCGACAGATTGACATCGCCCAGTCGTTATCGCTTTTCATGAGAATCCAGATTATATATACTTATATAAAGTATATACTTATATAAATTCATAAAAATGAAATTGTTGCTTCCAAAAACATTCCAAAGGAATTAATTTTATCCTAAATTTATGACCCGGAAGTAGTACAAATCTGGATCTCTGTTGTTGTCTTTGCAAGAAATTCTCTTTCTTGTCACCTCTTCAATGAACCAGGAGTCATGTTTCTGATGTGAAATATGTTTATAAATTAATTAGAAAAAGTCTTAATCAGTCATCAGGATATAGTTAATAATCGAATACAGGATATAGACGCTTCGAAAATCATCGAATTTATAGAAGTAAAGAAAAAGCAGTTCCTCCAATTTTCTTCACTGTTGAATTATTTCATTTCGGTTCACTTTCATTTTTATTTATTTCATGACGCCGTATAAGTCACTTAAATTTTCAACACTTTTCCCCAAGGATTATGGAATCCTTTTTTGTTATTTTGTAAACGTAAATTGAAACATTTTAAATATAATAATCGCCAGCAATAAAGGTGACATCCGTCCCAAATATTGAATAACATGTAAAATGAAACGCAAACACTTTTTGTTTTACAGTTTCTAACGTTGTTTAACGTTGTTTAAGCAGAAGAAAAAGGAACAGGTAATCACGTGATACAATTTTCTTTCTACTGAAGTTCAACAAAGAGTTGTATCTGTTTTTCGATAAAATGCCTTAAAATGCTAAATGTTGTTGTTATAAATTAAATTACAAGACTTGCAAGTCGTGTCTTCTATATATTCTCTTTAACTACGCAGCCAATTTAAAGAAATTAAATAAACGTGATGTAAATTTATTATTAATTCATGAGTATTGGATGGGTAGTAACTTCGCGGAAGTGTGTTTTTGTTCAAAGCCTTTGAAAAGGGTTGCACAACAAGCGTACACTGAAAATAAGAAGCTTGACAAGTACGGATTTCCTTCAAGTACAGAAAGAGTAACCGAATTTAGTCGAAAACTTGTAAGAAACTAGACTGATAGAATGGAAAGCGGCGGATATATGCCGGATATTATATGAATAATTAAACGCCATTAAGTTATCCGCCCCAAAAAAAAAAGGTCGTACCAAATTCAAGTTCTTTGGTCTTATTTTGAGATCGAATTATAATAAAAAATTTAAGTATGAATATATATAATATATTTAATATATTCGAAACACAATTCTGGTAATTTTCAAAATATGTAGAAATATGAATTAAGTACGACTATTTCATGCAAAAACTTAAGTGATCCGTACTTAAATAAATCGTCCTGTACTTCGTTTAAGAAAATCCCTACTTGCCATACGTTTTGTTTTCAGTGTATTTAATATATATAATTTAAATGTGTAGCATATAATTGTCTAGATGGATTAAGAAACTCAAAGTATATTTACGAGAACTTAAGTCACAGTGTCCCATTTGTCAGTGACATTCGTTCACTTTTAAAATGTCATACGCTTTTAAGCTCCTGCAGAGGGTTTGTTGTTCCTGCGTTATACCATTTCAGTTGTTCCCCAAAGACAGTTTCATGCAACAAAAATATGTGCCTATAAAACGTTTGTGAAAGAGCTGTTTGTATAACCGAAGCGTTTATATAGTTGAGGTATTCACATGGTATGTTACTAAGTCATATTGTCATAACGTATTAATATATTTATGTATTTGGGGTATTCACATGGTGTGTTACTAAGTCATATTGTCATAACGTGTTAATATATTTATGTATTTGGGGCATTCACATGGTGTGTTACTAAGTCATATTGTCATAACGTGTTAATATATTTATGTATTTGGGGAATTCACATGGTGTGTTACTAAGTCATATTGTCATAACGTGTTAATGTATTTATGTATTTGGGGTATTCACATGGTGTTAGTAAGTCATATAGTCATAACGTGTTAATACATTTATGTATTTGGGGTATTCGCATGGTGTGTTACTAAGTCATATTGTCATAACGTGTTAATGTATTTATGTATTTGGGGTATTAACATGGTTTAAGAAAATTGCTGAATAATTAAAATAATAATAGGACATTTTAAGCTTAATTTTATTTTGTCATAAATTAGTGAAATATATCTGAGTCGAACGGCTGAAATTCCTTTAGTCGAGACGGTGATACATCGTATATGTCAGTATATTTTACTTGTATATGATACAATAATAAGAAACTGTTTAAAATTTATTCACATTTTATATCTGTACATCAAAACACACATTTTAATTTTTAAATTTATATAAATTAAAATATTTTGACTGTTAAAAATATGTAACTGACAGCTCGTGAACTTTTTTGATGTTTATTCGTATTTAAATAAAAATCGATTTCTTAAAAAATTTTACAAAAGTTTTATTACAACTTTCAACGATGGGAAGGAATTTCAAATGCTAAACCGCAGATAAATAAAAAGGCTGGTCCTGCAAAAATGTACTTTCTGTCGCTGAAGCTTTTTTCAACTGTTATTGGACGACATGTTGGTTATATATATACATATACACGTGTATGGATTTCTCTTTCCAGAAGACTTAGAGATATTTGATACAAAATTCTTGTGCAGTTTATTTCTATATAAACAGAACTTAACTGCTCAAAGCTTTTACAATGAAATATTTTCTATTCTATTCATTTCATTTATACATATTGGATTCAAGCATTAAACACAATAACGACTGCAGGCTACAGACTACAACTTGTCTAAAATAGAATACATGTGCGTATACTGGTTGTTGTCCCTGCTGCTTTTTTGTGGTTGTAGTCAAATTAAACTAATTTCTACTTTGGTGAGCGACAATGAGTAGATGCAGTGTTGCCAGTATAACATAAATTGAGTTATTGAAAACTTGAAAATATATTGTTTTATTACACAAAATGAAACAACAAGCTAATAAAATGATTTCTTGTCATATATTGTGGACTTTAAATTTATATTATTGGAATAACACTATTTAAGAGTATTTCATATATGAAAGCGGTTACACTGGCGTTTGAGTTTTACTACAAACAACAACTCATGGTTATTGATTTGGTGGTGTCGTTTTAAAAATAATTAAGTAGCCAACGGTTTGTGTAGTCGGAGCTCGTGTAGCCTGCTGTCGTTATTGTGTTTAAAGCTTCATTTAGATTTTATTGTTAACTTTTTTTAATCTGGTAAAAGTATTTCACATAATTTGCTTGTGTTTTTCTATAGTTTGCACAAATACATTCGCATCAATTGAGCCACTTTATCATCCGCATGTATATTCCCCATATACGGAAATTTAACAGATTGTTTGCAAAATATTTTATGATGTTTAACATCATTCTTCGTTTTTTTCCAGACTTGTGCCTCCGATAAGTTTGTCTCAGCAAAAAAAAAAAGTTTATTTATGTATTTATTCAACAACAAAACTGTTGCTCATTTGTAAGTTAGAAATATTATTTGTATTTGTATTTGTTTTGCTTTCTTGTTTTTAAATATATTTTACTTTAACAATGGAACAGAGATAAAAAGTCTAGTTGTACACAAGTATTTATTTATCTCACTGTTTGATTTATTGTATCCATGCAATTGTGCGAAATAAATACATGATAATGCCGCTGGGCACTGTGACACAGAGGGAAACGTAGGAAAAGTAGAAAAGGAATTGGAAACAGTTTCTAATAGTCTTGTATTTGGTTACTAATAGTATGAATTAAGTGGATATAAAAAGGACGAAAAATGAGTAAAAATAGAAAAAGTCTCAAATGCGTCGTGCATTTTAATAAAAATAAAAAAAATAATAATAAATAAAAAACAGAAATCTAAGAGCAGCATATAACGATTAAATAAATTGATTCTATTTAAGTCACAAGTTTACCGTAGAGAGATAATCATAATAATGCCATTTTGATTCACAATGCGGTTACAAAAAAATTATAAAATAATGACATCGCAGACAAAATATTTATAATTCAACGTTATTTGAGAATGATAAAAATAAGTTTTGTAACACTTTTTAACAAAAAAATAAAAAGGCAGGCATTAAAGCTCTTTGGAATACCTGCTACATGATGCTATGGCTTGATTAGGGACCAACTAAAATCCATTGAAAAAAATCCACTACGAAAGAGATCCAAACGTGAAGTACTGAAACGTGAAGTGCTGACAAGCATATAATGAAACACTTTATGGAGTATGACCAGAAGCTGTCCAGTGCTGGGAAAATAAAAATTTAAGACATCACAAAGTTGAGAAAAATTTTATGTTCAGCTGTTCTTTCATTCTGGTGCTCAGGGGATGGGCCCTAGTATTGCAATGCGACCAGTGCTGTGCTTTCGTTATTGAGCTAAATTGATAACAACTAACAGAACCGTATGCATGATTAAGAGCGGAATTTATTGAACCCGGGACTATTGACCTCGTAGTCTACGGTCTAACTACTTTTGACAGCAGCACACTCGCCCTTTTGCCATGATATAAATTCAAACCAAAAAAATTTGACTTAAGAAACATAATAAAAAAATTCGGAAAAATAGCACATGAAGAAAATAAGCAAACGGCAACACCGTGACTTAATAAAAGTGTGAGTTTGATTCAGTTCTCGTAAGCTTTTTTATACCCTTCACAAAAAAGTGAAAGGGTATATATCGGTTTGTCATTCCGTGTGTAACTTCTTCGATATTAATATGGAACCCAATAAAGCATATATATTCTGGATTCTTATGAATAGCGATGACGATGGAGGATGTCTGTCTGAAATCGGTTTTCCCAAGAATCCAGAAGAGCTAGAGAATTACTCTCTCGACTGATGGATTAGAAATAAACTTAAATAGAGTGGTATTGAAAAAAGTGGTTTCAGAGCTGGGAAGCTTACACATATTTCTTGACGCAAAATTAATACCAAAAACCAATAATTTTTTTGATTTTTTGTGAATCGAACCTATTTCATGCTTTGGGAAGCCCCAATTGTCTATTAAAAATTAAAATAATAAGTTTTTTTTTCCAGGGATGGGAAATTAAAAGTATTTTTTGGCACCTTCAGTAATTTGTAGTAGATGTTATAACTAAAATGTTTAAAAATGTTAGGGTTTTCTTAAATAAAACCGCTTTATACATCATGAAGACTTGCACTGGTAAAAAATATTTTAAAAATTTATATTTCGTGCCCAGGGTTGGGAAATTGATTTCTTTTTTCATTCATAAAAGTAACCGAATAAAAGTGTCCTCTGACGTTGTTTATTTTTTTCTAACTAAAACTATTTTATAACTTAGAAAGATCAAAGTTGGTACTTAAAAATGTGTGTAACGCCAGACGTACGTTGGTGAAGGGTATATAAGATTCGGCACAGACGAATATAGCACTTTTGCTTGTTTAATTTTTGAATTAATTTAAAAGTTGTAATGAATGCACTAATCGATTGATTTCAATCGTTCCCCATAAAACCGCGAAACTTCTATTCAGAACTTAAGCACAACGTAGTTCTTTTGTAGTCGCCTAAAATGTTAACAAAATCTTATAGTCCGTTTGGCAACTGTTTCTCTTCCCCCTTGTTATCACTTATAATCCACTATGAATTTCTGAATTCTTGACAATCAAATTAATTGATAAAGTTTGTATTACACGACCAACAACTTAATTTAAAAGATTTTTTTTCTGCCGCCACCATCTTTTATATTATTTGGAATTTAGAAATGTTGTGCCCATTTATTTTATTTTATGGACGACGGAACTAATAAATGCCTCTACACAATTAACTTTGAATATATTTATTTTTTGCCAATAATCTTTAAGAATACTCTCAGCATTCCATGAACACAATAAGTTTCATCATAAATTACCATCAACTCATTATAGTCGATTGGCATTTTGCCTGTAATTACACTGTGCTACAACAAAAACTTTATAAGGATAATTAATGTATTTATTATCAAGTGTTTTGATTCGTTAGTCACAACAAGAATTGAAAGTTTTTGATTCGAGCGATTATTGAATTTCCTAATTATTTTTTTGTCCGCTAGATTCATTTTGTACCCGTTGTATGTCTGTCTTTTTTTAAATAATTTTTAGATTCTGTTGTTTGTTTAGGAATTTACACGGACCAGCAATGTCCTCTAGCAGCTTTTGGGTGTTTTTTTTTTCAATCATTGACGCGTAAAATATAAAATTCAACTCCCTATTGCTCATTCCTGAATTTTAAAATTTCGGACTTAGTATAAATAAATCAGATTATAATTTTAAAACCTTTTTCACAAAAAAAAATGGTTGCTTGTAAGCTGCTTGACACAAATTACTTAAAGAAAATGTGTTTTATAAGCAGCTTATGAGCATCAAACATTTTTTATGAATAAGGTTTTATAAAATAAACAATTTCTAGTTTAATATATATGACTTTGAATTTATACTAAAAATATTTAGGTTTTATGGAAAAATTATATATCGAATGTTCAACTTCCACTATTCTTGTGAGTTAAAATATATTATTTTTTGCTGCTGTTGTTGTACAGTGTTATAATGGCCACTTTAATTAAAGCTGCGTGATGTACAAATGGAATTTTCAAGCACTCAGATGTGGCTGCATTGAAATGAAATTGTATAATGATTTGTGAATGTCTAGAAAATGAGATTTTCAACCTTTTGACATCCAGCTTAAGAAATGTGTTGTGTGTGTGATATGAGATAAACAAAGTATTTGAATTAAAAATGTTGATGATAATATATTCAATCAGTTTCGAAATACAGTCTGCGCATTTTCAAAACATGAATCGCACAATAATGAAAAAAACAAAAACATGTAGAGTCAGAAGTGCCTTTAAAAATTCAGCGATTAAATTTATTTATAAAAACCGAAAATGGAACCCGAAAAAGTTAAATAGTGGGAAAAGAAATAGATGGAACGAGGGATTTTTTCCGAATATGTTAAAAAATCAAAAAAAAAAAAAACGAATTAAAATAAATTTTAGTGAATTAAAGGTTTCCTTAAGCGTCCCACAACGGCTGCTTTTGAAATTACTGATTTGCAAAATATCCTTTTTGAATTTAAATTATTTTTATTTTATTAATGAAACGTTTTAAGCTTTATTGTTTCAGGATCATTTAATATTTGGGTTAAAAGCATCTTCTCCCTTGTAATTTTCGTGGATTTGTTGGGACTCTATATTTCATGGTCACGAAACTGGATGCTGTTTGGATCATTAATTCCAGCAATTGAAACTTCTATTATTTCGCATATTTGCTTTTTTATGACTCTTTTTAAAGCGATAGTCGCGTTTGTGTAAAGCATTCATTTCCCATCATTCTATTAGTGTGACCAATTAAAGTTTCACTTTTATGGGCTTTCAAATCCTTCATAAGCAAAACATGTAGATGACAATTGTGTTGTCCTTAACGCCAAAGCTTTTTTATGCGCAACAGCGATATTCAAGTTTTATATGATGACGATTTTCATACACTTTTTTATGTCCAAGTATATTTTCACATTCAAATACAAAAAGTTTAGGTTTTAAGAAATAAATTTTTATTATTTTATAAGAAGGTTTTTGGATTTTTTAATAAATAAAATTTTATTGGTGTTCGACGATTTAATATATTTAAGATGGTACTTAAAATATTTGCTCATTCGGGTATATTCTTGTTTGCGTATTATTTTAATCATTAAAATATATGTTTGTAACATATTATTTTATTCAAAATATATTTGCTTTTTAAAGATTTCAGTACACAAAATAAAGTCGGAGGAATGCTTTGTAGAATCTCTGAATGGACAGATATCGTACATGCTTTTCATTAGTTATCCCACTTGTTTAAAATAGCCAGAGTATCTGTTATTTGAACACCACAAGGAAACTCATTGGATGCTTTATTCTCAATCTATTTCCTAATATCTCTAATACCTTTTTCATTTATGAATGGGCTGCACTCATGTTTAGGAAACTGTTTGAAAATAAGTTCTATTTCTCGTATTAATTTATTTCATACTATTATTTTCTTATATCTAAATTCAATTAAGACTGATGGGCTAAGGATCTCAACGTGGCAACAAGGAAAACTCAAGATGAACTTAATTATAAAACAACACAACACTTCTTTTCGGAAGCTGCTGCATTTCCATTATCAGCACGCATTGGGATCTTGTTTATCGCCACGTTAAAGGTACGTTCACACTTGTGAGATATTTTCCCAAAAAAGGGAGAGGATTTAGTATTAAGATATTTTCCGTCTCTACATGCTTCTGGCAAAAGTACAATATATTTAAGAGTTATTTGGATTGTTCCACTTCAACTATATAGAAAACGAAACACACTCTTCCTAGTAAATATTTCAAAACAAGTTTATGTTTCCCTTATCAGAAAAAGTCGTTAAAACTTTGTTAATATAATTACAATTTAATTCTCACACTGTCACTGGCACAGATTCCCTCTACTGAGACATTGTTCATGTTGTAACTTAAAATTGTTATCGTTCCTACTCACTAAACCTATCAGCAGCATTTAAACTTAATTAGAGTTGCTTATTACTCTAATGGAGCACATAAATATAAATTGTTATTACGGCTTCTTAAGGCCCTACAAGAGAGCAACACGCTTGTTATGGAGTTTAAAATATTTTTTATTACTTCACAAATACTAACGCATTAATACAAACCCTCGTTGAGTTGAGAGTTGCTGCAGGAGGGTGTAATTAGCAGGGAGTATAAAACAATTTCAAATAACAAAATATCATATAAAATTTTATGATTATTTTGCTCTGCTACGAAACTTTCTGTTGTAAAAGGAAAATTTATGAAATGAAAACTTTAATAAAACTTTGTGAAGAGCAGCGAGTTTATAAATAGCAACTTGATATGAGGGCGTGAGCCAGATAATATTTAATCCCCTTCAAAGTGTTCTAGGCAATAAAAGTGTTGTCGTTGTTGTGTCATGTACATGAAAATAAATGCGTGTCGAATCATAATAATTCGTAGTATTTATTTAATTTGGGATTTCGTATCAGACAACTAAAATGTATAACGGAAATTTGGCATTAATAACAGTTAATTATTTAAATCCAGTACGATGTTGGCGCCATACTTCACTAAACAACTGGAGTTGCCAAGGGAGTGTAATCTGAAAAGTAAAACAACATCAGCGATGGCGTCGTCCTATTTGTATCCTATTCCTATATAACAGGGTCCTGCTGTGTAAATTTGATAATTAAGCTGCCACGTTACGATCCTTAGACTTTCTATTTAAATTGAATTTAAATATAAGAAGATAATAATATGAAATAAATGAATACAAGACTTAGGACTCAAACAGTTTCCTAAACATGACTGCAGGGCTTCTACCCTGTAGTTCTTTATCAAATGAAAAAAGTATTACGGATATTAGGAAATAGATTGAGAATAAAGCATCCAATGAGTTTCCTTGTGGTGTTCAAATAACAGATACTCTGGCTATTTTAAACAAGTGGGATAACTAATGAAAAGCATGTACGATGTCTGTCCATTCAGAGATTCTACAAAGCATTCCTCTGGCTTTATTTTGTGCCCTGAAATCTTTGAAAAGCAAATATTTTTGCAATAAAACAATATGTCACAAACATTTTTTTTTAACGATTAAAATAATACGTAAACAAGAATATACCCGAACCAGCAAATATTTTAAATGCCATCAAAAATATATAAAATCGTCATAAAATTTTATTTATAAAAAAATCTAAAAACTTTCTTGTAAAATAATAAAAATTTATTTCTTGAAACCTAAATTTTTTCTATTTGAATGTGAAAATATACTCGCTCATAGAAAATTGTATAAAAATCATCAGCATATAAAATTTGATTATCAATGTTGCGCATAAAAAAAAACTTTAGCGTTAAGGACAATACAATTTTCGTCTTCGTATTTTGCTCACGAAGGATTTGAAAGCCCATAAAATTGAAACTTTAAATGGTCATAATTATAATAAAAGGGGAAGAATTGTTTAAAAAATAAGTCATGGAAAACAAATAACTGAAATAATACAAGTTTTCAATTGCTCGAATCAATGATCCAAACAACTGTAGTAAATTGTAGTTGAGGTATTCCATATCAATAGCAACGGGCAGGATAAAAAACTAAGTTGCAATGGTCTTATGGTTAAAATTAGCTGGATGTTGCAGGGATGGCCAATTTTTTTTTCTTTTTATAGGAAAGCAAATAAAATAGTGGACCTCATTTCCGGCAAGATTGACAAACTAAACAAAATGGGTAAAGATCACGTTGGGCATTATGGAAATGCCCATATATATTATTTTATTGTTACCGTTTTAAAATACAAGAAAATCTCAATTCCGGGACCACTTCTCTTATATTTCAGTAGAATGTTCTGCTAATGTGATGATTATAATAGATATTTTAAATATTCCAAAACTATTTAATGCAAATTAAAAATAGTTTCTAAACTCGCCAGCTTGAACCTGAGTCTGAATAATAACTGATGTCTTAGTATTTCATGCTATAAGTTCAAATATTAAATTAAGTATTAATTTTGCTCTATTCGTAATAATTATTCGAGTTTTCGTTGCAACAATTATAATCGATCATTATTTTTCAAATAGCTCCCATTGAGATCACAATAGCGGAGCAGTTCAATCACTTAACAATGCCCACATACAAGCCCCGTAGTTGACATGTTTTAAGTTTATGATTTAAATAAAAAAAGATAAAAAAATACCACAAACAAACAAATAAACAGACCAAAATGGAAACAATATTGTGATCCCATCTCATGAATGGCGATCTCTGTGCATGCAAATCTTTTGTGCAAAAATTTCTGTGAACTTTTACTTTTCGGCCAATTTATTAAATTTAAATGTTTTGTATTGAAAGCGAAAGTACAATAAAACAATTTCTACTCTAAATATTTTTACATGCATGAGCTTTTTCAGCGAACAATGGAAAACCATTCAGAAAAATGTTGAAAAAAATATGGACAAAAAAAAAACTTTATGAATACTTTCTTTTGTTGTCTTTTAAAGAAGCTGGTTTTTTAAATTTTCTATATTAAATTGAATGATTTACGAGGTCTGCTGAAATTTTAAGTTGAATTTTAAAATTTCCCGGCCTACAAAATTTTATAAATAAAAAGTTATTTGTGCACGTTTTCTCCAATAACGCAAACTAAAATTTAAGCTACTTGTAAAAACATATTCCAACTGCCTTAAAGCTCCTCGTTTACTACTTGTGCCATTGACAAGCCGATTATTATTAAATAAAACGTGAGCATGAGACCAGACGAAACTTTGATGTGGCTGATAATTTTAATTGGCACGAAACAGACACACAAAGTCAGTCAGTAGACAACAGCAAACAATTAAAATGGGGAAAGGAAATGTTTTTTTTATAAAATAACTAAATTATTTAAAAATAACAAAATCGTTGAAAGAAAAGACGGGAATGTTATGGAGATGCTAATGACGTTAATGTCTACGATAACAGAAAAAGTTGTCACAAATTATACAACTTATTAGGATATATTTTATATACTTAAGGCCTTATTCATAAAAAAATCCTTTATGCTTATAAGCTGCTTATAAAACACATTTTTAATAGGAAAATACTGCTGATTATTAATTTTTCGAAATGTATGCTATAAATACGGTCACGTTTGGGCAAAAATTTACTTAAAATATGTATTATATTAATGGGAAACAGTTTAACTATTTATCGATTTATTAAGTTAAACAGTTCCCAACCGTATTCGATTGTACACCACTAACTTAATGTTATTTATGAAATAGCTTTACTTAAGACACACGCATCAAAATCAGGGACCGAAACGGTTAAAAGTGATTTGAAAAAAAAATATCTTTTTATAAAAAATATTTTGTGACTTGTGGCGTTTTCTTTTCTAGAAAACATGTAAAATTTTTTCACTTATTTTCTAAAAAGTGGTGGTTCGGAAAAGTTTTAAAACAGAAAATATTTTTCGTGAGGGAAATGGCAAAATGTTGCCTTTTTTTGATAAAAAGTGTGAAAAATGTTGCATTTTTTTCTAGAAAAGAAATAGACATTAGAAAAAACATTTTTTAAAACAGTTACTTCTTAACCTACAAAAAAAAAGATCGGATGAAACAGTTTTACTTGGCCGTCACAAAACAAAACTCTTTTAAGAATTTTAATTTTACACTCGTTTGAGGAATTTTATTTTTCTCATCAGCAAATCGAAATCGCTTTATAGAAATCGACACCCAACGCAGTGTAATCATTATCTTCCATCGCAATAAATTGCCATAAAAACAAATATTATTGGCTATTGTAAAATCCAAAAAATAAACAAACTAAATGAGTCAAAAAACCATTTCTCGTGCTAACCGAATAGAAGGGCAAAGAAAATTTAATTGTTTTTAAGAATTTTCAACCAAAAATGTTTGGCTTAAGAAACATGGAACAAAAAATTCAAAATATAGCACATGAAGAAAACTAATCAAGCGGCAACACTGGGGCTTAAGTTTAAGTTTTCGTAACTTTTTCATAGTAAAATTGGTACAAATAGAAACTACGATATCTAACAAGTGATAATAAATAAGAATGCTAGAGATTACTGATGTGTAGCGGCCTTCGAAAACAGCTCTTCTTCTGCTATTTAAGTTGAATATATAAGACTGATGTTGACTTTCCCTTGTGCTTTGGAATATCTATTAAGTCTTTTTGAATTAAATAACATTTTTCGAACAATTAGCCTATAAAATTTAATTTTAAATAATTAAACAATTTTTTAAATTTTTTTTCGGTTAAAAATATGTCCAATTTACTTTGAATCCTCATCCTCTTTTTGGTATTCCCACAAAATGTCTTCCATTTTAATTTTTGTTTTGATATTTTTTTTATTTGTCCTTATCTTGCAATACGGGGACATCCCTCTTGATGAGGGTTTGACTTTTAAGAAGCCACAATGAATTTTAATATATCTTAAAAGTGTCAATTATTAAAATTGCGGCATGAAAACTTCAGAAGTGTCATACATATCAGATTTAGTTGGTTAATTATTAATAATCCTAATTTATTATCGACCAATTATTTTATAGAAAAAAATAATTTGTTTAATAAAAAATTAAACTAATTTTTTGAGAGATTTAGAAGACTGGTTATAGAAAAGCTTTGTTTAGACAGACAATTAAAGTTCTTTCAATGAGTTTTTAATGCTGGTAAAATAAAAGTCACTTTTAAACAGTTTCATATGAGCTTTTAATATTTTTTAAGAAACACTCTTATATGTGAACTTGAGAGCTCCTTTTAAAATTATATGTTTGAGTTTAATATATTCTCATAATTGTTATTTGTGGTTCCTGATCAAAATTAAAATGTTTTTAGTGGTTCCCGATCAACATCAAAATATTTTTAGTGATTCCTGATCTACATCAAAATATTTTTAGTGGTTCCTGATCTACATCAAAATATTTTTAGTGGTTCCTGATCAACATCAAAATATTTTAGTGGTTCCTGATCAACATAAAAATATTTTTAGTCGTTCCTGATCAACATCCAAATATTTTTAGTGGTTCCCGATCAACATCAAAAGATTTTTAGTGGTTCCCGATCTACATCAAAATATTTTTAGCGGTTCCTGATCAACATCCAAATATTTTTAGTGGTTCACGATCAACTTCAAAATATTTTTAGTGGTTCCTGATCAACATCAAAATAGTTTTAGTGATTCCCGATAGACATCAAAATATTTTTAGTGATTCCTGATCAACATCAAAATAGTTTTAGTGGTTCGCGATCAACTTCAAAATATTTGTAGTGGTTCCCGATCTACATCAAAATATTTTTAGCGGTTCCTGATCAACATCCAAATATTTTTAGTGGTTCACGATCAACTTCAAAATATTTTTAGTGGTTCCTGATCAACATCAAAATAGTTTTAGTGATTCCCGATAAACATCAAAATATTTTTAGTGATTCCTGATCAACATCAAAATAATTTTGGTGATTGCATTTTTCTGAGCAAATACTCGACTGATGTGACAGTACCTTAAGAAATCTGTATGTTAAATATTCAATTATCAATAATCGGCTAATTCGCGTTTAATACGTCTGCCTTCACAGATATGCTTTCTGAGCGCAGAGAGACCTGCAGTGAACCCCAGCTGAAGTAGTGAAAATCAAGACTACAATTCCATAGAACTCGAGGTCGACTCCGCACTCTGTCATGAATAGTTCATTGTTGTGTTTATTGTTGCCGGTCTACTTCAATGACGGAGGCTTCGCTTTTATTAATTAATTGAAGAATATAACTGCTGAGTTTCTTCACCCTAAAATATATCCCAGAAATAGCTGGACCAGCAACTCATTTATGGCCTTTTCTTTTCTGAAAAATATGTAACATGTTTTCACTTCTTTTCTAAAAAGGGCAGTTTTGGGGAGTTTCAAAACAGAAATTACTTTTCGTAAAAGATGTTTGATAAATTTCTAATAAAAGTCCTTAATTTCATATATCGGAACGTTGCCATTTTCTGTTAAGTAGTGTAGAAAATGTTGCACAATTTTCCAGAAAAGAAATCAGCATTAATTTATACCACATTTTTGGAAAACTTTTCAATAGGGGTTGACTTTATTTTTTTGATTTTTCTCAAAGATATATAAATAATATGAATAAACTTTTACTTATTACAAAAATACTTCCCTTCATTTTTTTTTTGCCTACAGTTGCGCAAAATATTTTTGCTATTAACAGGGAAATATAACAAATTATTCTTGTAATTAATTTTTTTTCTATTTCTCTGTGTTATCAACATCTCTGCTGCTTTCCTTTTCTGCACAATTTTGTTTGGCTAAATTAATTTCACAAGTTAAACTCGAGTTTCCTCATTCATTAAAGCACACATTTGCAAATAAATAAAATCAAATTGTGGGTCAATTGCTTTCGGCAAATTAACTCAACTTAATTAAATGAAGAAAATTAAATTTTGCCAAACTTCAAGACCCAAAACTATAAATATTGACTACAACGAACCAAAACAAAAAAAGAAAACTGAAGTGAATTGGGAACAACCGAAACGTACAAGTTTAATGTCCTAAACCGATTATATATCAACGAACTTTGAGCTCATAATGCCCCTGAATTTGTTTCCGTTGAAAGGAGGAGATTTTTCGTTACACTTTTCTATGTGCCGTTTGTATTTACTGCCAATTAACTGCAGACAATAACAAGGATTCAATGTAATTTTCTGTTGCTTTCAATGGGCAGAGTTCTTGTTGACTGCCTTTTAGAGTTTGAAACAAAAAATGTTCTCTCATTTTGTCAACTCGTTTGCTGTAAGTTTTTGAAAAAGGAAACTTAAATTCATTTGATACAATGGAACAACAAAAATAAAGTTGGTTGTGGTCAAAAGTTCATTCATGTTTATGTATTTCACTTCCTTTGCCACAAGGCGTGCAGAAGTCAGATATAAAGTTTTTCACTTACGAATCTATGCAAATTTGTCAAAAGGAAACATGTAAATTCCATTTGACTACGAGGACTGTTTGATGATTCCCTGACTATTTGAAAAAAAAATTTTTTTTGGACAAATAAGCGCTTTACTTTTCAACATATTCTCCTTTCGAATCAACTTATTTTGTTAAATTTTTTAGTTTTAAAATTTCCTAATCCATCTAAATAACAGTTTCTCTGAAGGCCCTCAAATCAGGTATTTGTTTCGGTTATGACCAGTTCATTCGAACAAAATATCTTACCACCCAGCCATTTCTTTAGGTTTGGAAAAACGAGATATTAGACGCAGGGATCTAAAATGTGAGAACAGCCTTTCTGGGGTAGCAGAACGTGGGTCATTTCATTAAATTGTTTACGCAAATGTCAGTATTGAGAAATAGTTATTTTGATAATTTTTCATTAACCAAAAAATCGCGGAAAAAAATAAAATATTAAGCGTTTCTACATGCTTGAATTTTTCACGGAGTCATAAAAATTTTAGTTGGCTGCACTTTTTTAACTGGCGGGCGTTCTGTCAGCTGTCAAGTGATTTATGTCTAGTTTTGCTTTGGCATTTCAACATGAATAGTCCTCCAAATTGTGCAAATTTCTTTTGAAAATCTTGGTTGTGTTCGAATTACATTTCGCGCGAATTTCGTTCAGCGCTGAAGTTTATTTTTGTTTGAATGGGTGTGTCAATAAACAAACCTGCCATATTTGGAGTGAAAATAATCATCAAGTTCATGTGGGGACACCGTCATATCCAGTCGAACTGACTCGTTGGTGTGTGTTTATGGGCTGCTGGAATCATTTTCCTATCTTTTTTTAAAAACGCTGCTGAATCAGAATGTCAGAATGTTAACGGTGATCGTTATATATCCTTGATTACTGACTTATTCAATCCTTAATAGAACAACCATGAGGAGCAGTAGCGGAGGCTTCAACAAGATGGTGCATGTATAACTCAGTTCGTGCGACAATTGATTAATTCAAGGCCACCACAGAGTTGCACTTTTCGGACCCGTAAATGGGTCTCCAAGATCATGAGATCTATCAGCGCTAGACTATTTTCCCTGTGGATATTTAATGTTTCCCTCCGGATAAGTCCAAAATGATTGACGCCTTGGAGAATAACACTTGTCGCATTGCTGCCGACATACTTCCACATAAGTCGGATAAAGTCTTCGAAAATTGGACCTGCAAATAAGACTTCTTCCCAGCCAGCTGTGGCGGTTATATACGTGGAGTCATATTTAAATTATAACACAAGAAGATTATCTTTCGATTTAAGTAAATTTAATGTCAACTTGAAAAGTTCACCTTTTATTTATTCTATTTAAAAGTTATATGCCTCTATAAAGAGCACCCTTTACTTATAAATAGGCTAATATTTTATTTACCTTTTTTCACAGAAATTCGAGGAGTAGTAAATCAAGTCTCTCGTCCTGAAGGTGCCCCTCACATTACAAACCACTAAAAATGTTGAGGAATTGAAGAAAAGAATCCTTAGAGAAATTATTAAAGTTGCCAGCATTGAATACAAATTTTAGTGAGATTTTGGGAAAAAGAATCAGCATATAATTAAAATTAAGGATGTTTAAAAAAATCTTCTTAGCATTCCACTTAAAACTTTTTTTCAACAATTTATTTACTCTATATATATTTTAATTAAGAAATAGAAATGCCTCTTAGAGAACTACTAATCAGTCGTTTTCTGTAATTCACAATAAAATTATACCATAAATTTTTATATATATTTAAATTTTAATTTTATATATTAATACATAATTTAAAAATTAATTATTATAATTAACTTCCAGCACATCTAAAATGTACTTTCAAAAAGAAAACAAGTAGGAGATACGCTACCAGGAATGAGTTTAATAATTATTGTTTTTTTTCTTCATTTTAATAATATTTTCTTCAACTTGAATTTTCAAATTTCTATCTGATAGCAAACAGCAACTTCAATCGAGAGAAAATCAATATTTTTTCACACAAAGACAAGTCATTCTCGTACATAAATAATAGACAAACGGAAATGTAGTACAAAGTGAGCAAACAAAAAGTAATTTCCTCTTGGATCCTTGTAAATAATACGTTTCAACTCAAATAAACATATTTCACTAAAAAAATCTCGAAGCATTTCAAGCCTCTTCCGTCTTTTTTTCTTCTTCTCATGTCGTTTAAATTGTTGTACTACAAAAGCGTTGAAAATTTCATTCGATTTTCGAACTCATTAAAATTTTGCAAATATTTACAATGTTCGAAAGCAAAAAAGTTTTCTTTTTCTTGTTACACATTTTGATCATAATGTTGTTCATATTTGCCAATTTTCCCACTGCATTTTAATAGACAACAAAGTTTAACCACAAAAATAGTTGGTTGTGTAAATATTTAGCCGCTTTTCAATCTAAACAGAGCAAAACGTAAATGTTTTTGTTGTTTTTTTCGATTTTGTTTCAAGTTTCAAAATATTGGCGAAATGCCTGGCAAAAGACACACCAAATATTTCAACAAACTTTTAATTTACTCGTGTGTGTGTATGAGTATTAATGAGTTTAAGGCAGTGTCCGTGCCAGTGTTGTCGTTGAACGGCTAAAGTGACAGTTTTTTCCGGGGAAGGAGCTGAAATTTGCACACAATTTAATCGATTATAATTACCAATAATAGGACGTGCGCGATATTCATTTTGATTTGATTGAAAGAAATGAAAAATATCATCTAAAACGAAATTGATAACAACATTTCAATTAATGAAACCAGCGTGACAACCATGCGAAGTGACAATTTTGGTCACTTCTGACCATTGCCAGGTTGTTGTCTGACAACAACCTGGCAATGAAGTTTTAGGTTTCCGGCTAACAATTTTCCGTTGTCAGTGCATAGTGAACGCATCGGCAGGTCTTGGCAAATTGTACAATCTAACAATCGTGTGGACAGGGTACCTAAACTCATATGTAACTGCATTAGTTTTTGATCTAGAGAAGGGTGTTTTTTTTCAAAATGTGTAGAGACTTAGAACAAAATATATAAGAAAAGAGTTTTTAAACTGACATGAAATTTACTTTAATCGAAAGATAATCTTCTGGCATTATAATTTAAATATGACTTCTCGTATATGACCGCCACAGCTGACTCGGACGTAGTCTAATCTGCAGGTCCAATTTTCGATGACTTAATCCGACTTAGGAGGAAGTATAGCGGCAACAAAGAGGCCAGTTTTATTCTCCAAGGCGTCAACCATTTCGAACTTATCGGAAGGCATTACAAATCCACAAAGAAAACAGTCTAGCGGTGATATATCTCACGATCTTGAAGGCCACTTCACGGGTCCGAAAAGAGCAACTCTGTGGTGGCCTTGGAATTAATAAATTTTGGCACGAACTGTGATACATTTGAACAAAGCCTCCACTACTGCTCATCATGGTTGGATGGATGGAGGATTCCATAAGTCAGTTATTAAGGCTCTATAATGGTCACCATTGACTGGAACATTCTGATTAATAGCGGTTTTAAAAAAGTACAGGGCAATGACTCCAGCAGCCCATAAACACACTCCAACTAGTCAGTGGAACTAGATGTAACGTTGTTCCAACGTAAACTTGAGGATTATCGTCAAATATGGCAGGTTTGTTTGTTGATGCATCCATTCAAACAAAAGTCAACTTCAGCGCTAAAACGAATTTCGCGCAATATATAATTCGAAAATAACCAAGATTTTTAAAATAAATTTGCACAATTTGGAAATCTGTTCAAGTTGAATTGCCAAACCGGAACCAAACATAAATCACTTGACAGCCGACAGAATGCCCGCCAGTTAAAAAGTGCTGCCAACTTAAAGTTTTAAGCCTCTATAAAAAAAAATTTTATTGAATATTTTTAGTTTAAATGCAATTATCTTCTGCTTCATGACATGAATATTTTTTAGATAAAATATAATAAAACTACCAACAATTAATTTATATATTTCCAGTACAGTTAAGATCGACATGTTACATGTTCGTCTAAATCAGTTACCATCCCTGCTGCCAAGCACTTTCGTAAACTCTTTTCTATTGAAGAACACAGTGTTTGACTTCAGATTGAAGTAAAATGTGAACTTTTACTAAAAGCAATTTATTTCGAGAATTAAATTATTTCGTAAAAAAATGTTTTCTATTCAAGATTTTATTATTCATACGTGAAATATGCAAAACATTTACAAATGCCATCATATCAGTGATGCTCTAAATGCAATTGAATTTAAATAAGTTACGTTTTTTTCTTTCTTCTACATTTTACAAGGCTTAAATGTAAATGTATCTACAACTCAATACAGATGTCGGTGACTGTGGAAGAAAGTGTAATAAGTTTACATGGCACGTGACATTAAGTATTTCCCATTTTATCTCACATCTCGGTAATATTTTGTTTGCCTACAGAATTTCAATTACAATAATAAAATGTATTTGAAAAAATAAAGAGACTGACATCGCATGAGGCGTTCGTTGCACATACAGTAGAATCTATTTTAGGCGAACGCTTTGGCTTAACTTTTGAATTAAAGTCGATGAATTTTAAATCGTATAAATAAATAATTCTCTGTTAGAGAAGGTCAAATAGAAATCTTAAATGAACTTATAAAGCTGTATATGATGTTTGCACTTTCTAAATTAAATATTAACTATTCCACTGTAAAAGTTGAATAGAAAATGCTTTTGGCAGAAGGAAAAGTATTATTGGCATGGAAGAAAAGCGCGCTGCAAATGCACTTTCCATGTTTACATTCAACAAAGTTTTGTTCAATAATTATTTATTGGATTTTCTCTATTTTATTTGCATGTTGGTTGGTTGTTTGTCCGAAACGTTTGAAAAATTGCAATACTATTAAACGTTTGGCCAACAGAGCGTGGAGTGTGCTACAGTAATAACATGTGTAGGTATGCGTGTGTATGTGTGTGTTTGTGTATGTTGCATGTGCTTTACCAGTGAGCGAATTAATAATGAAAATTTTTTTGCCAATTTCAATTAAATCTTTTTTGTTAGAATTCCTTTAAAAGACTTTATGGAAAAGAGCAGTTTATTTTAATTATCCATTGAAATTTTTATGAAATAAATATTTAATTTAAATTGATATTGACTCTGCTTTTATTAGCAAAAAAATAAATCAGAAAAAGTCGAGTACTATGATTTGAAGCTACAAATATCAAAATTAATTTCTTTTGTATTTCAAATTTAATTATAATCAATGAAGTAGAGCTCAAAAGAAGTAACAAATTATTTATGGGTTATTGAAGAAATCAACACCAAAATTATTTACAATTTACACCGCAGAGTAGAACAGTACTGTTTTCGAAAGCCGCTACACTTTCTCATCAGTACTCATGTGTATTTTTTTATTACCACTGATTAAGTGGCTGGAGTTAAATGAGAAAAAGTTTTTATTTTACAAGTTTTTGTCACAAAAAATTTTCAAGTCGTCAATTGCATATTTAAAATATTTAGGGAAAAAGGTTTAGACAACTAAAAACGACAGTTTCCATAAATACGAAGTTGATTATACCATTTTATGACTTTTTGAACTTCAGGCTAAGAAAATTTAACATTTAAAAAATCGGAAAGTTATTGATTTTATACCGTTTTGAAAAATATGCTGTTCTCAGAAGACTTAAAAGTTATGAGTTCCTAAAAAGCTTCCCTGAATAATTCTGAGAGCCCATCATTGTTTCTGTATGTGTGTATGTATGGGTGTGTAAGTATGTGACCCCCTTGTATCTTTTGAACGGCTGAATCGAATCAAAGTGGCAGAGCTATGAAGGGAGTTTCTGAGCTTCGATTTCCAAACAATTTTAACTGATTCGAAGCGCTAGATTTCAAAATATCTCAAAACAAAGCTGTGGCGTTTTTTTCCAATAACTTTTAAATTGATTCATCCATTAACATTTAAAAATCCACGTCGATCACCGTAGACCGGGTCAAAATAGGTTAATCCGTTCCTGAGATATCGTGAATAAGAAAACTGATTTTTTAATAACTCCGAAATTCAACATCTGATCCGTTAATGTTCTCGATCCTTTTATGGTAATCGAAAACTATATCAATCACCGTTAATCGCGTGGAAACGGGTTTGTTTGAATATTAATATAATAATATTTCAGCTCGAAGAGCTTAAAAGCATAGAAAAGAATAAAAACCAGGGGTCAAGTTAACGAATTCGATATCGATCGAAATTCGTACTTGAATTGTATTGAAATTTCGATCGATATCGAATTCGTTAATTAGGGCCCTGGTTTTTTGAGCTTTTCTATCCTTCTAGACTCTTCGAGCTAAAATACTATTATTTTAAAATTAAAATCAATCCGTTTTCGTACTTGAATGGTATTGAAATTTCGATCGATAACGAGTGCCATAATTTGACCCCAGAATGCGACAGCTTTGCGGTTAATGTTAACGGGAAGTCACCTTTAGGGTTAATCATTTTCAGCATTCTATTTTTCACAAAATATGTGCAGAGTATAGGAAAACTTAAATAATTAAAAATTTATTATAAAATCGATGGCATAAAATCGTTTATATATTTTAAAAATTCAGTACAAGAACTTTGCGATCTATATAAGTCTTTCTATATACACTTTTAGTTTCCATATTCAGATCAATTTGTAGCTTTGCTTTTTCAAACTTTAAAACTTATAAACTCTTTTATTTTAAATATGTGCTGATTCTTTTTTCCAAAAAGCTTACTAAAAAATTCAAAGTGATAGAGATAGAGGGGTTTTAGCTAGTTGCTATGCGCACTTCACTGGGGCTAATGCAGATCATCAGGGAACCTTTACCCAACAATTTCTTAGAATAACTAAAGATATTTATTTCAAACTTCCGCTTTAATAAATGAGAAGTCTAAAACAAATATCAAAGTCATAACAAGAACACACTGATCACTATTCCTTTTTTTTCTTAAGTTTTATTCTACAACTGGTTGGCTTTTTTCCGAACTAAGTTGTAGTTGTAAGTGAAATAAAGAACAACAACAACTAATAATTGTTTTAATTTAAAAAGAACACAATATTTCAGATGAAGCAGCACGTCATTGGGTAAAAATACAACACTGCGTCATAAGCTCTTTGAAGTTTGCCCCAATAAATTATTCATATTTTGACTCATAAATTCGATAGTGTTCATTGATGGCTTTTAATGAAATACATATAACTGGACTGCTAACTGACTGCTAGATTTTGTTAATAACGTTGTGTTACTTTTTGAAGCGACTGTTTGATAATATGTTTGATAGTGTAGATTGCAAATCTGTGCTACCCACTGTTTTGGGTTTGTTAATAGATAAGGAAAGTTTTTATAAATACGTTTGATTTTTCATGCCAAAGACGTTGCCAATTTCATTCAAATGCGTTGGCTTCGTAGCAAAAGAATGAGGTGCAATAATCATTTTATAATTTCGTTTTTAATATTTCTTTTGCGTTGTGTGTTGGCTACATGCCACATGTGTTGACACGTTACCTCTGCGCATATTTATAATTTCATTTAGTTATCAACAAAATATATGAAAAATAAATATTGGAATCATCAAATTGTTCAATTAAAACTGTCACTAGAAATCTTTAAAGATATTTATTTATAATATTTTTTATTTAAATTGGCACTCTGTTGATGCTTAAAAAATACACTTTAAGAAAATCCATGATTGAGGTGTTCATATTTAAGAGCAGGTTATTTTTAAACAATTGGATTATATTTAAATTATTCCATGATAAAAAATAAAGTTAATTGCAGTATTAATCAGGACTTGCAGTATTAATCAGGACTTTCTGAATTTCATATAACGAACAATATTTCCCATAAAACTTAACTGAATTTATATATTTAATTTTATTATTCACTCCATCGTAGACAAAAATTTAATCGTTATCATCGATAACAAGACTATGGTGACTGGTTATGTTTTTTGCTATTGTTCAAATGTCAACTTGTACATCTACGGAATCCTTATTACGTCTATGATTTCTGGAAATAATCAACTTCGATCAACTTTAATGAAACATCTGTAAAGCACAAGGCGTTACAGAGATCACTTCCAAAGACCTCAATTAATAATTCAATCGGTAGCCAGTAATAAAAGACCTTCCAAAGATGTCAATAAGGTGTTAAACTTATATACCGGCAGTAGTGCAGCTCTGCATCTTTTCTAATGCTTTTTTACTAGAGGTTGTTATTGCAAGAAGTTCCATTTTTTGTCACCTTTCCAGTGAACCCGAAGTCCTGTTCTTAATTTTAATCATATTTGATTTTTGTATAGCATTTTTGAATTCAATACAAAATGTCACCCACTGCGACTGCTCTAAAGACTTGGGAACGCAATAAACTTTTTCGTGTCCTTTGTCAACGTCAGTTTTATATTTTGGGTCCCCTGACGTCAGTTTTATATTTTGAATCCCCTGCAGACAAATAGCGCCCATTTATACAAATAATTATTATTCATTTATGTTTATTAATTTCCTTAACGTCTTTTAATTCAATTATATTTTTATAAATACATTTATTTTTAGATAAAAATGTATCACTTGTAAAAACTACAAATAACTTCCAACTTTCTACAAACAAAATAACTTCCTAATTAATTATGTGGATGTTGTTAATAATCGCTTCGTGATAAGTGGAAAATACAAACTAATTGAAACTTTGGCAGTAAAGAAAAACTAGTTCTCCCCTCTTTCCTATTTTTTTCTTTGGACAGTAGCGAAGGGCACCGACTTAATGACTCACACTTCCTAAGAATTCCAAGTTCATGTGATTTTACACTACATTGATTTTGTCAGCAGATGTGAGTTGAAAACTCAACACTCTACTTAATACACCAGAATTAAGACATTTACTTGCTCATTTTATATACAGAAAGTTGTAAAGTTAGTAAAAAAGTAAAGTTTAACACCTTAAGAATTAAAATAATTTTATTTCTTGAAAATTTTATTGACGGTTTTTATTTATTCAGAATTAATTTTTTATTTATATCCCACATTTTTTTGACACTCTGTTTTAATTATCGTTTAAAGTCCAGTGAAATGTGACGCGTTATATATCCTTCTGCTCTAAAATATCCTTCTTGTGTTCGCAGATCGTAACTATTTTTGAATTGTTATTTTCAAGTCATCCGACTTTCAATTCTACTCGATATTAACTGTTTGACTTTTCTGTGCATCAGCAGTGAGCAGTCAATTGATGCATCAGCATCGTTTTTATATTTTTTAATTCCCATTTTCGTCTATATGCCGTTTCACACATTCTTGTCTTAGATTCATAATTTTTATATTTTTTATTTTTATGACCAATCAAATGAGGCATCAGCACTGACCAGTCAAATGATGCGTCAGTACTATGTGGTCACTGATACATCAGCATCATTTTTATATTTTTTATTAATTCCCATTGTCGTCTATATTTCGTGCATTATTACTGAACAGTCAAATGATGCATCAGTACTGAGTGGTCAACTGATGCATCAGTACTGAGTGGTCAACTGAGACATCAGCACTGAGCAGTCAATTGATGCATCAGCACTAAGCAGTCAATTTATTCATCAGCATCGTTTTTATATTTTTATTAATTCCCATTTTCGTCTATATTTCGTTTCACACATGCTTGTCTTCTTGATTCTTCTTTCACATTAAAATTTTAGAGAAAATTTTTTGACAACTTTTTGGTTTCTTCACAATTTACATGGTTTATTTTGTTTGGATCACCCTTTACGTTTAAAGAGTAAGTTTAGACTTGTTTGTAGCGACAATATCCGTTTATTATATTGTAATTGAGACTAAAATTCTCTTACCTAAATTCGTCTTTAGCAATCAGCAGTATACATTTTATTTCAATCCACAAAAAATTATTTTTAAAATACTCCTCTTTGATAAGAGAGTGTGTCCTGCTTTCTAATATATTTTTAGTTTCAAAGTTTATATAGTTTTCACGCAGATACGAACAACATCAACAGTTACATTTAAATATAAACAGTTACATATAAACTCCCTTCAAAATAGTCGCACTAAAATTATCTACATTTACATAAATAAATTTATTATTACCTTATTTACAGCCTCATGACAAACAACAATATCACACCTGCAAATAGAGCAGAAATAAAATAAATTTATATTAATTTTATCACTTAATTATGATAAACACACAATTTAATTATAATTAAAACGAGTACCACTCGTATAAATTTATAATATCAAAGAATTTTATGTTTATTTTATGATAATTAGCTGGTTAATTCAAGAGGTGTGTAGTTTTGACTATTAAAGCGGCGCACAGTGGCACAGTTGGGAGCAAATAGCTGGAAATAAATTTACAGTGTTTAAGAACAAGCTTGTGGCGTGGTTTATTTTAAAACTTTAATTTTTGCAATGTTTTAAAAGACTTCGATATTGTATTATCGCGGATTGGGTTAGATTTGGGTAGTGCGTGCACCTTTTAAGGAATTTATACATATATTTTAGAAAAGAACACACTTTAAAACAGTTTATCAAGTGCTTACTTTTACATATGCGATTGAAGTTTGTGAAAGGCATATTTTAACGTTGAAAAACTTTTATTTGTTTAATTTTTTTTAACTTCCCGCTAGACAAATTTAAGGTTTTAAAATATCGTGAAGCTATTGGTTTTACCCCGTTTTGAAAAAAATTCAGTTTTTATTAGATTGCAACGCTCTGAGAGGGTGTCACTATGTGTGTATGAATGTGTGTGTGTGTGTGTGTATGTGTGTGTGTGTGTGTGTATGCAAGTATGTGTCCTGATTATAACTTTTAAACGGTTTGACCAAATCGAACCAAACTAGAGGCGTTTCCCGAAAGAATTTTATGACTTCGAAGCGATTAAAACTAGAAAATTTCCAGGAATCTCAAGAAAACAAAGGAAAACTTTTTTTATTGTGGTTATTTTGGAATAACTTTTAAACCGCTTTAGAGATGAATTTCACGAACTATTCAGCTTTTGATATTGAAAAAACACGTCGGTTGCCTCTCAAAATCGGTGCAATAGTTCGTCGAATACCTATAAAAATTTTTTGTAATTAAACTTCGGTATTATATATCTAATCAATTAGGGCTTTAAATTTTTTTGCAGAAGTTGAAAAAATACATCAATCACCGCTTGTCACGTTTTCTGATAAACTCCCCACTGTGCGATATATCAATGGTTTTATCACGGTAATAATTTAATTTCTCCAGAATCAATTTGGTTTAAAAATGTGTTATTTTAAAAATGTACAATAATGCAAAATAATAATTATTTTAATTAAATTTTTATTAAATTTTCTGCATTCAAAGAGACGCAAGTAATTAATAGAGACGAGAGCGTGAGCGGTGATGGGACTTGAGAATATTCAGAACCAGCCTAGATTGTGTGTTTCGTACGCCACATACAGAAACTGAAAAAGATTGCAGACTACATTTTCAGCCAATAGTTTGATTAATCTTGTTAAGCATGTAAATTTCCATATTTAAATTCCAAATTAATTTGAGAAAAGCCCACATCAATCAGAATTACATTTTTGGAATGTTAAATTAAAAGTATTTGTTTTATTGATGGCACTTTTCACACGGCGTGAATTACAAAGTGCTGACGTTAAACTGTATAACAGACTTTTCTAAGTTATTTGCACTTTAAATTTGTTTGTTATTTGAGTTACGACCCTTAATTTCTTGCAGTAAAAACTTAATGATGCGCTAAGTTAAGTTTAATATGGCGCACAAAATATTCCGCAGAAATTTAATTTTTATTGCGGCCAAATGCGAATGCGACACAATAAAAATTATGTGTTGACATGAATCTTGAGTGTCACAAAACAAATAAATTAAACTGGAAATGGGAATGTTTTGGCATGTCCACATTTTACAACGTTAGTGATGCTTAAAAAACGTTTAAACTTTTTATTATGGTTTTCATGAACGTATTTAAAATTTTTTTTACGATTAGATTTTATTGCTTGTCGGCATACTATTCGGTAGAAATTGAAGCCGAGCAGCATGTCCTCCTATTAGCAATTCCCCGGCTGTTGGGACTATTAAAATGAAAAGTGGTTGCTGTTTGTTGTGCGATTATGCAAAAACATAAGTGCTAAAAATTTTGGGACAATAAATTTTATTGGATGCTTCGCTTAGTTGAACTCTTAAATCCCTTATGGAGTTCAGAATAATAAAAATCTTTGCAAACACCACAAACAATATTAAATAAAATGTATAAAAGAAAAATATTTAAGTTTTGTGTAATAAATACACGAGTAGCAGTGCCAGAAGGCTTGACAAGATTATTTTTACTAACACATTTAATACTGAGCAAAAGCAGGGAAAATGTAAGCGATAAAATAAAAACTTAATTAAAGTTGCAAATAATTTGCATCCAGCTATTTATTGCCATATTAATTTTAATAGTATAGACTAATTTTATAATGAATAATGACAAATAATATAATGAAGAAGGGCAATACAGGGACTTATCATCAATTTGAAACAATTCTCGTATTCTATTTGACAGTGAAATTGGCATAAATAGAAACTGTTGTCACATTAAGTTAAGCCACTCAACAAGTGGTAATAAATAAAAATACACATGAGTTGTTATGATGAAGGTGTAGCGGCTTTCCAAAACAGCTGTTCTGCTCTGTTGTAAAAGTTTAATATATAAAACTGATATTGACTTTCCCTTGTGCTTTGGCATATTTATCATGTCCTTCGGAATTAAAAACTCTTTTCGAAAAATTTGTCTACAATATTAAATTTAATAAAGAAATAAAATTTGGTTAGAATAATTTTAAAAAAAGTTTTGAAATCATTTTCAAATTATAATTTTATTTAGAAATTATATTAATCGTGAAATTAACTCATAAGTCGCAACGCCATGACCTAAAACGAAAATTTATTTGTTAGTCGCCTTTTATAAATAAGTATTTTAAAGGCTGATATTTTTTAATAACCTTTTGACCTTATGTAAGGCCAGCCGAATATTAGTTTTTACTTGATGTTTGTGTGTATGTTAAGAAAAGAAGATAAGGTAAACGGAAGAATTACCACTGTCTACTACACACTCCACATTGTCCACTTCAGCTGTCTTTTTTTTAATTTCACATTTTTAACAAAAGTGCTATATTCGGCTGTGCCGAATCTTATATACCCTTCGCCAATGCACGTCTGGCGTTACATATATTTTTAAATACCAATTTTGTTCTTCATAAGTTATAGAATAGTTTCGGCTAGAAAAAAATAACAACTTCAGTTGCCTTTTTGGTTACTTTTATGAATGAAAAATAACAAATTTTCCACCCCTGGTAGCAAAATGTAAATTTTCTTAAACATTATTTTACAAATGAAAATTATTATTTTAAGAAAACTTAAAATTTTTAAACATTTTAGTTATTATATGTACTACAATATACTGAGTGTGCTATATAATAACCTAATTTCCCATCCCTGGAAATTTATTTTCTAATCTTTTAGTTTTTAATAGACAATTGGTGTAAGCTTCCCAGCTCTGAAATCGAATTTTTTAATACCTATTCTATTCTATTAAAGTTCATATCCAGTCCATCAGTCTAAGAAGGAAGTCTCTAGTTCTTCTGGGGGCTTGGGAAACCCGATTTAATTTATTGAATATATACTCCATGGGGCCCCATATTAATATCGAAATAATAACACACGGAATGAAAACCCTTTCACTTTTTTTGAAGAGTATAAAAAGGTTATTTCAAGTATAATTGACAGCGTTGCTCTTTTTGATGGTTTTCGGTATTGCCTTGTTCTTTTTTCCTTTCCAAATACCCAAATTTTGTCAAATGCCCTTTTGTCCCAAACGGGTATTTTAGTCTTTTTACACTGTCTCACAGTACTTTTTAAAACTTTTTTTATAATCCAAATTTATGGAATTGTAACATTTTATACTCTTCTTTAAAACTGTATTTACATCGTTAAGTAAAATTCAGAAACGCTTCTGGAACAAAATGCTTTATGCTGACAATTTTCAGGGTTGGATTTTAAAACCATATGACTCGTTGTTGGCAATATAGAATAGTTTTTGTTGTTATAGTACCAGCGAGTTTCTCGCATTAAATTCTTCAAAAATTTGTATACACTTTTTATTGATGCTGTCCTTCATTAAAACGGAAAAATATATTAGAAATTCAAAGTGAACTTAAGGTAGCAAAAATGTCCCTAAGGAGCTTCGATTTTTTTTCATTGTGATATAAATACCATGCGGCGTATTACGTCATAGTAAAAAAAGGACGAAAAAAATAGATCCCTAGAATATATATAATTGTAACCTAAGCTGTATTATGACCACTCGAATCAAAAACCGTGTCAACAAATTAATATATTGAAAATAAAAAGAAAAAATTTGTTTGGGTATTTTTATTGTTTTTGTTTTAATTAAAAATATAAGTAACTTATTACTTTCTTGCCCGCAAATTTTGAATGGTTACCCTTTTTTCCAATTTTTTATAAGATTTTGAGGGCTGCATCACTGATACTTGACTACAGTATTACCCTTTGCAATGATGGGAACTGCATTATCATCTGTAGTTATTTCATGATTAATTTGACCTCAAGATTCGATAAACATTCTTCTTTCTCTTTTTCTCTTAACTGATTTCTGTCGCATTTCCATAAGGAACTAAAAACTTTACTTTTATTTTGTTTACAAAATAAACAATTTGTGATAATTATTAAATAGATTAAACGATTATGTCACACCAAAACACACAATTGTAACGAGTCTTTGATCTTTAATCTTGTTTGTTTTAATTATTGTGTCGTTTTATGTAGTCCAACGAGTTTCTTTTAAAGTCGTGTCTAATTATTGTTATAGTCGTGTTCGAGCAATTTGTATTTCCTTAACCCATTTCTTGTAGCAAACAGAGAGTAGAATGACACCAAGAAATATGCATAAAATTATTGCATTTTTTTTTTCTCCTCTTAATTTTATTCATTCTTGTTGTATTTGCTGGGGTTTTCAATAGAGAAAATAGTCTTTGGCGTCTTGTATAATTTAAATGCGTGTAATTTTTGTTGGCTGTTGAATTTTTTTGCATTCTGTCTTAACACGAAAAGTAATTATTAGATAAGGAGAACATGCAGAGGCATCTGCTGGCATTAGACGCGTGGTGAAGCGTGGACGTACTTGAACAACAAAGCAAATGCATGAACAAATTTCTATTCTCTTCTATTCTATTCTAGTGTTGTAAAAAGTGTACAGAGTACTTGCAGAGGATGTTGACATGGTGATAAAATAGAATTCGGTAGCAATTGGATTTCTTTAGCAAAGAGTTCTATTGTGTGGAATTTTTTTGTTCTATTCAAAATTTATATGAACAGTATATGTTCCTTTTTGTATGACTTGGTGTAGGTTGGAAGATTTAAATTAAATAATACCATAAAAAATCGTAAAATGCAAGTGATGGATGTAACAACTTTTATTAAATTATTTCAATTAAATTGTGTAAAACGTACTTGAATTTACATATAATTTTTATAGTCTTCACAAAAAAGTGAGAGGGTGTTTATAGGTTTGTCATTCCTTGTGTAATTTTTTCGATGTTAATATGGGATCCCATAAAATATATATATTCTGGATTCTTATGAATAGCGATGACGATTGGGCGGTGTCCATCTGTCCGTCTCTATGTCCGTCTGTCCATCTGTCCTTTTGTCTGTACGAGAAAGCGGGTTTCTCAAGCCCCAGAAGAGCTAGATACTTCGTTCTTGGATTAAAGGATTGGAAATTAACTTAAATAGATCAGTATTCAGAAAAATTCAATATACGGTTCCAGAGTTGGAAAGCTTACACCTATTTCTTGACGCAAAATTAATACCAAAAATCAATTATTTTTTGTTGGTTTTTAAATTGATCCTATTTCATGCTTTGGGAAGCCCCAATTGTCTATTAAAAACTAAAAACATAAAACAAAATTCCAGGGATGGGATATTAAGATTTTTTTTTTTGCACGTTCACTATTTTGTAGTACATGTAACAGTTAAAATGTTTAAAAATTTTAAGTTTTTCTTAAATAAAACCGTTTCATACATCATGAAGATTTGCGTTGATAAAAAAAGTTAAAAAAATTAAAATTTCGTTTCCAGGGCTGGGAAAATGGTTTCCTTTTTTTATTCATAAAATTACAAAAAGGCAACTGAAGCTGTTATTTTTTGCTAAACAAAATTATTTTACAACTGAGGAAGAACAAAACTGGTACTTAAAAATATATGTAACGCCAGACGTACGTTGGTGAATGTTATATAAGATTCAGTACAGCCGAATATAGCAATTTTACTTGTTTTAAGTAGAATTTATTAGGCACGTCCTAAGTTTCAAATCCCCAATTATGACAATCATTTTGTGTCAAAGAAATTCTAAACACTTTGTTTCATCATCGTCTCTTTATTTTTGTCCAGCTACATTGAAATTAAAGCAATTAAAATTTACGTGATATTAATAATAATTATTGTTACATAAAATGTTCACTGAGTTAACAGAAGCTTCCTTAATCGAATAGCTTAATAAACAGGCAACTGGAAAACGCTGAAAATTATTGAAAATTTAATGAAAAGGAATTGGTTTTGCTTGATGGCTTGGCCCACGCAGCTATGAAACTCTTTCCATGGGGAAAAATTACCACTTCAAATAACTACTTTTCGATTAAGAGTCCAGCCAAACAAATTTAAGTGCATTAATCCTGGCCTATTGTATTCCCTTATTGTTGGCATGTCTTTGAACTGTCGAACTCGTATTGCAAACAAAAGAATGATTACGACAATAAATCTTGTCGAACAATTTTCTTTCGAACCAGGGAGGAATTTTAATAAATAAAGTTTAAGTTTAAGTTTTACGGAACACCAACAAGCAATAAAATGTTTTTTGTTTTTTTTTTTTTTAAAGTGTTATTGTTTTATATTTTTCTTTACAAGATTTATTGGCGAATTTTTTTTTTGCTGTGAAAGCAAAATTAAACGAACCTAGATTCGCTGTGTTAAAACTATTCGAACTGTAAGAACGGTTGCCATTAAAACTCTAGAGACACTCCAAACATGCCATCCGCAGATAAATCACTGAAATATCCCCTCGTCTGCTTTTGTTTCCGTCAAATGATGGTTTTATATGTGATGTTTGACAATGGAAAATCTTGCAACTTTAATTTTCAATTTAAAATTAGAAATTCTTCCACTTAAGAGTTAATTAAACTTCTTGAGAGATAAAAATAATTAAATATCTTTAAATAAAAATGCGTTTCAATTTTAAGATTATTTATAATTATTATTAACACTTTCAGTGACTACCATTTTTAATTGTTTTAAGTCAACAAAAACCAAACGACTTCTTTCTAATGCCTGATTATTGCTCGTTTGTAATCACAATGTTGCATTTAATAGTAATTGACGTTTTCATTTTTATAAACTCATCCGTTTAGCCATTTATTGAATAGTTGCTTTTGCTTTATTTGTTGGCAATTTAATTGATTTTTATAAATATTTTTCCTATTATATGAAACGCCACACCAATCAGCTGCTTTTAAGTAGAAAATATTTATTTGCTGGTAGTCAATCAAGTGCTTTTCAACGGGTCTCCGGCTCATTCATAAAATTTTACGATAATTTTCAAGTTGCTTTAAGAAAGGCAATACTAAAGACGTCATTTAACTAGTGATTACTTGCACAAAATGGGTGGTTTCAAAGGAGATGTTATTTGTCATGCAGTCATTTTTTGTTAGCAACCAATTCCCTTCTAATGACGCTTCATTTAATGAAGATTAAAAGACTGTCATGCTACATTGTCTGTAGCATTGTCTTTTCTATTGCTTCTACTATTTATCATGTCGTTCTGAAAAACACACATTCCGAACCTTTGCCCAATCATCTTTAACAAATTTATGCATAAAATAACTTCAATCGTTTATGTGCATAATATTTCTCTTCTTTTAGTTTAATAGATTTAAAATAAATTATTATTTCACTTTAACCTGAAACATTTTTGCAGCTATAATTAATTTTATTAACATTTATTTATTAGATAGTTAACTATAAACTGTAATGATCATTTATGCTTATTCCCATTTATATATCCTCTGATGCCCTTCCACATATTCACTTAAATGATCATTAACTTTTACTCTGCTTATTTCCATGCAGCCGTGAAAGCCACGGAGGGGCAGAAATCATAGCGGAGAATCGATGCAAAGTGCCAAGGCAAGTCGGTATTTTCAACAAGGAGTCATAGATCCTTGAGGCTAACTTCTGAGAACACTGAGAGGATGCTGAGTTATGCTCTCCCAAACATATGTAGATCCTGAAAGAGTAACAATACAGCAAAAATTTAATGATGCCAGATTGTAGCCCTTTTTATGCCCTTTAAGATGGTATAATTCAATTTTTGGCACAGAGTCAGGTTTGGGAGTTATATATATAATTTTCCCCCTCCCATTTCCTCTTTCTTCCTATTTTCCCCCTTATTTCCCCTCCCCTTTCTTCCTATTTATCCTCTTCTTTTCCCTCTTTCCCCCATATTTTTCTTCTCCCTTTCCCCCTATTTTTCCCTCTTTCCCCCTATTTTTCCCTCTTTCCCCCTCCCTTTCTACATATTTCTCCTTTTCCAACTTTTCCCCTCCTTTTCCCCTATTTTTTTTAATTAAAATCTAATTATTAACATTTAAAAGCTCTTTTCCAAGCCGGGTTTTTTTTAACAGGTGGCAGCACGGCAGCAGTCTAATATTTGTTACAATTGTTTGTCCCCTAAATTTAAGATTTTATATACAAATTGTTGCTTTAAATTGTATAAATTCTTTTAAATTTTCAAAAGAAGTTTGCCAGCGCACAGTGGGAATTTAAATATAAAACTACGTGCAAATATCGGGTGGGCCATCTACCGGTTATTTCGAATTAAACGAATTATGTCGTTCTATTTCATCACAAAATTTCTGTTTAAGCAGCGTTGGAATTTATTGGATATTTATTTCTAATACAAAAAAATTTTTGGAAATATCAAAGATTTGCACGAAAATGGCGCAAATAACCAACTAAAGTGTGTTAAACTGGTTTCATTGTTGATGCAATAAGACAAGAGCGTCCTTGTACAGTGCTTTGACCCGAATATATCGAAGCGTTATATATCAACATCGACTCTTCAACGTTCTTAAAAATAGAAAATTTCATGCATCAGTTTACGTTGTGCTCGAAAATTGTTGCGATCGAAAGAGGTACTGTGACACCATCCGCACCAGCCACATTAATTAAATAAATAAATAAATAAATAATAATATTCCATATCTAACCGGAACTGTTATACGTCCCAACAAAAAATATTAATTTGGCAAAATTTCAAACTTTTCTTGTCTTACAGCTCTTTTAAATTTTAATTTTAAAATTATAGTTAAAACAAATCGCAAAAAGTGTGACCTACTTTAGTTTTATTTTTCAAATAAGACTCAAATTAACACATCTTTTTGGAAGGCACTTTACATCCGCAAATCTTTTCATGAATATGCATGAACATTGAAACTCTTGTGATCATTAATGAGTTCGTATGAGTTTTATTGATTTATTTGAAAAATGTAAAAGGAAAAGCAATTCACTGCTGGAGGCACTCAACGTTGGCGGCAGATGTGTGTTTATTTAAAATCCAGTAAAAAGTTAAATGAATATCTTTTCATAGATAAATAAAGAGTTCAATCAACGTGTTTCATAATAATATTTATCATAAATCAAATTTAATTTTTAATTATATTAAAGAAAATGCCATATTTTATTTAGTTTATTAGAAGAGAAAAAACTGATTCCAAACGATTCATGCTGTTCAACAGATTTAATGAAGGCCGTATAAAAAATTATTTGCTCGTGTTTTTTATGAAACTTTTTAAGTAAAAATTCATTAAGATATTAAAAAACTTTAAAAATTAAAGCAATTTATATCCTTTAATTACATGCTTTTATTTCGTTAGTGCAACATTTGCCATTTTGTTATATAATTAAACTAAAAAGAAGAGTTTTTTGAAGCAAAAATTACAATAACAAATATAGTAAAAAATTCTGAAAAGGTTTAATTAAAACTAATTTTCTTGAAAAACAACATGGTTTTCTGCATAAATAACGATGCTTGGAATTGTAGGAATTTTATAAAATGTTACCCTTCCATTTGCAGTTAAATTAAATAAAATGAACAATTTCTTTAATTAGCGTAATTAAAAACATGAACAAGAATTTTTCTTGTTACTTGTAATATTTATTTAGAGTTTTTGTGAAATTTATATATAAAACAGATCATTTATTTGTGTGATATGAGAGGCAGAATGCATGATTTTTTCTTGTACTTCTTTATGGAACACAATTTGGTGCGATTTAACTGAAGTGTGGAAGTTAAGGCAGATATTAATTAATAACTGAAAGTGGTGCTGTATTATATCACATTAATTTAAAATATAATTCATTAACACATACAACAGAACTCGGTTATAACGAACAGTCTGGGAAAAGTGACCTGCATGATGTCAACACTTTTAGCTGCGAATGAAGAAAATATAAATACTGGATACATTTAATATTTTTAAATATATATTTACACAAAATTGTTTGATTACTTAAATTAATTTTGACCCAAAATATTAAATAAATTATAAAACAAAAAGCAACACAAAAATAGGACTTTTTTTAAATAATTTCAAAAGCTTAAAAATTTAAAGATTTTTTAATGTTAAAATGTATAAAAATAGCAACAAAAATATTCAGTTTTGAAAACCGAGAATTAGCCACAAAGCTGTCGTAACCTGGTTTTCGTGCTATTCTGTGCTTATGAGCTGTTCAAACTAATAGTGTTTTCTTTTCTGAAAAACATTTTTTTATTTATTTTCGAAAATGTGGCGGTTAGGAAAAGTTTTAAGACAGAAATTAATTTTCGTGAGGGATGTTGGACTCATTTCTAATAAATTCCTTATTTTCAGATGACAGAATGTTGCCATTTTCTGTTAAAAAGTGTGAAAAATTTTGCATTATTTTCTAGAAAAGAAATCGATATAAAACACTGTAATTTTAATTTTCAAATTAAGTGGTTCTCCTGTGATTAGCAATAATTGATGTAGTTTTCGGGTAGTATAAAAGAATCGAGAGCACCCTGAGGGCAGATTACGGCATTCGATATGGATCGAATTTTCCATTTAAATTGTGTGGAAATTCCGATCGATATCGAGTGCGACTATTTGGCAGATTTAAAAATAAAAACCAGTTTTCTCCAATTTTTTTTTTCGTTAACGATAATTTTATGAACGAATTAATCGATTTCAACTCAACTTACCGAGATCGATGTGATTTTTAAATGTCAAGAGTTGATTATCTTTTGGAATCGATCGGTGAAGCCGTTTAAAAGTTATTCTATAGAACAGACTTTGAAAAATTATTTATTATTATTATATATTATTTATCTAAGTTCTTTTAAAATGTTTGAAATCTGCCGGTTCGAATCGGTTGATTTGTTGTTCAAATCCGCCAAATTACCGCATTCGATATCGATCGAAAATTGCGGAAATTTCGATCGACATCGAGTGCGGTAATTTGGCGGATTTAAAAAACAAATCAAGTCTTTTCTAGTTTTTTTCATTATCGATAATGTTAAAAATGGATTTATCTATTTCAACCCGACTTGCGGTAATCGATGTGATTTTTACATGTCAAGACTTAATTATCTTGTGGAATCGATCGTTGAAAAGTTATTCTAAGAAAAAGACTTTGAAATTTAATTTTTTTCTACGCTCTTTTAAAATAATTTCAAATCACCGGTTGGAAATTTAAGTTCAGGAAACATCTTAAGAAAGTTACCAGTTGGTTTGATTCGGTACAGCCATTAAAACTTAAAAGCGGGCACACACACACACGTACAGAAATATTGACGGGCTCCCAGAATCAGTCAGGGTAACTTCTTGGGACTTATGGGAACTCGACTCTTTTAAATAGAGTAAAACCAATAACTTCCCGATTTTCCCGATTGTTAATTTTCCTAGCGGGACGTTGGTTTAAAAAAAATAATATCACAAAATTGGTAATAGCTTAAATTCTATTGTTTAATGTTAAGAAAATTCGCAAATTTTTACATATTTTCTTTAATTTATTCAATAAGAGATGTTTTTGATTTGTGAAGACCCCACTATTCTCATAATTGTCACGTTATTTTCCATTAATTTGTTAAATTTCATTGTGTCTTCAAATTATATTCATAAGTTTTATCAGATTTTATGTTTTCTGACACCCTGTAAACACGAAATGAAGTCATTGACTACAGTAAATTTATGGCTGATTGATTTGAGGAAAACATATTTTTTTTTAATATTCTTACCTCTTGAAGGTTTAATTTTCTTAGATGTGTCACTTAAGCTTGACGTTAAATAAAAAAAAAAAGTCTTCCGTTTTGAACGACTGTCGTCGCTTAGCATGCTTTCCCTCCCAAACTTGAAGTGGACGACATATTTATGACACTTGATGTCAGCAAACACGTATGACATTCGTAATTATGGAACATGTGATATGCAGCAGTATTTTGCTTTTAATTTCGCAGCAGACATTTCGTTTAAAATATGCTGTACGACAGAAACAAGTCGTAAAAGCAATTCATAATCATTTTCAAGTCATATGAAGTGTATGCAGATGAATAGAATATACATGTAAATATCTATGAGTGTATGTGTTTCCAGAGTATTAAATGGAATTGACAAGTTGTTAAAACTCACATTTAATATGGGTTCGATTTGGAGCTTCCACACGTGCTCTATAAATCATAAATCTTTATCTATTAATTAGCAACTTTTAAATTTTGTCGGCTGTAAAGATAAAGTAACGGGTATCCCAGCAAAAAGTAATTTTTTTTTTCATTTTATTTTAGCTGAGTGTATTTTGAAATTTTCAAGAGTTATTATGAAACGTAACCTGAGAACAAGCCTTAAGGCAGCCTGGGTTCAACTAGAGACAAGCCAACACTTTCTCAACTATTTATAGTGCTAATGCCAACAACGTGTGTACACATTCAAATTTGCCGAATCTTCGGCATTAGAATGTCATAAAAAATTTTGACTATTATTTGAATATTATTTGAGAAAAATGCTTGAGTTTACATCTGACGCATCATATACCATTAACAAGGTAATAACGATATGACTAAAGAAAACAAATTAAAAAATATGACATGAACAGAAATAACTAAACAACAAGACCAGGACTCCACAAAACTGTGTTACCATCGGTTTGATACAATTCTCGTACGCTTTTTCATAATAAAATTGGTACAAATAGAAGCTGTTACTGAGCCACCCAACAATCGCTAATAAATCAACATACACTTGACAACTGATGACGAAGGTGTAGCGGCTTTTGAAAGCAGCTGTTATGCTCTGCTGTGTAAGTTGAATATATAAAACTGATGTTGACTTTCCCTTGTGCCTTGGAGTATTTTCATGTCTTTCTAAACTCTAAAAATACTTTTCGAACAATTGGCCTATAAAATTAAATTTGAAGATTAAGAACATTTCGAAGACAAGAATAAGCGAATAAATAATAAAGGTAAAATGCAAAATATTTGATTTTATAAAAAGCTTTTACTTAAAAAATCTCGAAATATGTTGAAAATATAATTAACTTTCCACTATTGAATTAACTTGAAATAGTTTAAAACAAATTGTATAAAAAGATATTTTATTAACGAAAGATTTTCCAACTAAGTTGCAACAATTGTTAAAAATTCCATATTTTTGTATTTTTTAATAATTATTAATATATAGTTTTTATAATAAAAAATAAAAATAACATACAAAAATAGCTAAATTTTTTTCCACGCCCTTTAATTTGAGCTTTTGTTAATTATATGTTCATTTCATCCAATGCTGGAAGTAGGGTGCATTTGAAACCTCACTTTTTCTGAAACAGCCAATATTTTTATTATATATTTGATTTTTTCCAGAAACCAAATAAAAAATTATATAAAAAATAAGGGGAACTCTGCTTCCTCAACTTCAATGGTGAGAATTGTGTTATTGAATTTTATTCTGAAAGACTACTTGAAATCTACACAGGAAATAGTTTAAAAAGAAAATTGGATTTGAATTTTTAATGACCACTTCGATATAAGAAACATTTCCGCAAAATGGTTCCTCGCTTTGCTCACAATCAATATAAAACGCGATCGTTGATAATTTCCCTGGACTATGTGGCGTTGTTTAACCACAATATGGAGGAGCTTTTGTAGCGTTTTCTACTTGTAGTCGTGGACGAGGTGGGGATTTACAAAAACTCAATAGAAACAAAATAGCACTGAAACATGGATGTTAAAGGCCACTAGTTTGTTAGCCAACAAACTCATGTTGAACGTTATTTGGGATGCACGTCGTAATCCGCATTCGCTACCTTCGGATGAAAGGGCCCGGTGGTGCGCTATTTAATTCCAATAATGAAGTCATGTCACAACGAAATTCCTATTTTGATAGTCCCAACAAATTTTAGTTTTTAAAGGGATAAAGAAATTTAAGAATCGTTTGATAAATTATATAGAACTCAAGGAAGACTACAATGAGAAATGAAATCATTTTTTAGACTTTTAAGAAACCACAGACTTGTGGACCCACCCTCGTAAGTATGTGATATGCATTTTCAGTAGAGTATTAATTTAAAATAAAAATTTACTTAAAAGTATTGATTAACTACAAGAAGTATCAAGAGTTTACGTTCTGCCTGCATACCGCACTGATCATCTCCAAAACAGCAACAAAAAAAACTTCATTGTTGGTGCAACAACGACTGTTGCTGCCACATGCATTTCTACAGGTTATTTTAACTACAAGCGAACATTCACTTCGACGGCATGTGTTCTATTTATATTCTTAAGGTAAGTGGCTATTGCCAGTTCACGTTAATCGCTTAAACACGTGACAACAAGAATATCAGCAACCATCTTAACAATCCCACCAAACCGCAAGCACGCAATATCGCATCGTATTAATGGAGCGAGTGGGAAAATGATGTTGACATTTTTTTGCATTAAGTTTGCTGAAGTGTCTGAACTGTTTAAGATAAAATATTGGGAAATTAATTAACGCCAAAACGAAACGCATAAGTTTTTGCTGTCGTGCATACGAACAGTCATAAATATATGAATTATTGCTGGTATTAAAGTTTAGCACAAAGCAGCGCCTAAGGATTTGTTGGTCGGTCGTGTGAAATGTGCGAATGACAAATGAACTACAAAATGACAAAAAAAAAAAATAATTCATGGGAATAGCGACACGGCTCAAAATGGTTTTAAGTCACGGGGTTTCATGCCTGGTACTTCTAAAATGTGAGGTAAATCAACAGCTTTAAATGTGATTTCAGATTTCCGTTAGACGATTGGGAATAACTTTTGCTGTGTTTGAATATAATTTTTTATAACTAATAAAATTTTAAATTTTGAGAAATCGAGAAATTATTGGTTGTAGCCCATTTTGCTACAAATCGAGTTCTCATCAGACATCGAGTTCTCATCAGACATCGATGTTCTTAGTTCCTACGAAGTTTCCCTGACTGCTACTGGGTGAGTGTCATATGTATGTATGTGCCTGTGTGTATATGTGTGTGCATGTGTGTATGTGTGTGTGTATATGTGGGTATGTATATGGGTGTGTATATTTGTGGGTGAATGCGCTTGATGGTGTGTGAGAGGTTGTGCGGTTATGCAATTGTGTGTGTGTCCGATTATGTTAGCGCGTGATTGTGTGCTTGTGTATGTGCGATTGTATGTGCAAGTACGTGAGCCACTTACAACTTTTGAATGGCTTGACCGAATCGAATCAAACTAGTGGCGTTCTAATGAGTTCCATATATCTTCGATTTCCTTAAAACAACTATTAAAAAATATTTAAAAATAAACAATTGAATAACTTTTAAATGGTTTTACTGATCGATTCTTAATTATATTTTGACATTAAATAAGAAAGACGATCGCTTCAAGGTCGGTTGAACAAACATATTAAAAAAAGTATTTTTTTAACTACAAAATTATATATCAGACCTCCGAAATTGTTAATCTATTCTCGACTTTTTCATAAGCTCTCGAATAACTTTATCAATCACCGCTGATCACGTGGTAGTCGGTTGATTTATTCAAGAGTTATGGAGTTTTGAATATTAAAATAAAAAAATTTTATCACATAAAAAAAAATTTCCTGAAGCAGTCACACAAGGGAGTGACGAAATATTGAAAAAACGATTTATAATTTAATAAAAATAAAGAGACCTTAAGCTTAAAAATATTAGTATATATTATTAATCAAAAAGAGTTAAAAAAAACTAGAAGAATCAAAGAGTTTTATAAAAACTTTATTTAAATCTTCCAGCTCAAAAGCTTAGAGGAGCACAAAAAACGACGTTAGAGTAAGTTTGTGATCAAACAGGAAAGTGTGGGAATCGCGTTTACGGTTCTCCATGTTCGAAATTTGTTGAACAAAAATCGAAAAACAATTTTTAATGTCAAAATGAGATATGAAACCCTAAAGGTGGCATTGAAACAGGGGGCCAATTACGGCACGCCATATCGATCGAGATTTGTATGTAAATTGTATTGAGATTTCTATTGATATCGAGTGCGGGAATTTGGCTTGAGGGCTGTTTACGAAACGAAATTGACGTGGGATCTCGGAAGATATTTCTAAGTTCTCTATACTTTTTTAATATTTTAAGACGATTCCGCAGATGGTGTCGTATTTTACATTTTTTTAAATTTACAATCGATTCAAAATTCTAAACAGCAAAGTGTGAGTTGCGTTATTAGTTCAAACTTCCACAACAATTGAAAGACAGACAGACTCCTTAAGAAAACAATTTATTATTGAAGGCCGACATGTCTTTTCTTTTGTCTATGCCTACAATGCAGATATTCGTTAATTTCACTCCATTAAAGATTTCTTATTCCCAAGTCACCAGGATATGGATATCCTCTCATGGCATTTTCCAAAGATCTTAAAAGCATATTTGGAATTAATTCTCAAAGTCTTCACAAGCCTTTTGACTGCATATCACAACCACTAATCCGATTATAAGACTCTTAACTGATTTATGTACTTATTTCGTTTATTTTTAACGCTGTGGGAATCTACTGGACACAAACATGTTCACATTTTGTTTAACGGCCAGTTGGACTAACGCAATTGAAAACGACAGCAAAAAATAATTACAAACTACGTCATGTCGTTGTTTATAAAATGACAAATAGTTTTATAAAACTATTATTTTCCGACTTTCTGCGAAGAGTGACTTGAAAGCGGCAAAAGAAACTGCAATAAAATGCAATAAATTAATAAAGTTTTACAGCAGCTACCATTTCAGCCACAAGTGCAGTCCAATGGCGTGGCTCTGAAATTTTTGTCAATAATTTTTCAAAACAGTTGGAGACATTTTATAATGCACAGCATGTCCGGCGTAGGTACGCCCATGAACAGCACCAAAAACCTGGCTAAAACTTCAGCAACGGCCGAGAAAAAGAAAATATGAAAAAATTATTGTTCAAACCACTTATTAAGCGACTAAATAAATATGAAAAGGAACTTCACTTAACTTGACTCTATTGCAACTGCGTCATGTTCGAACATTATTAATACGACTCATTAGCTGAAGTCTAAAAACTTGTACAATTCCAATTAACAACTGGTGTAAGTCGCCACTGTTAATGGCAAAATATGCACAAAAAATATTGATGGCCAAATATGGACAGCATATTATGATGGCCAATACGAGAAACCTAAGGAAATGGCAGATTTTTAAATTTCAAATACAATAATTAAGTCCATACAAATCTAAAATATGAGGGGGAAAATAGTAGAAAATAAAAAAGTTAAGAGTTAATTTAATTTATCATCTCTCTTCCATTAACTATTTTAATATTTGAAGCTCATCATCGTGTTGCCGCAACAGCAGCATCACTGCCAATGCCATCGGCCACCGTTTGCAAAGCGGCCAACAATCAGCTTCTGTTCACGTTTAATCTTAGTTTTATTATTTATTTATTTTCTTTAGTCTTCAGTCCATTTAAGGTTTTATTTATGTCCATTTGCTGGATGTTCTGAGAGCAACTGCCACTTCCAGTACAATCGGCATTATAGTCATTCTGCAGATGCTTTTTGTCCTCCTTTTTTTATATAAAAATTTTTTTCCTTGTCATCGTCATCATCTTCAAAAGTCAATATCAAGGCCATAAACGCAAACTTCATTATTATCGTCATTGTGTTGAATTGCTTTAACTGCCCGTGTTTGTTGTAAATAACTGAGGTTTTGGTTAAAAGGCTTTAATTGAACGCCCCCCACATTCAATTATATATTCAGAAGAGAGAATAAAAAAAATAAACTAATATATAAAGATCTTTTTTCCTTTACAGTTTCACTATACTTGAGCTAATCAGAGGCAAAATAACTCGTGGTGTGTTTTCAAAATTGAATAAATTTAACAAAACAAAAACGGCAGAAACAGAAGCCAGAAGTTAACTTGAAATCATGTTCGATTTGTATTAACTCTTAAAACTCTGGTAACTTCAATACCAGGCCCCAGGATAAATTAAAACTACAAAAATTCTATCATTTCAACAAGACTACACGCCTCTTTCTGAATTACAGACTGATACAAAATGTATGTCTAATAGAAGCGGGCTAAAAATCGTGTTTGAAAAATTCTATACCAACACTTGGAACATCTATCTACACATACACACACTACATCGTGTGAAAAAATTTTGAAAGTAATTTTGAAAGTATGCAACTCGATTTGAAATTATACCAGAGAAATTAAAATTAAAAAGATGGTTCCAGAGTTGGAAAACTTAAGATTTTATTGGTAAATAAAAGTAACCCACAGTTTTATTATTTTTCTTTATAAAATTATATATATTCAATATTTTTGCAGGACATCTGAAGAGCCAAAATATGTTTTATCAATTTTTAGAATTTGCTTAAAATTTTAATGACATGAGAATTGGAGTTGGAAGGAAGAGGAACTTTTAATTTTAAATTTGATTCGCCTTGATTTTAATGCTTCTGTTTTCGTATGAGAGATATTTTGGGAACATATTTTCAGAATTTTGTGTCCGCGTCTGGTTCGTAGGTTGTTCGACTATGGGAATGTATTTTCTATAAGAAAAGTGATGAAAATCTGGGCTCTACAAATTGTGACCGCTTGAAGGAGGGAGATGTCAGCTAATGGCAGGTGTTCCGTGAGAAAGGTTTTACTGTATATTCAATTAAATGTTATTTACTGCCTATCACATACTCAAAAAAATCTTTTCAATAATCTAACTAATTCTAGAAGTAAATTAACGGCTAAAGTAAATTGTTGTTGATAATTAATCTAACCAATTTTACTTGTAAATTAACTTTTATTGTAAATTGTTGTAGTTGGTTAATTTAACCAATTTTAGATGTAAATTAAATGGTAATATAAATTCTTGTTGTTGGTTAATCTAAACAACTCCAGTTGTAAATTGATTCTTAATGTAAACTGTTGTTTGTTGGTTAATTTAACTAATTTTAGTTGTAAATTAATTGTTATTGTTGGTTAAATTAACCAATTCTAGTTGTAAATTAATTGTTAATGAAAATTGTTGCTATTAGTTGATCTAAACAACTCTAGTTGTAAATCAACCGTTAATGTTAATTGTTGTTGTTGCTTAATTTGGCCAATTCTAATTGTAAATCAACTGTAAATGTACATTGTTGTTGTTGCTTAATTTGATCAATTCTAATTGTAAATTAACTGTTAATGTAAATTGTTGTAGTTGGTTAATTTAACCAATTTTAGATGTAAATTTAATGGTAATATAAATTGTTGTTTTTGGTTAATCTAAACAATTTCAGTGGTAAATTAATTGTTATTGTTGGTTAAATTAACCAATTCTAGTTGTAAATTAATTGTTAATGAAAATTGTTGCTGTTAGTTGAACTCTAGTTGTAAATCAACTGTTAATGTAAATTGTTGTTGTTGTTGATTAATTTAACAAATTTTAGTTATAAATTAACTTTTAATGTAAATGTTATTGGAATTTTATGGCTACAATATATCTGTTGATTAAGCTAACCATGCTACAGTAGCAACTGGATAATTGCTGGAAATTATTTTTGGGTTTCTTTAAACAAAAAAGATTTTTTTGTTAAAATAAATAATTTAACATGGAAACTTTATTTCTATTGAAAACTGCTGTTGCAATTTATTCAAATTAACAATTTTCGCTAGTTGAAATAACCATAAAAAGTTGGTTGTTTCACAAATTTCTTTGTAAAAATAACTGATTCGAAAGTAGTTAAAGAATTATTATTATATACTTTAATTTACTTTTAACTAATTTAATTGTAATATTGACCAACATAAAAGTTAAAATAAAATTAACTACTTCTCTGTGTGCTCTTGGCTGAAGCATGAAATTTTTCTGATCTGCATTAATGCATGGTTCTGTTAATTGTTATCTGTTTGTCTCGATTAAGAAAAACTCTACTATAAAATATGTTGCTTTACAATTATAATTGTAAACAAAACTACATTTAACACTTTCAAATGTAGCTTAACCACAAAAATTGTACAGTTACCAAGTTTTTTTTTTGGAAATTTTTATTTAACTATTTCATGTCAGTTATTTTTACTAGTTTTGTTGGTTGGTGCAATTTCAACTAACAATTTTAAACTTGGCTTTCATTACAATCGAAGTTCTCTTCTGGTTGTATTTATTTTTGAGGCCGTCAATTTTTAATTACAATTTCAAAACTAACAATTAGTTTCACTATCAGAAATAATATTGTACAGCCCTGCATACAACAAGACTAGAAGAGTTCTTTACTTCAGATTGTCTTGCCAGCATTTAGGAATTCATTTTACAATATTTAATTGAATTATACAACATCTATTAATTAAATTCAGGCTATTGTAGTGCTTTTCTCTTTCTTGTATTTTCTTATGCAATTAGATAGTCGGCATAAAACAATAACAAAAACAACTTGTTTCAGATATATTTTCTTAACACTTCAAAACCATTTCATGAAATAAACTCTTGATAACAGTTTTATTTCCATTTGAAAAGCAAATTTCCTTAATTCTCTTTATGCGTACATATTTTCATCGTTATTAGAATTAGCAAACAATCAGCGAAAACTTATTTAAGAGGCCCGTGCGGTCGTCAATAAAATTTAATATATTTATGTATTTTATTAAAAAAAAAAACAATTGGATTTTAGAAATAAATAATTCATATTAACCAGCCACCACACCTACACTTGCACAATTATTTTATACGACTGTTTTCCCAACACATTTCCAAACGACTTGTGCTTCTTCCATATATTTTTCAGAGGCAATTGTTTCTTCTTTTTTTTTGTTTGTTTGTTTATTTATTTTGGTGTTAGAAAAAGTTTTTAATGGATGGTTTATTAAAGGTTATTGAATTTATTTCTCTTTTTTTTTTTTTTTTTTTTTTTTGTTAAATAGAGAACAAATGTAAATTGGTTTTCAATCACATTAAAATATGTTTGTATACCAAAACAATTTAATAATTTAAGTTTTAATTCCGCCTTAAATATACGGTAGACGTAAATTTTCAAAGCGCTGGAAGAATGAATTAGTCAAAATTTTTCTTAAACAAAATAGTTGGTATCTGAATTTTATTTTTAATATATATATGCTTTGAAAATGTTCATTTATTGGGGGTTGAGTTAATCTATGAGACCGCAAGTTTTGTAAATAAATATTAGCGTGACTTTAGTAAATATTTATTTAATGAATTAATATTGGAAAGATGCCTTATAGCCAAACTAGGTCTGTGCCAAAATTTACTTCTTTTCGCATAAGATTTTTCTTGTTAAATATTTTGTTAGTAAACTCTGCTGTGCTTCAAAGTACTTTCTAATTTTCTCCATTTTAATACATTTCAACTATATTTTGATAACAATTGGCCGCAGTACCAAAAGTCATGCTTTTAATAAATATTTGAAACATTTCTATTAAGAAATTTACATACGTAAGTTTTCAACTTCCCTGTAGGAAAATTTATAATTTTTAGAAATCGGAATTTAATTACTTTAATATAAAAAAGCAACATATTTTCAGTTCTGGAATTGTCTTATTGGCTTTTTTTATTTTTAATAACAATGAATTTACTTACAAAAATATCCTATATTTTTCGTTTGTTAAGAAAATAAATAAATAGTTGCAGTTTGTTAATTTTATGCTAAAATTGTCCCAGGGTTGGACAATTTAAGCATAAAATTAACATTGTGGTTTTGATTTTGTTTGAATTGTAATAAAAATGTGCTTCTTTCTAACACATAAAATAGGTTTAATGAAAAAACAAACAAAAATTCATTTTAGCCACTTTTCCAGCTCTGGAACTATCTGGAAAATCAGCTTTAGCTGATTTTCGGACTATTTTCACTACATAAATCTAAGACCATAGATTTTAATGGAAGCTTTGGAAAATTGTATTCGCATACAGACAGACGGATAGACAGACATCGTCTTCCCTTTTCATAATAAACCTGATATAAAAAATGGGCAAATTTGAGGTTAGGAAATAAACTGACTTAAAAAAATATATATCTGTTTGACAAGTACAGTTTTGTTGATGCCAATGTAAAGTAGAACTATGGGATTTAATTATAAAATAGGGTGTAGGGTAAATATCCACCTCTAGTACATCATCAAATGTCCGCTCTTTTCACATGTTGCGGCAAAGCTTAGCTTATCTTGTCAAATTTCATCTCTCGAATTGGTGTTCAGTTGTTTGTGGTTTGTTCATGCAAGCCCATTCTTTCAAATGGCCCCAGAGAGCGGCACTAAATCACAAGAACGAGAAGGCCAATTAAAATTAGACTCATCGGTTAACACGATGTTGTTGAAACAACTCATAGTTTTTGTTCGTTTAGTCAATAAGCCATTTTAAATAATAGTAAACTTTCACAAATAAATTTCTTTATTTAAGAGTAAATTGTTCTACATTTAAAATATCCCAACGTTTACTAAATAAATGCCAAAGAATGACATCGCACTTTTTGACATTATATAAACTTAATGCGTTCGCATGTTAGTATTGTGCAAATTAGAGATGGAATAACCAACCTAATCATGTTATTTTTAGCGAAGGGTATAAAAATATTCCTCGCCACTTCAAACAAACACGCCACTTGAGAAAAGAATTATTTATTTATATGTATATATAAATCAATTAATATGTACAAAATAACTCGCTGCAGGGAATATCTGTATATATGCCGTAATGAACATTTCGATCTATAAACAATGAATATTAATAGATGTCTTATACGAGCTGCTGCCACTGCCTCAATATAGATTATGCCTTAATAGTGGGTGGCCTTCCACCTGTGGTCTACCACAGATTGTGTAATAAGCATTCCAGCGAAATTATTCAGATCAGTGTCTGTATCTTTTTATTACTTTTATCCATAATCGTTAAGCTTGCGAGACAATTACTCGTATAACAATATTTATTTGTAAAGGGAATTTAAGAACTGCCCCAAAGGACTTGTCAGAAAATAAACAAGCAACGAATTGCTTATTCTATTTGTTTGTATGTGATTTGTATGTGTATTTTTTTTTTTTTTTTTTGTTTTAAAATATTTAAAACTGATAAAAGTTTTGTATTGGTAATACTGACTTGACTAACGATCAAATGGAAATAAATTATTGCGAGATAAAATTAGATGCTGAATTTAAAATAAATGGTGTGCCGTTGTAGGGTATTAAGTTGACAACAAATTAGATAGAGCGGGATTAAAAGTTGTGTAAAGCAACTAAGGAAGATATAATAAAATGCAAATAACAACAGTCTTTTTAAAAATTAAAGAAAAATTATTTCTATGTCGATGTAAGGGAATACACGTCCTGGAGGATTAAAAAAGTTTAACAACTTTTATCAGCAAAAATACTGTTGACGGTCTCACAATTGGAAGAGTCATTTACAGCTTAAGTTGTTCGAGCAATACTTGCGACTTTTGTTGTAATGGCGAGTATAGACGATATCGAATTAAAATATGCGTTATAGTATAATTTTGAGATATAAAATACTGCAAATCGTACCATTTCTTACTAATTAATTGTGATACAGAAATCGAGTTTTAAATACCAGGCAAAAAAAAAAGCTTTTTATAAATCAGGAGCCAAATTACCGCATTCGATATCGATCGAATTTTCAAAACAATTTATAAATGAATTTCGATCGATATCGAATGCCGTAATTTGGCCCCAGCTATTCATAAAATAAATTTAATTGTACGACAGTATGACACACGTTACTTGTGTTGTACTTCTTGTACTCAGCATAAGTCTACTAAAGCGATTATTTTTTAAAGCTTTATTGCTTATAGCGTTCTAACGTGAGGAAAAGGATTCAAAGGATATACGTTCTTTATTAGCTTCTCTGGTATGTATCGAACTCTGCCTTTGTATTGTGCTTCCTAATATTACTAATACTATTGCTCATACGTTGTTGGTGTAGTTCATGTTCTGATCTTCGCATAATGTGTAAGTATTTTTACACGCTTTCGAAGCACATTAAACTAAACAACAAATAAAATAATAGAGTTTAAAATAATACAACCAACATGCTCTTTAGAAAATCAAACTAAAAAGATAAAAATAAATTTTAGGATGAGCTCAAAATAACAATGAACCAAAATAAAAGACCATTTACAATCTAATTCACAGAAAACCATGCATGATCGTGCATGATTTTTAATGCGCATAACATTCACGCTAATTTATTGGGTATCAGCAACGTATGGTTTATATAAGGTTTGATTTTTTGACAAATTTTTTGCAAGCTTAAAGTGCTTAATAACCATCATATAAATGCTTCAAATATTATTCAATATTTTTTTTTATGAATATGGCTGCTACCGTATTAATACACCTGAAAAATATTGATATATTGACTTCATAAATCAAATGAAAATTTTCTGACATCATTTGTTTTGCTATATTAATTATTTCAGTCTGGAAATAATTTATTACATTAATAATTCTTTATTTTTTCCACTCCTATTATTAACAAAATAAATGACTTGTAATCTATAAGAAAGCTTCCTATCATACCCTATTTCCTTTATCTTTCGAAAGCTTGTAAACTTTAAGGCAAGTATCGTAATTACTTGAAAAGAAAAAATTTGCATTGAGAGTTTTATAAATGCAGGCAGTATTGTTAAGTACAAGAGAAACTTTACAAACTACCGATAAAAATTTTTTTTTTGTAATCAAAACCATTAATCAAAAGCTGTACAAACTAAAAATATGTTTGTATACACAAACAACATAACCCGTATAATATTTCTTATATGGCACAATAGAGTAACCCTGCCCACACCGCTGGACCACACAGTTCTACTCGTTTATGTATTTTGTGTAAAGAATTAAATCTAAAATAGAAAAGGAAGTGCAGAAAAGCATTATTATTTTAAAACGAGAAAACAGAGAAGAAACATTTATTGCACTGTTGCGAGGTAAACCGAATTTTTATTATTGAAATTTTCTTTAAAATAAACAAATAAAAACGATGGCTTCTTAAAAGACAAACTTGCAAAATATGCGAAGGGATGGTAGCTGGACGACCAAAATTATGATTTTAGCCACTTTTTTCAACTTAAATATAAAAATAATTCCCATTAAATGGTTAATAGAAATAATGTAATTTCCAACGTTAGCGTAACCGAAGACCTTCTGCAAAAACTTGGGTAACAAATATTAGATCGTTTCTTTAAATGTTAAGCAATGGAATTTCTTTAGACTGGCCGTCTTATTACTGATGCCTTCAGTAGCATTCTTTTGCCTTAAAAGAGACTTTGGCATTTCCTACAAAATGACAGCAAAAATGTAATTGTCTTAATGGTATTTGTTAAAGGAAATTTATTATTGCGTTCGCAAATATGTTTATGTTCTAAACGAAAATATTTGAGGGAGTGTTGTTTATTGGCTTTCTTCTTATTGATTTAAAACTTGGCCACAGACTTGGCTGTTCAATTTCAAGCAGATGAAATATTTTAAATTAATAAATAAATATCGAAATCTAAATTATAAAACATGTTTGTGTAGACATTTTTATAAAAAAATAATGTAAAATGTTGACTTTAGAACTTGACATTTGTCGTGTATTTCTTGGTAACAACGCAAACATTTGACTTTCTGACACACCCGTATGTGTGTTAGCATCTGTGAGAAACTAAAAGAAAAACTTTTTTTTTATTAATAGAAAAAACTGAGAATGGAAGAAAAGCTGAAGTTTAATGTCACATCTGGTCGAAAGTTGTTTCACTATTTGATTCTCTCTAATAACTTAATAAAACAAATAAACTTATTTCGACATTGAAGACTGGGCTGTCAGGCAAATAGACTGGCAAAGGGAGTGCTAAATTTTGTTAATATAAGTTTTCCTAACAACAGCATAACGATACGCCATGATATTTGCTTTCATATCAAAACTTATGGTAAAAGGGAAAGACCCTCAGGGTAGAAACTTAAGGTAATAAAATATAACATGCAGAGAGTATTAATGAATACAGGCAACAATAAAGAGCCCAAGTGGTTACCTTGAGAAGCTCCAGAAATCACAAGAACAGTTTAAGATTAACAATTTCCAAGTAAAATTTAATGACTTCTGTCCTCAAGAGAAGAAAATAACTAAGCAAAAGTCAATTATTTCTGTCCTCAAGAGAAGCGGATATCCATTTAAAAAAACACTACAAGATTATTTATTTTTTTAACTTGAGGGAAACTGACTTCGTTATTGATGATGTAAATTCGAAAGGATTAATTGCGGAAGGGTAACCTTTTTCTAAATCCAAATTGATGTGACACATGACCAGTTACGATTCCTTCTAAAAGCATGAGAACAACTTTTATTTCAGCTACACCTCTGTAATTTCCAATTTCTATTCGGCATTCCCAATAAATATATAATAAATAATCTTTTCAAATAAGTAGAAAAATGGTCATTCCATTAAAAAGGAATTTTAAGAGCACCTGTTTTCACACTGACAATTCAAACCAGGTTTTAATGTTAAAACCATAAAACAGATTATAACACACAGTGTGGGCAGAATTACTCCATTGTGCCATATAAGAAATATTATACGGGTTATGTTGTTTGTGTATACAAACATATTTTTAATTTGTACAGCTTTTGATTAATGGTTTTGATTACAAAAAAATAAAAAATAGTATCGGTAGTTTGTAAAATTTCTCTTGTACTTAACAATAGTGCCTGCTTTTATGAAACTCTCAATGAAAATTTTTTTATTTTGAAGTAAATATCAGACAGCATTAAAGTTTACAAGCTTTTGAAAGTTAAAGGAAATTGGGCGTGACGGGATGCTTTCTTATAAACAAATTACAAGTGATTTATTTTGTTAATAACAGGAGTGGAAAAAAGTAAATAATTATGGAAGTAATAAAATATTTCAAAACTTAAATAATTAAAATAGCAAACCAAATGATGTCAGAAGATTTTCACAATATATTAAATTTCTCAAAGAAATAAAAGCACTTGTTATTGTTCTTTTCTTCTACTTTTATAACACTTAATGCACAAACTGTACTACAACTGTTTCTGTTTGTATACAAAAGTAATAAATTTTTCACTGAACTTCAAAATAGAAATTCTGTTATATTTTGCAAATAACTATTCTATAATTATGAAAATACTTATACAAATTAAATAAATGCTTGGAAATCACATTATATTTCATATTAAAATTATGCAAATTCTGTGGATTTTTCTGCGAATTTGTTTGAATCATTGATATATGTTTCCAATACATAACTTGGCAGCACTCAACTTCAGCACAAACACAAGCAGGCAAAAACAACGTGATTTTTTTATTTTAATGAACATTTTATTTTTGCTATATTAATATTTAGATAGGCTAATTGTTCTTAGTTGAAATCTCAGAAGGACATGATGATAAATATTCCTAGGCACAAAGGAAAGTCAACATCAGTTTTATTCAACTTACACAGCAGAGCAGAACAGCTGCTTTCGAAAGTCGCTACACATCAGTGCTCATGTGTATTGTGTATGTCACTACTTTTTAGGTGGCTCAGTTGAAAGTGATAACAGTTCCTATTTACAAAAATTTTATTATAAAAAACAATCCGAGAACTGTCTCAAACTGATGTAGTTAAAATCAATTTAGTGGTTTTAAATTGATTTTAATAAAATCTTTCTATATGGAGAATCCAGGTTTTAACAGTTGGGTTTTAAAACCAAAATTTATAAAAACCATTCATTAAAACATTCAATAGCAGGTTTTTTATTTGCGCCAATTATGGACGCAATGAAAATATATTTATTTATTTAATATATGTTTATAGAGCTTCGGTACGATTTTTATAAATGATGACAACTAACACAACGAAACTGCGATACTAAATTAATGACTGAGTCGGGATTCGGACAAGGGATCTACGAACTTTGTAGTCTACGTCTCAACTACTTCGCACAAAAGCACATTCAAGCATCGACCGAAACCACTTTGCAGACAAGCTTTTCAGCTTTGCGGAATTAATGTAAATATGATTGAAATGAATGAATAAGTAAATAAATGAAGAAGCGTAGTCAAGGATATTTTTTCTGTTTCTTCAAAAATTAGCAGATAAAAAATAAATTTAATTTCCTTTTAAACAAGCTCAGTTGTATCAGTTATAAAAACTATACAATTGTTTATGCGAATGTGAACAGAGAAAATTCTTTTTCCTATGCTGTCGTATTTTAAAACGTAAGAAATTTAAAATCAATCAGGCATGGGAATTCTAATTTGATTGTTTATATTTGCTGGCTGCCTCACAATGTTACTCAATATCGTTCTGTGGACAAAAATTAATTTTTTTAAGTAAAAACATGTTCTAAAATTTTGTTTATATGTTTCTATCGACGGATCAGTATCAAGTGATGCCGTGGGACAAACAGTTTAACATATGACTTTGTGCCGACAAGTAATTTTTAGTGATATATTTGAAAATTTTAATTTAAGCGTATTAATTATGTTAATAACTATGAAGTTACTATTTCCTACTGTTAGTCGTAAATTATTTAAAAAAATAACTTAATTAATAATATATTTTCATCACTTAAAAAACATTTAAAATTCAAACGTATTATTATATCTAGCCCAGTTTTATATGGTAGGAGTCAACAAACAAAAAAAATACAATATTGTATTATTATAAGATGAGACATACAACGATTGTGGGAGCTTGAAAATTAAACAAATAATTTATTAACTCTATACAAATAATTTTACCTTTAAAATGTAGTATTCAAGAAAACGTATTTAAAACTAAGAAAGTAAACTTATATTTGTCAAATTATATGTAGGCATACTTCCCTTAAATTCGCTTGTTAAGACGTATTTTTATATATTTGTTATGTAAATATTCCATCTATTTTTCAGGCACTCAAGTTAATGTTACCATTGATGCATTACTTTTCCTTAATGTTTTATTACTTTTCTAGTATTTTCACAAACAGACGTATAATTTATCACTGTTTACGTGATAAATTTATCGAGTTACTGCTGCATTAAATTCCTTAAAATTCCTTTCCATTTCAGTAGGGTTATTTACATTGTATGAAGAGATGAGAAGAAAAGCAACTCAAATTTAACACAAAAATATGCAGACAGATTAAAAATTAATGAAATTAATTTCATATAAGAAAGAGTTTGCATTACATTTTGACAAGATATATATTTGCAAGGTATTGGAAAGTTTCAAAGTCTTACTGCTGTATTCATAAAAAAAGTTTGGTGTGCTTTAAATACAATTTAAACACATTTATACTGAATAGAAAAATTAATAAAAATACTTGATTAAATGCAAAAATATATATAAATAAATAAACAAAGTAAAAAATAGAATATGAGTAGTTTTATTTATTACAAAATTTTAATTGCTATAGTCAAGCAAAATAATTAAATAATAAATTGAAATAATCAAAATATTTAATAAGACTGCGTCAATATTTTATGAAATTTAAATTTATTCCATTAAACAAATTATTTAAGGGAGATCTTTTTTAATTATATGGTTGTTTATAACTGATGTGTATAAAACGTGTCTATTAAATTTTTAATTGTTGCAATTAAAGTCTTGTCAAAGCTTCTTTGAATAATTATAACAAAAAAAAAATTGTTGATATTATAATCAATCTCTTTGCTGGTGGAAATTTTAACAATTTATTGATTTGATTGAGATCAAGAATTTTTTTGTCGATTTCTTTTCTAGAAAATAATGCAAAATTTTTCACACTTTTTAATAAGAAATGGCAACATTTTTACATTTCAAAATAAGGAATTTATTGGAAATGAATCCAACATCCCTCACGAAAAATAATTTCTGTTTTAAAACTTTTCCAAACCGTCACTTTTTAGAAAATAAGACAAAAAATGTTACAGGTTTTCTAGAAAAGAAAACGCCATTAACCAAAATCAGTTGTCATATTTTTTTTGCTGGGAACGTGTGTAATAATTTAGAAATATATTTAGTCTGTAAATAACGAAATACGTCTTTCCATAATGATAATTAAATTAAATTGTCACTAAAAGATGTTACGATTTCTATAGCTTGTGTTGCATTCTGCAATGCCTGCAGTCTTATTGTTGCAAAAATCTAAAGATTTTTACTCTTTGTAAAGATTATATCACACTTTGAAAACTAAATATCTTGAAATTTTTATCTCTGAAGATAATAAATAATGTGATTATTTATTTGTGCAGTTTGAAAAGCAAACAAATAAAAGCAGATTGTTGTTTGTTTGAAGATAAAAAACATTTCAGAATTAGTGATTTAAAAGCAGCAAAATAATATATTTCATTTAGATACCTGGACAGCTGAAACAAGATCATTTAATAGATGTTTTAGGGCTGGAAATTATAGATCAGGGAAATTTAAAAAAGTGAATCTTGTTGGTTTTTTAAGTAATAAAATTCGCCTCATTCATCTCCATAATTTTTATTATATGGTTAAGAAGTTATTTAAGAACAAAATTGAATGATTAGTTTGGCACCAGCTGATTAATTTTTTGCCCGCTGATTAATTTTGCGCCACCTGGTATCAGAAAGAATAATAAATAGTTATTTTTCATATAAGAATTTTATAAGATTATTTTGACATTTTTCAATTAAGAACTTCACAAAATCTGTTAAAAGTCATGACCCTAAATTAATAATAAATTAATAAATTCACTATTCGCAAAAGTAATTAACAAAATAAAATCAACTTCAATTTGGCAACCGTTTGTGATGGATGTAACACTACCACAAACACATTTGAGCCTGGCAACTATTAATAAGATCCCAGGAAATAATTAATAACACTGTTTAAGCTTTAAGACACTCACGGGCAAACCGGCGCACGCGCACATTCAAATATAATTGTTTGCTTGTAAAAAGTAAATAGTTTCTACCATTTTGACATAATTGCAACATTATTTGTAATAATTGCAGAGAGAAAAAAAAAACAAACGACAAGAGATATTAATTGCACCACTTTTGTTGTGTTCGCAATAATGAAAATGAAGCCAACCAATCTTCTGTTTGATATCAGCAACATGAAAATAAACATCATCAACCTAAAAACGATTTAAAAAATTGCAAATATATTTTTTTTTATATATTAAATAAACCAGAGGCACCATCCATTTCGTGTTTAAACAAAATGGAATCACACAATATTGGCAATTTGTAAAATTGCATTCATAACCCATTCCACTTCTTCGCCGAGACGGTTTTATAAATTAAATTTCAAATAATGGAGTGATTTATGTGTGTGGCAAAACAAATATTGAATTTTATTCAAAATATTTTTATGTATGAAAGCGAGAATTCTATATTGAACTGTAGGGAATATGATGGGTAGGGGAGAGTGTAAAATAAAATCAGTTTTAAAGTTGAAAATATTTACAAAGCACACGCTTTTTAAGAAAATGGAGTTAAGGAGTTGAAAATAAATTTAAAAATAAAATTAAGAATATAATGAACCAAAATACAAGTATTATTGTGAAAAATAAGCGTCGAGCGCTTGATTTACAAAACATAGAACACAAAGTGCCCACAAAAATACTTGTATTTTGGTTTTTTATTGTTTTAAACTTATTTAAAAATTAATTTTTAACTTTTGAATTTGATTTTCTTAAAAATAAAGTTTTTTAAACTCTATTTTTTAATTTAATGTGCTTCGAAAGCGTGTAAAAATACTTACACATTATGAGAAGATAAGAACACGAAGCACACCAGCAGCCTTGTAAAACAACCATATGACGTATGATTAACATTATTAATAACATTAAGCATGCGCATGGAAGCACAAAGAGGAAAGTTAAATACAAACAAACATACAAGTTAGTGAAGCTAATAAAAAGCGTATAAAAAGTTTCCTTTCATGTAGCGCTCAAGCTATTCAACGGAGATTATTTATCCTTATCAAAAAGAGTTTGAATGTAAACAAGAACCAAAAATTAGAATGATAAAGCCATAAAATAAAAAAAGACAAGAGAACATTGACTGCCTATTTCACAATGTTAAAATTCTTCGTTCTTTCGTATAAATACATTTCAAACAAAAACAAAATCTTGCAAATTGTTTACGTTTCAAATTGTACAAAAGGAAAAATGTCGTGAAATCAATGACTTTTTCACATCAAAGAGCTCTTTTAACTTTTTTACAAACTTTGAGGAAAAACACTCTTCTCACCGAAAAATTAAACTTAAAGTGTTAAACAACAACTCCCAATTATATAAATTTAGTGACAAATTTTCTTTGCGGCACGATTAAAATGTCAGAAAATAAATTAAAACCTTTAACACTTCTGGTTGTTAATATTTTCTGGATAATATTTCAAGTAAATTTACTTCTTAATGAAACGTTTCTAATCTTTCTCGACACACTAAACTCACGTCCTATTTATTTACCATTTCAACTATTTAATATATTCTTCTATAAATCATAATTACAACGACATGAGATATCAACTGAGTCTGATGAATAGACTTGAGTTCTACATGAGCAAACAAAACATTTGATTATTTATTTATCAATTTATAGAGAAATGCATCGTCATTACAAATGCTTTTTAAATGACATGATCTTTGCAAGATTTCATTCTTTATTTGTTCATACACAAGAGTGACATTTTAAGGACACTGCAGCTATTCGTACATCTATCGAATTCCTTATCAAGTTGTGTGACCCACTCTGAAGTAAATAAGTGCATTCAACAAACTCAAAACAGGACAATTATGCTCCACAATTAATCTTAGGCAGCCGCTTGCCTGCTATCACACTTTCCAATGGACAGACAAAACTGTTAAAGTTCAAAAAAAGATTTCCACTACTCAAAATAACTTTTTTATTTAATATAAAATTTATTAAGAATAAAAAAGAATATTATATAAATATAAAATAATAATATAAAATAAAAAAGAATATAATTAACTTTGCTTAACCTTTTATATAAACGAGTTTAATTTGTTTACGTTTAAAGTAGCTGTTATGTTCTGTAAGAGCCATTATTGCAACTTCATTTTAGTTGAAATTAGAGTGTCGTCGAACATTCAAATAGTTCTCTACTATTAAGATTTTGCTTAAACACAAAGTTGAGGGCAGGTCCATTCACTCTGGTATATTAAGAAAACCTTGGAGTGAAGATAAGCTTTTTACATAAAATCATATTGTTAACTAACCTTTAATTTTTTTTGTAAATTTACTAACAGAACACAACTGCTTTAAACGTAAATAAATCAAACTCGTTAGTAAACAAAGGTGGCGCAAAATTACTAATCCCATTTTGTTTTTGAATAACTTTTCTACTAAATAAAATAAACTATTTTCAGTGATGCATATCTTTTAGTTAAAAGTAGAAATTTATTGGATGGATAAATAGTTTTTTATTATTTTAAATTTACTTTAACCCGAACTATGTGATAAGCTAAAGGGTGGATGAACGTACTAATAATTTTGACGTGAGGTCAATACCAATGAAGTTGCCACAAATACAAATATATGAGAGGCAAGTTGACCTGTACAACATTTTCTGTTAATTGGAAAATATGATATCAGGCTAGTGGCTTCCGCCAGTGTTGCCACACTTTTGTGCCCGTTTTATTTTTCTGCTATACTTCTGGTGATAACTATTCGGATGCCTGCGGAATATTCTCTGGACCTTTTTGGCATGAGCCCGTGACTTCAAGTAGCTTGAAATATATGATGTCTGGGGTAGTTAAATTGGGCGGTCTTGCTGGCCATGACAAATCAACAAAATGGGAGACTCCTTCCCAATAATTACTGTGGCTCCCACTGTGTGTACAGTTGCACCGTCTTGCTGAAACCACACGTTCACCAAGCCCCGCCCATTCATTACCGGCAATAAGAAGTCAGCTATCATGGGCTTGTAGCTTTCGGCAGTGACAGTAGGACACCATCGTCTTCAGAAAAAAACTAAATAATCACTTCACCGCAATGTAGCGTTGAGTGTATGTAAAAACTTTACGTGCATCACGTAGGGATTTTCAGAGACCCAGAGACGAAGATTTTCTTCATTGACTTAATCGATTAAATTAAAATACCTCTGATTAGTCAAGATGATTGTCGACTCAAAATCGTGCTCTTCATTCTTCTTTTTAGTATCCTGCAGCAGTCCAGTTCATAAATGTCGTATATGATTGAAAGAAAAAAAGCCATTTGCGTTTTATGTCTTATGATAGAGTGCATAATTTTACGCCACACTGTATAATAACAATTTAAGGGGTCTTCATAGAGAACAAAATATTGCAACGGTGACCAATAATTTTATAACAAAATTGTGAGCACAGTTTTCAATGCACATCATGCAGAATAAGTTACTTGCCCCTTTTCATAGTGAAAATAAAGTCTACTTTAAGAGTTTTAAGCCACTATCTTTTATAGAAACACTGGATTTTTTTAAACCATAAAAAATTGGCAGGGATAACAATTTTCCCCAAACTCAAAGCTCTTGCTTCGGGAGCCCTATTTCTCCGACTCTTAGTTAGAGTCGGTGAAAAAGCCAACCTATTGTAGAATGAAATAGAAAAGTAAGAAAATAAAATAGACGAAGTGATCAGTGAGTTCTTGTTATGACTTTGATATTTGCTTAGACTTCTCATTTATTAAAATGGAAATTTGTCTCTAGTTATTCTAAGAAATGTTGAGTAAATGTTCCCTGATGATTGGAATTACCCCAGTGAAATGCGCATAGGAACTAGCTATAATCCCTCAATTGATCTTTTTAAATCTTTTTGGTAACATTTTGGGAAAAAGAATCAGCACGAAATTAAAAGCTAAAGAGTCCATGAAATTCTATTAAAGTCCGAAGATCCATTTCCATCCAGTTCCACTCTAGAATTACTTTTTCTTTTCAATTTGCATCACACCACCGAACAGTCATGATGTATAAATTTATATACGCGTCCATAACAGAATTGCAATTTGATTTTACTTTCCCAGGAAAAATAAACTGATGAAAATCTATAACAGAAAACTGCAAAATACATACAATCGCCTACAAAAAATTATTTGTGTGTTTTATGGCATGAAAGAGTGTTTGCGTTGCATGTGCAAGTAAATGGCACATTTACATTCGATGTCAAATAAAAAATGGATTTACATAATGGCTTTTTTGCACAAAAGACTTGAAATATAAATAAAGTTTTGTAATAAATAAACAATAAAAGAAATTCGCGATAAAAAAGAAATCCTGTCGAAAGGTACAATTTGCACTTGTTGGTGTTCAAAGCGAATTTCTGCTACAGGTAACCTTCGAAAAGCTAATTTATTTTCATAATTGTTTTGAGGGCCGTTATTACAAATTCATGTTAGTTAAAGGTAGAAATTTCTAGGATGGATAAATAGTTTTTTATTATTTTAAATTTACTTTAACCCAAACTGTGTGATAAGCTAAAGGGTGGATGAACGTACTAATAATTTTGACGAGAGGTAAATGCCAATGAAGTTGCCACAAAACACAAATATGTGAAGCATATAGTAAACTGTATAGCATAGTTTTAGAAACAAAAACAAATATTTTTTCCTCATTAGAATTGTGGAGTCACAGTGCACTGGAGAGTGTTGTAAAAGTAATGATTAATGTTGGGTCTGGGGAGTTACTGTGTAATGCAATACGAATGAAGACCTTTTCGTATTTATTATTTCAAGTCAAGTTGGAATAATGATCAGAAATAAAATACCTTTCAAAACTGTTTGATCTCCCGTTCCCCTTGTAGAATATAAAATATCATATTCGTTTGCAACCAAATAAAAGGAAGGACATTTCGTGACATTTGATATTACAACAATTACAAAAAAAAAAATACATGTTTTCACGTCTTATGCAAACAAAAACATTATTAATGATTTATTTCTTTCAGCTGAAAATTTCCAGCAGCCGAAATTATGGAAGTCAAAACAACCGCAGAAAAAAGCAAAACAAAAACACTTCAGAAATCAATATAAATTTCTTGCTAATGAACCCAACGAGTTTACAACATCAATCAAATTGAATTTCCACACGAAACTCATCAATAATTAGCAGTTTACAGTTGAGCACAATATTTACATAAAAATATAAATTTAATAAATAAAGGAAAGGAGGCACAAGAATATATTATTAAACAAAATAAACACGCTGGCATTTGTTTGAACAAGCAGACGCTGAAATGACTAAACACCGTCGTCACATTTTACTTCAATGTTCTTATGAAAATTAACCAAAAAATTTAATAATAATAAAGCTTCCTTTCACACTTACATATAAAGGCCTTTTGTCCTGCTTTTGTAGAATTCGAAGAATCTGAAATGAGAGAAAAAGTTTCATTTTTAATTTGGAGGCAAATTTGTTTATCTTAAGAGTAGAGTTATTTTACCAAAGAGAACGACAGAAACTGCAAAAATAATTAGTTGAAGTGAAAGTGGTCTAACTCGACAGGATTAGCAATTAAAAAGCGTCTTAAAGCCTTTCGACAAGGTATGAAAAACTCAAAGGACAATAGTCTAATCGAAAACAAGCAGATATCAAATGGTTTCTAAACCAGCAACTGTCGATGAACTCAATAGATAAGATAAGATAAATTTGATTGAGACTTCAAAAAAATTAGTTAAAATTTTTTTTTTTAATATAATTAAACATATGAGAACCTAGAACTGTATATGAGTGTACTGTGTATGATTGTAATGAGGAAAGAGAATAAATGCATCTTGCTACAGTTAGCGTTAAGGTATAGATTCAATAAGGATCGGTAAAAATGTTATATGTATGTGCTTGCTCCCGGCTCTGTATTAACTATTATTATAGAATAAAATATTACTTATGACTACTTAAACAAATTAAAATACTTAAATCTACTATTTACAATATTTACAAATAGAATGTAATGCCACAGTTTAGTTCATTATAAATAAAAATTGATCATGAGGAAATTATCATACAAATGTAGGCAGTTACTCTAAAATACTTAAAAAACAATATAGATATAACAGAAGGAACGTAGATGTTTCTTCTGAAATAAAAATATATAAATCTTTAACATATGTACCAAAAATGTCAGAAAGATTAGAGAAATCCAAATTCTATGATAATAAGAAATATAGAATGGCACATATAATGTATGAAACTGTAAGTAAATTATTTAGCAAAACAAAAGATAAAATAGAACTTTTAGAAAGATCAAATATATAGATACAACTAAAAATAAATTTAAAACCAGGTTAGCAGGTCATAGAACAGATCAAAAATATAGAAACAATATTTCTTCACAAAAAACAGCATTAATATCTCACTGTGTAAATTTTAATCATTTTCCAGATTTTAATAATGTCTCAATTTTAAATACAGAGAATAATTATAAACGTAGATACATGTTAGAAATGCGACATATTATTAATGTTCCAATAGATAAGAGAATTCATTTTAAGACAGATACAGCTAATGTTGCTCATACATATAGATATTTATTAAATAAAAAAGGAAATTAAATTATAGGATATAATAATATTTTTGTTTGCTTACATATACATTTGTAATACTGTTCATTTTTTCGTTTTGACAAAAATTATTTTGTTTGTATTTGTGAATTGAAAAATTTTATTTCAAATAATTTTTGCTTGTATATGTTAAATTGAGAAAAGAAAAACATTTAATTTTAAATTAATTATCCCTGAAGAAGCTACACAAAGAAGTAGCGAAATATTGGATTAATAAACACAATTTTTATATAAAAAATAATAAATAATAGATCTTTTGCTTGAATAAACCTAATAAATTAATACTTTAAAAAAATTAATTAATTAATAATAAAAGTAAAATTAAATGAAAAAGAAATTAGATAAAAAAAAAGAAAAAAATTTCATCAGCCACGATGATTATAATAGTTATTTTGTGTATAAAATTCAGATAAGAGTGGGGTATTATTTGACGTACTTATGTCCTCATTAATAACACCAATTGGCGAAATACACAAGCACTCTGACCAGCTTAAACCAACTTCCTGATTGTAAATACCAAAAACTAAAGAGTTTGGATGATATTGAAGCATTTTAGAGAATTTGTTCATAAGTGACAGTGCGTAAAAACATACAGAGGTAATATGGGTATTATCATATATATATATATATATATATATATATATATATATATGTTTGAAATTGCGACTAATACATAATCTAAGTATATTACGTTCAATAATTTCCAGTTCTTTAGCAACCGCAGGCGATATAGTAAATCAAACAGCAAATCCATACAATAAGACTGATCTGCTACTCACTTTATAAATAAGAAGTTTTAATTCCCGACATAAATGGGAATTAATTAAAAGTCTTATGAACATTGATTTTACTTTCTGAGCCTTTGTTTTAACTATACGCGCGTGCTCATTACATTTAAGGAGTTTGTTAAAGTGTTACACCAAGATACTTAATTTTATTATATTAATATTTATATAGGCTAATTGTTCTTAGTTAAAATCTCAGAAGGACATGATGATAAATATTCCTAGGCACACAGGAAAGTCAACATCAGTTTTATTCAACTTACACAGCAGAGCAGAACAGCTGTTTTCGAAAGTCGCTACACTTTCATCTTCAGTGCTCATGTGTATATTGTGTTTGTCACCACTTTCTAGGTGGCTCAGTTGAATGTGATAACAGTTCCTATTTACACAAATTTTATTATGAAAAACAATCCGAGAACTGTATCAAACTGTTGATAACACGTTTTTGTTTTAATACCCGTGTTACCGTTTGAATATTTTCTTCATGTCCCATTTTTCTGAATTTTTTGTTCCATTACACGTTAAGTCAAACTTTTTTGGTTTGAATTTTATACTTAAGTATATGTGAACGTTTTTTTTTCAATTTTCATTGGTAGCTCAAGCCAAAGCTCAAATTGTATGTGATTTTTATTTTAATGAACATTCTATTTTTGCTATATTAATATTTTTATAGGCTAATTGTTCTTAGTTAAAATCTTAATTTTATCTCTAAAAGGAGTTTCAATGCTATTTAATCTTAATTTCAGGCGTTTACTTTGTGGAACAACAAAATATGCACACTTTCCCGAAGGATTCCTTATACAAATTGCTTTACATTTAGCAGGATTAATCTTTATACCCCCCATAATTTAAAGAATTTATTAATAACCTTAAGGTGAGCAGAAACACGCTCTTTAGCAACAATTGGAGAAGTATCACGGGCGTATATGAGAAAGTCATCGGCATACAAAATGCTGTTAGAATTATTTAACTAGTGTGGAAAATCATATATCAGCACGTTGTAAAGTAGTGGGGCTAGAATACTAAAAAGCTGATTTCGGTGAGAACACACTAGGTTTATTTGAACAAAAAAATATCTATCTTGAAAAAGCTTTGAAACAAACGTATTATGAACAGATCAAATCCTGGATTATACCTTCCTGATAAGTTCGGCCAAAGGCCTTGTCTATGTCGATGAACTCGATATTAGATATAAAAAAAAATTGTATTTGTAAGAGAATCTATTCTACTCTGGCTGGATTTTGGAGATCTCATTTCTTTAGCCACTTATTAAAAGTCAAAGAATCAAGTAAAAGTTGTAATCGGTTAACCGATTCAAAAGCCCTACTATTCACTGACCGATAAAATTATTTTTGTATCACTTTCATAAGCTTTTATAAATTTTTTTTTCCATTTTTCATTTACTTCAAAATTGTATTAACACTCTTTAATACTATTTTCCTCTTTTATTAAAACTAACACATGCCACTTTTTCACACTAAATATCTCGTTTGTTTATTTTCTTATTTTTCTATAATTTCCCTTCTTCAATTCAAAACTAATAAAAAAAACTTTACATGTTTATTTTATCAATTAATCTTTAAAAATTCTGCTGATTCATTTAATTAAACTATTAGCACTTTAATAAATCTATTAAATTCACGCCTGTAACTTCTTTAAGGTCGCTTTTTTATTACTCTTTGCGCGCTGGTTTCTTTTCTTTCGTCCGCTTTTTACTATTTAAATAACCGGCAGTTTGGTAACGACTGATTTTTGCCATCTGTTTTGTTGTGTGAAGAAGATTTAACTTGCGTGCGAAATTTTTCATTCATTCAAGTGGCCATACTTACAACATACTCGTACACAGATGCAAGAAATCAGTTTGCTGCTTGCAACATATTGTGCTGTTGTAAGGTTGTTTCTAATGTTGTTTTTTACCCAGCAACAGGGGTACCAATTTAGCGGTTTTTGCTGCTACATATAGTGCTTTTCAATATTCAAAGAGTTATATATTTTCCTCCAGCTTTTTAATAATCCGTTAAAATATATTATCTTGGATTAGCACACGGGTGTTGACGTCTATATATGCGATGCATTATGCCAGATGAAGAAAAATTAGAAGATGGAAAACTTTTAGCAATTTATTAATTTTTGAAACATTTTTATTAAAACGCAACGGAACCTTATTACAACTTCGTAGTACTTGTATTTTAATTAACGTTTATATTATTTTTAATTTATGTTCGATATGATCTTCTCTATATTAATATTTATATAGGCTAATTGTTCTTAGTTAAAATCTCAGAAAGACATGATGATAAATATTCCCAGGCACACAGGAAAGTCAACATCAGTTTTTATTCAACTTACACAGCAGAGCAGAACAGCTGTTTTCGAAAGTCGCTACACTTTCTTAAAACGCTAAACGTTCACATATACTTAAGTATAAAATTCAAATCATAAAAGTTTGACTTAATGTATAATGGAACAAAAAATTCAGAAAAATGGGACATGAAGAAAATATTCAAACGGTAACACGGGTATTAAAACAAAAACGTGTTAACATCAGTTTGATACAGTTCTCGGATTGTTTTTCACAATAAAATTTGTGTAAATGCGAACTGTTATCACATTCAACTGAGCCACCTAAAAAGTGGTGACAAACACAATACACACATGAGCACTGAAGATGAAAGTGTAGCGACTTTCGAAAACAGCTGTTCTGCTCTGCTGTGTAAGTTGAATAAAACTGATGTTGACTTCCTTTGTGCCTAGGAATATTTATCATCATGTCCTTCTGAGATTTTAACTAAGTTAAAACAATTAGCCTATATAAATATTAATATAGCAAAAAATAATATTTTCATTAAAATAAAAATCACATACGATTTTCCCTATTATTCTCTAACTATTTGTTAAGACAACGTCACGTCAAGACAAGGTCATATATAAAATAATTAAGTACAAAATGTGCAACACAACCAACTACAGCCGGCTTATTTTTTAATATTCAAAATAGTCAAGCGCGTAAATATTTTTCATATTGCCTTGACGCGACTATATTATATATTTCAAGAATATATCCGATTATTTTACTTTATATGCATCCATTCATCTGTTAATTGTGCTTGATGTATAAAATGCAAGATATTTTATTCAAGTAGTTAATAATTTTTGATTCTTTATTTTTATTTTTGGTTTTTTATACAAAATTATATTAGAGCTTGTTGATTAAAAACATAGCGCTTTTCCAGCACAACTATTTCACAACCCTGTTCAGCAACAATGTAGCTTTCAGTTGGGGGCGAAAACTAAACCCAACGAACATAAGATAAAGCGTTTGGAATTCTGATGGTTGGCATATAATCTAATTATTTTTAATTTTTTGCCGAAATATACCTTAAATTATTGTTTCACCTACTGTCTAATAAAGAATTAGTTATAACGTATGTATGTGTCATAATTGCCATGATAGCATTGTCAATGACATTTAATATTGTGATCATATTATGATACAATAAAATTGTCTTTTTAGTAGCACGATTCAGTATTTTTCAACCATTCGATGAAACAAATATGTGTTTACAATTTTAATCGTTTGTAGTAACGATTGTCTGAATTACTAACTCTACATCTCTATGAATATATATGATATATACAAATCGAATAGAAAAAAAACAACACTTTATAATAATTTTGAATTAATAAATTCAAATCGATATGAAAATGACAATAAGACCATCAGCGAAATGGCTGTTTTTATATTAGTTAATATAATATTATTGTCGTTTGTTTGCCGATAAGTAAAAAGACAACCAAAACAGCTGACTTTAACCCTTAACGCATATTGTTAAATATGTTACAGAATAGCAAAATCGATTAATTTTTGTTATATATGTTTTATTGACACGCTTATCGCAATAAAAGTTACTTAATCGCACTACTGAAACGGATAATGAAACATTTTTTCCATTTTTAATTGTTCCAATATGTGTGCTGGGTGGTGGGAATAAAATTGGTTGTACATAAGTGTGGGTGTGTTTTTGTATCTTAAAGAAATCAAAATTTATCAAAAAATTTATTTGGTTGCCGCATGTTCCAACATGCTGGAAAGGACAGACGTTTGTATATATTAAATTGGCTTGAATATGTTCGCTGCTAAACAGTTCAGTTAACAGTTTGTGTGATAATATTATTGTTGAGAGATTTTGTGCCTTGAAATTATTTATATAATTTATTGGACTTGGCCAGAAAGTTCATAAAAGCCTGACAATACTAGAGCGATTTGTACAATAATGTCTTCCAGATATCACGAACAATGATATAGAGATTTAATTAACAATTTTTATATCTGAAAATTTTCCAATAATTTCTTATTGAACAATACAAAATTGTTAAAACACTGTCCCTTTTGTGAATGTTGCTTTTGTTTCGAACATGTTTGATCTAACAGACTTGAAAACATGCTGTATTTCAGTATTTTCTTTGGCGGTAGTCTTGATAAGAAGTTTCTTTTCACAATGAAAAAAAAAGCAACCAAAGAAAATTATTTGATCCAACGAAATATATTCTTGCTACGAAAGAAAGTGCCAACAATTAGAAACATTCCTTTTTTACAACCATTTATCATGTAGGGATTAGTAATTTGTAATCAACAAGTGGCTGAATATTTTAATGAGGGGTAGAAATACCGAGTCGATTCGAAAGAGGTCAGGAAGGCAGAAAGAAATAAATATAAATGTATAAAAATATTTCAAATAGTTTTAAGGATGCACAGGAGGTTATTATGACGATAAAATATATGTACAGTAACAATATTAATATAATTCAGTTAAGAAGAGTTTGTACACAGTCCAACAACGTATTTTGACGAACAACAAATTTTATTAATTTAAAAGAAGAATATTAAAAATCAAAACTGGTTGAATTGAACAAAGATTTTTTTCCAATTTTTTTGGGTTAATGATAATATGAACTATTTTATTTTAAGTTCTTTTATTGGCAGTACGCCGACAAGTTAAAGTGGAGTTATTCTCTTTAACGCATTCCTTAGCTCCGCAATAACTTCTTCCAGTTACAGTTTTTAGAGCTTTTAACAAAAACCAATTTAAAGGGAAAGCTCATTCAATACCATACGTGTCTCCTGTGAAAGGAATACCTTAAAAAAATATCCGTATGTAAACGAAATATAGTAAGAAGTTGTTGAAATCGTTTTCTTAGTAATATTTAACGTTCGCAATATTTTTCTAATTTTAACTCACCTGCAGCACTACAAAATATTATTATAATTGTATACGTATTCTGCATTATGGATTTTTGTATGGGCCAAATGCATTCCCAGAACTTGACAACTTTTTTTCACTAAGATTATTTCCTAACCTATAAATTTTCATTACATTATGCATCGCAAAAAGGGAGCACAAGAATCATTACCGATATTTAATACCTGACTATTTTTCGTTATAAATAAAACTTTCCGGTTACAATTTACTTATTACATGCCTACACACATTAGAAATATTCTTATAGCCCATTGAGGCTATCGCGAAATTAATTAATCACAAGCACATTATCACATATGATATTATTTTACAGAAGTATGATAAGCTTTTGCGTACTGAAGTAGATATTTTTCAATTAAATAAAACTAACTGTTCTCGCAATTTCATTTTTATATATTTTAAGTTTATTTATTGCAATTTCATAACTATTTTGTAAACGAAACGGAAGTTAGCAGCTCTTGATTTGCTTCACAGGGTTGTTAATATATTAATTTTTTTCAAGTTTTTAAAGGACAGAGTTGCTCAACTAAACTTTCAATGAAAGTTATAATTAATGATACAATAATTGGAAGACACGCATGCTAAAATGTATGTAAGATTTAAAATATATATTTGAATTAGTCTAATACCACTAAAAATTTCAGGTATTAATAAAATAACAGTCAATTCATATTATAAACTCATTACGTTATTACCAACTTGAAATACATTGCATACATTATTTTGCGATGGCACTACTGATACTTAAACAACACTTTAGTTGTACTACTGGCCACTCAAACACGTTGGCGCTGTGTACGACACATATTATGCATAACAGCTGGTCTGTTTGTTTACAATTGCATTAGTTCTGCTGTTGAGATATTTAAGTATTTTAATAAAAAGAATGTTGGAGCCCGCCGAAAAACGTTTAAAAATTGATCAGAAGAAACGAATAAAAGCCATTTTACCAGATGAATATACAGAAAGTGTAAAAGATGTAGAAGTTTATGTCACCACGGTCCAGGATAAAAAAGATACATCAAGAATTATGTTGGAATTGGCCAAAGCATTACCTATTAACAGTCTACAGCACCTGAAGAGGGTCAATGGAAGAAAAATTATAATATGTGCCACAGACGGAGAGAAAGGAAATTTAAAAGAATTCCTAAAAGAAAAATTGGAGTGTAGTGAATTAATAGAGAAGATAGTAACAAATATTGAAATATTGCGAGTTCCTAGAACTGCACCTAAATTAAGATGGCAGTATGACTTAGCAAACCTGAAATGGCCCTGTAAATTTCATCCGGACAAGTACATGGAACAAAGACACCTGGGAACAAATTTTACCATAGACGAGAGTGAATTTCATTTAGGAATCGCAGCATTACTGCATAAAATATCTTCACAGCTCTCACAATATAAAGCAGTTGGTATATGCATAGACCCTAGGAATAAACGAGTAGTTGCCGTAGCAGAAAATGCAACACAGACAAATCCAGTTATGCATGCTGCTATGGTATTAACGGACTTGGTTGCCAAATCGCAAAAAGGGGGTGCATGGAATGATGTACTTTGTACGAGTGAAAATGAACCGTGTGAAAAGAATAGTGAATATTGTTTGGCTGGAATACCCCAGAATATTCGAACATTTTTAAACAAAAACGAAGAATTTGTAAATCTTAAACTGGGAGCTGAAAAGGCACAAGAAAAAGAAAAGGTAAAATTAAAAGATCTGTGCCATATGGAGGGCGATAATTTGGAAAAATACGGTCCATATCTATGCACTGGATATGACATTTATCTAAGTCAGGAGCCCTGCCTAATGTGTAGCATGGCTCTCGTTCATAGTCGGGCCAAAAGGGTATTTTTTGTTAATAGCTCCGAAAACGGTGCATTAATTAGTAAATTGAAGCTACAATTCGTACCAGAACTAAATCACCATTTTGAAGTATATCAGGTACTGCATGATTCTAACGATAAACTAGAAGAAAATAAAAGTTGAATAATTTTAATTCTTAACAAAATATGAAACTATATTTAATTTTTTGATGTCGCAGTAAAAGTTCTCATGGTTTCCTGCCTGGCAGGTGAAGAAATTAAGCCCAACAATTGGCAATCTGCCTCTAAGATAGTCAAGTCCTTGGATGAGCCTAAAAATTTTGTAGATAATTCCAAATCTTTTATCCTTAGACGTACCCTAGCGCCACGAACATAGTCATCACCATTACGCGCTGGTCTGTTGCAAACACAGTAAAACTTCCACCCGAAATCAATATATAAATCGTCGCCAACAACATGAAAGATTTTTCCTGACACTACTTTACCTTCAGGATCACCAAGCTAAAAGGCAGAAATTTTATGTAGGAGTTATACCACAAATACGTTCAAACCCACACTCACATCAATGAATTTTGAATTTCTCAACAGAGAAGCAAAAGTTTCTGTGTCTTTAGGTGGTTCCTTAGGCTTTAAGGCATCACTGTGGCTTTCATATGCTTTTGCAAAACCACCTTTTCCAATTTCTACTCCCTCAGGAACAGTTTCCAGTGAAGACGAATTGGACTGGTGTGGTGCATCCCTGTCTGCAGAAAAGCTTCGCTGAGCCAAAGATATATTTCTTGCAGCATTCGGAAGCGCTAGTTTGTATAAACGGCACAAATACGACATATTTAATTGAAGACTTGTATTTTTATTAAATATTTTCAAGTGAGGGTTATGACGTACAGCTGATTATTGAATGCTGTGTTCAGTAGTACAACGAACAGGTACAGTGCTGTTAACTATTGTTCTTAAAACATTAAAAAAGGGTTACTGTTTTAGTAGTTATATGCTGTACGAAGACTTGTAAATAATTTAAGTTTGATCAATGATTATATATTATAATGAAGACAGATAGAGCTCGTAGCCCAGATATCTATCATTGCGCTTGGTATACACAACCATAGATATATTGTATACCACACATATGACGGGCCTTAAACATAGAAACACTAGTTTTACCGTATTTTCATATCAAAATTTACTCAAAGTTGTACTATGGCTTTTGAGACTTAAGCTATGCTATAAATTAAAGTATTAATTGATATTTAAACTCTTGTATGTGGTTACCTAATGTCATTTTTTTAATATTAATACATATATGTACTAATATTTTTTATAATCGGGTGGAACTATATGGAATGAAAAGTTATAACTCCCAGCCAGTACGTATTTCAACAGGAAACCTTAAAAACTTTATGTCAGTTGATCTTGGGTATACTGCACAGTACGCAAAGAGTATATATTTTAGCTACATACAATCAAATATATGATTGAGATGGGTATTAGCTATTCAGATCATCCAGCCATTGGCCTATGACGTAAACATATATATATATATATATATATATATATACATATGTGTGTGCTTAAGGAATTGAAATCGACCTGATATTATCTGGATAAGAGATAACGAAGCTTATGCAGTACTTTTTCTAAATGTGTATTACTTATATGTTTAGTACTCATAACAAAGCAGCTGTTTCATCAATTTAAATATCTTGAATCACCCGTTTTTGAATTTCTTCACAACACAGAAAACACGAGTTGATAATTTTCCTAACTAATTATCTAATTTGTAAAACAATTATTTCTCTTGTATTAAAACTAAAAAAATATATTTAAAAATGATTCAACAACAGCGCCAACGTATAGAACAGGCTGTCACCCAAATGATTGACGATATGGATAAGACACATTTACGTAAAATGCAGGTAACAAGAATTGGTTTGTAAGCCGGTTATATGGTATAAAATATCATTACCCCCATTAGAAATAGATATTACGGCTATAATTTTCATATATTATAATATAACATAAATTTTATATTGCATTTCATATAGACAGACATGCATATGTGTGCAGCTAAATGTTGCCAGGACACTAATGCTAGCGTAGATACTGTGCAACGTTGTATTGACAGATGTTCCCAGCCGCTGACACGAGCTCAAAACTACGTGCAACATGAACTAGGTGAATTCCAGGAAAGATTACAGAGATGCGTAATGGTTAGTCAATTAACCCCATGGTTAATTATGAGTACTATAAATTCAAAATTATTATTCAATTTCAGCAATGCAATGATGATATTAAAGTGAAAATGCCTGCCAATCCCAGTGAAGATGAAATTGCAAAATTTACAGACCAATTTGAACGCTGTGCTGTTAAATGTGTAGACAAACATGTCGGTTTAATTCCCAGCTTGATGAAAACAATGAAAGCAGTTTTGGCCAAGGGTCCCGAAACCATACCTCAAGTTTAAAAGTTTTTTTTATTCTCTCTACCAATATTTTCGTTAGTCTTAAAGTTCAAGTTGTTTCCTTAATAACAAATAACAAGCACATCTTGCTTATTTTTTACAATCAACAAATTCTGTTGTATATTCTAACAAATTTTTTATATATGACCTGTGGTCCATTGGAATATGAATACCAGTTTCTGATGCCGTTATTTGCTTCTTGTTTTTGGATTGCGAATTACAAACAAATTTTGTCCAATCGTGTAGAAGTTGCTCTTCCTTTTTGGAAGGTGAATTATCTTTTTCCTGCTAAAATTTCAGTTGTTCGTTTTTAATGGGCAATTCTAGTGCAAATCTTGCGAATACCGCGTTTTTATATTGTTGATATAAAATTTTGAAATAACATGGAAATTAACCTCTCTTTAAATTAATAATCAAACATATATTTATTGTTTATGATGTAAAACAACTTATTTTTTAGCTGGTGAAAGCAATAAAAAACTTATCGATAATACTTTGGAACTTATTAATTCAGATATTCCATGCTGCCAAAAAGTCAAATTTTTAAATTGTTTACAAAAGAGGTACTTTTAATAGTATTTAGAAAACATATAAACTCCTTTTGGAAGAACATAATGCTCCATCTGAGTTTTTTTTCTTTTTCCCTCATAATCTTCAACATAAAAACGTCAATCAAAATTTTTCAACATAAATTTATTAATTCAACACTCATGGGGTACCTTCAATTGCAATAATAAATTTAAAAATTTCATTGTCTTTTCTTTAGTTTGATTTTATTTTTCTTCAAAAATATTTTTATTACAAATTTTTGTTTCACAATTCGCTAAAATTTACTATTTACATATTTTTACATCGAAATTTTCGGAATAGTGTAATTATGATTGAAGGCCAAGAAAAGCGCATTAAAAAGGCTGTATCTGATATGATCCAAGACATGTATAAATCGCATTTAAGGAAAATGCAATATGACATGCATTTATGTGCCGTCAACTGTTGTGATGATCTAATGCATCAGCCCAGCTTGGACAATGTACAGAGTTGTATAGAAGAGTGCGCCATACCATTGGTGCGAGCCCAGGACTATGTACAACATGAATTGGGCGAATTTCAGGCAAAACTACAAAATTGTGTTATGGTGAGTAGGAAAATATCAAAAACATTTCCATTTCGTGTATCTATTGTAAGAATTCCGTTTCGATTCAGGAATGCAACGATTCAGATTTTTCCAAACATCGGTATCAATTTGAACTTTGTACCATGAAATGTGTGGACAAACATCTGGGGCTCATCCCCAGCATGATGCAATCGATCAAAACAGTTCTGGCCAATAAGCCGGAAAAATAAAAGAAGCTTAAATTCATATATAAATACATGAATAATTAATGTCCGCATATGACAGATTAAAAACTAGTAAATTTCTGACGATGATAATTTGAAGGCTTATGAAAACGCAGTTTATTATTTTATCCCTAATATTCATACGTAAACGTAAAAAATTGTTTAAGGTTCAAATTAGAGATGTACAGGTGAGAGGATAATTGACGACAAACTCCTTCTTATTCATTTGTGTATGCTGATTAATTTATATAATAAATTAAATATATTTTATTTGGATCATCAAGGAAAAATAATTCGTATTCAGCCTTGCGCCCAACCTGGATAAAAATTTAAACTAATCGCCAAACACAACAGCGTTTTTATTTTCGAATTTCTTTTACATCTGATAGTTAAAGAAATAAAAAGATATTAAGGAGTCATTTTTAAAAGATTAAAAAGTGTATATGAAAAATTGGAATGGTTTTTAAAAGCTTAAATTACACTGGTTTACAGCAAAAAAATACCAAGAACGCCACATGCCTAGTTAAGTTAATTTGGACCTCCTGAACACGAAAAACGCTGTAATTTTGTTTTCTTAAGTACCGTTCTTGAGATAACGGTACTTTTGTGTTTTTCGGTATATGGTTTCAGTCAAACCTTTGTGGAGCCCAACTGAAAGTCCGATCGTGATATATCGCATATCGTTGAAAAGTTAATTGAATGCCTTTTTCGTCGATGTGCTGCAAATTTCTATGAGACAAGAAATGGCTGAGTTATGGCACCTCAAAGTTCAAAATTTGCCTATTATTACGTTTTTTTTTTCGAAAATTTTCATTTTTATTTCGGTTTCTTTTCTACGTTTTAGTAAAAATCTGGAATGTTTTATTTTTTTACCAAACAGTTTTTTTAGTTACCAACATTTTAAGCGTAATTTAAAAAAAAAATGGATGAAAAATAAAGTTTTTATTAAGGATTTTGTGGAACGACAATATATTCATTTTCATTGCTCACACACTGTATTCGGCGTAAATTCAAAAAATTTACATTTAAATGGCGAGCGACCAATTACATTGAAATTTTAGTCATGTATCGATCTTCTCAGCGTAATCAGATCTTCTGTAGTTTCCCAAAAAGTTGTGAACGAAGCTAATTATTTAATTATTTAAAACAAATAAAATTTAAAACAAAACTGAGTAAAAGATAGATTATTTACTCAAGCTTTTCAGAATAAGTTTCGATGCAGAACTTTTACTAAAACAAGCAAGTGCCTAATACATATGACATGCAGAGACATGCATGCAAATGCATAGTGGCCGGAATTAATATCCAATTCAATTAAAATTTATTGCGACCTTAGGATAAGTCAACAAATAGATTTTAAACTATTTTCTATTACTTTTATTATGCATTCACTAGATCTATCTGACACGACTACAACTACAGTCAGCAACGCCCGTAGCCGGTAGCATGCTGCCATGAATGTGTTTAATGCAGATAACAAAATAATACCACAACAGGAGTTTTTGTTTTGTTTGTCAAAACATATTTAATATTTTAATTAACAATTCAAAAATAAAAAAATAAAATGTCAGCAGAACTTCCTGCCTCTAAAAACTATCAGTTTGATGTAAAAACTTTCCTGCTGTTAATTGTAATTAAAGTTTTGCTAATTGCAATTTTGCTTTGGTATTTGCGACGAAGCGATGCAAAAGAGATTCAACGTCGTCAAAATCGTTTAAAGATGCATGAAAAGAGAGCCGGTAAGAAAAATGTTTGTCTTTAAAAATATATTCAATAATTAATTATCTCTTTCACAGAAATTGTAAAACCGACTATCGAGCGAACATCTTAACTTTACAACAAATACAACAAATAATTTTTTTTTTCAAAATGTATGAAATCGAATGGAGTTGGGCATTCATTCTTATGCTGATGATGTTTAAGCTGATTTTAATTGGAATCGCTGTTTATGGAATTTATGTGTGGTTTTGGAAGAGAGATCCTATAATTCAATAGTAATTTAAAAAAAAAAATTTGTTCAAAAGAAAATAAAAATGGTATCCAGGGATTCATCATATTAAAGAGTTTTAAATTATCAAGAAAACACTGAAAGTAAAAATGGACAGAACTGCTATTCTCTGGACCAGGGCCAGTTAACTTTGTCACCTTCTTCGATCTACTCCTGGTGTACGTGCCATTACGGTCGCTTGTATACGGACACATTCTATTTTCTCCAAACTTATGTCTCATCTATCACAAATGCCGGCAGCAACAAGTGGCGGAAAAATATAAAAATAACGATACAAAAACAGTCAAATCCATAGAGATCTGTTATAATGGAAAACATCATTCCAAAGAGCCATTTGATTCATGTGGCACGTACTTGTAGCTCATTAAAATTTACGCTGCGACATAAATTCAATAGCTCGGAGACTGTAAAAATACCACCGAGGAAAAATATGCACAAACAATCGCTGAATAACATTTTATTTAGCACAAAATATACAACAACTAAACAAACAAATAGAAACACACACACACACACACACACAACCACATATTGGCCCACAGAGATTTATGAAGTAACTTTGAAATAACACGGTGCGCAAAAGAAATTTCATTTAAAAAAAGTTTTAGTAATTAAATCTAATCAAAAAAGAGTGCTTGGAGGCACTCGGAAGTTATCATTTTGAGATCTTAGGAAGCTTCTTGGATTAATTCTGAGAGCCTGCTATACGTATGTGTGTAAGTGAATATGAGACTCGCTTACAACTTTTGAATGGCTTAACCGAATATAACCAAACTGGTAACATATTTAGAATTTCTGTGAATTTGAGGCGATTTGCACCCAAGTATTTCAGTAAATATTAAAAAAAAAAAAAATTTTTTTTATATTTCAAACCCCCTCGACCGCTGCAAACCGGTTCAAAATCGGTTAATTCATTTGTGAGATATCCTAAACGAAAAATAAAATTCGAAAGAAACTTTATAATTCAACTATTTTATGGTAATCGAAATGTTCCTTCTAAGATTTGATTTTATGTGAAGTTGAACCGATTCGAAAGAAAAAATTTCAGGGTAATTCAAAAAACTTTAAAAAAAATTTTTTAAGTGTTTTATTTTTATTTTTTTACGGTTCTACCGATCTATTTCATCCTATGCTCAAGATTAAAAAGCGCGTCGACCGCTGCCAATCGGGTCAAAATCGGTTAATAAGTTAGTGAGATATCGTAAACTAAAAATATTTGAAAAAAAGTAATTTTTAAAACCTCTTAATTTTATAAATCGTCTATTTTAGCGCTAAGGAAATGTTTTCAATGTTTTTGATTTCTCATATGAACTTCAACCGATTCGAAAGAATAGTTTCCAGGAAATCTCAGAAAATAAAACACATTTCTAAATGTTTTTTTTTATAACTACGCCGATCGATTCCAGAAAATAATCAGCTTCAAAGATTAAAAACCCGTTTCGACCGCGGCCAATCGGGTCAAAATCGGTTAATGCATTCTTGAGATATCGTAAACGATAAATAGTTGATAAAAAATGATATTTTCTTAAATCTCAAAAATTTATAATTCTACTGTTTTATATCAATCGAAACGTTTCTGGTAAAATTAGATTTCGTGCGAACTTGAACCGATTCGAAAGAATAGATTCCAGAAAAAAACATATTTTTAAGTGTTTTTTATAGGTTTCCTGATGGACTTCAGATCAGCTCTCAAGATTAAAAAAACCTAGTCGTCCGCTGCCAATCGGGTCAAAATCGGCTAATGCGTTGGTGAGATGTCGCAAACGAAAAATATTTGAAAAAATTAATTTTTTTTCAACCTCAAAAATTTAGAAATCGACGATTTTATAATAACCGAAACGTTTCCCCTAAATTTATATCTCATTTGAATTCGAACCGATTCCAAATTGGAGATTTCAGAAAATCGCAAAAAACATCTTTTTCAGTTTTTTTTGTTAATAACTTTTTAACAGTTAAAACCACTAAAAAACCTCGCCGTCTGCTGCAAACATGCATCGCATATGTGGGGGTCATACTGTGCGTGCTGGTCCAAAACAACAAAGAATCGGTTAATCCGTTCGATAATTCGAAATAAAGCTGATTGTTTTTAAAAACCTGCGAAATTTAAAAATCCTCTATTTGATGCCCATCGAAAACTACCTTAATCCCTGTTTATCACTTGAGAATTGTTTGATTTAATCAAACGTTTTAGCGGTTTGGAAACGGAAAACGAAACCCGCCTAATTAAAATCGGAATAAAATCATTTTTAATATCATGAAGAGAATTTTTTATTATTTATCCCACAGTGCAAATATATGGGAAACTATTTATTATCAATAAATACAATATTTTGAAATTATATATTTTCGAAAAAAATCATAAAACCATTTTGGAGCAGTTTTCAAAATTTTATAACTTCTTTTGAAAAAAAAACATTTTTAGAGGAGCTGAAATTATAGGAGCTGATTTATGCTGCAGTTCACTCTTTCTTTTTTGTTCGAACATTATTTTACTCGCCCGTTAGTACTTAATAAATTCACAATAAATTATAAAAATTAAAATATTTACCATGACCGGGGATCACAACAAATTCGTATGGAATGGAAAAGTGGAATCTAACCCAGGGAATCTGTCGACATGGCCGATAATAGCGTTTTATTCGCAGAATATTTATGCTGAAGTTCACGCTGCGCGAAACAAATAACCAAAAATATATGATAATAAAATTAACTTTGTTGCCCAGTGTAATTATAAACACAATTGCGAATTCATGTCACTTGTTGAATTGAAACAAAATCCCATCAGTTTTATCATCGTCATCATAATCAACAGATTTCCAACAGATACAAAAAATAAAATAAACGAAGAAATTATGCTTTCGGTTGCGGCGCTGTTGGCTTTGCACCGGCAATACGGAAGCGGAACTATAAAAATTAAGAAATTCCGTTAGGGAAACAAGAACGTGCAGACAATATCCGTAATACAGTTTAACTGATCGGCGCTTTTTATTCTCATTATTTTTGAAGATGAATAAGAATATTAATTTCGTCATGAATATCCAGATGCATTTTTCTTATAAATATTTTTATTTTAAGATGAAACATCGTTAGATCAATTAAATAATTCTCAAAACTAAAACATATTTAAATTAAATGTTTTTCTGTTAAATGTTATTTATTCGATTTAAAAGTTTTTTTTTCAATTGTGGGCTGTTGTCAGTGATTCGCGTTACACCGGTGATATAAAAAAGGGTGTTTTTTATAGAGTGATACAAGTTTAAATCATAATAAAACATAGTAATATATCTTTGATATCAATGAAACGGTCTTTATTAAATAGAAAATTGTATGACATTAAAGTTTAAAATGGATTTCGGCCATTTGGCTTCCACGGCTGGCGCCTATAAGACGCAATCTGGAGCACCGATTTTCACAAACTTTTCGCAGCATTTGCGGCCGTATTGCGCCGATAACTCTGCGAATGTTGATTTCCAGGTGTTCAATTGTTTGTGATTTATCGACGTACACAAGTGACTTTATATAACCCAAAAAATAATCCAATGGGGTTAAATCACACGATCTTGGTGGCCAATTAATTGGGCTATTTTGTGAAATTATTTTTTAGTCAAAAGTTTCCTGCAGTAAATCAATTGTAGCGGACCACTATATGGCATGGGGCTCCGTCCTGTTGGAACCGCATATCAGCAAGATTAATGCCAGCTAATTGAGGTACAAAAAAAACTTCGAATCATGTTCCCATACCGTTCACCATTGACAGATTCATTCTGACCATCATCGTTTTTGAAGGCATATGGGCCAATGACTCCACCAGCCCATAAAGCACACTAAGCAGTGATTTTCTGTGGCTGTTCGACAAAAGCTTGAGGATTCTCCTCGCTCCAAATGCGACAATTCTGTTTATTTACGTGCCCATTCAACCAAAAATGGGCTTCATCGGAAAACAAAATTTTAAATGGACGAAGTGCACGATAAGTTTGACGAACAGAACCATTATTTGGATTAAAAATTTCCACAATTTCCACTCGTTGCTCTGGTGTAAGTCAATATAATAAAATGTCAAAGCAAACTAAACAAAAAGCAACTATCAGCTGTTAAATGGGTGGTCAAATAAAGCAGTGATGCCAACTCAAAGTTGCATCACTCTATAAAAACACCCTATATTTTAGCTTTCCACTAGGAAAATTTTTAAAATATAGGAATTCATTGGTTTCACCCCATTTTGAAAAAAAAAACAGATCTCTACGTTTTGAGGTGCTAAGAAGCTTCTTTCACTAATTCTGAAAGCCCGTCACTATGTATTAATGTGTGTGGGCGAGTGTGTGCGTTTGTGTGTGTACGTGTGTGGGCGTGTATGTGTGTGCATATAGCATGTGTGTTAGAATGTGGCCTGCTTTTGGTACCCTTTTAAAGAGCGTTTCTGAACTGCTTAAATTTGCGTTGATTTTAAACCGATTCGAACCGGTTGGTTTCAAAATATTCCAAAAACATTTTCAAAGTATTTTTTTTTCTTTTGAAATAACTCTTAAACAGCTTCACCGCTCAATTCCGCAAGTTAATCAACTTTTGACACTTAAAAACCAAGTCGATCCTGGCAAACCGGGTTGAAGTCAGTTAGTCCGTTCGTGATATATCGTGAACAAAATATATTCGAAAAAAGTGAAAGTTTAAAACTTTGATATTCGCCCATATTATGAATGATGACGTCTTCGATTTGTATAAAACAATCGAGAACACCAACTGATCAGAAATATCAGATGACGACGTCGACGTCGACGTCACATCAACATGACAGCAAAATACTGTCACTTGTCTAGTTTTTATCGACAGCAATTGACTTCTGGTAACATGTTCTATTAATATTACACGCCTTAAAGAATACCAAAAGGCTGTTAATAATAACTAATTATTGTAGACAATTAAATGACAAGTGACAACTTTTTGCTGTCGTGTTGATGTGACGTCGACGTCGTCAATCATAATATGGGCTATTACATTTCCGATCAGTTGGTGTTCTCGACTGTTTTATAGTAGTCGCAAAAAAAAGTATGTGAATTAGATCTTCTTTTTCTTCTCCATCCATTCCAACTAAAAACTATTAAAGAAATATATCGTCAGCTAAAACGCAAATAAGTATAAAATCGACCAGTTTTTAAACCGGTATTTCATGCAAATAAGTACCATAGAAATATTTAAAATTAGCAGGGGCTAAGATAACGATCTTATTTTTACAATTACACTGAAAAAATTCGTATTGAAAAGCTCCATATATTTTACTCTATCATGTTTTTTTCCAAATCCTTTACAATCATCAATGCGTTACGAAGGGCCTTTTACATTACAGCTAACGATATACAGCTCGTTAATACATTTGGAAGTGCGAAAGTCAAAATTCCTTGAAACAAGTATAGATTTTAATACAACATTCAACCTGACTGTGTTCTGCTGTGTGGTGGCAGCACTGCCACCACTCATACCAGGTCGTATGTGGAACGCATTAATCACTTCATACCATAATTATTGCTCATACGCATTTATTCCCGTAACTATTGCAAATAACGCCTTAAGGTATGCTACTGAATTGCGAGTTGAATTCTCTAATTGAAAGAAAACGCAGTCTGTGTATGAAAACACATACAACTTCGAAGCTAATCGACCGATTTGTATGAAACAAATTTTATTTGATGGCTAACGACCCCCCTCCCCCCAACACTTCCTGAATAATTGTCAACGAGTCTAATTTATTTCCGCAAGAAGTTACTGTTTGCACCAGCATGTGTGCAAAGTATTTGGGGACTTGTGCAGTTGCTTATGCGTCGACTGAGTCAGAGTGTTTTTGTTTATCGCACACACACACACAAATAAATGGGTGCCAACAACATACAGATGAAGTGTTGTTGTATCACTTATACGCCGTAATTTAATGCATCATTCGTTTATTTAGTCTGTTTTCTAGCCGCTGTAAGTCCGTTGATTATGATGACGATGATAAATCGAATGGGATTTGGTTGCGATTCAACAAGTGACATGGATTCGCAATTGTGTTTATAATTACACTGGGCAACGAAATAATATATATATATATATATATATATATATATATATATATATACATATATATATATATATATATATATATATATATCTAAATTTGCTTCTATTTTTCGATCAGAAATGCAGTTTTTGTGAGAAAAGCAAACAAGTAATTGAAATATTTGTAAAAATAGTCATCAGGGTTGGGCAACTTCGTACTAACCAAAGTTACATATTTTAAAAATGATTGTAGGAGTCAGTAATTTTTATATTAAGTTTCGTAAAAAAAAAACCTTTTCCTTTTTATTACACTTCAAAATATAAAAGTTATTTCTTGACTTTTATATTTGGATAAGAAAATAAAAGTTATTTATTGACTTTTATTTTTCGATTAGAAAATAAAAGTTATTTCTTGACTTTTATTTTACGATTAGAAAATAAAAGTTATTACTTGACTTTTATTTTTCGATTATATAATAAAAGTTATTTCTTGACTTTTATATTTGAATAAGAAAATAAAAGTTATTTCTTGACTTTTATTTTTCGATTAGAAGATAAAAGTTATTTCTTGACTTTTATTTTTCGATTAAAATATAATAGTTATTTCGTGATTTTTATTTATTTTTCAAAAGAGAATAAAATCGTGGCGTTTATTAGTGATGTGAAAAAGTCCTTTTCACATGTTATTTTGTGCCTTTAAAAACCAAATCGTTTATTAACACAATTCGCACGCCTGCAATTTTCTATTTGCTAATAATTAAACAACTCAAATACACACACACACACACAATAAATTGAGGCAAAATAATTAACAGCATCATTTTATATTCTATTATATTGAAAGTAAACAAATTAATAATATTTTCAATTGAAAATGTTGAATATTCATTGAACACGTACTTAACAGCAAATTAGATGTGTTAATGCTAATTGCAGCATATAATGTGTGTGTGTGTGCCTGTGTGTGTGTGCCTGTGTGTGTGTATGTGTGTGTGTATGTGTGAGTGTGTGTGTTCATATGATGTGCAAACAACCGTTAGTCACTAAAATGCAATTTCTGTTTGTTTGTCTGGTTTTAAATGTTCCATATTTATTTTTTATTAACTAAATCAAACTGTTTATAAATTTTAATTGGTTGAGTGTTTAAGTTTGAAAAAGTATAATTCATAACAAAATATTTTTGGTTTATAAACGGCTTATTTGGCAAACTTGGCAGGGAAATTTATAAAATTATCTTTTAATTATTATAAATAAAAAAGGCTAATTAAGTTTTCACTGCCGGATTCGTAGAGTGTGAATTTTGTTTGTCGCAATTTTTTACAAACGATTTATTTCAATAATCATTATTTAAACTGTGTGATATATATTTTTGTTAAACGTGTCAGTATGAAGACACTCTTAAATTTGTATCGGATTTAAGTCTTTCTTTCAAAACAGTTTTGAGTAATTTTTCCATTTCCTTCGAATTCATTTTTCCTTCCTCAGATTCCGATCGCTTTTAGGAAACCGAAAAGTTTTTATTTTGAATTTTAAGATTAAATATAAAATCCCCCAACAATGCCAAGCATCGGTGTCAATATTTTATTAGTTTAATTAAAATTAAATGAACTTGAAATTTATAAGATATCGGGTGTTTTTTATAGAGTGATACAAGTTTAAATCATAATAGAACATAGTAATATATTTTTGATATCAATAAAACGGTCTTTATTAGATAGAAAATTTTATGACATTAATGTCTAAATATGATTTCGGCCATGTGGCCGCCACGGCTGGCGTGTACAAGGCGCAATCTGGAGCACCACTTTTCGCAAACTTTTCGCAGCATTTGCGGTCGTATTGAGCCAATAACTCTTCGAATGTTAATTGTTTGTGATTTATCGACGTACACAAGTGACTTTAGATAACCTCAAAAGAAAATAACCCAATGGGGTTAAATCACACGATCTTGAAGGCCAATTAATTGGGCCATTTCGTGAAATAATTTTTTCGTCTAAAGTTTCCTTGAGTAAATCAATTGTAGCGGACCACTATATGGGATGGGGCTCCGTCACTATATGGAATGTGGATTCTTCTCACTCCAAATGCGACAATTCCGTTTATTTACGTACCCACTCAACCAAAAATGGGCTTCGCCGGAAAATAAAATTTTGAATGGACGAAGTGCACGATAAGTTTGGCGAACAGAAGCGTTATTTTGATTAAAAATTTCCACAATTCGCACGCGTTGCTCTAGTGTAAGTCAATATAATAAAATGTCAAAGCAAACTAAACAAAAAGCAACTATCAGCTGTTAAATGGGTGGTCAAATAAAACAGTGAGGCCAATTCAAAGTTGTATCACTCCATAAAAAACACCCGATATTATCGCATAAGTAAAGATTCTTTTATTTCTTATTTTTAAAACTTCAAATTGCTGAAATATTAAATTTAAATTTTCTGAATTGCTTCTCTTTTATAGACAACTCTTTAGTGATTATGCTGTTTTGGGCAAATATTTGCCAAATGTGACTGTACTTTTAGTCCATATTTTTCTTTTTAAACTTCAAATATAAATTGTTATTTATAAGAGTTAAAATTTCAGAAATATTAAATTTAAATTGCTGAAGCGCTTGTCTTCTACAGAGAACTATTTAGTGGTTAAATTTGTTTGGGCAAATATTTGCCAAGTGTGACTGTACTTTCAGTAAAAAAAATATATTTTCTAACTATAAATATATATTCTCAAATATAAAAATTTAAATTGCTGGAATATTTAATTTCAGACAATTCTTTAGTGGTTATGGCTTTTTGGGTAAATATTTGCATAGTGTGACTGTACTTTTAGTCTATATTTTTTTCAACTTTTTTATTTATAAAACGTCAAATTGCTAAAATATTATATATAAATTTGCGCAATCGATTTTCTTCTACAGACAACTCTTTAGTGGTTACGTGTTTTTGGGCAAATATTTGCCAAGTGTGACTGTACCTTCAGTGAAAATAATTTTTTTTTTCAACTTCAAACATATATATTTTTAATTATAAAAATTTGAATTGCTAAAATATTTATTTTCAGACAACTCTTTAGTGGTTACGTTTTATTTCTTGCAAATATTTGCCCAGTGTGACCGTGATCTTAATCCATTTTTTTGTAACGTTTTTATTTATAAAAATATTAATTTCTGAAATATTTAAATTCAATTGCTTAAACACTTTTCTTGTATAGACAACTATTTAGTGGTTATGCTTTTTTAGCCAAATAGTTGCCAAGTATGACCGCGCTTTTAGTCCATATTTTTCTCCAACTTTGTTATTTATAAAACTTCAAATTGCTAAAATAATTAATTTAAATTGCTGAATCGTTTGGCGTCTATAGAAAACTCTTTAGTGGTTATCTACGCCTTTTTTGGCAAATATTTGCCAAGTGTGACTGTACCTTTACACAATATTTTTTCAATATTAAATTTATATGTTTATTTAATTTAAATCACTCTTCTTTCATAGAAAAAATATTTTATAATTTATAGAATTTCATTATTGAAGCGAACATTTAGTTGTCCATTTTCTTTGTTCTTGTCAATTTGTGCAATTATTTTATCTGTCCTTTTTTTATGTGCCCTCTCTGGTGTTACAAAAATATTTGAATAATTTATACTTGAAATGGCTGGACAGTAAAGCCGTTGAATTTCTATTTTTTTATTGCACGTTGGTCTTATTTTGGTATCGGTTTGCTGCCATCAAATTATCTCTGTCGCATCCATTGAGTTATTTCTTCCTCTTATTGTTTTTTTTTTTTTTTTGTTGCTGTGAAAAGTTACCTGGTTTCGTTTTCAGCTCATCCATTCTTTTGCTAATTTTTATTCAATGACGTTTAGAGTTGTTTTGCAAATTTTCTGCATGTCCTTCAGTTCAGCAGCATTCATGTGCAGGGATGCTGCGTGCTGTTGGTTTCCTTGCTGCTAATTTATTTCTTGTTGACGTTGTTAACAACACTCGATGGTGTCGTTTTTGTTGAAAATGCTTATTAAGGGACGGACATTTTTGTTTCTTTTTGCTTGTCAAATTGCTGCTCTTCCTTCAGCAGAGTTTTTGTGTCTTTTGTTGCATCCACGTTATTGTTGATTTCGTTCCAATAATAGGCAAATCAAATCGTTGGTCGGTTGTTGAAGAGCATAAAAGGAAGATGTAATAAACGATACTGTTGTATTTTTTTGGATGCACACACACACACACACACACACACACACAAGTAACACATGCATTGAAATGAAATTCTACAAGCCGCAATTGAATTGGATAATTGCGAAGTGAATAATTAGAACGGTTTTGCAAGGACAATTAATTTAAAGAAGAGACACTTTTTTTTAACGATTTGGAGCTCCTTCTTTGAAGTGTTTCCGTATTTCCCCTACACGCAAGTTAACGATTCACAAATAATTTATTCTTATTAAACTTATTTGAATAAAAATTTCTTAAATATTTAATGACAACAACTCTAGTCTAAAATTAAACTAATCGTGTGGTTGAAAATATATAATTTTAATATATTAATTTCTGCTCACGCCACATAAAGTTGTTTGTTGGTTTTGCTTTATTGCCGTGAATATGATTTAAAATTGTTAAATAAACCAGAGAAAATTACTGGTTTCGTTATATATTTTTTTTTTCTTTTCTGAACTACAACATTTTCGTTGTGGTTTTATGTACTCCAAAGCAATTAAATCCCAGTTTGTTGTGTTGCTCATGAAGCGTTAGTTTTTATTACACCAACACAATCAGTTTCTTTGGACCCGGCAAAGTGCGGCTTTTATGTATGAAGAGTTAACCAACAACAAGTTTGTTTAATAAAACAAAAAATTTGTATGGAATGCAGTGCTGAAAAACGTGTCACAAGGGGTTAATTTCCTGTGCTACTCTCCAATCGATTTTAAAATTTAAGTGAATTTTGAAAACATATTTCAATGAATAAAAAGAATTTTTGATGAAATTTTATATATTGTGTATATCGTATTTTATAAAGGGTGTTTTTTATAGAGTGATACAAGTTTAAATCATAATAAAACATAGTAAAATATTTTTGATATCAATAAAACGGTTCTTATTAGATAGAAAATTTTATGACATTAATGTCTAAATATGATTTCGGCCATGTGGCCGCCACGGCTGGCGCGTACAAGGCGCAATCTGGAACACCAATTTTCACAAATAGTAAAAATCTTAACATCATCGTTTATGGGCCACTGACTCCGCCAGCCCATAAGGCGCACTAAACAGTGATTTTCTGTGGATGTTCGATAAAAGCTTGTGGATTCTTCTCACTTCAAATGCGACAATTCTGTTATTTACGTACCCATTCGACCACAAATGTGCTTCCTCGGAAAATAAAATTTTGATTGGACGAAATGCACGATAAGTTTGACGAACAGAACCATTATTTTGCTTAAAAATTTCCACAATTCGCACGCGTTGCGCTGGTGTAAGTCGATCCATAATTAAATGCAAAGCAAACTAAACAAAAAGCAACTATCAGCTGTTAAGTGGGTGGTCAAATAAAGCAGTGATGCCAACTCAAAGTTGTATCACTCTATAAAAAACACACTATGTATATACCGTTACCGAAAAAGCAGAAGTCCCCAACGAACTATTTTTGAAAATGTTAGATGGGGAATTACAGGATTAATATAAAAACTGTGGATATAAAAAAACTTATTGACTACTTTTCATTACTATAGAACAGTTGCTATATGATTGTTGTCACCATATAATTGTTGCACACACTGTTGTTGTATCATCAAATTTATTTCTTATTTCTTTTTTTTTATATTCAGAAACGTTTAAAAAATATTTATAGCCTAAACAGATCTTTTGAGACTTCAAGTTGAGTTCTTTTCTAAAAAAGAATGCTACATTCTTTACACTTTTTAAAGAAAAGGGCATCATTCTGCCATTTTAATATAAATAATTTATTAGAAATTACTCGGAGTACTCCAAACTGCAATTTTTTTAAAAAGAAGTGAAATATATGTAGTATTTTATCAAAATTTTTTTTCATATAAAATTTAAAAAAATAAATTTTCTTGTTCTTACTAATTTAAAAGTAAACTTCAAGTTGAGTTCTTTTCTAGAAAAGAATGCTACATTTGTTACACTTTTTTAAAGAAAAGAGCACCATTCTGTTATTTTTAAATAAATGATTTTGTGGAAACTAATCCAACCTCCTTAAACAATTATTTCTGTTTGTTAACATCTCCAAACTGATATATTTTTCTTTATTAAATATATGTTTTATCAAAACTTTTTTTAAATAAAATTTCTTAAATAATTTTCTTAAATAATTTTCTTGCTTGTATTAATTTAAAAGTAAGTTTGAAATAATATTTCACGGAAAGAAAATGTTCACAACTTTTTCCGATTCTACTCGTAGTTGTAAGAGAAATATAGAACAACAACAATTAATAATTGTTTTAATGTACTAAAATAAACACGATTTTTAAGAAAATGCAACCAAATGAAAGCTTCTTTATTCACTCCATAATATCTCATAAATTTAAAATTATTTTTATTTATTTTAAACTGCTGAATAACTTCATAATATTTACATTAAGCCGAGCACTAAAAAATATCTATTAAACTTAAGGACATTCTTTTTAGGAAAATCCACTTAAAGAGTTGGAAATAAATTTAAGAAATAAACTTAAAACAATCATGAACCAAAATACAAGATTCAATGCGAAAAAATAAATATGGACATACTCATCGCAACATATTAATTTTATTAAATAAAATTTAACTTCAACATATTCCGCAACTTCATTTCTTGTGGGTGTTGAAAAGCAACTGCCGCAAAAAGTTATTAATAAAATACTCGTGTTTATTGGAGTCCATTTGGCTTCAATAAAATAATTATTATATCAGAAAATTTCCATTGTGAAATATTGAAAAGTACTAATTTTATTGTTATTATTATTGCAGTTGGTTGCCATCGATTACACCATAAAAAAAGAAAAAAAAACTATAAAGAACTTCTTTTTTCAAGCGTTCATTTAAGTGTTCATTTGCATGAGCGTATTTTTCCGCAGTCTTGTGGTACGAATACCCACATAAATAACCCAGCAAAATGGTGTTTAAATTTTTAGTAGGATTAGCATTCGGGGGAGAGAATGCTCCAGTTACCTGATGGTACTCTCAAACACTCGAATGGAATTAGATGTCCACCACCACCGCCCCTGTCACCCTCAGGGGCCACACTAGTGCAGCCCCCTGGTCTTACACAGGTTGCAACTTTATTCAAATGGTTCCGCCATAAAATCACATTCATGCACCTTGCTAAGGTGTTCGGGTCTACCCAAAACCCTTGTTACTACCGAGGACATGCGAGTCGTCAGAACCAAGAGGAACCAAAGGTCAGAGTCATAAGACTTATCCCTACTGCAACACACCAACCCTTCCATAAGTTCTGCTGATTTCCAACAGCCCATGGAGGTCACCATCAGCTGGGTCGAGGTCCCAGCATAGTATGAATATGCCAGAACATCAACCCTTATCTGACATCTCTCCCAGCGACACTTGGTATCAAACCACAACTACCACGTGGACTCAATGAAGAGACCTCAACCACCATCTGGCCACAGAATCAATTAGCCAAAGGTTAAGAACGAGGTCCCCAACACGCTATCAATTACATGAAAGTGCGTTAAACAGAGCTTCGCCTGTGAATCAGATGTCTCACACACGCCCAGCTAAAAGTTTACGTGTATGGCAACATTGGCGCTTCACCCCCGAGGAAACATCATCTGTGGGGCTTAACCAGATCCCGTGGCTCCAGTGTAAGGAAACTGGTTACGCCTCGCAGGTCAAACCAATATGGGTTTGTCACATACTCTTGATTTTTGGTCCTTTCTAATGGCGGAACCCAGGTATCCTTCCACCTATATTTCTTCTCTTTTTCTCAGAAAGCACAGGAACAAGGTGTACCGTCTCACCAAGTTGTCTATTGTGCCGCCCAAGGGGAGCATTCTGGGGGTATGTTAATTGTTTCATGTCAGTGTCTGCCTTGCGGCCCAACCTGACGGTGCTCTTAACACCGGGTGGAATCAATGCTTCTACCAACGCCCCCACACGAAAAAGACTGTTACGCATGAGTACCAATGCGAAACCATGTATTTGGACATGGCCTCCCTGTTGGTGAGGAGCGGATACTATCTAAAACTCCTTGCGATCTTTGGGTTATGGCACCCGGTTGCAATGCAACTCCACACCAAGGGAAACACTCTTCCCGCGATTTAAACTACAGTCACCACGAAGCTCCCCGAGGTCCCGCAACATTGCCAGGCTGGAACCGAAGTTCCAGGGGCTCCTGATACCCGTGGTACCAGAATTAAGTCTACGGTCAGACCTCGTAAGCATTCAGGGGAGGACAATCACCATATGCGGGGCCAACACTTCAAGGATGGATGTAGTGACAACTGTGAAGAGTCTTGTTTCAAGTATTTTTTCTCCGCCGTTGAATTTTCGCTACAGTACGGGGAGTGCTGTACTCTGCTCTTTCAGAACCTCCTTTTGAGACGAAACTTTATTAATTTGAAAAGTTTTATTGAATAAATCATGCTTCCACTGAACTGCCTGTTAAAAAATAGCGGGAAACAGATCTTTTATTTCTCCTTTCTTTTTGCTGGGACATGTAAATACATGCAGCACAGCAATTTCCTTTTCGCCATCAACCGGAAACAGAGCAAACAAATAGGAAATAGTTTTTATATAAAAAAAGTACAAAAATAATGTGAAAATTTTTATGGGTGCCTTCAAATGAATATAAACTTTCCTTTTGCCAATTACTTTATCATGGAAATAATAGCAATTTTTCTTTAGCACATAAAATATTTAAGCCTCTGAGTTTTAAAGGGGGCCTCTCGATTACAATTGCCCAATACCTCGCCACACTGTTTCAAGCCATAAACGTTTTGGAAACTATTGTCCTGCAGCCAAACTGCTAGATGGCCTTAATTAACCAGCCAGTATTCCATTCCTTAAAATTTAAACTTTTTTTCAATAATAACAATTTAAAAAATATTTCACTAATAAATTATTTAACATATTTTTGCTAAATATTTTAATAATTTGCTGGCTTTTAGTTGATGTTTACCAACCCATTCTACTCTATAAACATTTGCTGCAAATTAAATCTCACAAGAAAAGTATTTTTAAATAATTCGTTGTTATACAAACACACACACACTCGTGTATGTATGTATTTGTTATTTTATAAGGTATAAAAATATGTTATTACATTCTCAGAATCTCTAAATCTTTTCATACTCTGCTCTGCTTTAATCATTTCATTCATTCTACAAATTATTTGCTGATGCATAAAAAGTTGTTTCTTTATAATATTTCTTTTATGAATAAATAAAAGGTAAATAATATGCCAGCATATACACATGAGTATACTTTATATACGAGGATGATTATTTCTAGTTTAACCTTCACATATACGAGCATGTTTTGTTTGGGCGTGTGCACAATAGTTTTAGAAAGATGAACGAACGCACTTAAGAAAATTCAAACAAAAGAAAGTTTGTTTCTTAAGAAATATGAAATAATAAGTTCGAAGAATACAAAATGAAGAAAAAAATTATGAAATGCCAGTACAGTGAGATGACACAAAAGGGTGCTCCCACTGGTTTGATACAATTCTCGTATGTTTTTTCCTAATAAAATTACAAGAAATAAAAACTGTTGCGGAGCCGCCCAACAAGTTTTAATAAATATAAATGCACATGCGTTGTGATGATGAAAGTGCAGCGGATTGCGAAAACAGCTGTTCCGCTCTGCTAAGTAAGTTGAATATATTAAAACTGCTATTTATCAGGGCCTTCGGAATTAACAACTTTTTTCGCATAATTTATCAATAATTGAATTTATTATATGGCTTTAATATCAGGTTGCACTTAATATAGTTGGAGAAGCAAAATATGCCATTTTGACCCCCGTAAGAGCCGTCATAATTATTGAGAATGGCGTGGAATCGACTAACTTGGATTATCGGCCACAATTTTACAAATAGAAGCGATATTTTTGGCAGTGCGCGTATTGCAATGATGCAGCACAGGCCTGGCCGTATTCTAGTCTCTTCAAAGAATGGGAGAAATGAGTTAACTCCCATCCCTTAGAAAAAGTAAATTAAAAAAAAATATAATAATAACAAGAAGAAGAAATTGGCATGCAAATGTGCGCTACGCTCTTAACCGCCAAGAGAGCGATTAAATATTTGGGTGTCAAGTAGGGCTGTTCACTTTTTGGACCCAGATACAACATGCAGTCACCAATGCGGCAAAAGTAACTGGCATGCTAAGTAGGCTACTGGCGAACATCGGCGGGCCTACGCAGAGAAAAAATTGGCTGATCATGGCAACAACAAACTCTATGCTGTTATATGGCAGTGAGATTTGTGGAAATGCACTGATGGCCAAATCAAAAAGCAAAGACCTGGAAGTGGTGCAGCGCCCGGTGGCACTCAGGGTTGTGTCAGCTTATAGCACTGTTTCAGCAGCTGCAGAGAGATACCTATTGATCTCTTGGCACTCTAGAGGAAAGTGGCACGGCCTTCTAAAAAGGGCGGTCCTGTTAGTAGTTCTGTGGAGCGAAGGTCCAGGACACTCCCGCTATGGCAAAACAGATAGAGCGCGGAAAACGCTGGCAGATAGATGGCGAAGCTTATCCCCAATATAGAGCAGTGGGTATAAAGAACTTTCCTCACACAGTTTCTGTCAGGGCATGGTTGCTTCCTTAAATATCTTTCCCGCATGAGCAAGACAGAGAATCCCTTCTGCATGTACTGCACAGCAGGAAATGATGACGTTGAACATACGATTTTTGACTGCAACAAGTGACAGACGGAGCGAAGTGATCTATACGAACAAATCGGTGAACTTATTCCTGACAACGTTGTTGGCAAAATACTTGAAGGAAGTGATAAATGGGTTGCCGTAGGCAGCTACGTTGAGTCCATTCTGCGGAAGAAGAAAAAAAGAGACATGGACCACCTTTTAGCAGAACGGGTCCACTTTTTAGGCATTCTTCATAACCAATTAGAAGCACCACAATGGTTGCGCATGGCGGGCTCAGATGTGGGCACTTAAAGAAGGGTCCTTTTTCAGGATGTTGATTCTGGGCCTTCACGAAGTAACGGAGAAAGAGAGTTGGTGAGGGCAAACACCAGAAAAGGAGGGAGTGTTGTTTTAGTGGAAGCCCCACTCGGCGCAGTTGGCGACAGCTACTGTAACTGCCAAGGCATTTTCAACCCTCATCACATAAAACAAAAACAAAAAAAAATATATAATAACAATAATAAAAATATTAACAATAATAATAATAATGACAACAATAATAATAATAATAATAATAATAATAATAATAATAATAATAATAATAATAATAATAATAATTATAACTATTATTATTATTATTATTATTATTATTATTATTATTATTGTTATTATTATTATTATTATTATTATTATTATTATTATTATTATTATTATTATTATTATTATTATTATTATTATTATTATTATTATTATTATTACAGTTCTTATTTTAGAGTTACTTTAATTAACTTTTTGTTTTATATAAAATTTTATAAAAATCCTGTCCAAACAGTAGAATGATCAAAGTGATCATAATATCCCCTTGAAATTATAGTCACCATTAATTATTATTAATCGATCGTAAATGGCCAACGTTTTGCTAAGAAGATGGCACCTCAGATGACTGATATTTAACAGTTGCCAGCCTTGATAACCCTACGATTTTCATCCAACTAAATGGATAATCCCCTCTGTTGTTCATGGTAAACACTTAATTCGTGTACTAAAAATTTAAACCGGCCTTAAAGTTTGCACCAAAATTCAGCCAAAATAAATTATTTTTAAATTTTAAATCTCACCATTTATTTATGTAACAGCAAGCAGTCAGTCAACGTTGGGCTCTTCGACACTGTTAAAATAATGGAATTTTATATGTGATTTTAACAAACAAATCGTATTTATGCCAGCGTCGACTCAACGTGACAGATTTTAGCAGGAAAAAGAAAAATATCACACGATGATGTGAGTTAAATTACAATCGCATGCAGCCGACACCAAACTTTGTAAAGATTTTCCATATTAAAGTTTTTGGCAGGAGTGAATAACGAAGAGAAAACAAACTCTCACCAAAAAAATATATTAAAATTCCTTAAACGTATAGAATTTGCAGAAGAGGAAACAAAAAATTATACTCAACATTTACAGAAAATTTGAACACACAAAACCGTGTAAATACTCGTTTGCATGTGTGTGTGTGTGTCGCGTGTGTTTGTGTGTGCTTCGAATGATGAATTTTATTTGCGTTATATTCCCTAAATAGTTGAATACAATCCTTTTATGTTTCCGGAATGTTTATCTTTATTTTTTGTTTTTGACAACCGCATGTTCACCAACGTGTTTCCGTTCTTATCAAAAAAGCCAGGCTGACGCGCAGCTGTACAACTTTCTCTTAAATATTTAAGTTCAGTGTTTTGTGTTGTATTTTTGGCTTTCAATGAAATCTACTATTTATTTTACTTTTATAATAAACTAAATTTATTTGTTGGCTGGTTAAACAATTTCTATATGCATGTCGCTGGTGTTTCTTTAAATCATCAGTGGACTTCAGCTCCGAACCTCTCAACTTATGCCAAGATTTGTATAAACCATTTGAGAAGTTACAAAATGATTTTTAAAAATCACAGCACAATAAGTTCGATATTTCAAAGCAATCTTTGGAACGACACTGACTGACATATTGTTAAAAGTGGAAAGGAAAGCATTTTACGAACTCATAGTCCTCTTGGAAGTAGAAAGGGAAGTGTGCCAAGAACTCATTTGGATGAGATCTGATAGTAAATTGATTTTTCCGAACCGGGTTAAAACTAATAACTTCTGGGTTTTTGAAATGTTTTCATTTTCTTTAAACGAAGTTCATATTAATATTTTTTTGCAGTTGGGCGGTTGATTCCCATTTACAAAACGTTGTCAAGCGAACATTTTGCTTTCATTCATCTGTTTTCAAAGCAGATACATTTCACGAAATTTTTCTTTCATAAAATTTATTTTGTATTCAATAAAACTATAAGTGAAAACAGAGACTCCCAAATAAATTTGATTTTACTTTGAGATTTGCTCCATAGATGCTGCCTATTTGATGTAAAACAAATATTTTGTCACCAAAATCACATTTTTGTTAAAAAAAATATGGGCTATAGAAAAATTTGAAACATAAAAATTTAATATTTTTGTTTCCTGGTGTAAAAGTGTCAGTATGTAAGATTTGGTATATCACCAAAGTTAATTGCAAAATACTACAATTGTATTTAACGCCGCATGCTGTCCATGACAGAAGGACTTTAATCGTTTGGAATGTTTTTTATTTTTCTTATAAATTTTATTAAAATTAACATTTACGAAGCCAACAATAGCGGCAATTATAAATCAATAGTATTATTATTAAATTAATCTTTTAATGTTATTGAAATAATTATCACTACAATGGCTGCTGTGTCTCGTGGAAGTGGTTAATATACGCAACTGTGGGCATTAGGGAGGTAACCATGCAGAGGCTTGATGAAAGTCATCAAGTTCAAGGCGACTTATAGTTGACGAATTTGTTTCCTTTAATATTTAATAATTCAATTATAAATTCATAAGTGCAAAAAGTGAAAACACTAGTCACTTCAAATCAGGTATGGGAATTCTAGTTTGATGCTAAATAAGTAAAAAGTTTCTCGCGATAAATAAATTTGGTTGAAATAATTTGGAATTAATATTGAAATTAATTGAAAATATTTATAATTACAGAGATTTTATTTTCTGCTTTCAGTTATAAAATATTTTTAAAAATCAAGCAGTAGAGAATCCCCATACCTGGTCTTAGTACAGCTGCTTGGAAAACATAAAAAGTTCAACTACAAAAAAAAACTTTTACTTTCCAAAGAATTGATAAAATCAAGAAATAACTTTTATTTTCTAATCGCAAAATAAAAATCAAGAAATAACTTTTTTTTCTGATCCAAAAATTCAAATAAGAAAATAACTTTTAGTTTCTGAAGCAAAAAATCAAACTCAACAAATAACTTTTTCATTCTGATCGAAATATAGAAGTCAATAAATAACAACCACAAATCAAACAAATTTTTATAAAATTAAAAATACAACTTTTTTTTTCTGATGACAAAATAAAAGTCAAAATATAACTTTTATTTTCTGGAGAATAAAAAAAGAAATTAACTCCTACTTTTTGCGGAATAAGTAAATCAAGAGTTAATCTCACATTCAGATCGAAAGAGAAATAATAAAAAAAAATAACTCTTATTTTCTGAGGAACGAAAAAATATCAAAAACCGGTTTTATTTTCCGGACAATCTACAAAAAAAAAAAAAAAAAACCGATGGAAAAAAGAAAGTCAAAATATAACTTTTATATTCTGAAAGATAAAAGTGAAGAAATAACTTTTATTTTCTGAAGAACAAATGAAAATCAAATAATAACTTTTATTTTTTTTTTTTATAAGAAACTCATTTTCTGATAGAAAAATAAAAGTCGAGAAATAACTTTTATTTTCTGAAGAATAAATAAGAATCAAAAAATAACTTTTATTTTTTCTATATAAAAAACTTATTTTCTGATCGAAAAGTAAAAGTCAAGAATTAACTTTTATTTCCTGATCTAAAAATAAAAGTCAAGAAATAACTTTTATTTTCTGAAGAATAAATAAGAATCAAAAAATAACTTTTATTTTTTCTATATAAAAACTTATTTTCTGATCGAAAAGTAAAAATCAAGAAATAACTTTTATTTTCTAAAGAATAAATAAATATGCAAAAATAACTTTTATGTTTTTTAAGAATAAAAAACTAATTTTCAGATCGAAAAATAAAAGTCAAGATATAACAATTAATTTCTGAAGAATATATAAAAGTCTAAAAATAACTTTTATTTTTTTGGAAATAAAAAACGTATTTCCTGATCGAAAAGTAAAAATCAAGAAATAACTTTTATTTTCTGAGAAATAAAAAACTTGTACTCTGATCTAAAAATAAAATTGAAGATATAACTTTTATTTTCTGAAAAACAAATCTAAATCAAATAATAACTTTTATTTTTTTAAAATAAGAAACTTATTTTATAGTCGATAAGTGAAATATAAGTCAAGAATCTAAAAATAAAAGTCAAGAAATAACTTTTATTTCCTGATCTAAAAATAAAAGTCGAGAAATAACTTTTATTTTCTGAAGAATAAATAAGAATCATATAATTACTTTTATTTTTTTTAATAAAAAACTAATTTTCTGATAGAAAAGTAAAAGTCAAGAAATAACTTTTATTTCCTGATCTAAAAATAAAAGTCAAGAAATAACTTTTATTTTCTGAAGAATAAATAAAAATCTAAGCAACAACTTCTATTTTTTTTAAGAGTAAAAAACTAATTTTCAGATCGAAAAATAAAAGTCAAGATATAACAATTATTTTCTGAAGAATATATAAAAGTCTAAAAATAACTTTTATTTTTTTTGGAAATAAAAAACGTATTTCCTGATCGAAAAGTAAAAATCAAGAAATAACTTTTATTTCCTGATCTAAAAATAAAAGTCGAGAAATAACTTTTATTTTCTGAAGAATAAATAAGAATCATATAATTACTTTTATTTTTTTTAATAAAAAACTAATTTTCTGATAGAAAAGTAAAAGTCAAGAAATAACTTTTATTTCCTGATCTAAAAATAAAAGTCAAGAAATAACTTTTATTTTCTGAAGAATAAATAAAAATCTAAGCAACAACTTCTATTTTTTTTAAGAGTAAAAAACTAATTTTCAGATCGAAAAATAAAAGTCAAGATATAACAATTATTTTCTGAAGAATATATAAAAGTCTAAAAATAACTTTTATTTTTTTTTGGAAATAAAAAACGTATTTCCTGATCGAAAAGTAAAAATCAAGAAATAACTTTTATTTTCTGAGAAATAAAAAACTTGTACTCTGATCTAAAAATAAAATTGAAGATATAACTTTTATTTTCTGAAGAACAAATCAAAATCAAATAATGAGTTTTATTTTTTTAAAATAAGAAACTTATTTTATAGTCGATAAGTGAAATAAAAGTCAAGAATCTAAAAATAAAAGTCAAGAAATAACTTTTATTTCCTGATCTAAAAATAAAAGTCGAGAAATAACTTTTATTTTCTGAAGAATAAATAAGAATCATATAATTACTTTTATTTTTTTTAATAAAAAACTAATTTTCTGATAGAAAAGTAAAAGTCAAGAAATAACTTTTATTTCCTGATCTAAAAATAAAAGTCAAGAAATAACTTTTATTTTCTGAAGAATAAATAAAAATCTAAGCAACAACTTCTATTTTTTTTAAGAGTAAAAAACTAATTTTCAGATCGAAAAATAAAAGTCAAGATATAACAATTATTTTCTGAAGAATATATAAAAGTCTAAAAATAACTTTTATTTTTTTTGGAAATAAAAAACGTATTTCCTGATCGAAAAGTAAAAATCAAGAAATAACTTTTATTTTCTGAGAAATAAAAAACTTGTACTCTGATCTAAAAATAAAATTGAAGATATAACTTTTATTTTCTGAAGAACAAATCAAAATCAAATAATAACTTTTATTTTTTTTAAATAAAAAACTTATTTTATAGTCGATAAGTGAAATAAAAGTCAAGAATCTAAAAATAAAAGTCAAGAAATAACTTTTATTTCCTGATCTAAAAATAAAAGTCGAGAAATAACTTTTATTTTCTGAAGAATAAATAAGAATCAAAAAATAACTTTTATTTTTTCTATATAAAAACTTATTTTCTGATCGAATAAGAAAACTTAAGAACTAACTTTTACATCTTGATCGAAAAATAAAAGTCAGGAAATAACTTTTATTTCCTGAGAATTAAAGAAAAATCATATTTCATATTTTTATAAATTTGGTGAAACGGTCTTAAGTAATTTTGCGTTGTACACCTGACGACAGATTGAGCAGGTATTTAATTGACTCAATTAAAGTTGGAAAGTGTATAAAACTATTATTTTCTAGTGTGTTTTCCTTGAAAATTTTTCTTTACTTTTTTTTTGTTGAAAAAATATGTGTGACTTTCAGCAAAAATTTAAATTTATTGAAAATTATAAGTTGAAGACTTGAGGGAAATTTTATTCCATACAACTCTAAGAGCAACCTTCCTAAATTCCTTATTTTTTAAAACTATTTTTCACCTCAATATTTTCCTTTTATTCATTAAGCATTTATTAAATGTTAATGAAACTAAAAACTTTACGTGTGCGCCTTCTTCAACGCAAATGCATTTCGCATTCAGCAGCTCTTCTCCAAAATAATTTCCATCGCTCTACCATTTCAAATGAAATATACTTGTGCCGGGTTTTGTGTGAATATTTTAGAAACTCAAGCGTTTTAATTCAAGTTCGTTGTGTGCGAATTACCCAATTTTCTTTTAATTACTACGTACGTAATTACTACGTACCGAGCAACTGACTGCAAAAGTAATAGATGCTTCACTAAATTTCAATAGAAAGAAAAAAAAAATGAAAATAGATGGTAAAAGAATTAAAGGGGAGAATAAAAGAAATACTATTAAGTTCTGTATAAATGCCGATCTTAATGCAATTAAGAAAAAAGAAAAAAAAAAGAACTAAATAGTTAAAATGCAGAGATGGTAACTTGGAAGAAATTGTGTATAAACATTTTTAATTAAACTACATTTTCATGTGAAAACTTAATAAAAACTCTCAACTCAAGAGTTTTCTTAAATAAAATTAAATATTTAATAAAAAATTAATTTTATTTTCTTGCTTATATAAACTCAAGTATCCAACCCTGAAACCATCTTTTTGATGTTTTTAATTTTCAATGCTATTTATTTCCTTTTTTAATATATAAATCATGTTTCATTCTCAAATAACAAAATCGCACATACTAAATAAAATTTTGATTTTCCAGCTCTGCAGCTGCCTTTCTTGCTTCTCTCATTTTTGATGCCGCTAAATTTCATTTAAATTTATGTTTAATTAAAAAAAATTAAATATGAATTGGTTACTTTTATGTATCAGAGAAAGTTTCAAATGTCCAGCCCTGGCATCGTTTTTTTGATTTTCTTTCATCTTAAATACTAATTTAATTCTTGATGAAGTATCATAAAGGAATAATTAACAAATTAGTTGTAGCCATTTATGTTAATTTTATATAGCAAAACTAAGTTGAACATATCCAGCTCTGAGTCCGTATTTAGGATATTTCGATAGAAATGCCCATTTTCAATACATTAATCCCAGCCAGAAGTCTTGAACTTTTCTGCAGGATTCCAAAAATCGATTTCACTTACGTATAGATGGACTTCGCTTAGTCGAATTCCCTATTTATAAGGACCCAGAATATGTACATTTTATGGGGTTGCATAAATATATTATGGAAACTGTATATATTTTGTGAAGGGTATAAAAAAGTCGGTTACAGAAACTTGTAAGTGAAACTAATAAGAAGTAATAATTAATATTGGGATGAAATGAGTTATATACAGATATATATATATATATATATATATATATATATATATTTCCAAGATATTACAATAAGTGGAGACACAAACCTATTTTAGAATCCCAAAAAGAATTTACAAAGCTCCCAAAATCCCCAAAGTTTATTGAAACAGGAATGACATGAGATATATTGCCAATACAATCCATTTAGTGGAGACACAAACCTATTTCAGACTCCCAAAAAGAATTTACAAAACTCCCAAAATCCCTACTGATTATTAAAATTGGGATGACATGAGACATATAATGCCAAGACATTTATTTAAGTGGAGACACAAACCCATTTTAGACACCCAAAAATAGTTTACAGAGCTCCCAAAATCCCCAAAACTGATTAATATTAGGATGAAATCAGATATATAGCCAAGATATTCCTTTATTTAGAGACAAACCTATTTCAGACTCTCAAAAAGATTGTACAAAACTCCCAAAATCTCTACTGACTATTAAAATTCGGATGACATGAGATATATAATGCCAAGATATTCCTTTATGTGGAGACACAAACCCATTTAGACTCCCAAAATGATTTTACAAAGCTCCCAAAGATTATTAAGATTGGGAATGCATGAGGTATATATTTCCAAGACACAATACCAATTTAGACTCCCAAAAAGATTTTACAAAACTCCCAAAATCCCTAAATGTGATTAAAATCAGGATTAAGCGAGGTATATAGCCAAGACATACCTTTAAGTGGAGACACAAACCTAATTTAGACTCCCAAAAATAATTTACAAAGCTCCCAAAATCCCCAAAGATCCCCGGCACTTCCGCCGGTTCGAAATTGTGTAAAAAGTAGTCGACTGAAAGCTCACAAACATGCAGGTGAAGTTAATAAAAAATTTTTAAGAATTTCTAAATATATTTTCATTGAAATATTATTAATTAAAATTTTTTTAAAAAGATTTGTCCTGGACTTACGTATCACACGATACGGTTACTTAATCTTTTATTAAAATATAGACCTCTTTTTTTAAGAGTTGTAGTAAATATGTAAAAATTAGTTTTAATAAAAATACACAAAATGCAAATTTTATTGTCAAAAAGCGTCGGGGGTTTGATACACAAAAAATGGGTCACACTTTTCTTACAACAATAATTTTATTTTGTTTCATTATTGTTGAAGTTTATTTTAAGTTTATTTTAAGTTTTATTTTACACTTTTTTCAATAATGATTTTATTTTGTTTATGTTTATTTGCAAATTTATTTTTAGTTTTTTAATAAAATTTTCTTAAGAGAGCGTACTTTTTTAGTTCTTTTTAATCTCTATTTTTTAAATTTATTTCAATGTGCTGCGGAAAAGGTACAAAAGTACTTGCACTTAATGAGTAGATAAGAACATGAGCTATACCATTAAACCTGAACGAGTACAATGTGACGTATGATTAATATTTAAATAATATTAAGCACGCTAAATTCAAACAATTAAACATGCTATTGAAAGCTAATAAAAAGCGTTTGAGATTATGGAAGTTCCTTGAGGACAAGCTGGAAGGCCCATTTTTCCATTGTGATGGTATGGAATTATATACAAATATTTTGAGATTCGATTAACAATCAAGAGTTGCATTGAAACTTAATTAGGGAGACTCCTAAAGTTTAAAATTAATTTTATTAAATTTATTAAAAACTGAACTCCCTAATTTTTCTTCAAATAGTTTTTAAATAAATTTTATTATGAAAGTAAATAATTACAAAATGAATCAGTTACTGTGTCGTACTTAAGTTTAAGCCAAACTTTCAACTGCTCTATTTTCAGATTACCAAAACAAATAAAAGTCTTTGTAAACGGAACACAATTTATGTTGTTGAGCTTCGTCCATTCATATTTAAAGTTCATGCCGCTAAAGTGAGTGCCCTCCAAAATAATTGTTCATTTAAAATGTTGCAAAAAAATTTATTAAGCATTTTCTGCGTAGATTGAAAAGTTCAAATGAAAATTGCTACACTTTTGAAAAGCTGCACTGAATGCAAATATTATGCGGGTATAAAAGAGTGATTTCCATGTTGTTTTAACTTGAAAAAGTTTTGCAAGTTTAAATAAGAAAAATAGTTTTATCACAGTTTTTTTATTTTTTATTTCATTTTCTTTCGCCCACTCCGTTGAACTTATTAATACTCATTCTTAGCAGCAACTTTGTAGGAATTTTACCTGTTTTCTTCCTTTTTTTTTAATAAAAAAGGGAGAAAGTTGCACAACTTTTATTCAATTTCCATTACTTTTGTAAGCAAAAACAAACAAGTATTTTCTCCGGTATGAAAAGTTTAATCACTTGGAAGGTTGTTTATTAATAATTATTCTTCTTGTATTTTAATACTTTTAGCTTTTAATAAGAAACAACATATAAAATAATTGTTTTATATATTGGAAAAAGTGACTTGATACGATCACTATAGTAAGATCGTGATATATGATTGATGCCTGATGCACAATGATGTCACTCGATAGCGTTCTGTGGTGCAATTAAAGTTTCCTTTCAAATGAGTCATGGGACTCTTCGATCTTGGGAATAAGAAAAAAATTGCAGGGGCCCAATTTGGTGATTACAGTTTCTGAGGCACTTTCCTTCGCCGATACGTGCACAAAAAAATTCACAGAAACTTTTTTATTTTCTTAACTGTATCTCCTTTTAAGTAAAAATTTTTAGTAAAAATTATTTCTATTTATTGTGGTCTATTCTAGAAACCCGAAATATCTCTGGACTTTGAATTTCAAATTATAACGCGTGTTTTTTATAGAGTGATACAACTTTGAGTTGGCATCACTGCTTTATTTGGCCACCAATTTAACAGCTTATAGATGCTTTTTGTTTAATTTGCTTTGACATTTTATTATAGATCGACTTACAACAGAGCAACGCTGGCACATTGTGGAAATTATTAATCAAAATAATGGTTCTGTTCGTCAAACTCATCGTGCACTTCGTCCATTCAAAATTTTATCTTCCGATGAAGCCCATTTTTTATTGAATGGGTACGTAAATAAACAGAATTGTCGCATTTTGAGAGAGGAGAGTTCACAAGCTTTTGCCGAAACATCATCACGTCCACAGAAAATTACTGTTTGGGGCTGACGGAGTCATCGGCTCATATGCCTTCAAAAAACGATCATGGTCGAAATGTTACTGTCAATGGTGAACGGTATGGGAACATGATTCCAAGTTTTTTCGTACCTCAATTAGCTGGCATTAATTTTGCTGATATGTAGCTCCAACAGGACGGACCCACATACCACACAGTGGGCGCTACAAGTGATTTACTCAAGGAAACTTTTGCGGAAAAAATAATTTCACGAAATGGCCCAATTAATTGGCCCTCAAGATCGTGTGATTTAACCCCATTGGATTATATTCTTTGGGGTTATATAAAGTCACTTGTGTACGTCTATAAACAACAAACAATTGAACACCTGGAAATCAACATTCGAAGAGTTATCGGCGAGATACGGCCGCAAACGCTGCGAAAAGTTTGAGAAAATCGGTGTTCCAGATTGCTCTTTGTACGCGCTAGCCGTTGCGCCAACATTACCGAAATCATATTTAAACATTAATGTTATAAAATTTTCTATCTAATAAAGACCGTTTTTTTGATATCAAAGATATATTAATATGTTTTAGTATGATTTAAGCTTGTATCACTCTATAAAAAACACCCGATATATGTTTTAATACTTTTTCGATTTGTTGCGAATTCTAAAGGTCTTATTCACAAGAAATATTAGGGACTTATAAACTACTAATAAGACAGATCTCATATAAAAAATATGTTTTATAAACAGCTTATAAGCCCAACATCTTTTTATTGAATAAAGCGTTAACTATTATTACTTCCGCGCTCCTGCTTTTCCCAATAACAATTAAATATTTACAACTCAGCCTATCAATGCGTGTTTGGCGTCCATGTTGCCAGCGTTTTTAAGAAGATATTCAGAACATCATATTGCCTTTGTAATATCGTCTTTGTAATCCTGGTATTACAATGGCAACTACATGAAATTGTATTATTGATTGTGCAACATCTGCTCATTTGATGCACCTGCAGGTCATCGTAATGCCTGCGTTGGTATTGATGCCATTAAATTCCACACACAAACACACACACTTGCAAACATAAGAAGCTTTACCGATTTCAAGTTGTAGTGGTTCTATAAGCCATTAACAAGCAAACAGAGATCGTCAAGTCATAAACACAATAGTCAAACACTCGTTTAAGCGTATCAATAAGTGCTGAACGTCACTTATTTTCACTTATTGGATTCATAAATACAGACCAAGTGTTACATCATGTACTTGTGTGAGTGTGTGTGTGTGTGTGCGTATTGTAAATATGATGCCAAATTTTGATTAACTTGTGCCAACGTATAACGTTGGAGGTTGGCTGCTAAACGTAAAATAACTCAGCTGTCTTAATTGTTGCAGCCATAAAAAAGACAACAATTTTTTTTTATCGGGACTATAAAAACATGTTGAAGCCACTTGTTGTTACAGCACAAACATGTACACGTTGCATTTGATACGTGCCACGGCTGATATATCCGCATACTTGGAAATAAAATTAAAGACAAAGAGAAATGAAGCCGTTTATTGGGTCCATTTTGAAGTTTCCTTTATGCGAACAAACTCTCTTCCTTTCTCTCCACTAACTTGACTTGGAATTTTTGGGCAAAATTTATTTAACAATTGGCTACTGATGAGTTTAGGGGTAGTAATAAATATTGGCGGTGGCATTGTTGGTGTTGTTGTTGGACTCTTGCTCACGTTCTTTAGATTTGCTTCTATCGTTTTGTATTCGCCACACGTAACCGACAATTTGATGTCCATCAAATGTGACTTCGCTTACTTGACTGCCAACACGAAACAGAGAAGAGAATGGAAAAGAAAAACCACACGCACACATTCCAACATTTTAATACTTGGACGAGCAGAATTGTTACCGGGAAACCGTTTTGTTTTCTTTCCGGTTTTCTTGTTCTCTTCTTTTTTTTTTTTTGCAGGGAAGATTAACAGACAACAGAAGACGATTTCATAAATAGAATGCGAGAAGTTTGATTGAGGCGAGGAAATGTTAAATATTTTCAAATGATTTTGCCACTCCAGTTGTTGTAGTTTAATCATAATAACAGATAATATTATTCCCTATATAAGTTTTTCAATATATAAAACATATTTTGCTTTTTAAAATTCGAATATTTTTCCGATAAAAAAAATTTACCATCAACTGATATTTTCACTATAAGAAGAACTACTATTTGTTCAGTTTGCAACTGCTAATTATTCAATCATTCTTACAGTTGATTTTCGCAGATTTTCCTTTTTTCTTTAATATAAAACTTGAATCAGTAAAATTCTCAATATTTTCTTGTTTAATTAAATTAATGAACTGCAATTCGTTTTCCCTTTTTTTATTAATCACTGTTGACTCATGCATTTCCAAGGGAAATGAGGAAATAAGTTTTATTCTGCAAAACGTTCTTTTGTTTTCAAGTCTTACTTTTCATTTTTCCTCCGACAACAAGAGATAATGCGAGTAAAAATGTTTTGGGTCAATATAATTTTTCTTTCTTTTTTTTTTTGAGATGAAAGAAGAGAAAAGTTTTCAAGTGAATGTTTAACGAAAGTGACGCAAAAAATATTTAAGACAAGTTCGTGATGTTAAATGAGTTTAATCCAGGGACCGCAACTTTTATAATTGATTTGAAAACCATATTTTTATAAAAATTATTTTGTGTTAAAGGAGAGACTTTTATTTTTCTGTCATAAAATTAAACTAAATCCGGGAGTTTTACTTTAAAATCGGTTGACGAGTTTTATTATAGGCTTTTTACCAGCTTCACTTGTATGTTTGTTGGTTTAAATCTAACTCTCCCTTTTTATAGTGCTTCCTTGCGTATACTTAATATTATTAATAATGTTACTCATACGTCACACTATACAAGGTTATTGGTGTGGTTCATGTTCTTATCTTCTCATTAAGTGTAAGTATTTTTACACCGTTATTGAAGCACATTAAAATAAAAGATTTATAGAGTTTAAAAAAACTTAAATAAACACGTTTTTAAGAAAATCGAACTACCTGAACGCTTTCTTGTTCACGCGATAATATCCTATAAATTTGTAATTAATTTTAGTGTCATTAAACTGTTGGATAACAACAAAGTATACACAATAAACTAAGAAATAAAAAATAAATGTCAAGCTAAAAGACGCACCTAAAAATATTAATTAATATTTTAAAAATATATTTTAAAATAAACCAAAATACAAGTGCTGTTGTGAAAAAGAAGTCTGCGCACTTTATGCCCCGTTTTTTATACATCGAGCGTGTGACTTTTTTTTCAGAATAATAATTGTAATTTGGTTCATCATTATTTTAAGATTATTTTCTTAGTTGGAGTTTCTTAAGAAGCGTGTTTTTTAAACTTAAATTATTTTACTTTTAGCAAATACAATTCATATTGTTCATATTGTAGAACCTGAGACACAAAGCAGCGTTGTTAGAATAACCAACAACAATTAATTAGATTAACCAACAATAATTGGTTACATTAACCAACAAACAATTGGTAGGATTAACCAACAACAGTTGGTTAGATTAACCAACAACAATTGCTTAGATTTTCCAAGAAAAATTAGTTTGATTAAATAAAAAAAATTTGGTTGGATTAACAACAACAATTGGTTGGATTAACAGCAACAATTGGTTGGATTAACTAAGAACAATTGATTAGATTAACCAACAGCAATTGATTAGATTAACCAACAACAATTGTTTAGATTAACCAACACCGATTGGTTAGATTAACCTACAACAACAATTCGCATTAACAGTTAATTTAGATCTACAATTGATTAGATGAACTAAGAACAATAATTTATATTAACAGTTAATTTACAACTAGAACTAGTTACATTAACAAGCAACGAAAATTTATATTAACAGTTAATTTACAACTCCAATTGGTTAGATTAACCAACTGCAACAATTTGCATTAATAATTTGCAACTAGAATTGGTTAGTTAAACTAACAACAACAATTTTCATCAACAGTTAATTGACATCTACAATTGATTAGATTAACCAACAACAACAAAACAGCTGTTCTGCTCTGCTGTGTAAGTTGAATAAAACTGATGTTGACTTCCTTTGTGCCTAGGAATATTTATCATCATGTCTTTCTGAGATTTTAACTAAGTTAGAACAATTAGCCTATAAAAATATTAATATAACAACAATTTATATTAACAGTTAGTTTACAACTAGAATTGGTTAGATTAGCCAAAATTTCTTTGGTGTATACCACTTGTTAGTTGGCTAAGTTTACTTTCTCTTGTGCTTTGCATGTCCTTGTCATCTAAAAAAAAAAGAATGGAAATCTAATTTTTTTGGAGAGTTTTATTTGGACGGTGAAATCAAACTCCTTGACGGCACCTTAAAAATTTGATCTGAACTATTGTTTTTTTTTTTTTGAAAAATAAAATGTACAATTTTATTTAAGTCTCCGAAAGATTCTATTGGCAAAGGGACAGTTTAAATTACCGAGGAATTTAAGCACGACGAAAGTTTAAAAATTTCCAATCTACGATCCCTGCTTTTAGCTGATTATTTATTTACGAGTAACACAAAGAAGTTTGTAAATAAAATTTTAGCAAAATAAGTTGTTTGATGAAATTTATTAATTAAAAGCTGGTAGCGAAATACCATATTTTGAAAATATTTAAATATATATAAAAATTTATAACAACAATAATAATAATAATAACAATAATAATAATAATAATAATAATAATAATAATTATAATAATAATATAATGATAATAAAATGTTTCTTTTTTCAACTTTAAGACACTCATACGCAATTCTGTTATTGTTTCAAATATGTTTCCCGATATTTTATAAAAAAATTTTGGTTTTATTTTGTGGTACCTTTCCAAAGTTAATGAGACGTAATTTATAGAATAATTTTGGAAATTACAACCGATTAAGATGTTATTTCCTGCCCATTTAACAGTTGAATAACTTCCAACTAAAAAAAAATCCCTGCCCTTTCTTTTACGAGTTTATGTTTTTGTAATTATTCCTTTTTGGACTACCTGCATTTTTTGTTACGTTATTGTTTTGATAGTTTCCAGTTGCGTAGGAAACAAGTTAAAATTTATGTACTTCTTTTTTTTTTGTTTGCACAATTTTAGAGCAACATAAATGGGAAAATTTGCTTTAAAATCTTATTGTTCCACTCTGCCACATACAATTTGCTACTCCCCAAAGGCTGAACACTTGTTGTTGTTGCAATTTTTTCCAGGAGATTTTTGCGTTTTCATAAAACGATTTTTCTGCCAAATCCTTTTCCATTTTTTTTTTGTTTTGTTTGTTTACGCAAATTTTGTTTGTTTTCTTGCTGTGATATGCAGAAGGCAAGAAATGAAAATTTTTTTCCTTCGTTTTTGTTAATTTTCATGCTATTCTTTGCTTAAATAATACCCGATATTTCGAAAACAACAGCCTGTTCAAACCTGGTCAGGTTTCTTGCTACGCATTGTGCGGTACCCCTTCAGGCTTAAATATAATGAAAAATGTGTTTTTGACTACGAGCACAAAAGGATTCATCGCTCTTCCCTGCAAGAAGTGTATTTAAAAACAATTTTGAATAAATCTTGCAAAAAGTTGATACTTGATTTATATTTTGAATGCAGGATGGCATGTGGTTTCCTTTGCCAGTTGCGTACAAAAAAAGTATATGAAATGCAAACAATTTCCATTCGAAACTATTCACACAGAATTATTGTGTGTTGTTTTGATTTAATGATTCAATTATTTTCGGTTACTTGACTCTATAGGAAATTTATACATGTATTTTTTAAGCATTAATTTCCGGAGAATGAGTTGTTGTTGTGAAATTTATATAGAATTTTGAATTGTTATTATTCCAATTGCTAATAATCCTTTGGAAAGGATGAATAAGACGAGCGCCAAATGATCGCTTTGCTTAGCCCGAATAAAACACCGATTTTGTCGAAACATTTCCAGAGATCTGGACTTCTTTGCGCCGTGCACTTTATTTCAGTGATTATCAACTTGTTCAGTGCGGGATTGTTTTATTTGGCAATCAAACATTAAGAAGTTTCAACAGGACGACGATAAGTGCCACATTGCAAAGAGCGATTTGACATCATATGCCGATTATGTGAACTCACCGCCGATATCATGCGATTTCAGCCGGATAGACTTTTTCTGGAGGGGCTTTCTTAAGCCGAAAGTGTATTTAAAACAAAAAACAAACAAAAAATAGAGAGCCCAGCGGTTTTCAAAGGTAACAAAAACTCTGCCGTTGGTCATATGCCGCCTAGTTAATGCGCCAGAGTTATGCAATATTGGAAGTCGTGATGGATATTTGTAGGGTGTTTTAATGGTCGGTCCTACCATAATGCTCAATGTTAATTGTAAATAAAACAAACAGTTTTGAGAAAGTTTTCTTGTTATTCTTTCTTCATTATCAGAGAAGGATCTAAGAAAATTATGTGGGAAATAAAATAGCGGTTAAATGCTTTAGAGGCACAACTCTATCTGATGGTCCATATTTTCAAATGACTCCCAGACATAATTAAAATTCAATGCCGTTAATTTACACATTTATCGCATCCGTCAGCTATTGAATTAGTACCGGGTTGTTGCCGTGCACAGTGAATATAAATTTATTCAAAATGATTAATTAAAAATATAGTTTTTCATCACATAATTGATTATTGTATGGGGAAGTAGCGAATTTATTAGAAACGAGTCTACCATTCCCTACAAAAATATATATAATTTTTACTGCTCCTTTGAACTGCGAATTCTTAGAAAATAAAGTGCAAAAAAATTACATTTCTTCAAGAAAAGAACACGCCATTAGTCTCCTCTGATAAAGTTACCCCTTAACAGTTATTTTCGTTATTTTATCACAGTTTTTATTTGTTGTAACAACTGGCCAATAACAACTATTTCGCATGAAAGACCAACTTGAGTTGAAAATAATCATGTTAAGTAAACGAATATGATTTAGCAGATAATTTTCAAATATTTCGTTTAAAATCTCTTTTTACTTGATAATCAATCACAATCCAAATAATATCATTTACATCATAATCATCGTATAAATTTTAACAATCTTTTTTTGTTGTTATTTTGTTTTTCATAATTCTTTTTTTTTTTCATATTCTACTCATCACCAGCATCATGAATCTCGCTTCCTGTATGATAATGCAGACACAAAAAACGGAATTGTGCTTTTTTCATTCATATAGTTTTACACATTTTACAACAACAACAAAAATGCAAAAGTGCACAACAGCAACGACTTGCCAATACAGCAAACTGATATTAACCCTTTGGGTGCCTTCGAACTTTTTGTTCTTTCAGTTTCATTCGCCTTCGCTTTAGTCATATTATCATCAGCTGATGTGTGTCAACGCAGAGTATGCAAGTTTGAGGTTAGGAAGTAAATTGACTGTCAAACGAGTGAATGGAAAATATTGGGTCATCCTACAATTTCTTTAAATTATGCTTCAAAGACTACAAGAGTCAAGCGTGACCCACGGTGTCTCTACAAATACTTCCTGTGATACAAAAATAATATTTTGGAGTTTCTTCTTATTTAGAATGCAGTTTTGCGATAGGGACATCGTGGGCCAGCCATGCGAACGCGGGTTAATATTCACAACTTTTTATCTGCAGCAACAGAATATTATAACTCGTTAGTTGAACTCTTTGTGAATTTTTTATAAAATTTTTTATCACTATTTGGCTCGTATGAAGGTGAATTAATGTTAGTATGTGTGGATGTGCCATCATCATCATCATCATCATCATTATTTTATTATGTATCCTTTTTTAGTTTGAAAAGAGAAACACAAACATGAAAATTATTGTGTAAAAATATTAGTTCGCTTAAATAAATCAAGTCATTATTTGATGTATCGCATTATCAGGAGCAGCAGAAGAAGTCATAAGGAAAATTGAGTTGAAATTATCGGAAAACTATAAAAGAAAAATGCTGGGATTTCTATCGCACTACAAATTTAGAGATAATTTCATTAACGTTTAAAGCTAAAAGTAAATAATTAATGAAATTAATTTGCATGTAAAAATATATGGAAAATGGTTGCTCCCTTAAGGACATCCCTGTAACTGCCCGTTCATTTTAACCGCAAAACTATTTGAACCAGGTTTTTGTGCTCTTCTACGCTGTTGAGATCTCGCGAAGTAAAACACAATTATTTTAATTTTCAAATCAACCGCTTCCCACGTGATAAGCGGTGAGTGATGTAGTTCTCGATTCCTATGAAAAAATCGAGAACACCCACTGATCAGATATATAAATTTGGTTTTTTTTTCAAAACAATCTATGAGAATTTTTTCGTTTGTTATATCTCTCAAACAGTACAACCAATTTGGACTCGGTTTACGGTAGTCGACGTGATTTTTGAATGTCTAGGGGTGATTATAGAATCCACCGGAGGGACCCCTGAGAAGCAGTTCTAAAAATAAAGAGCTTTGAAAAGTGCTTTCCAAGGTTTCTTCAGATATTTGGAGATCTACCGGTTCGAAACGATTAAAATTCTTAGGATTTTTAATTTCAGAAAGTTTGATTCAAAATTAATAAGTGGATCACTTACCCGCACACACACAAAAACAGACATGGTGACGGGCTCTCAGAATTAGTCAGGGAAGTTTTTTAGGACCTCAAAAAGTGAAGATCTAATGCGAACTCGATGTATACAAAAGGGGATAAGACCAATATTTCCCCGATATTCTTATACCCCTCACAAGAAAAATTAAAAGTGTTTATATCGGTTTGTCATTCTGTGTATAATTTCTTCGATATTAATATAGGACCCCATGATATATATATATATATATATATATATATATATATATATGTTCTGGATTCTTATGAATAGCGATGACAACTGAGCGATGCCCGTCTGTCCGTCTTTTTGTACGTGAAATAATTTCTCCCGAGTTCATAGAAAAGCTAGAGACTTCGTTCTTGATCTGATAGATTGGAAATGAATTTAAATAGACCACTTCGAAATGCGGTTCCAGAGCTGGGAAGCTTACATCTATTTCTCGACGCAAAATTAATAACAAAAACCAATTATTGGTTTGTTTGTTTGTATATTGAATCGATTTCATGCTTTGGAAAACTTCAATTGTCTATTAAAAACTAAAAAAAATTAACTTTTCCTTCCAGGGATGGGAAATCAATATTTTTTTGCACATTCAGTATTTTTTAGTACCTGTAATAACTAAAATGTTTAAAAATTTTAAGTTTTTCTTAAATAAAACCGCTTCATATATCATGAAGATTTGCACTGATAAAAAATATTAAAATTTCGTTTTCAGGGGTGGAAAATTGATATATTTTTCATATATAAAAGTAACTAAAAATGGCATGTGACGTTGTTCTTTTTTTGCTAGCTAAAAGTATTTTATATTTAAGAAAGAACAAAATTGGTAATACAACCAAATATGTGTAACGCCAGACGTGCGTTGGTGAAGGGTATATAAGATTCGGCACAGCCGAATATAGATAGCACTTTTACTTGTTTATATTAAATTTTCCTAGCGGGAAGTTGAAAAGTATTTATTTATTTTCACTTAACAAATCGAAACTATTCTCCTTACCAACGGCTTAAGTTGCATACAGTCATTCACAGAACTGCAACAACATCGCTGCAACGATTATAGCCACCCAGTAAAACAAGACCTTCCAGTGAAGTCAATAACTAAATCCTACGCTTATAATCCAGAATCAGTTCAACTCTGGATCGTTTGTAATGCTTTTTAGAACGAGTTGTCTTTGCAAAAAATTGTCCCCTTTTTTGTCACTTTTCAGTGATTCCGAAGTCATGTTTTTGTTAATGCAATCTGGTTGTTGTATGTTGTTTCTAATAATTTATTAAATTGATTCGACGGAGTCACTTACTGCGAATTCTCTAGAGACTCAGGGACACAGTAAACATTTCCCTGTTATTTGCTAAATTAAATTGTATATTTCAAATCAGTTGCAAGATTCTGCCAAATAGCGCCCGTTTACACAAATAATTAGTAACAATTCATTATTAATTTATTTCATATAAATATTTTTATAAATAAAAATGTAACACTTGCAAAAACAACAACAACAAAAATACTTTCAACTTTTTTTAAATAAAATTACTTCTTTAGTACACCGGATTTTTTGTAATATATGTGCCAATTATTTTTAATAATAAAATTTATTTTCAATTCAAAACCATTAAATACAATAAGGACAGCAGGCTACAGACTACAACTTGTCAAAAAAAACTCGTGCATATATATGAATGATTTTTTTTTTACTACTACTGCAACACGGCTACTGGTTGTTGTCCCTGCTGCTTTTGTGATTGTAGTCAAATTAAACCGATTACCATTTCAGCGAGCGACCATAAGCAGCTGCAGTGTTGCCAGTGTAATAAAAATAAATTATTGTAAACTTGAAAATATTTTGTTTTGTTATACAAAAAAAACAACAAACTATATTTCCAAGCTATTGAAATGGTTTTTTGTCATTTATTGCGAACTTTAAATATATTTTATTGGAATAACACTATTTAAGAGTATCACATATATGAAAGCGGCTACACTGGCGTTTGAGTTTTACTACAAACAACAGCTCATGGTTATTGATTTGGTGGTGTCGTTCTAAACAAATAATTCAGTAGCTGACTACGTGGCGACGATTGTAGCCAACGACTTTTGTAGTCGGTGTTCGTGTAGCCTGCTGTCGTTATTGTGTTTAATGCTTAACACTCCTTCAGTAATTTTAACGAAAAAATTATTCTGACTGTTGCCAGCGTTTTAGTAATTAAAACAGTTTTCGAATAGTAAAATATTTTCTCTCCTCTAGCTAATATTTTGCGTGCTAATAGTGCAATTAAATTGCAAATAAATTAAGCGGTGCTAAATACTTTTGGAAACCAACTTATTTGTGCAATATATAAATGAAGATGAAATTATGTTACATCGAGCTAAAAATATAAAATTTTCTCTGGCCAATATTTAGTTGAGCTAATAATTTTGCAATCGCCACTACACACAGACATATTCGTTACCAGCGCCATTTATTTATTTGAGGCAAAGAGATTTTGTGGACAATTTATTTCAAGTTGCAGCAGCAACATATTCTACTGTAATAAAAAATACTTTGATGGCATTTATAGTTCACAATTTATTCGCTGACACGAATAAAATATTGATTTAGAATTCGCAACTCGATGCATTAACGTGCGTACGCTGGATGGATTGACACGTAAATAAATTCAAGTTGGTACAGAAAAAAAATAATATAGCGAAAACGAATGGAAGAAAGGAAGGAAAAAGGAGTAGAAAATGCAGTCCTTTTTTTCTCTTCTCTAAAATGTGTCAATGCAGTCAACACTTGCAAGCGAATGTGCAGAAGTCAATAGCGTTAGAATTTCCTCTCGATTCACTGCAGTCAGCAGTTGAGGATGTGAATGAATTTTAGAAATTTTTTTATTTTATTTTTTATATTTTGCAAAAAACTAAACATGACGGCCGAAATGTAAAAGCTCGAAAGTTAAACGCTGTTTGCTTATGTTTTGCAAGAGTAGTTAAATATTTTATAAACGTTTGTGTAATAAATATTTAACGCCTGAAGCTCAGAATACAATTCGGGCGAAGGGCGAACTTTTCAGAGAGAATATTGCGATACACACAATTTTGGCGATGGCGACATGCGTCATATGCTGCCAAGGATGCAATAGATTTATTTTTTGTTAAAAAAAATTTGTTAGTGCTTATAAACAGCTTATAATCTGCTTATAAGACGAATTTTAATATATAAGATTTATCTTATGAGCTGCTTAGAAGCACAAAATAGTTTTTCTGAATAAGGCCTTTAGCAGGGGATCCTGCTAATATATAGTAAAGAGTTTTCGTGCTGGTGGATAATTTTAATGGAAGATCGATTTCTCTGCGCCGACAACTGAAAGCTGTTCTAGATGAAGCGTTCCACTGCAGCTCGAAATAGAATTAAATCTTATTTATGAAAGCGCCACTCAATTGAGCTAATTCGCGCCTTTATTGGAAACAGATTAGCCGAGCATTTACGCCTTAGAAACACAAAAATTTCTGTTTAGTATTGGCCCGATATGTTGACTACACTTGGAGAAAGACCTGCATGATTAACAAATCGTTGAAACTACTCAAATATTGAAGTGGGCGCAAATTTTTAAATTTTAGAAATACTCAACAATTTTTTACTTATTTATTTTAAGATTTTTTAGAAGTCAGCTGTTTTTCTCAGCTGCTTGAAGACCCAAATGAACTGCACAAGCGGGTTGAAACTTGAACAAATCTGTTTTCAGATTAACTAAACCTTGATTAACTGAGAGCACAAAAACCGAACCTAAGAATTTATTATATTTTCTTTAAATATATTTTTCTCACTCCTCTAAACAGCACAATAATGTTATTCTTTTTTATGAAAATCAATTTTATTTGTCTCAAATTTTGTCACTGACTTACCATTTTGAAGATCTCAAATAGTTTTCAATATAAAAACGTTTTCAATGTAAAAAATATTTCATGGCTTCGTGACGACTATTTCAACTTTTTCGATCACTGCGGTTAAGCTATTTTATTAGTGATTAATTTCGAAAATACTTTCTAAAACAATTTAAATTCTAACATTTTTAATTAATAATTGTCTATTTAACCCTGGATGGTTACTGTTCGCCGAATCGACGAAGCCCATTTACTCTCTATCAAATAACTGTTTTAGTTTTCCTCGAATTCAAATCGAATTTTAAAAGAGCAAAAAAGTTTTATGTAAAATTTTTTCTAAAATCATTTTTTTTCTTTTCTTAAAATATTGAACTCAAAATATGTTTGTTAATTTTTTCAACTTAAAAAATTCTTCCGCTATAATTGCTTTTTTAAATTTGTTCGCCGCTTCAACGAGGAGTAACTTTAATGAGAAGTACCCATCCAGGGTTAATGAAAACTCGTGCCTTATTATTTAGGACGACTTTAATAAAAACCAGTTTGTGAAATACCATCCACTAACACTGGATTTCGCATGCATGTTTTGATTCAAGTTTTTCCTCAACTTAATAATTTGAATTTGCTCAGAAAATATTTGCGTGAACGTGAGTTTTAAAAATATTTTATTTAGTCCTCCATCCATCATCATCAAAACCGTATCATTTACATCATTTCGAGTCAAAGTAAATCTTCAACGTCTACACGATAATCAAATAGAGAACGTCCTTTGTTTTTTGTTCTGTTGTTCGCATGTCTGTTGGAGTTCTTTTGCATCTATTGAAAAATGGTTTCATATAAAAAAATTGACGTGAGCACACACACACAAATATGGAAGTATACATATCGCCACCTTAAATGCAAAATAAAGTATCATCAATTTTCAAAAGTGAACAAGAGAAGCAAAAATATTTTATAAAAAGGAGTTTTTGAAATATAAGTAAAAAATTTTCCTTCTATATTAAAAATAAATTGTTGGATTTTATATCTAAACTAAACAAATCGTTTTCAATATTCCAAATAGTTTAGTTTTTGCTACGTTTTTCTGCTTCTTTTGTAGGCTTTTGAAAAATGATGACACGTTAGTTTGCGTTTTAGGTGACGATATACTCGCGTGCGAGTAAAAGAGATGGAGGAGAAAGTTGTGTGTGCTAAAACCCATTTTTTTAAAATATCTTGAGCTTAAAGATTTAGATGATTTATTTTATTGCAAAATATGAAATAGGGTTTTTAGGTTTTTTCATCGTTTTCTAAGAACATTTAAATTTCACACTTAAATAAGTTTGCGGTTTGTTTGTAAATTCAACAAAAATAAAGTGCGTGTGTATGTGTGTGTGAGAGAGAGAGAGAGTTCAGCGAAATAAGGAATATATTGTGGGACCTTTTGAATAGGAGAGTCGAATAAGTGGTGTCCGTCTGTCTGTACTTAAAATCGATTTTTCGAAGCCCCCAGAAGAGCTTCATTTTAGGAGTGAAGCATTGGCAATAGTCCCAAATAGATTCGAATTAAAAATTAGTCAACTTCAATATACGGTTTCAGAGCTGGAAAGCTTAAAAAGATGTTTGCTACTTAAAAGTAACCAATCGTCTAGAGACAATGTTTTTCCCTGTTAATTAGTTTTCTATTATATATCAAAAAAACCTTAAATTGTTAAAAAAAAATCTCAACAAATATATAAATTCGATGCCAGGGTTGGACAGTTGAAGAAATATTTTTACACGAAAGTAACCAACTAACAATTTGTTTTTCTTTTTCTTCATAAATAAAAACCATGTAAAAAAAGAAGAAATTTATTGATACTAGAAATTAGAAAAGCCACAACTCCAGCCCAGGGATGGGAAATGAGAGCTTTTGGTATATTAAGTAACTATATACAACATATATTTTTAGATATCGAATATAATTTATATAATTTGAAAAGAAATTTAAATTGCTATAAAATAAGAAAATAAACAATTCTGTTCCAGGGTTGGACAATTGGGATGTTTTTTTGTACTTGAAAATAGCCAACTAAAACAAATTACTTCTTTTTCTTTGTAAATTAAAAACAATTGATATTTTTTAATTAAATTTCATGGTACTAGAAGTTAGGAAAGTCAAAAAACAGCTCCAGGGCTGGAAATTAATTCATTTGGTATATTAAGTTATTAAATACCACGAATTTCTTTAAATGCCCAGCATGTTTTATAGGTATATAATTTAAAAAGATTTCAATTTATAAACAATAAGAGAATAAAAACTTCAATTGCAGGGTTGGACAATTGAAAATATTCCTGCAAACGAGAATAGCCAAGTAAATAAATTTTTTTCTTTTCCTTCATTATTAAACACGTTTGATATTATTGAAAGAATTTGATTGGTACTAGAAATTAGGAAAGCCAAAAACTGGTGCAGGGATGGGGAATGAAAGCTTTTGGTTTATTAAGTAACTATATATAACTAATATATTTAGATATCGAATATAATCTATGTATATAATTTAAAAAGAAATTTAAATTGATATAATGTAAAAAAAAAATTGCAGGGTTGGACAACTGATAAATTTTAAGATTTAAATTTATAAACGAAAAGAGAGTAAGCAATTCGATTGCAGGGTTGGACAATTGAAAATATATATGTATATGAGAATAGCCCAAGTAAACTAATTTTTTCTTTATAAACTAAAAAAATTTGATATTTTAAATAAAATTTCGTGGTACTAGAAATTAGAAAAGCCAAAAAAATCACTCCAGGGCTGGAAATGATTTTTTTATATTAAGTAACTAAATATAACGAATTTCGTTAGCTGCCCAGCATGTTTTATATAATTTAGAAAGGTCTTAAATTCATATTCGATAAAAATAAAAAATTCGATTCCAGGGTTGAACAGTTGAAAATATTTCTGCAAAATGACCATAGCCAAGTAAATAAATTTTTTTCTTTTCCTTCATAAGTTAAACAAGTTTGATAGAACTGAAAGAATTTTATGGTTACTAGAAACTGGTGCACCAGGGCTGGGAAATAAAATTTTTTTTTGAAAACTAAATAACTAGTTATAATTATTTTTTTAGACACCGAATCTATTTTATGTAGTTTAGAAAGCACTTTAACCATATCAACAATTCGATTTCAGGGTTGGAAAAATAGTTTTTTCTTTAATGCCAATATTATCATGAAAAATCGTAGGAGAATTGTATCAAAGCGATGGTTGCACACTTTTGTAGTGTTCCTGTGTTGACGTTGAATTATTTTTTCATCCCCGTAATAACTTCAATATTTGAGGGTAAATTTTGTTTAATATTTTGTATTGGGCCTCCCTGTCGAAGGGAAGAAGAAGAACAGCAAGAATAGTGCCATGTGACGAGTTGTTAAGCTGAGTAAAGTTATCTCATACAAACCAGCCAACTCCGATATGGTGCCAATCATAAGCCAACATTAACTCTGATGGTGGTAGTGCAGCGACCTTCGAAAACAGCGTTGTTCTACTTTGCTGTGTAGTAGAATAAATTAATTTGATAGTAAATATTTTCTCCTCTGCCTTGTGCTGTAGATCAGGTCTCACTCTCCTCAATATCACGTTACAGCTTTCGGCCTATTAATCATTTCCGATTCAAATTCCTAATTGCTTCAGAATGAACATGATTTTTCTATGGCCAAGTCAAGTGTTAAAAAGGAGTCCTTTTATTTTCATATAAAATTTATTACATTTTAATCCTTTTTTCTGTGCATGGAAGTGTAAGAAGCATGAAAACAAATAAAACTCTCTACCTGTTCTTTATTTTGTTGGCAAAAGTTTTATATGGACAAAAATTTATTCGTTATCGATATTCTAAATATTTGGCAAACACACACACACACAGACACACACACATACAAACTTAATAGAAAAACAAGTCTGTAAACGTTGTTATATTTGCCTTTTTAAATATATTGAAATTTTGTTGAAGTAAAAAATGTTTATTCAGTCAGAATAGAGATGGAAACTTATAAATCCTTTATTAAATTGCAGTCATGGACGTGGAGGGTTTACATTGCGGGTGGGGTACGAAATTTGGTATTAAGTTTTCTAAGAATTCGATTGTTCGCATTTCACTTTTCAATTTGTATTTCAATAGATTTCATATCTGATCCGGAAGTAGGAGGCAAAGAAATTTGCCTGTGGGGTCATCGTAACCCTCCAAATTTTTTTAATAAGTTTTCATAATTACAAAGCGTTGATTCTTCAAGTACAATAACAACACGTTGTTCATTTCACTGTTGGCTAAGTAGCGGCCACCAAGACTACGAAGCCAATGATCCCTGATTCGACTCCGCGCTCAGTTATGAAATACAGCACCGAACTTTTTTAGTCCTTCTTAATTGCACAGTTGTGTTAATTATTGTAGACTGACAAAGGCTCCCCTGAGTACAGCTCCTGCTAAAATAAAAACTCCTGCACTTTTAATAATCGGCGTAGAATTGTTTGACAGTTACCAAAGTCAGAGTTTCCAAAGTTATAAGCAATTTAGACTCAGTGATATCCTCAATATCACGTCAACTCTGGTCACATTGAAATGACTGAAATCTTTTTACTCTCTGAGGATTTGATCCTTGCAACAGGGAGTATGTAAAGGGTGATCCAACGATAACGGAATATGTTAGTTGTGAGTCAGAGTTTTTTGCCCAACTTCATTTGAAATTTCTTCGCTGTATTGGGAATTGCCCATTTCTAAATAAAGGCTGGTCCATTTGATTATGGCAAGACACTGACTTAAGAAAATTGTGTTACAATTCTCGTACGCTTTTTTATAATAAAACTGAAACAAATAGAAACTGTTACCACATTCAAACACGACATCCAGCAAGTGGTACTAAATAAAAAGAAACATGAGTTGTTATGATGACAATGCAGCGGCTTTCGAAAATAGCTATTCTGCTCTGCCAAGTAAGTTGAATATATAAAACAGATTTTGACTTTTGCTTGTTCTTTGAAATATTTATCATGTTTTTTGAACTAAAAAAGCACTTTCCGAAAAATAGGCCTTTAAAATTGATTTCAATAATGCACGACGTTAATTGTGAGTCGCATTTTAACGTCAAGTCTTTTGCGCAACTTCATTTGGAATTTCTTTGTTTCAGTGTTTGATAAATTCAACCATGGAGAGCTTCGGAAATCAGCAGCGCGTTAAAATTGTTGAAGCCTTTTACGAAAATGGGTGTTCAAATCATGCACTTCATAATTTTTTTATTTTTTGGTCGGAATAATCGTTAGATATGAGCGCGAAATTTCAGCATACCGGGTTTGTCGGATATGGGAAAATATCTGTTCATTTTTGCCCTATTCGCTCTCACTATTTGTAAGCTGGCGGCTTCGTCAGGCTGTACTTCTTCGGGCCGCCCAGCGGTTGCTGGGAATTGTGTTCTCGCTATTGGGAGATATTAACGGTTTTCTAGTGACCTAAAATTAAGAATATGGACCAGGACGATATGTGATTTGAACAGGATGGTGCCACCAGGTCCACAGCCGATGAAACAGTGGCTCCTTAGAACGAAATATTCAATGGCCACGTTATTTCACGTTGCTCTGATGTTAACTGGTCGCCATTATCTTATGATTTGACACCATTGGACTTTTCTCTTTAAGGATATTTAAAATAAAAAGTGCATTTTGAAAAGCCAAGAATAATTTAAGAACTAAAGGCTGAGATAATGCGGCATAGCAACGTCCCTGAACTTCATTTATGACTCAGAATCATTGAAAACATGGACCATCTGATGGAGGAATACCACCCAGGCCGTGTTGCGCTGCTGGCCGATATATTGTTTAAAAAATAATTTTCCTTTTGTCATGACAAAAAATATTGAGTTACAATTATCATTATGTTTAACCCAACCTTTACAATTTCTAGCTACGCCACTGAACACATTTTAATAAAATATTTTTCTCTTTTGCCAGAAAATAATATAAAACAAATTGCTGAATTGTTGTCCGAGTTTATTTTTGGGCAGGTAGAGGAAAATATTATTATTCTTCTGAATGTCTGCACACACGAGATACGAGTCAATATCTAATATTTTGTGAATTCGATTATGTGCCTTAAAATATTGTTGATACTTCGACAAATTGTTTTATAAAAACTTGCCGAATTTTGCCTTCGTTATATTAATACGCACACACACATACACATACATACACACACATAAGAGAAGGACTAACACATCATGCTGATGTTGAAGATGCTGAATATACGAAAAGATTTTCTGTCACTTTATCAAATTTTTAACAACTTGGAGTCGTATCCTTTTGGAAGTAGCTTTTTTGTAAGGACGGATTTTTTTTTGTTTAGTTTATCTTTATCAATTCCGTTTTTATTAGCTCAGCTGTTTTCGTGTAACGCGTTTTATAATTTGAATGAAATCGAATAACGTTTGTAGACTTACGAATTCGACTCTAAAAATTCGTGATCGTTCAAGGAAGCGCATCATGCGTGTCTTCAATTTTAATTGTCTGCTTCGATTATCTGGTCGAATGGATATGTGAACAAGGAGGACTAACGTGTTTGGCGTGAAGAGCAGTCGGAAGGTGGCAAGAACTGCCAAGTATTCCGAAAAATGTTCTGTTTGATGTGATTTTTTTTTTTGAAAAACGACAAAGGCAGGAACTTTCATGAGAATGGTGACTGCTACCGTGCGATGACTATATTTTTTTGCTCAAAATGGAAGAACAGGATTTTGCTAAAAAGTGCTTCAACAAAAAGGGTGCCACATGTCACACAACGGGTGTAAAAATGGTCCAATTGAGAGCCAAGTTCTGAGCAGAGCTTATTTAATAATAAGAGCCGGTCCGTTAGCCGCCTAAATCGTTTGATTTAACGCCTTTAGAGGATCTCTTGTAGGGCTATGGGTCGTAAGTGTAGCTCCAAGTTCGCACAGGTTGATGCACTGAAGTTTAATATTCAAGAATTTTTTCATGAGATACCGCCTGATATGTTAGAGAGAGTAAGTGAGAATTGAACCCAACGTATGAACTATTCGAGAGGCGTAGCCGAGGTCAATATTTCCATGAAACCATCTTTAAACATTGAAGCGGTCAAATGCCCGCCCCGTCTTCAGTAACACGTTGCCATTCGATGTTCCATATTGTTAATGACTCTGAGACATGATTGAGAGTAAATATCGTTAATGTCCCGGATTGTTTTGGCTTATTGAGTTATTTCTCTTAAATATTCCCAAGGAAAGAAGTCCGACTGTGACATATCACATGATTGTGGCGGCCAATTAACAACGGCCATTGAGTTTTCCGTGGAAAAGAGCAGCTATTTCGTGCGCTGTGAGCCAAGTGGTTCCATTCTATTGAAAACGGATATCCTCCAGGCCCGCATCCTAAATGTCTGGTCACTTAGAAGTCCATTAAAATCACAATTAAACACAATTCACGGTAACTGCTTGAGCGATCTCTTTTCCCAAGAAATACAGCAGGATAATGCCAGTCTATAAAAAACAAGAACGAATAGGGTGATCACGAACAGATATTTTTCGATAACCTACAAACCCGGTTGCCTGACATTAGCTCACATTTTTCTTGATGGTGTACCCATTTGGGGGACTACGCTGAAAAAAATTATATAAAAGCAATTTTAAAAAACACGCATCAAATCAAAACGCATTTCGTTCATCTTTTGAATTGAACGCCTGTTTTTGTAAAAGGCTTCATTAATCCTAAAGCGCTGCTCAATTGTGCAGCTCTTCATGGTTGAATTTATGAAACATTGAAACAAAGAAATTTGAAACGAAGTTGCGCAAATGGCACGACATTGAGATGTGATTCATAATTAACATCGTGTGTTATGGTTGGACCTGCAGGGTGGTCAGTTTACGCGAATCGAGTGTCTCAATATTTTAATGTCCAGGGAATTTTTTTCGGTCCGCTAGACTATGAAAATTTTCGTACATAATATTTTTAGGAAAATTTTCCACTACTAAAATAGTAATAAAGTATATAAACTCTTAAGATAAAGTCACATCTCTCAAATATTTGTTAAAATAAGCGTAACCACTATATTTGGACAGACATTTCATTAACGTCATATATAATGAATACAATGAATACTGATTGTGTATGGAATTTTTTTTATCATTGTGAAATAGTTTCCTAAAATTTGAAAAAAGAAGACCAGAGCAGAAATTATTGGTAACAGTTATTCCATCAAATATCTGATTGATGTGAGCTTAGCTTTTAAGTGAAAAAGAAACAGCGTCATCTAGAGAAAAATTTCAATTCAAATGGGAATTTTTCCACCGAGAAATATCCAGTCAGTTGCACTGAACTGTTGGCTGCTGTTTAGCTCGACAATTCCGTCTTACAGAATTCCAAATATTTGATCAGCTGTTCGGGCTTAGCACAACATGTCGACAAAAGGTAGCGAATATATTTTATTATGAAAAAGGCAAAAGCCATTTTAAAAGATGTCGAAAAATTCCCTTAATTTTAATAACTTCAAAAGTTGTATTCCACACTGCCCGAGAATTTCTGGCATTCCAAATGAGCCCCACTTTTCTTCTCTATAAAACAGAAAAATTTAACTCCAGTATATCCCAGTGAATGGCAGAGAACATAAAAGTATTTATTGGAAATAGTCAAAGTTATTGTAAAAAAAATATGGTGCTTTAAAGGGCAACCCGAATTGCCTCGTGGTTGTTTGACCAGCCTACAACAAACATCGGCCTCAAATTCGGATGCTTCAGCCGTAGGCAACAAACTTTTGTTTCATGGTTTTATTAGAGAGACAAAAAAAAAAAAAAAAACAACAACAACAAAAAAGCCGAAGGATCAAAGGCAATTGTGTTCATCAAATAGCAGTTTAACTTTGTGTTCGTTGTGGTCTCCAGTTTGTGTTTTGTTCTGTGATAATTTCGCAACGTGCAGTTCCGTTTCTTCTTCTTCTCCTTATTGTTCTTCTTCTTCTTCTTTTTACTGCCAACAATGTGGGACCTTAAACAGAAACCATTGATTTTATGTTGTAAAAAGCTTTAAATGAAAAACTAAAACATTTAAACTCCAAGTAAAAGCTTCTGGTTCACATGCCGGCTCCTTTTGTTTTATTAAATGAACTGAAGTGGGTTTGATGGCATATTTGTGGCATTTTCTGTTTCCGAAGCAGAAACTTTCAATGGAAAAGTAACAATTATGGGAGGAGCAGCAGGTTCAATAAATAGTTTCGACAACACAGAAGCCTTAACAATTGAGTCCTGCTGGTGTGACTTCCATAAATATATTTTAAATATATATATTTTTTAAATTAATTGTAAAAAGTTTTGGGGGGGGAAAATAATGTTTCACAAAAGGTCAATTAAAAAGGCCTGTTGTGTCGTTTAAATTGTATTTGAAGAGACAATTTCAAACACAATTTTTATAAAAAAGTTTTTTACCAACAATTTCACTTGATTTTGATAGAAATTATTTGAAATTAATTGTTCAGGCACAATATCAAACGATACAACAAAAAGAAAACTTCTCTATTGATTTTCAACTCTCAAAGAATATAAAATGTTTGTGTGCATTTTCCTTTGACCTGTTAAGAGCTGTTCTATCCCTCTCGTTAAAGTTATAAATAAATTTCAAAAGAAAATTATTTTAGTTTCTTCAGAATTGTGTGCCTGCAAAATTGCATTGACAAACACAATTTCAATTCATTGTATTCTGTTGTAACAAAAATTATAATGATGCTGTTGAAGCTGTTTCTTTCCTTATATTTGCTTGATAAAATATAATAACAATAAATATGATTTAAATAATTTAAATGCTGTAAAGAAATTATTACTTTAACTCGGGTATGGCACGACATGCCACGGCTCATGGAAATCTGACACGTCATGGCCTGACTGTCATTAAGAAATTTACCTGTATTGAAAAATTTGTGGCCCAAAAGGATAAATTCAACTGCTGTATTTTCAAGGGAAACACCTTCAATATTTTCTTATAAATCAATTTCAGTTTGAACGTCTAGAGAAAAACTGTCTCTCAAAACTACTGCTGTCATCATCACTTATGAAAGCGTTGACTTGGAAGCTGAAGATCCCGAGTTCGATATTCAGCTTATCCTTAAATACCGATTGTCTAATTATCTTTGATCTGTTTAAATGACGAACTTTTCAAGCTGCACAGTGGGGGGTTTAATAAGAATTTAGAATAGTTATTCTGTTTCCAAAGTGGTTTTGCTAAAATTAAAGATTCAATAATATATTTCTACAGGATGTGGAGTTACGAGAGTCTATATCGTGTCACCACGATATTATGAAAAAATCAAACCACTACCACACAAAAAAAAATTTCCTAAATAAACTAAAAAATATTTAACTGAGAATTTAAAAAACTTATTTCGGAATTACTACGGTCACAGGCATAACTAGCTGGTCCACAATGTCAGTGGATATCAGTATGTCAATAAAATAAATTTCTTTAATTTAAAAATTTAAAACTCTTTAATTTTAAATATAGGCTGATTCTTTTTCCCCAAACTCACTATTAAAAAATTACAAAATGATCAATTGCGGTTGAATTGTAGTTATCAACTGGGGCTAATGCAGATCATCAGGGAACCTTTACCCAACAATTTCTTAGAATAACTAAAGATATTTATTTCAAACTTCCACTTTAATAAATGAGAAGTCTAATACAAATATCAAAGTCATAACAAACACTCACTGATCTCATCTCCTTTTTTTATTTTCTTACGTTTTATTTATTGATCACTTTGAATTTTTTAGTAAGATTTTGGGAAAAAAGAATCAGCACATATTTCAAATTAAAGAGTTTAAAAAACGACAATTTTTGTTTTAAATATATTTTAACGTCGCTGTCGTTTTAATTTACAAGTAAGAAATTAACTTTTTTTAAATGAGTTTTCAAAAGTAGAAAAGCTCATTTTCTAATTGAAATATTTTTAAATATAATTATTTTTAAAAATAGTTTTTATATAATTTTAAAAACAACTTTTACAAACAGTGTTTTTGAAAATATCTCTGAAGAAGCAAAATATTGGAAAAAAATAAAAAACTTATAACAAGTTTTTTATAAAAATGTAGATCTTTTGCTAAAGAAAAAAATTGGAAAAAATGCAAATTATTGTTTCAAAATTATGGAAATACTTCTACAGACCAAACAAATACTAAGAGAAACAATTTATTTTTCAATAAAATCATAAACATTTTGAGAGAAAAAACGCATTAAGAAATATTTCCAATATATAACTTGGCAGCACTCAACTTAGCCCAGACAAAAAAAACAGACAAAAAACAGGGTTTTATTTCATAGAAATGATTTAAAGCCAATTTAAAAGGTCTTTTGAAATGGTGATAATAAAATCATTTTGTTTAGAAAAACCAAGATTTAACAGCAGATTTTAACGTTGAGAAAAAGAATTTATTTAAGTCTTAAGGAATTGTTAAATTCTTAAGGAATTTTAATATTCTGTTGTAATAATTTTATACCCTTCACGAAAAGTGAATGGGTTTGTCATTCCGTGTGTAATTTCTTCGATATTAATATGGGACCCCATAAAGGATATATATATATATATATATATATATATAAATATATATATATATATATATATATATATATATTGTGGATTCTTCTGAATAGCGATGAGGATTGAGCGATGTCCGTCTGTCTGTTCGTCTGTCAGTCTGCCTGTACGTGAAATCGGTTTTCCCAAGCCCCCAGAAGAGCTAGAGACTTCGTTTTTCAACTGATGGATTGGAAATGAACTTGAATATAGTGGTATTAAAATGCGGTTTCAGAGCTGTGAAGCTTACACCTGTTTTCGGACGCAAAATTAATACCAAAAACCAATTATTTGTTTTATTTGTTTGTAAATCGAACCTATTTCATGATTTGGGAAGCCTCAATTGTCAATTAAAGATCAAAATAAATAAAAAAAATTCCAGAAATTACATATATACATTTTTTCCGTACATTTAGTATTTTGTAGTACAAGCAAAAACTAAAATGTTTAAAAATTTTAAGTTTTTCCTAAATACATGATGTACATGAAGATTTGCATCGATAAAAATAAATTTCAAAAAATGAAAATTTCATTTTCTGGGATGGGAAATTGACTGTTTTTTTTTCATTCACAAAAGTAACCAAAGAGGCAACTGATGTGGTTTTTTCTAATTAAAATTATTTAATAATTTTGGACGAACAAAATTAGTACTTAAAAATATATGCAACGCCAGACGTACGTTGGTGAAGGGTATATAAGATTCGGCACAGCCAAATATAGCACTCTTACTTGTCCTTTTTTAACCAAAAAATTTTTATATTAAATCGAATTCAGATTCATAGGCTAATTATTCGAACTTAGCTTAAATCTTAGAAAGACATGATGATAAATATTCCAAGGCACACAGGAAAGTCAACATCAGTTTTATTCAACTTACACAGCAGAGCAGAACAGCTGTTTTCGAAAGTCACTACACTTTCATCTTCAGTGCTCATGTGTATATTGTGTTTATCACCACTGTTTAGGTGGCTCAGTTGAATGTGATAACAGTTCGCATTTACACAAATTTTATTGTGAAAAAGAATCCGAGAACTGTATCAACCTGACGTTAACACGTTTTAATACCCGTGTTACCGGTTTTTTGTTTAATAAGTGATTTTCCCCTTCTCGCTGACAAGAAAGCATTTATTTCAGGGACTGACATTATTCTAAAGTAAAGGAACTGTCCAAGTGAAACATTAGGATGAGATTTATATGCCTCCGAAGTACTTGAGTCGAACATCTTTCGCTTACAAACCTGCTCTCCGATGGACCGCATTTTTTGCTGGGTTATCTTTCCCAACAAATTGCCTTCATACTCAAGCTGACAATATACATTTTTTTCTGTCGATTTGTTAAGTATTAAAAAGAGAAGTAAATATTTGGCATATTTCTTAGTTTGATAAACTATTTGCTGTGCCCGTTGATAAGAGCGTAGGAAATGAAAAGGACTCGACAAGAAAATCATTTTGCTGATAGAAGGACGTATTGGAAAAATTGTGCTCTCAAAGTGGTTTCATTCTATTTTATGAGAATTGAGGCTCTTCAAGAATCTTTTTTTATTATTCTATTAATTCCTTTATAAAATAAGTTCTCGCATGGCTACGAGTGACTGAAAAGGCTTCAGTTATTTTTGGGATTTATTTTTATGTGCTGGATATATTTACATTTTAGTTAAAGTCTTTTTCTTTTCATTTGCTTGTTTATTGTTCCTTCTAACGATCTTATTTTCAAAATACATGCAGAAGTACACTTTTTATACTTTTTGTCAAGTGTTGGCTAATTATTATTTCAATTGGCCTAGTTAATTCGTACAGTATTGAAACTTTTCATATCATATTTTTGAGTTTTCTTTGAATTTTGGGAGTGAATTCAGCCGTTGTGGGCTCACGTTTAGCCACTCCTAAAGAACGCGTTTTGTTTTTTCACATTTACTGAAATGGTTTTGATTGTTGTTTATATCTGATGAGATTCTTAAGAGATAAGGCTCTAAATGCCGCTGCTACCTCCAAAAAGAGAGGAGCTCGTAAATAATGTCAACTTTAGAGTTAAGTTTTAGTCTGAACGAAGTCACCAAATTGCGCGAAATGCACTTCTCCGTGAAAAGAAAAAAAAATTATGTTATTCTTTTCGATGATACACACATCCTGTACACTTAACTGGGACAAATTGACGCTGTTGTGCCACTCGGGGGTTTTTTTCGCAGAGCATATCCTGCAGTTTTTCCTATTAATTGAGCCTTTCAATTGAAACAGTTGTCGTGCTTTTTATACGCTTTCAATTAGCTTCACTTGTATGTTTGTTTCTAAATCTCCTTTAGTATTGTGCTTCCATGCGTATACTTAATATTATTAATATTATTAATAATGTTAATCATACGTCATATTTTACTCTTATAAAGTTATTGGTGTGATTCATGTTCTTGTCGTCTCATTAAGTATAAGTATTTTTACACGCTTTCGATTAAGCAAAAAAAATATTTATGGAGTTTGAAAAATTGAAAAAAACACTATTTTTAAAACTAAATTTTAATATCAACTTAAAACAATAATGAACCAAAATACAATTATTATTTTTTGAGCATCGGGCGAGTGATATACGAAAAATAGAGCACAAGAAGTCTACGCTTATTTCAAATGTTATTTTGAAGTTTTTAATTCTTTTTCTTTTTAAGAGCATTTTTAGTTGTTTTTTTAAATTATTTCAACTTATTGGAAACGGTGTTCAATTGTGCACGATTCCAGTTTCAATTCCACAAGTTTTCATTGCAAAACACTAAGAATATTTCAAAGAAATTCCAACATTAAAATCTTAAGAAGATTTCAAGCCCCTTCTGTTATACAGGATCGTACGGTATCCCGCTGTGGATCTTTTAAAAATATAAGAATTCGTTCTGATCAGAAGGACTCACAAATACACTTAAGAATAACACAAAATATTATCGTTATCATCGAGATTTTTTATAAGTTTAAACGACGTCTTGATGTCATCATATGTGGCAAATACCCGCCACGCCTTCTTGGGGCGGAGCTGATCCGAAATGTCTTATTTTCTAGCGTTTAAGTCACACTGAATTTTGCCACTGGCCAAGGTTATATCGGCTTTGACGACCACTTTGAGTTGTTGCTTGTTCACATCCATCTGCCACTTAGGAAAACCCCACGAGAAGCAGCCTAACGGGGCCATTGAGCCAGTTTAATCACCTACAAGTAAGACGTCAATGACCTTAAAACGCTCTAGCAGAATATCCCATACAGCATTAGATCCTTAATACGTAGCGTCGTCCTTTTAAAATCTCAAGTTACTAAAGTCCAGGTCATTCAATTCAGAAGTATAACGAAGGAGTTAATGCCCGCGGTGAGTTTTGGGAGGTGACTAATTTCGGGGCACGTATATTCTCTGTCACAAATAAAGTACTTTTGGCACAGAACGAAATTCGTCCAACTTTCAGTCGATATATTTGTGTTCACATTATGAAAACAGGGGAAAGTTGAGATTAAAATGTTAAAGTTAAAAAATCCTTCTACTCCCAAAATAATAATAAATGGCAAAACCTAAAAAACTTCGTTATTAATACAAATTCAAATCGTGCCAACATTAAATAAATCGCAACGATATTTTTTTCTCAAAAACTTTAAAATTCATGGAAAATTAAAATATTCATGTCGACCTTTATGAGACTCCCAAACACAAGCAGAATCCACCAAAGATCTTAACGCATACAAACAAGCAGGCATGTGGAGACAATCTTATTATCGCCTCCAAATAAGAAGAAGAAGCATTTGATAAAAAAAAAAACAAAAACAAAAAGTTTTATAGTGCTGCAACGTTTTCTCTTTCATTTTCCTCATTATGAAATGGAAAATGAGGAAATTTATAAGTTCGCACACACACACACACACACACGCAGCCAGACTTACAAACGCACAATAATTTATATTTAAAAATATTTAATGTAAAAACAAAGAAAAGGGCGAAAAGGCTACTCACCAGCTGATAAAGTTTTACAAGAAGAAGAAAAAGTTTTCCAACTTGCAGACTGCAAAAAATGAGTGCAAAAAATATATTCAAGACGTTTCTTTTTTGTTGGCAACTTAAACGTTTTCCAAAACTTTTGATGGCAGAAAATATCAAAAATAAAAGTTTTTTTCTTTTGTTTTTTTGTTGTACAATAAAAAAATGCCAGTTTTTGTTTGTGTTATTTCGTGCTTTCGGCCTCTCTGTTTTGCTGGAAACATTCTGTAATTGTTTGGGATGCCGTTGGGCGCTTTAGCTGTCATGTAGTCCTTTTCCTAAACAGTCAAACAGGAAAATGTTTGCAAACTTCTTTTGAAATATTTCAATTCTTTATTTAACTAAAAGAAATAGTCGAGCGAATTGCAACAGGAGGCTTCTAAGACTTCCAGCAAATCAAGGCTTTCTATGACAGGAGCTGTAACTTTTACAAATTCTTCCGCCTGCCGGATCGCAGCCGTAATACCGTGTTCGAACATGCATTTTTAATTGAGTCAATTTAATTTTAATTGCTCAATTAAATCTAGTATTTACACATACTCAATTCAGCTGACTTAATTAACATTTACTTTCAGTCTAATATTTTGTGTCTAAAATTCAAGGATATCAGTGAATTACTGTTGAGTTGAAAAATAGCCGAATTTTTTTTATCAAAATAAAAGATACAAGAGACAGTCAAGCGAAGCTTTCAAGACTTGCAGCAATTCAATGCGAATTGCCTTACAAGACGGGCGATTGGTTGAAGCTTTGTATGACAGGGGCCTTAACTTTTACAAATTCTTCTGCCGAAGCCCTGATACCGTGTTCAGACATGCATTTTTAATTGAGTCAATTTAATTTTAATTGCTCAATTAAATCCAATACTCACACATACTCAATTCAGCTGACTCAATTAACATTTACTTTCAGCCGAATATTTTATATGTCTAAAATTCAAGGATATCAGTGAATTATTGTTGAGCTGAAAAATAGCAGAATTTTTTTTAATCAAAATAAGAGATACAAGAAACAGTCGAGCGAATCTTTCAAGACAATTTAATGCGAATCGCTTTACAAGACTGACGACTGGCGGAAGCTTTCTATAACAGGGGCCTTAACTCTTACAAATTCTTCTGCCGAAGCCCTGATACCGTGTTCACACATGCATTTTTAATTGAGTCAATTTAATTTTAATTGCTCAAATAAATCTAGTACTCATACATTCTCAATTCAGCTGACTCAATTAACTTTTACTTTCAGTTTAATATTTTATGTGTCTAAAATTCAAGGATATCAGTGAATTATTGTTGAGCTGAAAAATAGCCGAATTTTTTTTAAATCAAAATGAGAAATACAAGAAACAGTCGAGCGAATATTTCAAGACAATTTAACGCGAATTGCTTTACAAGATGGGCGACTGGCGGAAGCTGTCTATGACTGGAGCCGTAACTTCTTTCTCCTGTCGGATCATTCAGCTTGAAAACACGATTTTAATGGAAAAAATTAAACGATTAAAGAAAATTTAGAGACAGTCTTCGAAGCCCCAGCAAGTCTTACAAATCAAAATCGGAGCGTCTTATCAAGCAAAAATGAGATAAAATTTTACAGGAGTTGAGGCAGCATCGAGATAAAATGGATTCCAGAGGCGTTGTTATTTAATTCGATTCGAAATGAAAACCTTTCGAAATTCTATGTTAAAAGAATACTAAGTTTTCGAACAACATCCGTTTCGAATCGAAATACATAATAATCTCCCAGGACATCAGGGTGTATGTGGAAATGAAGGGGCGCATAAGCAGGCCAAGATGGGACCTTTATAAGCAGCAGTAAAATCCTGATAAATAAAAAGTTCTCAAAGAATTCAAACACGTACCAAAACAGTTGGGCTGTAGAGCAACATGTCAGGGGGAAAATCATGGCACACGATATCGATCGAAATTTCTATTTAAATTCTATGAAAATTTCGATCGTTATCGAATAGGGCGACATGGCCCCAGGGGAGTTACTCTATATTATGATGAGAATGAAATTATTTTCTAAAGGATTTTCTTTCGCATCGCCTTACAGAGTAACCCCCTAGAAACAGACGGAACTCTACTATCGTTCAAGCCATTCAAATTCTCTGGCTTAAGACAAAATAATTCAGGACAAAAATTTTGGAAAAGAGTCGAGATAACAACAGGACATACAGACTTAAAGACTTATTGACATGAATTTCGAATTAATGGTGGTTAATTTTTTCAATTATAAATTAATTATAAAATGAATTCACTTACTTCTTTTTACATTCGAATACAGCACAGGGCATGGGTAAGACTCTGGTGACCCCAGTGGGTTGATTGTAGTGGTTACTTGAATGTCTAAATGAAGTCATGACTGGAAACTTTTAATGCTGCACGCGCTGTCAGGAGGAGTATAAATCGTCAGCCGGGCGATATCTGAAAAGCAATTAAAATTAAAAAAAAAAACTTTAAGAACAAATTAAAAATATAGTTTTTTGAACTTAATTCTAGAGTCTTCCTTAGCAACAACAACAATTCATAACAAAACATTAAGTTTGTATGCATCATACTCTGCTCTTGTATTGTGCTTCCCCCCGTATACTTGATATTATTAATAATGTTACTCATACGTCACAATAAACTCGTACAAGATGAATGGTGAGATTTCTGTAAGAATTTTAAACACCCTTAACGAAGTGTAGGAAGTGTCTACTCTTCTGTGGGCTTGGAAATACCGATTTCACGTACAGACAGATGGACAGACAGACGGACATCGCTCCATCGTCATCGCTATTCCAGAGTCCAGAATATATAAGCTTTATGGGTTCCCATATTAATATCATAAAGATATTATACATGGAATGACCAACGCTTTTACTTTTTGTGAAGGGTAGAACCAGAAAGTTAAAGGATTTTATGGACATAAATCTGATTCGATTTAAGACTGCCGCACAGATTAAACTGCATATAAAATCTACTGCGGAATACAACTACTAAAAATGTTAGGATTTATGAAGAAGTACAAACACAAACACACACACACGCACACAACTTCATAAATCATACGAGCACTTCATTTTACATTCATGATAAAATATCTTGTAACGTACAGAGATGCTGCAATCAATTGTTTCTCAATATGTTGGCAATGTTTTTTCAACATTAACTTTATTGTTTATTCTTAAATATGTGCTGAGGCTTGTGTTTGCGTGTGTGTGTGTGTGTATGCAAATTTTATATTTAGAGCAATATTTACAGTTACATCTACATGCAAACAAATTTCCTTCTTGCTTTGTTGCATCTATTTATTTATTGTTGCAGTATAAAATTTATGCAGACAACAACATTCTGCAGGCATAAATTCAGCAACTGCATGTTCCTTTCGAAGCACACAAATTTCCATGCAGCCGGAGTCGTAAGGCCCGGCATCTCCGTCGAACGTTGCAAGTTTCCTTACAATTGTGTTGGAAAGTTTTACATTTTAATAATAAATGAATCAATAAGTAAAATGCTTATGGCGCACTCATTATGCGGTACGACAGTCAGTCGTATGCAGAGTAATAGAAAATTATATTCAACATGAAATAGATTTTATTTATTTTTATTATTTTTTATTTCTCATGATATCGTTTTACTTAACTTGGCTTGGTTTGCGAACATGTTTCTTTCCTTACACACTCACTGTGGTACTGCTAATGAAGCACTACAAATCTAATTATTTATGATATAAATCTTCAGTACAATTCTATTGCCTAATATGACTTACACACACGCACATACATACACGCACACACACGCTCATGCAGGCGTCTATGCATCCCTCTGTTAATCTCTTTATTTATTATTCTACTTAAATATAATAATTTTTATTTGCCTTAATAATTCTTAACAGGTACTTGTCTTAATGCTTAACCCATTTACGAGTAACGATACACCAGGTTACACAATCCTGTTTATTTATTTATTAATATGACACGTTACTTTGTTAGCTGGTGAACTACACCCTAAAAATGTTTGCCATTTTACTTAAGTGTTCCATACATTCTGATTTTCATCTATTATAATATACTTGTTTCCAAAAGTACTTATTCTAAAAAGTACCTCATTAAGTTTCCAGTTTCCCTTCAACTGTTATACATTAAAAAAGGATATGTTCTAATAAGTACCTTTTACAATTAGTACTTTTTTAAATAAGTGCTTTTAAGTACTTTTCTCAAGCAAATATTCTAAAACACAACCCTTCTTGTAAAGATAATTTTTAAATTAAAGAAAAAGTACTTTTTCTAACAAGTACCTTATTTAAAAAGATAGCTTTTCCATATGTTATATATTTAATAAGAATATCTTCGAATAAATTACCCTCTTCGATAAGTACTTTTTTGAATGTGTGCTTAGAAGTACTTTTCCCAAACATATTTTTTTAAATATAACCCATCTTGAAAAGCATATTTTTAAATCTCCAATAAAGTGCCTTTTCGAAAAAGTACCTTTTCTGAAAAGTACTTTTTTGAAAATACTTTTATAAAAAGGCATATTTTAAGACAAGACGCTTGTGGAAAAGCACTTTTTAAACCCAAATACTTTTTATATATTATTTATAAAGTACCATCATTAAAAATTGTCAAGAAGTACTTTTTTCAAAAAGTATCTTCTGGAAAAGTATGTTTTACTTTTTGAAAAATTTATATTTTAAGACAAGACGTTTGTGAAAAAGCACTTTTTCAAACAGAAGTACTATTTTATATATGTGTTCTATTCACAAAGTACCATCATCAAAATGTACTTTTTTCAAAAAGTACCTCTTAAAAAAGTATGTTTTTACTTTTACAAAGATGTATATTTTAATCAAAGACATTTGTGGAAAAGCACTTTTTCAAAAAAGAGTACTTTATGAATAAAAATAAAGTGCCATAATCAAAAAGTACTTTTCTTAAAAAGTACCTTCTAGAAAAGTTTTTTAAGCTAAAAGTTCATATTAAAAATGTATATGTTCAATTGTGTTTTTGAAAATGATCGTTTAAAAAGAGTACCATTTTCAAAAGAAAATAAGACTATTACACAAAAGTACCATTTCTAAAAGGTGCTGTTGAAGTAAAAAATTATTTTAAAATGGGTACTTCTTGGGAAAGTGCCTTTAATGAGCAAATACTTTCTAAATTAGTACCAAATTATTATCAAAAGTACCATTCTGTACCTGTTCTAAATCAATATATTTAACTCTGATTTAAAATGTTTCGATTATATTAAGTTTTGCGTACCGATATCTCTTACTAATATATTTTACCTTCGAAAAAAAAATACACACATATATTTTATTATCTCAGCTTCTACTTGGCGGTAAGAAACCAGCATCATTTTTAAATGCAGGTACTTATAAACTTTATCACTAACAAAAAAAGTACCAAAACATATTCATAGAATAGCCTAAAGAGAACTCTACTTTGGTAAAGACATGGAAAAAGGTACCATTTTTAACCCTCTTTTAAGTCCTAAAAGTACTTAGAAGTGTGAAGTGAAAATTAGAAATATGTAACCCTAGACACAAACCAGACACGTTAACAGACCTCTATTAACACTCTGTTACATGGCACTGTTAAGCATGAACAATCTGAATTTACATGTTCTACATGGAATAATGGCCACATTTATGGACCAACCCCCAAAAAAAATTTATAGAACATCGAAATAAATCCTTGACTTTCATCAAAAATTAATTCTGTGGTGTAGCTTTGCTGATACGCTATGATTTTTTGTGTACAAAGATTTTTTAATTTCTGGGGAGGACAAGCCAGGATCCTGGGAAAACGGGAATATGTGGGTGACTAAATTTGTTTTGTAGCTCTTGTGGTGGTCTATATATAGTCATAATTCTCAACATGACCAAGTAACACTAATTGAAAATATTTACCTGCATCCATGTATTCATGTCACCCTGTTAATATTATCAATCACTCTGAGAAGGGTTAAGCCATAGAATTTTCTACTTCGAATTATCATTTACACAGCAGTCGTAGACTAAAATGTATGTCTTTCTATAAGCAACCATTTTCTTGCAATCAGATTTATCTGAAAGCATTTTGAAAGCGAACACACACATACAAATTCATGTGGTTTAAGTAATTGTAAGTGCATACAGGTAACACTCAGTTTTAGTACTCCATATTAAAGCACTTTTCTTGTTTGAGAGCGTATAAAATGTGGTTTGAAAATTTCGTTACAAGACACATTTTCCCGGCACAGTTCTGTTCCAGTACAAAAACAAACGGAGTTTAAATTGTACTCGTACGAAGTTGGGACTTCAGTCAATTAAATTGTGGCCCAAGTGCAGTAAAGGACAATAAGGGAATTAAATGGAAGTACTTCCGAGTATGTCGAACTATTTTAGGCGCAGCCGATGTCAAGATTTACATGAAATAATTTCTAAACATTGAATTTCGAAAATCGTTCTACCGGTTTCATATATATTTCATATATATTTCTAAATTTTATATATATATATATTTTTTAAATTAAAACTAAAAGCTTTTGAATAATCATTTATTAGTTTTGGATATATTTAGAAAAACGTTTGAGTTAAGAAAAATAAAACGAAAAATTCATAGAGATAGGACTTGGAAAAAAAATAATCAAACGGCAACACACGGAATTAATCAAGTATTTTATCATCCGTTTGAAATAATTCTCGTATGCTTTTTCATAATAAAAAATGGCGCAAATAGAAAATGTTATCATATTGAACTGAACCACAAAATAAGTGGTAATAAATAAAAGACACATGAGTTGTGATGATGATAGTGTAGCGGCTTTCGAAAACAGCTGTTCTGTTCTGCCAAGTAAGTTAAATATATAAAACTCTTGTTGACTTTCCCTGGTGCTTTGGAATATATATCAGATCTTTGTGAATAAAAAACAGTTTTCAAAAATTGAATTTAAATTAAATTTTTAATAACTTTTTACCCACTTTGGACCACTGTTTTCGCTAATACAGAGTACATCCTTTAACGGGTTAGCTGTAATTTTCGTTTTTGATATTAAAAATATAATTTTTAATATTTAAATTATATTGAAATGAGGTTATTTTTAAAAGTTCACAATTCTTTTTCGAGATTTAATTATTTGGGATTTTGTTTAAAGTCTACTGACGATTCGATAATAAAATGAAGCGTAGAAACAAACGTAACCTGTTAATTAACAAAAGCATTGTGTTTATTGTTGGTTATTTCTAAATGAAAAATTATATTAACAACTATTTAAATAGTATTCTAATTCATAATGAAACTTTCAAATGAATCAACTACTAATTGGAGATAAAGAAAAAATAAAAACATTTACTGGACTCTTGTAGTTTCGATAAAGACAAATATTTTCAGCTTAAATTTGCTAAATTTATTAAAATTTTAGCTTTTGTTTTTTCAGAGCAAACAAAAAAAACATACAAAACAGTTCCTTTTTATAGACGCATACAAACACACAATGCCACCACTGGGACAGCCCCTGCATTCTTCATATTGTATGAGGTGGATCCCTGGGCGATGTTGTAAACAGTAATTTTATTTCGTGTTTTTGTTTTTGATAAACAAAACTTTGCATGCTAAAGTTTGCATGAATTCAAAATATTGATAATTTAGCAGGAAACTAAAGCTCCGAGGTGTGTCATTTAATAAGCGCTGCGCTGCTAAGCAGCAATAAAAAGTTTGAATTTTTAGCGGAGTTGCTAATGAACTCACCAACGTTGAGGTGTTGTGGTGGAGTGCAAAGTTTTTTTGTTTCCTAAATATCTGAAAGTAAATTGAAATGTTTTCAAAAATTTCGAACAGAGTAAATGAAACAAATTGTTTGCATCGTGTGTGGGGGCAGGCGATCAAATATATGCACACGTGGTGGGACGCTATCGGAATTGGTTTCATCGTAACACTTCACCAAAATGTGAAAAGTAATTTCGCCGATATTAATATGAAATATTCCACTCTAAATAAAAATTCCAATTTGTTAAGCATTTTAGGAAAATTTAACTTGAGCCTTAATAACAATTTTTAGGTTAATAATTTCAATTCTATAGTAAAAAATAAAAAAACAATCATTTTAAAAATATGAGTCAAATATATTCAATCATTAAATATTCGTGCCACTTTATTTGCTCATTGACTAAGAAGTTTTCTTTCGCTACATTTTCCTCATAGAAAAACCATATTGAACCAGCATATTTTTTTACTTCCACCATCTATTCGTCAGACGAAATATTACAAAAAAAGATACCATCTCGACTAAAAAGAAATTAAACATTTTGCAGAAGAATATTCAAGAGAGATTCTTGTCTTGTGAAAAAAAATAGTTGAATGATTAATAAAAGAAGCAATAAAAATTGCAGTTCATTAATTTAATTAAACAAGGAAATATTGAACTTTTCGCTGATTCAAGTTTTATATCAGAAAAGAAAAGAACAACTAAAAATATTTTTTGCGAAAACAAATTGCAAGACTAATTAGCAGTAACAAACTTTATAAATAATTCTTTTCTTTTTTTTTGAAGAATTAAAATTTCTTTTGTTATTTAAAAATATTTCTTTAACTAAGAAAACAATTCGATAACTGAATATTATGATATTAAATATTTAAATAGAACACAAAAAATATTTAGCAAAACTTTAGCAGCAAAATGCCTTCGAGTGTGCGATAAATTTTATTGCAGCGTGTAATTTTACTGCCACTCACTTCATTGTCATAACAAACAAACAAGATAAAGCGTGTTTTTAAGTTGGCAACACTCCTTTAACTAGCGGCCATTTTGACAGCTGTCAAGTGATTTATATTTCAAAATTAATAGATTGACAACTGAAAAATGTTTCTCAGGAATGGATTAAACGATTTTGATTAGTTTTAAAGTGGTCGACGTTATTTTTAAACGTCAACAGCTGGAATCGATCGGCGAGGTCGTTTCAAAATTATTCTAAGAAAAAACTCTTTGAAAAATTATAATTTTAAGTTTTTTTAATGTACTAAAATCCACCATCCATTTCGAATTGTTGCACATTCACAGAGAATCTGAATTCAGGTGCGCTATTTAGAACGCCACTAGTTTGGTGTTTGATTGGGTTTAACCGTTCAAAAGTTATCAGCGGGTCACATACTTACACACCCACACAGCCACACCCACACATACAGAAATAGTGACTTGGTCTCAGACTTGGTCAGGACAGTTTTCTAGAATCTCAAAACGTAGAGATATAAAGAGAATTTAATTTTCTTAAAATAAACTGTTTTGTGTTTACGATTTTCCTAGCGCGTAGTCAAAAATGCTCCACATTTCCCCATTTAACGTCAGGAATGGATGATGATTTATTAGATAATATTTAAGGATAGTCTGACTCAAGGACAATAAACACAGCGAGTGAATTGGAAACAATATTCAACAAAAATACTACCGGCAATAGAGCAATTCTACTCAATCTATTGACTCTGCTCTGGCAACACAGTGCTACAGAAAATTTTTCCAAAGGCCATCTTACGTTATCCCCTCGATTTTTTTTACTGGCATTAACGTATTGACGGAGCAGATTTACACAATGAGGAATTTGTTAAGGGATATAAAATCACTTAATTGATCTCTATTTTTATTTATTTAACTTAACGAAGGAGGTCCCGTAGAATGGTGACTCCTGCTTTAGAGAAAACAACAGGCCTATTGCGGCCTAAGTGTAATCCTTGAGAGGATTGGGATGACTTATGCCCCTCTTTTCAACCTAACCTAACCTAACCTAACATAAAATCCTTCATGTTATTTTGAATATAATTGGGGCTGCTAGGCCCAGCCCACAAAACAATTAATCAAAACAATGAAAAAGTTACACTGGTGTTACCAAAATATTCAACGTACGTCGAATGTGGAATGTTGGCCAAGTTGAAGGACACAGACTGAATGTGACAGAGGCCTTAAGAAACCGTGTATTTGAACTCAGCTTTCAGTTGAAAAAGGCAACGGATTCCAAAACCAAAGAAAACCGTTTTAAGCAACAAAACAAATTTTGAGTTTATTAACCAAAAAAGGCGAAATTGACGCTGCAACTCTAAAACCAGCAATCAAATATTTCAGTAATTAAACCGGCCAAAGAACTAAAAGAAGGATACAAACAATTACCATTCTCATTTAAACAAAAATTTTAATACAATTTGAGTAGCGAATTTAAATTGAATTTAAATTTATTATATTTGCTTGACATCATATTAACGTAGCCTGAAAGTCAATAATGAAGGACTCATGCCCCCAACCAACTGCCAAAGAAAACAAAATCCTACAAGATTGACTTCTCATCTAACAAGACTCCACAAAACTGCAAACCGCAAGAAATTTAACCCCAAGAATCCTACACAACTTGAGGTGAATTGAATATATAATTCCAATACGAAACTTTTCAATTCTCTCCAACAGCAACAGAACTTCGTGGCCTTAAAACAAACCAACAATAATGCGAGTTATTTTCCCAAATCAAAGGATTATGTAAGTCATCGTGCAGGATCCTTGAGAAACATATTGAAATGTTTTCATGTGATTACAGTTGATTCCTAAATGCAACTGATTTGTTGCACATAAAACAAATTTAAAGGAAATAAATCGATACTTTAATGCAGACAGTGAGAGAGTGTGTGTGTGTGTTTGCTATTGAATGAATAAGACAAAAACTTAAAACTTGAAAGTGAAATTAAATCCCCTAAAACGGACTTTCGTTGCACAGTGAGACTTGTTAACGAACAACAAGACACAGAAAAATAGTCTGAACAGCAATTTTCTCTAAAACATGATAAACATTTTAGTACAACACAACGCTTGAGAAAACAAGCAGACACAAAACAAAACAGGACAAGACAAGACAAGACAAGACAAAACCATTCAAGAACCCACAATGCAGCGCAAAAGAGATTGAAACGAACGTCGCAACAAACGGAAGGGATAAAATAATGAAGTTAAAGCAGCTCCCGCTCCGATTTGTCTGACAAAACAATACGGAGACAAAAATTTCTAAAAACATTTCCCAAAAAATTTAATAGAATATCTTCACAGTCGTTGCGAAATCTATTAACCCACACAGCACCGGAACGACTTTTCTTCATAAAAATGTGAAACAGAAAATAGAAATAGATTTCTTTTTTAAAAATTTTATAGATTCTTAATTTTTATGAATCAGGAAGTCGAACAAGCGATGTTGGTGCGTGCGTAGGTGAAATCGGGGCTCCGAAGCCCCAAGAAAAGCTAAACATTTCACACTGGGACTGATGTCTTGGAAATTGTATTAAAATTAGCCAAATTTAAAACGGTGTTGTAGAGCTGGAAAACTAAAATTGTTTGCTGGTATATAAAACAAAATTGCTCGTTAATTTTGGTTTTTTGTTAATTTAAAAAAATATTAAATTGGTAACAAAAATTAAACAAAATCGAAAAACTCTGTTCCAGGGTTGGATAATTGAAGCTGTTTTTGGTACATAAAAATAAGAAACTAAAATAGTTTTTGAAAGAAGAATGCTGGTCAGCAAAAGTTGAGGCTTTGGTAAGTCTCTTCGAGTAATTCCATATCAAATCGACAACGACTTAGACACGACTCCTTTTGATTTGGATGAAATCCGATCAGAAAGTTTCTTAATGTCGCCAATTTCATATTTTCTATGACACTCGAAAGAAAATATTGAATGTATAGAAAATTTTATTTTTTGCAAAAATTTAATAACTGCAAAGTTTTGAAATCTCTCAAATATTTAATCAAACAAATTATTTTATATATTTTAACTTTCCGGTAGGAAAAGAGAAATTTAAGAAATCGGAAAGTTAATGGTTCTACCCCGTTTTGTAAAAAATAGAGTTCTCATCAGATCTCTACGTTTTGAAGGGCTACGAAGCTTCCCTGACTAGTTCTGAGAGACCGTAACTATGTATGTATGTGTATATATATATATATATATATATATATATGTGTGTGTGTGGGTGTGTGTGTGGGTGTAGGTGTGGGCGTGATTGTGGACGTGGGAGTGTTTGTGTGTGCCTGCGACCCGCTTGTAACTTTGGAACGACCGAATTCGACCAAACTGATGGAATTCTAAAGAGTTGTACTGAACTTCGATTTCCAGTGAATTTGAACCGATTCGAGACGAGCTTTTTTTAATATTAAAAAAAATTATAAACATGAATTTTTCAAAATCACTTTTTTTATAAAACTTTTAAACGGCATGGCCGATGGATTCTACAAATTAATCGGTTAATACTGTCGTGAGATGTCATGAACGAAAAAACTCTGAAATTATAAATTTGATCAGTTGGTCTTCTCGACTCTTATGTAGTTCCCAAAAACTATATCAATTACCTCTTTTCACGTAGGAATCGGTTGATTTGAAAATTAAAATAATAATAATTTAGCTCGAAGATCTCAAGACCAGAGAACAGTGAAAAGAATTTACAGGGATGCGCTTGACGATCAACGTTTTCTAAATTTTTTTCTGACCTTTTCAATAACAGCGTTAATTTTTGTTTAAAGATCCTGAAACTTTGAAAAATATTTTATTATATATAATTTTATGAGCCAACTGTTCGAAAAGTGCTTTGAATTCAGAAACACGTGATAAATATTCCAAAGCACAAGGGAAAGTCATCAAGAGTTTTTTTGTATTTAATTTCCTTGATAAAGCAGAAAGCCGCCACACTTTCATCATCACAACTCATGTGTCTTTTTATTTGTTCCCACTTATTTCGCGGCTCAATTGAATATGACAACAGTTTCTATTGGCCCCAACTTTATTATTAAAAAAGTGTACGAGAATTGTAACGCACTTTTGTTAAGTTCATGAGTTGCCGTTCGGTTATTTTTCTTCATGTTCTATTTTTCTGAATATTTTGTTTCATGTTTCTTAAGTCAAACTTTTTAGTATGCATTTTCTTAAGCACTTTTTTGAACATTTTTGTCTTATTATTTTTCTCAAAACTTTTAATAAAATTATGTGTCCAAGAGGCTTGAATTTTTTCAATAGCGGTTAGGATAGAAAAACAATTATATCTAAGAAAGCTAAAACATATCCTTAAAAATTTAGGATATTTTTAGAGAATAAATTTTTAATTACCTTTTAAAATTTAAACTTTTTAATTAAACAGCCAAGTGTTGCAATAAAAACATGTCTAAAAAAGCAAAAATATAACCTTCAATATCTTAGCATCTTTCAACACAAAATTTCAAACAAAATAAAGTTTTAAAATTTAAACCTAAACGTGCTTAAATATTTAAATTAAATAGCCAAAATAATAAAATAAATCTTCAGTCCTTTGACTTAAATTCATAAAACAGCGAGTCTTAAATTCGTAATTACCTTTCACAGAAGTTAAGGAAATATATAGTAAAATCTTACAGCTCTATAGGAAATAATATTATCGGTTATTATTATTAAAATACAACAATTGATGTGGCAAAAGCATTTGAAAATATTTAACATTTCCTCGCCTCAATCAAACATTCCGTTTATGAAATCGTGTTCTGTTATCTGTTAATCTTCCCTGCAAAAAAAAAGAAAGAGAACAAGAAAACCGGAAAGAAAACAAAACGGTTTCCCGGTAACAATTCTGCTCGTCCAAGTATTAAAATGTTTGAATGTGTGCGTGTGGTTTTTCTTTTCCAGTCTCTTCTCTGTTTCGTGTTGGCAGTCAAGTAAGCGAAGTCACATTTGATGGACATCAAATTGTCGGTTACGTGTGGCGAATACAAAACGATAGAAATAGAAAAGCATCTACAAAAACGTGTTCATTAAAATTGGAACAACAACAACAACATCTCCGCTAATATTTATTACCACTCCCGAATTCATCAAATTCTTAAATAAATTTCACTTAAAATTCATCATCTTAAATCAATTTTACTGAGACTTGAACGTTTAACTATCAAGAAAATAAAAGGAAGTCAAATGAACTCGATGGACCGGCTTGACTTTTTTTCATCTCTTTTTCCTTAATTTCATTTTCAAGTGGCAAAATACTGCAGCCGAGACACGTTCCAAGTTTAAGGTGTGCATGTTTGTGCATGTTTGTCATGTCTGATGACTATGAAGTTAAAAAAATAGATTCTGCTTCTTCTTTATAACCCCTAAAATTAGCACAATTGAGTCATGCCAGTTTTGAATAGCAGGTTTTACTGGTTATACGTTGGGTATCAATTAATTAATACGATCGTGTAATTGAAAGTCGGCATACGGGGCTCATCTGAGGAAGTCTTTGCACTGCAAACTTATTGATCTCAATACATTTTTATAACCTTCACAAAAAAGTAAAAGGCTTTGTCATTCCGTGTGCAATTTCCTCGATATTAATATGGGACCCCATAGAGGATATATATTCCGGCTTCTTATGAATAGCGATGACGATTGACTGATGTCCGTCCGTCCGTCTGTCTGTCCTTCTTATTTTACGGCTTTCCCAAGACCCCAGAAGAGATATATACTTCATTCTAGGACTGGTGGATTAGAAATGAACTTAAATAGGGTGGTATTGAAATTCAGAATAAACCGAAATACGGTTCCAGAGCTGGGAATCTATTTCTGGACACAAATTTATTATCCAAATTCAATAATTTTTTGTTTGTTTGTAAATTGAATATATTTTATGCATTGGGAAGTCTATTAACAACTACAAAATTAAAATATTTTTTCCAGGGATGGGGTATTGAAATTTTTTTGGCACACTCAGTATTTTGTAGTACCTGTAAGAACTAAAATGTTTAAGAGTTTAAACTTTTTCTTAAATAAACTCGCTGCATACATCATGACGAATTGCATTGGAAAAAAATATATTCAAAAATCAAAATTCCCTTTCCAGGGGTGGGAAATAATTTTTTTTTTCATTTACAAAAGTAACGAAAAAGTCGAATGACGTTTTTTTTTGCTAACTAAAACTACTTTATAACTGAATTTTATAAAATTTTTTTCCAGGGATGGGAAATTAAATGTTTTTTTTGCACATCCAGTATTTTGTAGTACCTGTAACAACTAAAATGTTTAAAAGTTTAAACTTTTTCTTAAATAAAACTGCAGTAGACATTATGAAGGTTTGCATTGGAAAAATATATATTAAAAAATATTAACATTTTCTTTCCAGGGGTGGAAAATTCATTTTTTTTTTTTCATTCATAAAAGTAACCCAAAAGGCAACTGACGTGCTTTTTTTTTGCTTTTTGCCAACTAAAACTATTTTATAACTGAGAAAGAACAAAATTGGTACTTAAAAATATATGTAACGCCAGACGTACGTTGGTGAAGGGTATATAAGATTCGGCACGGCTGAATACAGCACTTTTACTTGTTCATATTCCACATTTTATTTGTGATAATTTTGCCAATTAAATAATATTTTTAAAATCTTCTAATAGCGCTGTTGCGATTTGTCTTCATTTTATAAATAATTATTTGTTAGTTTACATAAACACGCACACACACACGATAATTTATTAATATAATTTATTTAAGACATTAACATCTTGCAATTATTATTTATTGTAATTAACGTAATAAAATGTTATGAATAAGAATGAAAATGAAACGAAAGTTGTGTAATTCAATTAGGAGAATAACGTTTCATATAATGAAATGAATATTATGAATTCGTAATACTTTTCTTTATAGGATTTAGATTTAAGTTCAAAAATAAAAATAAAAAGTTTGCAACAACATATAATACGATGAGATCCTTAAATGGTTTTGTGGTTTTATTTCTATATATTAAAAGTTGCAGAAGCAGAAATTAATTTCGTTTTCGGTGAACATTTTCGTACAAACTAACATTCAAGTGTGTGGATAGTATTTTGGATTTCAACTTCAGCAAAATGTATACGGCAACGCACTCATACATGCACACAATTTTAGTTGTTTGTTGCAGTAGAATTAATTGCATTTGAAAAACAATTTTCCTTCGAACTTCTGTAGAGTTTTGCAATACAAAAACTCTTGTTCTTAGTCTCAAAAATAATGTAACTTAAATATTCGAGCTGTTGAATTGAAATGAATGAAGAGGAGTTTAATTATTAAATAGTCAAGATAATTTATTTATTGATATAAATCATACAATTAAATTCATAATTATTTGAATATATTGAAAACATCTTTAAGATCCCCCAGGGCTTAAGTTATATTATTTATTTTATTTTATTTATTTATTTGTCTTTTTTTTCTAAAATGAAGTTTCAAAAATAACTTTAAAATTGGGTTTGAAGTAAAACACTGTGATGGTCTGCTATATTTTGTGTCATATATTTTGATTTCACTCTTATAAAAGTGTAATAGAGCAAATTTTATACGAAATTTTTTTTTATTGAATTATCAGAGGCTTATAAGAGTTTAATAGAGCACATTTATTAAGAAATTTTGTTTTATAAAATTACGAGAGGCTTATAACAGTGTAATAAGGCAACTTTTGTATGAAATATTAATGTATTAAATTATCAGAGGCTTGTAAGAGGGTAATATAGCAAATTTCACATGATATTTAAATATATTATATTACGAGAGGCTTATAAAAGTGTAATAGAGAAAATTTTATATAAAATTTTGTTTTATTAAATTATTAGAGGCTTATAAGGGTGTAATAGAACAAATTTCATATGAAAATTTGTTTTATTAAACTATGAGAGTCTTATAACAGTGTAATACAGCATATTTCATAAAAAATTTCGTTTTATTAAATTATGAAATGCTTATTACAGTGTAATAAAGCAAATTTCATAACAGATTTTCATAGAAAATTTTGTTTTATTAAACCATCAGAGACTTATAAGATCGTAATAGAGCAAAACTCTTATAAAATTTTGTTTTATTAATTTATGAGAGACTTATAAGAGTGTAATAAAGTAAATTTCAAATGAAATTTTGTTTTATTAAGTTATGAGAGGTTTATAAGAGTGTAATAGAGCAAAGATAATATGAAATTTTGTTTTATTAAATTATGAGAAGATTATAAGAGTGTAATAGAGCAAATTTCGTATGAAATTTTGTTTTAATAAATTATGAGAGTTTATAGGTGTTTAATGGAGCAAATTTGATATAAAAATTTATTTTATTAAATAATGAAGGATTTAAAAGAGTGTAATAAAGCAAATTTCATATGAAATTTTGACTTGTTATATTATAAGGGGCTTATAAGAGTATAATAATGCAAATTTCATATGAAATTTAAATCTATCAAATTATGAGAGACTTATAAGAGTATAATAGAGCAAAATTCATATGAAATTTTGTTTTATTAAATTATGAGAATATTATAAGAGTGTAATAGAGCAAATTTCGTATGAAATTTTGTTTTAATAAATTATGGGAGGCTTACAAGAGTGTAATAGAGCAAATTTCACATGAAATATTTTGTTGTTATATTATCAGAGACTTATAAGAGTGCAATAAAACAAATTTCATTTGTGTTATTACGCTGTTATTAGCGTCTTATAATTTTTATGAATAAGGGGGTCAATATATAAAAAAGTTGATAAAGTTTTAAGTCTCATTGTGTGTTTCGGGACATGCGCTAACTTTTTTTAACTTTCCCCTGGGAAAATTTAAAATTTTCAAATATAAGGAAGTTATTGGTTTCAGCTTGCTTTAAAAAAATCGAGTTCTCATCAGATCTCCTTGCAATATTGGTGAACAGGCAGTCAGATTGACAATTTGTTTGAATCCGATTTCTAAAGTTCTGTTTGCGGTGTTAATTTCAGACTTTTAAATATTTTGAAACCCACAATTATATTTATCAAGTTTTAAATATATTTTTTTATATATGAAAGTATTGTAAGAATATATTTTTCTAATATTCACACTAATTTGAATAAAATAACAAAATACTCATTCAAAATTCAGTTTGTGATCGCGGGCATGGCAGTAAATCCGGTGTAGGCAGGTGCAGATTTCAACAGCATCATACCAAAATCGGTCGCATTATTATCTCTGCTCTGACGGCATTTAAATGTCAGCGTTTATAATCCAGTCGACACATGAAAACGAATGATGCGTTGCGTGCCATCTGATCATTTGAGGCACGTTTGTTGTTATTATTTTAATGGCTGCTTAGCGATTTAGAACTTTTTTGTATTCCTACACAATTCACGTATTTGCAAAGTGGCTGTACAACTTTTGGCTTGTAAGCGTTGTATAGGCCAATAAAGGGCGATGAGGTCGTCAAACAGTCAATCGGTGGGTTAAGCGTATCAATAATTGGCGAATGTTGTTAATTTTCATGGGTTTTGTGCACGCAACTACAATCGAATTGTTATTTGAAAGGACTTATTTATTTGCAAGTGGGAAACTGCAGGAAAAGGACAACCAGGAGTGAAATTTATAAAAACAAGTACTCAAAAAGTGTTTGTTCACTTTTAACATGTTCAATAGATTTTTTATGAAATTTATCCTACTTTTCTGTTGTGAACGTTTTTAAAAAAATACTTCAATAAGTTACTCAGTCTGCTGTCTGTTAATTAAAAAAAAGTTTAATCTATTTAAAATAAATGCCGCAAAACTGAAAAGTTTTCAGGATACTTTTTTAATTAAAAAAAAAAAAAATATTTGCTCTTGTGCTCTCTGTTGCGTTCTCAGTATTCTTTTTCATCTCTTAATTGTCTTTTTATATGCCTTTTATTAGCTTTACTGCTGTTCTTATTTGTATCGAACTCTGCTTTTGTATTGTGCTTCTACGCGTATAAGTAATATTATTAATAATATTACTCATACGTCACATTGTACTCGTACAATTTTAATGGTGAAGCTTGTGTTCTTATCTTCTCATAAAGTGCAAGTATTTTTGCACGCTTTCGAAGCACATTAAAATAGTAATAAAAAATAAATCGAGTTTGAAAAACCAAAGGCGTTTTCGTTTCTAGAAAATATTTTAAGGGCGTATGTCCGCTGGAGAAATTTTATAAAAAACAAGAAACATTTTTTAAATTGTATTTCTATTAATTTACAAAATTATTAAAAATCAGTTGCAAGTGAATGCCTCTCCAATTTATTTCTTATAAAAATTATATATTTTATCCCTCTAATTTTTCAGTTCATGAATCGCATTAAGAGCGGCATTTACACACAACCGAATCTGTTTATTTGTTTAATATTATTTTTTAAATGTTGTTTTCTTTTGAAATTTAGTCAAGCATTCATCGTTTTTGTGTTCAAATGCTTCGCAGGTAGTAATTAAAGGAAAATTGGTTATTATGGAAAGCAAAAGGGACTCGAGTGAAATGCTTGAAGCTCTGCTTTATTCATATGAAGCCAAGCACGAGTGGATGTAATTTAACATGTTAAAGCAAAGAATAAGTGAATAAGTGAATTAGAAAAGAACTGCTGACTGCAAAATGGATTTGACTTCAAGGGAGGTAATAAAATAGTTTAAGTTTTATTAAAAAAAAAAGACTTGAATAAATAAAAGTCACTTAAATCATAAATAATTTTAAATCTCAAATAAATTTACAAGGTTATCCTTATTAAATAAATGTACAAAAAGAGGGATACATTTTATACAGTCTACTTAAAACTAATCCGAAAATGGTTTAAATTTTCCAAAACTAAAACCAATTTTAGGATTTTGCTAAATATTATTGAATACTATTTCTAATACATGAAACTACAAACGAACTTTTCAGTTATCCAACTCTGGAATCATCTACTTGATTTAGGTTCATTTTTAATGCCAACGAATTCCTATTAAATATATAAAACTCAAACAATTTATATCGATCAAGTTACTTTAATAGCAAAAGAAATATAGTTTTCCAGCTCTGGAGAAGTCCTATTAGCTTTTCTGATATCAAGTGCTAACAAATTTGCTTGAAAAATATTATTTACATTTAATTTATAAAAAAAGAAAAAAGTTGTCTGTTAATTTTTTTTAATAAAAATATTTAATTGACCAACCCTGGAGTCGTATATACGATTTTTTTTTTCAAATTTTATTAACAATTCAAATTTCTTTATAATTTATAAATTATGATTGATTAAAAATAAATACGTTTATTTAGTTACTTTGATAGTCTCAAAAAAAAACTAAGTTTTCCAGCTCAGACGCTATATATTTTTATATCTATTTCCAATTGATTTTTTAGATCAATTTTGATCTAAAAAATATATTTGATCTTTTAGAAAAATCAAATATATTTAATTTTTAAAGAAAGTAAGACAATTTGTCTGTTACTTGTATGTTCACAAATAATAAGAAATAAAAATACTTTTAACTAACCAACCCTGGAATCGTATATAAATTCACAATTTTATTCGAAATTTGAATTCACAATTTCAATTTCCTTTCAATATATGAAATAGGTCTATTTAAAAACAAAGAGTTTTATTAAGTTACTTTGATATTATTAAAAAAAACTTAGATTTTCCAGCTCTGGCGCTTTGTACTTCTAGTACTAATTGATTTCTTCCACAAACATCAAATATGTTTCTTTTATAAAGAAAAAGAAATAATTTGTCTGTTTATTTTATGTACAAAAAATTAATTTTCTTTCAATTGTCCAACCCTGGAGTAATATTTAAAATACTTTTAATATTATTAATAATCAAAATTTCTTTATAATTTATTAAATATGATAAATTTAAAATTGAAAAAGATTGATTTAGTTACTTTCGTATTCCCAAAAATAAAAAACTTTAATTTTCCAGCTCTGGCACTTTCTTTTCTTATTTATAGTTCCATTGCTTGCATTCACAATTTCAATATATTTTTATATATAAAATATATTTATTCAAAGACAAATAATTTAATTTTTATTTTAATAATCAACAAAAGCCTTTAATTTTCCAGCTCTGGCGCTGTCTTACTGCGAGTTCTGATTGATTTCTTTTAGAAACATCAAATATGTTTAATTTGCAAAGAAATTTAGACAACTTGTCTGTTACTTTTATGTAAAAGCGAAACATTTTTTTAATTGACCAACCCTGGAATCGTACAGAAAATATTGTTTTAAATCACAATTTAAATCTCTTTTTCATATATAAAATATATTTATTTAGAAAAAAATTGTTTAATTTTGTTCTTTAATAAAAAATAAAAAAATGTTTCCAGCTCTGGAACTGTCTTCTCTAACTTCTAGTTCTTATTGATCTCTTTCCGAAACACTAAATATGTTTATTTTATAAAGAAAAAAAATTATATGTCTGTTAATTTTATGTACAAAAAATTAAAATACTCAGCTCACCAACCCTGTAATCGAATTTAGAAATTTGTTTGAATTTTTGTACAATTTAAATTTCTTTCGAATATATTAAATATGTTTATCTGAAAACAAATATATTTATTTTGTTACTTTAATATTAAGAAAAATACGTTTTCCAGCTCTGGAGCAGTCGTTTCTGGTTAAAGTTGATTTCTTCCATTAAATTTTTATTCTCAATTCAAATTTCTTTTAAATATATGAAATATATTTATTTAAAAATAAAAAGCTTTATTTAGTTATCATGAAATTCCTAGAAAAATTTAGTTTTCCATGTCTGGAGCTGATGTTTTCTTTTTCTTAGTTCACATTAATTTCTTTTAGAAACCTCAAATGTGTTTGTTTTGTAAAGAAAAATAATTTTTTCTAAATATATACGACTTTTATGTATCAAGAAATTATTGAGTTTTCCAACCCTGGAATAGAATTTGCGATTTTGTTTGATTTTTAATAGAATTTTAATATTTTCCGAAGTATCAAATATGTTTTATTAGAAACAAAGTGTGACCCCTATTTTCGTATAATTTTCTATATCAAAAATTGGTTTGCATTTTCCAGCTCTGGAAACGTATTTTGAATTTTTCATGTTATTTAGGACTATTTCCTATACATCAGTTTAAGTCTCTAGTGTAGGAGGGGGGCTTTCGATAGTGCGTTGCAGGTACAGATAGACAGAAGGACATCACTTATATGACGTCCCTATTCATAAGGATCCCGATTATAAATATAATATTTTGTTTGACATTTTTGTGAAGGGATATAAATGGAAGGTAAAACAATTCGGTGCTTTATTTAATTTATTGATTCTTGTTTTGCTCCACTTCCTTAAGTTCGTTAATTTTCATACAGATTTTAAAGGATATTCTATTCAATGAATTTAATATTCCTTCTTTACACAAACTGTGTAGTTGTATGTGTGAATGTCTGAAGTGTTATTCGGTGTACACTCGTCTATATGTAAATTGTTAATCCGCTCTGTAAATAGACAAAAGTTTGCATAAACACTAAATAACACTCACACTCACACACACTCACACACATACATTGGCACATATACACACACTAAAACTGGCGAGTTAAATAGTTACTTCTGTGTACACAAGATTATATATTTACAACAAAAAGGGAATTTCTAATTAATCAGGCATGTCACATATTTCTATCATAATATTTTTCATCCCGTTTTTGTGATTCCGATCAATATTTTTTAAAGTTCTTCTTGTTCCAAAAGATTTTGATTAACGCAATAACGACAGTAAACACAATAACGACAGCAGACTACAACTTGTCAAAAATAGAATACATGTGCGATTGAATTTTTACTATTGCAGGTAACACGGCTACTGGTTGTTGTCCGTGCTATGCTTGTGGTTGCAGTCAAATTAAACTGATTTCCATTTTAGCGAGCGACCATAAGCAGATGCAGTGTTGCCAGTATAATATAAATAAATTTAATTATGGTAGACTTGAAAATATATTGTTTCGTTATACAAAAAGAAACAACAAAATATATTTCCAAGCTAACAAAATTATTCCTTGTCATATATTGTGGACTTTAAAAATATTTGATTGTAACAACAACACTTTTTAAGAGTATTACATATATGAAAGGGACTACACTGGTGTTTGAAGAGAATTCTGCTACATACAACAACTCATGGCTATTGATTTGGTGGTGTCGTTCTAAAAATAATTAAGTAGCTGACTACGAGGCGACGATGGTAGCCAACGAATTTTGTAGTCGGTGTTCGTGTAGCCTGCTGTCGTTATTGTGTTTAATGCTTAACTTGTCATTGAAATAATTAAACTAAATATAATATTTTAATTTGACTTATCTTAATAAATTTTTTTTTATATTTGAAGAAATTTTTCGTTTTTCCTTTAATAAACACCCGACTTTCGGAATAGAAACCACTTTCGATCGGTATTGCCATCTGCGACATGGCTGAATATGACTTAATATCTTTGATTTTTTAATTAATAATTAAATTTGTCGATTCCATTATGAGTATTTGAAGTCTCTTTACTCCGCAGAAATATGTGGATTTTTGTTTGACCCCCTTCTAGGAATTAAAAGCACTTACGGTTGGTATCGTGATCTGTAACATGCCTGAATCTTAACTAAAAATTTTACAACAATATATTTTATGTTAATTACCAAAAGCTCTGATTTAAATATGTTGCAAATAGCGTGTTGTAAAATTAAATGATTCCATTATCTGCTCATATATTGTTGTTGTTTTATTTGTTGTGAATAATTTATGAGGTAAAACTTTTCCAAATTTTAATTGCCAGAACTTTCGTAATACAAAAAAAAAGACCCGCCACGGTTATTTAATCAAATAATTTAATGTGAAAAGAGCATTTCTAACTTATTTTGCAAAACGTTAAGATGAACTTTGAGGCCGTGAATTAAATTTAATTTTATTTCGGGCAGCTGGTTAATAATAAATTTTATAACCTCAAATAAGTTGCTTAATGGTTTATGCCCGTAATCTCAACGAGTGCCTGCGATAGTGCCTTCCTATTCGGCCATATTTTAAGGATAGAAATGAAAAATGTTCAATTTATTTCAATTATCAAGAATTAATAATCTCACGGCCTAAATTATCGCATTCGATACCGATCAGAATTTCAATATCGAAACCCGTTCGATATCGAATGACGTGATTCGTTCCCACAAACTACATAATTTATACTGATCCCATATCATCTGCAGCAGAGTTATCTACCACTTCTACTGGCAAACCACTACACTTAAGAAGTTACAGAGTTGCTGGCTCCATAAAATATTTTTAATAGAGAACCCAGGGTATGGCTGTCTTGGAGGAAATGATTTGAAGTTAATGAGTCTTTTTAATGAAATAAATTGACGAAGATCAATTTTTATTCAGTATATATGAAGTATTCACACCCACTGTGCTATTCAGTCATAATTACCCTGATTACGTTTGGCGTTTTTCGCCTAAAAATACGACAGCTTCCAAAAATTAACAACGAAAACGTGAATTTTTCTTTAATCTATTACAAATTGTCGTATTTGAAGGCGACAAGCGTCAACCGTAATCAGGCTGAAAAATTTCAAATAAAAAAAAAATATTTCTTATGCTGCATAGCAAAAGAATCATAATTGTTTCGTCACTAAACACATTCACCACAGCGGGCGACCGACTACAACGACTGCAACTGCCGCTAACGGCAATTGTCGTTTAGTAGTCAGCTACTGAATTGTTTTAAAGACGACACCACCAAATCAATAATTATGAGTTGCTGTTTATATTTGATATCTGTACATGCGCCAGTGTAGCCGCTTTCTTATGATGAATTCTTTTAAATGATGTTAGTCTTTTAAACTGAATACAAACCACACAAAACATAAAGAGAATTCATAAATTTACTTAAAGAAATAATTTATTATTCTCGTTGTCAGACAAGACAATATATTTTCAAGTTTACAATAATTTAATATATTTATTTTATACTGGCAACTCTGCTCAGCAAAATGGAAATCAGTTTAATTTGACTAGAACCACAAAAAAAGCACGGACAACAACCAGTAGCCGTGTTGCGTGCTGTAGTGAAAGTAATCATTCTCACATGTATTCGATTTTTGACAGGTTGTGGTCTGTAGTCTGCGGCAGTCAATGTGTTTAAAGCAATAGCGCTAGAAATTTTGATCGAATGGCTAAAATTCTTTCATCGAGACTGGCGCTAAAAGATGATAACTATTCACTTCGAGTTACCTTTTTTAGCGCGCGTAAATTATAAAATATAAAAAAATTTGTGCAAAAGAAAAATTGACTTAATGTATAATGGAACAAGAAATTCAGAAAAATGGGACATGATCAAACGGTAACACGGGTATTAAAACGAAAACGTGTTAACATCAGGTTGATACAGTTCTCGGATTGTTTTTCGCAATAAAATTTGTGTAAATAGGAACTGTTATCACATTCAACTGAGCCACCTAAACAGTGGTGACAAACACAATATACACATGAGCACTGAAGATGAAAGTGTAGCGACTTTCGAAAACAGCTGTTCTGCTCTGCTGTGTAAGTTTAATAAAATTGATATTGACTTTCCTGTGTGCCTAGGAATATTTATCATCATATCTTTCTGAGATTTTAACTAAGTTAGAACAATTTAGCCTATACAAATATTAATATAGAAAAATTTGGTTCCGAAACTTCTGTAATTGTTCGATTTTGAAAACTATTTCCTTTCATGTGTCCGATATCGGTAGTCAATTGCATTAAAAAACCTGGTCATTCCAGTACAAAAATAAATGATTTCTAAATGATCTCTGAAGCCCACTGCCTGTGAATTACATTTTACGTATTAAAAGCCGCACTTGTCCGGGTGCAAGGAATCTAACAGGATAATGAAAAAAGGAATGGTGCTCCGCAAACAACACAAAAATCTGTGATTTAATTGCCGTGTAGTACACAAAACCACAACAAAAAAATTGTTGTTATTTACAAAATAAAACAAATAATCGCCAGTGTGAAAATAATATGCTCTGGTTTATTTCGCATGTTAAACCAACTTCATGGCAATAAAAAAGCCAACAAACAACTTCATGCGGCGTTGGCAAAAAAATAAAATAAAAATGAAAGAAAAAAAAAATTAAATGAAACGAAAAAAAGAAGAATAAAATAAAATTGAAAGAAAAAAAAAATTAAATGAAACGAAAAAAAGAACAGATTAAAAATCGATATATTCCGCCACACATGATTAGCTTAAATTGAAATTTGTGTTTTTAATTTATTATTAAAAGTATTTGCTCTCTATCCAAAATTCAAATGCCACAAAAATTTATATATAAAAAGGAGTGTAAATACAATGGAGGCAGCAGCTACACAAGTCGTGGTATAATATATATAGCATAACACAAGACAATTTTCCGCTAAAAAATCTTCAAAGTCTTGGAGTAACCTATTATTTATGAGAAATATTCTGCTTGTTAATCACAGAAAGAGTCTTTTCTTACAGTGTAATAATGATAGCGAGTGTTTTTTTAATTCTCACAACTTTGAATCGGCAACTCTGCTGTAGTTGGACACCTTTTTAACAGCTGATCGTTGCTTTTTATTTAGTTCACTTTGAACTTTTATTATGAATCGACTTTTAGCAGAACAACTCGTGCAAATTGTTGAAATTTTTATTGAAAATAATTGTTCTGTTCGTCAAACTCATCCGTTCAAAATTTCATTTTCCGATGAAGCCCATTCAGTAGCTGACTACTGGTTAAATGGGCACCAAAATAAGCGGAATTGTCGCGTGTAGAGTGATGAGAATCTACAAGCTTTTGTCGAAACACCATCCCATCGAGAGAAAATAACTGTTTCGTGCGCTTTATGGGCTGACGGTGTCATCGGTCCATATGTCAGAATGATGATGGTTAAAATGTTACCGTCAACGGTGAGCGGTACGGGAACATGATTCGAAAATATTTCATACCTTAAATACAATTGAAATAAATAAATAAATAAATTTCATAACTCAATTACATGACATTAATCGTGCTGATAAGTGGTTCCCACTGGCCGCTACAATTGATTTCCTCTAAGAAGTTTTTGATGAAAAACTTATATCACATAATGGCCCGAATAAATTGGCCATTGAGATCGTGTGATTTAACCCTATTATATCGTGTTCGTTGAGGTTATGTTAAGTCCCTTGTCTACGTCGATAAATCACAAACAATTGATCACCTGGAAATCAACAATCGAAGAGTTATCGGTTAAATAAACCCGCAAATGCAGCGTATAGTTGTCGTAAATCAGTGTTCCAGATTGCACCTTCTACGCGCCAGCCGTGGCGTCCATATGACAGAAATCTTAATATTTATATAGGCTAGTAGATCTAACTTAGTTAAAATCCCAGAAAGACATGATGATAACTACTCCTAGGCACACAGGAAAGTCAACATCAGTTTTATTCAACTTACACAGCAGAGCAGAACAGCTGTTTTCGAAAGTCGCAACACTTTCATCTTGAGTGCTCATGTGTATTGTGTTTGTCACCACTTTTTAGGTGGCTCAGTTCAATGTGATAACAGTTCGTATTTACACAAATTTTATTATGAAAAACAATCCGAGAACTGTATCAACCTGATGTTAACACGTTTTTTGTTTTAATACCCGTGTTACCGTTTGATTATTTTCTTCATGTCCCATTTTTCTGAATTTTTTGTTCCATCATAAATAAACAAAACACATGACAGAAATCATGTTTAAACTTGAATTTCATAAAATTTTCATTTAATTAAAACCCGTTTCATTGATATTAAAAACATATTTTCTTGTTTTATTATGATTTAAATTTGCGTCACTCTAGAAAAAACACCCATTAATGCCACGGTTCTAGATTATGTGTTAATAAAATAGTTAAGTTTTACAATTTCAGAAGGTCGTAATACATTTTTGATATTGACTAATTCTTTCTTTTTATGCAGCACAACCTTCAGTACCATATACGGAGTTGGCAAATTTGAGGTTAGGAAGTAAATTGGCTGTCAAATAATGAAATGTCAATAAATCTGCTGTCATTTCTTGATATTTATATAGTAAAAAGTTGGGCAATTTTAATTAAATAAAGAATTTTCATTTTGAAAATTTATTATCATGCATATTGGCTGTTTGAAAAACTTAACGAAACCAACACACATTTTCATCTCAATCATCTTAAGTGAAGAGTGTCATTTTCAATTGGCCGCTTCGTTGTTGTGTGATTTAACGCTGCTCTTGGCGGCCATTTGAAGGACCGCACCTACGTGAACAAATCACGAATCTATTGACTCACGCTCGGAAAGATGAAATTCGGCGATAAAAGCGAAGACTTGTCGGAAAATGTGGCATGAAATTTTTGTGAAAAGAGTGGACTTGTGGCGACGTATTGGAGGCAGACATTTGCCTGATACAGTATTTTGTTATTAATTCCTATTTTTGTAATTTATATTAAAAATGATAAAACTAAATTAATTACTTCCTAACATTAAATTTGCCCACCTTTGAAAGAATATGTGAGCACATGCAGATGCTTAATTGTATAAACGTGTTTTGTAAGAAATTACACCGTTTGTTGAATTATAATCAGGAATACAAAATCCTTCGCTTTCTTTTTCGGTTAATTGAACAAAATTAAGGATATCGTTGATGCAGCAAAAATCACAAGAAACGATAAGACAAAAGCTAACCAACGTGTGACTGACTCTGAATAAGTTTTAGCAATAAAAGCAAATCTATTATTGATAGAAAAAATTAGCAACAACAAAATTAGCAGGGTCGCCTTATGTGAATTGAAACGCACATACACATACACAGACAGATTTCCGAAAAAAAAACAACTATTTTCGTAATAAAACTGGAACAAATAGAAACTCTTTTCACATTCAATTGAGCCCCCAAACAAGTGGGAATAAATAAAAATACACATGATAACTGATGATGAAAGTGTGGCGGCATGCGGAAACAGCTATGCTGCTTTTATTTAAAACAAAAAGTGTACATCAATAAGACGAGAACAGTTCAAGAGCGAATGGATGAGATAAACCAGTATATTAACGACCCTGGCCGGATTATCTCTAACCGGGTCACAAAATATGATGGTCTTTCTAGGGTTAAGTTAGTAAAAATTACTGCGAGTTATTGTACAATGACATAATTATTTCTAAATAGAAATAAATTGTGTAAATAAAAATGATGTAAATAATTGTTTAATTGTTAGTTTTGACACCAGCCGTTTTGCAAACAATTATTTACCCCAATTAATTTAAAAAAAATTAACGCATTTTAAAATTTATTTTATCCGCTATTCCAACATAAATTATTTGGTGAACAAAAATTAAATATTAAATTGTAAACTTATTTATTATTTTCTGGCAGTTTCAAGCAGCCACTTTAATCGTGTGTTATTTAATGCAGAGACTATTTATTTAAGAGGCAACTATCACGCGATTTTTTAATAATTTAATAAGTTTTACCAGCGTTGCCGTGTTGAGTTTTTAAAACAGAGAACGTTACGGTTGTTTCTAGGTAAGAGTGGTGGGATACTTCAGTCGTTGTGGGTTTTAAAGAAAAATAGTCTTGCCATCATTGTCCCGAAAACTTCCCAGAGTTTGGGGATTTCAGTCAGAGATTTTGGAAATGAGAAATAATTGCATACTGACTGTGCTACGTAGTGAGTCTCTAAGAATTTTTTTATAACCTTTTTTTTTGGTCTTAGGACATGACTCAGGGGATAAACCCTACAAATGTTGGACACTGTGTGAAGGCCCAAAAGAGGGGGGCGATTGTTAACAGGACACATGAGGATGGATTAAGAAATAGAGATATTTTAACTTGTGAATTTGCCGATGAGTGTTTTGCTACTGGCAGGAAGCTAGTTTTTGCATCTTCCCGCTAAGAAAATTTAAAATTTTCAAAAATTAGGAAGTTGTTGGTTTTACTCCGTTTTGAAGAAAAAAAATTCAAATTCTTTTCAGATCTTCGAGTTTTTAGTTCCTGGGAAGCTTCCCAGACTGATTCTGAAAACTTGCCACTGTCTGTATTTATGTGTATGGATGTGTGTGTGTGTGTGCGTGTATGTGTCCGTGTGTGTGTTTATGCATGTATATGTATAAGTACGTGACCCGCTCATAACTTTTCATCGGCTTGACTAAATTAATAGAATACTGGTAGCGCTCTCAAGAGCCTTCCCGAACTCCTGTGAATTTTAACCGATTCGAACCGGTAAGTTTCTAGATATTCCAAAGAAGAAACTTAGAAAGAAGCAAATTCCAAAGCACTTTTTTTAATAACTTTTCATTTACTCCACCGATCGATTCCACAAACTAATCAGGTCTTGGTATTGAAAAACCACGTCAACCTAATCGGGTTAAAATCGATCAACCCGTTCATGAGAAATCGTGAAAGAAATAATTCGAAAAAATCGATTTATTTTTAATCTACGAAAATTATATATCTGATCAGTTAATGGTCTCGATTCTTATTTAGTTATCGACAACTACATCAATTACCGCTGTTTACACTCGCGAATCGGCTGATTTGAAAATTTTAATAATTTTGTTGTGAAAATCGTGGAAACCAGGCTGCGAAAGTTTTGCGGTTAAATTTAAGGTCAACCGTTTTCTGTAGGTTTTTTATTATTATTTTGTCACTTTCAAAGTTATAAAAGACTCAATAAGAAATCAGAAAACGGAATAGAATATTCTCACACATACTCATACACACACACTTCTTTACGACTATTCTCCGCTTATAACAACGTGTTTCGCGTTGAAAAACATTTTCATTCCCAACAAGATTGATTGAGCAGAAGTTCCTGCTTTTTAAGGAGAACAATTCGCCTTCTTTTATGCAGCAGCAGGGAGTCAAAGAACATTTTTGCGTATTTTAAATTTCCAAAAGAAGTGAATTTTAAAGCTAATAAATTTGTTTCCTTGTATAAATTTACTTAAAAGAAGTTTTAAAGTTTTAAATGAATCTGTTGTCAGACTGTTGGAAGCACAACATTCTTAAGGCCGCTTTCTTTCTAGTAAATTTTTTCCTTCAAGAACAAAATTATTTGTATAAAGTTTTTCTTTCTATTAGTCGCTGTTGTTGTAGTCTCAAAAAGTGTATTTGATTTGTAAACTCCATTAAAAGTTGCTGCAATTAATGTTTCACAAATAAGTTTTCAAAGTTTTCTCTACGGGAATTCAACAGGGGCAACATTAATTTTAATAAATTCCGATTTATGTTGCAGTTTCAAATCGGCTTTAATGTTTTTGTTACAAAAATAATTTTACAACATTTGCGAGTTTAAAAAGTTGTTTGAATATTAATTATGGTTAATTATTCCCTGTTGCATGAAATATTGCTTGAGTTTCATAAATCACTTCAAAAACTTTCAGAAGGAGAACTCATTTAAACTGATAAATTTAGTGAAGTCTTGAGCAGAAGTCTTAAGAATTGATATGAAATTTTCCACAAACTCTGTTGGTTATTGTAGAAATATTTACATGGAAAAGTGCTGCCAAGTTATATACTGGAAACAGCTGATAAAGTGTAAAGAATGCATCTGCATTTTTTTCTTTAGAATTTCCAAGAAATCATGCGATTTTCAGGGATTTAATCGCTCTTCCCGAGAATTTCTATATATAAAAAATTATTCATTTTCAAACTATAAAATAATTTCTATCTTAAGGCACACCGTATATAATTATTATTATTTTAAATTTGTTTATAAATAAAACTACAAAACACTAGAGCCACTGGCAACTACAGGCTATCGGCTTATGTTGAGTTGTTTTCTAGAAAAAAGTGCTACATTTTTTACACTTTTTATTAGAAAAGGGCACCATTTTATCTATTTAAAATTCTAATTCTAATTATTCAATTAGAAATTAAAGCAAGAGTCCTGACGAAAACTCATTTCCATTTTAAAACTTCTCTAAACTGTCACTTATTTGAAGTGAAAACATTTTCAATGTTTTCTACAAAATGGAGCAGCAGTAAATAATTTAAAATGTATTTATTTATTTCAGGAATTTAATCGACCTTTTTCTTTTTTTATTAATATATCTATTGTTTTATATAAATTATTTTATATAAATTATGTTAGGTTAGGTTGTTAGGGCCATTGCCTAAGCAATGCACTTGGGTCCGTTGATTCGGTCCCGTTGTGATACCCTAAAGCAAGGACCACTCATGAGTCGTCCTCTGCCGCATTAAGCCATCCCGTGGACCTTAGGAAGGCCAATATTCTAGTCAGCTCCAGACTCGCCAGGCTGTCCAAGTCTGGCAGGAAGCTGGAGCGCAGCGCCACTGCCCTTAAGCCGCCCAGGGCAGGACACTAACATAAAAGATGGAGTACTGTTTCTTCCTCCTCTTCATCATTACAACTTCTACAGAAGTCATTGTATTCTACACCTATCCTTCTCGCATGGGTCCCAAAGTTACAATGTCCAGTTAAGACATTCACAAGTTGACGAATTCGTATCTTGTTGACTTTCAGAAGGTCGCGTGTTCTGGGTGGGTCATAGCGGGGCCATGTGGCCCTTGCCATACGACAGTTGATCACGTTATCCCACCTTAATTGAGCGAGCCTATATGATTCGCACTGAACCAAGAACTTGCAATGCGATAGAGGAATGCCTGTGAAGTGACAGATCATAGAGTCATCCATCTCTGTCCCTTCCCTGGCAATTCCATCAGCGATGAGGTTGCCAGGACAGTCGGAATGTCCCGGTACCCAAACAAGTGTCACCCTCGAATGTCTCGCTATCTCATTTAAAGATAGTCGGCATTCGACCACAGCTATGGATGTGCTGTACACACCATTAATAGCAGAGATGGCCGCCTTGCTATCGGTAAAGATATAGATATCGTTCGATATCCTATAATACCTCAGCCATCTAGCTGCACGAGCAATAGCAGAATTTTCGGCTATAAATTGTTATATAAAAATTATTTTATATAACATAAAAACAGCTGCACTACAGTTTGTGCAGTAAGTGTGGTAAAATTCCATGAAAAATACTATAACAAATTTACCACTTTTTTTTGTGGGACATTTAGTTAATTATGATTAAATTGATTAGACAAACTATTTATTAAAATCTGAAGAAAAATAAAAAAACCCCTAAAACATAAACTAACCTGAAGCTATTAAATCCGCAATGCGAACTCCAAATCACATGTTTATGGCTTCAATGCTAAAACCAGGTTTTAAATATCAATATGAAAACACCATGAAATATCTTCCCCATTTCCACACATTAAATACACTCCAGTTGTAATAAATACATTTAGATTTTTATGAGAGTGTATACGTCTTTCCTTTATGATTACGATTATTATTATTATTTCTATTATTATTTCACCAAAATACAACAAACACCTCGTTATAGTGCTTAAATTTACAAATTGTATCCATTTCTTTTTGGGTTGCTCTGAAACAAAAATAAAAATAAAAATTTACACAAATAAAACACAAGAATGCATAAAATATTATTTCGAATGAGAATAAAATAAAAACCATCTGACAGAGTGAAAACAAACATCCCAGAAAAAGGTTAACAATTTCCCGTTTTTTTTCAGTAAAAAGAATATGGAAAGGAAAAGGAAACAATCGAAATGGCGTAGAGCTTTTGATTTATGCGCGAGTTTTACGAGTCGCAATAAAATAAAGAAATTCATAAGGACAAAGAATTTTTTATTTTATTAAAAAAAAAACTCTTATAGAAAAAGCAACATAATAAAAGTACAAAATAATGCGTTTTTTTAGAGTTTCACAATTTTGAGTTGGCATCACTGCTTTAGTTGAGCACCCATTTAACAGCTGATCGTTGAGTTTTGTTTAGTTTTCTTCGAAATTTCATTATGAATGGACTTAAAAGAGAAAAACTTGTGCAAATTGTTGAAAACTTTTTAATTGAAATAACTAATCTATTCATCAAACTCATCCATTCAAAATTTTATTTTTCGATCAGGAAGCCCACATCTGTTTGAATGGAGAGCTCTATTTTTTCAAAACGGGGTTAAGCCAATAACTTCGCGATTATTTTTTTTTTTTAATTTTTAACTTTCTTAGCAGGATGTTAAAAATCGTGTGTGGGGAAAGTAACGTCTGAATAGTTTAACTGGTTAAAAATTTCGTGCATTTGATGAGTAAAAATATTTTTAAATAATACAAATATTTGGGGGATTCACACTTCGTGCTATTTATTTATATTGTCGTAGAGTCATAAAATTTTAGACTGGTTTAAAAAAGTTGTTGTTGTGCTGCATATAAAAAAGTCATAAAATAATAGCACTCTTGCTGGTATGTTTTTGTGTTGTCATAAAATAGCTCTGGAGATCTAAGTCGAACTCTGAAAATCCTTAAGCGAGACGGCGGTAGTATTTGTTTGCCGGCGTTACTTATATATGTTTCAAGACTAAAATGCGGATAAAAAAATTATTTATATCTATATGTCTTTATATTAAATCACATTTTTATAACATAAAATATATTAAAGGAGCACTAAAACGCAAAAACAAAATATGTAAAATGGAAAAATTTTTCTCGTTTAAATTACGTAGTTGGCAGCCACTGAACGTTTTTCCATATGCCGTCGCAAAAACATTTTTTCAGCTCATAACAAGGCAGCAGCTGTTGGAGTTTATATATACAACTTTATTTAGCAGGCCAGGTTATGACGTCATATTTTAAGTGCTATTATTTTATGACTTATGACTACAGTGTGAATCCCCCAACTAATAAATAAAAATATTTTACTCCCATTAACCCGGTTGATGTTTATGACTTTCTAACAAAAATCACCTGAAGACATGATAAAAGTAATCAAAGAGCACAGAAGATCTAATAAAATGAGTTCAAGGTAGACTCAGGGGTACCGAAAGGCCCTCTTTTTATCCTATACTATTCTTCTTATCTTAATAAATGATCTTCTATAACACAATTCATGCCCTATTAAATTTTTCTTTTGCCGTAGTCATATCAATCTCCGAATGGGACTCCGCGAACAGGGTTAACTTTAACCCTAACAAGACCTGCGTCTTTATGAATAATATGGCCGGTATGCCGAAATCAGACATGAGGCGTAGTTGCGGTCGACATTTACATGGCGTCATCCTTAAACGTCTAGAACATATAGACAGTTCTACCGTCTCAAATAAGGATTTCATTTATATTCCTAAAATTTATATGATATTTTAATCGAATGCGAAAGTTCTGAAAAAAACGCTGTTTAGTTTTGGATATATTTCAAAAGAAGGTTGACTTAAGAAACATGATAAAAAAAAAAATCCAAAAATTAGGACTTGGAGCAAAATAATCAAACGGCAACACATGGATTTAACAAGCGTTTGTTACCATCAGTTTGATATAATTCTCGTATGCTTTTTTGTAATAAAATTGCTACAACTAGAAACTGTTATCATATTCAACTGAAAAACCACGAAAAAAATGAGAATAAATAAAAAGACACATGAGTTGTGATGATGAAAGTGTAGCGGCTTTCGAAAACAGTTGTTCTGCTCTGCTGAGAAACTTTTATATTTAAAAAGTGATGTTGACTTTGCCTTGTGATTGGGAATATTAATAAAGTCTTTGTTAGTTTTAAATCATTTTCGATTAATTAGCGTATCAAAATTATATTGAAAAAATGTCCCCATACATGTAAGCAAACACACATACTATTGCACACCCCCGTTTTCCTTTGGTGCACTATTTCATTCCAGTGCCTGTGGTAAAACACTATGACAATATGTCTTAATAAGACAACATCTGAATAGGCCAAATGTTGTCTATAAATATTGACAAAAAGGAAGTTTAAAATACTTCATTTCATTTAAAGTTGCTTTAAGATTTCCTCCCTCCCCTCCATCCCTAACCCAATGTGGCTCAACTAATTAAGTGAACATCAATCAATGAGATGCCTCTTAAAATAACAATAAAATAAGCAAACTTTCCAAATTGCTGACTAATAAATCAACAAAATGAAATATTCAACGAAACAATGAAAACTTCAACGAGTGGCTAAAATTTATTGTTTTAGTTTCCAACAACATTTTCCTGAGAATCAAATTCAAGGCTTGAATTTTGCACAAGTTTTAGACCAACTAAACCAGACCAACAAACAACAATGAAATTTGCTAAATGTTGTTCATTTTATTTGCCAAATACGTACAATTAATTTCAATAAATTTTACTTTATTTGAGCAGCTGGAGCGAGAATCTGAAATGATTTGCTTTTTACAATCCGATTCGTCAGTTTGTTAAATTGAATTGTCTCGGTCATACTTGACGTCTCCTTTCTAAGGCGCAGCGTGTCTGCAATTAATCTTGACATTGTGTTTTGTTAACTTCCAGGGTTAACACATTTTAAAGTGCAAAGTTTTTTTTTCGAATAGTCTATCACTCAAGATATTTTTTTTTTGTTAATAAAAAAGTTATAAAAAATAGCCTGATTAATTATGCGCCATCCTGTAAAAGTGTTAAATGAATTGCACATGCCAACAGCAACACAAACATGTATCTCGCACAAATGGGACGGAGGATAACAACAAAATGTCTTTATTTTATAAGACCAACAGACAAAAGGAATTCGAAGCAACCAACAACAACAAAAAGTACGAACAACAACTATAAAACATCTCATAATAGAAAACTGATGGCATTTGTAACATAAAGAACGACAAGTGAACGCATTCGAATACGAGCCAATAAAGAAACAGAAACAATTTGCGGGCAGAATATTTCTTAAACAAACAAACACTTGAAGCAGCAACACATTTTTCCACAACCAAAAACAATAGATCAATGCAAATTGTCAATAGAACAATAGATGACCAGAAAGCAAAACAAACAAAAGCGAGAGAATTTGTAATTAGAAAATGCCCAACACAACAACAAGAAGCACACAATGAAATAGAGAATACAATGGGAAAAAGGGGAGTAACAGGTAACAGACACATTTAAAGGAACAATAGTGAGACCAGGATATGAACAGAAATCAGGACACCAAACGCACTCCAAAAAGACACAAACACACACAAGCCAATAGAGGAGATAAACTAAAAGACGGCTGTAAGAAATAGTTGACAATAATACTGATTTCTTTTCTACAAAAAAATGCAACATTTTTTACACTTTTTAACAGAAAATGGTCAAATTCTGTTATTTGAAAATAAGAAATTTATTGGAAATTAATCCCACATCCTACACGGAAAATAATTTCCATATTAAAGCTCTTCCGAACTGCCAGTCTTTAGTAAATAAGTAAAAATAGGTTGCACTTTTTTTAGAAAAGAAAACGCCATAAGAGAAATATTTTCGAAATATATTTAAAAGCTTTCAAAAAAATAATTCTCGGAACGCAACTGAGATGAACAACGAAGTTCACGCAATACGACGAATTCGTTGGTCAAAATTCGTTCTGTAAACTCGTGATGTACGTTGGACACAACGCGGCAACAAATACAGCATTACAACAACCAAAGCAGTTTTTATTTAAGTATGTAAAGTCATGGCCCACGTCAAAAATTTTAAGAACAAAACTCACTGACCTGCTGCATACATGATCAATTGGAAACCACACGCTCAGGAGTCTTAAATTTAATTTTACAGGCGAATGGATGGAAGTGATTTTATATCAAAAAGTCATGATAAATATTTCGAACTACAAGGGAAAGTCAAAAATACTTTTATATATTCAACTTTAACAGCAGAGCAGAACAGCTGTTTTCGATAGCCGCTACACTTCCTTCATCACAACTCAAGTCCAATTTTGTTTATTATCACTTAATTAGTGGCTGACTTGCATGCAATAACAGTTTCTATTTCTACCAATTTTATTATGAAAAAGTATACGAGAATTGTAACAAAACTCTAGGGAAAAAAATAATAAACGATCAGCGGTCCAGCTACACTTAAAACAACTGCCAGCTAGACCTGATAATGGCTAACTCGCAGCTGCTTTGCGACCTACGAAAAATATATTAATAAAAATAAATAAAAGCGCTACTGTCGGCTGTGCCGAATATTATATACCCTTTACCAACGTAAGTCTGGCATTACATATATTTTTAAGCAGCAATTTTGGTCTTCCTCAGTTATAAAATAGTTTTAGTTAGCAAAAAAAGAAATATAAACAACATCTTGTCTTTTTGATTATTTTTATGAATGAAAAATAGATCAATTTCCCAACCCTGCAAGCGAAGTTTTAATTTGAAAAAAAATTTTTGAGTTTTAAAATAGTTTTAGTTAGAAAAAAAGTCTGTTGCCTTTTTGGTTACTTTTATGAATGAGAAAAACAACAATTCCCCACCCCTGGAAACGAAATTATAATTTTTTAACGTGACAATATATTGTCTTGTCTGACAACGAGAATAATAAATTATTTCTTAAAGCAAATTTTTTAATTTCTCTTTATGTTTTGTGCGGTTTATATTCAGTTTAGATAGGGTAACATGATTTAAATTAATTGATTATACGAAAGCGGCTACACTGGCGTATCTACAGATATCAAATACAAACAGTAACTCAGCATTATTGATTTGGTGGTGTCGTCTTCAAAATAATTCAGTTGCTGACTACTGAGCGACAATTGCCGTTAGCGGCATTTGCTGTCGTTGTAGTCTGTAGCCTGCTGCGTTGAATGTGTTTAATGGAACACCCTGGCGCCATATTACTCCAATCGACATCGATCGAAATTTCATTTAAAAATTGTATAGAAATTTCGCTGGATATCGAATGCGGTATTTTATATCCTGTACGTTTATTCACACACTCACATAATTATGGCGAGTGCCGCCAACAATTTCACTGGAAAACTTTTATTAATAATTATTTTTAACATCAAGATATTTATAGAACCTTTTACTTGCAAAACAAAACAAGATTTATGTCCATGGACGTGTAGTAAAAATAGTTTCCTTTTAGTGCCACAGGATGGAGTAACGAACGTTCCCCCTCAAAAATAACTTGAAATATCATGTGACACAAAGACTCCTTTATGTCTTTTTAAAGGACATGAAGTTGCACTAAAAACTGCTTCCCAAAGCCACTTGAAGAAATACTGGCGGTATTTGGGAAACATCTTAATTTCATACATTCAAAGTTCTCCTGCAATAATTTTGCTTGTCTGTGGCTTCTGGTAAATTATTTTATAAAATTTATTCAGGTGCTTGTATGCGCTCGTAATAGCCTTCTTATTACATGCCTGCATCGATGTATTAGTGCCAAACACAGATGCATGTCTACCCATTTACTCACATAATTGATGTATCGCTTTAGGAAAAACGTCGAGTTTCCTTGCGTGTGCATGTGTGAGTGTCTTGTGCAGAGTTTCCGAAATAAATAGCAGCTGAAATATAAACAAATTTTAAGCACATGCGATGCATCTATAATTTTATATAATTATAGAAAACATAAAAGCGCTTTAAGAGTTTCTACGGTTTCCATAATCTCCATTAAATTTAACTATTTTAATGAAGATTATTCCAGTGCATGAGCAAAAACAAAAAAACTTCTGCTGAATGTTTATCTAAAAATTAATTACATCGAAAATAGATGTTTCCTTTAAGGCAGGATAATGTTTTTTATTTTTTAAATATTAAAAAAAAACCATTAACTAAAAGGCATTAGAAATAGTAGAAACGTGCTTTTTTAACTCTTTTAGAGACAAACGTTTTTATAAGGACTCCGCTTATATTTTCGCTTCCGCAATAATTAATATATTAAGAATCTTTAATAAAAAAAAACATTGTCAAACAGTATGTTTTGATAATGGCCCTAAACTGAAAGATCCCTCTTCTTAAATTCTATGAATTTGATCATTAATCCAATGAAACATTTCATTGAAATTCAAGCAACATCACTTTTCGTTGAATTGATGAAACAAAACAAGTTTCATGATATTCTTGAATGAGTTTCTATGAGTTGTGACATCAATCCACTGAAAAGTTTCATTGAAATTCAGAAAACTTAATATTTCGTTGAATTGATGAAACAAGTTTCATTAAAGGACATTAAAAAGAGCAACAAAACTCTTTTTTTCAACTGGATAACGACACAACTTTTTTAAAGATTTCACTTTTTTCACTTCCGCATAAATAAAATGTTATGGAAACTCTTAAAAAGTAGTTTCTTTAATACACAAACAAATAATAATAATAATAATAAAATAAAAAATAAAATAAAATATAGAATTTGTCAAACAGTATGTTTTGAGACTGACACTTAGCTGAAAGATAAATTTCATCATTAATCCAATGAAACATTTCATTGAAATTCAACCAACCTCTCTTTTCGTTGAACTGATGAAACAAGTTTCATTAAAATTAGTTCAATGAAATTATTTATTGTGTTTCTCTGGGTTTCGCATCAATCCATTAAAAAATTTCACTAATTTTAAAAAACTTAACATTTCGTTAAATTGATGAAACAAGTTTCGTTAAAATTAATTCCAATGCAAACCTAATCAAATAAATGAAATACTTTCGTTGATTCGACGAACTAATTTCATTGATACAACAACACAATTTGAATGATACTAGAAAATAAAATTCATCAATAGAAAGAAACAATTGCATTAATGCAATGTAACAATTTTATTGATATACTAAATTTAATTCAATAATATATTTAAATAATGTCTTTGATTAAACGCACTAAAATATGAATTTAATTACCATTCGACTTCAATCATTAATACCAAAATAATAAAACCTCTCATCTCATGCATAAATTATCGAAAACTATTTGAGAGTTATTAAGCAAAAGCATAGACTTTGAAATTAAGAAAAATACACAAGAAACAATTTTGTAGTTTTCATTAATTCAATGAAGTTTGAATCGTTAATACAATAAAATAATTTCACTGATACAATAAAGTGTTTATATAAATCAGTTTTTGGTTAATCAACTGCAGAAATAAATTTAAAAATGTAGATCAATTTATTACATCACATATTCATAATATCAACGAAATCTTCTTCGTTGAAACAATGAAAATATTTCACAATTTTTACAAAATTATGAAGGTCAATGAAGAAATTTTAATAAAATTTTTGAGCAAAATACGTGAAACACTAGATAAGATTTGTGCAGATCCTATGGGATGTATGAAAAATATTAATGAAATTATTTCGTTGGATTAATGAAACAAATTCTCTTGCTGTACACCAAACATTTTTACGCAAAATATTATTTGTCGAAGACTTCTCTGGTATTGAAAGTAAGTGATCGATTTCTATATAGAAGTAAAAGACGGGTTACACTTCTTGATTTTAATAATATATATAATTCGTTATTCTGTTAACCCTAGAATACTAACACTACTCAATACTAATGCCATATAAGATTTACATGATAAAAATTTATTTGGAATTAATTTTGGGATAAAACTATAATAATTGAAAGTAAAAGAATATAATTCAATTTTAAAATAATACAAAATAGATAGTTTTAAAACGTAAGGTTGGTATTACAGGGTTAAAATTAAAAAAAAAACCTACCAAAAAGAATAGGAAAAAGTTTGAAAAATGTTTTGTATAAAAATATATAATTGAAATTAATACCAGTGAAATGTAATTTTTTATTGTCTTATAATGGGTGTTTTTTATAGAGTGATACAAGTTCAAATCATAATAAAACATAGTAAAATATTTTTGATATCAATGAAAAGGTCTTTATTGAATAGAAAATTTTATGACATTAATGTTTAAATATAAAATGGAACACCAATTTTCACAAACTGTAACATTCTGACCATCATCGTTTTTGAACACATGTGGGCCGGAGTCATTGGCCAGCCCATAAAGCGCAGCAAACAGTAATTTTCTGTGGATGTGATAGTGTTTCGACAAAAGCTTGTTGATTCTCTTCACTCTAAATACTACAATTCTGTTTATTTACGAACCTCTTCAACCAAAAATGGGCTTCATTGGAAAATAAAATTTTGAATGGACGAAGTTCACGATAATTTTGACGAACAGAACCATTATTTTGATTAAAAATTTCCACAATTTGCAAGCGTTGCTCTGGTGTAAGTCAATCCAAGACAAAATGTCGAAGCAAATTAAACAAAAAGCAACTATCAGCTGCTAAATTGTTGGTCAAATAAAGCAGTGATGCCAACTCAAAGTTGTATCACTCTATAAAAAACACCTTATAAATTCGACAAGCGTAAAAGCTTTTAAGTGATTGTGCAGTTTTCGCCGAATTTGTTTTTCTAAATTTATTGGATTGATCGCGAGTTGAAAATATTATTGAAATTTTTTTCATTCATGAAAAAGTTTTCAGTTGCCCCAAATAAGTTAAAAAGCCACAAATCGATGCTTTTATCGATAAAAAAAATTTTAAAACCCCGGTTTCGGTTTCGTTTAATACCGAACAGCACTCGAGTTATATTCATAACAAAATTTTGTTATTGTATAATTTTGTTATTGTATTTTTGTAATTATTTTGCTGGAGAATAAAATTTTATTCAATTAATCATGTCTCTCTCTCTCTCTTTCTGCTTTTAAAAATACATTTCCCATTCATATGAAAAGCTCGTTCAAGTACAATCCAAAATTTATTCCATGGAATTGATTAAAATTCATAAAACACTCGTAAATAATTTGTTAATGTGTGTGTCTGCGCTTTGGGCATGTTTTATAAAGTTAATTGATCAAATTAAGAGCCCAGAAGGCAAAAGTATTTTGTGTGTGTGTTAGTAAATATACGAGTTGTAATAACGGCACCTTTAGGAGTCAGTCAACCGAGGAAGTAAACAAAAACCTTAAAAGCTTTTACTTGCACTCACTTGAATGGCCATTAAAATAAGTTTTTTTTAACAAAAATATCCCAGTAAAATATGTTGACTGTAAATTAAGCGAATCTAATTTTCTTTTGCTTCTTGAGTTTTAATAAAAAAAAAAGTCGGGTAGGAAATTAAAGCACAATAGCCGCTCCCCTGCAGTGGTCATGGCAGGTTAGTATTTCCTTGTACAAACAATTCTTTTATAAGAAAAAGTTTAATGCAAGACTATGCAAAACCTTCTGGTTATTGATTCAATATTTAAATAGGGACTTAAGAAAAAGGCTGGCTGGACACCGCTAACCCATCGAGGGTTAATGCAATTTACTTTCATAATTTCATTTAAAACCTTTTATCAATTCTTTATAAAATGAAAAGTTTGTTTACCTGTTATTTTTATGTTTGGAAAACTTAAAATTTATAAAGGAAAAGCGCAGAAGACCTTTTTTCGTTGGGCCTTATTGAGGGCCCTTTCAGGCATATTATGTATTCAATTATCATTCTTATTTAGCTGCCAGAAACAGTGTTACAAAAGGCTTTAAACCATCACGCAAGACATTAAAGTAAATTCAATTTATGAATGAAAAAAAATAAATTTCCCACCCCTGGAAATTTTAGTTTTTTAAATTTATTTTTATCAAAGCAAATCTTCATGATGTATAAGGCGGTTTTATTTAGAAAAAAGTTAAAATTTTCAAACATTTTAGTTATTAAATGTACCACAAAACACTGAAAAGTTTTAATTCCCCATCCCTGGAATTTTATTTTTGACTTTTAATAGACAATTAAGGCTTCCCAAATAGATTCAATTTACATAATTGAAAAAAACTTAAAATTTTAAAACATTTTAGTTATAACAGGCACTACAAAATACTGAATGTGCCAAAAAAAAACTTTTAATTTACCATCCCTGGAAATATTTGTTTAATTTTTGTGGGTTTTAATAGACAATTGAGGCTTCCGAAAGCATGAAATAGATTCAATTTACAACCAAACAAAATAATAGTTATTTTTTGGTTTTAATTTTGCGTCGATAAATAAGTGTAAGCTTCCCAGCTCTGGAACCGTATTTCGGATTTATCAATACCACTCTATTAAAGTTCATTTCCAATCCATCAGTCCAAGCAAGAAGTCTGTATCTCTTCCGGGGGCTTGGGAAAACCGATTTCACTTACAGACAGACCCATATTAATATCGAAGAAATTTTACACGGAATGACACACCCTTTAACTTTCTTATGAAGGGTATAAAAAGTGTGCTCCGATAAGGGAAGACCTATTCAACAGCTGAAGTATAAAATTATTCTGAAAGTCATTGGAAATATAAACCAACGGATAGAGGAATACCGCTGGTGATTATTTGGCCACCATTTTGTTGCCAACATAATTTTGATACTGCCTTCTCTTATAATAAAAAATGTTAAGAAAATTCTCTGAATATATTCTGTTTTATTCACAAGTAACTTGAAGCATTATGACTGGATCACCCTCTACAGAAGACTGTTTTAAATGCAGGAAACTTTTTCAATTTGTTTTATGTTGATTTCTTTTCTAGAAAAGATTGCAACACTTTTTACACTTTTTAACAGAAAATGACAACATGCTGTCATTTGAATATAAAGAATTTATTAGAAATCAATTCAACATTTTTTAAGAAAAAAAATGTCTTTTTTAAACCGCCACAATTTAGAAAAGATGTGAAAAAATGTTACACATTTTCCACAAAAGAAAACGCCTTTAGGTTTCTATGAAATTTTTGCGAGTTTATCCTGGTACTTTTTTGGTCCTTTTTATACAAGTTCAGGCAAAAAAATTTATTGTTTCGAGTTAAAAAATTAAACAGGATTTTAATGTTGTAACTGAATGTCTCTTCTTTAAACTATTAATAGGCCTCATAAAATAGAAACCAAGTCGTTTGAAGTTATTTTTGAATTGTTGCCATAAATTATTTATTTCTGGCAGTTAAAGTGTCCACATTCCAGGTGTTTTAACACACTTAAATCACTCTGAAATTGTTTTGCTGTCCCTGAATTGTGAATTCATTTTGAGCAGAGGGAAATAGACGTCTATTGAAACGCTTTAAATATCGCATTTTAATGTTTCCCCAATTCTTGTCATTATTATAATGCAATAAGTCTTAAATGCTGTTCACATTATTGTTGTTGTTGTAGTATTTGTTGTTGTACATTTTACTATTATATTTAGTTGTTTTTGACTGCATGTTGCCTTTCGGGTAGGCAGTGCTTCGGTTGTGTTGGCTGTCAAACAAAAAGCTTTATGTGTTAAGAGGTTTAGCGCCATTGTGTATTTAATATTTATAAGTGTGTGAGTAAATGCTGGGCATGTGTGTTCACTTTTACAGTGGTGGCCATAAATAGTGTATTCAAAGGGAACTTAAGTGGGAATATGGAAGAGATTTTGCGAATGTATTACTGGACTATTGTGAGTGAGTGCGAAATGAAGTAAAAATGTTTTATGATTTTCAAGCAGTAAGACCACGCCCCCTCAGCGATGTTCAAAATTTTAAATGTAAGAAAGTAGTTCTCTCTCTTGGTAGGCCAGTGTTTATTGTTCACAATGTAATAATTTCTGGAAGTCGACGATGTCCCAAATAACTGCAAGTAATTGACTTAAGATGAACTGCCTCATAACGTGTGGAATTCTTCGATATTAATATAGGACCCCATAAAGTATATATATTCTGCATTCTCATGAATAGCGATGACGACTGAGTGATGTCCGTCTGTCTGTCAGTCCGTCTTTTTGTAAGTGAAATTGGTTTTCTCCCAGAAGAGGTAGAGACTTCATTCTTGGACTGATAAATTGGAAATGAACTTGAATAGATTCGTATTGAAATTCAGGAAATCCGATATATGGTTCCAGAGCTGGAAGCTGGAAGTTACACCCATTTCTAGCTGCAAAATTCATACCAAAAACAAATTATTTTTTTGTTTGTTTGTAAATTTAACCTCAATTGTCTATTAAAAACTAAGAAATACATTTAAGACATTTTCCCAGGGATGGGAAATACAATTTTTTGGCCCACTCAGTATTTTGTAGTACCTGTAATAACTAAATTGTTTAAACATTTAAGATTTTTGTGAAATAAAACCGCTTTCTACATCAGGAAGATTTGCATCAGTAAAATATATTTAAATTTCGTTTCCAGGGGTGGGAAATATATATTTCTTTATACATAAAAATAACCAAAAAAAAAGCAACTGCCGTTGTTCTTTTTCTTTGCTAACTAAAACTTTTTATAACCTGAGGAAGAACAAAATTGCTACTTAAAAATATATGTAACGCGTTGGTGTAGGGTATATAAGATTCGGCACAGCCAAATATAGCACTTTTGCTTGATTTATATATATATATATATATATATATATATATATAATTGAAAAAGATTTGCAAGAAACAAACAAATATATTCTGAAAGGAGTTTTGGCCTCACCGTCGAATCTCCAGAATTAAAAATGACTTGAAATGTCTGAAAAAATAAAAAAAAATATTCAAAAATTCTTGTAATTTTATATTTCCGTTTAAATTAAATTATTTCAATGACATGTTAACGGCAGCTGCTCTATATTTTAATATATTCGGCTGCACGTTCGAAAGGGTGAACAAATTTGAGGTTAGAAAGTAAAATGACTTAAAGACACATCCTTCTCTTGACATATTAAATTTCATTTAGAGCCGAGCAAAGTAGAACCATGGGACATGACATTCATCAAGGTCACTCTTTAGGTATGCCAAAGATATATTATTATTTTTTAAATCTAATTTTTAATTTCAATAATTTATTATTATTATTTAATTTCATCAAACACTGTCAATATCAGCATATATAATTTCACTGCCACAAGCAAAAGGCTTAAGCTGACACTAACAGCTGCTTAGTGAGTCATGCCGTAAGTCATTATTGTGTCCACGACTGTAATTTTTGTTTTGGGAGCGCATGTTTTTGTGTTTAAATTTATTATAATGGGCTGCTTTGTGTAAGTGTATGTGTGTGTGTGTGTGTGTGTGTGCTGGCTGTGACACTGCATACTTTTAGGCAAAATAGTCTATAAATTCTCGGCGATAATTTATTGCTGCGAGAATACAGTCAAACTTGATTTCAGGTAAGAGATAAAACGGCACAATAGAAACAAAATCTTACAGGCATTTAAGGAAAGAAAAAAAAACTATTTTATAAATAATTTTTAGAAAGTTTTCTTTTTCATTTAAGCCAGTTTAGCCCTGAGGTCAAACGCTACTATGAGGCAAATGAGTAAACGAAATTCATGTTTTAAATTTAAATTTTATGTCCTTTTGCAGCGAAGGCATAATTTAAATGTTTAAGGACAACATGACTCTAAATACAAACACTTTAAGTTTTTAATTCACTTTTAGTGAGATCATGACTGATGCTAATATCATGTTGCCAAATTTTAGTCAGCATAAATATGTCTTTGGAAAACTTTCCGAATATTATTTTGTGGTGGCTGCAATTTTGTTTTGTTTTATATTTGCCGTTTACTACAATTTAGTAACGTGCGTCACGATTTTCGTCAGCCCAAAAATATCTTTAGAAATCTTTCCAGTTTTTACTCTGTTGCCTCGTATATTCGTCTCTTCGTTACGTTTTATATTATTTGAGAATTATTAATATTTGAGCAAAGTTTTGAGTGGCACAAACATGTTTAATCATGTCCAAAGTGATGGAAAATGTGCTACAAAACTCTAACACAAACAAATAAAATTGAAAAGTGAAGCTACTGAATAAATTTTGAAAATTAATAATAAATTTATCCAACAAATAGTTGTTAGTCAAATAATTAGCTTAAGTTATTTTTTACACTGGGCAACAAATAATATTTATAATATAAAATCACAGACTGAAACTTTTCTTTTATATTAATTCCTTAAACGTAAAGAAAATCTTGGTTTTTAGCAAAGTTACACAGAAAATATAAAAAACGGCAGCCAAACTTGACTTTTAACAAAAATTCACGATTCAAATATTTTTAGATTTTTTTAAAAATTTCAAAATTAGTTGAGCTCATAAGGCTTCAAAGCAAGCATTAAACACAATAACGACAGCAGGCTACAGACTAAAAGTTGTCAAAAATAGAATACATGTGCGTATATGGGAATGATTATTTGCACTACACTAGGCAACACGGCTAGTGGTTGTAGTCAAATTAAGGTGATTTCCATTTTAGCGAGCGCCCATAAGCAGATGCAGTGTTGCCAGTATAATATAAATCAATTCACATATTGTAAACTTGAAAATATATATTTATTTTTATTATACAAAAAGAAACAACAAACTATATTTCCAAGCTAATGAAATGATTTCTTGTCATAAATTGTGGACTTTAAATATATTTTAATGGAATAACACTATTTAAGAGTATCACATATATGAAAGCGGCTACACTGGCGTTTGAAGAGAATTCTACTACAAACAACGACTCATGGTTGTTGACTTGGTGGTGTCGCGTTCAAAATAATTAAAGTAGCTGACTACGAGGCGACGATTGCAGCCAACAGCTCTTGTAGTCGGTGCTCGTGTAGCCTGCTGCCGTTATTGTGTTTAAAGCTTTATGCTTCACAACTAATAAAAATAAACATCCGAAAACATTTCAAAATAAAACTATTCCTGCGATAGCGAATGCGACTCACTTTGGAAAACGCGATAATAAATTTAATTATTTTATTAATTGCAAAAATTATTATTTTCAAATAAAGACTTTTAACTCTGATTTGGAGTACAATTTTAAGCCACTTAATTCAAACCGAAATTGCTTTAACGTGAGTTAATTCAGGAACTGAAACGTCGCAGTACGACAGAAACCAAATAAAATTAAAATCTTCACGTCAATCGATTTGATATTTTGCTACGAATTTGTTGTTATTAGAAAGATTTCACAGGATGTCTGCAGTCGTAATTTTTATGAATATAAAAATATGAAACTAAAAAAATGTTGCAAAAACCGGCCTTATGAACGTAATAAATAACCTCTCTGTGGAAATGCCCATATCCAGGTTGAACTTTGACAAATTTTTTGTAAAAATAAAAGTTCTTAATGAAATATTTAAATCTTTTTAACACTTGAAACCCAGCAGGAAATTGTTTTTTTTTTAAGCCAACAAGTAGAACTTAAAAAATAAATCTCAAATATCAGGCCCTTAAAAATTGTCCAGGAATTCGGAAACTACCTGTGAAATCTCTTCTATTTTTTATCTGAATTTGTTGCAATAATTATTTGAAAACCTAAAAGCAAGAAGACGGAATAGATAAAAAAAACTAACAAAGAAAAAGAAAACACGAGTATTAATGATAAAAGTGTGGCGTCCTGCGAAAACAGCTGTGGCGCTCTGCTGTGAAAATTGAATATATAAAAACTGATGGTGGCTTTCCCTTATGCTTTGCACTATTTATCGCGTCCTTCTAAATTAAAAAACACCCTTTTCAAAGTAAACTTATTAAATTGTATAAAATTTCCATCCAAATCCGGCCTTCGAACTATTTGAAAAATTTTCAGCACGTTAAAATGTTTTAAGAATTCAGCAAAAAGGAAAAAAAAAAATAAATCAACATTCTAAACATTTAGAATCCTGGAAACCCCAAGTTGTTGGCTGATCGATCAATAATTCCATTTATTAAACTAAAAAGCACTTTTTGCTGGCAACATATTTTAAATTTGAATAAAAGATTACGCAGAACGTTTATTCCAGCGCCATCGCTATCAGTATCTCTGAAGTAGTCACTAACACTAACAAGCAGCTTCTATATCTGATGCAGACACAATCATACAAACGCAAACAAATTGCAAGTTTAAGAAGAAGATAAGAATTGAAGTTATAAAACAGTTTTCAGATAATTTCTTTTTTCTTTTCCTTAATAAAATAACAGAGTAAAAAGATAAAAATTTTTAAAACTTATGAAAAGTATAAGAAAGTTGAAGAAGAAGAAAAAGAAGAAGAGAAGTAGCAAAGCAACAAGAAAAAGCACAACAAAGCAAAGACTCAACAATTTTTATTCTTCTTTTTTTTCTTTTTTTCTTTTTTTGTTTCCTCTTTAAAATAACTTGAAGTCTTCAGGCAAAAAGAATTTGTTGTGAAACATATTTTCAAGTTTTTACACGATTTTTTGTTTTATTTGCTGCCAGTTTAAGCACTACATAATGTGGAAGAAGAAGAAGAAGAAGGTATTTTATGTTGTTAGTGAATGCAACGCTGCACAGTGGCCAATTTTCATTGCAAGTGGCGAAATGTTTAATATATTAAGAAACAGTTACATGAAAATTAATGTGGCCTTAGAAAAAAAAGAAAATAGAAAAAACAGGAAAAAAAGTAAAAAAAGAAAAAAGAAAAGAAAAAAAGAAAAAAAAATATGACATGAAAGAAATATTCGCGTTTGCCACGGGGATTTGAACCGAGATCTCTACATCAGTTTAGAGTTGAAGTACTTCTCGTATGCAATTTTGTCATGAAGATTTTTGTAAATGGAAACTGTTTTCTCTTTCAACTCCAGCCAGTTAATCAGTTTTAATAAACAAAGACATGAGTGCGGATGAGAAAGTGTGGCGGCTTTCGAAAACACCACTGCTCTACTCTGCTGTGTGATTGGAAAACTAAAGTGACGTTGATACCTCCAATAATTTTAAAATTATTTATCATGTCCTGGAAACTAGTCTAATAGTTTTAATTCTATTTGAAACAAGAAAACAATTTTTCTAAATGAACGGGTTTTTGGTTTAAATTCGTTATAAAATTTAATTTCGATATCGAATCGGTTGAAAAATTTTTGAAATTCACAAAAATGTTAATATAATTCGAAAGCGCCAGGGAAAGAGTTTTATATATATAAACTTACTTTGCAGAGCGGAACAGCTGTTTTCGAAAGCCGCTACACTTTCATGAACACAATCAATGCGTTTTTTGTTGTAGTTGAATGCGAAAACAGTTTCTATTTGCAACAATTGATTATGGAAAACCGTACGAGAATTGTATCCAACCGAATGGTAACACTCTGTTGTTTAGTCCCAGTGTTGCCGTTTGATAAATTTTCTTCGTGTCCTATTTCTTGAAATTTTTTGTTTTATGATTTTTCAAGGCAAACTTTTTCTGCTTTATTTGCTAATAAAAATTATTTCATTCTGAAAAATTTTTTCCTTTTCTGAGGAGCTAAAAAGCGAAGTTAATTCTGCTTCCGAATGGAGTAGAAAACTGATCATAATAATTCGGAATATTAAAAGCGAAAGATTTCAATAGATATTGTAACGATTTTCGAAGGCACAAGATGATTTGAAATGTTGATTCGCAGTTCGTAATTGAATATTTTTCATGTCACGGAGTAAAATTCCGTTCCGAAAAGGATTTCATTCCGTAGTTTGGCTATTCAGAAAACGGGCACAGTTTTTCCGAATAAAATCGTTTTTAATGTCATGAACGGAAGTTTTTCAATCAATTTATTTCAAAAGAAAATTATTTTTAGAACGTATTTTCGGACATTTTTCAAACTCCTTCGAAAAAAAATTTAGATTTCTTATAGATCCTTTTGGTTACGTCTCACACCTCAATAAATGATGGAGTAAAAAGATCACTCGCCACAAACAAAGTCCTCAGTAAACAAATTCATGTCAAACAACCTGTGATTTGTCTTTCCAGATTTTTTTTTCAATTATTCCTTTTAGTTCCCCACACTCCTTCCCCATTTTCATAATAATAACAACTTAAATTCGTTTTGCAACCTTCACAATTTTCCTTAACCAACATAATCTTGCAATTAAACTTGACGATGGAAACTCTTGAAAGGAAATTCTGCAACAAGAATAGAAAAACTCTTTTTTATTACCTCGTTATTATTTCTTGAGGAAACTTTCAATCCTTAAAATCTTTTATTTCATAGTTGTCATTATTTTGAAGAACTCTTCACTTGAATATCTTCGTTTTCATCTTTTTTTTCTCTCTCTCTCTCTCTCAATTATTACTTCTTCCGATAACATGTTTACCAGTTTAATAAGTCTGAAAGGAAGAAAGAAAAAAAGGAACCTAAACAACAGATGCTTTTAATTACAATTGAAAAATATTATTCCTTAAAAAGTTGTCTGCTTGAAATCCAAATGAAGTTTTAGTTAATTTTTTCTTTGGTTATAAAAGAAGCAGGAACGAATCTGGGATACGAGTACCGTTTACGTAAATTGGAAGTGATGAAAAAAAGAAAATCTCTCCGATAATTAAATTTAAGGATGAGCAACATGTTTTAGAAATCGACAACTAACAACGATTCCAGTGAACAAAAAAAAAAACTGATGTTGAGGTGGACCGTATTCATGCATCCGCATGTTTTCAAACCAAATTTTCGCAACTTCATTCGCTGGATGGAAAATTATTTGCAGTTGTTTTCTACTTCGTCAGCCAGCAGACGAATATTATGTTTTAGATTTAATTTTAGAAGGGCACGATAAATAGTCCAAAGCACAAGGAAAAGTCACCATCAGTTTTTTTATATTAAATTTTCACAGCAGAGCATTACAGCTGTTTTCGCAGGACGCCACACTTTCATCATCAGTACTCGTGTGTTTTTTCTATTTTCCCGCAGCTCTTCCAGTTCATCGTAAACACAAAATTTGTGTCACTTCTTATTAAGGAAGTAGTCAAGGATCCAAAATACATACTTTTACTACTTGGCCCAGCATACCGCCCTTTCGCTTATACGTTGGCGGCGCAGTTCTTCACAAAGACAATTAATTGGTTGTATTTTTGTCAAAGCAACACTTTGACCTTTTCTTTGAATAACAGGAAACTTTGTCGTTATCATTCGCTAAAATATCATCAGAGGCCAACTGGTCGCTGTCAACTTAATTAATGACAAACACTTCATTTGCTTGAAAAATATGCGCGCAACGCCATCTTTTATCTCTACTTTTCCTTTTATTTTTACTGGCCTTCTTTTTTTATATGTGTGTGAACAACTAAACAGGGCCGTAGTTGGAAATAAAAGTTACAAAATCTTTTAAATGCCAACCTTTTTTATACTTTTTGTCACCTCAGATTATATTCAGTTGCCTGCTCTTAAACACTAACACTCACATACACACATTGTGTATGGAATGTAACCCAGCCAACATTTGGGTGGTAATAACATTTTTCTTTCATCTCTTTAATTTTAATTATGTACTGATTCTTTTTTCCCAAAATCTTGTTAAAAAAATTCAAAGTGGTCAAAGGGATTTTTCTTTGCAACAATCTCTTTGATGATTCTTCTCATGCGATAGCCCGGTATACCCAGCGAATCTTTTGCGAATCAGCGTGGCGAGCAAAATTAATGATACTCTCCTGGTAAGAAAATGATTCCCAACGGCTGAGTCATCCCAGAGAAGCACTTATGATACGATCTTTATACCCTTCATAAAAAAGTTAAAGGGTGTGTCATTCCGTGTAAAATTTCTTCGATATTAATGTGGGACCCCATTGTGGGAGTATATATATTCTGGCTCCTTGTGAATAGCGATGACGATTGACCGATGTTCGTCTGTCCGTCTTTTTGTAGGTGTTCAGAAGAGCCAGAGGCTTCGTTCTTGGACTGATGAATTGGAAATGAACTTGAAGAGAGTGGTATTGAAATTTAGAAATATGATTCCAAAGCTGGGAGGCTTACACCTATTAAATTAATACCAAAAAGCAATTATTTTTTGTTTGTTTGTGAATTGAATCTATTTCATGCTTTCGGAAGCCTCAATTGTTTATTAAAACCCACAAAAATTAAACAAATATTTCCAGGGATGGTAAATTAAAAGTTTTTATTGGCACATTCAGTATTTTGTAGTGTCTGTAATAACTAATATGTTTTAAAATTTTAAGTTTTTTTTTCAATTATGTAAATTGAATCTATTTGGGAAGCCTTAATTGTCTATTAAAAGCCAAAAATAAAATTCCAGGGATGGAAAATTAAAATTTTTCAGTGTTTTGTGGTACATTTAATAACTAAAATGTTTAAAAATTTTAACTTTTTCATAAATAAAACCGCCTTATACATCATGAAGATTTGCTTTGATAAAAATATATTTAAAAAACTAAAATTTCCAGGGGTGGGAAATTGATTTTCTTTTCATTAGTAAAAAAAATTTAATTTAATGTTTTGCGTGGATGGTTTAAAGCCTTTTGTAACACTGTTTCTGGTAGCTAAATAAGAATGATAATTGAATACGAAATATGCCAAAAAAGGCCCTCAATAAGGCCCAACGAAAAAAGGTCTTCTGTGTTTTTCCTTTGCGTTTATAAATTTTAAGTTTTCCAAACATAAAAAAACAGGTAAACAAACTTTTCATTTTATAAAGAATTAATAAAAGATTTGAAATGAAATTGTGAAAGTAAATTGCACGACATTAACCCTCGATGGGTTAGCGGTGTCCAGCCAGGCTTTTTCTTAAGTCCCTATTTAAATATTGAATCAATAACCAGAAGGTTTTGCATAGTCCTGCATTAAACTTTCTCTTATATTTTGTTTAATAAATTTTTAATAAGTTTTAAAAAATCTTTATCGTCTATTTTTATTTCTTTAAATCTCATTTTTTTATATCCAAAAAATCATATGCATGGACCATAAAATTAATCACTCTTCAAGCTTCGCAAGTGATCATCCAAATGTTAGCTGGGTGGTGTGTGCATGTGTATGTGTTCGTATTTATGTGTTAGTGTTAATAATCATTGTTATTTCGCTTGTGCTCTGCCACGGCGTGTGTAAAAGTTTTCTTTGTGAAGAAATTCTGTTCTCTGCGAACAAAAGCCGTTGCTTTCAATTGCCTCAGGAAGCAGCCATAGAAAGTTTTTGACCTTTTTTGCGACAAAGAAGGAAAGTTTGCATTGTCTTCCAAAGAATTTTATTCAGTTCTATTTCTTTTATTCTTTTTTTTTTTTTTTTTGTTGTATAACTTTTGCAACTTATTTGTTAGCGTTTGCATTGTTGTTGGCATTCCGTTGAATCGTACAGAATTTGCATTTGAGAAACTTGTAGGCCATACTTTTGCAACTCTTTCACGACTGAATCAAAACTTTAAAATTTCGCCTGCTATTAGAAACAGATTAGCTGTACAAGGAAGTGAGCAGAATTATCGCTTCTTGTGCGCCGAAATAAAATGACTCATTTCAGAAACTTTTTTGATTAACAAACATTTATGAATCCATACAAAATCCGCCAGCACTATTTTATTAATTAAATCTTTTTATAATAGTTTAGGAATTTATAAATCTTTTAATGTGAATAATGGCCCTGTTCATGTCGTGAATTATTAATTGAAACTAAAATATTAAATAAATGAACAAACATTTTCTATGCTGATATTTAATTCACGTTTGGGTTTTATTGTTTAAATTAATTTAATTTCAGCTGAATTGGTTTCTCTTTTGTGCGGTTAATATTAAAATTTCTCCCAGCGTATTTTTAATTTAACAGATATTTTAAATTCATGTGGAATAACATGTTCACTTGTGAAATACACATGAAATTTGCGAGGGTTGCCGATTTTGATTTTAAAAATCACACTTTCATCACAATTTTCTAAGTTCTATTAGAAAATATAAGTTATTTTATTTATTCTGCGGAAAATAAAAGTTATTTCTAGACATGAATTTTAAGTCCGCTAAATAAAAGTTATATTTTTGATTTGTTATATAAAAGTTTTTTTTGTAAATTTTTATTCCATAGAAATAAAAGTTATTTCTTAACTTTAATTTTTCGACCAAAAAATTAAAGTTTTTTTTTACAATTTTTGTTCCTCAGAAAATGAAATTTGTTTCTTAACTTTTATTTTTTGACCAGAAAATAAAAGTTATTTGTTGATTTTCTTATGCTTTAGAAAATAAAAGTTATTTCTAGAATTTTATTTTTCGACCGGAGTATTAAAGTTTTTTTAACAACTTTTATTCCTCAGCAAATAAAAGTTAATTTTTAATTGTTATTTTTCGATCAAAAAATAAAAGTTATTTCATGTTTCTTTTATTTTTTAATAATAAAAGTTGTATTAAAAATATCATGTATATAAAAGTTATTTTATGACAGTTTTTTTTCTTTAGAAAATAAAAGTTATTTCTTGACTTTTATTTTTCGAGAAAATAAAAGTTGTTTTATTTTTTGTTAAATAAAAGTTTTATCTGGAATTTTATTTTATAAACGTTTTTTTTTTAATTTTTATTTGTCAAAAAATAAAAGTTATTTTTTGCCCTTATTTTGCGATCAAAATTTAAAAGTTATTTTTACTTTTAATCTTTTTCTCAGACAATAAAGGTTATATCTTGACTTTTAAGTGTTTTGGTTCAAAAAATAATAGTTATTTGCTGGTTTTTATTTTTTCCTTAAGAATATTTAATATATCAAATAAAAAGCTTTTGCACGGACTATGGCAATATTAACTCAATCTTAATGGGTTAATTTCATTTTTATTTCATGACACGTATTTTCGGAGGAATAAATAACTATTATTTTCTTGTCGCAACATACACATCAAGAAATAACTTATATTTGCCGAAAAATAACAAATAAAATAAGAGATAACTTTTATTTTCTGATCGACAAATAAAAGTCAAGAAATATTTCTTATTTTCTGAAAAATAAATAGAACAAAAAACTGACTTTTATTTTCTGTAAAATAAATAAAAATCAGGAAATGACTTTTATTTTCTCTAGAGTAAATAAATATCAAGAAATAACTTATATTTTCCGAATAATAAAAAATAAAGCAAGAAATAACTTTTATTTTCTGATCTATAAATAAAAGTCAGGAAATTATTCTTGTTTTCTAAAGAATCAATAAAGCCAAAAGCAGACTTTTATTTCCTGTAAAATAAATTAAAATCAAGACATGACTTTTATTTTCTGAAGAATAAATAATTATCAAGAAATAACTTATATATTCCGAATGGTAAAAAAAAGAAATAACTTTTATTTTCGGATCGTTAAATAAAAGTCAAGAAAAATTTCCAATATTTTGAAGAGTAAATAAAACTTTTGTTTCCTGTAGAATATATAAAAATGAAACAACTTTTATTTTCTGCTCGAAAAATAAAGACCAAGAAACTACTTTTATATTCTGATTGATAAATAAAAATCAAAATATAACTTTCATTTCCATGTTGGAAAATAAAAATGTAGAAATAACTTTTATTTTTTGTGCTTAAGCTGAAAATCAAAACAGTTATTGTTATATTCGGGAGAATAAATAAAAGTCAAGACGTAACTTTTATTTTCTTGCGTATAAATAAAACAGATTTAATTCCTTAAAGTCAAGCCGTTTCTTATTTTAAACTCATGGAAATAAAAGTTAAATCGTTTAATAAATTTATTGTTTCCCTACTGTGAAATAGTAACCCTCGTATAGTGGTAAATGTTCTATAAATGAAAAATAATGCTTGTGTGCTTGTGTTTATCAAAATATATGATTTGATAAAATATTTGCGGTTGCTTTTGTGCATTTTGCTTCTAATGAAAATATATATATTGAATGTTATTCGTGCATGAAGTTTTTCATGAAAATTCTGGAAAAAGCCAATAAAATTTTAGGCAATCAAATATGAAAACAATAATTGAGATAATTTTATTTATGGAAAATAAAATGTAAATAAGGGAATTGAATAGGAAGAAAATTAATTCCTTAAATTTAAAATGTCCTGTTTGCAAGGACATTTAAAATCATGATTTTCATTTACTTGAAAAATTAATTCTATGAAAATCAAATTAATTCACCGCCTTCTATTTGAAAAAAATTTTTATAAAACTTATGGACAAAATTTTAAACTTGTATTTCCCACTGTGACACTCGTTATGAGAATTCGTATTCATGTTGTATTTTATTGTTGCAAACTGTCACGTAACTCAAAATAACCGCTGCAAAATGTGTTTTCCGTTAACAAAAACTGTTGTTATAAAAAGCAAACAAAACAAAACAAAAACAATTGCAAACAAACTCTCAAATTCTCAGCCACAATATAAAATTGTAAAAGGCAAAAAATTTAAACAGTTTTGAGATATGAAAGTAACAAATAATGAAAAAAAAAATCTTAAGTTGTGTTCTTTTCTCAAAAAAAAAAAAAATGCTACATTTCTTGCACTTTTTAGTAGAAAATGGCTAAAACATGTCATTTAAAAGTGCAAAATTTATTAGAAATCTGTTCAACATTAATTACAAGAACTTACTTCTATTTTGAAGCTTTTCTGAACTGCCACTTCTTAGCAAAAAAAGTGAAAAAGTGTGAAATTTTTTTCCAGAAAAGAAAACGCCCTTAATTTTGAAAATTTCATTTTAATGTTTTTTCTGGTTTTTCAAATCTTCAAAACTTTTTCTCATATTCAAGAAGTAAAATAGTGCGACAAAATATGTCAAGTCCAGAATTAATAGACTAATTCTGGATTAATCTTTCAAAGAAAAGAATGAATTATTTATTAATATTTTTATTAATTAATTTATTTATTATTATTATTATCATTGTTATTATTATAACTTTTTTAATTTAACAAATAATTGAAAAGAGAGAAGGTATCATTAAGAATATATATATATATTACCATTTACATATTTTTCCTAATCCCTTCCACTGTGCATCAGATGAAGTTAACAAAATGCGTATTTTGCTAAAGGATATTTAAGCAATTTTTCGTTTTAAATTTTGTTTATTTAAATTAAGTTTTCTAATCTGTTGTATTATTATAAATTTTTGTTCCAATTACACTGAGGCCTTTATTAACGTCACACCGATTTTCGTCTTTCCGATTCGCGCGGAATTTCAAAATTGTCTCTAATTCGCTAAGAAGACGTTGTATTTTCAATTTGCATTGATTCCGTTTGCAGCACTTTAATTCCGCTCTGCGTTGGTTCAACTTACGTCGCTTTGAATTGGTCTGCATACGATCGCACTTTTTCACCGAATACCTGAATCAACACATCTTTTTAACTTTAAATTTTTAATGCAAAAAGTTGAATTCTTTTTTATACGCTTCTTATTAGCTTCCCTAGTTTGTTGCACTCATACAACGCAGTGGGTGTTGTTCATGTTCTCATCTTCCCATAAAGTGTAAATATTTTTACACTTTTTCGGATCACATAAAAACGGAATAATATATTTAATTTAAAAAATTAAAAAGACACACTTTTTAAGAAAATTTATTAAGGCTACGTTCACGTCTATCAAATATTTTACGATACAAACGTAACCACTATTTTCTTGACAAATGTATCTTTAACACTTCGCTTGTAAGCCCGACATTTGCACCGATAAGGGACAACAGCGATTGTGTATTTAGCTTTTTATTAAATAAAAATATTGTCATTTTGAAAATATTTTCCTAAAAATAAAAATTTTAAATAAAAAAATATCGATTTGTGCCCTGCTTTTTAATTTATCGAGGGCCCACGTTGGTGTCACCATGACACTTGCATTTTAGTCCATTATTGTTTTCAGTTTATTTTGAAATTTATTTTCAACTTTTTGTTTGATTTTCTTAAGAAACGTGCGTTTTTAAATATTTTCAAACCCTATTTATTTATAATTTTATTTCAATGGCGCTTTAGAGAGTGGCAAATAATGATACGTGTTTATATTTAAATAGAAAATGATTTGATTTAGTTGACAAAGAGAGAAAACTAGTAAAATTAATAAATAATTGAAAAAAAAGAAAAATAAATGAAAAAAAATTATACAAAAAGAGTTCTTTGATTTGCTTTAATTTTCTCCCCTCTACATTAACCGCGCAAGCTGGGGCTTAAGTGTATTTATCTGTTATCAGCACAGGATATGCAAAAATATATTTAAACTGATCAGTAGCAAAGCAGCTCCGAGTCAGTGAACATCAAACCCCGTTGGCCAATATTCTTTAAGTGCAACCAGGTCGCTGATCGTTTACACCCTTTCCAAAGTTTAGCCTTTCCTTTGCATTATTTAACTTCTACGCCTCAGATGACCGTATAGGAATACGATTCCTCTGAGCAACTTTCCACAGTCAACTAAGTTGTCACTTCTTATGTGAAATCACAAGACGTGTACAGTCTGTCATAGTAACGAATAAAAGTATGGGATTCCCAACATCGCCGGCAAATGGTGTAACCCGGGGCCCATCGCTATTTGTGTAGCGATACTTTGTAAATTTATCTGCAGAAATATTTTTAACAAAAATATCTAAACTGATGGCCGTCAAAGTACTAAACGTGCGTTAAAAGTTGTCCCAAATCCGTACTTCGCATTGACGACGACTTAGGGAATATGACAAAGATTTTTAAAACAACAACAACAACTACTATATTTCCATTTGAAAAAAGAAACAATTACAATTTCGGAGCTTTTAAAAATAAGTTTGAATTGATCAATTTTATTTTCTCTGCTTTTTGAGTTAAAATAAGTTGACGTTGAGCGTTTGTTTTAAGTGTGTTCTTGGTACTCCCCCCCCCCCCCACAATAAAATGTAAAAAAAACATTTTTTTTATAAATTTCAATATTTCAAAATATCTGAATATTCTTTTCATCAATTCAAACATGTTCGCATTGTTTTTTCGAAGCCTTTAACAACTTACAAATTGCTTAACATCCTGCAGATATTTTTTTTTCTTTTTTCTTTTGCGAAAGAAGAACTTCGTATTTGTTTCGTTTGTATTCTGTTTAATCTCTGTTGTGGAAAATTGCAGAGAAATATATTTCACAGCAGCTACGAAGTTAAACGCAAATGTAACCCTATAAAAATATAAGTTCCCGTGTCTTTTGAATACGAGGGTAGTTTGACAAAATCTGCGAATATGCAGCGAATTCATTTTCAATATTATTTCTGTCAATTTAAATTAAGTCGGTCTAAATAATAAAAAATAAAGCATAATTTCGTGGGATAATCATAATTTCGTGGGTTGCCGCAGTCGTGAGGATATTAACAACATGCGGCAACGCTTGCCACTTATCTTTCATTGGCTACATTGAATTTGGACTTCGAATACGACAACCGTAATAGGGGAAATTCCTGTGTGTCGATGAAAATGTAAATATAACGTATTAAAAATAATTATCAAAAAGCCCTCGTATATATAAAATATTTACCAAGTTGTACTTGTTTATTGCCAACGATTTTTATTTTCTGTAAAAATGTAAAGTCAGTATTTTTTTTTTGTGTGATTGTGTGTGTATTTCAATGAAGAGTTTTTATAAGTTTTCGTTGTTTTTTTTTCTGTTACAAAATAAAAAGTATTTTTGAATACATTTTCCTCTCGTACAACAACACAAGAATAAATAAAAACTCATGATATAGAAGAAATTGATTTTATGTTTTTATTTCTTTTTTATTTATTCAGAACAGCCCCGCGGATTTTGCATGTAGAGAATATTTCAGCATCAGTTTTGTTCTTGAAGACAATAAAACACAAGGATTTTTTTTTGTTTTGGTTTGAAAATCAATCAGATTTTTATGTTGTGGAATAGAGTAACAATAGAAATTTTTAAATTATCCATCAAAATCTGTAATTTTTTAAAAATTATCAATAAGAAAATGTGCATTCCAATCAAAATTCATTTCATGCAAATCGTGACTTTTTTATTTTTTTAACCTCCTGCCAGGAAAATTGCCAATATCGGTAACTGATAGGTTTTGTCCCGTTTGAGATGTTATCAGATTTGGACGTTTTGAGGTCTTCACAAGCTTCTCTGGCAACGTCTCAGAAGCTGTCACAATGTCTGTATAAGTGTGTTCGTATGTGTGTGTGTGTGTATGTGTGTGCGCGTCATTATGTGACCCACTTTGAACGACTAAACCGAAACAATCCAAACTGGTAGAGTTCTGAAGAGTATTCCTGATTGCCTGTGAATTTAAACCGATTCGAACCGGTAAATTTAAGAAATTTATTTAAAAAAATTTATTTTAACAACTTTCAAACGAATGCAACGATCGATTTTCAGATTTTCAACAGCTAATGACATTTAAAAACCTCGCTGACCACGGTTCTGAAGAGTTTATATATTCTATGAATTGCAACCGATTCGAGCCAGTAGATCTCAAAATATCTGAAAATATCTATAGAAAAAAATAAATTTCTTTAAATCGATTTTTAAACGGCTTCGCCGATCGATTTCAAAGTTTAATCAGCTTGTAACATTTAAAACCATCCCGACCACTGTTCTGAATTTGAACCGATTCGAACCGGTAGATTGCAAGGCATCCCAAAAAATGTGTAGAAAGAAAATTGTTTAAAGTACTTTTTTGAATCAACTTTTAAACGGTTTCAGCTTGTAACATTTAAAACCATCCCGACCACTGTTCTGAATTTGAACCGATTCGAACCGGTAGATTGCAAGGCATCCCAAAAAATGTGTAGAAAGAAAATTGTTTAAAGTACTTTTTTGAATCAACTTTTAAACGGTTTCACTGATCAATTTCACAAGCTAATTACCTCATGGCACCTGAAAAGCACGCATCCACCATCATAAACCGGTTCAAAATCGGTTAATCCGTTCGTGGGATATCGTGAACGAAAAAATTCGAAAAAAGTGATTTTATTTTAAAACTCCGAAATTATGAATCTGATCAGTTTAAGTTCTTCATTCTTTTTTAATAATCGAAAACTCCATCAACCACCGCTTATCACGTGGGAATCGGTTGATTTCAAATTTTAAATAACAGCGTTTTAGCTCGAAGAGCTCAAAAGTATGGAAAGAAAAAAAACCAGGATGACCTTTGGGGTCAACCATTTTCCATATATTTTTGCTTCGTTCTATGCGATTTGGCAGGAGTTGTAAAATTATAAATCAAAATTAATTTTTATTGAAACTCAAAAGTCGCTGAAGACGTTATTAAGTTTTAATAAAGACATTTAAAAAGGTCTTTATGTTTTTCATTTAACGTTTCACTTCATTTCCATTTTTCTTTTCTCTCTGAAAGTTGTCTTCGTGTCATTTTGTGTGTCCTTTTTGTATGATTTCTTGCGCTGCTTGTCTCAAAGCGTTTGACTGACTCCACCTATTCCATTGTTGGCAGTCAACGAAGTTACATTAAATTTTATAGGCCAAATTATAAAATTGCCGTGTACGTGTCGGGAATAAAATTGTGGAAAAAATAAAAGAACGTGTACAAGAAAATGAAAAGACGAGAAACACCAGCATTCGTGCCCTGGATGCTGCGCTGCCCTGTACAATCGTCAACGTCTATTGTCGTGTGATGAAGTCTAGAGGAAAAATATTTCTTTTCTTTTTTGATGCTAAAACCAACTCACAAGAAAATAACGTCGTTTAACACCAACAAAACAACCGACCGACAGACCGATTTACTTAATTGTTCTTTTAATTTTCTTTATCGTTTTGCTGAAACGGTTGGTGTCTTGTTTTATTGACAATTTTAGTTGCGATACAACAAGTGGAATCGATTGTATTTCGTCTTAATTTTTTAATGCTTTAAAGGGAGTTTCATCTGCGTGCCTTCCAGAAAAGCGGCTGCTGATGAGCTTATAAAATTAAATGCAGGTGAATGAGTTGAGAAAAAGTCCACTTATTTTATGTTCGAAATGCGTCACTCGGATTGTCAACCATTTCGTCTAAAGTCAGGTTTTTTCTTTTTTTTAACCAGCATTTTGAACACCATCCCCTCCTTTCCAGTTCTGGCGCAATGCAGGTCCAAGAAAAGAAATATACAGAAAACAGCTGAGCCTAAAGGCCATCTCTTTAACTTCCTGATAATTTTAACAGCAAATCTATCGTAACCTCTTTTATGCTTTTAAGTACCAAAATGGTATTATTTGAAACTTCAGATCAACCGATTCCCACGTGATAAACCGTGATTGATGTAGTTTTCGATTACTAAGAAATAGTCGAGAACTTTAACTGAACCGGTTTATGGTGATCGACGTGGTCAAGAGCTGATTAGCTTGTGAAAACGATCGATGAAGCCGTTTTTATCAATTTAAATAAATTACATTGAAAAAGATTTTGTTTTGGGATATCTTGAAAAGTACCGATTCGAATCGGTTAAATTCTAAAATCTTCAGAACAGTGGTCGGCGTAATTTTTAAATGTCATTAGCTGTTTAAATGCTGAAATCGAGCGGTCAAGCCGTTTAAAAAATTTTAAGAAAATAGTACATTGAAAACTGTCTTTTTGAAATTTACCGGTTCGAATCGGTTTAAGTTCACAGGAAACCAGGAACACTCTTCAGAACTCTACCAGTTTGGCTTAAATCGTTTTAGCTGTTCTAAAATTATAATACATACACACACATACACACACACGCACATACGAACACACAAATACCGCCATAGGGACGGGCTCCCAGAATTAGTCCGAAAAACTTTTCAAGTCCTCAAAACGTTGAGATCTGAAAGAGGACTTAATTTTTTTCAAAACGAGGTAAAACGAATTACGTCTCGATTTTTTAAATTTTTAATTTTTCTAGTGGGAAATTAGAAAGAAGTTATAAACGTAACCACTATTTTTTGACAAGCGTTTCTTTAATATTTCGGTTGCATGTCCGACAGATGAAGCGGTAAAAGATGATACTGAATATGAATTTAATTTTCTTAGCAATCGAAACATCATCATTTTGAAAATATTTTGCTAAAACTTAAAAATATGAAAGCAGACACTGTTGGTCACGCTTATTACGTCATATATTTGATGGATGTGAACGTGGCTTAATAAGTTAAAAATTTGTGATCGCTTTTCTATTTCCGATTCCCCAAGTTTTCTTTACAAATTTCTGAAATAAAAAATATAGAAAAGTTATTAAATATTTCAAACGCTCACGGTAGTTTTGGGCCACCCTGTACAAAGAATCGATGTTAACAGATAATTTTATAAATTTTTAAGCTGTTTGAAGAAGGATGTGGTCGCAATTTATCGGAATCAAAAGTATCGTGGGTGCCCAGAATGGCCTCACCTGCAGCGTCATCAGTTTGTCTCGATCTATGGAATTCCAAGACTACCAGACTCTTAAAGGTTTTCATATAGTTCTGGGAATATTAAAACTGGTAGTATTTCGAAATCTCCTGAAGATAATGGATTGCATTTAAAATCCAACTGCCACAAGTCTAGGAATGCGTCAAGAGAAATCAATTTGTTGAAGTTTGCAACTATTTCGTGGTCCTGTCAAGGATGTTTCAGCAGCTGAAGGCACTGCAAATATTTCCTTATTTTGTTAAAGTAATTAAATTTTTCTGCACGATATTTAAGCCAGCAGGAGTTGCAAGAAAACAAAAATATAACAAAAAATAAAAAAAAAACCGAGTGAAACGTGATGCTATAAATTAAGTTGTTGCTCTTTCGCAGCGCACCAATTATTTTCACCTTTTATTTTTCTGGCGAAACAAACAAAAGATTTGAGAGTCCTTTTTTTTTCTTTTTCTCCCGTTGCTACGTGATGTCTTGTAAATTTCCGTTTTAACCTGCAAATTGATTAATTATAGCAAAAAGGACCTGAATGAGGAAACGAGTGCATGTTCGAAGAATAAAAATAAATTAATTAAATCCTGTTTGCAGGATATTGGCTCGTGTACGCTGTACGAGATAAACTTAAGACACCAAAAATCCAGCAGAAGATAAAAAACAACGAAACTAACAAATAACTTTAGGAATTCTTTTGCAACTAAACAGGATATCAAAACACAAATTGTTGGAAGAAATTTCATGTTTCTTTTTCTGTTATTTATCCAGTTAATTAGGAGTTGTACAAAATAAGAGATTTAATTAGTATCGATGCTGGAAACGAACTGGTGTTTCCTTGTTTTCCAACTTAAGCCAATTACCAGCGAAGTGGAAAACTGAAGATAAGGCGACGCTTTAGTTGGCAGGCATCTTTGAAATGTTTTAGCTACAACGACAGCATTTCAGGGGTTGTTGGGTAAATAAAACTACCGCATGTGGAGTGAAATTAATATGAAACAGAGGCGGCATCGTTTTATGCGTTTTAAGCGCTGTGGGCATCCTTTTGGATATAATTTCTTGGAAAATAAAGTTACAAACCGCTTAAAGCACCAGGATCAATTATATTTTTATTTGAAAATAAAAATGTATTTGAATTGATAAACGTTCTGACCAGCATCGTTTTTAAAGAAGTGCGGGCCAGTGATGCCACCAGTCCATAAAGCCCACCAAACAATCAGCCAGTTTTTTGTGGATCAGACCGTGTCTCCACACACACTTGAAGTTTATCAGGATATCCCGAATACGGCAGTTCGATTTCTTGACGTTTCCATACAAACAAACTTCCGCTTTAAAGCTGAAATTCTGAAATTTGTCCATAATTCTCCCGACTCGGAACACATTTTGTCGAAAATGCTGAGAAAAAGTATCAAAAATAGTTGACCCGAAAGACTATTCCTGTAACCGCAGTTATATTGTAACTGAACGTGCTTGATAGTTGGTGGTTTTCGATTATTATAAAAGCTTTGAGAACTTCAACTGATCAGATTTAAAATTTTGGAGTTCTTCGAAAAAAACTATAACTTTTTTCGAATTTATTCGTTCACGATATCCCACTAACGGATTAACCGATTTTGAACCGGTTTATGATGATGGATGGGTGCTTTCCAAATGCCAAGAGCTGATTAGCTTGTGAAATCGATCGGTGAAACCATTTAAAAGTTAATTGAAAAAAATTGCTTTCAAAAATTTTGGGATGCAAGATTGCAAGATCTACCGGTTCGAATCGATTCAAATTCAGAACGGTGGTTGGGATGGTTTTAATTATCATTATCTGATTAAACTTTAAAATCGATCAGAAGTTGTTCAAGAAAAAACTCAGATATGCCTTTTTGAAATTTACCGATTCGAATCGGTTCAAGTTCATAGAATATCTGAGTTCTTCATAAGGGTGGTTGGCGTGGTTTTTAAATGTTATTAGCTGATTCAATATTGAAATTGATACATGAAGATGGTTCAAAAGTTGTTTAAAAAGAAAATACTTTGACGGAAGCCTTTTTGAAATTTACCGGTTCGAATCGGTTAAAATTCACAGTAAATATATCCAAGAAATGATAATTTTATTAAAATTATAAGCGAATGACATACTCCCATACAAACACACAAGCACACATACAGACACACACACACACATATATATATATATATATATATATATATATATATATAGTTATATATATATATATATATATATATATATATATATATATATATACATACACACAGACTTGGTAACGAGCTCTTAGAATTATTTAAGGAAGCTTTCTACTACCTCAACATGTGGAGATCTGATGAGATCTCAAATTTATCAAAACGGGCTAAGACCGATGACTTCCCGATTTCGGAAAATGGCCCATTTTCTTAGCGAAAATTTAAAATATCTGATATAAAAGGTGGCCCATAAGGTCATAATGCACATTATTAATTTAAAAAAAAGTTTACAGAGAATTCTTTTAATATTTTATAATTATGACTCGTGTCGTGTGAAATAAAACAGCAGCCAATGCCATCCAAGCTGAACATGGCTCGGGTGGCATTCCTCTAACCGAAGGTTCATAGCAGAGGTTTGGTGTTGTATAGCGATTAGAAGTTTTATTCATAAAAATGATTTCCTGGTTATAAGCAGTTCATAAGAAAAATTTTGCATACAAAATTTGTCTTATAAACAGTTTATAAGCACTACAAATTTTCTGTATTCATTTTGAATTATATTAAATATATTTAATCGGTTTCAAGTCAATCACATCCCACTCTTGTCTAGATTTGTTTGGTTGAGTGGCTCTGGAGTTATAAAATTGCGCATGTAAAACATCGTATTTTTGTAAAAGTTTCGTTGTGTTTTTATTTATTTACTTATTTATTTCTTCTACATTTTTCCCTGATATTCCTTTTCAGCATTAAATGATTTCGAACTTTATTCTTCAGCATTATTCAGATATCGTTTACCAGCACAAGAGGAATATTAACCAACTGAACTTGCAAACCAGTCAGGAATATTTCAAATATTTGTTTTTGCGGTAGTTTTTTTGTTGTTTTTCTCTTTGTTTCCCATTTTCTCTTCATACAAAACAAAAGCCAATTTACAACTTCGTTCAGCTTCATCATGAAATCTTGTTCTTCCTGATATCTCAGTTAAATATTGAAGGCTATTATTTCAATTGCCATTTGTGGTTGAATAAGGAATTGTTGTTGTTGTTGTTGTGTAGTGAAATGTATAAAGAAACGATTGAAACAAACGAAACCAGCAACAACAACTGCCACAGAGAGCAAATTACAACGGCGGACATCAAGCGACACTCAATAAAAGGATAAATAAAACAATTTAAATTTAGTGAAATCGTTTTGCGTAAACTAAAACAGCAGCTCAATTACAAATCCCTTAACAACTGAAAGACAAACAACACAATTTGTAGCAAGTGTCGCATAACCCAGCAAACAGTTCAGCATGGAATTGAGTTGATAACAATTTTATTTTATAAGTAGAATAACTTTTCCTAATTTCGTTTCAATTATTATAAAATTAATTTCATTATATATTTTAATATATATATATATTTATATGATATCGTTAAGAATTGTAACTCGATATACTTTTTTTTCTAGAACAAGTATTTAGAGGATTACCCCACAGTGCAGTCTGGAATGGAGGGGGATGAAGATGGCAGAGAAATTTGTTGCATCTGTTGTTACTTTTTCCAGGCACCGAACCTCCCCAAAGAAATACAATTTATAGAGTTTAAAGAAAAATCCAGCCTTTAATCTATTACAAACTGTCGTATTTGTAGGCGGAAAACGCCAACCGTAATCAGCCGATTATTTTATTGATATACACACTACAGCTGGCCTCGCAGTACCCCATTCGATGGGCCCAATTTTTTAATAACTTTTTCGAAGCTTCTTGGCGGCCAATATGACATCAGCATTTCGGTTAATTAAACGGCCATCAAACGTCTGACGCACTAAATCAGTTAAGCCATGAAATGAGTGACAAGTTGACACATAAAATAAAAACGGTTGTCATTTTGCAATAGATGTCATCATTGACCGAGAGGATTAAGCCTTCCTCATCTTCAAAAAATTTTGGGCCACAACCCGCACTAAACAGTCACTCGCTGTGGGCGCATTGACTTCTGGAAGGCCCACGTGTACATCTCTGAATCCCAAATACGGCAATTACGCTTATAAATGTGCCCACCAAAATGAAGATGAAGTTCCATCGAAAGAGATTTTTTTCCCAAAAATTTTATCCTCGTGCAGTTTCTCGGTGGTCCATCTAACGAAACGACAAGTAAGCGGATGGTCATGTGACTTTAACGCTTGAAGAAATAGAATCTTTGTAAGACGCCATGCCGAGATCGCTTCGCAAAATTTCAAACAAATTGATGCGTGAAATGTTTAAATGTTGATGAGTTCTCAAGCACCCTCTCCCTCACAGCTGCGATAATTTTGGCTCTAGGTAGTGTGCATGCACATTCACGTCTTGACGCCTGAACAATGAAACCAGTTGCCGCATACCGCGCACTGCTGAACCTGCTCTGCGACCAAATTTGTGTACGACAATTTCGTGCCATTTCCAATCAATTGTTTTTATTTTACAAAAAAAAAAAAAATTAAAAAATTAGTTCCCAATAAATCCCAACGTTTTTCGTGACGTAAATCGACTCATGTCGTTAAGTGGAGTTGACATAATGAATTTTGTGACAGAATCGAATGCCAGAAGTAGTGCCAGAAGTAGTGCCAGATGCGAAAGAGCAGGTGGTTCAAATTTAAGTCAATAGATGGCGCACTTTTCATTATTTCCTAACCTCAAATTTTCCTTCTCTTCACGGCGTTACGAAACAAAATTGTTGCATGTTAATTCATGAATCAGGCGATTCAAAGTTGTCGAGTTGTTTTGTTCAACCAATTCCTTTTATTTTAAAATCTTTCCCGAGGAATTAATCAGCTGATGAGTCCGAGGAGTGATTGAAGTTTTGAATTTTTATTGAGATCTCGTTTATATTTTTTTTTTATTGTTTTGAGCAGAAACATTCGCTTTGAATTGCATTTCGCTTTATTTTTCAAATGCCTCCAGCGATTTGTTACTGTTAAAAATTTTATCGTGTATTTAAAATAAATTGTCATTTCTTTTTTACTTCTCTTTTGCTCTTCTTTTACTCCTCTTTTACTTGGTTAACCAGTCACAACTCTGTCGTTTGCATTGTTAACGTTTATTAAGAGATTCAGTTATCCTGTATTGTTCGAGTTAATTATCTTGTGTGTGATTTCTAGAGTCTTATATTTTTACAGTAGAACTACAATTTCCATGAATAATAATTTTCATTTAAATAACACCAGGAGTGAATATAAAAATTATTTATTTGTGGTCGTTAATTTAAATAGAGTAGAAATAAACTTTGAAATTAATATTGAATTGAGAAACTTGAAATAAAAATTCAGCAAAATTGCGCATGAAGTCACATGACCATCCGACTAGTTTTCGTTTCGTTAGATGGACCAACCGAAAACTTCCAAAAAAAAAAAACCATTTTTCGAATGAACTTTATCTTCAGTTTGGTGAGTACATTAAGCGAAATTGCAATATTTGGGATTCAGAGAACCTACACGTGGGTTTTCTAGAAGTCAATGCACCCACAACGAGTGACAGTTTAGTGCAGCTTGTGGCCCAAATTTTTTTGAAGATGAAGAGGGCTTAATCCGTTCAAAGACGACATTTAATGCAACGTGATAACCGATTTTTGTGTGTGTCAACTTGTCACTCATGTCATGCCTTAACTGATTTAGTGCGCCAGACGTTTGATGGCCGTTTAAATAACAGAAATGCTGATGTCATTTTACGCGCCAAGAAGCTAAGAAAAAGTTTAGAAAACTGTGAGGCCAGCTAGACATATAAAACCAAACGGCAACACTGTCAATTAACAAAAGTCTGTTGACATCAGTTTGTAACAATTCTCGTATGCAATTTCATAATAAAATTGTTACAAATAGAAACTGTTATTATATTCAACTACGGCACCTTACAAGTGGTACTAAATAAAAATATACATGAGTTGTGGTAATGAAAGTGTGGCGCCTTTCGAAAACAGCTATTTTGCTCTGTTGTAAAAGCTGAATATATAAATACTCATGTTTACTTCTCCTCTTGCCTTGGAATGTTCCTCATGTCTTTTAAAACAATTAGCCAACAATTATTTCGGCTTAATGTTAGTCAAAGGCCAGAGTTCAAATATTTAAATATTTAATTGAATTATTTACTATATGTATAATTTGTAAAAATTCGTTAAGAAGAAAAATGACTGTAGTCAAATTTCAGTGTTTAACATCCACTAACATTTTCAATATCCTCCGTAAATCATATCGCATTTATAAATTCAATATGCACTCGTTATCAAACGATCAGTTTTGCGGGAACTAAAACTGTTTTTAATCAACTCTGCAGGTTTTGGTAAATTTATGAAATCTTTCAAAATCATTGAACTCACTTTTTATCAAATTTTCACAGCTGAATTCATCACTGGTCGCAATTAAATTCTACAAAAATTGAAAATATTTAACTAAAAATATAAAAACAAAAAATAAAAATGTTTTAGAATATCGATTCGTTTCATTTATTTTTCGCACCACACAAAACTCTGTTTCAATTTGTTTGTGTCTGCCCCAAAAGCAATTAAACAAACACCTTCACACAACTCTGGTGTTATATTTGAATAGGGGATACCCCAAAAATTATTGTTGTTATTGCGGTTGTACTTGTTACAGGGAATTTAGAAAAAATAACTTTAATTTTTTTTTTCGATTGAAATGAAAAATCTATCACTTTAAAATGCTTCAACAACTGGGAAATGAATTGCGTACAAAAATTTGTGTTGTTTAAAGATTCTGCAAATTTTGAAGGAGGGACAACAACACGTAGCCGTGTTGTTTTATGATCGTAGTAAAAATAATCATTCTCATAAACGCACATGGATTCTATTTTTGACAAGTTGTAGTCCGTGGCCCGCTGTCGTTATTGTGTTTAACGCGTTAAATAGAACAAAAGAGAGCCTCTGACCAGATTTCATGAAAACTGGAAGGGGTCGTGTTTAAGTCGATCTGATATGGATTTACCCACATGTAAAATAATATTAATTTTATTTCGACTCTTAAATATTTCTAATTCTCATACAAACACAATCAGCTATTGTACAGTTTGTCAATTAAGTATTGCCACATATAGAAGAAATACATCAACAAATAATCTTTTTTCTGATATAGTGTTTTCTCACTGCCATGGTTTCATTAGCTTCTGGTTTTAACATTAAAGCCAACTATTAAAATATGGTTTTACCATAAAAAATTATTTTAAAATTGGTGTTATGAAATCCAACCCTGTGTTTACCTGCAGAAAGTTCACGGGTAACATAAATAAATACTGAATTTTATTACCTCGAATGAAACTTTCCAGATGAATCAAGAATCGTTTGCATGAATTACATGATTGAGAGAGCGAAGCAAGTAATTCATTTCACATTGAAATTATAATTTTTTATTTTGTAAGATTTCGTTCTCAATAAAAAAGTTGTTGTTATTGAATTGTTTTTACTGTGCAGAAGAAATTTTTTCGTATTATTAATGGATCAAATTATTTTGTTCAATAAATAAATAAATAAACTTGTTAATAAACTAATTTTTTGACATATTGTCATTGTACTATTATAATATGAAATTTATTTGTTGGGTGGTTAAGCAATGTCTATATGCATTTCATTGGTGCTTCTTACCAAATCGTCAGTAGACTTCAACCACAGTTTTGCAAAGTTTCAAACTTCTCAACTTATTAAAAGACTTCCAAAAACCATCTGAGAATTATGTTAAATATATTAACTATAAAAATTCACAAACAATTTCAAAAAATCACATTATAATAAGTGTAGCATATTATAATAGTACAATGACAATATGTCAAAAAATTAGTTTATTAACAATTCAATTGAGACTTTATATTTTTCATTTTGCCTTATAAATACTTTCATTGTTATCCAAGGGATTTCTAATTGTATAAAGGTATAGAAAAATAAAATAGAGTCGTATCGAATAAAAGTTGTTTGTTGGGTTTGGTTTGTATAAGTTTCATAGCCTGCTACACTTATTATAATGTGATTTTTTGAAATTGTTTGTGAATTTTTATAGTTAATATATTTAACATAATTCTCAGATGGTTTTTGGAAGTCTTTTAATAAGTTGAGAAGTTTGAAACTTTGCAAAACTGTGGTTGAAGTCTACTGACGATTTGGTAAGAAGCACCAATGAAATGCATATAGACATTGCTTAACCACCCAACAAATAAATTTCATATTATAAATAAATAAACTTTTTCTTAATAAATCGTTTTAGGAATTTTTCCAAATAAAATGTTTTGATTTTGGAAAAAAAGAATCAGCACATAATTAAGCTTGAAGAGTTTATAAAATGTTTTTAATTAGTTTAAAGTTTTTCACTTACCAGCAACCAAGAGATAAATATTCAGTTTTTATTTTCGTTTTAATCCAAGTTGATTAAAATGAATTGCCTGCATTAATTATATATTAATAACTGATTATTTCTTTAAATATATATAATTAATTATATATTAATAAACTGATTTTTAGAGAATATTATTATTAATAATAATATTATTATTACTCCTTTTTTTATATTTTGTGTTGTTTTTTTAAACCCATCAGAAGTTTCATTGTTGCTAATGTGATTTAACCAACAGAAAGATATCCTACTCTAACGCTTAACGAAAAACTATCAAACATAAAACCTCAATTACTATGAAACGATCTGAACAGATTAAAAATAGAAACATACACATGCATTAAATAACATATTCGATACGAATCCAATTATTCCGTTTGCAGTCTTTGTGTCATAATTAACATTTTGGCGAGAAATCAAATGCATTCTAACGCACATTCGGCATGTGGACTACTTTTACTCGCCACAAATAAATAAATTCCGTTGTAAAATATGTTTTTTTTGTTTACAAAAATCTATATATTAACAGAACTGTTTTATTTTTGCATAGTTGTTGTTGTTTAAGTTGGTTTCCATTGAACAAGGAACTGTTTTAACACTTGACTGCCATTGATTACACAATAAAACACTTAAACAGTTTCAGTAAATCCATATTCAGTGTTCATTTGCATGCACAAACAAGCACTCTCTGCTTACACTCAAACGAATAAAAAGACATCGAGTAGATTTCCGTTTTGCCATCAACCGGAAAAAGAGCAAATAAATGCAAATTATTTGGAAAAAGGAAAAAAAGAAATATAAAAAAAGTGAACAGTAGAAAAGAGAACGAATTATGCAAATGGCTTTTTATACTCGCATCAGTGTGTAAGTGTGTGTGTGTGTGTGTGTGTGTGTTTGCTCTACCTCTTGCCTGTGCTCTGGCACATTTCAATTATGAATATAAAATCTACAGCATCAGTGGATGTGAGTTTGTGTGCGTGTGTATCGTCATCGTGTTTGGTTTAGATTTTACAAGGCAACTTACATCCTTATGCTTTTAGTTAATCACTCTTAAGGACATGATACATCCTTGTGTGTGTGTGTGTGTGTAAAATGTGTGTTGCACAAATGGCGGCTAAATGAATGTGATATCTGTCATCGTTCTCTCTGCTCAAATAGATCAGTAGTAATTGACAACATCACCTGCTTCATATATCTGAGCAGCATACCACCGAATATATCCTCGATGTTCCTCTGCAGCAGGAAAGTGTCGTCACACTGACGACAGGCTGGTTTCAACGTTAGAGCCTGGTTTTATCATACAAAATTATCTAGTTAAAACCAACTTGAAACCGTATTTGAATTGCTTTAAAATGCAAACTAGTTTTTGTCTGTGCTAAGTTGAGTGCTGCCAAGTTATGTTTTGAAGACATCTGGGGCCAAATTGAAGTGTTCGATACTGATCGGAATTTTAATAGAAATTTCGATCGATATCGAATATCGCGTAATTTGTCCCCTGACAATATTAAAACACTGTGAAGAAATATTTTCAAAACTTGTTTTTTTTTTGTTTCAGAATCTGCATGATTTTTTATGAAACGACTTCCAAGATTTTGTTTTTATAAATAATTTAAAAATATTTAACAAAATTTCTGTTTTAAAGTGCATTGAAAAAGTTTCTTGTTTGTGCACAAAAACAAAAACCAGCGCAGTACAGTTTGTCAATTAGGTGTTTGCTGTAAAAGTAGAGGAAAAGAACAACACCAAAAATGCATTCATTTCTTTGAGAAATTTTATTTATTGCGATTAAATTTATTCGACAAGGAGTGTGTTAAAACTTGAATTTATTAAATCTGATAAAACCGTGTTGTAACTTTCAAAGAAAAAAACTACAAAAGACACAACAGCCAACGAACCTATAACCCAGGTGGTCAAAGCATAGTGCAACGATATTTTCTTCGAGTATGTATCCACGATTGTTCTCTTCCACTTATATTTCCTACGGACCTTTTAAGTGAATGCCTTCCAACTATTCCTCACTTCCTGTATAACCGTCGTCGATGTGGTATTGGAAGTTCCCACTTGTGCCATAAAATTATTCAAAACTGTTATAAAAGATAAAGTCTGGTTGAGTACTTTGAAAACCACAAAGTCTCGACTTGATTTAGAAAAAATTTCAAATTTTGCAACCCACTATATTATTAATAATTCCAGTTTGCTTATGTGAGAAGTGTACGGTGTCTATTCCCTACAGCATTAATGTTTCTTTTCATTTCCAATGAGATCCACATTTCGCTTTAGAGTGACGAATTTCACACGGAATGTTAAAACATGCTTTTAACGTTAAAATCATAAACATGTGATTTTACTTTCACACAGCAGATTAAATACATTTATGTTATAACACACAGTTTGTCCAGTAAATTTGATCACAATAAATAAAATCTCTCCTAGAAATAAGCATATTTTTTACTTTTTATAATACTTCCTTGACAAACTATAATGCTGCTCTTTTTGTTTTTATAAAATAAAGATAAATTTTTTACTGCATCTTAAAAAAAGAAATTCTATTGAATTTTTCAAATGAATATTTAAATATTATGAAAATGCTGACGAAAATTAATAAAACCTTAGAAATCTTATTATTTCATATAAAAATCATAAAAATTCTAGACGAAAAATTGCAGATGTGATGGACTTTTTGGGCATTCTTCACACATTATCAGATGTTTCCTACACACAACTTGACAGCACTCAACTTGGCAGAGACAAAAATAGTTAAAAAACAAGGTTGCATTTCATAATACCTACTGTTTTGTTAAGCCACTGGAAATAAAAATATACTCTTACAAATAAAGCCTCAATATTAAAACAAAAAATTATAAAATTGTATATAAACTTTAACATTAAACATGCAAAAGTGCTATATTCGGCTGTGCCGGATCTTATATACCCTACACCAACGCACGTCTGGCGTTACATATATTTTTAAGTAACAATTTTGTTCTCTCTAAATTATAAAATAGTTCTAATTAGCAAGAAAACAACGTCAGTTGCCTTTTTGGTTAATTTTATGAAAACAAATCAATTTCCCACCCCTGGAAACGAAATTCGTATTTTGTAAAACATATTTTTTTCCACTGCAAATCTTCACGATGTAGAAAGCGGTTTTATTTAAGAAAAACTTAAAATGTTAAAATATTTTTGTTATTACAGGTACTACAAAAAATACTGAATGTACCAAAAATATTTTTAATTTTCCATCCCTGGAAAATCTTTTTTATTTTTTTAGTTTTTAACAGACAATTGATGCTTTCCAAGGCATGAAATAGCTTCAATTTACAAACAAGCAAAAAAATAATTGGTTTTTGGTATTAATTTTGCGTCGAGAAATAGGTGTAAGACTTCCAGCTCTGGAACCGTATTTAGGATTTTTCAGAACTTCAATGCCACTCTATTAAAGTTCATTTCCAATCCATCAGTCCGAAGCCTCTAGCTCTGCTGGGGCCTTGGGAAAGCCGATTTCACGTACAGACAGGACGAACAATCGTCATCGCTATTCATAAGGATCGAGAATATATATATATATATATATATATATATATATATATATATAGTCTATGGATCGAGAATATATATACTCTATCCCATATTAATATCAAAGAAATTACACGCGGAATGACAAACCCTCTCACTTTTTTGTGCAGGGTATAAAAAAATGTTTTTTGTTCAATCAAAAAGTACAATTTTGCTGGTCTTATTCTGCCACCCTGCGTTACCCTGAGTCGTGGGTGCTTAAAAAGCTTCATGGCGTATTAAATGGGATTTGATTTCGCTAATGCATATGCAAATGGGCGTATCTATTAAGAAGCTAATGGTAATAAGCATCTGTTCCAATTGTTAAACGCGACTGCAAGTGGCGCATTAGAATGGATTTTAATATGTTGCTGTTACGCTTTTAAGCCAAGATGAAAAACAAAACAAAACAAAAAAAAAAGAATGAGAGAAAAACATTCAATTGGGATGTGGCGCCATTAACGGCATTTGAATGTGATGTAAAACACATCTTTCGTTTGTTTATTGTTTGAGATCTTCTGCTTAAAAGCCATTAAATTGAACTGGAATAGAAATAAAAATTTGATTTCTGCATCATAAAAACCAGCCGGAGTGCACGTTGTTACAACCATTTTGAATCACTTGAATTTTTATGGATTTTTTAATATAAAAATCAGCACTGGAATCTATTTAACTGATATCGGCGTTCATAAATTAGTAAATAATAAATACGTATAATAAATAAATTATTGAGAAAATTTTTAATAGAAATTTCTTAAGCAAATGATTTCATGTTTTCGTTTATAAATTCCTCGAATGCCACAACATTTTGTAAATTTGAACACTTCCTAAAATCTTTGAAACTATTTTCTGTGGAAATATTTATGAGATTATTTTTGGGGTGCGTTGTCATTCATATTCTTGGCTTTGAAAGCTCTCATCCATAAGCAATTCAAAATAATTTGGCAAAGAATAATTAATACATTTTGATAGTATTTTAATTGGATGAAAATTTTCTTTTCCTTTCAGTTGTGAAAGAGCATTAAAATTAATAATTCTTTCTTTGCCAAAAACATTCAGATAAAATTCAAAAGAGATTTTCATATCAAATAAATTCGTAAAACAATAAATAAAATTTAAGCTGCAATTCGCATTGAAATTTTATTGAAATAACTGAGGAATTAAAGAACATTAATTTAAAGTAAATTAAAGTAAAACATAAAATAATATTTTAACTAACCCTGGATGGCTACTATTAAATTTTTTATATTAAAGTTGATTTGTTAAGTAATTTAAAAAATAATTTCAGCGCAACATCTTTCAAAGTTACAAATAAATAAAAATATTTTTCGTTAAAGATTTGATTTAAAAAAAATTATGACAAAGAGTAAATAAGCTTCCAGGGTTAAAACAATTTGCTTGTTAGAATCAAGTAAAAAGTTGGCATTAAATCTCTTCAGCCAGAAGCTGTAATTCGATGATATTAAGACTTGGCAAGTTTGAGGTTAGGAAGTAAATAGGCTGTCAAGGAGGGAAATGTCAGGAATTGAACATGAATTTTTGATATTTATTAAATAAAAAGTTGGGAAATTTTAATTATCGAACGTAATACTATTCAACAAGGAGTTTTAATTGCGAAAATTGGCTGAATGGAAACAACACATTTTTAAATGATGAGCCCCATTTTCAATTAAGCGGTCATAAGAACAAACAAAATTGTCGCATATGGGGGTCACAAAACCCCCAAACTGTTCTCGAACATACACTTAATCCAACATTGACAACCGATTTTTGGTGGCCACAAGTTTTTTAACATTTACGACAGCCCAACTTTTAAAATACTGTAAAAAAATTTCAACAGAATTCCTATTCAAAAAAGGATACGATAAAATCTCTCGATATATTTTTCTGCAAAATCTAAAAGATTTCCTAAATAAAAACTTTAGGTTTTTATTAAAATGATTAGAATTTAAATGCGTTTATTATTATTCGAAACTATAAAATTAAATATTAAGACAAGCATTATTCTGCAGGGGCCCGGGTTCAAACCCGCAAATTACAAATTAATTTTTTAAATTTGTAATAAATTTCAGTATTTTTTTAAATTAGAAGTGGAATATTTGAAATATTTATTTAATAAAATCGTCAAAATAGCAGAACATTTAAGATACTGTGAAGAAATTTCAATAGAACTCACTCCTGTACAAAAAAGGATATTTTTCTGGAAAATCTCAAATAGAAGTAACGAAGTATTTTCCTAAATAAAAGCTTTAATTTTTTTTAATTAAAATTATTAGAATTTAAATGCGTTTATTATAAAATTAAATATTAAGACAAGCATGATTCTGCAGGGGCTCGGGTTCAACCACGCAAATTTAAAAATTAATTTTTTTAATTTGTAATAAATTTCAGTTTTATTTTTTTTTAACTAAAAGTGGAATATTAAAAAAATATTTTCAATAAAATCGTCAAAGTAGCAGAACGGATCAGTACTGACTCAAAGTCATCTGCGCCATCTTATCAGCATTTTTAATCATTTTTCCACTTTTCACGGTGGCACTAGTCTGTAGGGATATCAAAATATTTATAAGCTTTTAATAAAAAAACCCTGAAATTATTAAAAATTAAACAAAAGAAATAACAATAAAAATTCGTGGGTTTGAACTCGGGTCTGAAATGAGAATCTTTTTATTTTGTCCAAGTCCCTAAATTCTCCGCTTTGTTGCTCTGTCGCTTTGCCGTTCTGTCGCTTTGTCGCTCTGTCGCTCATTTCCCCCTATTATTTCTTCCTAATATTTCCCCCTATTATTTGCTCTATGAACCCGCCATTTTAAGCAGGTTTTGATGGCCACATGATTCTCTTTTAAATATTTTTATCCAGAAAAACTTTATCTCAAACTTCAAGTCTCTCAAAAAGGTTAAATACATTTAAATTTAACAAATAAAAAAAAACTCAGCTCATGACCAAAACGAAGGCTTAAGATATATTTTTTTAATGCTGATTTCCTTTAATTCTTTGCTGTCGACTGGCTACTGAGGCCTCATCATTAGCCGCCACTACTAAATAAAATGACACGATTTGAATAAAATATTACTGACAGCCTTCGATACTCCAAATTTGCTGCATTTTATTTTACAGTTTTAAACTTTAACAACTTTATTTGTGTCAATAAATCGCCATCGGAAAATTTAGAAACTTTTTACTGCAGAGTTTTATATTGATTTTTATACTCTTTTCCAATAAACTGCAGGTTCTGTCAGTTATTTTGGGAAAATAAATGAAAAAAGTTTTATTGTGATTGTGTATAATGACAACAACAACACAAAAATAGAAAAATAAAAAAAGTTTTTTTGAAATGTAAATGTTCGTACAAAAAAACTGCACGAAGTACGGCAGCAGATTTGCAACTGTTTGTTAATTTCACTGCCGCACAAAAAAGATTTCCTACAGTTTTCGTACACTTTTTCATAACAAAATAGAAAATATATAAGCTTTTCTCACATTCAAATACGAAACCTAAAAAATAGTAATAAATAAAAACGCACATAATAACTGATGAAGAAAGTATAGCGGCTTTTGAAAACAGCTGTTCTGCTCTGCTGTATATATCAGTACTCTGCCTTCATCATTGAAACAACCGGACAACAATTAATACAATTCTGCACCAAAGCAGATCAGAAAAACTCCATATCATATTTAAGACTGAATGGGGAGTCGAATTCGGGATCGAAGGCATCGTAGTCTTGTGTTCACTACTTCAGGCCTGGAAAGTTGCATCAATTTAATGCAGAACATACAACGAAACCGTTTCATTGCCTAAAGAAATGATTTTCCTTTCAGTGTAGACCGTATCGAAGTACATCTAAGCAGTCGCTTTGGGATATCTAATCAGGTCCCTTTGGCCCTTCTCTGACACGTCCTCTAGTATAAAACTTCCTAAAAGCTTAAGTCTCTGGTGATGGACTATCCCACCAGAAACACGAAAACTTTCTTCAATTGAAATTAAAAAACAGTCTCAAAATGCTTTAAGAGGACATTTCTCTGTGATTCGGCGTAAAATATTTAAAAATATCTTTATGAAATTTCATTTATAATGACAGTATGTCAAGGAGTTAATTTATTAAAATTATATTTAGAAATATTTTCATGAGTCTTAATTTGGAGTAAAAAATTACCTTTTCAAAGATGATGATGCGCCAAATTGTTGAGCCGCAACTTTTGAACTTTTCAAACACTTTTTTATTTATTTATTTGGCCGCTTTAATTATTTAAAGAAAACTGGCGCTTCACATTTGACTTTTAGATATTCTTCTTATACATTTTTTATTTACATTTTTAAATTGCCCGATTTGATTTCTTTTATTTTGCTTTCTGATATTCACTATTTTCTTTTTATTTATTTTTCTTTTTTATTTAATTCACTGCAACACTTTTCATCACTTAAGAACCCCTTCTCTTTCTAGGCAACGCAACGACCGAACTTAACGAGTTAAAACCCGACAACTCGCGATCAAAACGATTTAAAATATCGCGCTTGATTTTGAAACTTTTATTTCTTCATATTTTAATTTATTTTATCATTTATTTTATTTTTATATAACAAAATTTATTTTTATTATTTATTTTTTGATTGTGGAATTATTATTTTAATTTATTATTTTATATTTTGAATAATAATATTGCGCTTGAGGCTGAAATATTAGAATAATATATTATATTATTTGTATATCATTTGATTCTAGACATATTATTTCATTTTATTATTTAATTTAAAAAAAATATTTTTATTGAAGCCACTTCAGTCCATTATATAAATAAAATTTGCACTTTAAGAAATCAATCGCATCTTCGTGGAACTAGAAATTACTTGAAATCGAATAAAATGATGATGTGAAATTAATACTCATGTTGTGTTATTGCTGTACGAATGAATACCCGAGTGTTTTTTAAAAAGGAATTGAGTTATGGAAATCTGCGAATTTTGAAGAAGAACGGCAGATTTCTCAATAGATGGCAACAGGGTGAGCAATTAGTGGCTAATTACTTCCCAATTAACTGTTTGGTCAACTTAAAATTGGCTATTTCCAATTCACAGTTAAGCCGGTCAACTTATTTTGTACGTGTTTAATTATTTGTTTCTTCGCATAAGCAAATCGAATGATACGTGAAAACCGTGAAGACGTGTGTCCATAGAAGAACTTAGCAAAGATTTGCATATTCTAATTGAAGTCGGCGGAATAATTTAATTGTTGTGTTAAGTACAGTAAGAAACGGGTTCCAGTTGTCAAGAAACTTTAACTATTCCTCGGAAGAAGAATATATTTCCTTCCAGCAACAGCAACAGTATATGAAAAAATACGGATATAAACTTCTTGTAGAATTTTTGCAGGATGAGACTGATAATGATCATACAAAATGACACTTAAAAAAATCAATCGGCTACTATTATCAGTCTTGAGATAATGAACAAATTAAAACAGTAGTCGAATGGCACTCTGGAAGATATTTTATGTTTAGGGAAATCCAGAAGAAAGAATGGATTAAAAAGCCAACCAAATTAATTATATTCCGTAAGGACGAAGGTGTCGTAATTAACTTGTGGGCACTTGGAGCTGAGGATCAGTGTCTATAAATTAGTTCCTTTGAATTGGATCAGTACCCTGAGACTTTATTGATCTGTTGGTAGGGGAGGTATAAAAACCAACCCGTCGAAGAAAAATAATCGTTTATAATCTTGTGATTTCAGCAATTGGGAAACACAATTCCGCTGAAAACTAGATTTTCTGAACAACGACATTTTCAAATGTCTGTCTAAAGAAGGACAAAGAGGAATTCGAAGTAAAATATCAGAGACTCCTAAAATGTTGTGACAGGACTGACAATTTAAATTTACAAAATTCTACTCATTCGTACGATTGAAGTCTTAAATAAAATAATTAAAATCTATCGTAGAAAGTAAAAGAAGTTATTCTGCTTTTCATGTTAATGAAAGTTGATCTGTTGCGGTGTTGTGGGCTAAATAAAAGAGGAATCCGGCAGCAAGTGTAGCAGTTGAAAGCTTTTAGTTTTTGTCTTTGCTGCAAATTTTCTTATTAATTATCTTTGATAAAATTGCTAAAAGCTCAATTGCCTTCGTAAATGATACTCTCTCGTCTATTCTGTACGAGGATTTCCACCCAAGCAAATGCTTTAACAGTATACGATGGTTGTTGAACTTCATTAAGCACAAGCCTTAGATAACTTGAAAGTCATCACGTTTATACATGCGCACATGTGTGTGATGCACGAATATACAGTAAATAACTCAGATACTGACCAAGAAAATTTGCTTAAGATAATCGCGCAATGATGCAAAAGAGTGATGTGAAAAATCCTCTCAATGTTGTGGACGATAACACATCTAATTTGATTTGTAATTTGCTTTTTATTTTCCAAGCCCAACTAAAAGTTTTTGCTAAGATTACAGGAAGCTTTTCTCTACAGCGACATCTGTGTATGGGCAGCTGACTTAAGATGCTGTTCTTACTCTCACTTAATAAAGAGAGCTTTTCCGTTTTATCTTCCTTTTACCTAATTATTCAACAGATAATTGCCGAATCAAAGAATTTAGAAGAATTGCAAGTTATACAATTTTGTTCATCGAATTTACCTGATTAGAAATGCAAAATTTAATTAGAAAACACTTTAATTTAACTGAATTTCAACAATATTTTTCACTACTTTTCCAATTAATTTGTGCACTTTTTCTATTAATTTCTTTATATGAACCCGCTACGCACGTATTTACGAAGTTATCTGTTTGACTTTTCTTGTTGGAATGAATAAGAGAAGCAATTCAAGGAGATGAAGAACAAACAAGAAGAAGTGCTGGCATTGAAAATCGTACTTTTGCACATGCAGATCAAAACGTAGTTCAGGGGCCTAATTTTATACATATTAAGAATATGGTGTGGGTGTTTGTTTATTAGGCGAATGATACAAACTATTTATTTTCTAATAAGTTCCTTGCGCAGAAATACGAATAATTAATATGAAAATCTTTAAGATGATTGTATATTTCATATGAAGTATAACACAAACATATTGAAGATATTATATAAAATATTACACCAACTGAATGATATTAGAAGACGTATTCTGCGCCATAATTTATTAAGCTGATCAGGCCTTTATTCAAACAATTTGTTAAAAAACTCATATACCAAATGACAGTACTCTTGCATCATTCCATCCCTGTTGCATAAAGTACTATTTAATTCTCCTGCAGTACAAAAATTGTCATCACTGTCGTACAACTCATGTTTCAAAAACAGTTAAAAGAAATAGTGCAAGACCCGCATGAATTCGTAGGACAAAGCGATTAGAAAGAAGCTTGAGAAATAAGGCTGCCATATATAATATTTTTCCCGAGAAATAGCGGACTAATTTATTTATATAAAAATATTTTTTATTATTTATATGTAAAGTGTACCAGAATATGCATAACTTTATTGCACTCTATACACGATATTATTCCCTAAGAGCAGGCGCTCCTATATCTATAACGATGTTCATACCCTAAATTTCAAGTGCAAGAATATTTCACAATCTACTTGTAGAATTATAATTAATTTTATATTCTTTTAATATTTCCTATTTTTCCCTAAGAACTCAAAATTACATAATATATTGATTGACCTATATACATATATATATATATATATATATATATATATATATATCTATATATATATATATATATATATATCTATATATATATATATATATATATATATATATATATAGATATATATATATATATATATATATATATATATATATATATATATCTATATATATATATATATATATATATATATATCTATATATATATATATATATATATATACATATATATATATATATATATATATATATATAGATATATATATATATATATATATATATATGTATATGTATAGATATATTTTAATATTAATCAAGCTTATGGACCATAAGCTTGATTAATATTAAAATAAACTGATAAGGTCAATAAAGATAAATCAATAAATATATATAGATATATATATATATATATATATATATATATATCTATATATATATATATATATATATATATATATATGTATATATATCTATGTTTATATATATATATATATATATATATATATATATATGTATATATAAATAGATATATATATATATATATATAGATATATATATATATATATATATATATATATATACATATGTATATATATATATATATATAAATATATATATATCTATATATATATATATATATATATATGTATATATATATATATATATATATGTATATATATATATATATATATATATATATATATGTATATATATATATATATATATATATATATATATCTATATATATATATATATATATATATATATATATATATATACATATGTATATACACATATATATATATATATATATATATATATATATACATATATATATATATATATATATATATATGTATATATATATATATATATATATATATATATACATATATATATATATATATATATATATATATATATATATGTATATATATATATATATATATATATATATATATAGATGTGTATATAAATAAATATATATATATATATATATATATATACATATATGTATAATACTTGGGCTATTTTGGAGTATTTTCGCGGGTTAAATGAATGATAGAGTCTGGCAGCTCTACCAGCAAAATAGTTAAAAGTTGTTAGTTCTAGTCTTTACTGCACATTTTCTTATGCCTTATCTTTGGGACATGCGCAAAAAGCTCATCTGTTTAACTTCATGATATTCTCTCGTTTTTTACGTGCTCGGGTTGACTTGCTACCGTATGCATTAGAAATGCATGATAAATAACAATAAGGGATGGTTGAGAGAGTGTGATAAAAATGATAGTAAAGAGGTGCAAATTTATGTGTTGGTAAATACACAATTATATAGGCATGGATTTATTTATGTATCTTGTGTGCAAAGCATTAAGTATATTTACAGCAAAAAATTCGTATACTTGGTGAGAAGATTTGCTTCATATGAACATGTATGTATGTAAGTAAGTATGTATATAAGTTCAGTGTGGAGCGGTTGTTAAAACAGCGCTTTTGAAAGTTCCTGATAACAATACAAGAACACAAGCAGCTCTCAACAACATGCATCTAGCATGGCTTGGATTTTTATTAATTATTTTCGATGTGAAATTTCATCTCAATGTTGTGGAGGAAACCATATCTAATTTTATTTGTAATTTACTAAAAGTTGTTCCTTAGACTAAAGGAAAATTTTCCCAGTGGCACGTCTGTATATGGGAAAGAGAACTTTCCCGTTCTATCTTTTATTTCTATAAGGCCGACATGTACAACAGATAATTGCCGAATTAAAGAATTGAGGAGAATAGCAAATTACATAATTTTGTTCATTGAATTTACCTGATAATAATGATGAAATTTGAATAAAGAACACTTTCATTTTATTAAATACACTTTTAATAATATTTTACACTACTTTTGAAATTAATTTGTGCACTTTTTCTATTAATTTCGTTATATAAAACCGCTACGCACGTATTTACGAAGTTATCTGTTTGACTTTTCTTGTTGGAATGAATTAAAGAAGCAATTCAAAGAGACGAAGAACAAACAAGAAGAAGTGTTGGCATTGAAACTGGGAACGAAATGCAACTTGACAAATCGTACTTTTTGCGCATGGAGATCAAAATGTACTTTAAGGGCCCAATTTTATATATATTTTATAAACATTTGATTCAGACATACTTTTAATTTTCTAAGAAGTTCGGCTTTTACGAAGAATATACATATATAAATATTTCAAATGTATTTCTGGCTTGCAGAAGTAATTCATGTATATACAATCTAATAATAAATTCAATCCCACGGACTTTTTGAAATTGAGTGGGTTAAAGCACCGAACTATTTGTACTTTTAAGTCGTCTTAAGGCCAACTTCACTACAAAGAGAAAAGCCGCAATGTGCGAAATGATAGAAAAGAGATGGATATTTACGTATACTTTGACACACATGATATACATCGTGAACATATATGCATTCGAATGTGTGCAAAGTAAAAAAATATTTAGTGAACTAGTTTTTTTATTATAATTATGAAATAATGCAAAACAGTGAGTGGGAAGGAGAGTTTTACAGGGTAATACAATATAAGTACAAGTGGGCTGGGGTATTTTTCGTATATTTTAGTGGGGCATGTATATATGTCATGATGTTGTTCATGACTGATCCATAATATTATTCCAAGTTGTCTTGTTTCCGTTATATTATTACCTTGGGAACTGTAGCTAATTATGTATGCGTTGGATGTATGTTACTAAGAAGAAGGACCAACCGTCTCGATATATGGAAAGCATTAGAGCATAGCGCTGTGAACTCTAACCTTTTTACATCATATACATATATCATGTAATGCAATGAATATCGTTTTGTTTTGGGTAGATCCTGCCTTTAGAGAACAGAATCGAATACCGGATTTAAGATGAGAATTACAAATCATATTGCCCATAAAATTTTATTTTAATTATATTAAATTATATTATTTGTTCTGCTTTGTATAAAAAAACACTTTATGAATATATAGTCCTACTAACAACCCCTAATTCTCGGAAATTTTTTTTTTCGTATGGAGCAGCCTTGCCCCACCAACTTCTTTATATTTGCTTATTATTAATAATTCTTGATGTTATTGTGTTTTGAATTTTTTCTCTCTTCATGAGAGATGAATAAGATCCATATGCAATTGCCTGTAGATGACAGTGATGGCAGTTTTAAATAGTACTATTTCACCGCTGGGAGCAGAATTAAGGGCTGTCTGCTTTTATGTTTTAAATTGAACCGAACAGTTAGTTTTTCGCAACATTTTATGAATGTTGTTTTAACAAATCGAAGGAAAGTATAAGTAAATAGCGAAATGGGTTTCTTAGTTGCGTAAATTACCAAAAATGATCATATCAAGAATATATTGTATCTATTCATTTATTCCTCTACACAGAGATGAGCAGAATGGAAGAGCGTATACAACCGAAATAGATGTTTTTACAAAGCAAAATTTTCGTGCATATAGGGCTGGAGATCTAGTGATGACATGATGGCAAATGATATATCGTCAATTTAAAGTGCAACCACGCCAATTCCAGAAGGTTTACATTTTATAAGTCATCTTTTAAGTTAAAAGCGAGATATTAAAGAACGTACTATGGGACGAATTATAAGTTTGTCTCTATTACAGTGTTTCTTTACTACTAAGTAGGATCAGTCTATCGTGCAGTTAAGCCAGTTAAGAAACGTTTTTTTTATACATCTGATAAAACCTACTTAACATGAGGTTGCAATAATGGCCCCAAGGCTTCGAAAGATGTAAACATTTATTTCAATAACTCTAAAAATTTGCATATTGAGATTCTTTAATTTTTAGTAATATTGGTGTCATGCAGACTTAAATATATAAATATTTTTAAAAGCTATTGACTAAATTAAAGGTTGCTTTACTGGATGAGTGCTATCAGATTTACGAAATGCTTAATTCCGATATATTTCATATTCGAAGTTAATATATTTCTTCCATAAAAATATAAATTAGGATAAGTGGCAGTCAAAATATCTGCATTCAATATTAAGGCACAGTTCAAGAAATCTAATTCTTTTAGTTCGATATGAAATAAACGCAATAAATTTTAAAAATTCCTTGGCATTGAGTTTATTATTAGGGACGTATATACATACACGAATAGAGATACATTTTATATAATTATATTTTTTTCTCCTAAGTTTGCTAAAAGGCGAACTTATATTACTGATTCGTATTTACAATGCGCAAGGAACTCCTTAGAAAATTCAAATCTCATTAAAATGCTTATAATATGTATAAAATTAAGCCCTTGAAGTACGTTTTGATCTCCATGCGCAAAACGTACGATTTGTCAAGTTGCATTTAGTTCCAAGTTTCAATGCCAACACTTCTTCTTGTTTGTTCTTCGTCTCCTTGAATTGCTTCTCTTATTCATTCCAACAAGAAAAGTCAAACAGATAACTTCGTAAATACGTGCGTAGCGGTTTTATATAACGAAATTAATAGAAAAAGTGCACAAATTAATTTCAAAAGTAGTGTAAAATATTGTTAAAAGTGTATTTAATAAAATGAAAGTATTCTTTATTCAAATTTCATCATTATTATCAGGTAAATTCAATGAACAAAATAATGTCATTTGCAATTCTTCGCAATTCTTTAATTCGGCAATTATCTGTTGAACATGGCGGCCTTATAGAAATAGAAGATAGAACGGGAAAGTTCTCTTTGCTAAGTGAGAACAAAAATTAATTTTAAAGTCAGCTTCCCATATATAGACGTGGCATTAGATAAAAGTTTCCTTTAGTCTAAGCAACAACTCTTAGTAAATTACAAATCAAATTAGATGTGGTTTCCTCCACGACATTGAGAGGAATTTTCACATCGAAAATAATTATTAAAAACCCAAGTCATGCTAGATGTATGTTGTATTACATACATGTTCCTATGAAGCAATTGTTCTTACCAAGTATAACGCTTTTGGCTGCAAATATATTGTGTGCTTCGCACACATACATACATAACTAAATCCATGCCTACATAATTGTATGCATATGTACCAACATATAAATTTGCGTCTCTTTACTATCATTTTTATCAGACTCTCTCAACCATCCCTTTTTGTTATGTATCATACACTTCTAGTGCATTTGGTAGCAAGTCAACCCGAGTACGTAAAAAACGAGAGAATATCATGAAGTTCAACAGATGAGCTTTTTGCGCATGTCCTAAAGATAACGCATAAGAAAATGTGCAGTAAAGACTAGAACTAACAACTTTTAACTATTTTGCTGGTAGAGCTGCCAGACTCTATCATTCATTTAACCCGCGAAAATACTCCGAAATAGCCCAAGTATTATACATATATGTATATATATATATATATATATATATATATATATATTTATATACACATCTATATATATATATATATATATATATATATATATACATATATATTTATATATATATATATATATATATATATATATATGTATATATATATATATATATATATATATATATATATATATATACATATATATTTATATATTTATATATATATATATATATATATATATATATATATATATATGTATATATATATATATATATATATATATATATGTATAGATATATATATATATATATATATATATATATATATTTATATATATGTATATGTGTGTGTGTGTGTATATATATATGTATGTATGTATATATATATATATATATATATATATATATATATATATATGTATAGGTCAATCAATATATTATGTAGTTTAATAGGATATACTAAAGGAATATAAAATGTATGAACATCGTTATAGATATAGGAGCGCCTGCTTTTAGGGAATAGTATCGTGTATAGAGTGCAACAATGTTATGCATATACTGGTACACTTTACATATAAATAATAAAAAATAATTTTATATAAATAATTTAGTCCGCTATTTCCCGGGAAAAATAATATACATGGCAGGCTTGTATCTCAAACTTCTTTCTAATCGCTTTGTCCTACGAATTCATGCGGGTCTTGCACTATTTCTTTTAACTGTTTTTGAAATATGAGTTGTACGACAGTGATGACAATTTTTGCACTGCAGGAGAATTAAATAGTACTTTATGCAACACGGATAAAATGATGCAAGAGTAGGCCTGATCAGCTTAATAAATTATGACGCAGAATACGTCTTCTAATATCATTCTGTTGGTGTAATATCTTATATAATATCTTCAATATGTTGCCTAAGTGGGTTATACTTCATATAAAATATACAATCATCTTAAAGATTTTCATATTAATTATTCGTATTTCTGCGCAAGGAACTTATTAGAAAATAAATAGTTTGTATCATTCGCCTAATGAACAAACAACCACACAATATTCTAAATATATATAAAATTAGGCCCCTGAAGTACGTTTTGATCTGCACGTGCAAAAGTACGATTTTCAATGCCAGCACTTCCTCTTGTTTGTTCTTCATCTCCTTGAATTGCTTCTCTTATTCATTCCAACAAGAAAAGTCAAACAGATAACTTCGTAAATACGTGCGTAGCGGGTTCATATAACGAAATTAATAGAAAAAGTGCACACATTAATTGGAAAAGTAGTGAAAAATATTGTTGAAATTCAGTTAAATAAACCTAAAGTGTTTTCTAATTAAATTTTGCAATTCTAATCAGGTAAATTCGATGAACAAAATTGTATAACTTGCATTTCTTCTAAATTCTTTGATTCGGCAATTATCTGTTGAATAATTAGGTAAAAGGAAGATAAAACGGAAAAGCTCTCTTTGTTAAGTGAGAGTAAAAATACCATATTAAGTGAGCTGCCCATACACAGATATCGCTGTAGAGAAAAGCTTCCTGTTATCTTAGCAAAAACTTTTAGTTGGGCTTGGAAAATAAAAAGCAAATTACAAATCAAATTAGATTTGGTATCGTCCACAACATTGAGAGGATTTTTCACATCACTCTTTTGCATCATTGCGTGTTCATCTTAAGCAAATTTTCTTGGTCAGTGTCTAGGTTTTTTGCTGTATGTTCGCTTCGTGCATCACACACACGTGCGCATTTGTAAACGTATTGACTTTCAAGTTATCTAAGGATGGTGCTTAATGAAGTTCAACAACCATCGTATACTGTTAAAGCACTTGCTTGTGTGGAAATCCTCGTTCAGAATAGACGAGAGAGTATCATTAAAGAAAGCAATTGAGCTTTTTGCAATTTTATCAAAGATAATTAATAAGGAAATTTGCAGCAAAGACACAAACTAAAAGTTTTCAACTGCTCCACTCGTTGCGGGACTCCTCTTTTATTTAGCCCACAAAAAGGCCTACCAAATATCACCGCAACAGATCAACTTTCATTAACATGAAAAGCAGAATAACTTCGTTTAGTTTCTACGATAAAATTTTATTATTTTATTTGACACTTCTATCGTACGAATGAGTAGAATTTTGTAAATTTAAATTGTCAGTCCTGTCACAACATTTTAGGAGTCTCTGATATTTTACTTCGAATTCCTCTTTGTCCTTCTTTAGACAGACGTGAGAAAATGTCGTCGTTAAGAAAATCTAGTTTTCAGCGGAATTGTGTTTCCCAACTACCGAAATCACAAGATTATAAACGATTATTTTTCTTCGACGGGTTGGGTTTTATACCTCCCCTACCAACAGATCAATAAAGTCTTAGGATACTGATCCAATTCAAAGGAACTAATTTATAGACACTGATCCTCAGCTCCAAATGCCCACAAGTTAATTACGACACCTTCGTCCTTACGGAAAATAATTAATTTGGTTGGCTGTTTTAATCCACTCTTTCTTCTGGATTTCCCTAAACATAAAATATCTTCCAGAGTGCCATTCGACTACTGTTTTAATTTGTTCATTATCTCAAGACTGATAATAGTAGCTGATTGATATTTTTAGTGTCATTTTGTATGATCATTATCAGTCTCATCCTGGAAAAATTCTACAAGAAGTTTATATCCGTATTTTTTCATATTCTGTTGCTGTTGCTGGAAGGAAATATATTCTTCTTCTGAGGAATAGTTAAAGTTTCTTGACAACTGGAACCCGTTTCTTACTGTACTTAACACAACAATTAAATTATTCCGCCGACTTCAATCAGAATACGCAAATCTTTGCTAAGTTCTTCTATGGACACACGTCTTCACGGTTTTCACGTATCATTCGATTTGCTTATGCGAAGAGGCAAATAATTAAACACGTACAAAATAAGTTGACCGGCTTAACTGTGAATTGGAAATAGCCAATTTTAAGTTAACCGAACAGTTAATTGGGAAGTAATTAGCCACTTATTGCTCACCCTGTTGCCATCTATTGAGAAATCTGCCGTTCTTCTTAAAAATTTGCGGATTTCCATAACTCAATTCCTTTTTAAAAAACACTCGGTTATTCATTCGTACAACAATAACACAAAATGAGTATTAATTTCACATCATCATTTTATTCGATTTCAGGTAATTTCTAGTTCCACGAAGATGCGATTGATTTCTTAAAGTGCAAATTTTATTTATATGCTGGACTGAAGTGGCTTCAATAAAAATATTTAATTATATAATAAAATGAAATAATGTTACTAGAATCAAATGATATATAAATAATATAATATATTATTCCAATATTTCAGCCTCCAGCGCAATATTATTATTCAAAATATAAAATAATAATTCCACAATCAAAAGATAAATAATAATAATATTTGTTATATAAAAATGAAATAAATGATAAAATAAATTAAAATACGAAGAAATAAAAGTTTCAAAGTGAAGCGCGACATTTTAAATCGTTTTGATCGCGAATCATCGGGTTTGAACTCGTTAAGTTCGGTCGTTGCGTTGCCTAGAAAGAGAAGAGGTTCTTAAGTGATAAAAAGTGTTGCAGTGAATTAAATAAAAAAGAAAAAAAAAGTGAATATCAGAAAGCAAAATAAAAGAAATCAAATCGGGCAAAAATGTAAATAAAAAATGTATAAGAAAAGTATCTAAAAGTCAAATGTGAAGCGCCAGTTTTCTTTAAATAATTAAAGCGGCCAAATAAATAAATAAAAAAGTGTTTGAAGATTTCAAAAGTTGCGGCTCAACAATTTGGCGCATCATCATCTTTGAAAAGGTAATTTTTTACTCCAAATTAAAACTCATGAAAATATTTCTAAATATAATTTTGATAAATTAACTCCTTGACATACTGTCATTATAAATTGAATTTCATAAATATAATTTTAAATATTTTACGCCGAATCACAGAAAAATTTCCTCTTAAAGCATTTTGAGACTGTTTTTAATTTCAATTGAAGAAAGTTTTCGTGTTTCTGGTGGGATAGTCCATCTCCAGGGACTTACATTTTTAGGAAGTTTTATACTAGAGGACCTATCAGAGAACGGCCAAAGTGACCTGATTAGATATCCCAAAGCGACTGCTTAGATGTACTTCGATACGGTCTACACTGAAAGGAAAATCATTTCTTTAAGCAACGAAACGGTTTCGTTGTGTGTCCTGCATTAAATTGATGCCACTTTCCAGGCCTGAAGTAGTGAACACAAGACTACGATGCCTTCGATCCCGAATTGGTAGCAAGACTCAGTCATAAATATTGTGTAGAATTTTTCTAATCTGCTTTGGTGCGGAATTGTATTAATTAATTATTGTCCGTTCATGTCTTCGCAATCGAAGGCATGACACTGATCGTTGATGCATACCGACTGCGATCAACACTGTCATGTACTAAAAGAGCCGAGTTCAGCGCCCTTTTTCCTCGGTAACTGAACACGAAAAAATTAAACAGCTGCAACAAATTCTCTGTCTTCTAACCTGTTTTCATCCATCCTCTTAACACCATCCACTCCCTTCTAGTCCTGGCACCATGCACTGCACATGCAGGGGCCCTCTCCTGTCTGTTAGTCACAGACAAAATAGAAATCTGCATGCATAAACACAATTTACCATTCATACAGTTTGTTACTAACGAATAGAGCCAGTCGAAAATGTAATTGTTTTAAAACACAATAACAAAAAACTCCTACAAATTCTGAGATCAACCCAACGGCTCCCATTTAAAAATCTCTGGCTGTAACATTCTAAAGAGTTGCAGAGTTTCAATGCAAAATTGAAACACAAAAGTTTACGACCCACATGCAGCCCATGTACACAATTAAACAAGTCTCGAGGGGATCCAATTTCCATTGTGCCTCGACTTTTGCCTGAAATGTTATTTGCCGTCGTACGATTCATTGTGTTGCATGCAAACATGATGTAACAACAATGCAAACCACCAACAATCAATGCGAGTTCAATATGCTACAACCAAATCGGATGGAATGAAATATGTTGGATATAAATGCCGAACAAAACACAACATGCTCGGCTAAATAACATCGTTATTATCAAAATAATTATTATGACGGTCAGACCTGCCAGTCCAGTTTTTAATTCGAACAATACGATTAGAATTGTTTCACATCGTACGATTTAAGCCCTTTTTCGGTTTCTTAATTAGTGATTGTTCAAGTGTTTATGTGTGTGCTAGTGTGTTTGTGTGTGTGTGTGCCATCATCATCGTCGTCGTGTCCTTGGGGCCAGCCTGGAAGTAAAAATTGTTTATGCCACGCATGATGCAACACATTTTGGAATCATTGCAGGGCCTTTTTGTATGTGTTAGTGTGTATCCATCTACACACACACACACACACACATTCGTACACACACATTCAGTTTGTGATGTTTTTGCAAACATCATTTGCTTCGGTTCTCCTACTTCTGCAATCCTACACTCCAGCACATTTGCAAAGAGAGAAAACGTATTCGTGCTGACCGTAACTTTTATGGTATAGGGTGTTTTTTTAGTGGCTTGAGAATTATTGATAACGATGACTAACGTTTGACAGCTGAGAACATCAAATTGCTTTGATATTTCTGTAGCAGTTTTCCAAACTGTAAAAATTTACTTTAACAAAAAAATTATCTGTTCCTTAAATTTTTAGAATACACTGGAAAAAAAAAACGTATCCATCATTAAGGACTTCATTTCTGCTAAAACGACTACGTGACATCGTTGTATACGAAACTTTTTTAGGCCGGCATAACAAATTCAAAGCAAAAAGAGAGAAAAATGTTCAGGCACTATAAAATAATAAATAAAAAATTTTTATAAGCAAAAGCGATAAGTGAGTCATTGTTATGACTTTGATATTTGCTTAAACTTCTTATTCAGTTGAGTAAAAATTTAAAACAATTTTCTAAAAAAATATAAATCAAAGTTCTTTTATTATAACATTAGCTCCAGCGAAATGGTGGGTGAAATGGGGAAACCCTTTAAGCTCCCCCGAATTGATCAATTAAAGTTTATTTTTTGTTAAATTTAGCAGAAAGTATCAGCATGATTGAAAATTTAATTGAATTGGCAAAACAACGATTCCAAAATTTATGAATTTTACAATAACAAATTTATCAAGACAATTCTTAAGCCGTTAACTACTCAACTATAGAGCCATTAAAATTGACTCTTTGGTGGTGGTTTGCATTAAAAAGATGCGTGAGAAGCCTCTTCTTTGACTCGATTTTAAGCTGAACTTACGACTTTTTCACTCGCTTTGGCCTGGACATTCTATATCATGGCGACAAAAACTTCTCTTATTTCTTCAAAATCTTTAAGCATGACCCATCTACGGGGTATTTTTATAGAGTGATACAACTTTAAGTTGGCATCACTGCTTTATTTGACTACCCATTGAACACCTGACAGTTGCTTTTTGTTTAGTTTTCTTTGACATTTTATTACAAATCGTCCTACACCAGAGGAACGCGTGCAAATTAAGGAAATTTTTAATCAAAATAAAGGTTCTGTTCGTCAAACTCATGCACTTCGTCCATTCAAAACTTTATTTTCCGATGAAACCCATTTTTGGTTGAATGGATACGTAAATAAACAGAATTGTCGCATTTGGAATGGGGAGAGTCCACAGACTTTTGTCGAACATCCACAGAAAATTACTGTTTGGTGCGCTTTATGGGCTGGCGGAGTCATTGGCCTGTATGTCTTCAAAAACGATGATGGTCAGACTGTTACTGTTTGTGAAAATTGGTGTTCCAGATTGCGGCTTGTGCGCGCCAGCCGTGGCGGCCACATGGCCGAAATCATATTTAAACATTAATGTCATAAAATTTTCTATTCAATAAAGACCGTTTGATTGATACTAAAAATATATTACCATGTTTTATTATGATTTAAACTTGTATCACTCTATAAAAAACACCCTATATTACCTGAGTTTTTGAAAATACTCAAGAAGGGAATCCCTCTGTCAAGTCCGAAAGTTTTCCCTTATTCTTAAATCCTTCTGAGTTCACTCCTGATAAAGCTCGAATATTTTCTATAATATCTCGATATTTTACTTGAAACATTTCTTTTACCCAGAATATTCTTTCCACTTTTCTAAATAATTTTTCAAAGAATAAGAAGTTTTATGTGCTCTTGAGCCGAAAATTATATATTGTTATTCTTCACAATTTCAATACAATTTTATATACAAATTTGAAACACTATCGAGGGCCGCAACTAGCCCCCATTTTATGCCTGAATTAATTTTTGAGAAACATTTTTATTGAAAATTAATTTTATGTATTTTATTCGATCTTATTTTTAACTTTAATTCTTAATTGAATTATTTTTCAGGTTTGAAATATAATTAAAATAAGAATTTATTGAAAATCTGTTCCATCATATTGAGAAAAAAAAGTTCCCCACATTTACGCATTTTATTATTATTTAATTTCCATCTCAAACGACTTTCGTAAGACAATAATTGGAACAGGAAAAGCTTTGCCTGAAAATGCCTACACGCACTCTTCTGGCGTACAACTCCTTTTACAATTTTCCTTTATACTTCAATCAATCATAATCAAATCCATATCAACTTCATCCCTTTTTTTTGTATCATTTTCTTTCTCTTTTTTTAATTTCTACGCTTTTCTATCGTTATGAATTTCTATAAAAATTTCATACTGTTGCCTGTTTATTTTATTTATAATTTTCATCCTCCTCCTTTAAAATATTCTCACAATAACGGCACGTATTTTATTGCCAAAAATGTTACGTGTTTTTGAAGTTTGAAAATATGTAAATACGGATTAACCCACAGCGCGCACAATTTTACAAGGGGCTTTGAGATGAGCACAATTATGGTAATTTTTTTTTATTTGAAATATTTTTTTCTTTAAACTGCATGTTAATGTATACGAAATATGTGTTTTAAATTTCATTTCTTGCAAACTAATGAACTGTTGAATATTTTGAGAGCAAAAGGATTGTGCAAGTTTTATGAAATAATAACAAAAATATTATTTAAAAAAAATTCAAATTTACTATAAAAGGTAATACACTTTGACATGGTTTTAATAAACTCTGGCTTAAACTTTAAAACGAACTTTTAATAGTGTTTGCACACTGAAAGCTAAAACCCGGTTTTAGCATTAAACAATCATGAACATGTGATTTTGCGTTCACACTGCAGATTTAATAAATTCAGGTTTTAACACACTGATTGTCCCATAAATTTAATCACAATAAATTAAGTTTCTCAAAAAAAGAAATGCATTTAATGTTATTCTTTTCTTCTCCTTTTATGACAAACACTTAATTGACAAACTGTACTGCAGCTTTTTTTGTTTCTGCACAAAATTAAACAAATTTCACTGCGCATTAACATAGAAATTCTGTTATATTTTGTAAATAATATTATTTTAGAATGTTGAAAATATTTTTAAAAAGTGAGGAAATTTGTTGGAAATCATATTATTTCATATAAAAATCATACGCATTCTGAAACAAAAAAAAAAAATGCAAATTTAGTGCATTTTTCTGTGCACTCTTCTGATATTATCAGGGGAGAAATTACGGCATCCAACATCGATTGAAATTTCTACTAAAATTGTATTGAAATTTCAATCGATATCGAATGCGTCAATTTGGTCTCAGATGTTTCCAAAATATAACTTGGCAGCACTCAACTTAGCACGCAACAGAAACAAGGTTGCATGTCATAAAACCTTCTGAAAAGCAATTCAAAATTGGCTTTAAGTTGGTGTTAATAAAATCCTTTTGCATCTTAAAACCAGGCCTTAACGTTAGAATAAGAATTTATTCACACCCTGTCAGTGTGAAAAAATTATAAAAACAATTTTTTAGTTAGTTTTTGGGAAAAAAGATTCAGCACGAAATTAATATTAAAGAAAATTATAATAATTATTTCAATATTAGCATGATCCCTTGGATGCTATTTATTTTATCTTGTGTGATATGTTTTTGTCAAAAAAGAAAGGACTTGTGAGATAATTTGTATGTGTGAGTGTGTCACTTTACGTACTTCAATTTGAGTAAATAAATGCATTCAAGGAATGCATTTTCAATCAACGTGTTCTTGTTGCTGCAAGTGAATTTTAAACTCGAGGGCACGAACATGAATGTGAGAAAATATTGAATAAAAAGTGCAGCAAATAAATAACGAATGGGAGAAAACTGTTCAATTACACATCGAATATAATTTAACTTCTATTGAAAGAAGATTTTCAAAGTTTCAAATGAAATTTATTTGTTCATCCGATTACGAACTGAAAACAGATTACGAATTGAAAACAATGAAACCAGATATATTCAGTTGAATATATTATTTTCTAGTTAAGGTTTGTAAATGTACGAAATTTGATTGAAAAATTATTGAATAAATTTTTAAAGACTTTCAAAATGGCAGAAATAAAAATGAGTTTTTAGGGGAAAAAAAGTCTGTGAAAAATTATATTTTATATCGTTATTTTGGACAGAGAATACTAAGAATTTGTAATGCCAAAAGGAATTATAACGGGTGTTTTTTATAGAGTGACACAGAAGTTTAAATTATAATAAAACAACAAAATATATTAAATTTTAATTATGCGCTGTTTCTTTTTACCCAAAATCGTGCTAAAAAATTCAAACTGATCAATTGAGAGGTTTTATCTAATTCCTATGCCCATTTCACTGGGACTAATGCAGATCATCAGGTAACCTTTACCCAACTTTTCTTAGAATAACTTGAGATATTTATTTCAAACTTCCACTGTAATAAATGAGAAGTCTAAAAAAAAACTTCAAAGTCATAACAAGAGCTCACTGATCACTTTAAAATTAAAAGGGAAAAGAGGGAAGAGTTTAAAACGACAATTCCCCAAAATATACGCTAACAAAATATATTTTCAGCAGCAAAGAAACGGGATTTATTTGCAAGAAAATTTTATGAAATTATTATTTAAATATGATTCCAAAAAGCAACCATCAGCTGTTAAATGGGCGCTCAAATAAAACAGTGTGATGCCTACTCAAACTTGTAACACTGCACGTTTTAGTTGCAGACCTTCCTAAATTCTAAATTAAATTCTCGGTAACGCTTCTCTCATCTCTTAATGCATCATTTAAAAAAGCATGATTAAACACGTCCATGTCAGCATATCTAATAGGAAACAGTGGCACTCATATGAGATATAGATGAATATATAGTTTCCTATGTGATTCAAAAGCTCTACTACCCATTCTATTAAATAATATTTTTAAAAACAACATCTTTAAATTTATAAGATCTTAATATGAAACAACAAGAACAGCCATCTTGAATTTTATAGACTCGAAAAATGTTTTTAATTTAGAAAAACGTTGATAAATATTCCAAAGCACTGGGGAAAGTCAACAACAGTTTTATATACTCAACTTATTTGTAAGAGCGCAACAGCTGTTTTCGAAAGCCGCTGCAATTTCATTGTCCCAACTCATGTGTATTTTTATTTATGACCACTTGTTGGATGGTTCAGTTGAAGGCCACAATAGTTTTTATTTTTATCAATTTCGTTATGAAAAAGAATACGAGAATAGTATTAAATCGAATTTTTGTTAAGTTTCTGTGCTGCCGTTTGATTATATTTTTTTCATGTCCTATTTTTCTGAATTTTTTGTTGCACGTCTTTTAAGTTAAACTCTTTTGTTTTGAATTTTCTTAACTCCATTTGAACGCTTTTGCCTTCATTTTTACTCATATAAAAATATATAAAAATATTTGCCCATAAATTCTGATTTAAGCTTTAAACACAATAACGACTGGAGGCTACACGAACACCAACTGCAAAAGTCGTTGGCTACAATCGTCGCCTCGTAGTCAGCTACTTAATTATATTTAAAGCGACACCACCAAATCAATAACCATGAGTTGTTGTTTATAGTAGAACTCTCTTCATATGTCAGTGTAGCCGCTTTCATATATTTAATACTCTTAAATAGTGTTATTCCAATAATAATAATATATATTTAAAGTCCACAGTATATGACAAGCAATCATTTCATTAGCTGGGAAATATAGTTTTTTGTTTCTTTTTGTATAATAAAACAATATATTTTGAAGGTTACTATAATTGAATTTATTTATATTATACTGGCAACACTGCATCTGCTTATGGTCGCTCGCTAAAATGGAAATCGGTTTAATTTGACTACAACCACAAAAACAGCTGGGACAACAACCCGTAGCCGTGCTGTCTGTAGTAGTAAAAATAGTCATTCTCATATACGCACATGTATTCTATTTTTGACAAGTTGTAGTCTGTAGTCTGCTGTCGTTGTTGTGTTTAACGCCTTAAAGAAAAATCTTAACAATATTTCAATCATCCACAATTTGCCAGCAAAAAGTGGGATAAGAAAATCCTTAAATTTTTTTCATACTCCAGCAATAATTTTTATTTGTTTTCGTCGGTTGCAATAAATTTTTTCCCAACATCAACACATTCTTTTCCTTATCCTTCCCACTGTCATTTATCTACTCGTTTATAAACCATAGAAAAATGCTTGTAATAATAGATACTCACTGTTTGTTTATTAAAATATTTTTTACCCAAGAATTCATGCATAAACAACCACACATTAATAATAAAATGTTCACATCCTTGAGTGTGTATGTACATGTGTGTGTGTGCGTAGCATTAAACAATATGTTGACAAAAGAGGATTGAAAGCAAAAGGAAAAGGAAAAAAGGATATGAAAGGCAGAGACTTGAAAATTTATAGATAGAAAAATATGTTCGATGCGTCCCCTTTTAGAGCCTCTTAAAATAAGCCGATAAAAATAGGTTACATGTTGTTGTTGTTGTGCTTGTTCTTCTTGTTCTTCTTCTTCTTCTTCTTGTTCTTAATACATCTTTGTTGTCATGTGTAGGTAACGGAAATATTAATATTTATGGAATACTTTATGCGTTCGATTATTCTTTTGTTGGTAGTTTTAGGTGAAGTACCATCGTATTATTACACAGACTGCAGCTTTTCTATTCATAAAATAGTTTTTTTTACATGCTTTTTAAAGATTTAAATTTGAAGCAAAAATTGTATGCGTCCGCTACAAGAAGATTTTGTATTTTTACAAGCAGCGAAAACTATTTCCAAAAGCGTTTGCAACACTTTCCGGACTAGACTTTATGACCTGTAATAAATTTCATGAATTTTGGTCTATAGCCTGGCTGGAGGAATGGTTGCTTATCCAACACTAGACCCTTAAGACCTAAACATCTACCGATTGAGTTGAAAGCCTTTTGAAGTGCCTGCTTCACAATGTTGAAGGAGATCTTTCTTTTATATCGGGTGTTTTTTATAGAGTGATACAAGTTTAAATCATAATAAAACATAGTAATATAATTTTGATTTCTATAAAACGGTCTTTATTGGCTAGAAAATCTTATGACATTAATGTTTAAATATGATTTCGGCCGTGTGGCCACCACAGCTGGCGCTTACAAGGCGCAATCTAGAACACCAATTTTCACAAACAGTAACATTCTGACCATCATCGTTTTTGGAGACATACGGGCCAATGACTCCACCAGCCCATAAAGCGCACAGTAATTTTCCTAGGATGTCCGGTGAAAGCTTAAGGGTTCTTATCACTCCAGCCCCAATTTTATTTATTTCTTTTAAATAAATTTGGCAGAATAATTCAAATTTAAATAAAATTCCTGAGGAGACAGTTCCAATTACTTGAAACGTGGCAAAATTTTCCTGGGTGGTCTGGCGATGGTCTGGCGATGGTCTGGTGATGGTCTGGAGCTGGTCTGGTGATGGTCTGGCGCTGGTCTGGCGCTGGTCTGGCGCTCCACTACAACATAACTTGGCAGCGTTGTCGCAACCAAAAAAAAGGAATTTGTAAACAGGATATTAAGAAAAAATCACCAATTTTGGTTAAAAATAATCAATATGGCAACACTTGCAGCATGAGCAGCCGTTTTGTATGTAAAATTTGATCCAGAAACCCCACAAACATACTACTGACTATTCCATTAATCCTCGGATTGTTTCTCATATCATTCGACATGATAACTAATTAAATTATAATTAATTTGATATAATTATTAATAAATCAATGTGACTTAATCAATAGCGTTCGATATGCACTCCGTAAAAGGAAACTTCTTTGTTATTCAAATACTCTCTTCTTGCAAAACATAATTCCCTTCAAAAATACCCTGCTTCATTGCAAAAACATAAACCGATTTATTAAATTGCTTTTTGCCAGCCATGAAATAAATTAACATCTATTTTTCAACAAAAATTCCTCATGATTTCCATTATGTTTTACAAAACAGTTCTGTTGCCATCAACAACTTCGCCCTGAAAAGTATTTTTTAATAGTAATGAAAAGCTTTAATAAAGAATAACTTGCCTTAATGCACAAAAGGAAATAATTTATGAATTTGCAGTCGCAGATAAAGTGGATGATGAAAAGCGAACTACAATGCAAAAGCACAAACAGTGAAATGAACATGAATTGATATTAAAAAAAAAATATAATAAAAAAATAATAATAAAAAAATTATAATGATTTTGCTTATCTCTGAAATTTTTAATACTTTTTAGTTTCTATTGATTTTTCTTTTCAATAAAGTAAATGAAATTCATTCGCTTTTAGAGATATTCAAATGATAAACGAAAAGTATTTTTTATGGGGGTATATAAAATTTTAAGTTGGCAACACTTTTCTAACTGGCAGCGATTTGGTCAGCTGTGATGTCTATTCATACTCAGTCGAATATGGACACACCGACGCCTGAGCAGCGCTTCCAAATTGTGTAAAACTATTTTGAAAATTATAGTTCTGTTAGAAATATTAATCGCGCAGTACTCCCATTTTGGGATCAATAAAATCAGCCATCAGAGCAATTAATTCGATTAACTACGAAACATTTTCGTGATAATATGCATGCACAAGCACGTCGTATAGAGCGTGGAGAAGAAGTCCTTGCTGCTGTAGACAGTAGCGTATAGGAAGAGCCGAATAAGTTTATTCGCCATCGTGCACAGGACTTGGTTTTGTGTTCATTCACTTTATGGAGGATTTTGCGTTTGATCTTGATTTATGTGATCCAATGATCACCTGGGAAGGCGTAGAATTGGGAAATGGGCCAAGACAAGATTGCCTGCGATCTAGATTTTTATTAGTTTAGCGATTTGGCTCCTCAAGTTCATCTTGAGATTACGTTAAATCTACTACGAATATAGTAAAAGTGCTATATTCAGCTGTGTCGAATCTTATATACCCTACACCAACGTATGTTTGGCGTTACAAATATTTTTAAGTACCAATTTTGTTCTTTCGAAAATACAAAATAGTTTTAATTACCAAAAAAAAAAACATCGTTAGTTTCCTTTTTGGATATTTTTGTTAATGAAAAACAAATCAATTTCCCATCCCTGGAAAATAAATTTTAATTTTTTTTAAATTTATTTTTACCAGTGCAAATCTTCTTGAAGTATTAAGCGGTTTTATTTAGAAAAAACTTGACATTTTTAAACATTTTAGTTGTTACATGTACTACAAAATAATGAATGTGAGAAAAAAAAGCCTAGTTTCCCATCCCTGGATTTAAAAAAATTTTATTCGAGAATTAAGACTTCCCAATTCATAAAATAGATTCAATTTACAAACAAACAAACAAAAAAATTGGTTCTTGGTATTGATTTTGCGTCGAAGAAATAGGATGGTAGAGCTTCCCAGCTCTGGAACCGCATTTCGGAGTTTTCAATGCCACTCTATTTAAGTTCCTTTCCAATCCAGCAGTCCAAGTAGAAAGTGCCTACTCTTCTGATGGCTTGGGAAAATCGAAATCACGTACAGGCAGACGGAAAGACAGACAGACATCGCTTAATCGTCATCGCTATTCATAGGAATCCAAAACATATATATTTTCTTTGGTCCCATATAAATATCGTAGAAATTACACACAGAATGACAAACCGATAAAAACCCTTTCACTTTTTTGAGAAGGATATAAAAACGGATTAACTGTTGGGTGTATCTTATGGGCTGGTGGCATTACTCGCCTGTATTTCTTCAAAAAACTATGCTGGTCAGAATGTTACAGTCAATGGCAAAAGCTATAGAACCACGATTACTGACATTTTCTTTTATCAATTAAACAGCCATGGAGTGCAGGAGATGTCCCACAACTTGTCACGAAACTCCTGCCACGTTTGGCAACCGCATACTTTTATTTCTCGAACCCTTGAGTTGGCCTTAAAGATCTTGTGTTTTGAGACCTCTAGACTATTTCTTCTGAGGTGAGCAGCGCAAAATGGTTGGTCAATTGGACGACAATATTCACGGCACTGTTGCCGATATACGGCTTCATTTGTTGTTGTTAAAATTATCGGGAAACGCGACCTCCAGATTAGAGTACCTCCGAACCAGCCGTGGCGGTTCAGAGGTGGCCAGAAATCATTTTCAAATTATAATGCCAGAAGGTTTCCTGTCAATTTTAAAAATTCTTCTATAGGATGTTTTTTCCAGAGTGATACAACTTTGAGTTGGCATCACTGCTCTATGTGACCACCCATTTAACAGCTGATAGTTGTTTTTTGTTTAGTTTGCTTTGACATTTTATTATGGATCGACTTACACCAGAGCAACGCGTGAAAATGGTGGAAATTTTTAATTAAAGTAATGGTTCTGTTCGTCAAACTTATCGTGCACTTCGTCCATTCAAAATTTTATTTTGCGATGAAGCCCATTTTTTATTGAATGGATACGTAAATAAATAGAATTGTGTCATTTGGAGTGAGGAGAGTCCACAAGCTTTTGTCGATCATCCACAGAAAATTACTATTTGGTGCGCTTTATAGGCTGGAGGAGTCATTGGCTCATAAGTCTTCAAAAACGATGATGGTCAGAATGTTACTATTTGCGAAAATTGGTGTTCCAGATTGCGCCTGGTACGCGACAGCCTTGGCGGCCACATGGACGAAATCATATTTAAACATTAATGCCATAAAATATTCTATCCACTAAAGACCGTTTTATTGATATCAAAAATATATTACCATGTCTTGTTATGACTTAAACTTGTATCACTCTATAAAAAACACTCATTATATATTATTCTATTTCTATACCTCTATAAAAACACCCTTTAAAAGGGCATTTCCTAAATATCTTGTCAGATTTACTCATGGAAACAGCAGCACCACAGTCTTGTGGGATTTTATGCTTCAGATCCCTTAACTTTTACGCAGGACGAAATATATTATTGTCCTTAAATTTGAAAAAAAATATCCTGTCAATTGGCAAATAATTTAATTATAATTTTTAATTTTATTATATTTTGCAGTTCTATTTTCCAAGTTAAAAAAAATCATCTTAATTACAGGCTGTTCACATGATGTACTTTCTTTTTCCGATTTCCAAACAGAACTCATACAAAATTGAAAACACTTTTTGTTTGAATATTTCTGCCGACAGACAGACAGGCGCACAACAAAGAGTTCAGGAATTCGTTTGTTACAAAATGTTTACTAGATTAGAAGTTCTTTCACTTGCATTTGAATTCATTAGAAAAGAAATAATTTAATTGCTTTCGTTCTCTGAGCCCAACAAAATGCATTCGGATTGTTTCATTAACTCTTATGAAGTGCAAATTTTTATTGTTTCCAGCAGCCTCTCAGTCGTAAATCAATTTCTGAGTTTTGATAAAAAGAACGAGGAGAAGCAAGGAGGAACTAGAGAAAATGAGAAAGAAAAAGAACGAACACTTAAAAGTTAAAAGGTAAATTGTTTCTTTTCTACACAAGAAAAATAAAATTATAACGTTACTGAAGATGAAACATTTTTAAAAGTAAAAATTAAGTTTATAAAATTGTCTTAACAAAAAAAAATTTTCAATATATTTTATATAGAAATTCGAAATTCATTTCACAGCAACTTCAATTCGCTGAGTGTATAAAAACTTAAAAATACTTTTTTTCATTTTATTTGTTTCAGTTCATAAAATTTTTATTGAAAAATAATTTTTGTTTTTTAATTAAAACTAAAACCATAAAGAGAAAGAATTAAATTAACAGAACAATTCAGTTTAAAATCATTGAAATTGGGTGTGTGTGTGTGTGTGTGAGTGTTTTTGGATCTGCAAAAAGCAAAATTAAAATAATATTCTGTAATAAATTTGAACGAACTTAATTCGACTGGTGAATCACTGCGTATACTTAACGTGAATGTATTAAAATAGTATGGATAATAATCATACGCCACCCAGGACAACAGACAGTGTTGCTATTTTGGCATTTTTGCAGCTAGATTTAGCGTGTTTTTTTCACAAATTTCCATTTAATATTTTGTATCTTCCAGCTAAAAAAATGAAAAATTTTCAAAAATCAAAAAGTAGTTGGGCTTGTCTTTGTTCAAAAAAGTCGAGTTCCCATTAGATCTCGATGTTCTGAAATCCCCAGAAGCTTCCCTGAGTAATTCTGAAAGCCCCTCACAATGTCCGTTTTTGTGTGTGTAAGTATGTGAACGGCTGAACTGAATAAAACTAGAATGACGAATTTCTGAAGACCATTCCTGAAGTTAGATTTGTTATGAATTTGAACCGATTCGAACCGGTAAATTTCAAAAAGGCATTTTTCAAAGTATTTTCAAAACAATTTTTACCGATCGATTTCAAATATTTAATAACATTTAAAAAACACGCCAACCGATGTTTTATTTTTCTACAAACTTTAACCGATTCGAACCGGTAAATTTCAAAAAGGGATTTTCCAAATTATTTTAAAAACAATTTTTATCGATCGATTTCAAGTATCTAATAACATTTAGAAACCGTGACAACCAGTGTTTTGATTTCCTACAAATTTGAACCGATTCGAACCGGTAAATTTCAAAAATGCATTTTTGAAAGTATTTTTAAAACAATTTTTACCGATCGATTTCAAATATCTAATAACATCTGAAAACCACGCCGACCGGCGTTTTGATTTGCTACGAATTTAAACCGATTCGAACCGGTAGACTTAAAGATATCCCAAAAAATATGTAGATAAATTTGTTTTTTTTTTTAAAGTAACTTCCTTAAATCGATTTTTATATAAATTCCCCGATCGATTTCACAACCTAATCGGCTTTGGTTATATAAAAACTACGTCGATCATCATATCGATCGATTATATAACCGATTCAAGATCTATTACTTCGTTTGTCCGATATCGTGAACGAGGAATTCTCAAGAAGCGATTGATTTTTGAAAAGTTTCGAAATTATATATCGGGTCAGTTGGCGTTATCGATTTTTTTCGTAATTCAATTAAATTATTAAGAATTAAACTAAATTAAAAATTCGATACCGGACAGTTAACCTTTTTAGGTCCGAAGGGGTAAACCACGTCTTGATACATTTGCGGATCAAATTAGCGGAAAGTTACAGCAGGGATGGCCTTTAGGGTCAACCGTTTCAGATATATTTTTATTTCCTATTTATAGTTTATATTGACGTCACCAATACATGCCCACAAATTTCTAAAACTTCTCTAAATTCTCTTTTCACGGCATGGAAATAACTAGAAAAACTTAAAACGCAGCAACAACTCTTTGAATTGCGTAAATAATTTCCTCGTAATGCTGAATCTGCAGCGTAAGAATAAACAATTTCTGGATCACCTGCTGCACAATTTAAATTTATGCCCAGTGTTTATATAGTCAATCCGAATTGTTGTTGCATAGAACTCTTTAAATTTCGCTTCAGCGTGTGTAAACATGCTGCTGTTTCTTATTAATTTCAGTATTAACACGTTTTATATTTTCACTCCATGAAATTAACACACACAACCGAGTAATTCACGGATATAATACACTTCCTCATATTTGCATAAGAGTATATTCGTGTAAAAGTGTGTGTGTGTGTGTGTGTGTGTTTGTGTATCTGTTTGTAATAGTTGTAGTTTTATTTTCCATATCAGATTTATAAATACGCTGCCTGCAAAAAAGTTGTACAACATGTTTGTTTTCATATTTGCATGGCTCCAGGTAAATTTAAATAAATATGCATGTATGTGTGCAGATACATGAGTATGTGTTTGTATGCATGTAAGATACTGTTTGTTTTTTTGTTGCATAACAAAACAGACGTTCATATCCATTTGCAAACAAGCACATGCATGCACTTGCATGACTTGGAAACTGTGGTAACGTTGCGCACACATACTAACAGATATTGTTTTATGGGAGTGCAAAAACAAAATGTTGTAGTTAACTTGAATAAAAACAAATAAACAAGAAACAACAAAAACAAAAACAAAAAAGAACTGGAGAAAAAACTTCAACACCTTGACCACAAAATTGTTTATTTAAAGTAATTGAATGCTCACCAACAAAAAACCCGATGGTACAAGTGTTTGTGTGTGTGTGTGTTTGTAAATGTTATTGTGTTGATACAGGGTGGCCCAAAACAGCCGAAGGGTTTGGAGTTTTTTTCAACAATATTTTTATTATAGTTTTTTCTATTATTTCTTTTCAATATTTTTTGTATAGAATTCTTGGCGATTTCAAATGGAACAGAAGAACATTATTAAAAATCGTTGCTCGAATCAACAGAATCACGGCGTTATTTATATGAGCGAGTAAATTTGAAGAAGATTCTGTCATGAATATGGTGTCGAGATTTTCTGATATGTTTCAGTACAGGAATGTGCATGATTATGCAGGATTGTGCATGATTGTGTTAATTGCCTTCGGTTTGTCCCAGCAACGAAGGCACAGCACTGATCGCTGATGGCTACCGACAATGATTAACATCGTCATGCACTAAAGGAGTAGAGTTCCGAACCCTTCTCCGTCGCTACCTGTAGTAAAAATTTGATCGGCTAAGTGAAAAGTAAAAATGACTGCAATAAAGCTTTCTATCCTCTAATCTGCCTTCAACTGTCCTCTAAACACTATCTACTCCTTTCTGGTTGTGGCACAATACACTGCCTTTGTAGGAGTCCTTCCCTGAGTCCAAGACAAAAAAAATCGCATAAGATGTTAATTTAACTGAAGATAAGACGACGTTTCTTTAATATCGGGACGGTTAAATTCCTAAAAAATTTAGTAACTCTTTTGAAAAAGAAAAGGATCTTAAAGAAGGAGTACGTGTGTGTCCTGAGAAAGTAACAAAATTAAAATAAATGACAAGTCATACATTTTTATTAAAGCCAAAATGCGGTGAATGTGTATAAACGTGGATGTGTATGTGTGTATGTGTTTGTATATGCACTCACACACTCGCACATGCCCTGTTATCCCTGAACAACACATTTTCCGATGTCTTCATTTGAATAATAAACGGTTGGTTGTGTGTTTTATTAAATTTTCCAATTTTTCTTTTCTTTTTTTTCTTTTTTTTTTGCTTAACTCCCGCCCCTCCCACAGTTGATACGTGACACGTAACTGACAATTTCATGCCTAAAAACATATGAAAAGTGACATGTTTTATGTGCGTTTTTGTATTTAAAATTATAATAACAGACTTACATTCGCTTCGTACCCTCAACCGCAGTAAAGAAGGCAAATAATACGACTATTATGGAGTTACATGAACGCCATAAAACGTATCCAACTTTATTCGAGAAAAATAAAGAAGTTGAAGTTTAACTTTTTTTAAGCAGAATTTTATACATTTTCATAGACCGCATGACAAGTGAAAATGTATGTATGTACGTATGTGTGTGTGCGTGTGTGAGTGTGTGTGCTGGTGTACAAATGAAAGTACTGTCATTTCAGCAGATATTAACAAAACAACTGCCGAGAAAAAGTTATCCACAAAATACATTAAATATTTAATAACCATTAATAGAGCGTTTATAAAACCCGTAGAAATAAACTTTCATATAATAAAAACAATTGGCAGGGCACAATAAAACGAGATGTGGAACGTAACTGACATCTTCCATGTGCTCAATCCCCTGCACGTATTTGATTGTGCGTACAGTGAAAGAAAATGTGGGGGTGAATGAAATAAATTTGTTTGGAATTTCAAGTTTTTCGCGTCGTTCTGAAGTTGCGATATTTTTTGAGGAATTTTTTTGATTTAAAAACATGAGAAAAGATTTTATAAAATGTGTTTGGCGGGAAAATATATGTTATTTTCGCAAAGTTTTTTAAATAAACTTCTCAGTGGAATTGTACAACAATTAAAGAAGCTTTTCAAGTCTTAAATTTTTATGGATCGAAATGAAGTTTAAAAAAATAAAAAGGTACAGCACTCAGGGAATAGCTCCTCCATATGCAGTCCATTGCGCTGGAACTAGAAAGGAGGGGATAGTTATTTTAAGAGGACGGACGACGACAGATTAAAGGACAAAGAATTTCGTTGCCGCTATTTTTACTTTTTTACTTGGCTGGTTAATATATTTGCTACAGGTAACGACGAAGGAGGCTGCTCTTTAGTACATGATGGTATTAATCGTTGTCTTTAATGTTAAGCGATCAGTTCTGTGCCTTCATCATCGGGGCAAGTCAAAAACCACTAATATAATCCTGTACAATCATGCACAATCGTGCACCATCTTGCTAGTATGCATATCAGGAAAATTTTACATCATATTTATGACAGAGTGCTGAGCCGAACTCTGGTTCTAACCTTACCCTAGTCTTATGTCTTATTACTTCAACCCAGCGGTGTTAAGTCATAACAACGAGGCGTTCCATTCACTTCGTCAAATCGAGAAATTGCACAAACGGGAAATTGTTCATGCAATAAACGAATTCTTTGGGCGACCGAAAAGTTTCCCATTCAATAACTGAACTATTTCGGTGAGTCGGAAGCTTCTGGTGCAACAATTGAATGGTTAGGGCGACCGGAAGTTTCTCAGGTAATAACTGAATTGCTTGGGGCACCGGGAACTTTCTCGGGCAATAAATTAATTGTTCGGGCGACCAGGAAATTTCTCACGCAATAACTGAATTGTTCGGGCGACGGGGAAGTTTCTCGGGCAATAATTGAATTGCTTGGGCGACCGGGAAGTTTCTCAGGCAATAAATGAATTGTTCGGGCGACCGGGAAGTTTCTCGGGCAATAAATGAATTGTTCGGGCGACCGGGAAGTTTCTCGGGCAATAACTGAATTGCTTGGGCGACCGGGAAGTTTCTCAGGCAATAAATGAATTGTTCGGGCGACCGGGAAGTTTCACGGGCAATAAATGAATTGTTCGGGCGACCGGGAAGTTTCTCGGGCAATAACTGAATTGCTTGGGCGACCGGGAAGTTACTCAGGCAATAAATGAATTGTTCGGGCGACCGGGACGTTTCTCGGGCAATAAATGAATTGTTCGGGCGACCGGGAAGTTTCTCGGGCAATAACTGAATTGCTTGGGCGACCGGGAAGTTACTCAGGCAATAAATGAATTGTTCGGGCGACCGGGAAGTTTCACGGGCAATAAATGAATTGTTCGGGCGACCGGGAAGTTTCTCGGGCAATAACTGAATTGCTTGGGCGACCGGAAAGTCTTTCTGAAACTAAAGGACCCTGATATTAATATTAACCCCCTGGACCCACAAAAATCGGTTGTCAAGTTATGGTTGCCCAGAGAATTCACAGTGACAACGTTTCATAACACATTTTCAAAAAAAAAAGAAAAAATACGGGCTAATGATGCCACCTGGCTACAAACCGCACCATACGGTTACCTTCTTTGGTTGTGGTGGGGATTCGAGGAGTTTTTGAGGATTTTATTTAATCGCCTAATTGAAAACGACCATCATCACTAAAAATGATTTTGTTGAAAAATGCGTTGACCCGTTCTTGTTCACATACACTAAGAAAAAGTTGATGCAAATCTCGTATGACAACTAAAAGAAATTTTCATATTCATGAGGGCCTCAAGTTCGAATCTAGGAATTTTTTTTAGTTTTTGTCAAACCGAAAAATTAACTTAAAACTAATTTTGCGATGTTATCAAGCTGCGGAAAGTTAATTATTACTTAGCGATACAAAACACTTCATAATATGACAGAGGATTATATTTTGACAGAAGATAATATTATTACGGCGAATCATATTATTAGCCACTGTCAAATCCCATTTGAAATGTAAATATATTATTGTTTCTTGTTTTTTAAAGAACACGTTCGATCAGGAAGGAAATAGTTCAATGCAAGGATTTAAGGAATTTTAAAAATTTTATAATATTCTTTACAAAGAAATGTATTAAACTATCCGTAGGATATACCCCTACCATAATAAATAAGTACTAATTTTTTATTGATAAAAGATCGTTAGAAATATTTATTTTGACTGTCAAACAAGAAATAATTAATTCGGTTCATGACATTGAAAATGATGTTGCTCCGAAAAAATGTTTCCGTTTTAGTTTTCGGAAAAGGCAAAATACTAAATGAAATTTTTCCAAACAGACACGACATTTCATTATATTATTTTGAAGTTTATAATAATTATATTAAATAAAGGCAAGTTAAGCCTAGAAATTTTTGCTTTTTTCTTGCTACATTTTGGTGGTAAAAGTCTCGGCTAATGTTGTTCAGTGGGTCGTGTCTCACTCATTTCACACATCCCTCTGACAGGGTTGACTTTGGAATTGTATTCAATATTGAAACAATTTAATAAAAATTAAAAAATTATAAGCCAACCAATTGTAGAATGAAATAAAAACGTAAGAACATTAAAATGGCAGAGTGATCAGTGAGTTCTTGTCATGACTTTGATATTTGATCTTAGACTTCTCATTTATTAAAGTGGATGTTTGAAGTAAATATCTTTAGTTATTCTAAGAAATGTTGGCTAAAGATTCCCTGATGATCTGCATTAGCTCCAGTAAAATGCGCGTAGGAAGTGGCCAAAACCCCTCAATTGATCTCTTTGGATTTTTAGCAAAATTTTGGGGGAAAAAGAATCAGCACGAAAATAAAACTTAAAGAGGTCTTAAACAACAATTTCCAAAACATGTATTGAAGAATTGTTTATTGAAATTTTATGTGCTGTTTGTTAATTGTGGTAAATTGTTCAATACATTCATTTTTTTAAGTGTACTTTTGATGGATATTGACGGATATTTTTATTATAATTGTATTGATATTTCCATCGATATGCAATTAATTAAAAAACATGTTTATATAAAAATCAATATAATTAATTAGAGGACAATTTAATTAAATCAATAACATTTTATTGTTAATCAAAACGAAAGTAGGCTAAAAATAATAACAGCGCCATCATAGAAATATGAAAATTTGTTGCATTTTCCAAGTCTTTCCGATGAGTGTATTATTGAGTACCAAAATTTGTTTTGTTATAAACTGCTGATCTATTATTCGGCCGCATAATTGTCATTTACAGCATCCCGTAATTGTTTTCACTTGTAATAATGAAAATTGAAAGGGGGGCTTTGAAATAAATGAAAATAGAATCTATTAAAATTGTATAGAAGTTTTGAAAATAGATTTCATTAAACAAATTGAGAGATAGAAAATGCCTGCAAGGCTTGTTTCATATAGAATTCCTTAAAACATTTTCATTATCTGTTTTAATGAAGCTGAAGGTTTCATAATAGACAAAGAATTTATTCCTGTTAATTGTGTGGCAGCGGGGAACTTTTTAATCAAATAACCGCAAAGACTGTAACCCAAATAAAAGTCTGCCAAGAGTTTGTCAATGGAGACGTTGTTGGAGTGCCACAAAACCTCAAGCTTATTTTCTTGAAACCTTATGGCTTCAAATTAAAACGTTTATCGTGTTTTGAGGAAAACGGCGTCTCAGTTATGGTAAAGAGATCATTCATTTGCTCCCCTCATGTGTTTCAGTTTTATTTATATTAATTTTTTTTCCTTAAAGAAGGGTTGCTCCACACATCCTTTTGCCGTTCATGTTACAGTATTTCTTTTAAGGAATAATAATAATTTTTTTTATATTTCAGGTTAACATACAGAATATCGGAGTATTCACGCAACTTTGTGGGGTAAGTAAACAAACTTTCTTTCACATGTTTATCAAAGTAGACCCATTGAAATTACATGGGTTTGATAAAAGGTTTTTGGCAAAACTGAGCGTTTGATGAAGTTGGACCCAACTCTACTAAAAAGATGTCAAGAGTAAAGGAAACATAAAAAGAACACCGGGTCTTAAGAAAAGTGTGCTACCATCGGTTTCATACAATTCTCGTATTCTTTTTTTTTGCAAATAAAATAGCTACAAATATAAACTGTTGACATAAAAGCATATAAATACAGATATTTAGAGTGTTGCGGCCTTCGAAAACAGCTGATCTGCTCTGCTGACTAATATGAGTACATAAAACTGATGTTGACTTTCGCGTGTGATCTAAAATTTTTGTCACGTCTTTCTGAACTGAAAAAAACATTTTTCAAACAATTTCCTTATATAAAAATTTTGTTTAATATATCATCAAATTTTCTTCTAATTAATAAAAGTAATAACAAAAAAGTCTTAAGCCGCTTTCGACCCTCGTACAATAAATTTATTATGTAACAAAAATCTAATTAAAACAAAACAAAAAAGATCTAAGAAAAAACCTTCCCAAAACTTCTTTGAAATAGACCTCTCGTCTCTTCTCTAAAATATTTTTAATATTAAATAAACAATATGAATAAATTAAAAATTGTTTGGCCAAAAATGTCTGCCACTTTCTTTTGTTTGAGTTGAAACAAAAACAATTTCGGTTTCTTTATATTATTTTTTTGATATTTTTATTTAATTTTTTCTGAAACTCAAAAACCATTTTGTGAAATTAAAAACAAACAATGGCTGAGGAAATTTAATAAAAATAACATCCCTCAGAAACTCCTCCAAACTCTAACACACACATACACATGCATACATCTGCACAGATTCATGTCGATGTTGAGAACACTTTTCATTTCAAAGCCTCCACTAGAATTGGCTTGCGGAAGGAATATATTTCCGTTTGTGCAGTGACTGCAGCATTTATAACATCGTTAAATCATAATTTACGGAAATTTTATTTACCACAAAATGAGTGAGAGTAAGTTTTAGATTTTGTTTCGAATTGATATTTTTCAAGTTGTTTAAATTACTGCTTTTGCGTGAATAGAAAATAATTTTTGTCGACGAAGTTGTTTTCAAATAACAGTGGCCTTCTGCATGCTTATGTATTTGTAAACTACTTCTTTAGAGTCAGTTTTGACTCTCTTAGAATGGACAGATTATATTTTAAAGTTGGTAAACTTATCAAAAAATAAAGTGTTGCCGTTGTTATTATGGGGTAGTTTTTGGGAATTTCCGAAATGGGGAATTTTTAGGATAAAGATTGATGCTGGAGAATTCCTGGGATTTTGGAGATATCCACAGCTATTTTTGAGATAAGAAACTGTTCTATGCTTCCGCTAAGTGGTAGTCGTCTCCGCTACATGGTGCGTCTTGGCTAGATATCTCGTTATTTTTAGCGATTTTAACAGAAAACTATCAGCTTTCATCTTTGAATCCAAGACGGTGTCATGCCTCCATTAAGTGGTTACTAACTTCGCTACACTGAGTGTTTTGGCTACAGATCACATTGTATAGTGATTTTAATAGAACATCAGCTCTCATATTGAAATTGCAGACGGCATGTTGTCATACGGTTGTACACTTGACTAAATTGTTGGTGTTTTTAATAGATATCAAATTTTAGGGCGATCCTTTTGCAAATATATCAGCTTTCATCTTTAAATCCGAGATGGCGTCACGTCTCCAATAAATGGTTACTGACTTCGCTACATTGTGTGTCATGTGAGATCACGTTTTATAGCGATTTTAATTGAAAAACATCAGCTTTCATTTTTAAATTGCATATGGTATCATGTCATATGATTGTAGGCTTGATTGTCTGTGTCTTTACTAGATATCACGACTTATGGCGTCATGTCTCCACAAAGTGGATATTGACACCGTCGCATTGTGTGTCTTGGCTAGACAGTTTTTAATCGAAAAATATCAGATTTCATTTTTAAATTGCACATGGTATCATGTCATGGTTGTAGGCTTGACTAAATTGTTGGTGTCATTACTAGATATCACACTATAATTATAATTTCAGTAGAAAACTATCAGCTTTAATATTTAGATTGAAGACGGTTTCATGGTTCCCTTAAGTGGTTTTAGACTCAGCTAAACTGGCATATCCTGGAAAAAGATCACGTTCTATAGTTATTTTAATTGAAAATTATCAACTTTTAAATGCTTTACCCGTATTTTGCGTTATTTGTAACTGTTTCCTCTAGACCCGATGTTGAAGTCGATAAGCTCTCATTACCCTGCTCCGAAGACTGAAATTCATTAAAAAGAGCAAACAGTTTGGCACCACATGCTGTTGGAACTTGTGATCGCGAAAACATGAAAGTACTTGTTTTGGAAGCAAACAAGCAAAAAAATTAATACGTTTTCCAGCGTAACTTTCTTAAAATTTCTTTTAACAATGTACTTAATTGTAATTTCTTAAAAAAAGGTAAAAAATGTTACACGATTTCTAGAAAAGAAAGCGATTTTCAAGGGACGTTTTATACATTCTTTTGCACGATATTGAAGCCGGCACGATATTTACGAAAACGTAGAATTGCTGCCCAAATCAGATGATCAAATAAGTCAATTTGCAACGCTGTCAGTAGTGGAATTGTTGTGGATCACATTCGAGTTTTTATGCTCGTGTATCCGACACTTTCGACTTGAAACTCTTTAACTAAAAATGGCATTTCAAAATATTTCAATTTATTTTGTGACAGCGTCCGGTATGTATTCCCTCAACACACACACCCACACTTTTTATGAATACGTACTGTTTCAGCAACTTGAAGTATGTTCGAACGATATTGAATTTCTTCCTGCAACATCTTATGACTCTCTGGCATGTGGAAAATTATTTATGGGAAAACATGTTGAACATTTTCGTTATTAATTTTCTTTACATAATAATTTTGCAAAATTGCTGTTCTCTCCTGAAACAAAATAATTATTAAAAATTCTGCCAAAGTATGGGAAAACTGAGAATAATTAATAAAGTTAAATAAAAGGCAGCCATTTATAATGGAGTTGTAAAACTTAAAGCCTTCCCTCTGTGCCCAGTATTCGGTGTCACATTTTGTGCGAAAGGAAACAACTTTGCAGTGCAGGACGTCTTAATAGAAAATTGGAAATGGCAGTGGGTGAAACGTTTTTGTGAGTCTTATTAACAGAAGGAGAGGGAAATAATGAATCAATAAACTGTGAGACTTCTTACTTAGAAGTTGGAAGCAATTTAAGTTTGCCTGCATTCGCTTTAATATTTTTAAGTGCAGTGTGTTGGGTACAGTACGCAAGCGAAGTGTGATCATTTGTTTGACAATAAAAGGAATTTATTATTTGGAAATTTCAATAGTTTCGTGTCTTTTTATTTCCCCTGATTCTGATTCAAAAGAATGAAGCTTCGAAATGAGGAATAAAGAAGAGGAATAAGAAGAAGAAGAGATATAATGTTGCACAGGGTAACACAAATAATATTTATTAATATGAAAGATCTTGGAAGCAAGATCCTATTGCCAATTAATGGCAAATAATGGCGCAAAACTACCGCTCTGGGGCTTGAATATAAAAAAACTTTATTTTAATATGTAGTATCCAGAATTTATTTGTAACGTTTTAGTTCGTTTTTCTTAAAAGGCCTATTTATTAATAATATTTTATTCCACGACACTCTCTACAAATTAAATCAGAAACTCTTTTATTCTGGCTAAAAATGTTTTTAGTTAATATATAGTGGTTACGTTTTTTAGCGCGAATATTTAACAAGTGCGAACGTACTTTAAAAGTAAAAACAATGCCTGCGCTAAACGATTTTTATATTAAAAAATATTCCACCTTTTAGTGAAATTAAAGAAGGAAACTTTTCTATTCAACAGCCTCATCATTAATTACAAATTTCGCTGTTGACAATTAAAGTGACACTTTTGTAAATATTTATTTTTTATTAAAGAACTTTTACAAAAATCCTTTTTTTTCTCTTGCGCACGGAAACAAAAAACTCATTAATTCACCACGTTAATCCTTTTTTTATATATATTTTTTTGAAAAGAAATTATTTCATTTAACTGCTGTTTGTTTACCGGCTTCTGCCCTCTGCGAATTCTTGAGTGATCTTAAGCGTAAAAATGATAAAAAGCAATAAAACTTCCTTCAACCAAAAGGTGTTAATTGCGGAAAAGCATTTCTTTTGTTTTGTTTTCAACGCTTTAAAGAAGGTTTTTGTTTTGTTTTTATTTTTCTTCTGAAAGGCAATAAATAACAGATTTTTCTTTACACTTAAAAGGCTTTTAATGTTGCAACATTTAACAAACAAAAAAGTTAATTTATGCTTAAATTCGGCTGAGCGTCATGGGATATATTATGAAAAGGTTTTATTATGTTCGAGTGATTAGTCGCGGTCATTAGGAAAATCTTTATAATCGCTTAATGGAAGTTGTTGAATTTATGGAACAAAACAAATTTGAGTTCAGTTTTAAGCCAGACACCCCACTCATGACTCCTACATTCTTTCGTAAATATACAGGGTGGGCCGAAATAACCGAAGATTTTTAAGATTTTTTAAGACATTTTTATTTTAATATTTTTTAAAATTTATTTATAAAATATTTTGTTAACAAATTTTGGGGAATTTTAAAAGAAACAGTGTAGAATTGAAAAATACTTAAACTGATCTCTCAAATCAGCGGTCTATTGTTAGGACCGGGTTGTCCTCGTTAAAATGGACATGTTGGACCCTGAGAGTTTGTAATAATTTAACTGGTTGCGAAGGTTCGACAACCAGGGGCTGGGAAAAACTTCCCTTTGAAACTCTCACATAACGAACGATATTAAGTGGGTACAGCTGAGTACCCGGGAAGATGGGGAAACATTAACCACAACTTTGAGCTCCTAATGCCCCTCTTCATTACAATCACCCCTACTGGCAATGAACTTACCAGCTCATGTGAAATGCAAGAGAGAAGAGAGAACTATTTTCACTCACTTTCAATGACACAAATTAAGGGTACAGAATCCCCATTCTCTTTCCACTCGCTACTGGCTGCCGACTGAATCAGTAGTTACCTGGTTTTGTCATTCGAATAAAACATTAAACACAATAACGACAGCAGGCTACAAGCTACAACCTGTCAAAATTAGAATACACGCATTGAAGTGGGAATGACTATTTTAGCGACGACACAGCCACACGACTACTGACCACCGTTGTAGCTGTAGCCAAAATTAAACTAATTTCTATTTTTCTGAGCGTCAATGAGTAGATGCAATGTTGCCAGTATAATATAAATAAATTCAATTATTGTAAACTTCAAAATATATTGTTTTATTATACAAAATGAAACAACAAAATATATTTCCAAAATAATGAAATGATTTCTTGTCATATACTGTGGGCTTTAAATATATTTTATTGAAATAACACTATTTAAGAGTATAACATATATGAAAGCGGCTACAAAGCGGCGTATGAAGAGAATTCTACTACAACGAAAAGACATGGTTATTTATTTGGTGGTGTCGCTTTAAATATACTTAAAGTAGCTGAGTACGACGCAACGATTGTAGCCAACGGCTCTTGTAGTCGGTGTTCGTGTAGCCTGCTGTCGTTATTGTGTTTAATGCTTAATGAATCAACATTTAATTATTGTTAAGAGAAAGGCAACCATCGGCAGTTCGATATAAGAGAAAAGGGCACAAAGCGCTCACACTTTTTTCTCAATAATATTTGAATTTTGGTTTATTTTTGTTTTAATTTTATTCCAAAATTTGTTTTCAACTTTTTATTACGATTTGCTTAAAATGCGAGATTTTTTGAACTCGATTTCTAAGTTTAAAGTGCTTCGAAAGGGTGTAAAAATACTTGCACTCTATGAGAAGAGAAGAACATGAGCCACATCATTAAACTCGAGACGTATGAGTAACATTTTGAATAATATTAAGTATACGCGGGGAAGCACAATGCAAAAGGAGAATATTTTTCAAGTTATTCGAATGAAGTGTAAAGAAAGTAAATAAAGATGATGAAGTTGTCGAATCCGGTTGTGATTAATACGTGAACTACAAAAGCGAATGCCGTTAAATCGATCTCAGCATTATTTCTTGGGTCTACTTATTGTACTTGACCTTTTTAAGTTCCGAAAGAGAGTGGCCTTTTTTGTTAAAACATGAAGGTGCCAGTTATTGTCAGAGCTGTTGAGGGAACAGTTCCATAAAACTACAATTTATAACCGTTCATTTAATTAATAAGCGATTTTTTAATAATTCTCGTATTTGATTTAAATTCACAACATTTACAGAGATTTCTGAAATCTTTAATTGAGTCAATTAAGCGTTCTATAGAGTTCCATATTTAAAGATGATTTCATGTAAATAGTGACCGTGACTACACTGAAAAAATTTCTTAAAGAAAGTCGTTGTAAAAAAAGAAACAAAAATATTTTTTAAATTCTTTTTTTTTCAAACCCAAAAAAAATACACAAAAACTATTTAACAAATTTAGTCAATTTATTATGTGTTATTTGCGACACATGTGCTGCCACACGGAAGTCCGGAAGTGTACTTTCTTCTTTATAAACTTTCGTTTAAGAAAATAAAATATATAAAAATTTTACATTTTACAACTGGCATTTTCTGCACTGGCGAACAGAAAACTTTTGGAGTTTCGGTAACAAGTTTTTTCATGGATACGAAACGGAAACATATTTGCAGTCTGTTTCGAATACGAAAACTTCTTTTTTTTTGAAGGCACTTTAGTCGTTTCCTTTGCAACAATTTATTGGTTAAGCAACTAAAAGAGGACAAAAAGAGAACACAGGATTACAAGAAATTAATAACGAACGTCTGAAGGAGAAAGTTGGTGTTCAAGTTTTCCAACTCTTCGACTGCGGAAAACAATTTCAGTTGCATTTTATTTCAAAACAAATAAGTTGTTGATGATGATGAATGTTGATGCAGAAGAGTTTAAAAAAATTTGTCTTCTGCTTGTTAAGGTTGTGGATAATTTTTTTTAATATGATGTTTATTTAAAGAAGCCAAAAATTAAAAAATTATTTTGTTTTTTTAATTAAACAGGAGGAGGAAATTGTAAAGCAAAATTTACTATCAAATTTTCCCCTTTTATTTTCTATAAATGTGTAGCCATTAAAAATGGTTGTAATGAAATGTTTCAATTGAGTTAAAAAGTGCTAAAAAACGAGCACCGTTCATTTAATAAATTAGTGATTTTTTTATAATTCTCGTATTTGTTTTAAACTCGCAACAGAAATGCCTGAAATCTCAAATTGAGTGCGATAAAAAGTTCTCTAGAGTCCCATTGAGTCAATTTCACGTGGATATCGACCGTGAGTACGACGTATATGCTGCGTTCAATTTTGGCATACTCTTTTTAAAATAATGCCCGGTATCTAACGAAGAAATTGTATTACTTAACTTAACATATGCCCACTGTGCGACCACAAAAGTATAAACTGCTCACCAAACAAATCTAGTTTAAACTAATTCTCCTTTTTTTGTGTTGTGCTTCCCCGCGTATGCTTAATATTATTAATTACGTAGCTCATACGTCCCATGGTACTTGCATAATTTTCAAGGTGTTCTTATCTGCTCATAAAGTGCAAGTATTTTTACACGCTTTCGAAGCATTTTAAACTAGGAAATAATAAACAGGCTTTTTAAGAAAATCAAACTAAAACGTTACAAACAAATCCTGGATTCTAAATATTAATATAAAATTGTTTTATTTAAAACCTGCGTATTTGAATCAAACTATTTTTCTTTGTGGCTTTTCCTTTTCTAGAAAATGGGTAACATTTTCTAAGTTTTCCTTTAAGAAGAGGCAGTTTGAAGAAGTTTTATAGCAGATATAATTTTTCGCCAGGTATGTTGGATTAATTTCTAATAAATTTCATATTTTCAAATGCCATAATAGTAACGTTTTATATTAAAAACTGTGAAAAGGGTAGAAAATGTTGCATTATTTTCTAGAAAAGAAAACGACGCTAGTGTTTGTTGGTTATGATTTTTAGTTTTTTCAATAGTTGCCAAGTGTGACCGTAACTTCAGTTTTACATAAACAAAAAATAATTTCCATTATACAACCCTGGAATGGTGATATCGATTTTGTTAATTTAATATTTTTGAAGCATAAAATACGTTTAAATGAGAAAAGAACACACACCCGTTTTAGCTGGTTACTTTTATATAGAAACAAAATTGGTTTCAACGCTCCAGCTCAGCAACATTTAATACTATTTGCAATATATTAAATCAAGACCAAAGTCTCTAGCTTTTCCAAGGAGGACTTCGGAATACCGATCTCATTTACAAACAGACGGACTTCGTTTAATCAACTCCTCCATTCAACTTAATTTTTTTTACCCTCCAAAACTATTTGCTTTAGCGATGAGTGATTCAGAGGGTTAAGAGCAGGTGTTTGTTAAGCAGCCATTAAATATCAAATAAAACTTTTTTGTTAAAAACATTTTTCCTCAATATCCATAATTGTTTAATGTGAATCGGCTTTATGGAAAATTTTAAAATGTTAATTTTTTAATGCTGATAAAAACCACTCACCACCATTCAATTCGAACTAATAAAATATTAATTAAAAACTGTTAACAGCAGCATTTAAATTAAGTGCGTTTCAGAATTGGAATTGTGCTTCAGGGGAGTTTCTGTTATTAAAATTAATCACTTAAATATATTGTATCTTTTGTAAATAAACATTTAATTTTATGTGATTTCGTGTTTCAGGCCAATCATTTTCATATTAATGAAATGCAATTAATTCCAGTTACGAAGTCGAGTTTGTTAAACCTTCAAGTTGTATTGATTTTATAATAATAAAAAAAAAATATTTTACACATTTGTGAATGAAGTCCTTAATTGCTGGCATTTATTTTTATTATCTCTTTCAGCTTTTTGGCTTCTAGTCAGGCCTCAAAGTGAAAGTCATTTCAATAAATTCATAAAACAGTCAAGTATTAAACGCTTGTCAGATGTATAACAGAGATATTCATTTGCTGTAGTGAATTTTATTTATTCCGTATATTTGGTATGTTTGTTTTATATGTTTCAAAAAAGTGTAAAAATATTTGCACTTTATGAGAAGATAAGAACATAACACAATATTAAACTTATGCGAGCCCGTCTGTTTGTAAATGAGATCGGTATTCCGAAGTCCTCCTTCGAGGTCTTGCTTTAATATATTGCAAATAGTCTTAAATATTCCAGAGCTGGAAAGTTGAAACTAATTTTGTTTCTATATAAAAGTAACCAGCTAAAACGATTGTGTGTTCTTTTCTCATTTAAATGTATTTTATGTTTCAAAAAGTATTAAATTAGTGTTAAAAACCCAAACAAAATAATGTCACCATTCCAGGGTTGGATAATAGAAATTATTTAAAAGTATAGTCATTGAAAAAACTAAAAATCATAACCAACAAACACTAATGCCATTTTCTTTTCTAGAAAATAATGCAAAATTGTCTACACTTTTCACAGTTTTTAATAAAAAAAAAACGTTACTATTATGGCATTTGAAAATATGGAATTTATTAGAAATTAATCCAACATCCCTGGCAACAAATTAGTTCTGTTATAAAACTTTCGCAAACTGCCACTTCTTAAAGAAAAACTTAAAAAATGTTACCCGTTTTCTAGAAAAGGGAAAGCCACAAAGAAAAATATGTTGATTCAAATACGCAGATTTTAAATAAAACAATTTTAATTCAATATTTAGAATCCACGATTTATTTGTAACGTTTTAGTTCGATTTTCTTAAAAGGCCTGTTTATTAATTTCTCAAACCATTTATTTTTGTTTCTTAGTTTAAAATGCTTCGAAAGCGTGTGAAAATATTTGCACTTTATGAGAAGATAAAAACATGGACTACACCTTTAAGCTTATATAAGTACAACGTGGCGTATGATTAATATTATTAATGATATTAAGTATTCATCTGAAAGCAGAGATTTAAAACTATAAAATTTCTTTTCCCGCACAAAATTATCCCTTTAACAAAAACAACTGCTGACGGTGATTTGATCAAAAGAATTTTATAGTATTTTTGCTGCAGCAAAGAAAAGAACATGAATTTAGGTAATTTTTACATAAAAAATTTGACACTTTTTTTTCGATTTGGCCCAATTTTTTAATGAAAATAAGAGACAAGATTTATTCAATTATTTTTATAAAATAATAACAAAATTATGTTTTAACATAAAATTATTATAACATAATTTTGTTAATATCTTTCACTGTACGTAGAATTTATAAAAATTTTTTAACAATAAAATAGATTTACTACTTCTGTATAAAGAGAATAAATAGTTGACGAAATTTCGGGGAGAAATTCGTTTGGAAATTTTTTGAAAAAAGGGCGGTTGCTGGCTGACCTACTAGAGGTAGACATTTGCCCAACTTTATATTTCGTTATTAATTCCCATACTTCTACTCTCTGTTCACAACAATAAAGCTGAGTTTTCCACAAAAAATGTGTCTCACTAAGCCAATTTACTTCCTAACCTCAAATTTGTCCATGTTGTTTTCGTTTTTAAAATAGAGTGTAACAATTTTTACACTTTTTAATATTCTGTCATTTAGAAATAAAAATTATATGAGACACCAAGACAAACTCCATTACAAAAACTATTTCTGTTGCAAAAGTCTTGCAACGTTCCCATTGTTAGCAAAAAATGTGAAAAATGTTACACTTTTTTAGAAAATTAGAACGCCATCAGTATTTCGTTAGTAAATTTTATTGATATAGTGGATTCTCTTGTTTGCTTTAGAGCCCATTTTTATAAAAGTTTCCAGAACTAAATGCGGGGTTTTAGCTAAAACATTTATAAAATTCGTTCGGTAGAAATACCCAAAATACCCCCTCGGCAAATTACTTCTATGGCAATCATCACAGGATTAAATATTAAATAAAATACAACTCGGGTTTATTTTTTCGAATTTCTTTTTATATAATTTTTGTTCAGTATTTGGCTTTTGTTTTTCTTCTTTTTCTTTTTAATTTAATTTTTTTCTTTTATAAATAGTTTCATTTTGTTTTTCTTAATTGTTGCTGCTTCACTTACAATAGACGTTCATATTTTTAGCCGTACACACTAAACTTACAATTACACAACTATTTACAAAAATTATCTGCTATTTAATTTTATATTTAAATTTTTCTTATGTTAATTATTTAGTTCAATTTTAAAAACTACAAATAAATTCTCTCAAAATGTTTGCATATACTCTTTTGAATGCATTCACCGGATGACTGACTATCCATAATTAGTAACTATTTTTTAAGTTTATTTTTTTATAAATTTATCTTTGTCTGTTTTAGTATATCTATAATGGTTTATGTTGTTGTTGTTAAATGACTTATTTTCTATAATAATTTCTATGGCTATTTTTATTTCATGTACTCGCATGTAAAGTTTTTGTGATATTGACTGCTAATGGACGCTTAGATTTATTGTTTATTTGTTTTTTGTATCTTGTTTGTTATGGTTTTTATGCAAATTACTTGTTTAATAAAAATATTAAAATTAAATTCCATACTTAAATTGTTGTAGTTGTGGAAAAACAAAATATTTAAAATTGAGTTTGAAAATATTTCAAATAAATTTTAGGCTTAAAACTAAACATGACTTTTTGTTTATTAAGTTTTTTTCGCAATCAAATTAAATTTCCAAATTAAATATTAAAAGATTTAAAAGTTTGATTTCTAAAATATAAGTGATTATTAATATTTAAATTATATTTACAAAGTCTGCGTGTGCATGTGAGTGGAATGTTGGTTTAAATAATAAAAAAAGAATTGTTTAAAATCATTAAATGTTTTGTTTTAAAATTAACCGCTGCTAAAATTTAAAATCCAAACTTATAAAGAATTTACACTTAAGAATAATTAAGTTGTTGTTATTTTCACCAAAAAAATTTTTGATACCTTAATTCCATAGTTTTGAAACGAGCCTCGTAACCAAGGGATCTCAAAATTTAACGAGTATTACATAGCAAATAAATAAGACTTCAAATTGTGTAATAAATTGTTAAAAGAAGCAAGAAAATTTAAATGATGGAATTTCGAATATAAAAAAATATTTGTTTCAAATTTCCGAACTCGGCTCAAGTTTATTCTAATAACTCATTTGAAATCCCATTTCTTATAAAACTTTTTGAAAGATCATCTCATTCTCATTAAATTGAGACTTTAATTGTTGGAATCGGATAAAAACTTTTAGAGTTATAATATTTTTTCTACATGCACTCTATGATTTTTTCTCAATATTTTCGAAAAAATACAAGAACTTTATGAAAATTGGACAATAACACAGCAATAAAAAATTGAAATATGCTTTTAAAATAAGTCTTAAGTCGTACAGCAACTTGAGTCTATCATTTTGTAATTTTTATTAAATCGCTCTTCACCCTCAAAATCGAAAGTTACCGATAACATACGATTTTTCTATAAAATAAAAAATTTTTCATTATTTAGTCTTCGACTCGGTATTTACGGTAGAAATACTTCCGTTGATTTCATTCAATCAGATTGGTGATGGCGGTTTAGATTCGTGGTGAGATTAACTGAACCCAGTTTAACTGAGATCTTAAAAACTCGACTAAAAAAATTTACGAACACCGAGAAGTTTTTTTAGGTTCAATTCTCTTTTCTGTACACGAAAAATTTTCATACGAAACATCTGCATTGTATTTTCTTGAATTTGAATTGTGAAAGAAATTCTATTAAAATCCAAAATTAATATAATAAATATTTCCATTTTGTGTAACAAATTTCAATGTCATCTTTTTATATTGAAAAATATATTAAATAAGTAACGATAAGATAAACCGACATTTCGATACAAATACACACGCACACGCACACGCACACTTTCTCACTCGTATTCCATCTTCTGCTGCATCAATCAATCTTTCAGATTTACACATACACAATCGTACTGTACTGCAAACTATAATAAAGTATGGCTTTGGTGGTTCTAACTCTAACCAGTTTTCAACTCTCCGTATCTGTTTTCGAATGTGGCATTTGAGAGTTCGGCAAGGAAAAGTTTTAAATGAAATCAAGCAACATTTTTGTTTCCTTTCTTTTCTTTTCTTTGTGCTTCGTGCATTCCCTTTTTGCATTAATAACTTAAGAATGTGAGGACAGACAGACACAATGAATGAAGCGGGGGAATTATGATAATGGCCTTGATGATGATGATGGCGGTATAAACAAGGGAATGAGGGGCAAAATGAAATTGTTCTACAGCGTAGAAGACGAGGCAGATGATGATGATGATGAAGTATGTGTGTCTGCTTGTATTCTCAAGTTATTTAAAGGTATTGACTTGTTAGAATTTATTGTCGCTGCAGAGGCGGTCGTTAACGGCGTCGCAGTGGTCGTAGTTGTAGTTGTCGTCGCTGCCATTGCAATTGTGGCTGACGCTGCATCATTGACAGCTGTATTTTGTTGAAATTCAGCTGTGGATTCTTGTATGTAGTTGCAGGTGGCTGACGACATACGCTTGACCATCATGTGCGACGACTTGACGGCAATCCATTCATTGCGCGCCGCATCGAACCATGTCAAGCCCAAATTGTAACGACCATTCAGATTTGCATGCTGACAATGAGAGAACCACCAACCACCCTCATAGTTAGCGGCACAATGCGTTCGTGATATGTCACGATCAACATCGATGGCCGAAAATTGCATGCCCTGTTGGTAGTCGAGGGCATCAGAGGCATTGCCGCTGTAGCCATCGATGTGCAAACGATAACCATCAGAGCGCGACGAGATGTAAAATTGTGTGTAGTCGGCCAGCCAGACATTGTCGTAAATGTCTTGCATGACCACCCGCAGGCGTGTGCAATTGTTGAGCGTCAAATGATGTAACTGTTCGTTGCCCATCCAAAATTCGCCGGCTGGTGAGCCGAAGCCGTTGGCATAATCCTCCCATGAACGATTGAAATCTGCACTGCCATCATAACGTTTTTGTATGGTTGTCCAACCATCTGTTGTACAGTGGGCCATCATGGGATGACGTTCGGCCGCTGGTGCAATAAGATATAGACCACTAACGTCGTTGGCGTTTGATGGTGTCACTTCGCTGCAGTCCTTGGGGAGCTTTTCAATAATTGATTCAAACTGTGCTTCAACATTTTCCAATTTGGCAACGAGAGATTCAGCATTTTGTGTGGGTGTGTTTGTTGAGGTCTGCCTGGGCTGTTGCTCTTGCTGTTGTTGTTGTTGTGTTGTTGTAAGCGATGCACTATTATGGTTGTGTATGAGTTTCTAAACGACAACAAAAGAGATAAAAAAAAGAATTATGAAAATGGTTTTTCCTTCAGCACTTGAATATTTGAAGAGAAATAAGTGTTCTAACTTTCGTCCTTGAAAGGAAACACCATTAAAAGCAGAGCAAAAGAAAAAAAAATTTTTGGTGTACATAAACGATTTAAGAGCCTTTTGAAATTGTACGGAAAAATTTTAAAGTGTTCCAAAATTACTTTCCTTCATAATCGTGGCAAAAATAATGAGTAGTTGAAGACGATTTGAAGGTGATTTTTTATAAAATATTTTTAAGAAAATTCATTTTAAACTCATTTGCAATATTTTCAATACCAAAATTTTCATTTAATAATTTTGTTAACTTAAAATGTGTCCACTATTCAGGTTTATTTTGCTGTTTCATTAATTTTTGAATTGTTTTATTTTCAACATAACGCAGCATGCTCGTGCATGTCCCAGTAAGACTGTAGTTTTTAAATTTAATAATAATAGGGAGATTAGCGAATTCTATGAGGGGTTGAAAAATTTTAAATATACTGGATCGGTTCCACTCTAGTGTATCAACGTAGCGTTCGGATTGTTTTAAGTGTCTCAGGGTCTACTTTTCCGTTGAAACGTTTTCCATCTGATATGGTTTCTAAATACAACTGATTGTAGTACAGAAAATACCCCCGAAAATCCATGAGAAAAGAATGCACCCACAATAGGGAACCCTGTGGGTGGCGTGTTTTTTATATTATTATTATTTTTTTTTTCTTTTTGAGGAAACCAAAATTTATTTTTATGTTCTGGTACAACCAACACAAAGAGGATGAACCCTATATATTGACTGCATTGTGCCGGAACTAGAAGGCAGAGAACAGTGATGAGAAATGAAAAATGATTCACTTCTACCGGCGTCTGAAGAAGATATCAGAAATACTTCACCTCATCTGCTCTTCCCACAATTTTTTTTAATTATAACATGCGACCGAAAATGCAAAATGAAAGGCGAAGAAGCTTTATTGACCCAATCAAGCATCGCCGTCAAATATGTGAAATTGTTTCACTTCTTCTCTTAAAATTGAAAGTTTGGTGAAGTTTTCAACAAAAATATATTTTCGTAAAAGATGTTGAATAAATTTCCAATAAATTATTCAGTTTCAAATGACAAGGTGTTGCCATTTTTTGTTAAAAAGTGTAAGAAATGTTGCATTTTTTGCTAAAAAGTGTAAGAAATGTTGCATTTTTTGTTAAAAAGTGTAAGAAATGTTGTATCTTTTGTTAAAAAGTGTAAGAAATGTTGCATATTTTCGAAAAGATGACAACATAAGAACTTATGCATTTTATTTTTAGTAGCACCAGCACTGTGGCAGTGCACTGCGCCGGGACTAAAAAAAAGAAGGGATAGCGTTGAGAAAACAGGGAAGATAGAGATCATATATATTATAGCCATTTTAGTTCTGGTTAAATTTTCTTACTGTACCGACGTTCTTTAGTGTCAATATGACTTTGAACTGCTCTACGCATGAGAAAAGGAATTCCTTCTTTGTTCGGACACGCCGTATGTGGAATGAACTACCTGCAGATCTTTTACCCGTGAAGTACAATTTGATGAGCTTCAAATCGAATATTCCCAGGCACTGAACCCTCTGTCTACTATTTTCTTGAAAGCTGATCCGAGTGCAGCAAGGATTTCCAGAAAAAACTATTTCAAGAAATTCTGATGGCAACTGGTTGCTGCTGCACTATTTTCGACTTCGCATTAAGAACATTTTGAAAAATTATGAAGTTATTGTACTCCAGTAATCATGAGAGCTCGTCATTCCCTGGAATGTTCCTGGGAAACTTGCCTACTCATCAGATCTCTTTGTTCTGCGTTTCTAGGAAACTTCCCTGACTACTTCTGAGATGGTGGAGCTGCGGCAGTATATTGGTGTATATGTGTGAGTATGTGTGTGTGTGTATGTTAGCTTATGACCTGATTATTATTTTTTTAACCTGCTTTACAGAACCAGACCGAGCTAATGACGTTCCAAAGAGTTCTACCGATTTGGAACCTATTCAAAACGGTAGATTTGTAGACATCTATATCTTTTTTTCAAATTACTTTCAAGGCCTTTTATCGATGAGAGCCACATCGACTGCCGCCAACCGGTTCAAAAGCGGTTGATTCGATCAAGGGATATCATGAACGTAAAAATATTGAAAAAATTATTTGAAAATAAGTTTCGAAATTATATATCTGCTCTATCAGTTTTTTTGTTTCTTTTATAAAAATCGAAAAACTACATCAAAAACCGCTAATCATGTGGAAATCGGTTGATTCTTGTTAATTCACTCAAAAGCTTAGCCGTTTGAAAATTTAAATAATAGTGTTTTATCAAACTCTGATCACAGACTTATAAATGGAACACATCACTTTGCGATGGAGTTTCGGTTACAATTAGCAAAAAGTTTCAGGGATGGTCTTTGAGATGAAAAGTTTTCCAAATTTTTTCCTTCAGGATCTTTGAAAATCTCGGGCTGATGTCAACAAACCAGAAACCATTCTTGAGCTCCAATGTGACATCCCACGCATCCATCTCTGTGAAAGAGTTACAAGAAAATTTTATAAACACCTTAATGGTCCGCCATAAGACCCCATGGTAGAGCACATTTGACGGTTATTTTATTCGCTTTTTGAGCGGATTATGACTTCCTTATAATTGAATCGAAATCTCATAATTATTTGAGAAAAAAATTATTATTTTTTTTTTGAATTTAATATAAAAACGTGCGTTCTTACTGAAACACCCTTTAAAATATATTTTTCTTTCGCTCTCAATTTCTGTCATCTCTGCATTTTATGGCTGAAGTTTTAATATTCAAATAATTTTTTATGAATGAAACTATTTCTACGGCAATCAAAGGAAAAGTATTCTATAGCAACACTTTAATAGATTTTATTAAATATAAATCTTTTTTGTTTATATTTATACGCAATTTTATATGAATTTATTTCCACAAATTCCCATACAATTTTCGAAAGTCTTCTTTAATGCCAAAACCATAAGCTGGATTTTATAAATTAAATCCCAAATTTACTGTCAGCACAAATTAATCGTATGAGATTCATATTCCAAAGACGATTAAGCCGGACAAAGAAAAGCCTGCAACTTGAACTGGCACTTTTTTTCAAATGCCAAGATTTATTGCTCAGCTTAAGGAGCTTAAACAAATTGGCAAACTTTAAATTATATAAAAAGAGTTTAAAAAATGCATAAATATTTTGTGATTTTGGCATTATTTATGGGGCTTTAGAATGTGCTGGTTGTCAGGGTGACAAAATAAATAAAGAAACAAATAAATTTGAAGTGGAGAATTGCAAAAATAATGGGCTGTTGCATTTATAACAAGCAAATCAAGTGCATGCACACGTTGATGCAACGTGACAGATTTTAGAGAGAGAGAGAGAGAGAGAAAAACAGTCATTTAAATCTGTAGAAAGCAAAATTCTAAATTTTAAAATATATCGCATATAAAAAACTACAAGCGCGGTAGTACACAACGGCACTGGATTGTCAAAATAAAAAAGAATTAATCAAAAATATTCCTGCAAAACCAACTGCGAAACCAGGAATCGCAAATGATATTGCAAATGCAGGAGCAGTTAAAGGAAATTCAGTATCCTGTCTGGGTGTTTATTTGCGTTGTATTTGTTTTTTAGATATAAAAATGTCCTCTTCTCTTTTCATTCTCCTATTCATTTCATGCCACTTACCTTATTGTTGTTGCTGTAGTTGTTGTTGCTGTTGCCATAACCACGATGCTGACGATGTTGCAAAGCTCTTTGCACGTCCTCAACCATCGATTGCAAACGATCCAATTTTAAACGCATTTCAGCAACGCCTGATTGCATACGCCGTACACCATCACGTTCATCCTGCAACGTACTAACACTAACAGCCATCGCCTGCAGCGAACGTGCCACATTTTTGCCCTCTTCACGCACCAAATTCTGTTCAGACATTAGCTGGGCATTGGCAAATTCCAATTTGGAAATTTCGTGACGCAATTCGGGTAGATTTTTGTCAAGTTTTGTTTGCACGTTTTCAACATCTTCCAACAGCTCCAGCATAGACGAGTGTAACTTATCAAGTGAGGCGATTTGACGTGACAGATTAAAATTGGCATCGGCAATGCGATGCTGTTCAATTTCAATGCTGCGTACACGTTCGGCAATACGATGATATTTCAATTCATTAAATTGCCGTTTCAATTGACGTTGTGACAGTTGCAGTTCATGGAGTTGTTGGCGTTGGAAACGGCAGTGTCGCCGTTTGTGGTCGGCCAGTAGCGTCAGTGAAGATGTCTGCAAATAAAAGAAGAACAAACGAGAATGTTAAGGAAAATAAGCTGCTGGAATAGTTTGTACATGATTGAAAGAGAAGTAAGAAAATTGTGAAATTGTGTTGTCCTGCCTAAAAGTATGCTTTACATTTTGTGTATTACAAAGAAGTAAAATTGTATTCAATTAAGGAAAACTTATACAATTAAAGACTTAAAGGAGTGCCAATTTAAATACGAATACGCTTTAAGTTAATTGTATGTCGCATTTTCAAGACTGGGGAGCGGAAAAAGAAATAAATAAAGAAAAATATATAATTAAAAAAATTAATTAAATAAATAAATTATAATAAAATAAAATGAAAAATTTCTCGATTTCAAGACAATCCAAATGCCAAACTTAAGCCGGGAACAAACTGTTGGCATTTGGTGCCACCACAAGCAATTGAAATCGGGTGTTCTACAGGAATTTTATGTCATTTTCGTGTATGTCCTTGTGTGGCTTTGCCTTCCGAACTGTAGATAAATTTCGAAATGACAGCGCAACTGTCACAGTTCGTTGTCGGTTTTATATTCAAGATATTTTCCTTCTGCTTTGCTGCATGCAGTTTGGTAATTGTTCCAAGCACACTCACACCCACACACACATACTCACACATACATCCACACACACACACACCCACATACAAATACATACAGGAATACATTCATTCATTATTTGCCAATTTGATTTTCATACAAGACTTTTTCTCACAGAAGATTTTATTTGATTGTATTTTATTTTATTTTTTTTGCAGCTTCGATCCTGCGAGCGTGCACTTTTTTTCTGCCAGCATTTTAACAAATTAATGGTTTCCTATTGTGCTGTCATTTGTTGACATATTCAGATCATTTATTTTCTTGAATTGTTTTTATTTTCATACTTTTTCACCGAAACAGTTTTTAGTAAAAGTACTATTATTTTTGCTGTTGTTGCTTTATTATAAAAAAAATTCGGTTTATACGAGTATTTAAAAAAATATATATTTTTTGTTTGTTTTTTCCGTTAAGCCACCCATGCAGCGGCATGTCCCTGTTTCGTTATGCATTTTCATTTCATTTGGCTGTTGCTGTTGCAGCAGTTGATCAAGAGAAATAAATCGCTGTTGTATGTATTTATTGGTTGAGTTAAATCTTTTTTCTTTCACATGATGCGCGTTTTAAATGGACTTTTATGGGAATTATATAAAAAAAAAATTAAATAAAAACTTGTGTGCCAGTTGATTACGCAAAATATTGTGCAAAATTTTATTATATCACCACATTGTTATTGTGTTCTTTGTGGCTTTTCCGCCTGGCTGTAGGAATTCATTTCAAATGCGCACAAAAAATAAATTGCATTGCTCGAATCTAATCTAATCTAATGCCAAATCAAATTTGTGATGCTGCTAAAAGAACTTTTTTTTTTGTATTTAATGACAAGCAGCTATTTTCGCTTTTGTAATATTTAAGCTGCAGGAAAAATATTCAATAATTTATTTATAATCATCATGAGAAAGGTTTTTTATAGTACTGGGGCTTTGAACGATGATTATAATAAAATTTTTAAATGAAATATTAAAACTTCATAATATATTAAAAATAATAAAATTTTTTATAATAATTCCCTTCTTATAATTCAATCGATTGTTTTTTGCTTTTTTTTAACAAAATAAAATTTTTTCCCTGATTAATTGAATTTTTAAAATTTAAAACCTTGCAGTTATTACATTTTTCCAATAAATGAAAATATTATTATTATGTTTTTTAGTTCTATTCTAAGTATTCTCTTTAAAATGACGTGAGAATCTTTTTGGTATATGATTTAGTTTTTGAGATATTGAAAAAATGATGGAAAATAACAAATTTGGAAAATTCATCAAATTTGTGAAATTTTGAGTATGATATAATTTAGAAAAAGAAATTTTTATATATTCGATGGTTTCAGTATCAACTAGAGCAAAAAAGAGTCTCTGATATAATTTCTTTCAAATTGAAAAAGGTGGCCTCCAGTTCTTTTTCGCTTTAATATGGAACTACCCATATTGGTGTGTGCCCGTTGTTATATTTTCTTCACCAACGTCCGTCTGGAGCATAAAAGTTTAAGTAGACAACACTTTTTTTAGCTGGCGGCCATTTTATCAGCTGTCAAGTGATTTACTTTTAGTTCGATTCTCCGTATCAAAATGAATGGACTGACGCCAAAACACCGCCTTCAATTTGTTTAAATTCGTTTTGAAAATCATGGTTCTGTTCGAAATATGTAATGCACGAATTTCCTTTAAAGGGATGCGTCAGTAAACGAAAGTGATTAAAGATAATTATTCTCGAGGGGTTTGTTAAGACATCGTCTTATTCAGACCAACTGAATGAGTGTTTGGTGTCCTCTATGGGATGGTTGAATCTCTGGTCCGTTCTTCTTTAAAAACGATAGTGTTCAGAACGTTACAGTCAATAGGGACCACTATAGAGTGATTATTACTGACATGGAGGAGTTGTGGTTTCAACAAGACGGCGCAACATTTCACACAATTCGTGCCACAATTAATTTATTGAAGGAAACGTTTGGTAACCGCAGAGTTTCACATTTCGAATTCATAAATTGGCCTGCGTGATCGTGTCATTTAATGCCACTAAAATATTTTTTCAAAAGGAATATGTGGAGTCGTTAGTCTACCTCTATAAGCCCGTAACGATTGATGTCTTGGAACAGAACATTCGCTGGGTTATTGTTGATATACAGAAAAAGTAGTCGAAAATTGCCCCTCCAGATTAGACCACAACCGAGACAGTCGTGGCGATCATTTGCCACAAGTCATATTTAAATTATAATGCCAGACGATTATCTTTCGAAAGTGTAAATTTCAAGTCAACTTAAGAAATTTAATTCTGTTTCCTGCCATTTTAAAGTTCTATAACTCCTTAAAAACAGCCTGTAATATAAAGTCTGGTTCTAGCTTTATGGTATTAAATTTGATTTCATTGTTCGATAAGCGTTTTTCATTCAGAAAGGCATGGTAAATGTTCCAAAGCACCAGGGAAAGTCAACATTACACAGCAGAGCAGAACAGCTGTTTTCGCAAGTCACTACACTTTCATAATCAGTACTCAGGTTTAATTTTTATTTATTACCACTTGTCAGGCGGCGTATTTGAATGTGACAACAGTTTCTATTTGCAGTAGTTTTACGAAGAAAAATAATACGACAATTGTGTCATATATTTTTTGCTATTATTTTATGACTTATGACTTTATGACTACAGTTTGAGTACCCCAAATACATTTCAGTTATTTTTTTCTAATGCTTTTCTTTAGCTTTTATTCATAAATACATTAATTTTATGCTTCCCTTAAATCTAATGTCACAGAGTGCTTCTTTTTTTTATTGTTGTTGTTGTTTTTTTCTTTCTTTTTTTGTTGTTGTTGTGAGTGGTTGAATAATAGTCATTCCGAAATTCAAGGTAATACCAGAGGAAAAGTACAAGAGCTTTTGTTTTATTATGAGCACGTTAAAAATATATAAACACATACTCGCACAAGTAATTGTATATTTATGTGCGTATGTGTATGTGTGTGTGTGTGTGTGTGTACAATACATATAAATACATAATTCTTTTGTTTTTACGATTATTACTTTTCATAAGTACCATAATGTTACGCTTCCTTTAACGGCCTCAACGTGCAATTTATATGGGATGCCGGCGAGGGCAAATAGAAAGCAATTATTTTATTTGATTGTGTTGAATTTTGCGTAACCGCATCCATCAAAAATACAAAAATGAAAAATATTAACGTGAAAAAAGGAATATTAAGGAAAGGAAGGAGGAAAGAGCGGATGCAATTATAAGTAGACGTACGTGTTGTTTTCCTAAAGCGCTTTTGTAAATGTTTATTATTTTCCATAGTTAAAACGAATTTATTGTTAAATTTTTATTGTGGAGCGAAATGTGGGGAGGACATTTCAATATGTTAATGATTTTTAATGTCCTCCAGTTTGTTGCGCAACCAAAAACTGGGGGCGATTTAAAAAGGCACTCACTTCTGTGCTTTTAATATAATCAGAAAATTAAATTGAAATAAACTTAAATAAACATCCTTGTTTCACTAAAAATCCTTCGCATTTTAATCTCATTTAAATCACTATGAACAACACACTCGACTCTAAAGATTATATGAAACTAAATGATTGATAAAAGATAATAATAAAATACGAATGAAAATCAAAACAAAACACTGAACAAAATGACCTCAAGACACAACACCCAGATAGATGAAAATTTAGGAATATTGAGTATATTTTTTCTGCTCTTAATAGTTGTTAATGGAAAAACATTTTCCTCCACAGAGTTTATTATTAATAAAAACTTTTTTCTCTGCCGCATAAAGAAACATAAAATATTTACTATTAAATATTTATATCCTTTATTTCGTAGTCCTAAAAACAAGCTGAGCATGCAACGTTTTGCTTACGACTTTAAGTATCCTCTTTTAAATATTCACTTTGTAAGAGAAGAGGTTTTTCTTCTTCAATTAATTACCTTAAATGTTTTAGTAGGCTTTTGTTTGTCTTAGGGTTTCTGTTATAATCGGTTAATCGTTTAAGTGATTAACCCTCATAAATTAGTCAATTTGAATAAGGAAAAATAAATGAATTATTAAAAAGGGAAAAGTCAGTTAATTAATATAACAAAATAATCTCGTAAAAACGGAAAGATATTTTTTATATGAAATTAAATTTTGATAAGTCAATTGTCCGAATAGTGTTTGTAATTTAGAAATACATGATAAATATTCCAAAGCACCAGAGAAAGCCAACATCACTGTTTAACCATTCAACTTTAACAATAGAGCAGAACACCTGTTTTCGAAAGCCGTACAAAAATGTTTTGGTTAATCAACAAATAATTGTTGGTTAATCTAACCAATTTTATTTGTAAATTAATTGTTAAAGTAAATGATTGTTGTTGGGTAATTTAATCTGGTTATAAATTAACTGGCAGTATAAATTGCTGTTGGTGGTTAATTTAACCAATTTTAGTTGTATATAAACTGTTAAAGCAAATTGTTGTTGTTGGTAAATCTAACCAATTCTATAATTATAAATTAACTGTTAATGTAAATTGATGTTCTTGGTTAATCTAGCCAAGTCTGGTTGTATGTTAATTGTTGAAGTAAACAATTGTTGTTGGTTAATCCAACCAATTCTGGTTGTTAATTCACTAATAATGGAGGTTATTATTGTTGGTTAATCTAACCAATTCTAGTTGCAAATTAACTGTTAAAGTAAATTGTTGTTGTTGGTTAATCCAACCAATTCTGGTTGTAAGTTAATTGTTAAAGGAAATAATTGTTGTTGGTTAATCTAACCAATTCTGGTTATAAATAAACAGTTAACGCAAATTTTTGTTGTTTGTTAATTAAACCAATTTTAGTTGTAAATTAACTATTAATGTAATTTGTTGCTGTTGGTTAATCTAACCAACTTAATTGTTAATGTATATGGTCGTTTATGATTACAATATATCTGTTGGTTGAACTAACCATGTTGCAGTAGTAACTGTACTGCTGATATCAAATTGTTTTTGGAATTTTTATAAACAAACAAATAACAACGTAATAAAATAACTTTACTGTTAATGTAAACTGTTGTTACAATTTGTTTAAGTCAACAATTTTTGTTGGTTAAAATAACCATAAAACGTAGTTTCTAAATTTACACTGTAAAAATCGATGCCATTCTAACTAATAAGAATAATTGGAATAACCAAGTGAAATTGGTTAAGGATTTTTTATAATAAAATTCTTATTTTATTTTAACTAATTTAATTGTAATTTTTACTAACAGACAAGTTAAAATAAAATTAAATATTTTTCTGAACGATATTGGCTGAAGCAGTTAACACAAGAGTAGGGGCACAACATCCCGTATTCGGAACCGCACTCAGTCATGAATATGGAATATTTATGATCTGAGCATGTTCGTGTGAGTTGTTGTCAGCTTGTCTGAGTATTAAAAAATGTCACCGTAAAAGCTTGTGGCACATTTAACCATAGAAATTGTACAGTTGTTGTTGTTTTTTTTTGTAAATTTTTGTTTAACACTTACACGTCAATATCATTTCGTTGATTGGAGCCATTTTAACCAACAAAATTGGTTAAATCTACCCATAATATTTTTTTGTCCGTAAAGTAGATTTTTAACACTTACGAGTTATTCGCCGATATCGTAAGCCATCGATCGATCTCACAAATAATATGAAAAATGGAATAACTTCTTTTTTACTTAAATAGTTGCAAGAACTTTTATGTTTTATAAACATTTTACCACCAGAAAACAAAGTAAGAAAGGAGGACCTTAACTGATTTAGAACTTCATATTGATCTTGTTGTATACTGAAGGGAAAAATATTTATATTTCATAGAAGAAGAGAGTCAGCCAACGAGACATCATGCTGTAGTTGTGACGAAATCCTTAAATATATTTTTGCAAAAAATATATATTTTTTATTTATAGAAATCCAACTGCTGGATAAAAAGCTATTCGGGAATTAACAGACTCGTAACTCGTACACCGAATGCAGTCTAGATTTTAATTTCCTCTATTTTCTTTTAATAGAATTCAAGCCAAAAAAAAAACACTTTTTAACCCCAACGGATTATTCCAATAAATTCGATCACTCATATTGTGTAACCAGCCGTGATGTATGCTTCACTTTTTAATATATCCTCAAATGATATGCAAACATTTTTGTAAGAACTCTGTGTATCCGATTATTATCTTCTCTTTAATTTTTATCATATTTTTAATTCCCTTTTATCCTCCAGCCATAATGTATTTTAATGATATGCGTCTATTTAATGTATTAAGGCCAACATATTTATTAAGACCAACTTATTGGTCTTCGTTTTATGGCAAACTTTTGCCATCAAACAAAATAATAAATAAAAAATTTAAATTATTAAAACACAGTCATGCGCTAATTATATTTCATGCCACCAGCTGCTTTATTTCCCACAGAAACTCTGACGCTCAGTTGGTAGCGAATTAAAGTAATTTGATTAAATTATAGATTTAAGGAAATTTAAATGAGAGAATAAAACTTTTATAAGACCGTTATTAGTTGATGTGTTTTGCTTGTTATAATAGTTAATTGGAGTTGAGGCTTGACAATAATTAATGGGGGATTTCTTAAAGGCCCTGTTATGGGGTTTACTCAATATATAAATGAAGTCAATATATTCATTTTATCCTCTTGTTTTTAAATGTTGTTTTGTCTTATTTTTTATACGTTTTGAGTTTAATAGGCTAAAATTTATTTTAATAAATTCAGAGAGACATGATAAATATTCCAAGAAACAGCAACAGTTCGATATCAATTTAATTTGGAATTTAAGATTCAAAAAAGAATAGCACTGTTTTCGAAGGCCACTACAGTCTCATGAAACAGGAGCACTTCGAAATCAATATAATTTTTTTTCAGAACGGCATATTTTGATGTGTCAGGTGGTTCATTTGAAACAGTTTTTTTATTCATAATTTTTTATTTTATTTTTAAGGTAACGACGTTTGAGCTAAAATATTTTGTGGGTCCAATTGCTACGACACGTTATTTTATTAAAAGTTTGGAAAAATTTATAAAAAGAACGGTTGATTTTGAGGACCATCCTGCAGCGCTACCGTATCCTGGTTATTGTGCTCTTCCATGCTTTTGAGCTCTTCGAGCTAAAACTCTATTATTTTAATATTCAAAGCAACCGATTCCCATGTGATCAGCGGGAATTGAAGTAGTTTTCAGCGACTATAAAGGAATCGAGAGCTTTAAATTATCGGATATATAATTTCGAAGAGCTTGAAAAAAACTACATTTTTCTCGAATTTTTTCGTTCACGATCTAATTAACCGATTTTGAACCGGTTTACGGTGATAGACGTGGTTTTTAAATGTCAAGATTCTTTTTGTGAAATCATTTATCAGATAAAAAATAGCGGAGTTTAAAAAAAAAATTTTTTTTCTCGAATTTTTTCGTTCACGATCTTATTAACCGATTTTGAACCGGTTAACGTTGATAGACGTCGTTTTTAAATTTCAAGATTCTTTTTGTGGAATCAATTATCAGATATAAAATATCGGAGTTCTTGAAAAAAAATATTGAATTTTTCTCGAATTTTTTCGTTCACGATCTTTTTAACCGATCTTAAACCGGTTGACGTTGATAGACGTGATTCTTAAATGTCAAGATTCTTTTTGTCGAATCAATCGATGTAAAGTTATTAAAAAACACTATGAAAAATACTTATTTTCTAAGTTTTATTGAAATATTTTGAAATAAACCGGTTCGAATCGGTTCAAATTCAAAGAATTCCTAAGTACAGGGCCATTCTTTAGAACGCTAACAGTTTAGTTTAATTCACTTCAGCCATTCAAAATTTATTAGCGGGTCACATGTACAAAAGTACTCAAATACACACACACATACACACATAGACATACACACATAGGGACTGACTCTCAGATTTACTCAGGAAAGCTTCGTAGGACTTCTAAACGTGAAGATCTGATAAGAACTTGATTTTTTTTTCAAAACTTTGTAAAGCCAACAACTTTCTGATACTTGAAAATTTGAAATTTTCCAAGCGGGAAATTGAAAAGAAAAAATAATCAAAAAAGTTTGTGGTTTAAGTACTTTTGAGTGCCTTGCAAAACTGCAAAGTTTTCAATGTGTGTGCTCAGCGCAAAATGATACCCCTTCAATAAATATTATTTCGCTTTCCCCTTGAGAGGAATTAAAAACATTTTAAATGTTTCTTTTAATTGTGGTGCCGAAACAGAACGTGAGAATTTTAAATCCACAAAATTTCTGAAGTCTTTAACAGCTGGCTGAAGTTTTGGTTTTAACTTCTGCTACATTTTGCCATTCCCTGCCCTACACTTTATGTCGGTGGTCGAAATACTCCAGCAAGTGAGTGAGTGTTTTTATATTTTTTTGTTACTTTTTTATGCTAGTCTGTTGCCAATTTTTATTTATTTAGCTTTTGTTTATGCAATTTATTAAGCATCTGTTTCTGGTTTCAGTTTTATTTTTTTATTAATGGCAGTTGTTTTTTCTTCTGCTCTCTTTTTTTCAATATTAAAGTGAAGTTGGTTGAAGGAGAAAAAAAAATTGAAGTTGATGAAAAAATGTAGTTCACCGTTTCAATAACGAAACAGAAAAAGAAAAAGGGAAAAAAGTAAATTTAAATGTATAACCCAACAGGTAAATTTGGAGCATTTAAAAGAGGATCAATTTGTATATGATGAAGCTGTGAGAACTGGAAAAAATATTTGGATTAAAGGAGAGTATTTTCTCAAAATAATATCAATTCGAAAAGATCCAAGACTTGATTGAAGTATTTCATTAACGACAAATGCCAGATCTTGCAACTATAATCGCGATCAACAAGTGATTTTCAAAGATCATCATAAAATTAATCATATAAAATTTGCGCTGAGCTTAAAAGTTTTATTTTTATAAAATGAAATTGACATAGAGAATTTTAAAAAGTTATAGAAAACTGTAAACTAAATTTTTATCAAAAATTATGAAATTCAAAGAGCTTTAATCGAATACAGTGATCATCTGAAAATTACCCAACATATTTTGAGCAGAGCACAAGCAATTCAGAAAAAAGTACATGAAGAAAATAAGCAAACGGCAACACAGGAACTTAATATTGATTTGGTACAATTCTCGTATTATTTTTCTTAGTGAAATTACTGCAAATACAAACTGTAGTCCCGTTCAAATACGCTGCCTGACAAGTGATCATAAATAAAAATTAAACCTGAATACTGATTATGAAAGTGTAGTGGCTTGCGAAAACAGCTGTTCTGCTCTGCTATGTAAGTTGAATATATAAATCTGCTATTGACTTTCCTTTGAGCTTTGGAATATTTATTAAGTCTTTCTGAATGAAAAACACTTTTCGAATAATGAAATCAAAGTTAAATCAAATTTAAATCAAATTTAATAGTATAAAGCTGGAACCAGACTTTATTTTACAGGCTGTTTTTAAGGAGTTATAGAACTTTAAAATGGCAGGAAACAGAATTAAATTTCTTAAGTTCAAAAGATAATCGTCTGGCATTAAAAATTAAATATGACTTGTGGCAAATGATCGCCACGACTGTCTCGGTTGTGGTCTAATCTGGAGGTGCAATTTTCGATGACTTTTTCTGTATATCAACAATAACCCAGCGAATGTTCTGTTCCAAGTGCTGAATCGTTTCGGGCTTATTAAAGTAGACTAACGACTTCACATATTCCTTTTGAAAAAATATTTCAGTGCCATTAAATGACACGATCGCGCAGGCCAATTTATGAATTCGAAATGTGAAACTCTGCGGTTACCAAAAGTTTCCTTCAATAAATTAATTGCGGCACGAATTGTGTGACATGTCCGGCCGTCTAGTTGAAATCACAGCTACTGCACGTCATCGTTGTTCAATGATCAAGACTCTATAGTGGTCCCTATTGACTGCAACGTGCTGACCACTATCGTTTTTAAAGAAGTGCGGACCAGGGACTGCACCATCCCATAGAGGACACCAAACACTCATTCAGTTGGCCTGAATAAGACGAGGTCTTAACAACCACTTGAGAATAATCATCATTCAAAATATGGCAGTTTTGTTTACTGACGCATCGGTTTAAAAGAAATTCGTGCGATACATATTTCGAAGGGAACCATGATTTTCGAAAACAATTCACACAAATTGAAGGCGTTGTTCAGGCGTCAGGCCATTCATTTTGATACGGCAAATCGAACTAAAAATAAATCACTTGACAGCTGATAAAATGGATGCCAGTTAAGAAAGTATTTCCAACTTAATGTTTTATGAATCAATAAAAAATTATTCTTTTTCTGAGGCCAATTTAATTACCGCTGACTTCCTATCTTTCAATTGCAATTGAAAATGTTTGTTGGGCTATTGTTTTAATATTGAAATTAGTGCCGTATATTTTTAACTCGTTGTAGAACATGACATGTTTATGACAAGTAACTTGATTGTGGTAAATTTTACAATTGTTTTTATGCTAAATAAAATATATATATATTTTTTTTTTATTTTATAAATTATATGAAACTGTACGGCTGGAGGGCAATTTATTGAAAAAAGTTTAGATTAATTTATAGATGGACAAGTACGCAACATGCTGCTGATAGCTGAAGTTGAATGAAAATTACTCCGCATTTATTTTATCAATCAGCAAAATTTAATTGAAAAATACTCGGCAAATAATTTATGTATTTTATTTTTATTAAATAAGGATTTGGCCTGTTGTTAATCTAAAAAAGCCAAAAATTAATAACCATTGAGATTTTTAACTCCATATTTATATTAAATCATTGTATATTTAAAATTTATTATAAAAAATTAATATTAAAAATATGTCGTAGTTTTAACCAGAGATGCGGAGTCACACCTTTTTGAAGAAATCGATACTAAATTGATAGAGTATAATAGCAAAAAAAACCGATTTTTTTTAAATCAAACAGAAAGAATTAAAATAAATTTTAATAATAGACTTGAATAGACATTCTTCTAAAATGATCAGCTGTTTTCAATTTATAATCTGGCAGCACTAAATTTAGCACAAGCAAAAACCTATTAAAATTTTTTTTTAATGTAGAATCCATTGAAAATATTTTGTGACTTCACCGGTGAGTATTTGGAGGGCTTGAAAAAAAATATATGGAAAATATTTTATTGACGACATGTCCCGTTTAATCAAGCCCGCCAGCTACTGAAATCATTCTTTGATCAGTTTCGATTCAATCTTGAGCCATTTCTGTGCGATCTTTGGGAAATAAAAAGTTCAACTTATGACACCTCGGAGAGCCAAATAGAACTCTCAGTGTGAAAACACTTTAAATAGTGGTACTAAATAAAAATATACTTGACTGCTATTGAAGTTAAGTGTGGTGGCTTTTCAAACCAGCTATTCTGCTCTGCTGTGGAAGTTGAATATTTAAGAAAGTGATGATGATATTCTTTTGTTCTTTGGAATATATATCATGTCTTTCGGAATTAAAAACACTTTTCAAACACTCATTTAGTTCATCGAAATTAAATTTACTATAACAAAAAGTACTCACAATTAATATAATTTAAAGTGTTGACAACATGAGCTTTTTACGAACGATTAAACGCATATTTATATTTATATATAATTCATGGTTAGTAAATGTTTCGTTTAATACTAAATTTTATTTTAAATGTCCTGTTTTTTTTAAGTTTAAGAATTTTAAAATCTCAAAAGGATTATTTTTGGAGGTTTTTTGTCTAACACTGATGCGCATTTCAGTGGAGCCAGTGCAGATAATCTGGCAAACTTTTACCCATATTCCCTTAGAAAATCTAGAGATTAATTTAAAACGAAAAGAGCATACAAACAAGACCAGGAGTTAATATATATATATATATATATATATATATATATATATATATATATATATATTGACATGGAAATTTCAAAAGGAATATATAAAAGAAACTCAAGGCCTAAATGAACTACTACCACAACCAAGTCCTGCTATGTCATACAGGGTTTGTATGTGTGTCTTCGCTAAATCATACAACAATTGTATGACTCTTTTATTAATTTTTAAATATATAATGGGTGATTTTATAAGAACTATCGGAAATTAAAAAAAAAGAAAACACACAAAATTCAGAAAAATGCATGAAATATATATTTGGATTGATAGTTGGGTCGATATAATTTAATGTTGGCAATGTTGGCTTCCAGTGCGTCAATCGAAGCGGGCTTGTCGCTATAGACATTAGCCTTAACATAGCCCCACAAAAAATAGTCTAGAGGCGTTAAATCGCACGATCTGGGCGGCCAATTTACTGGTCCCAAGCGTAAAATAAACTGTTCACCGAACTCGCCTCTCAATTGGTCCATTGTTTCGCGTGCTGTGTGGCATGTGGCACCGTCTTGTTGAAACCGCATGTCATGCAAGTCAAGCTCTTCCATTTTGGGCAAAAAAAAGTTTGTTATCATCGCACGGTAGCGCTCACCATTCACAGTAACGTTGTGATTCGCATCATCTTTGAAGAAATACGGCCCAATGATGCCGCCAGCCCATAATCCGCACCAAACGGTTGTTTTTTGTGGATGCATTGGTAGCTCTTGCAATGCTTCTGGCTGCTCTTCACTCCAAATACGGCAGTTTTGCTTGTTCACGTATCCATTCAACCAGAAATGAGCCTCGTCGCTGACCACAATTCTTCGATAAAAAAGTGGATCTTCATTTAACTTTTCAAGAGCCCATTCACCAAATATTTGGCGTTGTGGTAGGTCGTTTGGCTTCCATTCTTGCACCAGCTGTATCTTATAAGGCTTCACACCCAAATCCTTCCGCAAAATTTTCCACGTAGTGGAGTAACAGAGGCCCAATTGCTGCGAACGGCGCCGAATCGATAATTCACGGTCATCACCAACACTGGCCGATACGGCTGCGATATTTTCTTCAGTTCGCACTCTACGTAAGCGTGTTGGTGGTTTAATGTCCAACAATGTAAATTTGGTGCGAAATTTTTTTACAATAGCCCGAATAGAAGCCTCAGTAGGTCGATTAAACTGACCATAAAATGGAAGAAGCGCGCGATGAACTTTCTTAACAGAGCACGCATTTTGGTAATAAAATTCAATAATTTGCAAGCGTTGTTCGTTTGTAAGACGATTCATGATTAAATTATAGACCAAACTGAAGATGTTTGACAGTGACACAAGATACAAAACGTGCGCGAGCTGTCAAAACTAGTGTTGCCAAAAAGATAATAGCAAAAAAATCACTCGTTATATATATATATATATATATTTTTATGTTTGTTTCCGAAACAGTCATGTGCCTGCCTGCTTATTTGCGTTTGATAATCTTCTCTGCCTGGTAAAAAAAAAATTTCCTATTAAAATATTGAAGCTTCAAAGCGCCACTGACACGGGCACGTGCCTGAGTTCATTTGATTTGAGCCGATTCTTTCTTTTTTTTCAATTTGTTAACTTGTTTATTTTTATTTGTTGCTCATGACAAATTTGCAGCGAAAATATAAAAATAAATCTCATACTTTCATTAAACAATTTGAACAAACGCCACGAACAAGCAAATAAATCAACTTTTCATTTTCATTCTCCAAAGAATCCAATATTTCTCTGATATTGATTGAAAAGGAAAAAAAGAAACGGTACGAAATACAATTCTCGAAAATATTTATAAAAAAAAACAAAATAATAACAATAAAAGCGAATCAAATTGGCTAAAATTAACTTTGGAAACTGCAGAGAAATATTTTATTGAAACATTTCGGTGTTACGTGTTTTGCAAATGACAGTAGCAAATTTTCTTTCGTGTACCCAAACGTGCGGAGGTATACGTTTCTATACGCATACATATATACACACACACACACATATGAGCTTTAGTTATATGAAGTTATTACCCAGCAGGTCTGAGGCAACACATAGCAAATATAATTTCTCTTAAATTTACCAGGGATAGATTTTTGCAAACACAATGAGAAGTGTAGATATTTACAATGTGTTAGGGAAATTGCAAACATTTTGTTGCAATTGTGCTGCCATTTGCCGCCACTATTGCGAAATTTTGTACACTCATTCGCTACACTGCCGGACAGTGTTTCAATAGTTATTTATATGTGATGCCTTAAGGGGCTTGTGTATGACATCCAGCTTAACGAAACATTTATAAATTTGACAAGCTAATATTTTACAGTTGCAAAATGTGTCATAGAGAAGTGTGCCGCTGCTGCTGCTACTGCTGCTGCTGTTGTACAGCAACATGGCGCTTCACATGAAGTGAATATAATTTCTTTTCATGTTATTTTTCAACGTGTATTTTTTTTATTAGTTTTTTTAATAAAATTTCCTTGACACTCTGTCGTTATTGTTGGCCGATAAAGTAATAGAGTCAACATGAGCACGCATTTGAGTTTGTGTGTAGAAGATGAACTAATTCTTACTCCTAAATGGAGTTGCTTGCGACACCAGATTTGCTTTTCACCACAAGTTTTGTGTTGCACTGTTGCACCTGCCACTAGTGAGTGACTTCGTTAGCTGAAACTATTTTGCCACGTTTGTAAGAGAACATTTTCAAAATATTTAATTAAAGTGTCGTATAAAATTTGTCTTATAAAGCAAAAACATTTTTTATGAATAACAGCCTACACACTCTATAATAAAAGCAGCACGAGAGAACTCTTTATAAGGATTTTGAAATTTTTCTTTATATTTTATGATCATTCAGCTTGATTTTAGAACTTAAAAGTCAATGGAGATTGACTTGGTTTGAAAATTTTTATATAAAAGCAGTTCTAAAAGAATTTTTCTAAATAAAATTTTAATTTGAAAAAAAACTAAAAAAATAAAAATTACGTCCGATGCCAGATTTGAACTTAAGGTCCATTAAAAAATTCCAACTATAAAAAATTACACAGCAATTCAATTATCTAGGACAAAAACCAAAATAATAACGAATCATGCGGATCTCACTACGTTCGATTCATCAGTACTCGTGTGTGTTTACGACGGTTTTTACCGCTTGTTCCACACAAGAAATGACGTGTGATTAGTGACTTGGAGGTCCTTCTGTCATCCTCGCATCGTTGTATTTGGACGGCTGTTTATTACGAATTAACGGAGTTTTTACACGAAAATCTAAACGAGTAAACTTTTGCTGTGAAAACTTGGTTCTATGAGTTCTTGTTTATGTCAAATTAATACATTTTTTTTTCTCAATTTCGTAAAAAAAATCTAAAAATTATAAAGAAGTTCGAAACTAGTTCCCATCAGATCTCCACGTTTTGAGTCCCTCAGAAGCGTTACTGAAGAGCTTTTTCAAATTCATGTGGTTTTTTAAAAGCTTTTTAGAGAATAATTCTTTATTATAAGTCAAATTATTTATTTATTATTGAAAATTTTCTGAAGAAAGTTACGAATTATTGAAAATCGAATAAATAATTTAAATTAAAATAAAGAAAATGAAAACAGGAAAATATTAGAGAATAATTTATTATTATTCCTGGCTAGTTTTATCAGGCTCTCAAAATGTTAGTGTGCATGTGTTTATGTGTGTGTGTGTGTGTGTGTGTGTACGTCAATATGTAAGTATAGTACCTGCTTATATATTTGAACGGCTGAGCCAAATCAATTCTGATAGACTTCTGGAGAAGATTCCGGAACTTAGATTTCTTGTGAACCGATTCGAACCGTTAAATTTCAAGGTATCCAAAAGTAAAAAAAACAATTTTTCAAAGTGATTTTTAAAACATTTTTTAAACAGCTTTAGCGCTCGATTTCACAATTTAGCGTACAAAACCATATCGAGCATCATAAAAAGGGTCGAAATCGGTTAACCCGTTAATGAGATCACGGGAAGGAGAAAATTCGAAGAGAGTGATATATTTTGAAAACTCCTAAATCAAATTTTTCAATCAATTCGTGATCTCGAATATTTAATAGTAATCGAAAACTGAAAACTCTTTTCACAAGAGAATCGGTTAATTTCAAAATTTAATTATTAACGGTTTAGCTTGAGGACTAAATATCAGAGAATAGCGCAAAAATCTGGGTTGTGATTAATGTTAGTTGTTACATATTTTCTTATTTTAATTTGAGCTTTGAATTTAGTTGACCATCATTAATTTGAAAAAAAGGCCGAGCATCGAGTCTAAAATTTTTCGCATCGGCGAATCTGAAAAGCACTAAAAACGGTCCGAAAAACACTCTTGCCAAAGTATAAGGTGTTTTTATAGAGTTATACAACTTTGAGTTGGCATCACTGCTTTATTTGACCAGCCATTTAACAGCTGATATATGCTTTTTGTTTAGTTCGCTTTGACATTTCATTGTCAATCGACTTACATCAGAGCAACGCGTGCGCATTGTGGAAATTTTGAATCAAAATAATGGTTCTGTTCGTCAAACTTACTTGGAATATAGTCAAGAACAAATTTTGTTACAACTATTCGGAAATTTTTCCAAATAGTACTTTAATGAAAATGCTATTTAATAAAAAAAAATTTAAAAGTACTATATTCGATTGAGCCGAATCTTATATACCCTTCACCAACGTACGTGTGGCGTTACATATATTTTTAGGTAACAATTTAGTTCTTCTTTAATTATAAAATAGTTTTAGTTAGAAAATAAAAACGTCTTTTGCTTTTTTGGCTACTTTTATGAATGAAAAAAATAAACAATTTCCCATCGCTGGAAATGAAATTTTAATTTTTTCAAATTATGTTTTTACCACTGCAAATCTTCACGATGTATAAAGCGTTTTTATTTAAGAAAAACTTAATATTTTAAAATATTTTAGTTGTTACAGGTACTACTAAATACTGAATGTGCCAAAAAATAACTTTATTTGCCATCCCTGGAAAAATATTTTTTTTTAATGAAATTGATTCAATTTACAAAGAAACAAACATATAATAAAATTTTTGGTATTAATTTGGCGCCAAGAAATAGGTGTAAGATTCCCAGCTCTGGAACTGTATTTCGAATTTTTCTGAATATACCACTCTATTTAAGTTCATTTCTAATCCATTAGTCCTAGAACGAAGTATCTGGCTCTTCTTGGGGCTTGGAAAACCACGTGCAGACAGACACACATCGCTCAATCGTCATCGCTATTCATGAGAAATCAGAATATATATATATATATATATATATATATATATCCTTCATGGGGTCCCATATTAATATCGCCGAAATTACACACGGATTGACAAACCCTGTCACTTTTTTGTCAAGGGTATAAAAAAACTTGTGGAATCGATATTTTGATCTGCCACAATTTTAAAAGCAACACAAAATGTTCCCTGAAACGCAGTTGATTATCCTCATAATTTACACTTTATTAAATTTAAAACAAAAATTAAATCGCTTCACCAGTTAAGGGACTTATTTTTTTTTCTGAAAGCCACTTTCCATATCGTGAGAATAACGAAATTTTCTTTGCATTTCCCATGAACATCATTAAAAGCATCTGCTTGGGGATATAAAAAACCCTTTTTTGTTGCGAGTATTTTTCATACTTTTAAACAGCCACTTTGAGCCACATTAAATATTTATGGATGTAAAGTTGGATGCAGGATTTAATATTTTAAATAAAAATCAAAATGAATATCTTTTCGTGCCGCAACAACTTTCTCTTCGGCAAAAACCCTTTTCGTATCCCTAAAAATACGTCTGCTTTAATCATTTCGTTCGTAAGCCGATTTGCGCTCATTTAATGCCGACACATGAACTGATTTGTTATGCTGAGTGGGGGAAGAGGGAAAATTTATTTGTCGTTGAACAACGAATTTACCTCTTTTATGTCTCCATTATCTCGTTCTTCTGCTGCTTCTAGACTTTCACTGGTTGTTAAATGTCTTGTATTCCTTTCGAAACTCTTGTCAACAACTTGTTGTTCTTGCTGTTGTTGTGTTGTTTCTGTAGATGATGGATTTTCTGGCTGGCTGTCCTGGTTCGTTTGCTGGTTGCTGCTGCTACAAATTTGTTTTGTTTGTATTACGAAATGTTGGAATTCCTCCTCCTGCTGTTCGGTCTCTTCGCGCAGCTCCTGTACGTAGACTTCAGTTTGTTGTTGACGTTCTTTGAGTGCTGCTAATTCCAGCTTAAGTTGTTGAAAATCACTTCGTATTGTTGTTAAATCCTCCCAACTTTGAGTGCGCGTTGTCACATCTCGCATGGCATTGCTGGCGATTTGTTGCAATTCGACAAGTTGTTTACGTAATTCGCCGATCGATTGCTGCAGCCATTCAATAGTTAAACGTTCTTTATTGCTGGCTGCATCAGACACTTGGCCGTTGCGCAAATCCTGCACTTCTTGTCTGGAATTAAAAAGGAAATATTTTTAATGAAAATTTAATAATTTCTTAAAGCAAATCATGAGATGATGAAACTAAAAACCAGATAATAGATTTTTTTCTCTTTTTTATTTTGTGCAAAATATGCGGTCATTTGCAGACGTCCTAGAGATGAACATATCCCCGGAAATATATTTTATTATTAATTCCCATAGTTTTTCTTTACTTTGACTTCAATAGGACTGAATTTGTCAAGGAGAAAAGTGTTTTGAAATTAATTTACTTTCTAACCTCAAATTTGCGCACCCCGTATTGGAACTAAATTCAAACTTTTATTCTATTTATGAATTCAGCACAAAATGCAACTCTTTTTCTCTGCACAATATCGACCACTTTAGGGCTGAGTCATTGCAACTGCTTGCACTTTTCGTTCTGATATGAAAATAAAGAAAAATTATTTAATTTATTTCTTGAACAATTTTTCTTTGTTTGTTTAAATGTGCTCCCAACTACTGTGGCCAGTCGCCAGCTTGTGTTTTCTTGCTGCTTTTGCGCTGACTAATTAGAAAGCATCAATCAAATTGGAACCACTTTTTATAATTAAAAACAAACAAACAAACACTTGTAACTGTTGGCTAATAAGCAGTAGTTGTGTGTGCGTGTGTGTGCTAATGCGCCCAAGTATAGGCAACAATTTATGGTTTCTGTTTTAGAACAGTTGCAGTAAAATAAAAATTAATTGCGAAATTATTGATGATGAAGTTAAAAGTTTAGCCGATGATGTTGCTTATGTCTTTAGTGGTTTATTGCGTCATTTGAAATTAATGCGAGTCTTAGAATTCCGTTGAAATTTCGCTTGATATCGAATGCCAACTCGTCACAATTATTTCAGTGCAAATTTTAAAAGGTCCTTCAGTTGAGTGTTGTGAACTTTGTCTGCTGCCAGTGGCCAAATTGTTAAGAGCGGTTATAATTTCAGTTACTTTTAATGTAATTGTCTTAATCTAGTCAATACACTAAAGCCTTGATTTACGTCGTTAATGGGAATGAGAAAAAGGACACAAAACAAACCACTTTTTATACGCTTTTTATTAGCTTCACTTGATTTTTATTTGTAAATATCGGACTCTCCTTTTCTATTGTGCTTCCAAACGTATACTTAATGTGATTAATAATGTTATTCATACGTCACATTGTGCATGTTCTTATCTTCTCATAAAGTGCAAGTATTTTTACACCGTTTCGAAGCAGATTAAACAAGATAATTAAATATAATAATAAAATCAAAGAAAAAATCTTTTAAAAAGATCTAATTTAAAAGTCAAAAATAAATTTAAGAAAAATATTTGCAATAAAAATGAAACAAGTGTTTTGCGCCGTATTTTTCGTATATCGTTTTTAAGTTATTTTAAAATATTTAATTTAATTCTGGGTTCTTGGAATTCTCCCGATCTTATTGTACTTTTTCTTTTTTTCTTATCAAAAGATCCAGTTTAATATAATAAAAAAGTTATAAGTATTTTTATATAGAAAAATAAAGCAGATCTCTTGCTAAAAAAAAATTTTATTCTGTATAATAATTTTTCGAAAATAATTTTCAATTTAGAAGGACTAGGGAAGATTCAACATTCAATTACACAGAAAAACAGAACAGCTGTTTTCGAAAGCCGCTGCACCTTCATCATCAGTACTTTTAAAATGTATGTTTAACTTTTCTTAACTTCGATTTTCTTTTAGTTTTTTTAAATAATTTTTTCTATTTAAATGCACTGATTTCGAATTTATTCGACCAAAAACTAATAAAATAAAAGGACGATATTTATTTCGCTTAATATAAATCATGTGATTTCGTAGCCATTTCATTTCTATAAGAGTTTTCGAGCATTTTAATATTGATTTCTTTTCTACAAAAGGGGGCAACATTTTTTCGCACCCTTTAAAAATTAAGAATATAGTCCAACATCCCGTACAGAAAAACTATTTTTGCTTTAAGACTCTTCCAAGCTGACTTCTTTTCAGAAAAGAAGTGCAAAAATTTCACATATTTTTTTTAGAAAAGAAAACGCCATAAGTTTCCATCATTTTTATAGTTCTTTTTTCAATTTGTAAAATAAAACCATTCAGGGATATTTCCGGGGCCCATTTGCCGGTTTTGATTACGATCAAAATTTGTTTTTCAAAGATATGAAAATTTCTATGGACATCGAATGCCGTATTACAACGATCCAGAAAGAAAGTCATAGTCTTTGATAGGCCACTAAGAACAGTCTGCTTTTTTTGCACATTCAAAATTATAAGTTAAAGTGTGTGAAGTCTTGGGCATTAGTGAAAGACTCTGGGATATGTTAAAGATTTCATATTTCGAATTAATGCCAACTTTTAAGTGAATCCAAACCACGTTAATCGAGTTCTTAGTGTACTAAATAAGATCTGATATATGAGAGTGATTTTAAGACATTAACCTATACATAATGGCATCGATGCTTTAATGATATGCTGCAGCTATTTTCGGACGTGGCCCACTTAAGAGGAAAGTCGGCAGGAAACGTAAAACACTTTCATTTCAAATAAAATTTTCTTTTTAAATTTTTGTTACTTATACGCTCAACTTTTCTCTCTTAAAGCACATAAAATGTTTAAAGCCTTTTTTTTTTTGTTTGTAATGTGCAGAATAAGAAACCTGTCGACAAAAACAGTTGAAACTTGAGGATACAAGAACAGACGTGCGTCTGCTGCATTGCGAAATAATTACTTCGCCCTAAACCAAACAAATCGTCCAATCAAATTTAGTAATTAAACTTTATGCTCCTCAAAGGGAGAGTTAATTTACTGTGCTATTAAATTTTATTTACAACAACGAATGTAAACAAAAGGGTAAAGCGCTTGTGGTGGCAGCAGGACTGTCATCTCTTCCAGCACAATTTCAAAGGGCCCAAATAAATTTTATGTTTTAGCTGCTTAATATTTTAATTCTAACATTAAAATTATATTCGAAAATTAATACAAATTGAAGATAGTTTTTAGGTAAATTATTACTTCTTATAATCATAATCATAATCATAATGTCCAGAAGTTCTGAAGAGTTTTACCGATACAGAACCGCTTCGAACCGGTAAATTCGAGAAATCTCAAAAAAGCTAAGAAAACTTATACTTCCAAATGTGTTTCCTTATTAATTTTTATACGCTTTTATCTATCATATTTGAATAGTAATTTTTGAGATTGAAAAGTCGATGACCTCTAAACGGTTTAAAATGGCTTGTGATATTTTAACCGCAAAAAGTTATTTTTATTAAAATACTTCGAATTTGCAGATCTGATTAAGGAGTGCTCTCGATTCGTATCCGTGAGAATCAGTGAATTCAAGTTGTTTCATTCAAAATCTTAGCAGCTTGAAAACGTTTTATTAAGCTCTTATAAGAAGTTGCTAGAATGGCTTTTAAAGTCAAACTTTTTTTCACTGCGAAAGAAGAAATTCATTTCGAATTCTTAAAGCGCAACTTTTTACATAAAAATATTTTAAATATATTTACTGCTTAATTGTTAATATCGTGCTAATTCATAGACGTTTGCAAAAGTTAATGAGTATTTTAAAGGTATTTTAGCCATACAAAAGCCATACTTCAAAGCAACTTTAAATTTAATAATGATTTGTGAATACCACCCACCGTAAATTTTTAAATGAAATTTCTTATACGAGTGTGTGAAAATAGTAAAATATTGTTAAAAATAAATAATTCTATTTGCATCAAATCGTGTGATATCGCGTATTTAATATTTAAAAAATACTTTTCTTCAGTTAAAGTTTGTTGAAATACTATTTCAGTTATTTTAAAGTATTCGGTACTACAAAATTACAAACTACAAAGCAGCAACTAAAAATATATCTCCCTATTCATAAACAAACATTCCACATGCTGCTATTTAACCACTACAGAAATGTTCGAGGCTCAGTTTTATGTTGAACAGAAACAATTTTGAAGCCTTTCGATTGTAACCAATTTTACAGTTTCTATTTAGACAACAACGTTGAATGCAATTTTACTTAAGTGGCAGATGGAAAATCCTTTATTGAGCGAATAGTATTCAGATTTTGCAACAAATTAAGAGCTAAAAATTCTAACGTTTTCAAAGCAACTATTTCCATTTCAATTTAAGTTTTTAACAAAATTTTTATATCCGAAAAATAAGCAAAAAACTTTAACCCCCTTATTCATAGAAATTATGAGAGGCTTATAAGACTGTTATAGAGATAATTTCATATGAAAAATTTCATTATTCTTTTATTCTTTAAATTAGAAAAAAGGCAGAAAACTTTTATATCCCATATTTTATTTAAACGCGTTTAAAAAAACAGTTGAAAACTTTTATTCCTGAAGTCTTAAAGAATTTATCCAAATTGAGACTTTAAAAGCTTAACAGACAATAAATATGGACGTGAATGCGGCGATTAAAAATGATTTACACCCGCACAACAACATAAAACCAGAGATATTTCTGGCTGATAAAGTCTAGATAAAATGTAAATTTTCAAAACAGAACATCTTAAATATTTGCCCCATTCCATGGAATACCTCCCTCCCCCCTGTTAAGGTATGAGTTGCATATATTTTTAAATTTATTCTCTTCTTCTTAAAATAAAGTTTGTTCAGTTATTCGTTTAAATACTTTCAACTGTTATTACAGATAAAGTTCGCATTAAAAAAAAGGGAAAAACTTTTCTACTCCCATCATTTTGTGGCAGAATTTATAACTTTTTTGTTGTTAACCCAGAGAAAACCAACGATTAAAATTTAAAGAATTTATACAAAAAAAGGGGAAACCGCTTTTTATACGCTTTTTATTAGCTTCACTTGTTTTTTATTTGTAAATATCGGACTCTCCTTTTCTATTGTGCTTTTAAACGTATACTTAATATGATTAACAATGTTACTCATACGTCACATTGTGCATGTTCTTATCTTCTCATAAAGTGCAAGTATTTTTACACCCTTTCGAAGCAGATTAAACAAGATAATTAAATATAATAATAAAATCAAAGAACAAGCCTTTTAAAAAGATCTAATTTAAAAGTAAAAAATAAATTTAAGAAAAATATTTGCAATAAAAATGAAACAAGTGTTTTGCGCCATATTTTTTGTTTATCGTTTTAAAGTTATTTTAAAATATTTAGTTTAATTCTGGGTTTAATTCTGGCGATTAAAAATGATTTACAGCCGCACAACAACATAAAACCAAAGATATTTCTGGCTGATAAAGTCTAGATAAAATGTAAATTTTCAAAACAGAACATCTTAAATATTTGCCCCATTCCATGGAATACCTCCCTCCCCCCCTGTTAAGGTATGAGTTGCATATATTTTTAAATTTATTCTCTTCTTCTTAAAATAAAGTTTGTTCAGTTATTCGTTTAAATACTTTCAACTGTTATTACAGATAAAGTTCGCATAAAAAAAAAGGAAAAACTTTTCTACTCCCATCATTTTGTGGCTAAATTTATAACTTTTTTGTTATTAACCCAGAGAAAACCAACGATTAAAATTTAAAGAATTTATACAAAAAAAGGGGAAACCGTTTTGTTGCTGTTGAAAAATAAAATATATTGAGTAGAAAAAAAAGCTATTAAAATAAAAATAAAATAATATTAATGAGAACTGAGCAAATAAAGTGATAACTTCGGGTCACGCGTGATTGAATCGTGATTAAATATCACGCGTGATTGAGTTAGAGTGATTCAAATATATTGAGTGTTATTATGCGTAACTTTTTTATAGAATTTTTGATGTATTCAATACGTCCATATAAACATAAATGCTATAGGCAAACATGTCGTCAACTAAAATGCAAAAGGGCTAGTCATCAATTTAATAACTTTTACAGGAGACACAAACAACTTAATGACGTGCTAAACCAATAAAATGTTTTAACGTTCATATGAAACCAATAAAATTAGGCTAAACAAAAACGGAGTGAGAAAAATTCAGAAAACAGGACATGAAGAAAATAATAAAACAGCAAATCAGAGACTTGACGAACGTGTGCTACAATCGGCTTGAAATAATTCTCGTACTCTGATTCATAATAAAATTGCTGCAAATAAAAACTATTCTCACATACAGCTGAGCCACCAAATAAGTTCTAATAAATGAAAATGCACGTGAGTTGTGATAATGAAAATGTAGCGGCCTTGGAAAACATCTATTCCGCTCTGCTGTGTAAGTTGAGTATATAAAAACTGTTATCATATACAACTGACCCACTAAACAAGTGCTAATAAATAAAAATACACTTGACTGATACTGAAAGTGTAGCGGCCTTCGAAAACAGCTGTTCTGCTCTGCTGAATACGTTGAATATATAAAACCTGATGTAGACTATCCCAGGTGCTTTGAAATAATTCTCATGGCTTTTTTGAATTAAAAACATATTTCGAAAATCAAATTTTGAGATAATTTGAAAACAATAATGAAACAAAATAAAATAACGGGTGTTCAATATACGAAAATTAGGACAAAACTTATTTGATACTCTTCAATTGTTAAAAAAAGACGGCCTTAAATTTATTTAATAATTTGCAATAAATAAATGAGTGTAGCCGCACAGTGGTACGCCAGGCCAAGTTCAGGCCAGGAAATATTTACCCTGTTATGGGTCTACTCATAACTCTGCTTCCTTTTTGTTTAATAAAATTACCACCCTATTACCCACTACTATCTTAACGTACGTTACGAAGAAAGTCTTTGCAAAAAATAGGATCTTTGGTGCGTTTTGTAAATTATAACGTACTTTTTTCGAAAAAGTACCTTCTCCAAAAAAATTCCTTCTCTAAAAAACGCATTTCAAATAAATATATTCACTTAAAAGTACCTTTTTGAAAGAGTATATTTTATTTATTTATTAAACTAAACATAGTTGTACGAAAAAGAGTACCGAAAAAAGTACTTTCTACCTCTCGTGACTGCGAATCTTTTAAAAGTACTAAATTACACTCGATTTTTATTTGAAAAGATTAAAGTATGCCAGTGCAATTTAACAAGTGTATTTAGAGAAAAAAGTGCCAAATGAAATGTTTATCTCTTGAAAGTACTTATTTTCAAAAAAAGTACTAAGCACGTGCATGAATTATTTTATGCTTTTTGTCCAACTATCGTACCTGCCGACATATAAAGCTACCGATTTTACCCTGTTATGTTCCCTTTTACCCCCTTCGTAATGGAATATCCAAAAGTTTTTTCTTGGCACTACTGAACAGGAGATTCAAAATGGTATTTTTATTTATTATTTCTAGCAAAAAAGTACCTTAAAGCAGTACAATTTTGCCCCATATAACTAAAAATCTTCAAAATATATCCCACGTTATTTTCAGAAGAATAGAACTGCACTAAAGGACTTTTGTTTTCTGTTCTATAGTTTAGAAGATGTATGAAAAAAGGTGCCAAATAAAATGTTTAGCCCCTTTTATTAACTAAAAGTACTTTTTATCAAAAAAAGTACCAATCATTTTTGCATATTATTTGTAGGCCTTTTGAGGGAAGGCGTTTGGGGCTTTCCAAATTGTTAATTTTTTTTTTAATTCGAATGAGTATTTAATTTGAAATAAGAAATATTTCCGTGACCAAAAAAGCTACGAACTATTTCAATAAATTTTTGCTGGGGGCTATTTCAACAAAAAATACTGTTTGCTGGGTTACTGTTACTCACTGCTTAGAAAAAACTGCTGCTACTAAATAAAATAATTTTTTTATATAGAAAAATGAAAAGTGAAATCTTTTGTTAATTTATCTTCTTTGTGTTCAACTGCAACCTTTTTCAAATATTTTTCATTGTTGTGTATCAATTCAAGTTCTACTTTTTTCTATTTCCTTTGCAAAACAAAGTCTATTGAAAAATATTTGTATGCTGGAGAAAAAAAGCTGACAAAAAATTGTAAAACCTATTGGAAATATATAGAAAAGGAAACGGATATAAAGTATTGAATTACAATAGAATTGTTTTAAAAAAAAATAGTTTTTAGAAGAGCTAAAAAGTTACCGGAAGAAATTGTTTTACAATTAGAAACGCATTTGTCAGAAGTGACAACAACAAAAAGTTGGTTTAATTTACTTATAAAAAAAGTTTACAAATGGATTTATAAATCAACACACACACACACAAGTACACAATTATTTAATTCTATTATTTTCAGAAAACAGCCTAAGGGTATACTAACAATTTTGTATACATTTAAACGCTCGTTTGTATGCTTTTAAATTTCATTACAATTTCTGTAGAACCTTTGGTGTTTTCACATTGATGTGCATGATTATTTTGACAATTCCAGGAAAACTTGAAGTATCTGTGAAATACATGAACTGATACCCGTTTGTGTATCTGCTATAATCCTATTTATTTGTAATGGTTTCACTTTTCAATTAACATCAATCTGTGTAATACTTTCGCTGTCATAAAATTTATACTAAATTTTGTTTGTTGTTGAAGTCCTTTTTAATATTTTTATTATTTAATATCCTGTACAAAGGATGTCATTTAAACTTGCAAAAGATATTTTTTTTTTATTTGTAAACGATGGCTTAGAGTTGCTAATTACAATATTATGCATGATGTGGCATGCATGACTGCAGGCATGGAAACTAATATGTTGTTATTTGTACAGGATTTTCTCTAATTAATTGTCTATCAAAAGTTTCAAAATGTCAGAGTGTAATAACAGCAAAACAGTCTTACTCTTTTGCTTATTAATTCTCAAATAGTTTTTGCGGGTTTATTCGGAAGATGTGGGGGTTTTGTTATTTTGGAATTAAATTAAATTCTAAAGATGAATTAATGAAATGCAGCATCTAGAGACATGCTTGACCACACAATAAACAAAAACAATTTTGCATTTAATAAATTGAATGAGAGGAAAGTGAAATAAATTTCACATCAGTGCTTTGAAGGAATAAAAATATTTTGTTTCGGCAATGAATTCACTTCATTGTATCAACGAAATTATTACATTGAACAACTGCAAGTGTTTCATTCTATTAGAAAAATTACAGAGTTTGTATCGTTGTATCAATTAAACTTGTTAATAGTATCAACGAAAGTGCTTCATTTATGTGACCAGGTTTTTATCAAATTAATTTTAACGAATTTTGTTTCATTAATCCAACGAAGTGTAATGTTGCTTACATTTTAATTAAATTTTCCATTGTTTTAAAGTCGAATTTCATAAAATCAATTTAAAAAATCTATGCTAGTACATTAATGAACTTCTTATATTGAATAAGTGGAATTGTTTAATTTTATTAATGAAATTGCTTAATTATATCAAAGAAATTGTTTCGTTGTATCAATGAAACTTGTTCATAGTTTCAACGAAAGAGCTTCATTTATTAGGTGGGGTTTTAAACTAAGTTTTACTTGTTTCATTAATACAATGAAGCGTTGTATTGTTTGAGTTTTAGCGATATTTTTTTAATTTTTTTAAAGCCGAATTTCGTAGAATCAATGAAAAAAATCTTTGTTAGGGAATCAATGAACTTCTTTTATTGAATAAATGCAATTGTTTCATTTTATTGATGAAATTGTTTAATTATATCAAAGAAATTGTTTCGTTGTGTCAATGAAACTTGTTCATAGTGTCAACGAAAATGCTTCATTTAGTTGACGGGATTTTAAACTAAGTTTAACGCCAATGAAGTGTAACGTTGCTTGAATTTTAATGAAGTTTTCCTTTGCTTTTAAGTTGAATTTAATAGAATCAATGAAAAAATTTTTGTTTGAAAATTCACGAGCTTCTTATATTGAGGAAATTCAATTATTACATTCTATTTAAGAAAATACCTTCTTGTATCAGTGAGATTGTATCGTTTGTAACAATTAAATTTGTTCATAGTATTAACGAAAGTGTTTCGTTTATTTAACAAAGTTTCCATTAAACTATTTTTAACGCAACTTGTTTCATTAATCCAACGATTATTAGATTCTAACAAAATTTTTCATTGAAATAATGTTGAAACTCATCAAATTTATGAATGAATTTCTTTCATGTGATTCTTGAATCTGTTAGTAATTCTTATTTGTACAGGTTGTATTTTGAAATAGCATTCGAGAATTGTTTCGAATTTCTGGTAAAACGTGTTAAATTCAAATGAAATATTTTTTTAGTTAATGATGAAATTCATTAAAATTATGAAGAAATTTCTTTCAGTGTAATTGAATGTGTTAGAGAATCTCAATGTATTCTTGTTTTGAAATAGAATCCGAGAATTGTGTCGAATCTGTGGTAAAACATGATGTTTGTAAAATGAATTTTTTTATTGAATTACTGTTGAAATTCATAAAATTTTGAAAGAACATTTTCAGTGTAATTGAATTACTGTTGAAATTCATAAAATTTTTAAAGAAAATTTTCAGTGTAATTGAATGTGTTAGTAATTCTTATTTGTACAGATTTTATTTTGAAACAGCATTCGAGAATTGTATCGAATCTTTGGTAAAACATGTTAAACTCAAATACACTTTTTTAAATTATGAAGAAATTTTTTTCAGTGTAATTGAATGTACCAGTGTATTATTTTAGTGTATTCTTATTTTGAAATAGAATTTGAGAATTTTATCGCATCGTTGGTGAAATACTTTAAATCTCTTGCATTTCCCTTGATTATGTTCCTCATGTCCTGATTTCTAAATTTTCGTTCCTGAGTTCAACTGATTCAGAGTGTTATTTGAAATCAAAATTATATATTTATTTCTATATTAAAAAAAAAGGAATAAAAAAGACGAAATCAAGAATATCTTATCTTAAGTTTTGCGGAAGGTCAAGTAAAATGTTTCGTAAAGAGAACGAATATTCGATGTAGGATATCGCCACCGCTGCCCAGTGGATCATTTCGCTAGAAGGCGCCCGAGACTCATTTTATTTTACTGTCATTATTTCTAAAATGTTAAAGTTCATTCGAAAGTAGACACTTGTATACCTCGGGAGCCAAAAAATTGCAACTCTATTTTAACTAGATCACAGTGAACAGGGTGATTCAAAATGGACATTCCCATTATTTTGCTAAAATGAGATATTTCTCAATAAGTTTTTATAATTTTAAGCATTTTATAAACTGCATAATTACGTTTTAAATAAGAAGTTTTAACGAACCCTAAAAGGGGATTTCTATTCAAATTCCTGTATTGCACTTAATTTTATTGAAAAATTTATTTAATTTGGAGTCAAGCGTTTTTCAATTATTAATTTTTGTTATCTATAGTTTTAGTTTTTGCCAAACAATTATTTCCAGTGTCGACAACACTGGATTTTGATGCGCGAAAGCTGAAATATTTTTATATTAATAAAATTTATTTATCTGAAATGTTGTTCGATATTAAAGTCAAGTTTATTGTGCTGTTTTCGCCACAATATTTTTTTCAGACTTTCAAATTATGGGTTAACAAATTTGTACATATTTTTGGGAATTGTCGTTTTTAAAACTCTTTAATTTTAATTATGAGCTGTTTCTTTTTTTCCAAAGTCTTACCAAAAAAATTTAAAGTGATCAATTGGGTTAACCCAATGAAAAAACAAACTAATTTTTGCTACATAACATGTCTTAAGCTACAGTCACATCTATCAAATATTTGATGAAACAAGCGTAACCACTATTATTTGAAAAACTCTTAAAACGCTTAAAAATTAAAACTGATTGTGTACGGACTTGGTTTAACAATTAGACTCGTGCTCACTTTAAAAATAACTTCCTAAAATTTAAGGAGATATTGAAAAACTCTTAAAAATAATACTGATTGTATTTGGAATTGGATTAACAATTAGACTCGTGCTCATTTTAAAAATAACTTGCTAAAATTAAAAAAAAGTTGAACGAACAATTTTTGGTTACATTTATTACGTCAAATATTTGATTGATGTGACTCTGGCCTTAACTTCATAAATATGTATCACCAACCCTGACAATTAATTTCCAGCCACAACAACATAATTTTATATCCTGATTATCTTTAGAAAACAGTTGAAATAATAAAAAGAAAAAGAGGACGAGAAAAAGAATTAATGGCCCTGCAAAGACCAACCTCAAATTTTCCAATTCATTGCGTATATCGATATCATTGGAAATTGATGGCGACTGGTGGGGTTGGTTGTCTTGTGAAATCCTCAGAGATTTTCGTAAATTACGCTCCAGTAGTTCGTAATCCTCACGACGACGATTCATTAAAACATTCAATTGCTTTGACAATAAACGCACTTGATCCCGTAGACTTAATGATTCCATATAGTCAAAGTTGTTGTTGTTGTTGTTGTTGTTGTTATTATTGTTATTGTTATTTGATTGATAATTATTTTTGTCATTTGCCGTGATTTCGTTGCTAAAACCATCACTAGCAATTTCATTATTATTATTATCATTATTGTTGTTATTAATGTTGTTGTTGTTATTGTTGCCATTGTACAGACTCACTTCACCGAAATCATTATTGTAGTTGTTGTCATCATTCGCATTTTTTTTATCGTTATCGTTAACAAACCGTAAAAGTTCAGCACTTGATGGCTCATTATATGCGTTACCATCATCGTCCTCGTCAACACTAGAAAACTCATTTTCACTCGTATCCTTTTCTCCGTTAGCATTTCGTAGTATCATTTGACTTATAGTCGTGGTGGCAGTTGTCATGCCAGCGCTGCTTGTTTTCGATGAAACGGTATTCACTTCCGTGGAAGTATCGCGCATTATATTGTTTAAATCCGTTATAATACTGGCTTGTGTTGAGCCGGCAAAACCACATGTTGTTAAAATTGCTACAGCAATTAAGGCCACAGTGGCTGGCAACTGAAAGTAGTTTGTCACTGACATTCTCAAACGTTATTCAGCCTTAAATTTTGCTGGCTGTTCTATTTAAAAAAAAAGGTGCTCTTTTCTTAAAGCAATAAAATTTTTAATAAACTCTTTCAGTGATTAAACTTTTTAATACATTTTCTATGAATTATTAACAACAAAAAAACACTTTCGCAAAATTTCTTTGAAAAAAAAAACACACGCTTTTTAAAGAATTTAATATATTTTTACACAATTAATTTCTTTCTTCGGTTACATATTTTTTACTTCAATTACTTGGGAATTTGTATCCCTTAATTTTTTATTCTTTTTCTTCTCAATAATAAATGCACTTTAAAAATTTTTTTTTTTTTGTTCCGTGGCCACCACTTTAACGTTCTTTAGCCGACAGTTGAATCAGGACTAAACTGTTTCTCTGCACCGTTCGTCCTTTTATAAGCACAATAATTTTTTTGCCAGTTCTCTTGGATTCGTGCTATTCGTGGTGCCGAAAGAGTGTGACTAACGCAAACAGGTTGTTATTTCAAGAGTTGTTTGCTATTTGGCGTGTCTTTAAGAGAGGAAGTTGGTACAATTTTTATTTCAGAGTGTGAGTAAAAATAATAAACAATTTCTCTTTAGTTTTTTAAATAAATAGTTGGTTACACTCAATTTGTGTTATCTTTAATTTATGATTCTTCACAAGAATTAGGGCGAAAAACATTTTTTTAAAGTAGAATTAAAAAAGGAAAAAATAAAATTTACAAAAACTTTCTAAATATCGAGAGGGCAATTTAAAAGTTTCAATTTAAAAAAAAACAATTAAACGAAGACGGTTTAAAATGTTGGAAATAATTTTTTTTTTTAAGCAAAATTGTTGCGCTCAAAGACACGATATTTCATTCATAAGGCCTACCCGGCGACGGATCTCACAGTACCCCATTTAATCAGGCCAATTAAAAATAAAAAGAGTGGCCAACTCATGCGTGCGTTGGTTCAATTGTGGAGAACGATCGCCATTTGATGTTAATAGATTCTCTTGAGCACATTCTCTGCCGCAGCTTCGTTACTTTCAAGTGTACGAGCACTCTCACGTCCTGGCGCTTCAACAATGGAACCAGTTTCACGAGCTTTTACAATAAACTAAAGTACACCGGGCACTGTGGGACCTTCTCTGCTTTTTAAAGAAGTTAATGAAACATTTCGTTGGATTTCTGAAGTATAAGGTGTTTTTTATAGAGTGATACAACTTTGAGTTGGCATCGCTGCTTTATTTTACCACCCATTTAACAGCTGATAGTTGTGTTTTATTTAGTTTGCTTTGACATTTTATTATAAATCGACTTACACCAGAGCAACGAGTGCAAATTGTGGAAATTTTCAATCAAAATAATGGTTCTGTTCGTCAAACTTATCGTGCAGTTCGTTCATTAAAAATTTTGTTTTCCGATGAAGCCTATTTTTGGTTGAATGGGATCAATAATTAAACGGAATTGTCGCATTTGGAGTGAGGAGAATCCACAAGCTATTGTGGAACATCCACAGAAAATTACTGTTTGGTGCGGTTTTTGGGCTGGCGGAGTCATTGGCCCATATGTCTTCAAAAACGATGATGGTCAGAATGTTACTATTTGTGAAAATTAGTGTTCCAAATTGTCTGTATTCTAATCAGTTTTCATGTGTCCTCTTAACACCATCCCCTGCTTTTTACCATCGGTTTGTTATAACTCTCGTATTCTTTTTCTTAATAAAATTACTGCAAATAGAAAGTGTTATCTCAAGCACTAAAGAAGTGATAACAAGGAAAAATGCTCATGATGCATCATGTGATGATGAAAGTGTAGCGGCTTTCGAAAACAGCTGTGCTGCTATGGTATGTAAATGAAATAAATAAAAGCTGTTGTTGACTTTCCCTTTGGAATACTTATCAGGTCTGTCTGATCTTTCGAAACTCTTTTCGAAATAGTTTGATTAAAATAATAGATACTTACAAAAGTATCATTTAATTGTTAAGCAAATGTGTTGGCTGGGATATGTTAACTTTTATAAGGTGACCATGCTGTTGATACTTCTCCATGTAAAGAGTTGATTCCAAGCGTTTTCACTCTTTCAAACAGCCTGACAGGAGAGAAAGAAGGCACACGAAAAAGCCACCATTTAAATTAATAACTTTTGTAATAAGAATTTGTGATATTAACAATTGCGAATTCAATATGAAACAATAACTCTAAGCAAAATTATCTCAATTATTGTAATTGATGCTCTTAAAATGTGCGCTCAGTTCTCTTCCCTATTAATTGTTAAGAGAAGTACACCGAATTGGCTGTTTGGTAGGTAACGTTTTTTAACTTTTTTACCATTTTTTTCTTTTCGTTTGTTTTGTTTTCATTTTCAATGCCCAGAACGACAGATGTTTTTTGTGAATTATAAAAAGCAGAATACAACATGTATTATGCAGGTTTTTTCATGTTGTTGTTTGTTTTTTATTTGTTTTTTTTTTTTATTTTGTTGTACAACATCAAAATTATGTGTGATTCTTTTTTCTTTTTCTTCTTTTCTGCTTGACGGGGGTTTTTTTTTGTTAAAATGCACCCGCGCAACAGTTAAAATGGTTGCGTGAGTGTGTGGTTTTTATGTTAAAGATTTCAATTACAGTTTTTTTTCAACCTTCTATTTTGCTATTTGACATATTCCAACACACAAACTAATAGTTTCTTTTTGTGTGCGTCTATCTATTATCGGCACACGACTAATGCATGTGTGTGTGTGAATAAGTAGATGTGTAAATGCCATCAAAATTGTGTTGAACTAAAAGTTTTCAGCATAAATATTTCGAATATGCAGAGTAGTTTTCAAAAGTAATTTTTACTGTCACCCAGTCGTTGTTGTGTTGGTTAGTGTAGACTAAAAGCATTGAACGTTAATTAAAGCAAATTCAGGTGCTGCAGTTTGTTTGAAATTCAGTCACTTATTTTTTATATCATGGGGAGGCACAAACACTCTTATAAATAAATATATTTAAATACAGTTTTCTCAGTGTGTAGTATGTGTGTGCGTGTGTGTGTGTGTGCTCTGCTCAGGTACATAGAAATTTGAAATTATAAAATGCGCTTGGCTGCACTTTATGGTCTCTTGCCCTCCCCTCTTTCTTTTTTATTTCATTTGTCTTGTGTTTTCTAAGAGAATAATTCAAAAATGGCAACAACAACAAGACTGTAAGTCACACATCATTGTTTTAACTCGGTTTATACGTGCTATAATATGGCAAATAACGAACTTCCTTTTCTAGCCAACATCGTTGCGCTACAACAGAACACCAGCTGCAACTGAGAGATAAACTTTTATTGTATTCAATTGTTATTGATAAGATAATATTGTTAAGATAATACAGTTTCCAACTCACACAGCAAATCACAACAGCGATGTTTTCGAAAGCCACTACATTTGCGCAACAGTACTTAGTCCCCGCTCATACTTGTAATTTTGTTGCAGCAATTCTTGAATGTTTAAGGTGAGAGCGGTGAGAAGCTTGGGCAGGTGTATAGAGGTTCATGTTCTCGGCAATTCTCGTTTGTTTTGCAATTCTCACTATTCAAATTGAAGAAATATAATAAGAAGAAGAAGAGAAAAGAAGTCATAAGAAATATAAGAATTTCAATGTCAGATTTTTCTAATGTGAACACTAAAGCAATTTCAAAGCAGAATTGAACAGGGACTTATATTATTTGCTGGCCACCACTAGTTCAGAGAGAGGGAGAGAAAAATAGTTTAATTTTTTTAAATATTAACGAGAAAATTGCTTAATAGAACTGCTTTAATTTTAAAATGATGAGGGATCTATGGCATCATCGCCTCGTTAAATTGTTTTCGGTTACTATGATAGAAGCGAGATCGCCAACTGATCAGATATATAATTTCGGAGTTTAAAAGAATAAAATCACTATCTTTCAACTTATTTCTCGTTCATTATATATCACGAACGGATGAAACGATTTTGACACGATTATATCGTCAAATATTTGAAGAATGTGAAGCCAACTTAAAAGTTACAAATAAGTTTTGAAATAAATTCAAAACAATAATAAACCGAAACACTTCGTGCTTTATTTTTCGTATGTCAAGAGCCCGAGTCTTTTTTCTACACCCTTCACAAAAAAAGTGAAATTCTTCGATATTAATATGGGACCTCATAAAGGATATATATATATATATATATATATATATATATATATATTCTGCATTCTTATGAACAGCGATGGCGATTGAGCGATGTCCGTCTGTCGGTCCGCCTGTTTGTCCGCCTGTCTGTACGTGAAATCGGTTTTCCCAAGCCTCCAGCAGAGCTAAAGACTTCATTCTGGGACTGATATATTGGAAATGAACTTAAATAAAGTGGTATATTCAGAAAAATCCGAAATATGGTTCCAGAGCTGGGAAGCTTACAAAATCTCGACGCAAAATTAATACATATACCAAATATTTTTCGCTTGCTTGTAAATTGAATCTATTTCATGCTTTAGGAAGCCTCAATTGTTTATTTAAGAAAATGAAATTTTTTTTTTTTTTTGGCACATTCAGTATTTTGTAGTACATGTAAAAACTAAAATGTTTAAGAATTTTAAGTTTTTCTTTAATAAAACCGCTTTACACATCATGAAGATTTGCACGAAGCCAATGAAGTGGTTCCCATGGATTTCATTTAAAGAATTCGTGGAACTTTCATTGGATTTGTGAAAAAATGCAATGAAATTGTCTCTTTGGACTTATGAACCGAAAGTCTGTCAGCGTAAGAATCATAATTCTATTATAGTTATTAGGCCTTATTCATAAAAAATATTTAAGGCTTATAAGTAGCATATAACACAAGTTTTCTATATGAAATTTGCCTTATAAAAAGCTTATAAGCCTGAACTATTTTTTGTGAATAAGATCTTGAGTTTTTAAGTTCTTAAAAAGTAAGCGGCAGTGGTTTAGGACAACGTAGGGTGTTTTTATGTTCGTTTCGATGGACTAAAAATATGTAAATTGTTTTATATGACAAACTGGAAGTGGAATATTTGCAACCCTTTTTTCTATTTCTGTATGATGGAGTAGAATGTTGTTGGGCTGAATGAAGGGCTGGCATTCTTTCTAACCACAAACTACACATTCATAAATGCACCTACACGCACACACACACACACACACACACACACACACACACACACATACACACATGCATACACAGTTTGCAAATATGTTTCATTTGTGCTGTAAACTTCTTACGATAACAATTTGTTGTTACTCTTCCCTCATAGACAACAACTCACTCTCTCAACAAAGAATAATAATTCATTTTTATCGCTTTTTGCCACATACGAGCCAACCATTTGACAACAGAATACAACTACGGAGAAGGCATTTAAATAATTGCAGCTACATCGTGTGCATATTCGTGCAACAGACATGCAAAATAAAATTATCCCAGACACTAAATGAATACGGTTGTTTAGGAATGTGTGCCGGCAAACGCAATTCGGTTACCATAGACACTGTGCAAATACAACTCTGCAATTAAGTATGACAATGGCATGCAACAATGCTGCCAACATTGCCTTCTTCACGTTGCATTTGCAAGCAACAGTAGCGGTTGCAACCGTAATATCATCCCGACTTGGCTCGTTTGTTACGTCTGTTTGTTCGCTGCAACATTCTTTGCACTTCCCTTATTTTTGTTTCTTTTTTTCTTGTGGTTGTTGTTGTTGTTGTTTTTGATTAACTTGGTTTTATTTTATGACGTTTGCATATACGAGTAATTTAAAATTTATTATTTGTGGAGCGGGTAGGAAATGCTTTCCAGGCCGCATGCATCCAGATAGAGTGACACCACGTGCACTCTCTGGCACTTTGCGCCATAGAAATTACAAAAAAAAATAAGGAAATAAAAATGGTTTATGCCACTACGATAACATGACACTGTTTGTGTACGTTTATAATGTGCTCGTATATATTTGCAAACGTTGCGTGGTTAGTTGTTGGCAGTTCATGTTCATGTTGCATCATCGTCATCATCATCGTCGTCGTCGTCTTGTTGTTTGTCATATAAAAGTTTTAATTTTTACTTGAATGTTGTGCGTACTTTTCGTATATTTCTCTAGTTTACATGGAATATTTGTTCAATTTTATGTATATATTTTCTTTGTGGTACTTGTAGACAGTCCGTTTATGTGTCTGTCAGTCCGTCTGTCTGACTGCGAGTGTCGTTGTGATGCCTTAAAAGTTTTTAATTGAAAATTAATAGTGTCTTTTATACCAACTGGAGGCTGTGGCAGTGGCAAACGAAGGTGAAGGATTTGAGAATCCTTGTTTTGTTATGCCAAAACTTTGTTGCTTTAAAACATGAGACAACACGACGAACAACATTCTTGTTTGTTCGTCTATAATTTAAAGTCAATTCTGCGATATATTTTCTTATCAAATAAATTATATTTTCTCAAGTTGAATATGAATCGAAGTTGTAATAAGTTTTCAAGGTAAAACCTTAAAATTAAATAACCCAAAGAACTTTAAAAGGACTTTTTGACGCTAAACGACGCAATTAAGTCGGAGCAGACCAGCTTGAGATTTGCCTGGTTTGGTGGGTGGTCTAAAAGTGTTTGTAAATACCTTTAAGGCCAAGAAATATAACAGCTGAACAATAAAACGAATTTTTAAGTATTCTGAACAACAACTAACTTGTTGGTAATAAATAAGGCATGGCGTTCAAGGCACTTGTAACTGACTGGTGAAAGAAGGTGTTTCTGCCTGCTGTTCGATTTATGTCACAACGAGAATGATGGTAGACTTGCTGGGGACAACGGCATGATCATCTATTAGCAAGTTTGATAAAAGGTAATGAAAAATTTATTATAGAAATCAGTAGTTCGATTTAAAGTACCAGCAATTGAAATATAAATCTTTGGCTTGTGCTAATCGGAAAAGGGGCAAAGACTTTCATATGAACTTAAGAACATTCAAACCAAAAAAACTTTGGCTTAAGAGAATAAGGGAACAAAAAAACTCAGAAAAATAGCACATGCAGGAAATAATCAAACAGCAAATCAGAGACTTAACGAACGTGTGTTACCATCGGCTTGAAACAATTCTCGTATTCTCTTTCACAACAAAATTGCTAAAAATAAAAACTATTCTCACATGCAATTGAGCCAACAAGCAAGTGCCAAGTGAGTTGTGATAATGAGAATGTAGCAACAAGTGCTAATAAATAAAAATACACTTGAGTGATACTGAAAGTGTAGCGGCCTTCGAAAACAGCTGTTCTGCTCTGCTGTGTACGTTGAATATATAAAACATTATGTAGACTCTCCCTTTGAAATAATTCTTATGCCTTTTTGAATTAAAAACATATTTCGAAAATTAAATTTTGAGATAATTTGAAAACAATAATGAAACAAAAGAAAATAACGGGTGTTCAATATACGAAAATTAGGACAAAACTTATTTGAACTCTTCAATTGTTAAAAAAAAGACGGTCTTAAATTTATTTAATAATTTGCAGTAAATAAATGAGTTTAGCCGCACAGTAGTACGCCAGGCCAAGTGGAGGCCAGGAAATATTTATCCTGTTTTTGGTCCACTCATAACTCCGCTGCCCTTTTTTAAATAAAATTACCAGCTTATTACCCACTACTATCTTAACGTACGTTACGAAGAAAGTCTTTGCAAAAAATAGGATCTTTTGTGCGTTTTATAAATTATAACGAATTTTTTTCGAAAAAGTACCTTCTCCAAAAAAGTACCTTCTCTAAAAAACGTATTTCAAATAAATATATTCACTTAAAAGTACCTTTTTGAAAGAGTATATTTTATTTATTTATTTAGCTAAACATAGTTGCAAGAAAAAGAGTACCGAAAAAAGTACTTTCTACCTCTCGTGACTGCGAATCTTTTAAAAGTACTAAATTACACTCGATTTTTATTTGAAAAGATTAAAGTATGCCAGTGTAATTTAACAAGTGTATTTAGAGAAAAAAGTGCCAAATGAAATGTTTATCTCTTGAAAGTACTTATTTTCAAAAAAAGTACTAAACACGTGCATGAACTATTTTATGCTTTTTGTCCAACTATCGTACCTGCCGACATATAAAGCTACCGATTTTACCCTGTTATGTTCCCTTTTAACCCCTTCGCAATGGAATTTCCAAAAGTTCTTTCTTGGCACTACTGAACAGGAGATTCAAAATAATATTTTTATTTATTATTATTAAAAGTACCTTAAAACAGTACGATTTCGCCCCATTTAACTAAAAATCTTCAAAATGTACCAAAATAATATCCCACGTTATTTTCAGAAGAAAAGAACGCCCGAAAAGTTTTCTGCTTTCTGTTCTATAGTTTAGAAAATGTATGAAAAAAGGTGCCAAATAAAATTTTTACTCCTTATTATTACCTAAAAGTACCTTTTAGACAAAAAAGGTACCAAATACATATCTAATAATTTTTGTGCATTATTTGAATGCTTTTGAAATTTCGAGTCTATTTTTTATAGTTTCCCAAATAAAAACTACATATTTTAGCATTTTTTGCACCTTTTTACTCCCGCACCATTTAAATTTTTAAAAATTATTTTTTACAGGATCTATACACTGGGAGCGATAAAATTTTTATCCCACTTTACGTTTTCTTTTTTGTAAAAGTTATATTATTGAAGCTTTTTGACATTTAAGGGCGTAAAAGGTGCACTTTTTAATGTGCATTCACAGACAACTTCCACCGTTTGTGTTTTAGCGCAAGAAAAGCTGAAATTTTTTACATAATAAGGATTGTTATAAAAAAAGAGCTTCTTAAAATTATATCTATTAAATATCCTAATAATTTTTTTAAATCAACTGAATGTTTCCTTTCTGCATTTATTTTGTTCTAGTAACTCCACCGATTTCTTTATTACACTCTGTTATCTCTGCTTACAATTATTATGTACGACGATGCCAACTCTACGCCACATTCCATGGTATAGAAGTACCACTTATAAAGAACTAAAATATCCTTAATAATGTTACTGCCAACAAAAACAAAAAAAGTGCGTTATTTACCGAATGTCACATAATGCATTTAAGCACTTCCACTTCGTATTCATAAACTAGTAAAACACACATGCAACTTAATCTAATGCCCGTAGTTATGACTACAAATATGTGCGGTAATAAGTGCCACTGTTGAATATCTCTTTCCCGAGTAACCCAGCCAACATTTCCAAGACAAGAAAGTAATGAAACTATTCAACTGATAAGAGGAATTGATTGAAAATAATAATTGAAATCTGATTTATTACAAACACTAATACAAAATTTACAGCAGTCATACATATATAAATAAAGCAGGCATTTGAATATCTTTTTTTATTTTCCCTCGAGGAAAAATGAAAGTTTTGAAAAATCGGAAAGTTATTGGTTTTGCTCTGTTTTTAAAAAAATGAGGTTTTCATCAGATCTCTACGTTTTGAGGTTCTATGAAAGTTCCCTTTATAATCCTGAGAGCCCGTCACTATGTCTGTATGCATGCGCAAGCATGCGTATTTATGTCTGCGTATATGTAAGTATAAGATCCGCTTATAACTTTGAAACGGCTGGACCGAATGAAACCAAACTGTTGGCGTTCTATAGAATGTTTCTAAACTTAGATTTTCTTTGTATTGAAACCGATTCGATCCGATGGAATTCAAGATATTTTAAGGAAACTTAGAAAGAGGCACTTTTCAAAGTGGGGTTTTTTACAATAATTTTTTAACGGTTTCGTCATTCAAATCTTAAAATTTTCAAATAATTTTACTCTCTTTTACTTTATTTAATATTATTTTTAATACAAATGTAAACAATTTAAAAGACAATGCAACGCATAAAACTCTGCAAATTTGTTTAATGGGAAAATTCTGAACAAAGCAAAGAAAATATAAAATTTTTTACTTTTTCGTTTTCATATAAAACTCTTCAACGCAAAGTGATTTATAAAACTGGGTCCTTAATATTTTCTAATATATTTTCTTAGTTCCACGCTACGAAAATTAAAAATTTTTAAAAATCTAAAAGTCATTCTAAAGCATTAAACACAATAACGACAGCAGGCTGCAGACTACAACTTGTCAAAAATAGAAGATATGTAGGTATATGAGAATGATTATTTGCACTACACCAGGCAACACGGCTAGTGATTGTTGTCACTGCTGTTTTTGTGGTTGTAGTCAGATTAAACTATTTTCTATTTTGGTGAGCGATAATGAGTATATGCAGTGTTGCCAGTGTAACATAAACTTGAAAAATATTATATTATTTTACAAAAAGAAACAACAAACTATATTTCCTTGCTAATGAAATGATTTCTTGTCATATACTGTGGACTTTCAATATATTTTATTGGAATAACACTATTTTAAAGTATTAAATATATGAAAGCGTCTGCACTGGCGTATGAAGAGAATTCTACTACAAACAACAACTCATGGTTATTGATTTCGTGGTGTCGTTTTAAAAATAATTAAGTAGCTGACTACGAGGCGACCATTGTAGCCAACGAATTTTGTAGTCGGTGTTCGTATAGCCTGCTGTAGTTATTGTGTTTAAAGCCTTATTTTTAATTTGAAGATCTTATAAAACTTATTTTAATAATTTATAAAGCAAATGACTCTTTTTTTAGAAAACGGTTGTATATACGACTGAATTAAGCTCGGAGGGGGTTTTCAAATAGGACTTAAAAACGACTGTAAAGCGCTGTGAAAGTCTTCCTCAATGTAACTTCTTTTTTAATCCAAGATGGCACAGAAGTGATTAGAAATGATTTCAGCACTTGGAGAACAAAACCGAACATGTTCTCTGTAAATGATTCTTTTTTAAAAAATGAAACATCTGCAAAGTTACGGGGTATTTTTTGGATCCTGTTAAAAAAAAGAAAATAAAAATTACGAAAACTGAATTTTCCTTGCTAAGAGTTTAATAGTTTCCCACTCCTGTAAAATACAGTTTATTGGACTTCTTGGGGTTTGTTCGCCAGTTCCTCCCCAACAAAAAACTCTCCACAAAAATTGCAGCTGCTGAACCGGGTCCAAATCATTAACAGCAGCGCTGAATTATCCCAATATGACTTCACAATAATACTTCCACTAAAACTTGGTTTTAATGAATTCTGGTTTTGACCTTAAAACCTGGTTTTACCACATCAAATAATTTAAAAAGAAAAAAGTTAAAACCAAATTTGAATTAATTTTAAGTAGATTTTATGAAGTGGAACCTTGTTTTTTTGTTCATTCTAAATTTAGTGCTGCCAAGTTGTGTATTGGAAACATATCTAGCCAAATTATCGCAGGCGATATCTATCGAAATTTAAATAAAATTTCGATCTATATCGTTTGCCGTAGTAAGTCCCCTGACAATATTAGAAAAGTGCACAGAGAAATCCAGCACATCTGCCTTTTGCTTTTAGAATTCGAATGATTTTTTTATGAAATTAAGTGATTTCCAAAAACATATTCAATTTTTATAAGTATTTTTTATAGTTTAGAAATAATTAAAAATGATAATTAAAAATATAACTGAATTTCTAATTTAAGGTTCAATGAAAAGTCTCTTATTTTTGTATACCAACAAAAACCAGCTGCTACAGTACAGTTTGTGAATGAAGTGTTGTAAAATAAGAGAAGAAAAGAACAACAACAAAAAAATGCGTGTCTTTCTTTGAGAAATTTTATTTATTGTGATTAAATTTGACAGTCAGGGCTTTCAAGCCTCTGCAGTACAGTTTGTGAATAAAGTGTTGTAAAAAGAGAAGAAAAGAACAATAAAAAAGGCAGGTATTTCTTTGAGAAATTTTATTTATATTGACTAAAATTATTTCGTGTGCTAAATCCTGTAGCTATTAAATTTTCAGTTTGAACACAAAATCACATGTTTGTCATTTCAACTTAATGTTTGAAATCACTCGGTAAAATGTTGCCTGGGTTACGCAAATGTAACTGGGTGTACATTTCACATCGTGTACATGTGTTTTGTTCATTATCCACTTTTATGTTTTTATGCTTGTCTGGGTACAGAGTTTAATTTACATTCCTGTTTATTTTAACCTCTTCTTTTTGCGCTCCGCAAATGCACAAATAAAAACCTGCCAGTGCAGCGCAGGCAGCGGGTATAATTCTAGAGGAATATAACTGTCAGTTGGATTTTATAATGCATTCCAGCATGTGGTAGTTTATTGGGCCAAAGGAGTTGGAAACAAACAATAAGGCTTTTGTGCATTATCCGCAAGCATGTGCATGTGTGTGTGTGTGTGTGTGTGTGTGTGCATAATATTTGCATTCGTAATATGGTCAGTGTGTGCTGCAGAGGTAATGGCGTGTAACACAATGCCAGCGATTAAGTTGAACATTTTTATATGCTGACGTTTCTCTATATAAATTTTTATTATTTTTTTTTTTCAATTTAGTTTTTGCTCAGTGCATGTTGTTGCGGTTTACAAATTTGAATTTGTTTTTTTTTTATTTCTCGCAACCCCTACACTATAACACTGGGATGAAAAAAAACTTTTAAACGGCTCATGCTAATATTTTGTAACACAATACAAATTGTATGGATTCTTTGGAGGAACTCATTTCCTAACCGGAACTTACATGACGGCACATGCTGCTATTAAAAAAGTGTTTGGAAAGCATAGAAATTTCCGATTGCCATGTGTAATGCCAGATGGAGCTGTAGTCCATTTGTAGTATTTTTTTTCTCACCGGTAACGATATTCTTCAAAATGCGCCTCTTGATTTTGCAATTTAATGGTCACCTTTCGGAGGTGGAAAATAAATTCACTATAATAATTTTAAGTGCAGAAGTCATAATGCAATTCAAATAAAAATTAAGTTAATTTCACCAACACACACGCCTGTTTCAAATATGTAACACAGTGCAACAAAATCTTGCCTTTTCAGTTGTTGGTAAAAATAAAACATTTCATAAAGCTTTGAACACAATTAGGACAGTAGGCTACACGAACACTGACCACAAAAGCCGTTGGCTGCAATCGTCGCATCGTATTTTTAAAACGACACCACCAAATCAATAACGATGAAGTTTTAAACACAATAACGACAGCAGGCTACACGAACACCGACTACAAAAGCCTTTGGCTGCAATCGTCGTCTCGTAGTCAGCTACTTAATTATTTTTAAAACGACTCCACCGAATCAATAACCATGAGTTGTTGTTTGTAGTAGTATCCTCTTCATACGCCAGTGTAGCCGCTTTCATATATTTAATACTCTTAAATAATGTTATTGCAATAAAATATATATTTAAAGTCCACAATATATAACAAGAAATCATTTCATTGGCTTGGAACTATAGTTTGTTGTTGCTTTTTGTAAAATAAAATAATATATTTTCAAGTTTACAATAATTGAATTTTTTTTATATTATACTGGCAACACTGCTCTGCTTAAGGTCTCTGGCTAAAATGGAAATAAGTTTCATTTGCGTACATTCTCATATACACACATGTATTCTATTTTTGCCAAGTTGTAGTCTGTAGCCTGCTGTCGTTATTGTGTTTAATGCCTAATGTTAAGATCAGTGCTGCCAACTTTTGAATATAAAAAAGCACTAAAACCATGAATAAAAAAACTTATTTTTAGCGAAATAGCAGCGAGTTTCAAAAATTTCATGTAATATGAAAAATATACACGATAAAAAACAAATTGTAGTTGGAATTTAGTAAAGAATTCACTTCACTGTATCAACGAAACTATTACATTGATTAAATGCAATTATTTCTTTCGTTCTATCGCTGAAATTATTTCCTTGTATCGTTGAAATTATGTCGTTGAACGAATTAAATTAGTTTGTGGCATCAAAAGTATTTCAGTTATTTAAAGAAGTTTTTATTAAACTAATGTAAAAAAATTTGTTTCCTTAACCCAACGAAGAGTGGCGCTGGTGTAATTTCAATTAAATTTTTAATGTATTCAGCAACAAATAATTAAATTTCATCTGTAAAATGGAGCTCAATAATGTTGTTAATTGCGATAAACTCAATTAGAATCTCTTTGTTTTATTTTTTTTGTGTGATACAGTGTAGTTTGCCACCCTGTGCAGAAAACAACAGGCGATTAAAAGAAATTTGTTACATTTGCATTTTAACGTTTATTATTCATTGAAAAAAAAAGATCCACGTGCACGGTTAAGAACGTTACTGCGTTAAAATGCATAATTTTCCTCTATTTTTATTTTTAATTTTATTTTTGTTTGATAATTTTTTTCTTTATATGAATTTAATTACGGTGTGGTGTTGCAGTATTGGCTTTCGTGTTGTTCTTGTTCCTGCTGTTGCTTTTGTTTTGCTGGTTTTAATATGGTCATTTTTAATGGCAGTGGGGAGTTGTTGGAAATAATTAATATCCTTAAAGTGCATTTATGGCAAATAACCGCTCATTATGTTGTTAAGCAGATACACGACTTCATACATAGAAATGAGCTACTCAAATTGTATACATGCACACACACACACATATATATAAAGAACGTTTGTGGAGGAAGTACAGTTGTGGCTAAAAGTAGACATATTCTTGCCAAAGTACGTGGTATTTCAGTAAGAAATAACAATTATTTCGCAAATTTATATTGGAAAAATCTAACTAAAAGTGAAGTGCCACGCGTACACTACCAAAGTCCAAAGTAGTCCTTGTTATCCTTAAATGCATTTACTTTTATATGACTTAAAAAAAGAGGAAAATAAAACAAATTTTCCAATTATTTTCATATTTCTTGATTTATATTTCTTGTTTTATATTATTTCTTGATTTATATTTTTGCAACAAAAATGGAAGTGAATTCTTGATCTTTATTGATTCCTTTAAAAATTAAAGTTATTTCCTGACTTTTATTACTCGAATGGGAAATAAAAGTTATTTCTTGATTTATCTTTTTTTGAAGGAAAATGGAAATTAATTCTTGATTTTTATTTACTCCTACAAAAATAAAAGTTATTTCCTGACTTTTACTACTCGATTGGGAAATAAAAGTTATTTCTTGATTTATATTTTTGAAACAAAAATAGAAAATAATTCTTGATTTTTATTTACTCCTACAAAAATAAAAGTTATTTCCTGACTTTTATTACTCGATTGGGAAATAAAAGTTATTTCTTGATTTATATTTTTGAAACAAAAATAGAAATTAATTCTTGATTTTTATTTACTCCTACAAAAATAAAAGTTATTTCCTGACTTTTACTACTCGATTGGGAAATAAAAGTTATTTTTTGATTTATCTTTTTTTGAAGGAAAATGGAAATTAATTCTTGATTTTTATTTATTCCTACAAAAATAAAAGTTATATCCTGATTTTTATTACTCGATTGGGAAATAAAAGTTATTTCTTGATTTATATTTTTGAAACAAAAATAGAAATTAATTCTTGATTTTTATTTACTCCTACAAAAATAAAAGTTATTTCCTGACTTTTATTACTCGATTGGGAAATAAAAGTGATTTCTTGATTTATATATTTTAAAAGAAAATAAAAGTTAAGTCTTTTTATTTATTCCTACCAAAATAAAAGTTATTTCCTGACTTTTATTATTCGACCGGGAGTTAAAAGTTATTTCCTGACTTTTATTATTCGATCGGGAAATAAAAGTTATTTCCTAACTTTTATTATTCGATTGGAGAAATAAAAGTTATTTCTGGGTTTCTTATTTATCCTCAGAAAATAAAAGTTAATTATCGATTTTCGATCAGAAAATACCACTGCAGCGTTCCACGATGCGATATTCGAAAAGTAAATTCAAATTAAAAAAAATATATTTAGCAGGACTGTTTAATACTGAACTCGGCAACAACAAACAAAGTTTTAACTAAAAAGGCCTAATTTATAAAAAAAATTGATTTATAACAGGTTAATAAAACAAATGTTTATAAAAAAATTTATTTTATAAGCCTTTTATGAATTAAAAGTTGTTTTTATTAACAAAAAACTGATAATTTTTGAAATAGCATTCACACTTGTCAAATATTTGCCCAAATAGGCGTAACCAATAAATAAAAAAAAATTTAATTGTTCATTGATTTTAATAGTTTCCAACAATATTTGATTCTAAAACACTGTCTATTAATTGTGTATGAAAATATTATAGTTAATAAAAATGTATCGGAACCAAAATTTATATATCCTTAATAATCAGTGGTTACGTCTTTTTTGCTCAAACATTTGACAAGTGACTTTAAAAATCCTTAATTTAATTTAATTTTGTCCCTCACTGTTGGTTTTATATTTGATTGTGACTTAACCCTTATATAAGAAAAAATATGAACTCTGACTTTGCTAATAAACATTTAATTTTAGCAACGACTTTGCTGCCGTTTCACTAGACTGATTTCTTCATTATTTTAAGCAATTTTTTGTTCGTTATTTAATTATTCATGCGCTCTGCTATAGAAGTCTGTTTAGCCACTTTTCCAACTAAAGTGGCGGGGTTAAGTTTTGCAAAAAAAAGAGTTCTTTTATGAACTATCAAAGGAAAAATTTATGTTTCTTTTTTGTAAGTTATTCTGTTTCAAGAAACTCTTGAAATAGTTTCTTTGCAAAAACATGAACTTCCCAGTTTGTTTAAGAAGTTGGAAATGCCATTGAAAGGAGTCATAAAAACCATACAAAAATTTCAAAGTAGAGAAAACCGTAAGCAAATTTTAAACAGGCAGTTAGAGTGGAGTTTGAATTTTTAAAATTGTTTTTGTATTAACTATTTGACACATTATTGTCATTGTTTTTTTATAATATTATTTAAATTATTTTAATTTATTTCCCTACTTTATCGTATTCACATGTTGTTTATTTTCTTTTCATTTCAGTGGATGATCCGACGAAGGCAGCGGTAATGGACCGAACGTCCACTAAAAAAGGTAACTAAGACTTGAACTTATTATAGGCAATATTCCTACTCCTGGACAGAATGATAATTTAAATTTCAGTTTCTAATTCACAATTATTTCCAAACTATTTTGGATGTGTTTTATCGAATTAAATGTAGGCTGGTGTTTTTAGAGTGTTCAGTTTAGAGAGGCATTTTAAATATAAAAAAAGAAGCCAAGACAACGTTAATCTAATTATAAAATTGACACAGCAGAGCAGAATAAAAGTTTTCAAAAGCCGCTACACTTTCAGTGTCAGTTGCTCATGTGTACTTTTGCTCAGAGCAACTCATGACTTGGCTTAGTTGAATATTATTTCAATATTAAAATCATTTTAATTCAACTATTGTGGCACTATAAATCAACGTTGAAATCATGTTAATTCTAGGTTATAACAACGTCGTTATAACTGGAAATAACTTTGATTTTTCAGGTTAAGTTTTTTTTTTGTCTGAGTAGGACCAGCACTCAGGGGACAACTCCTACATATGCAGAGCATTGCGCTGGAACTGGAAAGCAGGGGATAGTGTTAGGAGGACAGATTAAGAGATAGAACGGCTTTTTATTACTTCGTCGGTGAATTTTTTGCTACAGATACCGACGAATTTATTTAATTAGAAATATAAAAATTATATTAATAATTTATTTATCTGAAGAAGCGCGGCGATATATTGAATATATAAAAAATAGAGAAAAACTTCAATATAAAAAATATTATTATTAAAATAATATAATTGATTTCAGTCATAAAGGGAAATCAATAGTCTATTAAAACCAATTTAAAACCAGTTTTGAATTTATTTTCAGTAGGTTTTATTCAATACAACCTTATTTTTCCTTGTTTTTTTTCAAGCTAAGTTGAGTGCTGCCAAGTTGTGTATTGAAAACAGCTGTGAATGTTCAAAGAATGCGCAGAAAAGTCCCCAGAATTCGTATGATTTTTATGTGAAATAGTGTGATTTCTAAAAACTGTTTCACTTTTTATAAATATTTTCCTAATTTTTAAATAATAATTTGCAAAATTAACAGAATTTCTAATTTCAAGTTCAAAGAAAAATCTCTTATTTTTGTATACAAACAAAAACAGCTGCAGTACAGTCTGTAAATGAAGTATTGTAAAAAGAGAAAAGAGAACAAAAAAAAAATTAATCTATTTCTTTAAGAAATTCTATTTATTGTAATTAAATTTGTTGGGCAATCAGATTGTTCAAGCCTCTGCAGTACAGTTTGTGAACAAAGTGTTGTAAAAAGAGAAGAAGAGAACAACAAAAACGAAATCTTTGAGCAATTTAATTTATTATGATTCAATTTATTGGACAATTAAGATATTAAATATATTAAATCTACAGTGTGAACGCAAAATCACATTTTTATAATTTTAAGGCAAAAGCCAGCTTTTAATTTTCAGTGTAAAAATATATAAAGACAAATTTTTATGATTAAAATTTCTTATGGTATTGAATTTTTTTAATTTTATTAAAATTATTGGGAATTGTTGTTTGTAACTTCTTAATATTATTTTAATCCTACAAAATAAGAACCCCTCAATAAATATTTCGAATTTTTTTTCCCGTATTTTTGGGGAAAAATCAGCATGTTAAAGAGTTTGAAGCTTCAAAAAAAATATTAATTTCAAATTAAAAATATTATTTTGAATGTATTTAATTTTTAAATTCAATTTTGAAAGCTAATTTTTCTAAAATTGTTTCTCAAAGACATGATAAATATTCCAAAGCAGATCAGTTTTAAGTATTTCACTTCTACAGCAGAGCAAAACAGCTGCTTTCAAAGGCCGCTGCACCCTCATCATCAGTACTCACTTCCACTTTTATTTAATTGCCACTTGTTAAGTGTCGTAGTTTCATGAGCCAACAACTTCTATCTGTAGCAATTTTATTATGAAAAAGGATACGAGAATTGTATCAAACCGATGTTAAGTCCATGTGTTGCCGTTTGATTATATTCCTCATTTCCGATTTTATGAATTTTCTGTTCCATTTTTATGCAGAAAAACTTTCTCGGTTTGTATTTTTTTTCTTTGCTCCTGCGTAAGTTGAATATTTAAATTTAATGTTGAATTACCCTCGGCGTTCTTGGAATTAAAAACACTTTTCGAACTAACCCAAAAAATATATAGTGCAACAGAAATTATTTACAATATATTTTTGAATTTCAATTTTATGACCCAAGACTTATTTCACTGCAGCATGTTCTTCTCTAAATAATATGCTGCATTTATTGTGTCATTTACATATTTTTATGTTCTCTTCTAAAGAAAGTGGGCGATTTGAAGAATTTCAATTCCTTATATACAAAATATATTAATTAAATTCTTGGCTATTTTTAAACACTAAAGAAGTTTAAAAAAACTCTACTTTAAGTTTTATTACATCAAATCAATTGCAATTTTACTACAATTATCAGGCTGTTTCCTTGGCTCTGCAGCAATTTTTTAATTGCATCCTCCCTATTAAGGACTATTTCCTCTTTTTTATTTCTCTCCTATTCAGGTATTTCATTAACACACTTCTTATTGAGCGGTCAAACGACTGCACTAATTTACCAACTTGTTAATGCCTCCTTTGGCGTCTTTATTACAATTTAGTTGAGAACGCAAGTAATTTGTAAGACATAAAAGTTTTCGCATCCTTTTTAAATTATTTCAGTACTAAATTTTTGTATGATGACTTTTAAATAAAATGTTATTGCATTATCCCAGAAGGAATTTTAATTGCGATAAACACTTAAATCGTAAAAGTGTTAATTGTAAAAATACTTGTTGCAGTTAAAAGCAAACTAAGCGAATATTTGATGTTATAGGCATGACTTGGAGAACTGAATGTACAGTAAAAGGAGTCTCTTCAAATAGAAATTTCACTTCTCATACATATTTTTTTATGGTGGAAAATTATTATTGAGGCTGGAGTTCAAATTTATGAAACTTTTTTAAAATAGTTTTCAATCTTAAAAGTATTTTTATATATCAGCTCCAAGAAAAGTTAAGAAGATATTTAGTGTGTCATTAATTTTCAGAGTTGAGGAATTTAGAATTGAGGAATTTAGAATTGAATATATAAAAAATTCTCGTTCCATTTCATTAAAAATTTCGTCTGAATTGTTAATATATCAAGTGCCTGGTATTTTCTTGGTAAGTGGAAAATTAGACCTGAAGAACTTTTAAGAAGAAGTGGTGCCTTCAAAGTCAGAGCTGGTGAGCTCTGCTGGTTTGGTGTTTATTAAAAAATATATAAATATAAAAATAATTTTGAAAACCGTAGACCCCAAAGAACATCCCTGTGAAGTCCCGCTAATATTTTAAGCGCAAAGGAAACATTAAACGTTATTAATTTAATTTTCAAATCAATCGGTTCGGTTCCTTTGTGACAAGCAGTGGTTGATGGATGAAGTTTTCAACTACTAAAAAGGGATCGCGATTGTTAACGGATCAGAGCTTCGCATCACTTTTTTTTTGAACTTTTTTGTTACCATCAACCGGTTTTCGGGTACTAAAAAGGAGTTTTCTAACTTTTTCGTTACGATCAACCGGTTTTCGAGTAGTAAAATGGGATCGAGAATATTAACTGATCAGATAAATAATTATAGAGATTTTCAAAACAATCACTTTTTTTGGACTTTATTGTTACGATCAATCGGTTTTCGAGTACTAAAAGGAATCGAGAACATTAACCGATCCGAGTTTTTGAATAATTTTTCTTGTAATTTTTTGATTACGATCAACCGATTTTCGATTAGTTAAAAGCGATCGAGAATATTAACTGATCAGAGTTTTTCAGTCACTTCTTTTAACGTTTTCGATACGATCAACCGATTTTCGAGTACTAAAAAGGAAATCGAGAATATTAACCGATCAGAGTTTTTCAATCACTTTTTTCTAACTTTTTCGTTACGACCAACCGGCTTTCGAGTAGTAAAATGGGATCGAGAATATTAACTGATCAGATAAATAATTATAGAGATTTTCAAAACAATCACTTTTTTCGAATATTTTCGTTTACGATATTCCACGAACGGTTAGTAAATTTAAATTTATGCAATCGATCCCCTGAAGCAGCTGAAAAGTTATTTTAGGAAACTTTTTTGAAAAATGCTGTTTTCCTAAGATGTTTTCAGATCTTTAAAAATTTACCGGTTCGAATCGGTTAAAATTTATAGGAAATCGAAAGGCAGGAATGATCTTCTTTTTTTTATATTCCCCTTTGCTTTTTTACAATTTATAACGGGTTACATATTTATACACAAAAATACACGCACATATACACGCTCACATACATATAAACATAGTGATGGGCTGTCAGAATTAGTCAGGAAAGTGGCAAAACGTGGAGATCTGATAAGGACTCGATTCTTTTGTTTCAAAACGGGCAGAGATTAATAACCTCTCGATTTTTTAAATTTTCAATCTTAAAGTTTTTAATTAAAAATGTCTGCATTCACGTTATTTTCTCCTACTGGAACCAATTTTGTTGGAACTTAGCAAGAACGCAGCGACATCCTCCTGCAGTTCAAAATTCTATTCTTTAGTCTCGCGGGTCGCAAGGAATCCTGTCCAAATCTATTTCATGTTTTCATGTAGTTTATCTTAAAGTCAAATTTTTCAAAAAAAACTCTTGTTGTGTTGGTCAAAAAAAAAAAAAGAGGAAGAAAAAAGGAAAAGAGAGAAGGAAAAGACAACAATAAGCACTCAACAGTTTCGTTGTAAAAAAGCTGCTTAACGCAAATGTTTAATGCGATTGTTGGTGTTGGTATTATTCTCGACATTATCCTTCTGTACATTTTCGTTTTTGCACTGAAGATTACATTTGCACACACACACACACATGCACGCGCACACTCCTGCACATTTTGTTGCACCGCAAATAGTTGTTTTTGACTGTGTAATATTTTATTCAGCGTTAATTTTTTTTCTTTTTTTTTGCCCCGCTGCTACCTTTTTCTGTGGCATATGCCGTTTGTTGGTTTCTACTTGTTTTTTTTTATTTCGCAACTTTTGCTTGTTGCCATTTTTATCTCGTGATTAGCCTGTTGTACACTCGCTGCTGTACAGGGCATTGCAATCGCTGGAAGGTTTTTATTTCCTGGTTTAAAAGAATTTCTTTCTGGACTATTTTCAACTTATTGTCAATGATTTATTGCTGGAGTGTTTCAACGAAACACGAGTAATTGTCCGTTTCTCTTAAAACACACAAAACTACTAATTCAGACTGGGAGTCCATGTATGTGTGCGTGTGTGTGTGTGTAGGTTGATGTAGCAAATTATTGTTTTATTTTTGGTTTTTTAAATCCTTTTTTTTTTTGGAGTTCTGTTTGTATTACATTTTAATAGCACCAGTTTTTAGCTTTTATTAGGATTCTTTTTCGTTGTACACAAGTTTTTTGAATTGTTTTTTTGTGGGCCTCGCCTTCAGCGTATCATGTGTAGCCGGGCAACTGATACTGGTTGCCATGTGTTACGGTTTTAATTTGAAAATTTTTTTTAGCACTGAATTTCAGTTTGCGTCCACGACAGCCGCTATTTTCGATTTTGCATGAAAGCAAATTCTATTAGATGTTCTTTTTTCTTTTTTGTTGTAGTTTTTTTATATTTTTAGTATTTTTTTATCTTAAATTGGAACAAAAACGACTATTTCAATGGCGGAGGAGATGAATAGAACACTGAAATGAATGATGTTTGTTTGCAAAACCCCAGGATTATTTATAGAACTCCTTAAAAGCAAATCGGTAAAACATGTTACTAAATGTTAGGCAGCAAAAAGCTGTGGGCTGAAGTAAGCACCGCATAGTTTATAAAAGCAAAAGTCCCGGATTCGATTCCTCACTCGGTCATTCATATCTTAGGGAATTTTTCAGACCTGCGTTAGTGCAGCAGTATTTTTAATGCAGAAATCCATGATAAATATTCCAAAGCAAAAGGGAAAGTCAACATCAGTTTTATATATTCAATTTAAACAGCAGAGCAAAACAGCTGTTTTCGCAAGCCGCTACACTTTCATCATCACAACTCAGGAGCATTTTTTTAACTCTCACTTTTTGAAAGGCTTCTTATTACAAAAGAAAATGAGTCCTAAAATTAATACTTATAATTTTATACTCCAAAAGTTTTACTCTAATTTATAGATAATAATTAAAAAAAAATCTCAAATACCAAATTGGCAATACTGTTACAAAAAAAGAAAAACTGTTCAAGTAGTGGAAGAGTTAAAAATTGTGTGATAGTAAACATTCAGAGTAGAAAACAAGCAGGTGCAAATGATATTCTTTTTTTACACAACAACTTGGTAAAAAATAAAAATAAAGAACAACAAGATGAGCTGAAATAACAGAAAAAAGAAGATAAACAAAAATAAAATGCAGTAAAACTTTGCTACCAATTTTAACTGATTTAATATTTACTCTTGAGAACTTCTTATTGCACCCTACACACGTTTTTAATGAGTATGGCATAGCACCACTCAGCTGCTGTGGGACACATTTAAGATTATGAATACGAGTAACCACTAGAAATATTCAAAAACTTTTAGAACACACAGAGAAAATAATTATTTGTCAATATGATTGATTTGTGTGGGCAATACAATTAAACTATTAATTGAATTTGAGCCTAAAATGATCCGGGTCATTACAATTATTGAAATATTGAAATCGTTAGATAAAAGTGACAATTTTCTATTCATATTTTGTTAGATGAACAACACATTTTATGGAAAAGCAATATTTTGAGCTTTTCGAAAAATAAAAAATTTTGAAAATCGGGCAGTTATTGTTTCGAAAAAATTAAGTCCTCATCATATCTTTACGTTTTGAGGTCTTACAAAGATTCCCTGACCATGTTTGTATGTGTTTGTTTATGTGTGTGTGTGTGTGTATGTGTGTGTATAAGTATGTGGGCCCACGAATTAACTTTTGAATGGCTGAACCAAATCAACCCAAACTTGCAGCGTTCAGAACAGCACTCCTGAATTTAGGTTTCCTGTGAACCGATTCGAACCGGTAGATTTCCAGACCTCCCGAAAATTGTTTTTTTAGAGTAACTTTATTAACAGCTTTATCAGTCACTCCCACAAATTAATCAATTTGACAAAATAATTAATTTTGACAATGAAAAAAGCACGTCTATAATCTTCAACCGGTACAAAATCGGTTAGTCCGTTCATGAGATAATTTGAACGAAAAATATTCAAAATCATTTTGTTTTAAATTATATATAATTATATTTCTGATCAGTAGGTGTTCTGGATTATTTTATAGTAGCCGAAACCTACAGATGCCCCGCAAATCTCGTGGGAACCGGTTGATTTGAAAATTAAAATAATTTTATGTTAGAGAACGAAAACCAGGCTTCGATTTTTTACGGTTGAATTTAGCTGGACCTTTAGGGTCAAGTGTTTTTTAATTTTTTTTTCTTAAGAGTGGAAATATTTCAGAACACTTTTTTATAATCACCACTGCACTGCGCGATCGGGCACATGTCAGATCACTGCCCCACGATGGTCGCGCTGAGGGAGCTGTTTCGACGAAGAAGAAGGGGAATTCGTACAGCATATTGGCTGTTACTGTCCGACCCTGTAGGAGCATAGGCTTAGACATCTCGGCTTTCGTTTCCTTCGAAATCTTGACTGTCCCAGGGATGTACTACTGAGTGCACTGACATTCTTTGTGAGAAGCAGTGGATGGTTTTCAGGAACCGGTACTTTATTTGCTTTGATTGTGTAGGGTGTAGTTCTCTGCACATCATAATAGATATTTAGTGCCCTCCGGGTTATTTTCTCGCCACCTTTGCGGGCTGCCTTCTTAACTTAACCAAACTTTAGTTTTAGGTAGGATAAGGGAGTGTCCTTTGGGGTCAACTGTTTTATACGGTTTTTTATTTAGAGGAGGGTTAAAGTTATTTTCAGTTTTAACAGAGAGCATCATGATATTTTTCTTAGTAACTCCGTCACAGTGAATTGTCTGGGTACAGTTCTTAACCTCATGGTCAGGCCAAATGAAAAGAATATAAAAAGAAAAAAGAGTCTGCTTGAGACTTTTTGAGGCTTCGTCATTCAATACTCCACGATTTCTTGCTTCCTAAAAATAGGGCGCTTTAAATTCGTCGACTACTTTAAGTGAATTTTCTTAGTTCTTCTTCAAATGAAACACATCCAGTCTGCCTTAAGTTTAATAATTTATTTTTGTTTTTATATATTTTTTTGTTGTGGCCAAGCAACACAACGTACGAGCGGGTATAAAAAATTAAAGCTGCAATTTTTCTGATATTTTTCTTACGCTTGAGTCGTCCAGCATGTGTTTTAATTTGCTCTGCACGCTGCAGTATGAAATGAAAACAAATTCTTCGGGACCTAAAAGTTGTTGGTAAACATGTTGGCCACGCAACCGACTAACGTGTTTTTTATTATTCTGCATTAATTTATGTATTTTTCTTGTTTTTGTCATTCAAGGTTGTTGGCAACATTTTTTACGACTCCTGCTATTTTTTTTCTCTGCTTTTGTTATTGTTTTCTGAGTCCACGTTTATCTCTTTTTTATTGAAAAAAAAAGGAAAAAAATTAATTTAATTTTTTTTTTACCACAACAATTTGCTTTCGGAGTTAAACAAATTTTCTAGTTCATTGAGTCAACATGGATTTTAGGTTGAATACTGATTTAAAAAGATATCGAAATTGGCCACCCACTTTAAAGTAGTTTTTTCTCTTTTTGCCCTTTTTTTGTTTTTAAGATTTGGGATTTCAATTAGGACAATCATGCCTGCAGAAGAAGGAGTGGGGGAAAAAAGATTAAAAGAAATTGTTTGTTTTAACACTTCATTAGTTTCTGATATTAGATTAAAGCAAATTAACGGGGGTCCAGCTTAACATTTTCACAACAACAATAACAACAACAACAAAAGGAATTTAAGTAAAATATGTTTCATATTAATTTTACTGTGCGTGTTCAAAGATTTATCTGGTTAATTTGTACTACAGAGTTGCTAAAGTTCTCTGCTGACAGTTAACACGAGGCGGGAGACTTGCAGTTTCAAAATTAAATTAATTTTGTAGATATATTTTTCGACTTCTTGTTTTTAACTTCCCCTCAGACAAATAAAAGATTTAAAAAAATCGGGATTTTATTGGTTTTATCGAGTTCAAGGTCTTGGGAAGCTTCCCTGCTTAATTCTGAGAGCACGTCACGATTTTGGTATGTATGTGTTTGTAAGTGTTTGTGTGTATGTATTTGAGGGTGTAAGTATCCGAACCACTAATAACTTTTGAAAGGCTTAACCGAACCAAAATAATTTAGAAGCTTTTGCAGCGATTGTTTTTTGGACCGATTTCAACCGGTAGATTCTGAGATATTTAAAAAAAAACTTGAAAAAGTTGAATTTTTCAAACAAATTTTTTCAATAACTTTTAAACGCCTTCATCCATCGATAAAGTCGTTAAATCAACATTGAAATTAAAAACACCACGTTGATCGCAGCAAACCGGGTCAATTATCGGTTAAACCGTTCGTGAGATATCCTGAACGAAAGATTTTGAAAAAAGTGATTTTTTTGAAACTCCCAAATTATATATCTGATCAGTTATTCTTCTTTGTTCTTTTATAGCTAGCGAAAACTACTTGAATCAGCGCCTAGTCCGGGTATACATTGTGCGATTTTTATGGCTGCAATTCTTGAGTTTATAGTGAGAAGGAGCAAAAGAGGAATAGACCTGATATATATATTTCTATTTCATCAGTCTCACACAAACTAAGAATTGCAGCGACAAAAGTCGCACAATGTAAACTGAGGCTTAACATTTAGAAATCGATTTATTTAAAAATTAAAACAGCAGCGTTTTAGCTCGAAGAGCTCAGAAGCTTGGAATAGCCCAACAACGAGGTAGCGATCGTTTTACTATTCAAATTAGCGGGAAGTTACTGGGACTACCTCTAGGGTTAAGCCTTTTCCAAATTTTAATTCATTTAGAATCAAAATGTTTCAGAAAACTTTTTTTATAATCACCAAAAATGAAATCTAAAATTAAATGGACTTCGTTAATCAGGTGGTCAAATATTACCATCTATAGGGTATCCAAAACTCTGTGGCTCTCAGTTGGCAGCATTGAGACTAAGCAGCTTCTATGTATTAGCAAGAAGTTACTGGCAGCTCCTGGTAGGGCTCATGACGAAGCACTGTGCGACCGAGAACATGTCGGATCACTGCCCCACGATGGTCGCCGAGGGAGCTACTTTGACGAAGAAGAAGGGGAGTCAGTACATCATATTGGCTGTTACTGTCCGACCCTGCTGGAGCTTAGGGGTAGACATCTCGGCTTTCATTTCCTTCAGAATCTTGACTGTCTTAGAGAGGCACTACAGACTGCACTGACAGGCTTTGGGTACTACATTCGGAACGATTGTGTAGGGTGTAGTCCGTTGGGCATCACAACGAAACTTTTTTGGCCTCGAAATGGTATATCCGGAAACACCTCTCAAATTAACCTAAAATTTCTTAGCGGGAAGTTGAAGGAGTGTCCTTTTTAGACTCAACTGTTTTATTTTTTAAATTAGCATTTTTATTTATTTAAAATTCAAGTTTTTGCATTAAGACTGGATGGATTTCGAAGACGCTACGCCATGGCGAAACTTATACTTTTTTTAATTGAGCTAACCTAAGGCTCAGAGAGAAATTCCAACATTCTACGAGCACTCTTTATATATTTGCCAAACATTATATGAACAAATCCCACTGTGCGCCATCTCGTCAGCGTTTGTGGTTCAATTTGCCAAATTTTCAAAATGGTGCCAGTGGGAAGGAATATTTTAAACACTCCTCTAATAATAAGAATTCGAATCTAATAAAAAATCTCTTAAATAAAAAAATAATTGAGTCTGAATTTTAATAAAAGTAATTCTCAATCCTTTAGATCGCATAATAAATTATAAAATAATAATTGACAATATAAAATGTGTGGGGGCTCCTTCCAGGTGGCACATATTTTATTTGGAATTTCTGTTAATGACTGGTTGGCTGAGTGAATGATTATTTTAATTTTAATATTTTAAAAAGAAAATCATAAACAAAAGAAATTGATACGAATTGATACTTCGCCATCAACTCAGTCATTCATAATAAGTCTGCAGTTGGTAAGATAATTTTGCTTTTCATTTTAATTTAATTAAATTCACCATACAAGACTTTGAGTCTGACCCTTTTGTTTCAATTATTCAATAAGGGGAGAGTTACAGTGGAATCCTCAAGTTTCGAAATGAATTTTTGGTTTGTGTTATTCCCAAACAATTGACTGAATTTGATGTTATTTATTCTTTAAGGAATATAAAACCAAAAAAAAAGTAAAAATAACTCTGCCCAACCATCGAGATTTGACTGTGGAATTTACAACAGGTAAATGGTTAAAGTGAAGAAGCAAAAACACTCCCGGTCAGGTAATAAGTGAACTGAAACAATAAGAATTAACGAAAATGAAGGCATAATAAAAACCAAAAAGGAAAAAAAAAATAAAAGAACGTGTATGAAACACGTCGATCTGGGGAATTCATTGAGAGATTCAAATACGAGAAAAGACGGAATGAAAGAGACAAAAAAGCAATTTAAACGGAATAAATCCCAACCAAACAACGTGCAACATGCAACCAAACACGCTCGCTAACGACTCGGCTGCCATCAATAACAACAGATTAAAAATATCTTTCAAGAGGGTTGTTTGTCTGTCCCAAACAAAAGACAGATGTAACTGGTCTTTAGTCCGCAACCGGTGACAGAGAGCGCACACATAAAGAAGAGTCGAAGGGAAAGACAGCAGCGGCAACAGCTGTTTCATTTGAAAAACAACATTAAATCTTTAATTATAAATTGTGTGAGTGTTTGATGTTCAAGCGAAGGCAAATATAATAGGAATAAGAATATGAAACGCGATTTCTTTAGAAACTGGAAAACATGTGCAGCAGACAATATCCTTTTGCCTGCTGGTTTGAGAGTCTTCAAATCTCGTTAGAGCAGGGCCCAGAACAATCGTTGCTTTCATTAACAGGAAAGCCAACAGCTGGAATTATAAGATCTGAAATGAAATTTCCTTTTTCCTTTTCGATTTCAGCTTACGAAAAAGCACATGTTTCGGGGTTTAGGAAACCCTTTTTTATGCTGCTGCAACATGTGAAATTTTTATTATTGAACAGCAGCTTTTCTTTTATTATTTTATAGTTTAACTTCTATAAATTGACGGGGGATTTATTTAGAAATAAACTTAAAAAAAAATAAAGAGACGATTAAAAGAATTAAGAGATCCTTAAAAAGGATCTCAAGCCCGTCTTAATGCCAATTTTGATGAGGATTCGCTATTTGAGCAACAATATTTCTTTAACATATGGGTCGTTCCATATCAAATCGACCAGGAGTTGAACACAACCTCTTTTGATTTGGAGGACACTTCGGTCAGAGGAAGTCTTTTGTTTTATTTAATATTTAATCCAACGGATAAAAATTTATACAATATCTTTTTTGCTAAGATTCAAAATTTAATTATGACGCAAAATTTTTCGAGTCCTTCAGTTTATTTTTTCAGTATCTTAAAAACCATCTCATACACAAAATTTATTTTTAGGTTATTTTAAAGAGACCACTTGGGTCTTTAGAATACCACACGAAAATTTATATTTTCTGCACAAACGTCATATCTGCAAAGTTTTCGAATTCTGAAAATTGAAATGAATGAATATATATTTTTGGGCAGAATAAGTTGTTGTAAATGTTTTTTAAGTCCTGAAATCAATTTTAATATATAATTTAAAAAACAAAAATTTTTAATTTTTAAAAATCGGAAAGCTATAAAACGACATTTTATCAGATCTCCACATTTTGAGGTGCTGGGAAGTTTCCCTGACTAATTTCGAGAACCCTTCATTGTTGTCTGTTTATTTGTGCGTGTATATGACAGTATTTATGTGTATGTGTATGTGTTTGTTATTAAAACGTTCGAACGTTTAATTCGAATTAAACCAAACAGTTGCCATTTGAAAGAATATTCGTGAACTTAGAGTTTCTGTGAACTCAAACCGATTCGAACCGGTAAATTTCGAAATAATGTCAAAAATCAAAGAAACAAGAAACATTTGAAAGTAGATATTTTTAAGAATAAATATCATAGCAAACATACCGATCGATTCCACAAATTAATTTTGACATTTCTAAACCATATCGATCGTCACAAACCGGGTGAAAATCGGTTAATCCGTTCGAGAATTATTATGAGAGAAACAATTCGAAAAAAGAGTTTATTTTTAACTCCGAAATTATATATCTGATCGGTAAGTGTTCTCGCTTCTTTTACAATAATTGAAATTAGCATCGATTGGGAATCGGTTGATTTGAAAATTAAAATTAAATTTAAAATTAAAATGCGATAGTTTTCCGATTAGAAGGAAGTTACAGGGATGGCCTTCATTGTCTATCATTTTTCTATATAATTTATTTAAAACTTTCAATTAAATAAGTTGTCAGCGGGTGCTTCTTTTATATTATCAAGCGGTTTGATAGAGAACAAAATTTATCCAGCGATTTTCTAATACACTCTCGCCTGTGAAACTAAAGTTGATTAAACGAAAATTGAAGTGTGTAACCAACCCCAGATTTTAATTGACTCAATTAAGTCTTATTTATTTTATTATAATTTATTTTGTCATACAATTATTAATGACATGCAATCAGTCATTTCGAAATTGTTATATTATTTAGTCCTTATCCCATAGTGCATGAGGACTTATTAAAAATTCCAACAATTAAAATCTTTCAATAACACACGAGTTAAAGTATATTTTTCATTTTCTTCGATAAAGAAAATCTATCCTTTTTGCATGTTGAAACAACTTGAAAATAATTTTATTCTGCTTAAAACTGAAGCGAAAATGGTCATAAATTTACCGCAGCAGTTTGTCTTTTCATGTACAGAAATTTTAATGAATTATTTGTTTTTAAGACAAAATAAAGGAATTTATTAAATTAAAATGTTGCTTTTGTAGAGCTTTTCGCAGGACTGTTGCGAAATAAATTGTATGAATTGTTGAAGTATTTATTTTCGTAAATTTAATTAAAAATGCAATCGAAAAGAGAGAAAAGGAAAAGGAAATTAAAGCGGAAACGTTAAAGATCGTCAGAGAAGTGGCTGATTTTTTTGTACGAAGGGGAGCTGTGGGATTTTATTAAAAGTCTTTTTTATTTTTTTATTTAAATTTATCAATTTGTGCGTCCCTTTCTACGGGTATCGTAATATTTTGGCCTCCTTTTTAACTTTTTTTTTAATTATAAAAGTTTTTTCTTTTGCTGTAAAACTTTTTATATGTTGAATGGGGCGTTTTGCATTTCTTGTGGCGATATATATATAAGGAAAACTTATAAACTCATGAATCATTGTCGCCTAGCCCAAACCACTCAGCACAGAAGGTTTAAATTTGTCTATGGTTTACTCTTCCAAACATGTATAGAACAGCTCCACTAAAAAAGTACTTTTTGAATTTCTATTGCGAAGGGGGTACAAAGGGTAAAATCGGTAATTTTATGTCCCAGAAACTACAGTAGATAAAGAAACTAACAAAATAAAAAAAACCTGCAGATAATGCTTAGAAATAAATAAAAACACGTTCGGTACTTCTTAGATAGATAGACTTTTAGGAGACAAAAGTTGGTACTAATTAAATTAAGTACTTTTTTGTACGATTGCAAATATTAGAAATCGTTCCAGGCTATTTGCGTTCATTTTCTGCTAATAAATATTTTTACATTGTACTTCTGAAAATTCGCTTAAATATAATATAAACGCATTTGGTACTTTTGCGATAGAAAAACTTTTAGGAGACTAAAACTCGTACTAATCAAATTTAGTAGTCTTTTGCACTATTGCAAATCATTTCAGCCTGTCTAATTTATTCGAAAATTCGCTTAAATATAATACAAAACAAGTTTGGTACTTTTTCGATGATATGAACCTTTAGAGGCCTAAAATTTGTACCAATTAAATTTAGTACTTTTTTACACTTGATAAATCTTCTAAACTATTACAAGTATTACAAATGATTTTAAGGCGATTTTAACATATTCAATTATGTCGAATCTGTTTTGGTACTTTTTGAGAATTTGCAAATATAAGGCATAAAATCTTGCCCATTTTCGGACATTTTTTTTTTTTTGTTAACTACAAAGTACTTGCTTACAGACATGATCTCTACTGCTCAATAACACCTAAAAGAAATATTCGGAAATCCGATATTGAAGGTGAGAAAGGGGGTAAAAAGGGTAAACTCGGTACTTTTATATTTCGGAAAAGACGATAAATGGATAGAGAATTTCAAAAGCATACAATAATGCTTAGAATTGTTCAAAATGCGTTTGGGATTTCTTTCAAAATATTCACTTTTAAGGGGTAAAAAACTGTACAAACTAAATTTGGTACTTTTTTTTTTGTTGCTCTCCATACGTTATCTAAACTTTGGTAAATAGCAGAAATCATTTCAGCGCGTTTTATTACTATATTTTTACTTATTTTAATTTAATTGAAATTTCTTATTTACTTTTTTTTTGTAAAAATTTTTATTGGTACTTTTTGAAAATTCGCAGTTATAAAGGATGAAAGCGTACCCTCTTTTCGACATTAGTTCTTTAATAATAGTGTTTAAGCATCCATAAATTTAAAACAATTTCCTTTTTCTATTCCCCAATAGTTTATAAAAGTAATTTTCCAAAATTTGATTGCTAAAGGGAGAAAGGGGGCAAAAAAGGGTAAATATTAGTATTTTTATATTTGAGAAACTATAAAAGATATTCTTAAAATTCTAAAGGCATGTAAGCAATGCTAATAAATAGTTCAACATGAGTTTGGTATCTTTTTAATAAAATGTACGTTTAGGGGATAAAAAGAATAAACACTATCTGTGGTACTTTTTTCACACTCCGTACAATTTCTAATATATACCACTTAAAAGAAAGCTTCGTAGCTAATTTCATTATTCTAAAAAATTCCTACTATAAGGTACCAATTTTTAAAAATCCCAAACTGTAAAGGGTAAAATATTACCCGTGTTTGGTACTTTTTTGTATACTCTGTTGTACTTTTTTGATATATAGTTTGGAAAAAAGTACTTTCTTAAGATATACTCTTTCAAAAAGGTGGTTTTAAGATGCGAATAATTTTTCAAAAGAGTTTGGATTTGTGCAGAAGGTACTTTTTATGAACCAGTACAAGTCGCACAGGACGAACAGAATTTTTAGCGGCTTTCTTACGCTAACGAAGTAGCGGGCAATACGCTTGATACTTTACAAAAAGAGGAAGCAAAGTTATGAGTTAATTTACAATTCTGAATAAAAATAAAATCAAAATTAAATATTTTATTTTTGTATTAATAATTATTAAAACTTTACAATAGTTGTATCCTTTTCTGACAGTTCTTTGTGGCCGTTGTTACTTTTTCCCAGTACGAAAAAGTGTCATTTAAGTTAATGTAGTGACATAAAATTTAAAAGCAAATATTTTTGATTAAACCTGAACCATTTTAAGCACTCACAATAATATTTTAACAAAAATGCAAAAAACAATGCCTGATAAGAAGTGTTTTGGGGGAGAGGAGGGGCTCATTATGAAGAATATATTAAAAGCCAACAACATGAAATTGTTCATTCCTCTCAAATGAACACGATACACAACAACAAAAAGTATTCTTATTAACAGGAATGTTTTTTTTTAACAGGAGTAATAAGCAGGAGTAGGGTCGATGTCTTGTTTCTTGAATAGCGCCACATTATTTTTTCTGTAACTTGATCGGATTGAGAAAATATTTGACGTAATAGTTGGACGCTTGTAGTAACGCAAATCGGACTAAGAAGTTGAAATTAAATTTAGAAGTGACTTCAAAACAAAACTGAATAAAAATAAAAGAGTTTTTGTAAAAAAAAAGCGTCGGAGGCTCAGTATACGAAAAAGAGGGCACAAAGCGCGCACTCTTTTTTTTCCCACAATCAAAGATTCTTCTGCTGCTTGTCCAAAAATTTGCATGAAATTTGTGGGAATCAATTAATTTTAAGTTGAACTATTTAAGCCGAAAGTCCCTTTTTTGTGTTGCATTTCGAAACTTTTAACCATTTTAAACCAATTAAATTTTTTTCCCATCTTTTTTTATTTTTCTTGTTTATATTTTTTTGTTCAGCATCTAAAAACAAGCAAAACTTTTACTTATCATTTTCGCATTTTCATTTTTCCATCTCCATTGACTTTTGTAACGAGATTTGGGATTTTTTCAATTCAACTTTTCTATTCCATCTGAATATCTCTTTTTTTTTCCTGTCAGCGACCATTTATAACAAAATTGCGCTGCAACGTGAAACGTTCATTCAGTTCTTTAAAAAAAACAATTTTTTTTTGTGTTTAGCGAAACTAAACAATCTGCTGAAAAGCCATTCAAATACCCTACAGTCAAAGATGAAATGAAACAGATTTTTTTCTCTTTTTTTTTGGGAAGCATGTGCAGACATGCACTGCCGAATTTAATCCAGATTTTCAAATGAACTTTTCCATTTTTGCGCGTCAATATGCCGGAAAAAAATATAAGACACGACAAAAGTTATTTTGTCGTTGCCTCAGACAGCATGTGAAGCTGATGTGTTGAAGCCTTTTCTCTTTGAATTAAGGAAGACACAGGGTGGCTTAAAATGACAGGAGAGGTTTGAGTTCGATAACTTATTATTTGAAACGTAAAGGTTTGATGTTCTTAAATTTCTATTCATAAATTTTGATTTCAAATATAATTATTTGGTCTTTTTAAAATTTTATATATAAGGTGTTTTTTATAGAGTGATACAACTTTGAGTTGGCATCACTGCTTTATTTGACCACCCATTTAACAGCTGATAGTTGCTTTTTGTTTAATTTGCTTTGACATTTTATTATAAATCGACTTACACCAGAGCAACGCGTGCAAATTGTGGAAATTTTTAATCAAAATTATGCTTCTGTTCGTCCAACTTATCCTGCACTTCGTCCATTCAAAATTTTATTTTCCGATGAAGCCCATTTTTGGTTGAATGGGGGTACATAAATAAACAGAATTGTCTCACATTTGGAGTGACGAGAATCCACAAGCTTTTTTCGAACATCCACAGAAAATTACTGTTTGGTGCGCTTTATGGGCTGGCGGAGTCATTGGCCCATAAGTCTTCAAAAACGATGATGGTCTGAATGTTACTGTTTGTGAAAATTGGTGTTACAGATTGCGGCTGGTGCGCGCCAGCCGTGGGGGCCACATGGCGGAAATTATATTTAGACATTAATGTCATAAGATTGTCTATCAAACAAAGGCCAATTCATTGATATCAAAAATATATTATTATGTTTTATTATGACTTAAACTTGTATCACTCTATAAAAAACACCCTTCAGTATCCGATTAACACTTTCCCTGGACAAAAAGCAAAGACACAAACCGCACTTAACGGGCACTGTTTAATGAAGCCACATCACCGCATTGAATATCAATCGAGATCTATATATTGGTATCAAAGATATATTACTATATTTTATTATGATTTACACTTGTATCACTCTATAAAAACCACCCTTTATTAATAAGGAAAATTTTAAATATAATTATAATAAATTGTATCTTCTAACTCGTGGCTTTTTTTTTCAAAACATGTTCCATAAATTTCCTACTTTTAGTTGCTGGACGGTTGTAGGCTGACTTATATAGACCTTTTCTTTAAATAAACTTAACGGCAGCAGTCTGAAGCTGTTGAGTCCGCTAAACTCGAAGGTGAACTAAAATCGTTTGTATGTGGAATAATTCGTTTATCAAGGATATCCCTTAAAAACGCCACTTTATTCCCCCCGCTGTGTGCTTTTACTCCCTCCTATCGGAGTCATGCTTGTCAAATTAAACTGCGAGTATAAGTAAACGAACTCCACCGATCGAAATGGTTCCGTAAAAGCCAATCAGCTATTTCTTAAATATGATCTATTAAACGTTTATAACCAGCCTTATTCCGGTTGGCGCTTTTCGCCTACATATAAGACAATTTGTAATAGATTGAAGACATAACACTGAATTTCCCTTTAATCTATTGAAAGTTGTCAAACCGTAAGTCAAAAACGCCAACCGTAATCAGGCCAACATCTGCAGTAGAACACTTGCAGTTCGGCTTTGAGGCTGGAAAATTTACTCCATTCAAATCGTAGCAATTTCTTATTGTTTCCTGATGGGGGAAAAACGCTGCATTTTATTATTTCAAAAATATATATATTTTCTCTCTGATAGGCAACATGCACGTGCTGTGGGTTATTATAATCGATGGCAACGATATCAAACAAAAACACGATGAACATGAAAACGGCGGATATTTTTACAATTTTAAATTATTCTGTTGCTTGTTTTGTTGCAGCAGCAGAGAAAAAAAAATATTTCCACGAAAAATAAAGCCAGAAAATTCGTTATTTGATTCGGGGAAAATCATTTTCTAAAACAAAATGTTTTTCATATTTTCTCGCCCGAGAAAATATCAAGATAAATTTCACAGTTAAAATAAACAACGATTTTATTTTTTAACAAATAAAAAGCTTTAAATTTAAAGGATTATTTTAAATGCACTTCAACAAACAGCTGATTTTTATTTTTTTTATTTTTTTTAAATCATCAGTTTGGGGAAGATTAAAATTTCAGAGAAAATCTTCAACAATAATTAGCAGCTGTTCTATTAAGTCTTCTTCAAGCACATTTACGAATTAAAGTTCTTCACTTGGGACCCCTTTAAGGCGGTTGGAAAGCAGGTGTTTTAAAAAGATTTGTTACTAGTAAATAATCAAAGAAGAAGAAGAAGAAGAAGAAAAAGAAGAAGCAAAAGAAGAAAGAGAAAGGAAAAAGCTTAAACTCGCATAATAACAATGAAAAAGCAGAATTTGTTAAAAAGGAAAAGAAAAGCGAAATAAACAGTAAAATAGTCAAGAACGAAAAGTACAACCTGAGGCCCCCTAATGCAGAAAAAAGCAGAAATAATAAATTTCAATACTAGAAACTACAATTAATTTAGTGTGAAAATCGCTTTCTTATGGCACTAGATTTATTTTTTAATATCTTCTTTTATATCATTTTTGATCCCAGCAAAAAGTAATTTGAATTGAAAGCTTTTAATTACAATAACAAAAGATTTGTAATTGAGTGCATAATCAATTAAGAAGACTTCATTTTAATTACATAATTCAGTTAAACATCTTCTGTTTTTAATATTCTCAGACATGCCTGAGCATGTTTTTTTGAATGTCAAAATCAGTATAATTTACATTCAAGATATTTTTTAAAGCAAAACTCACTTTATGATGACTTTATAAAGTTATCAGCAGCGATATTATTAAACAACACAAAAATATAGCTGATCGTATAGCGAAGCTATTTGAATATCTGTGGCCCCAAATGTTGCACAACACGGCCTGAGAAACCCTAGAGAAATTCTTTACATGTAAATATTTTTACATTTGTGTGACTAAATATATTCCGAAAATTTAACAACATGCAATAGAGCTTGACTATTTGGTATTATACAGGGTGCTTTTTAAAGAGGTGCAAAACTTTAAGCTGACAATACTTGTCAGTGGTCAAGTGATTTATTTTCGAGTTGGTTTCAATGCGAGTACACTGACGCCTGGGCACCGTTTGGTAATTGTGAAAATTAGTTTTGAAAAGTTATAGTTCCGTTAAAAATTTTTATCGTGCAATGCGTCCATTTTACGATCAGAGAATGCTCAAGTTTACGTCAGTACCTGCCTTTGGGCCTTACCGGACAGTGCTCCCAAGTACTCGAGGGAAATTAGGTGTTCAGCACCACTCCTGTCACCCTCAGGGGCACCACAGGTGTTCGGGCGTATCTTAAACACTTGTTGCATCCGAGAACTTGCTTGTCGTCAGAACCAAGAGGAAGCAAGAGTCGAAGTCATAAGACTTATCCCTCCTGACACTCCCAGCACCAATAACACACCACTCCTTCCATAACGTCTGCCGATTCGCAGCAGCCCATAAATTGTACCATCAGCTGGGCCGAAGTCCCAACATACCACCAATATATCGGAACATTAACCCTTATCTATCATTTCTCCCAGCGACACTTGGTATCAAACCACAACCACCACGTGGACTCATTGAAGAGACCTCAACCAACATCTGGCCACAGAATCAACCGAAGTCTCATCTGTGGGGCTCAATCAGATCCCATGTCACCAGTGTAAGGAAACTGGTTAGGCCGCGCAGGTCAAAGCAATGTAGGTTTGTAACCTGTCTTTCTTATCTTTTCCCCAGAAAGCACTGCAACAAGGCGTTACGACTGACCAAGTTGTCTATTGTGCCCCCTGGGGGAATTTCACGATCAATCAAATCGTCCATTAGCGCAATTAATTCGATTAACTACTGAACGTTGTCGTTTACCCTAAAAGGTAATTCGAATTCACAGAGACGTCGTGCAGGGCGTGCGGAAAAAGTCACTGCTGCTGTAGAGCGTTGCGTAGAGGAACACCCGAATCTGTCTGTCCGTCATCGTGCTTAGGAATTGATTATGAGTCTTTATGGAAGATTTCACGAAAAGATCGTGGTTCGAGTGCTCACAAAATTCAGCTCCAGCTACAATTTTTGCCACTCGATCGCATAGATTCACTGAAGGGGCTCAAGATTCCTTTTGATCCCGATTTTCACGAGCAAAATTTATTTAGCGTTAAGGATCGTTCGTGGGAAAAGTCTGATTTGTTTTGGACTTATGGCTTTCAAAATTAGCGGAAAGTAGCAGGGTTGTCTTCTAGGGTTAACATATTTCCACATTTTTTACACCTTTCAAAAGCTTCACTTGCATGTTTGTTTTTATTCAAACCTACTTTTTATTGTGCTTCCACTCGTTACTCATACGTCACACTGGACTCGTAAAAGCTCATGTTCTTATCTTTTCATGACGTGCAAGTATTGTTGCACGTTTTCGACGCACAGAAACTAAGATATACAAAATAGAGTTTTAAAAAACTAAAAAACATACTTTTCAAGAAAATCGAACTAAAAGTTAAAAATAAATTTGAAATTTAGTTTTGAAAATTTTTAAATAATAAAAATTTTTAAGGGCAGTTCCATAGAGACATCTTGCAGCAAACAATCGCTGCTACAATTTAAATTATTTCAAGAGTATTGACAAGAAAAAATTCTTCTTCTTTAATATCCTGTCAATTTCATTTAAAGTTTGTCAGGAAGATGAGGTCCATAATTCATTTCCTTTTTGCTGCTCTGAAAGTTGTTACAAAATTCTCCTGCCACGGCATTCCATCATCAATAAATACTCGGCATTTAAAGAAATGTTGACACACACATTTTTCTTTCTTTTCCTAAATGTTTATTCATTTTCTTCTTCTTTTTTTGTCAATATCCGTATCCCTTGTAAACACTTGACTATTATTTCCTGCAGGCATTTTTCCGTCTGTTGCAGGTACGCTGCCAAGATTGATTTGCCAACGATACGCTCGTAATAGTTAACAAATAATTTCTTGTTGATTTGAAAGGAGACTCAGAAATGGCAGAATGGCAGACACAAAGTGAACAAAAATTTATATTAAAATCAGTCATCGATTAAACAGATGCAAAACGCAAACAACAGCTCTTTTGCATACGTTGTTGCAAACGAACGATGGCAGGCATTCAGATGTTTTACTGGTTTCAAAAACGTTGATTCATCGCGGCTACATATTCCTCCTCTTCTACTTCGTCTTCCTCTTCTGTTTTGTTTATTTCCAGCTGAATTTTTAATAAAAAAAAGTAACGAAAAGCAAAAATGCTAAAGGAAGCCGTGTTCAGTGTATTAAAGGAAAACACCTTTTGCTTCCTTTTGAATGTCGAGTGTGCGAGTAACAGAGAAAAAATTAAAAAAATAAACTGGAGGCCATTTTTACAACTTCAGGTTAAATAAAAGTAGGATTTGCTTGGATGTATAAAAAGTCGTGGATTGTTGCGATTTGAATTAAATCTCAAGTGAATGGTATCATGAAGGGAGATTCAACCGATCCGTTGAGTTAAATCAATATTTAAGTAATTGAAATTGTGGAAAATGGTCGAACCTTAAATCCATCTCTGTAACTTCCGACTAATTTCAACCGTAGATCTATCGCAACCTGATTTTTATTCTTTTCCGTCCTTTTGAACTCTTCAAACTAAAACACAATTATTTTAAACCTCTTTAATTTTAATTATGTGCTGATCCTTTTTTCCCAAAATTTTACTAAAAGATTTAAAGTGATCAATTAAGGGGGTTCAGATACTTCCTACGCGCATTCCACTGGGGCTAATGCTGATCATCAGGGAATCTTTACCCAACATTTCTTAGAATTTTAAATTTCAAATCAACCGATTCCCACGTGGTTAGTGGTGGTTGTTGTTGGTTTTAAATTACTGTAAAAGAAGCGAGAATTTTAGCCAATCGGATATATAATTTCGGAGTTAAAACAATCTCTTTTGTCGAAGTTTTTCTTTCATTATAATTCTCGAGCGGATTAACCGATTCCTAGCCCATTTGCGATGATAAAAGAGATTTTGAAAATGTTAGGAGCCGACTAGTTTGTGCATCGATCGGTAAAAGCGCTGAAATTTTTTTTCTGAAAAAGAAACTTTGAAAAAGTGAAAGTTTTTTTTGTGATATCTTCATATTTACCGGTTCGAATCGGTTCAAATTCTCCGGAAATCTTAGTTTAGCCAGTTTAGTTCCACTCTGTTCAGATTCTTAAGCGTCACATATTTACACGCACAAAAAAAGCCATTCACCAACTCACATACATACACACATACATACAGGAAACCTTCATTGCATCTCAAAATGGGGAGATCTGATGAGAACTCGAACGAGTTAAAATTAATAATTTCCCGAATTTATAAAGTTTTGAATTTTTCTAGCGGAAATTAGTTTCTTCAACTTTAATTATGTGCTGTTCCTTTTTTCCCCAAATCTTACTAAAAAATTCAATTAATTTCTTTGAAAAAAACTTACGATTTTATAGTAAATCAAACTAAAAGTTTATAAATAAAATTTTGTTTAAATTTATTTAAAGAAAAAATGATATCCGGACATCAGCTCTTCACATTATTTTCTTTTTTTTTCATACCCTTCACAAAAAAGTGAAAAGGATTCAGTGTGTAATTTCTTCGATATTAAGATGGGATCCCATAAACTCTGGATTCTGATGAATAGCGAAGACGATTGAGCGATGTCCGTCTGTCTGTACGTGGTTTCCCAAGCCCCCAGCAGAGTCAGAGATTGTGTTCTTAAACTGATCGATTGGAAATGAACTTAAATAGAGTGGTATTGAAAAAATACGAAATATAGCTCCAGAGCTGGGATGCTTACACCTATTTCTCGAGTCAAAATTAATTCAAAAAATCAATTATTATTTGATGGTTTGTAAATTGAATATATTTCATGCATTGGGAGGCCTCAATTGTCTTTTAAAAACTAATATAAATAAAGAAAGTTTTCCAGGGATGGGAAATTAAAAGTTTTTTTTGCACTTTCATTATTTTGTAGTACAAGTTATAGTTAAAATATTTAAAAGTTTTAAGTTTTTCTTAAATAAAACCGCTTTAGACATCATGAAGATTTGCATTGGAAAAAAATATATATAAAAAAATTAGAATTTTGTTTCCAGGGGTGGGAAATTGATTTGTTTTTCGTGCATGAAAATAACCAAAAAGGCAACTGAGGTTTTTTTTGCTTACTAAAACTATTTTATTACTTTGGAAGAACGAAATTGGTAGTTAAAAATATATGTAACGCCAGACGTACGTTGGTGAAGGGTATATAAGATTCGTTACAGCCGAATATAGCACTTTTACTTGTTTAATTTTTTTACATTGAAAATAATTTTTGCACTTTTTAGTTCAGTTTTTTTTTTAACTTTTATAATAAAAGGGTTTTGTTTCTTATTTTAAATTTAATTAAGATATTACAAGTTAAGAATCGTGTTATAATGCTTAGATGTCGATACATTTCCGAATATATCATGACTTTCTGAACGGATGTATCACGACTTTTGTTCCATAAAAATTTAACTGAATTCAAAGTGTTGCAAAAGATATACGTCCAAAAAAATATTTATTTTATATCACACAATCATCCTGCATCCTCCTTGTCGTCCTTAGAGTCCCTTATACATAATCAAAAGTTCAGACTTTCTTTTGAGTAATTTTTTTAGTTTGTATATGAAATCAAAAATATATTAACTCGTTAATATTGACTTTATTATTAGCCAATTAAACCGAAACCCTAATTAACGAAAAAAAAACACTTTCAATTGCATAGAAACCCTATTAAATAAAAGTCTATTTAAATGTGAATGCATTTCGGCAATGAATTGTCCCCTTTTTCCCGCATGCATTTATTAAATTGTATCTCTGATTTTGATTTTCTCTTTCAAGTTCCTGCTGCTTCCAACACCCCTCCCTCTACCAGCTGCTACATTTTGATTAACTGTCTCGCATCTATCGTGAGATGCAAAAGAAAAGGAAAAAAAAAGACGGAAGTATTTAAACAGGACATGATAACAGTTATTGCAATTACCCCAACTGAGTTTGTTGTTATTGTTTTCTACCTGTTCACCTGCGGGTAGAAATAAGTCGGCACTCTGGAGTTTTTTCATCTTATATTTTACCTGTTTGTTGAAAGCACACGGCAAAAATAATGCATAAATCAACAGGATAAACAAATAAACGAGAAAAAAATTTTAACAAAAATTAAACAGAAAAAAAAATAAAAATAAATGAAATAAAAGGAAATGTATTCATGAACTACTCGCAGCATCAGAATATAAATTTATCTTGGCTCCGCAATCTGCTCTGCACTGAAATTGAAGAAAACCAGCCGTCTGTTGCAACTGCCAGGATTTGCATGAGCGTCTGTCTGTTTTCCACATCTGCACGTACGTATTTACGTATTCATATAAATGCCTGAATGAGTTTTCAAAATATTTATATATGCCTGCGGTCCTTCCAATCTGTCAAGCTGTTTAATGTTGTCCACAACAAGAGCAACAACAACAGCAACAACAACAACAACTCAAAATAAACAAGTTTTTCTTTCTTTTCTTATTGTGAAAACTCTAGATTTTTCTTTTTATTTAATTTGAAATAAGAGGGTCATTTATGTGGCATCGTTGATAGTTCTCATGCAAGAATTATAAATTTTTTCTGTCTTGATGTCCTCTTTCGTGAAGGGAGGGGTTAGAGGGACAACTTCTTTTTTCTCTTATATTAGATTAGCTGAATCTTTATGCTGGATTATTGATTTTTATTGCACAATTTTGCTATTAAAAATCATTCTCAAGCTTATGATATAAAACCTGCTCAAAATCACATCTAAAATCATGTTGAACTTGTCATTACGGCAACTGATTATGAACACAAGCTGTCATTTTTAATTCCAAGTATTTTTTGTCGCTCTGTTTATTAATATATTAAATTCAATATGATTAAATTATAGGCTAATTGTTCCAAAAGTTTTTTGAAGTGCAGAATAAATATTCCAACTGATAAGGAAAAATCAACGGCGGATTCTGTCAATTCAAAAGTGCTTAGCAGAGCAGAACAGCTATTTTTGAAGGACGCTGCACTTTAAAATTCATAAAAAGCGAAATTTTACTAGACGAAGCTTATTTAATTCCAGGACAAATACCGAGCAATTAAGTATAATAATGAAAAATAATATCAACAAGTAAATGCGCTATATTCGACTGTAACGAATCTTATATACCCTTCACCAACGTACGTTTGGCGTTACATATATTTTTAAGTACCAATTTTGTTCTTCTTCAGTTATAAAATTGTTTTAGTTGCCAAAAAGAAGACAGTTGCCTTCTTGGTTACTTTTATGAATGCAAAAAAAAATCAATTTCCCACCCCTGGAAACGAAATATATTTTTAATTTTTTTTTTATCAATGCAAATCTGCATTATGTATCAAGAGGTTTAAAATAGTTTGAGTTAGTAAAAACCACGTCTGTTGCCTTTTTGATTACTTTTATGAATGCAAACAAATCAATTTTCCACCCCTGGAAACGAAATTTTAATTTTTCTTAAATATTTTTTAACAATGCAAATCTTCATGATGTATAAAGCGGTTTTATTTAAGAAAAACTTAATATATTTAAACAGTTTAGTTGTTACATGTACCACAAAATATTGAATGTGCCAAGAAAATTTTTAATTTCCCATCCCTGGAATTTTTTTTTTGTTATTATAGACAATTAAGGCTTTCCAAAACATGAAACTGTTTGAATTTATAAACAAACAAGAAATTAATTATTTTTGGCATTAATTTTGCTTCGAGAAATAGGTGTAGGACTCCCAGCTCTGGCACCATATATCGGATTTTTATGTGCCACTCTATTTAAGTTCATTTCTAATCCATCGGTCTAAGAACGCAATCTTTGGCTGTTCTGGGAGCTTGGGAAACCACGTATAGACAGACGGACAGATGGAAAGACGGATATCGCTCAATCGCCATCGCTACTCATAAGAATCGAGAATATTTATATTGTTTATGGGGTCCCATATTAATATCGAAGAAATTACACACGGAATGGCAAACCGATACCTTCACTTTTCTTGTGAAGAGTATGAAAAGGACAAACAAGGATTTATAAATAACAGGCAGTCGTTAATATAAAACTTAATCCGATAATGAAATGAAATATGATTTGCAAACAACTAAAAGAATTGTGTTCTGATTAGGAAAATTGAATTTCCTCTTGTGTTTCACTCGCATATATTTTTCCAATTTGATTTATATTTCCGTAATTTCGTTATTAGTTTCGTTCTGTAAGAACAAACGCAATTTGTCATGTTTCCTGTTGTTGTAAATAACACATAATACACACACACACATACACACACTTACACACACTTATATGCTTTCATCGGTGTAATTATTCTTATTGCCAATTTTGTTGTTTATGTTGTTGTTATTGTTGCTGTTGCACATTCACTTAAAAACATGCTGTTCAGCACTCAAATGTTGCATGAAAACTTTATCCTTGAAAAAGCAAAAAAAAATAACAAAAACTTCTCTTCTGTTTTTCTTAACACTTCAACAGTCAGCGGTGCTGCGGCAGAGTGTTTAGACAAACAAATAAACGCGTAATTAAAATGCAGCAGAGAAGTGGGTATTCATTAACGTTTGCACTTATTTACAGTTATTTGCAGTTATTTACAGTTATTTACATTAATTACGTGAGTATCTATTTATTGAGCGCTGCACATCAGCGCACACAAACGTTGGCATTATCGGTTTCATAAGTTTGTATTCGCCGGGAAGTTGTTTACTTTTCCAAATAGTATCGCAAAACTTTATTAATTGAATGCAAAATAGTTGCTGCGATATCAATTCCAATAATTAAACAAATTAACTGCTGGCTTTTGTAAATAAAATACAGGGTGGCGCATAACTGCTGTTAGAATTCTAAATTTTCATATTTTAATTTGTTTATTATGAAAAATATTTTCGGGGAATTGTTGTTTCTGTAACTCTTTAATTTGAATTTTTGGGGAATATTATTGGCTGAAGTATGAAATAGTATATCCCTCAAGTGGTGGCCTTTTTCGTCCAGGCAAACTTCTGCTCTTTCCAGTACATGTTGCAAAACATTTCGTTATATATCCGGCCTTAATTTCAGAGCGAGTTTTTTTTTTCTTTTAGCTGTGGTAGAGTCGCTGGCTCATTGCTTTCAAATAACCCCAAAGAAAAGGGTCTGACGCTGTTAAATCCCGAGAACGTAGAGACCCATTGAAATCGTTTCTGCAGGAAATAATTCGTGCACCGTAGAGGTCCCGTAACAGAGCCATTGTTCCAATTGTTATGAGGGCTGCGACTCCATCTTGTTGGGAACCACAATTGTGGAGTATTTTTTGCAGGCGCCCTTAAAACTTTGTCCAGCATCTCTCGATATTAACTCACTTTTAATTGTAACTGAGGCGCCGTATGCAATTCCGAAGGAAATATGGGCCAATGATCCTTTCAGAGGATCAAAACTAGTATAAATGAGTGGATGCAATTCTTGCTGATGAAATGTTTTTGGAGTCTCCGTAGTCGATGTCCTGGAATTTCGCTTGCTTACGAAACCATTCAAATGGAACTGGGCACATTAAGAAAACTGACGATAAGCACGCTGCGTCGAAACAGTTGAGCGTTGATTTTCAAAATAAAATTCGACCAGTCTTGATCACTGTTCTGTTTAGTATTTTGATATTTCAAATTCCTCAAGTTTTTTTCACAAAATCTGGAAACAAAAATAAAAAATATAAAATAATTCAAGAAGTCATTAAATACATGAAAACTCAAAAACAATAACAACATTTAAAAATTGCAAAATTGAAAGTTGACAACACTTTTTTAGCTGGCGGATATTTTGTCAGCTGTCAAGTGATTTATTTTGAAGCTGGTTTGGCATTCGAGTATAAATAGACTGCCTCCTGAGCAGCGCTTTCAAATTGTGAACATTTATTTTGAAAATTATGGTTCCGTTCAAAATTTGTATCGCGCAGGGCGTCAATTTTACAATCAACATAATCGCCTGTCAGAGGAATTAATTCGATTGACTATTGAACGTTTTCGTTTACTCCAAATGATAATACGCTTTTACAGAGACGTCGTATGGGGTGTACACAAAAAGTCACTACTGTTGTAGGGCGCAGCGTAGAGAAAGACCCAAATCAGTCTATCCGCCATTATCCACAGGGATCGCTTTTGTGTCCATGCACTTTATGGAAGATTTCGCGAAAAGATCCTGATTCGTGTGCCCATTATATATCCACCCCGAGCTACAATTGAAACCAGTCGAACGTGGGGCAAGGCAGGGCCCGAGACAATATTTCCTTTGATCCCGATTTTGATTAGCGAGTTTTATTTAGCCAAGAAACTCGCTTTTGGTTTGAATGGATGCGTTAACAAAGAAAACTGCCGGAGTATCCTGATAATCCTCAATTGTATGTTGAGACCACGTCACATCCAGAATAAATGAATGAGTGTTTGGTGTCCTCTATGGGATAGTTGAAGGATTGACCCGTATATCTTTAAAAACGATGCTGTTCAGAACGTTGCAGTCGTAGGTGACCCCTATAGAGCCAATATTTTGTTCACCAATTAAACAATCATGATGCGCTGGAGCTGTGGTTTCAACCAGACGGTGCAACATGTCACACATCTCGTGCCACTATTGATTTATCGCATGAAATACTCGGCAAGCGCGTAGTTTCACTTTTCTTATCCTTGAATTGTTCTGCCAGATCGTGTACTCTAACGCCGCTAAACTATTTTCTGTGGGGATATGCGAAGTCGTTAGTCATGGAGGATAACAGTCGCTGCTTTAATGCCGATAAAATATCATCGAAACTTGGACTTCCCCTCTTTGTTTTGTGCTTCGGGCGTATACTTAATATTATTAATACGCCACGTTATACGCACACAAGGTTGTTGGAGCGGTTCATGTTCTTATTTTTTCATGCACGCTTGCGAATTATAATTTTTTTTTAAGATCTAATCCTTTTTGAGGAGCCCAGACATTTCGTAATCAATTTCGAATATATTTTTCGATGTCAATTTTCGTTCAAGTGAAAGATTTTTCGGAAGCTTTTCAATTATACGGCCTGTCCCATCGCACAATAATATTCAAAGCAAAATCAAATTAAAAAGGTGTTGTTTTTGTGAGCATTTTTAAACTCTTCCCATAATTTATTTAAATTCACAATAATTTTTTTTCAAACTTGACCATTTTCCTATTTTTGTTATACAACTAAAAGTTGTTTACACTGACAATTTTTCACTCTTAACACCTTAATTTTTCGTGATTTGTATCTCTTTCAATTCTTTTTGAAAATTTATGTTAATAATTAGCAACATAAAATTCAATAAATGAATAAATTGGCCCTCGTTAAAATAAGTTTCAGCTATAAATTCATATTTTGTTGTTGTTTTATTTATTTGCGACACTTGGCAAGTGCAAACAACTTTAAAACAAAGTTAATAAGTGTAATTTTATATATTGTTGCTATTGTTGCTTTACATTTTTGTTGTTGCCCTTTTTTATCTGCAAATAAAATGCAAGAAAAAAGAATAAAATAAATAAAAACAGCCAAATAGCAAAAGTTGTTGGCAACAAAATGAATAAATCACTGAATCACTAACACCAAAGCGGCCAAAAAAGGGAAACAACAGCAGGGGCATAAAAAGCACTCACACACAGGCACACACACACAAATCCGCAAAAGTACACACACACATATAAAGCAGCAAATAAACACTTGCAAACACAAAAATATACTTAGAAAAGAACAAGCAACGATTTGAGTGTTAAAACCTCTTGAATTTTTACCCATATTTTTGTTAAAATGTTTTCCTTAACGCACTATGGGGCTGTTAGCTTATACGAATATAAGGGAAGGGTACTGAAATGTAATTGAAATCTTTAAATTGATAAAGAATTTTATTAAAACGAATAGCAAATAATTTATTATACAATAGTGTTTTCCCACTAACTTGGCTTTATAAAATTCTAGTTTTAACATTAAAACGAAGCGTTAAAACCTGGTTTTTCCTCACAAAATATTTCTTAAAAACAACTTGAAACAATTTTTTTATTGCCTTCTTTTTGCCTATTTTTGTCCGAGTGAAGTTGAGTGCTGCCAAGTTATACATTGAAAACATCTGGGGTCAAATTATCGCACTCGATATCGATCGAAATTTGAATACAATTTTATTGGAGATTTCTATCGATATCGAATGCCGCAATTTGTCCCCTGATAACATTAGAAAAGGGCACAGAAAAATCCACCAAATTTGCATTATTTTGTTGCAGATTCTGCATGGTTTTTATATGAAATAATAGGATTGCCAAGAATGTCTGAACTTGTTATAAGTATTTTCATCATTTTAAAATGTTCTTTTGCAAAATAGAACAGAATTTATATTTAAGTGGGCAGCGAAAGTTGGTCTTATATTCGTATACAAACAAAACCAGCTGCAGTACAGTTTGTCAATTAAGTGTATGAAAAGGAAAAAAAGAGAACAACTCAATAAATCAAACTCTTTCAGAAGTTTAATTTGTTGTGATTAAATTTATAAGACCCACGCGTGTGCTAAAACCTGAATTTATTAAGCCTGCAGTGTGAACGCAAAATCACTTGTTTATGATTTTAATGCAAAAACCAGGCTTTAACTTTCAGTGTAAAAACACTATAAGTGGTTGTAGTTGAATTATTGTATTGCAACAGGAAATAGCTGATCTAATCAATCCAAATATGGAGCGCCTAAAAGGATAATAAGTAGCTGTTGAAGATGGACTTGACTGCAATTAATTCTTCACCACCAAAATCATGTCGAGGACTCCAGTGATCCTTTCAAAATGTGTCCTGCCCATAAAAGAGTTGCCTTTTTAATATTAAGCTCGTCTTTCTTTTTTATGCAATTTTTATTTCTATTATTATTATTATTATTATTATTATTATTATTATTATTATTATTATTATTATTATTATTATTATAATTATCATTTCCTTTTATTTTTCAATGTTGGTAATTTTTATTTTCTTTCCCATAGTGCACTTAACGTTTGTCTGTGAGCTTAAATATAGACAATCACAGTGTGTACAAGAAGGATTAAGTAAATGTTTGTTTATGGCTGTTTACAAGAGTGTAAATGTGTTTGTATGCATGTGTGAGTTGAAAAAATATTTGTGTATTTGTGACAACTGTCAGGCGCAAATGTAAATCAAATTGCATATTGATATAGGCCAAGTACTTGTGACTGGTACAATACAGTGGCTTTGCAACCGCAGTGCTTCCACAAGGAGTAGAAGTAACAAAACAACAACAACAAAAAACAGCATATCTAAAGGAAGTGTCAAGAAAGAAAGCACTACAGCTGGTGTCTTTGTTTTACCAGAATTTGTTACACTTGAAGAGTTTTCGTGACAAAAATAGAAAAGAAAAAAAGAAAGAACAACATGAAGAAATATATAAAAGAAAAGCCAACACAATAATCTAACACTTTGTAAGCGAAATGGTGTTGCTGTCCCAGATATTTTCTTGTTCTTATTTTACCAATTTAAATCGATGGAATAAAAAATTTGCTGCTGTAAAAAATGAACAACAACTAAATCGTTATTTATTGCCATTATTTGTTCCGTGTCTGCAACTTACGATTTATTGCATATTTATTAAGTATTTACAAATAATTGCCTACTTTTCGGCTTGCTGAAAGATTTATAACTCATAACATACTTTTGGGGTGGCTTTAAACTGTTCAGTTGTTGTTTAAATATATTTTTTGATTTCCTTATTAACTTTAAATGCGAAAGCTAATAATTGTTAGCCAACTGCCAGTTAAATAACTTTTTTTAGAATTTAAATTGCTGGCCATTTAGTATGTATTTGATTTGAAGGTGCTTTACCTTTCAAAACTTTCTGTAATTAAAAATTGTTATAAATTTTACTCACTTGGATAATCCAAAGACTTTAATAAATCACTTCTGTAGGCTGATTATGGATGTCAATTGAATTGCGGATATTCTTGATTCAAAAGAACATTTTTAAAAGCAAAATCATTTGTAACATTAACTTTTTTCACTGTTTTTAATTTGAGAATATTTTGAAATCATTTGGAAAAAACCAAGACATTAAGGTGTGCTGTTTCTGAAGATCCATCTAGAAAAAGGGAAGGAAAACGTATAATTTTATTTAACTGTTTTTAAAAAATACAATTAATTTTTTAGAATAAATCAGTAGTTACACAAATAGTCAGCTTAACTAACGGAAATATTGTAATCAAACAAATTTCACATTATCAGTTAATTTACAACAAGATTTGGTTAGATCAACAAACAACTTTTTGCATGTAAAAGGCAAGAATATAAGTGACTTAATACCACTTGGGTTCAAAAAAAATTATCACTTTTTTTAAATTTCAATTGTTTGTCAAATATCTGAAATGAGTTTTTATGTTTATTTTAACCAACAAAAGTTGTTAGATTAAACAAATTGTAACAACAGTTTACATTAACAGTAAATTTACTTTATTAAATTGTTATGTTGATCAATTAATTGTTATTCTAATTCCAAAAACGATTTGGCCCTAGTAGTTCAGTTACTATTCTAACATAGTTAGTTTAACCAAAAGGTATATTGCAGTTATAAAAATTCCAACAACAACATACAACTATAATTGGTTAGATTGACCATCAATTACAAATTACGTTAACAGTTAATTTACAACTAGAATTGGTTAAATTAAACAACAACAACTATTAATATTAACAGTTAATTTACAACTACAATTGGTTAGATTAACCAACAACAACTATTTCATTAACAGTTAATTTACAACTATAATTGGCTCGATTAACCAACAATAGCATATTACATTAACAGTTCATTTACTACTAGAATTGGTCAGATTAACCAGCAACAACTATCCACATTAACTGTTAATTTACAACTAGTATTGGTTAGAATAACCATTAATAACAATTTATATTAACAGTTGATTTACAACAAGAATTGGTTAGATTAACCAACAGCAATTATTTAATTAACAGTTAATTTACAACTAGAATTGGTCAGACTAACCAACAATAAAAATTTGCATTAACAGTTAATTTACAACTATAACCGGTTAGATTAACAAACAATGACAAATTACACCAACAGTTAATGTACAACCACAATTGGTCAGATTAACCAACAGCAACTGTTTAATTAAGAGTTACTTTACAACGAGAATTGGTTAGATTAACCATCAACTTTTTTTTGTATAAGAGCAGAATATAATGGAGTTCATTCCATAAGAAAAACTATCCGCCTCTATTCATTATTCTCTCATTATTCGAACAATTTAAACTCCAACACTCCTCCTGTTGGAGTCTTCCGAAGCTTTTGCTTTCATCTACGAAAAGATTCGTATTCACATGCCAAGAAAAAGTTTTGATATCAGTTGATATCTTTAAAAATTGAGTTTCATTTTATTGTCTCAAAATGAGGCGGTTTGTAGGGAGTTTTATTATTCCGTCTAAGCTTTTATCCTTTTTATTTTTGACAGCGATTAACACTGTCATGGCTTAAAAAGATCAGGACTAGCACAGGAAAATTAATGGCCAATTGCGCAAAAGAGGGGCTTGCGCTCTTTTTGATATTCAAACTTAATATCTTCCGAGAATCTTAAGACGATGCTTTGCAAAAGTGGGTCTGAGGCAAAGGGGAGGACTAATTTTGTAGGCGGTAAATGCAGCAGCACATGGCCAAGAGTGTTTTCATTATATTCCTTCTGAAATTCCTTTCGCGTTGGCCCATATTCATGCCGAAAGTGGTAAATGGCAAAGAAGAGCAAAATACTTTATCCAAAATATTTAAAAGGGTTAAAAGTATTAGCATATAAATTAAGAGTGAATAAAAACGCACAGAATGTGAATATGAATAAATAATACTTTCGAAACACATTCACTTTTCATTCCTCTTGTTATTCTCTTATCCTTAAAGTGCATGCAGTTGTTTTATGAGTCCTTTCTGTAGATATTCATATTTTACTTTCTATATAAATTGATGGTTATCTGCCACATCATTCTTATTATACAGAAAAATCTCATTCCATCTTTAATATGCAACACCGCCCCCCTCCCTTGTCTTGCTGGGCCACATCATCATTTCAAAATGCTTCTCATGTTGAATATTTTTATTTATTTATAGAAGATGTATTATACAGAAATACTGTGCACACATAAAGGAAAGAAATTTATAAATTTATATATGACTTTGTTGTACACCAACATATTGCAACAACATTTTGGGAGTGCGTGGTGGCATCAGAAAATATGTGCGATATCAAAGTTGGACTAGTTCTTGTGTTTTTTTTTTCTGTTGCTTCCTTTAATGCATGGAAATAGTATAACACACAACTTGTTAAAAGTTTTTCTTTTTGTGTTTATAAATAGATACACTGAAAGGAGAGTCCTGGCAAACTTGTTTATAGTTAATGTTGCTGAAGTGATTTTAGTTTTGCTGTTCAATCAACGTGATGTTGCCTTCCAGTTATAGAAAATCTTGGGTTAAATGAAAGAATGTATTTTCTTCCCACTCTATTACTTTTTTAAACATCTTACAAGGACAATGTATCCTTGAATTAGGAACAGTTAGTTAATAGTTAATTAGACTGAAGCCTACTATTTATTAGAACTATTTAGCTCAACATTAACAAAATTTAGGTTAAATTAATTAAATAGGAGAATATCTCGAACGTAAAATATAAAAAATTAATTAATTTAAAAAAATTAATCAACATAAACCAAAAATATATATTATTTCATCATTAAATCGCCACCTACTTTTTTGTGGTACTTTTTTACATGCTTTTTTCCACCACAAAATTATTTAAAAAATTTAATTTAACTGGAATGTCTCATGAAAATATGCAAAACATCAATATCTCATATAAAAACCGCATCACACTTTTTTGTGATACTGGTTTCTTCATCTTATTGTTAACCGATATTGATTAAAAGGATATAAATTTAAGGAAATTTATATGCAGAAATGCACAATACAAAGAGCGTTTTTCTTGCAGTGTAAGACCATGTTGTGCTTCTCTCATGTTTATTATTTAAAGCAAATTTGTTTGTTAAAGTTTATGTGACACTTGAGGTCATTTTTCAGAAAATCCTTTTGAGGAAGAGGAAAATTAACATGTTGAAAATTATTTTCACACAAAAACATGTTGATATATTATAAAGAAGAGACAAAAAAGAAGAAGAAAATAGGAAGCCAATTAGGAGAATTAAAATAAATTTCTGGATACGATTTTGCATGCATTTATGGCAGATACTTTGTCGTGTGCTGGTTATCCTTTTTGCGTAATTATTTTTGTTTTTTAACATAAACAATTAAACAGCATCACTTTCCAGTTGTGAGAAATTATATATTCAGATGTTTTAGAATTTGTTTTATTTAATTCCAGTTTGCAGAATTTTCATTTAAAGGGCGTCTGATTTTCTAGATGTGGTTTCTTCTGTAGAAATAAATTTTAATTAATTCCTTTTTATGTATTATTTATTTTTGTAATAAATTCTAACATGAAAAACTCATAATTCGGTTATTAAGGAATTGTTCAAGTCCTTTTACGACTTGAGCATTTTATGTAATTTTGGCTAATGAAATGTTAATATTTTTATGCTCATTTGCTTTTTATAATGTTAACACATAAAAAACATTTAAATAATAAGATAAAAACTGTAAAGACACGCAAGTATTAGCGCAGATATTCAGGGGGTTTGTCATATTTCTAACGACAGTGATTTGAAGTCAAGAAAAAGGTCACAAACATCAAATGGAAATGGTGACAATTATTAAATGTGTTGACATCAAAAGGACGGCTTATCACAATATTTTATAAAGCCCATATTTCCGAGGGAAGAAGCAGCACGCTTAGACAATCCCTCTCCGTTGGTAAGATCAAGTCCTACAATTCGATATCAGAAACAGTAGATTGAAAGCACACAAAATTAAACTGCCGTGGATTATGCTGACCCATTAAAAAGGGGGGACCCAAGAACGTTTAAATCTACTTAAAAAAAGTTTTCCTTAACAAACATGGAGCAAAAATTTCAAAAAAATAGGACAAGAAGAAAAATAATCAAACTGTGATTTGAAGTTAAGAAAAAGGGCCACGAAATAGTGATAATTATTAAATGTATTGATATCGGAAGGACGGCTTATCACAATATATTTTTCAGTCCACGTTTCCTAGGGAAGAAGCAGCACGCTTAGACCATCGCTTCGTTGGAAAGATCAAGTCATGAAGTGTTTCTTACAATTCGAAATCAGAAACTGCTTTGGCTTGTGCTGACCCATTAAAAAGGTGGGCCAAAAACGCTTAAATGTACTTGAGAAAAAGTTTGTCGTAACAAACATGGACCAAAAATTTTAGAAAAATGGGACAAAAAGAAAAATAATCAAACGGCAAAACAGACGCTTAACAAAAGTGTGTTACCATCAGTTTGTTACATTTCTCGTATTCTCTTTGTAAATAAAATTAATACAAATAGAAACTGTAATAAAACTTTAACAAAAATACACGTGAGTACTGATGCTGAAAGTGTAGCGGCTTTCGAAAACAGCTGTTCTGCTCTGCTGTGTAAATTAAATACATAAAAATTTATGCTGAATTTCCCCGGTGTTTTTGGAATACTTTTCATGTTTAAAATTTCATGAAATAAAATTATATATAAAATAAATTGCTGTAAGTTTTATTTTATATTTCCTTCCACAATTTTTTCAACAATTAACCCATTTCGGGGCGCCGTTGAATTTCTCATACACCATAACTATATTCGTATAAAACTGCTGGAAGCTCTTGGCTTTGAATAGTTAATTGTCTTAGCGATAGTTTAAATGAGTGGTGTGGCATCAAAAATAATTCTCCCTTTTTACGTTATTAACCCTAGGCGCTTACACATTCGTCGCTTGAACTAATACATTTTCTTTTATGTTACTATTATTATGGCAAATTTGTATACGCATATTTACTGCCGATATTATATATCGCAAAAAAATGTTTTTCGTGTCGACGTATGGTTATGATTAAAGGGACTAATTAGAAGCTGGTGGGACAAGGGTTAAGAAAAGCAACCTTTTAAAATAGTCTAGTTTGAGCTTAGATGAATTTTTATAGACTATTTCTTAAACACAAATAATTATGGAATTCCCCATATATCTACAGTGAAAACTGACATGCGTTGATGTACGTGTAAGCAAGTGTGTGTGTGTGTGTGTGTCAAATATAAATAAGAACTAATTAGACATTTATTAAGCACAATAATTAGATGAAGATAATGGAAATAAAAACTCAACGACCCGCAGAAAACAGTCTTGTTGAAAGGACAAGTTTTATGGCCATAATTTTTGGCCTTTTACAATTACACAACAACATGCACGTTACGACTGACGAAAACGAAATGACAAGAGAAAGTAATTATGATAAAAATTAAAAGAAGTGGCAAGAAATAAATTAGTTTAAGAAACGGAAATGAAAAGAGAAAAATGTTTTAGGTTACATTCGCCGTAAGTTGTAAATTAAAAAACGTGCTGGTATTTTTGTTTTTAATATTCACATGCCGTTGGGCAGTTTATTTTGAAGAAGAAAAAAAAAATATTTTTGGTTGGACGCAGGGTGTCTTATAATGGAGCCTATTAAGAGTACAAATCAGTATGACAATTTACATCATGTAGCAGTGTTGGACTATTTTCTGTAGGCTGGAACGAGTCACCCATAATTGCACCTTCCGAATAGATGACCACAGAAGTATTCGTGTTCGACATTTACTTCACATCATTTTCAAATAAATAAAATTCCATAAATTGTCCTCTTAACCGATAATAAAGTTTTCAGTTCACTTTTATTTTAAATTACAAGTTAAAACAGTCCTAATATTTTTCCAACAGTCCCACTGTGCAGTGTAAAACCCTCTTTCTAGACAGTTAATATAAAAATTAAATTTTTTAATTAGTTTTATTATTATTTTTTAATATTATTTCTTGTTTAAAAACTAAACCAAAAAAATTTGTAAAACAATTATTATTACAATTTTACTGTTTGTAAAGCAGCCTCTTGATTAAAACCCTTTTGCCCCATTTAAATGTGGGAACTTCACTTCAACATTAGAAACAATTTTATTATTATACACATAAACAATATCATAAAAATATATTTCTCGTTAAATTTGCAAAAGAAACGAGTGGATACAGCAAAATTGTGTAAAAACTGTGACAATAATACGAAACAGTAGTGGCCAACTAATCAACGAACCATGACACCACTTCATCTGTTTTAATTTCCGTTTATTAAATAAATTTGCTGACAATGGCAACAGCATTTTGTCTCTTGCATGAAATTGAAGAGAAAACGGACGTTTATGTCCAGAGACAAGTAAAAATAGAGCACACTGAGGAACCACAACGATAATAGAATAAATAAAACAAATAACAACAGAAATACAGTGTCTGACATAAAGAACCAATTAGAAAAATAAATAAATAAATGTACTAGTGTTTTAAAAGCAGCCAGAAAATTTCTGGAGCTTGAAAAAAATATGTGCGGAAATAAATATGCCGACTTAAATACGTTACGACGTAAGATGTTACGTAATAGCGTCGTAACTAATACGTAGCTACGTAATAGCTTACGTCGAAACATATATAACTCAGCGTATTTATTTTCGCAAACATGGAAGAAATATTTAAAGGAAAACACCCGATTGCTAAGCGTTTTTTAATTTATTTAAGTTCAGGCTTTAATGGAGCGATTAGAGTTGTATTTTTCGATAGACAGACGGCTCTTTATGATGCGATTAACCGCTTTCAGTGAAGCTATTTCGATATGTTGTCAGTAATATTTTTGAAAAGCTTAAAGGCAATATTCGCTTTATAATCTCGTGATCGTAATAAATAATCGCATTTGGAAAAATTTGACGGGCTGGCCAACAGTGACGTTTTATATCAGACATGGCTTTTTATTGAAAACAACAATTCTCTTGGAAATGGGCCACTTTGTACATATCGAAATTGTGAACAACATCAAATAAATCGCGTAATGAACTCCCCAAGACTCCTTCGCAAACTATTAAAACGAAATTTAAAAAATTTAATACTAAAACAGGCTTTTTCAAATCCTTGCGGTTATTTTGAGCCACCCTGTAGATTGCATCAGAAATCTTAAGTCCCGGCAAAACAGTTTTCCCTCAAGTTCGTTTTAGTTTTATATAAATATTTTCTTAATTGAAATTTAATTTGAAATCACTCTGCGCTCTCCCACTGCGAATTTGTTTCCATCAACCGACCAGTTTAAGTTAAATTTAATCTTCAGTGTTCTCTTTCAATTGAAACTGTGCAGGAAGTATAAAATTTTTGAATGAAAATTTAAAATTTAAAGACGCAATTCTTAGTGTATTTTTAAAACTCCTACACTCCGTGTGTAGTTGGTAACCAGTGGCGACTCGGTAGCAGGAAAAATAGTTCTTGTGTAATTTAATAAAGTCAACGAGTTTGTCTGCACATACGAACAATTTTTCATTTCTATAGAAACAATTGGCGGCTGGTAGGAGTGGGACAGGAAGTGGTTGCAAGTTGGTGATTTTCTGTGATTTTCAGAGGCTTCTTGTTACGGACTTCAATAGAAATTAAAGTGTAACAATCGAATTGCTTACCAGTTTTAGAAGTTTTGAGCACTCAATAGCTGAAATGAGGATGGTGGAATTAATAGTCAATAATGTTAGAGCTGCCAAGGATATTTTGTTTGGAAATACACCCCACGTTTGTTTGTGGTACACTTTTATATGTCTTGGCGTCTACCAATCTTTATAAATTTTACACGCTTCGAAAGATTTTATCCTGTAGATATGCAGAATATAAATTTTTTTTATACTGGTTCAATTTTATATAATACAAACTCCTTCAATTTGCTTGAAAAGCCCTGAAAAAAAATCCCGCGAATTCGTTAAGTTAATAATATTTCATTATTATGTTAGAGCTGCCACTGATATTTAGTTTTGGAATACATCCCACGTTAGTTTGTGGTACACTTTTATGTATTTTTTCGTCTACTAATTTTTATAAATTTTACGCGTTTCGAAAGGTATTTTGCTGTAAATGTGCAGAGTATAAATTGTTTTTCTACTGATTTAATTTTAAATTAAACACAGTTCTTAAATTTGCTTGACAAGTCTCGAAAAAATCTCACAAATTTGTTTTCTTTTTTAGTGTTGCAGCTTTAAAATTATTTTTGAATCGTTTTTTTTTTAGCATGATGATTGTAAAAATATGTATCAAATATTGAGGTCTCGATAAAAAAAGTTTTTTATATAAAATATATAATAAAAATGAAAAATATTTCTTATAAATTCAAAGTTTTATTACCGATTTCTGGATGTTGAAAGACTTTTTTCTTTTGTACGATTACATTTGAAATAAAAACTATTTCGAAAATTATTTTTTGCTTGAAATGTCATGGTACGAAAGCTAAAAGTCTTTCGATCTTGTAATATATGCAGTTCAATTAAAGTCAGATTAATAATTTAAAATTTAGTAAAAGAAATATATATAGCCGGGTAATTTTAGTACCTGCCTGAGATCATGATTTTGGTAAAAACTTCTTTGCATATTTTTTTACGTTAATTTTAAGCACAAAAAAGAATGAATTTAAAAACGATGAATCCTGATGAATGAAATATTTAATCCGAATTGAAAGTGCTCTTATCTAACTGGTTGTCGATTTGTTATGGAATCACCCATATACCTGAACTCTAATTATTATTTTGAATTTCCTTTTTTTTATTTCCTTCCCTACATGGATTTTCGAATACAACAAGGCAGAAGATTTTATAGAAATGAAACGATTTTCCCTGTTAAAATGTATCACAATATTTACGGTCCTCTTTTGCCAATAAAAAATTCTTTAAATACCTCTACTCGAATCCATGATATTTAACAAAACCCATTTTTGACAACTGCTTACAAGTCTGCTAGAATTTTCTTAAATTCCCACGACCGTCCTTAACAACTTGTTTGTTATCTCATACGCTGCATTGTTGTTTACCTCCCCCCCTAATAAATTCTAGTTGACAAGCTTATCATGATTTTATTTCATTTACCCCCAATAATGAAAAGTAAAGCAGCAGCAAATGCTATTAAAGGCAAACGCCTTCCTACTACTTCCACAAGTTGATACAAATGGAAAGACCAACAACAACAACTAAAACAAGGAATTACTTCGAAAAAATGTAGGAAAAAGGATCAGCAGATTGTCAGCAAAGTCAATTGGTTTAAAGGCCAAAATGTTACTTGTCGTTTTCCAAGTTAAAAGAAGAAAAAAATTATTCGACGTTCACCAGACTCTGCATTCGTTAGTGAATATACGACGATTATACATGTCAATATGTTTGTGTATGTGTGGGCTTGTTCATCTTCCCCATTGTGCACAAACATACATTTCCCATAGCACATCCGCACATTCTGCAAAAGTCGGTGAACATGTTTTGTGTTGTTCGGCAGAAATCTTTTATTTTTCCAGAGTTCCTTTTTATGGCATGACTGAACTAGAAATTAGTTAAACTTTTTTTGATGTTGTTGCTGATTTTCCCTGCAAATGTGTGTTAGGAGTAGCATCAGCTTTGGTTACCATGACTTATATTTCCAAAGCACTCCCACATATGGACATATTTATATCACATACATTTACAAAGTCATTTTTATTAGGCGTTTGTCCAGTGCTGTTAACTTTCGATAAGGAAAGTTGTATTTACAAATAAAAATAAGAACTGGGAGAGAATTAAGGCTGCTCTTTGATGAAAGAAAAATAAAATCGCCAAGTATTAGAAATAATTAATTATTTTTATATTAAAATCAATCAAGAATGATTTTACCTAAAGCGCTTTTAATTGAAAGATATAAACATTTCAAGCATAAGGAAAACTCAATATCCTTTCAATTATTCCACTTTAAAAGTAAAGCAGCAGGCAGAGCTGTTTTAAAAAGCCGCTACACTTTCAGTCTTGTGTAATTATATTTATATCCGCCTGTGCTCTGCCACGAAAGATGATTGAATAAATTGCTTAAGATTTCTTAGAAATAATTTGTGAAAAAGATGTCCTGCTTTTTCAAAAGAGCTTTCAAAATATTTAGGAATTGTTCTGGCACTGAAGGACTCATGATGACTTGCCAAGCTTTAAGGAACTGGAATGTCACTACAATTTGAGAGTTATCAGCATCAACAGATCTCAGGCAGCTATAAAAAATATTCGGATAAATTTATTTCTTCTACTAAATTGGAAATTATCAATCTGACTGTAATTGAACTGCAAATTTCCCAAGATCGAAAGACTTTTAGCCTTCGCACCATGACATTTCAAGCAAAAAATTATTTTGGAAATTGTTTTTATTTCAAACGTAATCGTATCAAGAAAAAAAAAAGACCTGCAACATCCCGAAATCGTTGGCAAAACTTTGAACTTATAAAAATATTTTTCATTTTCCTAATATATTTGACATTCAAAATTTTTTTAATAAAGAGCGTTATATTAAATAAATATTTTTTTAATCAAAATGCTTCAAAACGATTCAGTACTGGCCTTAAAGCTGCAAGGTCAAAAAGTAAAAGGAATTGGAGATGTTTTTTTCGGATCTTTGAAGGCAAATAACCCATTTTAAAAAATTTAATATTAAACCATAAGAAAATTATACTCTGCACACTTACATCAAAATACCTTTCGAAACGCGTAAAATTTATAAAAATTAGTAGACGAAAAAATACATAAAAGTGTACCACAAACTAACGTGGGATGTATTCCAAAACTAAATATCAGTGGCAGCTCTAACATAATAATGAAATATTATTAACTTAACGAATTCGCGGGATTTTTTTTCAGGGCTTTTCAAGCAAATTGAAGGAGTTTGTATTATATAAAATTGAACCAGTATAAAAAGAATTTATATTCTGCATATCTACAGGATAAAATCTTTCGAAGCGTGTAAAATTTATAAAGATTGGTAGACGCCAAGACATATAAAAGTGTACCACAAACAAACGTGGGGTGTATTTCCAAACAAAATATCCTTGGCAGCTCTAACATTATTGACTATTAATTCCACTATCCTCATTTCAGCTATTGAGTGCTCAAAACTTCTAAAACTGGTAAACAATTCGACTGTTACACTTTAATTTCTATTCAAGTCCGTAACAAGAAGCCTCTGAAAATCACAGAAAAATCACCAACTTGCAACCACTGCCTGCCACACTCCTACCAGCCGCCAATTGTTTCTATAGAATTGAAAAATTGTTCGTATGTGCAGGCAAACTCGTTGACTTTATTAAATTACACAAGAACTATTTTTCCTGCTACCGAGTCGCCCCTGGTTACCAACTACACACGGAGTGTAGCAGTTTTAAAAATATATTAAGAATTGCGTCTTTAAATATTAAATTTTTATTCAAAAATTTTTTATTTCCTGCACAAGTTTCAATTGAAAGAGAACACTGAAGATTAAATTTAACTTAAAATTGTCGGTTGATGTAAAAAAATTCGCAGTGGGAGAGTGCAGAGTGATTTCAAATTAAATTTCAATCAATTGCCAGGACCTAAGATTTCTGATACAATCCACCCTGTAGGCCCAAAATAACCGCAAGGATTTGAAAAAGCCTGTTTTAGTATTAAATTTTTTAAATTTCGTTTTAATAGTTTGTGAAGGAGTCTTGGGGAGTTCATTACGCGATTTATTTGATGTTGTTCACAATTTCGATATGTACAAAGTGGCCCATTTCCAAGAGAATTGTTGTTTTCAATAAAAAGCCATGTCTGATAAAGAACGTCACTGTTGGCCACGCCGTCAAATTTTTCCAAATACGATTACTTATTACGATCACGAGATTATAAAGCGAATATTGCCTTTAAGCTTTTCAAAAATATTACTGACAATATAAAGAAATAGTTTCACTGAAGGCGCTTAATCGCATTAAAAAGAGCTGCCTGTCTATCGAAAAATACAACTCTAGATTGTTAAGAATTTATTAAGAAATACGTCTTTAAGTATTAAATCTTTAAGTTTTAAATACTTTGACTTTATTAAAGTACTCAAAAATGATTTTATATCGTGTTTTCCTCTTCTTCGTTTTCATGTGGAACTACCCATATATTGTTTTTTACATGACCCACCCCCTCTTCCCCGTACATTTTCTTGCTGTCACTTTTACAAATTGTCGTCCAGCACAAGACCATAGAATTGTTAACTTGTCGTCCAGCATTTGCAGGATTAATTTGAAAAGTTATTTTCTTTTTTTATTCACTTTTTTTTCTTTTTTGTTCTCCTCTAAAACCAAAAATGTATGGCTGGTAACATGACCCTATTGTTAAAATTTTCATGTGTATTATTTTCTCCAACCGAAAGTCGTTTGTTTTATTCTGTTGCAGAAACTTATAAATAATTCTCGGCCACAAACATTTTTGTAACTCACTCATTAAGTTTAATTTAAATTGCCACACCATTAAATTATGACCACAGAAGTGTTTAAGTTACATGTTCTATTAAGTAGAGATTTGTGTCAAATTGTGGGTTACTTAAGTTTCACTTTTCACTTCTATAATTGTTATCGGTTCCAGTGCGAAGTGAAATTAAGAGTTAATCGCTTTATTTTGAAGAATAAATGAAACGTTCTAGTGGTAATTGTTATAAGGAATTGGATATAAGACATATTTAGATTTAAACTTCACTTGATTTTTAAAGGCATTCGAGTGAGCACAGAAAATTGTGTTTGAGGGGGAATTTAGTGTGACATTAAAATAATTAAGACGTGATTACACTGATTGTTGTTGTTTTTTCATGTTCTTAACTTGTCATAATGTGTAAGTATTTTTACACGCTTTTGAAGCACTTTAAACTTAAAAATAAATTCAATTAAAACAAAAACAAACAAAAGTGCTATATTCGGCTGTACCGAATCTTATATACCCTTCACCAACGTACGTCTGCCGTTACATATATTCTTAAGTACCAATTTTGTTGTTCCTAAATTATAAAAGAGTTTTAGTTAGCAAAAAGAAAAAAAAACAAACGTCAGTTGCTTTTTGGTTACTTTTATGAATGAAAAACAAATCAATTTCCCCTACCTGGAAACAAAATTTTAATGATTTTTTGAATCTTTTATTTATCAATGCAAGTCTTCATGATGTTTTAAGCGGTTTCATTTAAGAAAAACTTGAAACTTTTTAAGCATATTAGTTGTTACAGGTACTACAAAATAATTAATGTGCCAAGAAAAACTTTTAATTTCCCATCCCTGGAAAAAAATTTTAATATTTTTAGTTTTTAATAGACAACTGAAGCTTCCCAAAGCACGAAATAGATTCAATTTACAAACAAATAACTGGTTTTTGGTATTAGTTTTGCGTCGAGAAATTTTGGATGTTTTTTATATAGTGATACAACTTTGAGTTAGCATCAGTGCTTTATTTGATCACCCATTTAATAGCTGACAGCTGCTTTTTATTAAATTTGCTTTGACATTTTATTACACACCAGAGGACCTGTGCAAATTGTGGAAATTTTTAATCAAAATAATGGTTCTGTTCGTCAAACTTATCGTGCACTTCGTCCATTCAAAATTTTATTTTCCGATGAAGCCCATTTATTGGTTGAATGTGTGCGAAAATAAACAGAATCGTCGCATTTGGAGTGAGGAGAATCCACAAGCTTTAATCGAACATCCACAGAAAATTACTGTTTGGTACGCTTTATGGGCTGGCGGAGTCATTGGCCCCTATGACTTCAAAAACGATGATGGTCAGATTGTTACAGCTTGTGAAAATTGGTGTTACAGCTTGCGGCTGTTGCACGCCAGCCGTGGCGGCCACATGGCCGAAATCATATTTAAACATTAATGTCATAAGATTTTCTATCTAATAAAGATTAATTTCTTGACATCAAATACATATTACTATGTTTTATTATGATTTAAACTTGTATCACTTTATAAAAAACACCCTGTAGGATGGTAGAGCTTCCCAACTCTAGAACTGTATTTCGGATTTTTCTGTACCGCTCTGTTTAAGTTCATTTCAAATCCATCAGTCTAAGAACGAAGTCTCTGGTTCTTCTGGGGGCTTGGAAAACTATGTACAGACATACGGATAACAGATGGACAGACGGACATCGCTCAATCGTCATCGGTATTCATAAGGATCGAGAATATATATCCTTTATGGGGTTCCATATTAATATGGAAGAAATTACACACGGAATGACAAACCTTTAATTTTTTTTGGAAGGGTAAATAAAACACCCTCCTTTTTAAAAAAAATTTAACTGTAAATTAAAAATAAATTTTCAAATTGATTGAAAACTGTAACGAGCTAAAACACAAGCATTATGGCGTAGGCACTTTGAACCCCCCTATTTTTTGGGTATATCAGACGTATGTCGCTATAGTTTATATAAGAATCGGCTTGGCCAAATCTGTTGGTAATTCACTCACTCATTTTGTTCTTTTCTGTTTCCAAAACTGATTATAAATTAAATCTTAAAATCAAAAGTCATACTTCGCTTCAAACACATTCTGTTGAGAAGGATTATTATTGTTGTCCGAAAGTCATTTTCCCACGACTGCATTCAATTAAAAAATAAGCCGAAATTCACAAGAGTATTAAATCTCTCAGCCACTTAATTATTCATGTGACTCAATGCAACCCGTCTTGGAAGAGATTTAAATTTTCACACATTCGCCAGTAACAAAGTTGCATTCCCCTTCAATAACACACATTCCCACTCCAAGTGTCGTTATTGATTTTAGTCGACGTTTTAAGGTTTCAATTACCTATTATGGAGTAGATATAACGACTATTACGAAGTACTTAATTGTTGTTCCCTTTTATGAAGTTGACTTGCCTGAAATTGCATACTTGCACATAAAATTTCTCGCATAATTAATCGTCAAGCGTATATATTTTTTTTCAATACAAGCCAGCAACTGCCTGCACAACAAATATCGTATGGAAAATGTAATACAATATCTTTACCCACTCTAATTAAAACACTTGAATTAACTTGAGCAATTGCAAGTACAGCTGAGAAGGGCACACGACGTGAAAGAAATGCCAGTCAGTTAATTTAAAAGATAGTCGGCCAACTGATGCCGACTTGCCACAAAAATAAACAGAGAGAAGACCGCAACAGAGCTAAACAGGAGAAGGTAAATGCCAGTAGAACAACAACAACAATAATGACCACATAATCGATATCATTATTAGGATTTAGAAACGCTCACACAATCGGCCAGTTAATATGCAGTTTAAACAGTTTAAGCTTTTGTAAAATAATTATTACAGCTTCAGGTTACTAACTGATACTTGAAACAGTTAATAGCAGATTAAAAACAAGTGGTCAGTTTTTATAATGCCTCTTGCAAAGGCCACGAGAAATAGTGGGGAGGGCGAGACACATTCTTTTGGCTAAAAATCTAAACATTTTGAAAGGGCTTAAAGGAGATAAAAACTTGTTTTAATTTCCTCATCTTATTATGATTCAAACTTGTGTCACTCTATTAAAAAAACACCCATTATGAAACCTTGCATCACCCTGTCGTATTATTGAGTTGTGTCCTTTAAATAAATATCTAATTGGAGAAAGCTTTTACAATCAAACTTTAATTTGTTTCCACGTAAAAACTAATTTAATAACCCACATAATGAAATACATATTTTAAATGATTTTTCTTTTTTGTTTCCTTGACTACAGAATATTTTTTAAAATATTTCCTCTCTGCAATTAATGAACTTTGTAGTTCTTTTTTCCACTACGCTGCATTGAAAAGGAAATTCTATACTGCGTGTGCATGCAATTAATTATAAAAATCAATAAAGTGTAACTAAAGTTTTTTATTTAATTTCTTTTTTCATCCAGCAATTTAATTATTTGCGGCAGGAATGACGTGCAACTGCTTGCTAATGAAGGGAATAGATATGGGGGAGGCGAGGTTGGTTGTAAGAAAAATTACATTTACTATTCCTAATGGAAAAAATATGCATGTAATAATTAACTGAAAATAGCTTTAATATGGAAATTGATCTTTTATAAAAACAGTTTAATAGAATAAAAGTTAATCCCCTAATAAAATTAACTTTTAAAATAGAATCAAATTAATATTTAAAAAATAATATCGCAGCTTAATGAGAAAATTATTCGCAGGTTAATGAAGTTAAATTAGCATTATAATTATTTAATTAGCTAAAATCCAGCTAAAGGGCAGACGCCTTAATGATACAGCCTCCGTTTGGAGACTCAGTTTCCGGTATCGACAGGGCATGCACGTGCAGGACAATTACAGATCTATAAAGTTGTATTTAATACTGAAGTACTATTTTTTTAAAGAAAATTCATTTTAAGGATAGAGACTACTTCCCTGAGCTACACTAAGAGGGTCTTGGAACATTAGGGCGGTATTCAGATTCCGGTATCAACGCGGCATGCACGTGCAAGACAATTACAGATCTATAAAATTGTATTTAATACTGAAGTACTATTTTTTTAAAGAAAATTCATTTTAGGGATAGAAACTACTTCCCTGAGCTACATTAATAGGGTCTTGAAACATTAGGGCGGTATTCAGATTCCGGTATAAACAGTGCATGCACGTGCAGGACAATTACAGATCTATACAATTTTTTTTAATATTAAAGCACAATTTTGTGAAGAAAATTTATTATAGGGATAGTGGTTACTTCCTTAAGCGTCACTAATAGGGGCTTGATATATTAGGGCGGTATTCAGACTCCGGTATCAACAGGACATGCACGTGCAGAACATTTATAGATCTATAAAATTATTTTTAGTATAGCAGCACTATTTTCTGAAAAAAATTTATTTTATTGATAGCGACTACTTCCCTGAGCTTCACTACTAGATGCTTTAAACATTAGGCCTGTATTCAGATTCCGGTATCAACAGGACATGCACGTGCGGGACATTTATAGATGTAAACAATTTTTTTAATATTCAAGCACTATTTCCTGAAGAAAGTAAATTGTATAAATAGTGGCTTCTTCCCTGAGCAGCGTCTTGAAACATTAGGGCGGTATTCAGATCCCGGTATCAACAGGGCATGCACGTGCAGGACAATTACAGATCTGTAAAACTGTTTTTAATATAGAAGCACTATTTTCTAAAAAAAATTTATTTTAGGGATATTGACTACTTCCCTGAGCTTGACTAATAGGGCCTTAAAACATTAGGGCGGTATTTTTAAGAAGAAAAAAATCTGTTTCTAAAGCATATCAGTTTAAAAAAGGTTATGGTGTTTGCTGCAAAAATTTGTCGTTCAATTTATTTTCATACTCCACTTGCAATTGCAAAAAGTTACCCGCCTAATGTACGCACACATCCTGTAATTGCTGTTTTGATTGCAAAATAATGTTTTCATAACAAAACAGGATATTTGATTTTTCGTACTAATTAGGACAAATAAAATCCATCTCAATATTCGAGTAGAGAATGTATTTCATTTTCTATTGTTGCTAAGCAAACAACTCTTACGAATGTTCAAATAATTTCATCAAACTATTATGAAACAATCAAAATGTTGAGGGTGTAACCGAAAAAATGCAGACAGACTTTAAATTCTCTGCAGGCATACGAAAAAGTTTGTCTTCAGTTTTCTACACATCCTTTAAAAATGTAAAGGAGACACATTTTGATGAAAAGGAAATATACTCTGTATTAGACGTACTATTAGATATTTTCATGGCATGATTTTTTCAAAGCCAGTGTTGCCGTTTGTGGTTGTTCATGTTGGTAATGAAATTATAATATAGTTATTAGGGTAGAGTTTGAAAGACATGCTAAATAATGAAAAATCAAAATCAGTTTAGTTTTCAACTTATAGAACAGGATAGAACAGTGTTGTTTTCGAAAGCCTTTACATTTACTCATCAGTACTTATGTGCAGTTAATTATTATCACTGATTAGGTGGCTTATTTGAGTTTCCACAGCAAACACCATAACTTTTTTAAACTGATTTGCTTTAAAAACAGAATTTTTTTCTTCTTATAAATACCGCCCTACTGTTTCAAGCCCCTATTAATGGAGCTCAGATAAGTACCCACTATCCCTGAAATAAATATTCCTCAAAAAATAGTGCTTCAGTATTAAATATAATTTTATAGATCTCTAATTATCCTGCACGAGCATGTCCTGTTGATACCGTAGACTGAATCTCCAAACGGAGGTATATCATTAAGGAAGCTGCTGTTTTAGTTGCATTTAGTGTAGTTAATTAATTATAATGCTAATTTAACTTCATTAACCTGCAAATAACATTCTCATTGTCCAGCGATAGGGTATTAACTTTTGTTCTATTAAAGTGTTTTTATAAAAAATACGTGACAACAATAAACTACTGAAAAACATTTCCAATTCAGACGAGTTTACTAAATTATTAGTTATGTAGGACTTTGTTTTAATTAGGAAACTTATATCGGCATCAAAATATTGCTCTTCAGTAGTTAGTTGTCATACTGTTTCGGGCAAATATTTGGCTAGTGTAGCCGCAACTTAATACAACATCTTGGGTTTGTAGAAAACTTTAAATTCTTTAAACTTATAAACTTTAAATTGTTTAATAGACTTCACTAATGACGACACTTTTTTATTGAAAATATGGCAAAAGTGCCACAAAGAGCCTATAGTTTTCTAGTTAAGCCTAATCGAGTTCTACTGTAAATATATTGAACCCCTATTTTTTACCAATGAAAACGGTTGTGATATTAAGATTTAAATCAAAAGTTTCTTTTTAGATAAAAAGAATCTTATAATTTTATTACTTTTCTTCTCTTTTTGTTAAAGGTTTTTAATCATTCGTTAGCAAACATTTTGTGGCTGGCAACACTGTTCATTATACATATATATATTTGCATGTCTAATAGATACGTTCATGTACAGACTTTGTACAAGTTTTGTGTACTTACCAATCGAAAATTGTTTTTAATTTTAGTGATTGAAGAGGAACGTCTTTTTTGTATAAAATTTATAACACCAGGCAACAAAATTGTATTTGCTACACTAGTTTTATAAACGAGTGTGGTTTAAAATATGAAATGCTTTTAAATTTTTTTTTACAAACTATTTATGGATAAATATTTTATCTCTTTTAAATTACACTCCCCTTTACAATTGTGCCCTGCTGATTTTCAAATCCTCTGACATTAATTTTTTATTATTTTCTTGAATTCTGTCTGCGCTTTTAGTCTTAAACTGCCCTACACTCATGGGTATCTTCAATATTGGCAATAGGAAAAAGTTGCTGGGTGATTCAAACCCAAAAGTTTGTGTTAAGAAACATGGAGTAAAAATTTCTGAAAAATAGGACAAGAAGAAAAATAATCAAACGGCAACACAGGAACAAAATTGTGTTACCAAGGGTTTGTTACAATTCTCGTACGTTTTTTTTTTTGTTTCTTTGAAAAATAATTAATATACTAAATTCATAAAGGATAACCAACAATTAATTTTAGTTGGTTAGTTTTATGTTCCTAGAAAAATTTCAATTGTCCAACCCTGGAAGCGAATACGTGACTTTGAGCAATATTTCATATTAATTTCAATAATTTTTCTAATAAAACACTTTTCTAAATGTAAGTTTTATTGCTAAACAAATATTTTCATTTAAGTTTTTTTCATTATTTAAATATTTACCAGCTCTGGAGCTATTATTTTAGATTATCTATATTTCTATTGCCAAAGAATTTCTTTAAAAATTATTAATTGCGTGTAATTTATAAAGTGAAATAAATTGTGTTGTACTTGGTTATTTGTAAGTATCAAAAAGGTTTCGATTGTCCAACCCTGGAACGGAATTTTCATTTCACAGGAACAAGGGTTTGTTACAATTCTCGTACGCTTTTTCATAATAAAATTTATACAAACAGAGACGGGTGATGATAAATAAAAATAATTTCGAGTACTGATGATTAAAGTGTGGCGGTCTTTGAAAACAGCTGTTCTGATCTGCTGTGTAAATTGAATATATAAAAATTGATATTGATTTTCTCTTTTGCTTTGGAATATTTCCTAATTTTTGTTTCTTTAATTATAACAAATGACATGCAAAAATCAGTTTTGATTAACAGAAGAAACACGACTTCGGACTCACTGAAAATATGGCAAAAAAGAGAACTTCTTGCAATGACAACCAGGCATTAAGAAAAAAAAAAACAATCAAGATTTCAACTACGGGCGTTATCGAGTTAACCTTTAGAGGGAATATTATCAGCGGGCATGCTGGAATCAGTACAGCAACTGTTCGGTACTGATTCCGGCTTTCCCTTGTCTTGAGTTACCTTCTTCATCTTTACACATTTTATCTGACTATTCTGGGCGACCCTATTTCTTTTTAAATTATTGCCGTTGCCCCCGAAAAAGACCAGAGTACACAGCTGTGTGATATTCTATTTCGCAGTGTAGAATTATTAAGAAATACTTCTTTAGTTTTGCCGCCACTCAGTATTTAATAAATCAGCCTAATTTTTCACTGGCAAGTGGTACAAACCATATTGAGCACCACTGATATCTTCCTTCTTTTAATTTTTTATTTTCATCAGCACTTGTCAAATACATCCCACCGAATAGTTCGAGGCAAATCGCTTTAATAGCCCATCCTCTTTATTTCTTCTACAGCTTGAGGCCGTCGTCATTATAACTAAACCTGCAGTTTTCAAAACTCTCCTCGAAAAACAACTTTTTAACTAACAATTAGTTTCGTATTAAACACCTTTATTTCGCTGTCATTCACAAATTGGCAGCGTTGTTTTGCTTTTTTTTCATATTTCTCAAAACTTCAAATCCACAAAACAAACAAAAAATGAGTTGCTTTAATGCAAACCAGGTGCTTCTACTATTAAATTTAAATCCTTTTCGCAACTCTTCTTCATACACACCTTGCGACGGTACATAAAAGTCAACCAGCAACCAAAAACACAATCATGTTTATCAACGCAGTGTTATTGATACCACGAGTCCTTTTCCAGCTTTAAAATAACTAAACTGCAACAGGACAATAAAGGATAATTCATCACTATTAAAAAGGAGGAAACATCAAGCAGATGCTTGTTTGTATCGGATTCAGTGGAATATATAAATTTTTTGCTAAAAACAGAAAATATGTTAATTTACAGCCTGTTCGGAAACGAAATATATAAGTTTAGTCTTAAATCAGACTGTGATCTTTTTATCTACAAGCTGTAATATACGACGGCTGTTTGATAATGCTGTAACTATTTGAATATACATTTTATTATTGAAAAATAACTTCTTTTTACTGCGAAGCTTATTTGGCCTTCAATTCTATGTACCAGAAAAATTTTCAATTATCCAACCCTGGAGTCAAACACATATATGGCTTTGATTAATTTTTAAAGCTTATTTAAATTATTGTTCTTATAATACGTTGCAAGTTTGATTACAAGACAAATATTTCTATTAGTTGCTCTAGCATTTGAGAATATACCCGAACTTCCCAGCTCTGGAGCTGTCGTTATGGATTTTCCGATTTTTAACAAGAATGAATTTCTTTCAAGACCATTTTTATGCTTAATTTATAAATAAGGAGATAAAATTTCTTGCACTTGGTCACTTTTATGCACCAAAAAAAAAATTAGTTGTCCAGCTCTGAAATAGATTTTTAATTTTTGTAGAATTTTTACTGCAAACAAATCTTTTTTTTACCATATGTTGTGTTCGATTGAAAAAAAAATTATTTTTGTTTAAAGTTAATTAATTAATATTATAAAATAAACTTATTGTCCAGCTCTGAAGATGTATTTTTGGCCTATCTGTCTTTAGTACTAGCAATTTTCTTTAAAAAAATTATATCTTTAATTTAAAAAGAAAGAGGTACAATTTATTTTAGTTGGTTACTTTTATGCACAAAAAATTAACTTCAATTGTCCAACCCTGGAAATGAATGTTAATTTTTGCTTAATTTTTACTACAAACTCAAATATATTTATAACCTTTGAATTGTTTTTGATGGCGAAAAAAATTTGTTTATTTAATTGCTTTATTATTAAAAAATAAAACTATTTTCCAGCTCTGAAACTGTATATGGGGTCTCTCTGATCCTTAATACCAACAAATTTCTTTAAAAATATTTAATATCTTCAATTTATAAATAAAGAGAAACAATTTATTTAGGCTAGTAATTTTTATATCAAAAAAATATTTCAGTTGTCCAACCCTGGAATAGAATTTAAATTTTTCCTTAAATTTTAATAAGGATAAAATTTATTTTGTGACTATAAATTTTGCTTGATTGCAAAAAAATATTTGTATTTAGTTGCTGTAGTTTTATAAAATAAAAATATTTTCCAGCTCTGAAAATGTATTTATAGTATTTCTGCTCCTCAGTACCAATAAATTTCCTTAAAAAATATTTGATATCTTCAATTTATAAATAAAAAGATATAATTTATTTTAGTTGATTACTGCTGCGCCAAAAAAAAATCAATTACCCAACCCTGAAATGTAATCTTCATCGTTGGTTAGTTTTTAACACAAATCAAAATTGTAAAATTATAAATTTTGTTTGCCTGCAAGAAATACATTTATTTTGTTGCTCCAATATTATAAAATATATAACTACTTTATAATATATTAGTATAACTACTTTTTCCAGCCCTGGAGCTGTTTTTTTTTGCCTAAATTATCTTTAATACCAATAAATATCTATGAAAAATATTAACTATGCTAAATTCATGAAGGATAACTAAAAATTAATTTCAGTTGGCTAGTTTTATGTCCCTAGAAAAATTTCTTTTGTCCAACCCTGGAAGTGAATATAATATTTTGTGTAATATTTCAAATTAATTTCAATTACTTTTCTAATAATATTTTGTAAGTTTGATTGTTAAACAAATATTTTTATTTAAGTGCTTTCATATTTCAAAATATATAAAAATTTGCCAGCTCTGGAGCCGTTATTTCAGATTTTCTGCTGCCAAAGAATTTCTTAAAAAAAATAATTAATTGTGTGTAGCTTACAAAGAGAAGGATAAAATATGCTTGACTAGGTTACTTTTAAGTATTAAAAAAATTTCGACTGTCCAACCCTGGAATGGAATTTTCATTTGTACTGAATTTTCAACACTAATTCGTTTCTTTGTTTTTCTGTAGTTTAGCAAATATTTAATTGACAAAAATTCAAAAATTATCTTAAATTTATTAGACTTTCATAAACCAAAATTCAAGTTTAAGTTATCCAGCTCTGGAGCCGACTGTTAAATGTTGCACGAGTCGAGGTTTTGATGGAAAAAATGCCAGTAAACTTTACTTTTCTAAGCCAAACAAGTCTCAGCTGTTACGGCTTATGAAAGCGCCGTAGCTTTTTCTAGAAATTATGTTTAAACCACCTAAAATACTTTTTAAATTAATCAGGAGGACTAAATTTGTTTTTCAATAAAAAATAAGCGCTTATTAATTGACATTGAAAATAAATACGTTGGCAGCTGCAATTCTGTTGATTTAATACGTCTGCGAATGGAAATAATAATTTTTAATTTTAATTGCTCGTACGTTGTGTGAATCCTCAAACATGAATAGAACAACATCTGTAAATAGATATTTGCCAGGCATGATATTGTCCTTGTTCTACAGGAGAAACACACACACACACACACAGAAACATACACACACAGTCAGCCACGAGTATTACCCTGCAATTAACTTTTTGGTTTTCTGAATCGTCTGTTAATGCAGGCTTGCGTTTGTGTCTCATGTTTCTTAAACGTTAATTTTAATTATATTCCTTCGGAGCTGATCTGATTGTAAGAGCGTGTTTTAAATAGAAGAGCATATTTTTGTGTTTGTTTCTATTTTTTTCTTTGTTTTTGTTTTTGTTGTTGGTTTTCTTTTCTTGCTCAACCACGCGTCCTATTGCCAGTATTCTGTTTTGCAGTATCATTTTAACAGGTTTTTTCCTCGTTGGTTTAATATTAAAACATCTGCTGCTACCTTATGTGTTGTGCGTGCGTGTGTGTGTTGTTTTATGAAAAGATTACGAAGCAAGTCTAAAAAGAAATTGAAAAATTTCAACAATTATAAAAAGTGAGATTTAATGAGGCACTGAAGATTGTAGGGAGTGACAGGACACGTTCTAAGAAGACCTTTTTGTGGAGTACTTTTTCGTGCACTAATGCCAGTCTTAGAAGGCCTCATAGGAAATTTCTTGAAATAAATTTATTGCTAAATATTTACTCTCATAAATCTTTAGTTGCGGTAGCATTACTCTGCCTAAAGAGTCATCTGCATGTAAAAAAATATATCGCATTCCGAGCTCCGGCATCATTTCTGAAAAAATAGGGCCTGGGAGGTCTACTTCCCAATGGTTTCAGTGCATGAGCTACAGTTTTGTATATTAAAAAACGAACACAATTCCCAAATAAAAGATCGTATCAGTTGCGGACTGCTTTAGAGCCTCATCGGCGTGAAAATAATGCAGGTGAAGAATTGATGGCCTCAAATCCTGCTCCAGCTGGATTTCAAACGGGTGCAGGCCAAGAGAAATTTTTTCACGTAGTCAAGATAAATCTGCAAAACTTGCGACCGAATCTACGAATCGATTAATTTGGATTTTCTTCCTCGCTTGCGTTAATGAATTGTATCAACCGGGCTTATACCCGCAGTGAGGATCAACGTAAGAAAAAATATCCGTTCACCAGAAGTTTACCAGAGTATGCGAGCATGACAAATCGTTTGACAGATGTGTTCCAGATTTGCTTTAATACCTGCCAATAAGACTTAAGTTGATAGTGCTCTTAATGCTCTATCAAGTTAGATTCCCACCACCGCCCCTTAATTGCCCCCGGATGCCATATCACTACTACTCACCAGTCGCGCACAGGTGGCAGCCCTACATTAAATTCTTACTCCTGAAGTGGTTTTAAGCCATGCAAAAGGGAGGTCTAGAAACGTGGACCAGGGGCCTAATGACCTTCCTCAGCACTAATAATTACAGCACCACATTCCTTAGCATCTGTTGATCTCGCATCAGCTCAGGGAAATGCGACTGAAGTCCAGCAAATCACTAGCCCATGACAAGCATCTGTCCGAACACGATACTTCTCCCAGCGACTTTTAGTAACATATCACAGCCAAAACGTGGACTGCTAAAGGAGTCCCAATAAATATCGCATCATTGAAACATAAAATCCTGCTTGTGGATGCAAAACTGCCATTATTGTGGTAGATGCCACGCAGTCCTGAGATATTGCGCTTGCTGGCTGGCATTATTGAGTTCACCTTTAGAGGGAATATTAACAGCGGGCATGCTGGAATCGGTAGCACAACTATTCGGTTACTGCTGGAACCTCGAAATTTAACCCCTGGAGGCTAACTTTCCATTGACTGGGGTTACGTGGGGAACCTTTTTCATCTTTACACATTTTATCTGACTATTTTGGGCGATACTACTTTCTTTTAAATTATTCCCGTTGCCTCCGCGGAAGGACAGAGTACACGGTTGTGTGTTATTCTCTCTCGCAGTGTAGAATCATTAAGAAATGCTGTTTACTTTTAGACGTCTTCTGGCGGTCTTCTGATGGTCTGACGGTCTGACGGTGGTCTGACGGTCTGACGGTGGTCTGACGGTCTGCCGGTCTTCTGACGGTCTGACAGTCTTCTGACGATCTTCTGACGGTCTTCAGACGTAAGAAGACGTCAAAAGAGGTCAGAAGACGCCAAAAGACCTCAGAATACGTCACAAGACGCCGCAAGACGCCAGAAGACGTCAGAAAATCAAAACAAATATTTTTAATTGTTTTTCTTAAAATTGTTTCTTATGTAAAATTTATATGACAACCGCATTTTGGAAAAAATCTCTATATTATTTTGCTGAAGTCATTTACTTTATTGGGCCCCAACTAGTGTGTGCCACATGTGGGCCTACTGTGAGTGTTGCCTACTGGTGCAACACTCCTTAACGCACGTCGTCTTCTATTGACTTCGACAGTAGAAACATGTGAATCCAACCATATGATGACCTGACTCTCCATTCTATTCTATTGCTAACACTGAGCAGGAGTGGAGTTTCACGTCAGCATATGGTTGGATTCGCTTATTTCTTGGGTCGAAGTCAATAGAAGACGACGTGCGTTAAGGAGTGTCTTAAGTTATAGGTAATAGAGGCAGATGGTGACACGCATTATTTATTTTTTAATCTGCTTACATAAATAAACAGGGTGAAAGTGTTCATGACGTTTATGTTCCATTCGATAGGTCAGGACACTTAAAACTCTAAATAAACTGAAATAAGTTTGATCTTCACAGAATAAAAATCGTGAAATTGTTCCACGCTTGTCCTCGTTTGATAAGTAGAAACGGTTTCTTTTGCTTAAGTTGTTAATATATATTCTGTTTTCTTTTTTTAATTTTAGTTTGCATGTATCTGTTTATAATTAAACCAACTTTAACAACAATAAAAAATCTCTTTTTTATATCTGAAATTCGCAAGAAGGGTTCCTGCGTTTTAACCTCGTGTGTTGTGCTATTTTTTCGTGTTTGTTTTCAGTTTTTGATTACACCTTCTGTAGTTCTCATTAGTTTTTTATATATATCTTTTGTTTGTTTATTTTTTCAGTTGTTGTTCTTGAATTGTATAACAACAGCAACAACCAAAAGAACAACATTAACAGAGACCAGCAGGTGTTGCCGTGGTAGGATAGACATTGAAATGTGTTAAACGGTTTTTTTTTAATTTTTTCAAATATATTTTCTTAAATTATATATTTTTTTTTGCACTGCGCTTAAAAACACGACATCTGTGTGTTCAATATGTTCGTGGTGTTGTTGTTGTTGTCGTTGTTGATATTAAAGCGAATTGTGCGAATGCTGACAGACAGACAGACAGACGTTTATCAAAACTAATGAAAACGCACCATCTCTCCGTTTGGATACGTGTAAATTATACAAGAATTGGTTTTTATTTCTTTTATTTATTTTTTTTTTTTTCTTTTATTATTAAAAAGGTTCCCATTTGGCACACAAGTCTTGTGCGAATGCGATATTATCGCACGCACAACGCTGCGAGCAGAAGAATGTTACAAATTAGCATAATAATTTTAGGAAAACGTAATTCAAACAGGCACCCGCATATAATTTCAGTTTGACTGAAGCTGGTAGAATTGTTCAACAGAGACGAAAAAAACACACTTTGGGAATAGGCAATTAGCTTAAAGATATCTGCACATTTAAACGTACTTACCAAGATGTGTGTGAGTGCATGTACCTCCCCAAACTACCACAACAACACAGAACAATGTTTGAACGTGTAGCTTAAATGGCAGAGTCTTACTAACCTGCGAAATTGAAGTAAAACAATTATTTTCGTAAAATAATTTGCATTATAAATTTTGAAATGATAAACAGTTTGAAATTTTTAGAAAAGAGAATTAGCACAATATTAAATTTAAAGAGATCAAATAGTCTTATTTTTCAGAAGGCAAATTTCAATGAACAACAATGTAACTCTGATGTTCAGCTCGCTCAATTTTAGATTTTCCAATACTTGACATATTTAAACAAGTAAAAGTGCTGTATTCGGCTGTGCCGAATCTTATATACCCTTCACCAACGTACGTCTGGCGTTACAAAAATTTGTAAGCACCAATTTTGTTCTTCCTCTCTTATAAAATAGTTTTAGTTCGAAAAAAACGTCAGTTGTTTTTTAGTTACATTTATGAGTGAAATAAATCAATTTCCCCACCTCTGGAAATGAAATTTTCACTTAAAATATATTATTTTTTTATCAATGCACATCTTCATGATGTGTGGAGCGGTTTGATTTAAGAAAAATTTAAAATTTTTAAACATTTTAGTTTTTACATGTACTACAAAATAATGAGTGTGCCCAAAAAACTTTTAATTTCCCATCCCTGACAAAAAGAACTTATTTTTATAGTTTTTAGAAGACAATTGGGGCTTCCCAAAGCCAGAAATAGATTCAATTTACAACCAAACAAAATAATAATTATTTTTTGGTATAAATTTTGCGTCGAGAAATACGTGTAAGCTTCCCAGCTCTGGAACCATATTTCGGAGTTTTCAATAGCACTCTATTTAAGTTCATTTCCAATCCATTAGTCCAACAACGAAGTCTCTAGCTCTTCTATGAATCCTACGTACAGACGGACGGAGACACGGACATCGCTCAAATATTCTTTATGTGCGATTTAAAATATTTTCAGATTTTAATTTTATACTTTAATTTTAAGCGATTTTAATATAATAACAATAATTATTTTAACTTTTTTTGGAATTTATTTACCTCGTCTCACAAAGTTTGGCCACATCCTGTTAATTTACTTTGAAACTTATCAAAATATATTTTAAATGCAGTTGAAATCTGAAAACAGTATTCTGCTACTCTATAAAAAAGAAGAAACCGCATCCTTATTTATTGACTTTTTTATTTCAAACAAACCCTCAACCTAAACAAGAAGAGATACAATTACGAAATTCTATTACCAACCAATTAGAAATGATTTGACGCAGCATCCGTCTAATTGCAAACATATTTAACTGAGCATCTGTTTTGATGATCTGGTGATTTGATATATTCGGGGTTATGTGTCATAAATGGTATTCAAATTACTGCTTGAAATGACGAAATGCCATGAAGTGATGCTTTCGCAAATGCTCTAAAACATCGAGACGGATTTGAAATTATTGCGAGTAACAGCAAACTTGTTGCAGTGGCCAACAAAAACAAATGCGAATGCTAATAAAAGCCATTAATAACAAACAGCATTATGGACATAAGCACCCACACATACACACACTTGTGTTTGGTCTTTAGTAGGGAGGGGCATTTTTGAGGAGATTTTTCAAAATAAAAGTCATGAAATAACTTTTATTTTCCGAGAGAATAATAAGAGATAAAAAATAATTTTTATTTTTATACGGAAAAAACTCAAGAAATAGATTCTGTTTAATTTTTTTTAAAATAAAAGTCAAGAAATAACTTTTATTTTTGTATCGTAAAATAAAAGTCAATATATAAAACTTTTTCAGATCAAAAAAAGTAAAGAAATAACTTTTATTTTCTGATCGAAAAAAGTCAAGAAATAAATATGATTTTTTATCCAAAAATAAAAGTCAAGAAATAACTTTTAATTTTTGACCGCAAGAAGTCAAAAAAATAAGTTTCGTTTTTTATCGAAAAAGTTAAGTCAATATATAATTTTTTCAGACTGAAAAATAAAAATCAAGAAATAACTTTTAGCTCTGATCGAGAAAAGTAAAGAAATAAATACCATTTTTTATCGAAAAATAAAAGTCCGGAAATAACTTTTATATTTGTATCGAAAAAAGTTAAAAAATAAGTTTCGTCATTTATCGAAAAATTAAAGTCAATATATAACTTTTTTCAGATCGAAAAATAAAAGTCAAGAAACAACTTTTATTAACTGAAGAATACAAATCAAACGATAACCTATTTCCTTATAAAAAAATTGTTACTTGACTTTTATTTTGGTATTGAACAATATAAGAAGAGAAGTAACTTTTATTTTCGAATCGAAAAATCAAAGTCAAGAATTTACTTTGATTTTATGATTGTATAATAAAAGTCAACAAATAACTTTTATATTTTAATTGAAAAATAGGAGTCCAGAAATATATATGATTTTTTCAGGAATAAATAATAATCAAAAAATAACTTTTATTTTCAGATCTAAAAATAAAAGTCAATATATAATTTTCATTTTCGATTCGAATAATATTTTTGGATGGAAGAACGTATCTCTTTATTACTCAGGTATAGAAAATAATTAAAAATTATATTAATTTTCTAAATGAAAAATAAAGTCAGGAAGTAACGTTCATTTTCTGGTCGAAAAATAAAACTCCAGAAATAACTTTTATTTTCGGATCAAAAATTTAAGTCAAGAATGACTTTAATTTTTTCAGGTATGAAAATTTATCAAAAAATAACTTATAATTTTTGATTGCCAAATAAAAGGTAAAAATGACTTTTTATTTTCTCAGGAATAAGAAGTAATACAAATATAACTTTTATTCTCTGATCGGAAAATAAAAGTTGAAAATAAAAGTTAAAAAAACAACTTTTATTTTCTAATCGAAAAATTAAAACCAGAAAATAACTTTTATTTCGGATCGGAAATTAAAGTCAAGAATGACTTTTATTTTTTCTGTTATAAAATTTAATAAAAAAATAACTTGTATTCTTTGATTGCCAAAGAGACTTTTTATTTTCTCAGGAATATAAAGTAATAAAAAAATAACTTTTATTTTCTGATCGGAAAATAAAAGTTAAAAATGACTGATATTCTCTGATCGAAAAATAAAAGTCAATATATAATTTTTTTAATCGGGTCGAAAAATAAAACCCGAGAAATAACTTCTATTTTCTGATGGAAAAATTAAAAGCGGAAAATAACTTTTATTTTCCAATCGAAAAATTAAACTTCAGACAGAACTTCTATTTTCCGATCGAAAAAAGAGTTAACTTTTATTTTCAGATCAAAAATTAAAGTTAAGAATGACTTTTATTTCTAAAAATAAATGTCACGAAAAAAATTTTATTTTCCGAAATAATAATAAAAGTCAAAATATAACTTTTATTTTCTGATCGAAAAAAAGACAAGAGATATATAAATTTTTTTCGTGAGATATAAGTCAAGAAATAACTTTTATTATTTGAACGAAAATATCATAAAATAGCTTTTATTTTTCAGGTTTAAGAAAATAATCAAAAAATAACTTTTATCTTTCAGGCATAAAAAATAACCAAAAAATAACTCTTATTCTTTGATTGAAAAAAAGTCAATATATAATTTTTATTTTTGGATCGAAAAATTAAAGTCAAAAATAACTTTTATTTTTAAAAATAAAAGTCAGCCAATAACTTTTATTTTTAAAAATAAAAGTCAGCCAATAACTTTTATTTTCCGAAATAATAATGAAAGAAAAAAGAATCACGTTGTTATATTTCAGGTATAAAAAATATTCAAAATATAACTTTTATACTCCGATCGAAAAATAAAACTCGAGAAACAACTTTTATTTTTTCATCGAAAAATCAAAAGCGGGAAATATCTCTTATTTTCTGTTCGAAAAATAAAAAGATGCAACTTTTATTTTCTGGTCAAAAATTAAAGTCAAAAATGACTTTTACTCCCTGATCGAAAAATTAAAGTCAAAAATGACTTTTATTTTCTCAAAAATAAAAAGTATTAAAAAAATAACTTTTATTTTCTGATCGAAAAATAAAACTCGAGACACAACTTTTATTTTCTGATTGAAAAATAAAGTATTAAAAGAAATAAATAAATAAAAATCAAATGATTATACGCCTTGATATATATCAAATTCTTTTTTTATCTGTTAATCGTTTTACTTTTTAAAACGAACATAGTTAATTGTAAGTTAATTGAACAATTAATTAGTCGTCAGTGTTTAATCGCGTGCTAAACTTTTCTAAAGTTTGAAATACTTCTATCGTTTCGTTTACTTTTAATCGTTTCTAAAAATTATTTTCTCCCATACATTTAAGTGCCGCCCTAATGCGCGTGTGTGTGTGTGTGTGTGTGTTAATAGCAATGTTTTATGTCCATGCCACTGCGAAACATAAGTCGCCACAAATACAAGACCGCAAATGGCACTATAATAGAAGAAGAAGAAGAAGAAGAAGAACACATTCATCATCGAATCGAATTCATACAATCAGCATTTTAAGGATGCAACTTAACAACTGGAGGAGGTTGGATTTTGTATGTCACTGAATGACATATCTCTCTGCCTCCCTCGCCCTCCCTCTCCCTCTCTCTTTTGTAATTGTGATAATAATGATGTCCTCCGTTTCTGCATGTTAAGCACAGGAGTGATATTCAGTTTGTGTTGAATGTGAAAGACTTTCGAAATGCATTCGAATTTCATGATTGACTTTTGATATAAAATGTGTCAAAAGCAGATTCACTCCGGTTTGAATGGAAGAGGAGAACGTAAATATTTGCTGCATCAATATGTAAGACAAACTTTTGTCGTGCATTTAGTTTTCAAAAATGTTTTGCCCTGTTTTGGTTTCGGCCTGTAACAAGTCTTTTTAGCAGGTGACTTTAATTGTAGCGGGAATCATGGGCCAACTAAAACTGCAATTTGTCAAAGTTCACAAGCGTTCATTTAATTGCATTTCATTCGCCAGCTGATGTATCCGATAGTCACATTAAATATTCACTTCGCTCCAGACATTCATTTTTCGTTTGCAATTTCCCCAGTTTAACTAGATAATTTCGCAAGAGGTCTGAGTGCTCGTTTTATCATCTAGTGAATTATAAAAATTGTTTTTTTTTTCTATAAATTTTAATATTTCCTGAACATGTTACGACTTATTAACTGGTGCAGGATATACAACATCCATCCATCCGTATTTACCCTCTCGTTTGTTATTTTTATTTTATTCGTTTCTTTTAAAAAGCTGCTTATTAATCTTATCTGCTTACTTTCTTGAACATTATCTTAATATATACAGCAAATTATCTTTGAATTTTTTTTTGTTTTTCCACTCTCTCTCTCTTTCTCTCGCCATTCTTTTTTTCTTTTGGCTTTAAATAAATTCAATGTATTTCTTAAGTGCAGCACAATGGGAAGAAGAGAACGAAATATGAATTAATATAATACGGTTCCAGAGCTGGGAAGCTTACACCTATTTCTCGACGCAAAATTAACACTGAAAATCAATTATTTTTTTGCTTGTTTGCAAATTGTATCTATTTCAATTTTTTTCCAGGGATGGGAAACTAAAAGGTTTTTTTTTTGGCACATTCAGTATTTTGTAGTACATAAACTAACTAAAATATTAAAAAATTTTAAGTTTTTCTTAAATGAAACCGCGTCATACATCATGAAGGTTTGCATTGATTAAAAAAAGGATTAAGAAATAATAAAATTTCGTATCCAGGGATGGGAAATTGATTTGTTTTTCATTCATAAAAGTAACCAAAAAAGTAACTGTCGTGGTTTTTTCCAATTTCAACTATTTTAAAGCTCAAAAATTTTTTTTAATTAAAATATCGTTTCCAGGGTTGGGAAATTGATTTGTTTTTCATTCATAAAACTAGCCAAAAAGGCAACTGTCATGGTTTTTTCCAACTTAAACTATTTTAAAACTCAACAATTTTTTCAATTAAAATTTCGTTTCCAGGGTAGGGAAATTGATTTGTTTTTCATTCATAAAAGTAACCAAAAAGGCAACTGTCGTGGTTTTTTCTAACTTAAACTATTTTAAGACTCAAACATTTTTTTAATTAAAATTTGAGTTTCCAGGGGTGGGAAATTGATTTGTTTTTCATTCATAAAAATAACCAAAAAGGCAACTGTCATGGTTTTTTCCAACATAAACTATTTTAAAACCCAAAATTCTTTTATATCAAAATTTCGTTTCCAGGGTTGGGAAATTGATATGTTTTTCATTCATAAAAGTAACCAAAAAGGCAACTGTCGTGGTTTTTTCTAACTTAAACTATTTTAAGACTCAAAAATTTGTTCAATTAAAATTTCGTTTCCAGGGGTGGAAAATTGATTTGATTTTCATTCATAAAAGTAACCAAAAAGGCAATCGTCGTTGGTTTTTCTAACTTAAACTATTTTAAGACTCAAAAATTTTTTCAATTAAAATTTCGTTTCCAGGGGCGGAAAATTGATTTGATTTTCATTCATAAAAATAACCAAAAAGGCGACTGATGTTGTTTTTTTACTAACTAAAACAATTTTATAACTGAGGAAGAACAAAATTTGTACTTAAAAATATATGTGACGCCAGACGTACGTTGGTGAAGGGTATATAAGATTCGGCACAGCCGAATATAGCACTTTTACTTGTTGTATGTCATTTTGAATAATTTTTTTCAAATTAGTTCTCGTTACTTCTGTGGAGTTAGGAAAAGTCGTTTGCTGCGAATTCTCTGTAGGCTTGGGGGCTCGAATAGATATTCACGTGCCAGTTGCCAACGTAGGTTTTCTATTTGAAATTAATTGCAGACATCTGCCAAGTAGCGTGATTCTGTGAGGCAGATGATGAGTCAGAATATATTTTTTATTACTTTCAATTGTTTTCACTGACGCATTAAACAATAAGATCCAAAGTTCTGCAACATGTTTCCACGGCTTTCATTTCTAGCTTCCTTTCTAAATCATCCTTCGTCCCATAGTGTCTGCTTGAGCATAATTTTAAGCATTAAAATATACATTTAACATTTTGACAGCTTTGGCTTTGCCTTTAACAGCCGATGTACAGATAGTGCGAATGCATTACGCTCTTTTATACCTGCTCATGGTCTGTGACAATTTCAAAATTTAAAATAAATATAAATAAGAAAAGCAGAATTGCAAAGTATAGGGGTCCCCATAATAACAGTGGTATAAAAATGAACGTGCTTCTCATACCGGCTCATGTGCGCCAATTCATGAATTGAGTGTATGAAAAAAAGGATTCAAAGGCAACTCCTGCTCCTGGTGAGGCCAACGATCAGGATGATAGATAATAAAGCACAAGAGTACATAAATAAATATAAATATTCTGCAGCTACTGTGCAATTTAAAGGACGTGCTCAACTGGTGCAGCAATAAACTCCACGGTGTTGATGAGGGGGTTTCGATAGGTGCGAGTATGTGAGGAAATACTGGGGAAGAACGAATGGGCAGATGACTGAGTGTCGTGTGTAAATAAAAATATACATTTTACTGGCGTTGTATTCCTTTAAGGCTGCATACGGAATGAATACGAGACATGCACGACACTATCCATTTTTGATTGCCAGCGTGCATTAACGCTGCACTAACTTTAACAAGCAGTCACGCATTTTTATAAATAAATTAGCATGTAAAAGGAAAACATACTCATACAATAATTTATATTTCATGAATATCTCTATGGTTTTGCATTTATTAGTTCAGCTGATATTTAATGGGGGGGATGATCAAACGGTGGCCGTAAAGTCGTAACTTGTAAAAGAATAGCTGGAAAACGTGTAACTACTGTGAACAACACGGGATTTGCTTGAAGTGTCTGCTTTTTAAAGCAGGTCGCTAAGCGGGAGTTGGCTATCCTTCGCTTACAAACCTGCTGTTTCTGAATATCTTTTTAAGAACTTTTGCTTAATAATCACTTTGGATTGTATTTAAGAAAAATTAGGCGTGATGAATATTCAAAATATGAAGGAAGAATTTATTTAAATTTGATTTCCTTAAGCCCACACACGAGAACAGGACAAACGCTGTTTTCGGAAGTCGCTACAATCCCATTATCGGTACTCTTGTGTATAATTTTTTGTCACCATTTATTTGATTTCTTTTCTAGAAAAAGAATGCAACATATTTTGCACTTTTTAATAGACAATTACAACATTCTGTCATTTGAAAATAAAGAGTTTATTAGAAACTATCCCAACATCCCTTACGGAAAATAAATTCTGTATTAAAACTCCTTCAACTTGACACGTTTTATAAAAAAAGTAGAAAACTGTTGCGTGTTATTTCGAAAAGAAAACGCCATTGAATATGAGGGCAGTTGTTATTTAGAGCAATTTTATAAGACGAGTGCTTAGAAGATGTTAATAAAACATTTTATGGTTTAAGCCAAAAATATTTAGTGCAGTTGATGATTTAAAATGTGGTTTCAAAATTTTGTTGGCATGTGAGATATTTTATTTATAAAATAGATATATTAATTTAAGGTATTTTTTAAGAAATAGCACAGAGAACTATAGGAAATGAAATTATTTAATTGTGGAAACAGTTTTATTAATCGAAGGAATATTATTTTTAATGATTTTAATTTATTTTAATTGTTTCATTTAATTTTCAATTCGCTAATATTTTTTAATAATAATATTAAGAGAAAATAAAATTGTCTTATTTATTTATATTTCTTTATATTTTCACGTTAACACTTAAATGTCTTAAACGTTGTTATAGCGCTGCTGCAGTTGGTGTATCACCCACATAATCCTTATTCACATAAAATGCTTTTAAGCTCTTAACAGTGGTGGAGCCATGCCAAAGTGATGGCCTTCCGAAGGAAAAGTTTAAAGGCCGTCGATTTCATTTCTTTACAAGAGAAAAGTTTGTAAAATAATAAGTTTTCAGACACGGACACTAGCGGGGTGAGCCCTACTCTTGCAGCGAATAGTGTTCGATTTCTTTAAAGGAGGGCATTTATTAAAACCCTTTTATTTAATTTTTTATTTCGACAGCAATTTTTCTTGCCACTATAGCCAACTAGAAAAAGTAGTCCATGAAGCTTTAAACACAATAACGACAGCAGGCTATACGGACACCGACTACAAAAGTCGTTGGCTACAATCGTCGCCTCGTAGTCAGCTTCTTAATTATTTATAGACCGACACCACCAAATCATTAACCAGGAGTTGTTGTTTGCAGTAGAATTCTCTTCATATGCCGGTGTAGCCGCTTTCATATCTTTATTAAGAGTATTAATAGTGTTGTTCCAATAAAATATATTTAAAGTCCACTATTTATGACAAGAAATCATTTCATTAGCTTGGAAATATATTTTGTTGTTTCCTTTCGTAAAATAAGACAATATATTGTCAAGTTTACAATAATTAAATTTATTTAGATTATACTGGCAACACTGCATGTGCTTATGGTAGCTCGCTGAAATGGAAATCAGTTTAATTTGACTAGAACTACAAAAACAGCAGGGACAACAACCAGTAGTCGTGTTGCATGTAGTAGTAAAAATAATCATTCTATTTTTGACAAGTTGTAGTCTGTAGTCTGCTGTCGTTATTGTGTTTAAGGAATTAATCACAGACGTATGCCCCGTCTCTCACAATTAAAGAGGGTTCAAATCCAATATTCATACGATTCCTTTTATCCTCTTTCTTATAACGCATCTTCCCCGTTGCGGCTTAACGCATTCCATATGTAGAGGTCATTCTGATTCTACTAGTAACGGGGGGAAAAAGAGACGAGGCTCGGAGGATATAAGCGGGTAATACACATTTACACCCACACACAAACAAACATAAACATACTGACCCTCTCAAAATTAGACAGTAACTCTTCCTAGGGACTCCAAACATGTAGATATAATGAGATCTAAATTTTTCCAAAATAGGGTGAAGCCGAAAATTTAAAAATTTCTTAAAATTATAAACTTTCTTAGCGGGAAACTAAAAATACAGTAAACTTCACACAGTGTTGATAGAACTGTGGGATATGATCACAATGACAAGAATTGATCAACGATCAGAACGATTGGATGTCATAAGTTGACTGTTTATGGGATCAAAATCACTACCTTCGGCTTCGTAGTTGAGGTGGTAACTCCTGCAGCCAACAGCACAGACCAGTCGGTAATTTGTGGCGATCTTTGATCTTCCACTGATCATGCCAAGACTCGCTCCCTGATGAACTCATTATATATTTTGCAATTAAATAATATTTTTTTGCTGGCAGGAGATAAATTATAATAATAAAAAAAACATGTCATTAATAGAGGCCTTGTTGTCGTTGGCCTTTCTGCTGCTTACCAACGAAAATCCTTTTAAACAACAAACATCTCTGACAGAGAAAAATCAAGAAATAAAAAACAAAGAACAGGGAACTGAACTCTCAAGAGACTGCATTCCCAAGGCTTTTGTTTTGCGATACGTTCCATCCATTTTCCTTTTTTCTTATCATAATCCATTTTTACTTTTCTGTTTGTCTTCTCTTGCAGGCCATCAAAAGGCGCAAAAATATTAAAATTTTTATGAAATCCTTCATATCTTATTTTTTATAAATATTAAATCAAGAATGTCTAACAGAATGTGCGAATGCAGAGCACCGCGATTACCGACTGAGTGCATAAAAGGGAGGACAAACGACGTACAGAAAATAAACTTCTTAAGTATTCAACTGAATACTGTTGCTGTTGTATGGGAAAAAAGGAGCATCTTATCCTGCATAAACTCAAACAAAAATATAAATAAAATAGAAAGAAGAAAACAAAAAGATATTGTACATCTTGAATGTAGAGAATAAGTGAAAAAGTATTATTTTCTTTGCGCAAAATGTGAAGAAACGCCACTCTAAAAATGTTAAGTTAACGCGCCTCGAGGACTCAGTTTACAATACAAGGAAATAGATTAAAATTTCCTCTATTTGCATACAAAAAGAAAAAAGCTCGAGAATTGTGTCTTGTAATCTTGTAAAACGCGCCTGCTAACATTTACTAACATTTTTATTGCAAAAAAAGAGGGAAAAATTAAGTTTAAAAAGCAACAAAAATATTTTCTAGGGGTTAAGAAAAATATAAATTTGAGAGGTTCTTATTCCAAATGCTTAGAGGTCACAATGTGAGCCATTGTGCGTGTTCTTTTCTAAAAAAAATGCAACATTTTTTGCACTTTTGTTTCTAATTTTGCAGCAGAATGTGGTTGTGATATAATGAATTTATTAAAAATTATTCCATTAACCAATAAAGAGTTAAAGTTTTATTTTTAAAGAGTCCTTGAATTTTTTTCTCGTAAAACGAAGTAAAAAGAAAGTGTCACAACTGAAGCTCCGTTTTAAGCAGCTTCATTTGCATATTTTTTGTTTGTAACCACTTTTACAGGTTTATTTTAAAAAACCCGTGACAGTAAAATTATTGTATAACTTTGATCAGCGTTGCCGTAGTAGATTAAAATATGTTGCATTTTGTTTTTAAAGGGAAGTGTCGGGGAACTTTTGCAGTTGCAACTTTTTAGCAAAAATAATGCTGCCATAATTTTTTTCAGGGAAAATTCGCAAAACTTTTGATATATTCAGGATTTGGATTTTTTTTTTTTTTTTTTTTTTTTGGAATACAAAACGGATTTGTGTGTCTAGTGGTTGTTGATTCTCGATGTAAAAAAAAATTAGCAGATTTTATTGTACTTGACTTGATTTCAAACCACTTTCACGGATTAACGTTGTTCACTTATTCGAAACCGGTGCCAGTACAATAATGGAATAAGTTTGATCAACGTTGCCGTGTTGGATTTTTAATAAGAAGAAGTGCTGCCATTGTTTTACCCGAGAAGTGAAGAGGAACTCTTGCTGCGTTGATTTTTTCAGAAAAAATTGTTTTGACATTTAAAAAATTTAAGTTTTTTCAAAGAAATAGATGCATTTAATGCCGTTCTTTTCATCTCCTTTTGTTACAAACACTTAATTCACAAACTGTAAATCAACAGTTTTTTTTCTTTTTTTTTGTGTTTGCATACAAAAATATTAAATTTTTTACTGACTTTTAAAATAGCGATTCTCTTCTATTTTGCAATTGATTGTTTTAAAATTATAAAAATTAAATGAATTTTTTGAAATATTATTGTTTCATATAAAATTCGTGCAAATTCTGTGGGATTTTCTGTGCATTCTTTGAACACTGACATCTGTTTCCAATATAAAACTTGGCAGCACTGAACTTAGCACAGACGAAACAGGGGAAAAAGAAGGTTGCATTCTATAAGACGTTTTTTTAAACAAATTAAAAAGATGGTTTCTATTAAAATATTTTTGTATGCTAAAAACCGGTTTGAACGTTTGGTTTCAATGTTGAAACCGGAATTTAATGAAACCATGCCTGGGAGTAAGAACATTTATTTGAGGGTGTTCTAAAATCATAAGCTTATTTCGATAAGATGCAGGGGCCTTAAGTTCCCAAATAAGAACTCTGTTAGGAGAAATTGGTAGTTCTGGCAGGAGGTCTTGCAGTTGCTATAAATCGGGATAGTGCGGTCCTCAAGTCTAGTGGAAATAATGAAAAACATAATCTCAAGTGTAATTTATTTTTTAAATACTCTACATTAATTTTATAAATTTTAATAATCACATATCACTGCCTCATTATTAATATGATCCAGATTATTCTCCCTCCTTTTTTAAATAAAACTTTTCTCAATAGAAACCTTCTGCTGCACTCATTGTGCTGCAGTTTATGTGTGGTTGCAAGAACAACAGCAATAAAACAAACTGCAACACAATAGAATGAATAGAGAGAGAAATATGAAAAGCTGGCAGAGAATGAAATTAAATGAAAGAAATGATAAAAAGTAATTTATATCTGCATGTCCTTTTAGTCTTAAATGCCATTTATAAAACCGCAAGTTATTTTTATTGAAAAAGTTTTTACCATTTTCATAATACGAAAACTTTTTTCACCCTATTATTCCCTTAAAGCATTTATTCTGTGGGCAAATAAGAATGTGAAAAAGAAAGCACAAATTCATGGCAGCGTTAAGTGAAGACCTTAAAAGGACGAATGCAATGACGACGTTCGTCTGAGTATGAAATTCACCAGGACAATAGAGAATGACACAGAGAAAATCAAGAAATTCTATGCACTTGTGGCTGGCTGGAATAGGAATAGGAGAATCACTTTAATACTTTTATTGCCACTCGGGTTAAATCTTTTTCTTTCTTTTTTTTTCTATCATTTTTCTTCTTTTTGCCGCAGGATTTTGTTATTAAACCTCCATCAACCTGCAGCACCCTCCATCCAACTTTGCAGCTTATTCCCTGACTTGTATTCATTTGAAGTCATCATGCCCAAGTTGACAAGCAACGTCAGGTGTTTGGAATTAGAGTTGGAAATTAAATTTTTCACTTTGCGAAATGTCTGTGAAAATTGTTTTAAACTCTTAGAAATGCGAAAGTTGGTTTAAGTCGTAAAAGCAAATTTTTATAAGACAAATTCGCTTCTCTTTTTTTTTTGTTTTTTAACTTTCAGCTGAAGTTGTAGAAAAAGAAATCAAAAGTTAATAAAAACTGTTACTTCAAATATTTGGAATAGTGAGTAGAACTTTTTATATTAAATGCGCAAAAATGTTGCTTACGAAATGCAAATACTCACACACACACACACACATTTCGTATGTAAATACAAAATATCGTTTATCCTTTTTAGCTGCATGAGAACTTTGTTATCCATTTGCTGCAGAGGTGGGGTATAATCTGGCCCTTAGTGTACAGATAGATAAAAGATCTGGCAACGTTTGAGACAACGCAGGCTCAGTCATGCATGAAGTAGGAAAAATACATAAGAAAATATAGTGGATCTGATGAAAGCGACACTCTGGGGGTTTATAATCATATCTAATAAACCATGACCGTCTGTCTGTACATGAGATCGGGTTAACGAAGACCAGAAAATATTTAGAGACTGCGGTCTTAAGCCGATGAGTTTAAAATAGTCCTAAATTAATTATTGAAAAAATAAACAATTTTTCTAGAGCTGGAAAATCAACTTATTTTTAACTTCCCTCTAGAAAAAATTTAAAATTTACAAAAATCGGAAAATCAGCGGTTTCACCCCGTTTTGAAAAAAAATACGAGCTCTGATCAGCTGTCCGCCTTTTGAGGTCCTGGGCAGCTTCCCTGACTTATTCTGAGAGTCCGCCACTATGCTTATATGTATGTTTGTATGTGTTTATATGTATGCACGTGGGTGTTTGTATGTGTGTGTGTGTTCGTGCGTGGGTAAGCATTTGGTCCCCTTGTAGATTTTGAACGGCTAAGCCGAACTCAATTAAACTGGTAACGTTCCTTTGATTTCCCGGGTATTTAAACCGATACGAACTGCTGAATTTCAAGATATTTAAAACGAAACTTACAAAAATAGCATTTTCCGAGTGTGTTTTTTTAGAATAAATTTAAAATAACTCCACTGATCGCCCAACAATTCTTTGACATTTAACCACGTCGATCACTTTGAACCGGGCTAAAATCGAGAAATCATTCGAAAAAATTGCTCTTATTTTTTGACTCCAAAAACATCGAATAATGCAAGAACCAGGTTTCAATGGATTTGCGGTTGAGATTAGGGGGAAGTTACAGGGATGGACTTTAGGGTCAAGAGTTTTCCATATTTATTTTTTATATTAAAATTTTAACCGCTAAAAGTTTTTTTGTGGTTAACTAGTTTCAGAAAGAATTAAATTCGTATATAAAACCAAGCAAAATACGATTCCAGGGTTGGACAACTGAAAATTTGTTTGTGGTACATAAAAGTTACAGACGTGTGGCGGCGAGGGGTCTACGAAATTAAGAACTTTTATTTGCTTAATTTCAGTGAGTGAAAAGAGGGAACGTTTTATTGATGGCTTTTCTCTGCCAAATGAATTTTGTCCCAGCAATTCCATTTCAATAGGTCTGCCCAGATCAGTGTAAAACTATACCACTCCGATATATTATAAAATGTATCTCTATTTTGGATTAGTAAGTCTATTATGGTGCTTATTCTATTGCGGTTGTACCTCATTCCTTTGTAGAGGATGTATCAGGTTCCCTTTCATGTCTCCTGATCCCCGCTTGGGGGCAGAGAAATTTAGGGGTCTTATTAAATGGACTGTTTGAAGGCGGATTGGAGACACTTCGTTCATAGAACTCAAACACTCTGTTGAATATTTCCCGTATTTTAACTGGTTGTTTGTCCTGTAGACAAGCACTGTAACCACCCCACCCCTCCGCCTCTTCTTCTGATAGGCTGAATGAAAACCCCGTCACTTTGTAATTATTCCAACCAAAAGCTAATTTCACGTTAAATTGTGAATTATTTATTTTTGGCCATTTTCTCGCATCACCGAATAAATAAATAAATTAAAATTGTCATGCATTCATTCATTTTATTTTTGTATTTGATGTTTAAAATTTTAAATACGTAATTAATGAACTCATTGACGGACACTTGATGTCATCGGCCAGCACAATTTCATAGAAGTAACGCTGTATGAACGTCCATGAATATTCATTCGATGGGGGATATGGCAAATTTAAAACGCGATATATTTTCATGCAACAATCAAGCGCACTAATAAAGTCCGGCATTTCGTACAGGGCCACATCGAAGTGTACATAAATTTCATGAATATTGATGTTCGTATCGCCCACCACAACGATGAGTGGCGTATGGTCGGTGTGTATGTCGCCGTATTTAATGGAAAACTCTTCACGTTTCTGATCCAAATCTTCGAGAGTAGTGACGCGTATGGCAAAAAGATCGACAGCCTCCACAATGGAAATTTTGCGACGATTGCCTACGGCATCGCGGTAACGTGTCATGGGTAACATAATGGCATTCAGCAGTACAGTTAATATGTAGTCTTCGGTATCTAAAGAGACAGGATTACAAAAAAAGCTGGTTGAAAAATGTGACAAAAGCGAGTGTATGCGTGTGTGTGTGTAGAGGGTGAATAATTATGAGGTAAATTTTTTCTGCAGCAAATTTTTGTGTAACAAATCACTTCATTTGTGTTGCAACCAATTCAAACGATGATATTTTTCTATTTATTTTTATAATATTTTTTTTATTCGACATGAATAAAGTGTTTGCATTTATACTATGATTTTTGAGAGGAATTTTTGGCAGAGTTGAGTTTTTTGCATACGACCGGTGAATATTAATTGAAAGTAGAAAAACATGAAAATATAACGAAGTATCAAATAGAAGAGATATCATGATGTGTTCTCTACGCCGCTCGTTTTTAAATCATCGTGTAAGTTTACTATTACAGTGCAAAATCTTTTATTTTAAAAGAACATGATTTTTGTTAATAAAATCACCCAAAAATCTTAAAGCACGTTTAGGGGATTGGTGCCTGTCGGTTGAAGTATTACCTCATTGTTAAAAAAATTGATTCGATATATACTCATGCTATTAAATCATCGTGTGAATAATTTTTATTTTAAAAGAACATGATTTTTCTTAATAAAATCACCCAAAAAGCTAAAATCACCGGCTGAAGTATAATCTCCTTGTTAAGAAAAATCTATTCGATATATACTTACGCTTTTAAATCATCGTGTGAATCGGGTGTTACAGTGCACAAGTTGCTATTTAAAAAAAGACATGACTTTTCTCAATAAAATGTAATGAAAAGTTCAGTAGCGTTCAGGCAATTGATGCCTGCTGGTTAAAGTATTATTCTGTTGTGAAAAAAAATCGACATGATATTTACTCATGTTATTAAATCATTGTGTGAACAATTTTTATTTTAAAAAAACATGACTTTTCTTAATAAAATGATCCAAAAAGTTCAATAACGTTTAGGCGATTGATGACTGCTGGTTAAAGTATTATCCCGTTGTGAAATATATTTACTCATAATTTTAAATCATTGTGTAAACAATTTTTATTTTGAAAGAACATGACTTTTCTTAGTAAAATGACACAAAAAGTTCTATAGCGTTTAGGCAACTGATGCCTACCCACTGAAGTATTATCCCGCTCTTAAAAAAAAATAATGCGACATTTATTCATGTTTTATATCCTCGTGTGAGTCGAAAGTTCCAATGCAAAAGTTTTTATTTAGAGAAACATGATTTTCTTAATAAAATGTAACAAAAAGTTCAATAGCACTTATGCAATTAAAGTCTATCGGTTGAAATATTTTCTCGTTGTTAAAAAAATCTATACGATATTTATTCATGTTTTTAAGTCATCGTGTGAAAAATTTTTATTTTAGAAGCACATGATTTTTTTTCATAAAATTACACAAAAAGTTCATTAATGTTAAAAAAAAATTACGGCTACCGGCTGAAGAATTATCTCGTAGTTAAAAAGAAAATCTATATGACATTTACTCATGCTTTAAAATCATCGTGTGAACAATTTTTATTACAAAAAGAAACATGATTTTTCTTAATGAAATGTAACAAAAAGTTTAATAACGTCCAAGTATTTGTTGCCTACCAGTTAAAATATTATCTCGTTTTAAAAAAATCAGTACGATATTTACTCATTCTTTAAAATTATCTTATGAAAAATTTTTATTTTAGAAGAACATGATTTTTCTTAATAAAATGTAACAAAAAGTTCAAATCACGCTTGGACAATTGATGCCTATCGGCTGAAATATTGTCTCGTTCTTAAAATGAAACGATGCGATATTTACTCATGCTTTTAAATCACCGTGTGAGTCGGGTGTTACAGTGCAAAAGTTTTTATTTTAAAAGAACATGATTCTTTTAAGAAAATGTAACTAAAAGTTCAACAGTGTTTCGGCAATAAATGCCTACCGTTTCAAATATTATCTCCTCTGTGAAACGATTAAAGTAGGGATGAATTTGTGGTCAAACAACTATTTTTATTGCCTGAGGAATGTGTCTCTATTTTGTCATAAAATTATTTAAACTTAAAAGTTTCATTTAACGAATTATTAATTTCCATGATTAAGTTTTCAAAATAATTTGTTGTTTGCAGAAAGTACCTCCAAATGCAACACCCTCTTCACATCGTTACTTTGTTGTATCGTTTACCTTTTCCTGGCTTAGATTTGCATAAAGCAAAGAGTCCTTTGCAAATGTCGTCCTTTATATTGCCCTGATAGTAGGTAAAGATTTTTTGTGCAAACTTTTGCCATTTTTGCTGCAAAGCATTCGCTTTATTGCGGGAAAATTTTAAACGAAAATCAATATCGAACTGAAAATGAATGCAAACGAATGGAATTGTATTATTTAACTCTTGATTGATTGTATTCTTACCAACTCCATGCCCCGGGCACTTAAATATTTTGGCCACTGTTGTAATACATCCTTGATGGTGGAGTGTTCAACATCCTCCTGTCGCGCCAAATATGTCTTCGCCCACATTGTCTTCACATCGTCCCAATCCAGTCCTTGACAACGCAAAAAATTCTTTATGGCACTCGCTGAAGTGTCATCCAGCTGTACGAGTTCTTGAAACTCATCTTGAACAACTTCAATTTGTGTATTAACGCTGTTGCTATTATCGCAACTGCCATCAATATTATTTAAACTGTTGTTATTTCTGTTGTTACTTTTACCTGGCGTAGGTGAAGATGTGGCAGCAACATTTGCCAGTGACTTTATTGTAGTTATTTGTGTTGTGCATGCTGATGTTGCATCATCGCATGGCAGTAGTGTGGACTCGTGAGTGTACTCCTGGTGTATGTCTCGTACACGTATTCGTTTCAAAGTGTTGTAGTATTTGGTGTAGAGGCGACCCATGGGATTTCGTTTGCCTTTGCGATTGATAAAATAATAATCCTGTTGTTGGTGTGTGTGTGTGTGTGTGTGTGTGTTTTGGAAGAGCGAAAGTGTAGTATTTCCATTTATTAGCACAAATAAAATTATTGCAAAAGAAAACTGCTGTAAATGCCCTGGGCATAAGTTAAATGGAAACTGAATGAATTCAGAGATCAGCATAATAGTTTAATTAAATAGGAGCAAAATAAATAAGAGGAAAGAGGACAATATTTTACAATATTTTAAATAAATTTCTACTCCTTCTACAATATAACTATTAAAAAATCGTTCATTATATTTCAATTAATAACTGAAAATATCAATATGATACGCTGGAAACTGTTTGTTACCTGGTAGACACTGAAGAAACATGATCTTCGCTCAGACAACTTGGCAAAACTCTCTGGCAGATAAGACTTAAAAAATTAAAGCCCTTATTTACAAAAAATAATTTAGGCTTATAAGCTGCTTATAAGACAAATTTCGTATAGAAAATTTGTCTTATAAGTAATTTATAAACATCAAATATTTTTTGTGAATAAGGCTTAACATCTTTAAACAATTGAATTATGAGACCCACACTGAGAGAAATTTGCTGCATAAATCCAATTTTTAATGGACTTTTTCTTACAAATATTAGGAAAATTTTAACAAATTTTTTAAATGATATTTTTGCATTGAAACTACTCCGTTGGCTTTCTTAGTTTTTTAATAAATTCTAAAACTTCTTTTAAACTCTTTAATTTGAATTATATGCTGATTCTTTTTTCCCAAAATCTTGCTAAAAAATTCTTCCTCTTTTTACAATCAATGATGAATTATAATAAAAATAGCGACAATAGGCCTACGACATGAAAATATTGCGTAGAGTTGGAAACTGCATTTTGCGATTCATTTGTGGCAAGTAAAAGATGTCTCAGTTAGAATGCACTTCTTCATTTTATATTATAAACATGTATTTTTAATAAAATTATAAGTTTTTTATATAAAAGTTAAGTCGATCTTTTCCTCAAAAAATATCAGAACTTAAAAATACAATGAGAAGCTCAAAGAAATTGGAACAACATTGAGAGTTGTGATTGTTTTATTGGACTGTAAAAGAGACAAGTTCGAATTAGTTCTTGAATAAAATGGATGATGTGATTTTATTTTTTTTGAACATTTTTATTTTGCTACATTAATATTTTTATAGGCTAATTGTTCTAACTTAGTTAAAATCTCAGAAAGACATGATGATAAATATTCCTAGGCACAAAGTAGTATCACATTCAACTAAGCCACCTAAACAGTGGTGATAAACACAATATACACATGAGCACTGAAGATGAAAGTGTAGCGACTTTCGGAAACAGCTGTTCTGCTCTGCTGTGTAAGTTGAATAAAACTGATGTTGACTTCCTTTGTGCCTAGGAATATTTATCATCATGTCTTTCTGAGATTTTAACTAAGTTAGAACAATTAGCCTATAAAAATATTAATATAGTAAAATGGATGATGCTGCCCGATCCGTATATATGGTTGGTATAAGTCTTGAGGAATAAACTCTGGATGTTTTGGGCATGAAGATTCAGTATGATGAACACTGGATGAAGCACATTTTTGAGGTTTCAAAAGAAGGTGTTGTTTTTTTTTTTTTTTTAAGGCGGCACTCAGTGGGATTTTTTCATACAATGTTTGGCAAAAAATTTAAATCGGAGCCATAAAATTATCTTACGTACATGTGACTTTACTTCATTATTTCAAAGACAAATAAACGTCTTTTTGCGATAAAATTTATGGATTCTTCATACTGAAGCAATTTTCTACAAAACTGCATCATGGCACGTTTAAATTTTATATGTCGCAAAAATTACTTGTTGCACAAAAAATCCCACTGTGCAAAGACATCTTCACTTCATTTGATCTTCCCAAATATTTTTCATTTAACATCCGACCGAAAATAGAATACAACTCTTATGTATGAGCTGGTGCTTCAAAGCCTATTTTGAAGTTACTCAACCGCGTATAGGAGCAAGAGAAGCATCTTCTCGGTGGCGGTAGGGTAGTCAACTCTTTTGACTCATGGGAGCATCGTCGAAACGTGGGGTGCTTTTCCCATGGAGCGTATACTTTTATGGTTCAGAATCCGCTTCTTTGTTGAGTGATTCGCAAATGGAAGAAACTTCTTGCAGAGATCTTGTCTACCACGTTTAATATTGGGAGCTTAAAATCGAACGTCCACTAGAACTACTTCCCACAGCCTTGTTTTCCTACTTGTAGCACAACGCATCGCTTATGTAGGGTTCATTCCCTGAATGCTGGTCCGAGAAAAATATATAAAAATAATATATATAAAAAATATCCTTCAAATGACGGAGGACTTAAAGAGACTTGAATTCAACGGTTTTTGTATTCATAGAAGTTACTCCCACCGATATGAAATTTATCGGAGAAAATGAATTTTTCCCTGAGATTTCAATTGAATTCATTCCGCTCCGTTACCCATTAAAGCGTCGTTCTTTCTTAAAGCCCTTCACTTTTAATAAACGTAATAAAAATATATCAACAACTTCAGAGTTCTACAAAACAAATCAACCCTAAAGTTTTAAAAGTATTTTCTACTGGGACACCCTTAAATTATGTGTGTGCGTGTGAAAGATACTGAGCAGTCAAAGAAACACTGCTGAGATACTCACTCTTGACTCCTCCTCGGTGGGATATAAACACGTTATCATGTCGACGATCTTGTCGAAATCCGACGAGTGTAATTTGATGTCGTGTTTGATCACGTAGTCCACAATACACTGAATCAATTCATCGCGATGTTTGCGCTCCAAGAAACCATTCTTCTCGTAGAAGGCCTTCAGAACCGGACCAAACAACGACTCTTCTAGCAATTCAACCAGGTTCTGTTTAAATCAAAACAAAAATTATATATTTTTTTTTTATATGAACTTCGCAAAAGTGTTAATCATATTCATAAACGTTTGCTACCGCCACTTACCAATTGCAGGCTTAAACGTGTCTCCCTTAACGCTATAGTGCCCTGATATAATTTCGGTCTTTTAGCTTCTATTTCGTAGTCCATATCGACTGACAATTCGTTAGACATCTCCTGGAGTGCTGCATCTAGAGAAATTGAAGAGCTTCGAACTGGTGTGACAGCAGCATTTTGGAAAGTATTCGTTGAACTGTTGTTGCCAGTGGAAGTTGATGGCCTTTCCCTTGATGCTGCTGCCGTTTGTGTAGAGTTGAAAGACACCGCATTACTTGGCCGTTGCTGCAGGGCGCTGTTAGTTATATATGTGGCAGGATCTGTACATTCGCCGTCAGTTGTAGTATTTAATGGAGTTACTTTTTCATGCTCTACTACAACGTCATTTGTGCGATACTGTTGGTATTTAAATATATTAAATGAATACAATTTCAGTTGCAATTGATTTCATACCCTTTTGCGCCTCCAATTGAATAACTTTTCGCGAAATTCAGCTCGGTGTCCCACGCTACGTATCGCGGTATTAATATCTTCAACTGATAAATATCTCAAGCTACGATATGTTATATCACAGGCTTTTTAGAGAAAATCAATAATTATTAGCAAATAAATTTATTTATAATTGATTAATTTAGGAACTGTATGAGAATTACAAAATTATTTTAATGCTTCCACTTTGTTTTTTATGTACTTTAACTACTAAATTTGTTTGTCTTTTCATGTGCAATTTTTACAATATTAAAATGCAAGCCCTTAAAGTAAATAATAACGCCGGTTTAGAGTATAAAACGGCCAAGTCCACTTATTCGATATACGCGATATTTTAGTGTCATGCGTACGAAAAAGAGATGCCACATTGACTGGGCCAATATATTGGCTTTAATTTGAGGCTGTTGAATGAGAAAATAAAAATCTTTCGCAGAAAATATTAAACATATTTCGTTTCTGCTATAAAATTTGTGTCAAGTGAGTTAGCAGGTTTACGCTCTCAGCCGAGGATTTGTAAACATTTTGAATCCTCATGAACAGGGAAATTAATTGAGCGACGTCTGGCTGTGTATTTATGCAATCGGTCTTCCCAAACTACAGACTTCATTCTTAAATTGTTGTATTGAAAATAGTCCTGAACAGTTGGCTATTAAAAGCAGAACAACCGAAAATGCCGTGCCAGAGTTGGAAAACTTATACTTATTTTTTGATATATATAACACCCACTAGCTAAAACTGATTTTTGGCAATAAAACCTATTTTATAATCCAGGAACAATCGAAATGTTATTAAAAGTCAACCAAAGTCAGGGTTGGACAACTGAAACTTATTTTGATATATAAAACTAACGAAAATCAATTCTTTTCTTTATCTATTTCAAATATTTGATATATTTTAAAGTGGCTATAAAAAATTAGAAAAGCCAAAAAGACTAATCCAGCGCTGGGAAATTCAAATTTTTTTTTTTAATTTAAATTAGTTATATGAAACTGGTAACCCAACATATTTTATATATTAGACTAACATCGGTAAAGGGCACATATAATTCGGCACAGGCGATATATCAATTTGTTCCTTATTTTTAGAAAAATAATTTATATTTTTATATATGAATTATACGCTAAATTAACTTTCATTTAACGTATTTATTTTCATCTTTTTCAGGATAACTAAATGGTGGTGAAGGTGAGTCCCAAACAAACATTTTTTTAAGATGTTTCTATAAATTTTGAATAATTTTCATGGAAAAAAATCTTGGATTGAAACGTAACAAATCCGTGAATTATTTCATTCACTGGCTGTTCGTCGATGTTGCAAGATATCGTTGCAATAAATAAATAACATTAATAATGGGATGTTCTTTTCTAAGAAAGAGTGCAAAATTTCTTACACCTTTAAAAGAAAAACGGTCACATCATGCCATTTAAAAGTAGAGATTTTATTAGAAAATATGTCAAGATATAGTGTCAACAATTATTTCAGTTTTAATACCCCTAAAAACTGCAAATTTTTTAAAAAGAATTGAAAAAATTTTACATCTTTTCCAGAAAAGAGAACGCCATGATGAAAACTATTATACATTTTGTTGTTGTTTGAAATGTTATTTATTTAGTCGAACGAGAGCTGCAGGTACAAGCAAATTGGCAATATGACAATTTTTACCTAAAACATATTCAAAATCCTGTTACTAAAAATATATCCACTTTAAGAACATAATTTTTTAGCTTCGATGGCATTGAACCCTGATTTACTATCTATCCTATTCAATCGCCAGATTCATTTGCAGAAAAATCTTGCAGAAATTTAACCAACTTTTATGTCAACATTACAAATATTGTACACACGTCAACAGCAGCATACCGGGGTATGTTAATATATGTTATATAGAATTTCTTCTGTTGCTTTTATTATTTCTATATACATAGATTTGTTATTCCTTTTGTATATTTTGGTTACATTATTTTGTATGTGCTTAAGTTTTTTTTAACATAAATTTTACATTTTCGTTATCTTTCCTTGTAATTAATTGAATTAAAATTTTATTAAATTTTATTTATTGAAAATTTGTAAATTTAATACAATAAAATAAAATATAACAGTAGACTTTCATGTATTTCATTATGCATACCCGGGCATGCAACTGTTGACTAAAGGGCAGAGGACTAAACAAATTTACCCTGTCACCCAATTTTACTTAAACCTGCAAAAAATACTATTCGTAAGGATATGTTGAAATTTTAGATTTTTACAATGATTACTTTCTGAGATACAGCGATTTACAAGCACAAAACATACCCGGGTATGTATTTGTTCAAAGTTAAAAAATCGCTTCAATATGAAGTTGTATGTAACACACTGTTTTGTAACATCTGATACTAGTTGGATCGCAAGGAAACATACATTTTTCTATATCACAAAACTTTGGAAAAAAATTAATTGTCGCATCGTTATATTTCTAAGCAACCTTTTGGAATTTCATATATAACAAATCGCGCGATATGCCGTTATTTTTCTATTGTTTCTTTAAATACAAATTTATTATAGAAAAGAATTAACAATCAAGGAAGACTATAGTTTTGTTAGTTCAGCTCTTCACTTAATCTGAACTTAAAGATGCTCTCCGCTCTTTAATGATAATACCGTGTTAATTGCGAATTAGGGCATTTTTCTCAATTAAGTCCTTAATTGACCTAAATTTATTATACAACAAGTCAATTAGTAAACTGAGCAATTAGTAGCTAATTGTCTCACTAATTGCGTAAAGCTCCTATTGCAACCCTGGTCATAAGTGTGTTTATTAAGAACTGTTTCAGTGAGCAGAAAAAAAATCTTATAATGGCGAGCCAAACGTCAAAAAATATAATGAATAAATGACTGGTGAAGAAGTTGAGCTTCGAGTTTAATTTTGCTGGAATAATGAAAGGAGCAACAGCTGCTGCTTTCTCAATCTTTGTAAAATTGTCCATTGTTTTTTTTTTTTAAACACTGATAATTTTTAATCAAAAATCCATCGCAATGACTCCAAGAGCTCCACATTTTTACAATATGAAAGTAAAATTTCTTTCAAACCAAAATTTGCATCTATTTTCAAAATTTACAAACACGAATATTTACGAAACAAATAAAAACAATATTTTTTCAGCTGTCAAATATTAATTGAGGCAGCTGAATTGAGTATGTGTGAGCACTAGATTTAATTGCGCAATTATATTAAATTGCGCAATTAAAATTAAATTGACTCAATTAAAAATGCATATCTGAACGCGGCATAAGAGTGTCTCTGAATTACATTCTTAATTGAAAGAGCATAATTTTCAAATTAAATCATGTTAAAAACGTTCTTTTACCAATATTATTTTTATTATTATTCACATATAGATGGCAGTGCTAAACACTCAATGAGTGCATCACAATTTATATACACCACCCTGTTAATTTGGTTTAGTAAATGTACAATAAACCGAACACACACACACGCACTCCAGCTGATCCAATACAATTTCTTCTCTATCTACAATGACTGTAGTTAAATCAATACTGAAGTATTCCAACTTCCAAATATCGTCAATACCTTTTAAAAATGGATATAAAAAACACATCTGGAATTTCTTTAATAACTTTTTCAACATCGCATCGTCACTTTGACTATTAAAATCGGACGGTTGTAGAGGGGGAAATTCCGTTGGACAGGCATATTGTGGCGATTGTTCCGACGGGGGCAGGTCGTCACAAAGTTCTTCGATTAATAAATATTCTTCTTTCATTTTATTAACTCAATAGTGCACTCAATGACAATTTGTTTGTTGTGGATGTATTTGTTTTTGTATTATTTTTTAAATAGTTTAACATTTGAATAATTGATGTTTATAAATAACCGTCGGTTTATTTCTTTCTTAAAATATTCATAGTAAATATAGTTTTTATTAGTTTCTTTCACAACGTTGGTTTACCACGAAAATTATGTTATTGAATTTGGTTTTACTCTGATGCATCGTTTTTAAGAGGTGGTGGTGCAGTGACAGCTGATCGCTGCATTTGCTTGTTTAGTGGCCAGACGTGTCAAGTGCTGTTGTTTATATTTTACCAAACATCTAAATTATTTTATAGCAACGAGGCACATTTGCTTGTTGTAAAAAAGTTAGTGAAGAATATTCAAACATGTTTTATACTGGTTTTTTATTAAACTGCTGTTTGATGGTTTGCATCTCCAATCAGTTATCAAATGCGCTGTTTTTCAGTCTGGATTTGGTGTGGTTTTCAGCTATTTATTCTCTTATTACTTTCACTTTCTCTTCGTTGCAGTGCTGCACATGCACAACTGCAATCATATACAAGGCACTATTAACATACTTATTAATAAAGTGTAAGCAAATTTGAGGTTAGGAAGAAAATTGTCTTTAAAATACACATTTTTGCGAGAAACTCAATTTTTATGTTACCAACATAAAGTATAAACATGGGAATTAATAATGAATTACAATGTTGGGCAAATGTCCTCTTCCAAGCACGCCGGCAGATGCCTGTACTTTTCGCGAAATTTTAAAACAAATTTTGCCACAAGGTTTCGCTTTATTAAATTTATCTTTTAATTTTTTATTAAATTTAAATTGTTGGAAAAGTGTTTTTAATTTAGAAAAACATTATATATATTCCAAAGAAGAAGGGGAAGACAACTTCAGTTTTATATATTCAACTTACACAGCTGATCAGATCAGCTGTTTTCGAAAACCGCTGCAATATCATTGTCACAACTCTTGTGTGTTTTTATGCATCACAACTTGTAGTTGAATATGACAACAGTTTCCATTTTGAAGCAATTTTTTTTAGGAAAAACAATACGAGAAGTGTTGTAAAGTGTTGCCGTTTGATTATTTGAATTCATGTCCAATTTTTTTGATTTCTTTGTTCCAGAATTCTTAAGACAAATTTTTTTGGTTTGAATTTTCTTAAGTACATTTGAAAGTTATTAGCCTTTCATTAAGTTATTTTCGCTTATTTCGTAAAATGTTATCTTTCACAGCGTTACTTGTTTATGATTTGTTCACATAAACCTGGTCTTCCAAACGGCCACAGAGATCAGTGTCAAATCACAAGACTGAAGCGGCCAACTGAAAACAGGACTCATATTTTAAGACAATTTTGCTGAATTTACCTTTTACTGATTTACTTTTTGAGACCTTTTTAACAGCCGATTCGAATGATAGCGAATTCCCATAGTATTTTTGTTTCATAAAAGTCTGGTCACATCAAATAAAATATATAATTTCTCAAACTGAAGACAAAATATAGAAAAATAACCAATTATTTTAATTAAAATAAAGAAACTTTAAGATTAAAAATTTAAAAAAATTTTATTGATTTAATTTAATTTAATAATATACAATAACTTTGAATTTGGAAATATATTAAAAGAAATATTACGAAATTTTCTATTTGACCTAGTGTCATTCTCATAATAACTAAAATTCATTTGCTGGGTGGTTAATTATATCGTTGGAAATTTTACCAAGTTATCGGCAGATTTTAGTTTTAATTTTATCTTATAAAAACTCATTGTTATCTAAAGGATTTTTAATAATATATATTGTATAGATTCATATCGAATAACAATTGTTTGTTGGGTATGGTTTGTATAAGGGCGTTTTCTTTTCTGGAAAACATGTACCACTTTTTCACTTCTTTTGTTAAAAGTAAAAGTTGAGAGGAGTTTTTAAAAAAAGAATAATATTTTGTGAGGGGGTCGGATCAATTTCTAATAAATTCCTTATTTCCAAATGACAGAATGTTGGCATTTATTTATTAAAAATTGCAAGAAATGTTGCACTCTTTTTTAGAAAAGAAATCGACTTTAGAGTATAAATTATTTTTCGTAAGGAATGTACGATTAATTTCAATATATTCTTTATTTTCAAATGACAGAATGTTGCCCTTTTCTAATAAAAAGTGTAAAAAATTTAGCATTTTTTTAAAAAAAGAAATCAACATAAGTTTCGTAGCCTTTAAGTACACTTACTAGCATGTGATTTTTAAAAATCTCTTGAAAATTCTCAAATGGTTTGCAAAAGTCTTTGAGAGGTTTGAAACTTTTCTAAATAATTTTGGAAACTTATTTAAATAATTTTGGAAATTTATTTAAATAATTTTGGAAATTTATTTAAATAATTTTGGAAATTTATTTAAATAGTTCTGAAAACTTATTTAAATAATTTTAGAAATTTATTTAAACAATTTTGGAAATTTATTTAAATAACTTTGGAAATTTATTTAAATAATTTTGGAAATTTATTTAAATAATTTGGAAATTTATTTAAATAATTTTGGAATTTTATTTAAATAATTTTGGAAATTTATTTAAATAATTTTGGAAATTTATTTAAATAGTTCTGAAAACTTATTTAAATAATTTTGGAAATTTATTTAAATAATTTGGAAATTTTTTTAAATAATTTTGGAAATTTATTTAAATAATTTTGGAAATTTATTTAAATAATTTTGGAAATTTATTTAAATAATTTTGGAAATTTATTTAAATAATTTGGAAATTTATTTAAATAATTTTGGAAATTTATTTAAATAATTTTGGATATTTATTTAAATAATTTTGGAAATTTATTTAAATAGTTCTGAAAACTTATTTAAATAATTTTAGAAATTTATTTAAATAATTTTGGATTATATTTTAAGACGGTTAATATTAGTTTGAATAAAATAAAATATCACGAAATAAGGTTTATATTTCAAGTGAAAACTGCAACTCAGGAAAAAAATTTTTTTTTGTTTTCTAAAGAAAACAATAAAAATCAAAACATTGTGGTTCATTGCTGAGGAATAAATAAAACTCGGAATATAATAAATGCAGCCAAAGGTTGTTCATATAATAAAGACAACTTTGATTGCACTTCTCATTCAGTTAAATTTATTTTATTTACTATTATTATTTTTTTAATATGGAAAATAATCGTTATTCGCAGCTCTTTTTTCAACGCGCTAAATACTAAATAAAATGTGCGCACAGGCTTAATATGTTTTAATGTCCTTGAAAGAATATTATAAATTATAAGTGGGGCTCTGCCTTAAATCGTTATTTTTTTTATATAAAAATTTATGAGCTATTAGTCAAAGCATTGCGGTAAAAAATTCAAACTTATTATAAAAAATGATATGGATGACAGCATAAAAATATTTTCGTTGCATTGGAAAAAGGGACATATTTTTAATGTCCTGCAATGAAAACAATTAGACTGCAGTGCACACATTTAAATATTTCTTCACAGATGCGAAACCACTCACTATTTAAGTTTTATTTTTTATTTGCTTAAGCCGCACCAATTTTATTTACTTATTTTTCTATTTTAAGTTTCATATCCTTTGGCTTCCAGCAACTGAAAAAGGATTAATTATTTGTTGATTTATGAACTGCAATTGGTTTCTAGTTTGGACTTGTTTCTCTTACAACCATAATGCCAGAGGCTTTAAGGATGTGTGGTTGGCTTTTTATTACAGTTATAAAATATATACACTACCGCACAGTGGGGCGCGATGAATGAAGTTGCAAATAAATACGAATATATAACTAATTTGCAAAAATTTCTTGTCTGCTTAGAGCAAGAATATTGCAAACAGCTCATGCACGAGTTGTATGAAGAATTATGCTGGTGACGGCAACTCTAATAAACGACATGAAGAACAGCCCAATTGTTGGATGAATACCAAAATGGTTTAAGAACCATATCGCCCAAAAGCGTAACTCAAAAAAAAAAGCAGCCCAAATGTTTACTAAATTTTTTTTTTTAGAATTAATTAATTATTAAAGTGGGGTTTTGCAACACCGTCCAAACATTCACAAAAAGTGTGGTCAAATTTAAGGTTAGGAAGTAAATTGGCTGTCAAATGATTAATTGTCAAAACCTAAGCTGTCATTCTTTGACTTTTATTATGTAAAAAGATGGGAAATTTTTATTAAGTAAAGAGATGGGACTTTTAGCAATAAATTCTAATTTTTAAAATATAAAACGAACAAAAAAAAAAGTATTTTCCAGCAAAATCATTTTTAGTGACGGGGCCTTAATCAATTGAAGGGTTACGTAAAGCAAAAAAATTGTAGGGGTCACCCCCGGAATGCTGATCCAAGACAATAAGAAGAAATTATGAAAAAATTATTGAACGCATCGTTCATTTACTGCAATACTGTCATAACGCAAATAATTAATTTTTGGAGTTGATTTTCTTCGTGTTGTTTCTGTCATTAAAATTATATTTTAAATTTTTTTCAAGTTTTTAATAAATAAGAAAATTTAAAGGCCTTTTCTGTGAAATAATTTTTTTTTTTTTTTGAGTTAAGACACTATTGAAATAAGCGAGAGATATAATCTATAAAATACAATTGATTTTATATGACTTTTATAAACTTTTTACTATTTATATGGATCTATTGGCTCCTAACAAAAATAAACATCCTCTAGTGCCCCATTGTGCAGTGTGCTATTTTGTATTTTATTATCATACAAGAGCAACTAAACTTTTTTTTGCTCTTACACAATTTCCAAGTTTTATTTTTTTACATTTTTGCAAGAATGTTTGAAACATTGTCCTCTACTATTTTCCTAATTTTATCGCTTTTTTACTTACTAGCAAACAAACGTGCATGCATGTGCATGCAGGTATTGAAACTCCTAAGTAGTTGGGTAATATCTGTTGTAGTATTTGTTTGGCAAAAAATGCTTTTACCATAACGGTTGTAAAGTGTAGCACAAGTGTTGTATAGAGTGTGGTGACACTTTCAGTGTAAAGTTTTTCTTTTGTGTCAGGGATGTGCAGGGACATTTAGTTGGTTTTAAGCACACAAACACACACACACACACACACATTCACACAGAATAAGGCATGTATATTTTGTTAATCACTCCTTTACAAGATGCATCCATGTTGCAGTAAAATTTCTGCATCGTACAAGCACAAATTTTCAGGCATAAAATGTTCTTAAAAAAATTGCTCCTTGACAGAAAGGATTAGTTTTTTTTCTTAATTCTCTTGCTTTATTTTACATCAACTGATAAATTGTGGTGTTACAGTTTGCAGACAAGATATTAAATTATTATGAAATTTATACATCAGCTTAAGATCTGTTTTGTTAGTTAAAAAACAGTCCTAAAATTTTTACAGGAGAGATTTTATTCAACACCTTCACAGCGAAGATGTCCTACACCCTCAAATCTTTATCCTGCTGCATTTTTATGGAAATAATTTTTATGAAACATTTAATTTTTCTAACACTTCAGCATTTCGATATTTCTTACAGAGTTTCTGCTCGGAAAGGAGGTACATAAATATATCCTTTAACACAAACTAAAGGGTGTTTTCTTTATAGAAGTATACAACTTTAAGTAGGCAATACTTTTTTTAACAGATGTGCTGTCAGCTGCCATATTTGTCAGCTGTTTAATTTGATTTGGCATCTCAACATGAATAGACTGGTGCCTGAGCAATGCTTTAAAATTGCACAAGTTGGAAAACATGGTTCTGGTCCTTTTTACGGTCACCATAATCGTCCGTCAGAGCAATTATTTCGACTAATTTTAGCTTGACTGCATTTTTCCTTAAGATTTCTTAATTGTTTACACGTTTTCGATAAAATTCTCCTGTTTTAATTCAAGCAAAACTATTAACAAAAACTTCAAGGACATCAAGGAAACAGTTAAATAAAGTCAAGGGTACTAATTGCTAATAAAAAAATTTTATTGAACGAACTGATGTTTCGTGGTATCAAGAATATCGTAAGATATTTAAGTCCCCACAAAGAATCATTGTTTTAAGGACAACACAAAGCAGCCATAAAGTATTGAAAAATAAATAAGATTTTATGTTCAATTTAATATTATAGGACAATTGTTCGAAAAGTGTTTTTAAATCAGGGCACAAGAGAAAACCAACATTAGATTTATTTAACCAAATTAAACATAAGAGCGGAACAGCTGTTTTCGAAAGCTGCTACACTTTCATCATCACAACTTATGTGTATTTTTATATATAACCACCTGCTGGTTGGCTTTGTTGAATATAATAAAAGTTTTTCTTTGTGTCTATCTTATTGTGAACAATTAAAAGTGCTATATTCGGCTGTGCCGAATCTTATATACCCTTCACCAACGTATGTACGTCTGGCGTTATATATATTTTTAAGTACCAATTTTGTTCTTTCTAATTTGTAAAATAGTTTTAGTTAGCAAAAAAAGAAATAAAAAAATAACGTCAGTTGCCTTTTTGGTTACTTTTCTGAATGAAAGAAAATCAATTTCACACCCCTGGAAGGTAAATTTTAATTTACTAAATTTTTTTCTACTAATGCAAATATTCATGATGTATAAAGTGGTTTTATGTAAAAAAAAAAATGAAATTTTTTAATATCCCACCCCTGAAAAAAACTTACTTTTATAGTTTTAAGAACACAATTGAGGCTTCTCAAAGCAAGAAATAGGTTAAATTTACAAGCAAAGAAATAATTGGATCCGTATTTCAGTACCACTCTATTTAAGTTCATTTCCGATTTATCAGTCCGAGAATGAAGTCTCTACTTCTTCTGGGGGCTTGGAAAACCCGATTTCACGTACAGACGACGGACATCGCTCAATCGTCATCGCTATTCATAAAGATCCAGAATATATAACCTTTATTGGGTCCGATATTAATATCGAAGAAATTACTCATGGAATGACAAACATATACTTTCACTTTTTTGTGAAGGGTACAAGAAAGCATACGAGAAGTATGTCAAATCGGTGGTAACACACTTTTGTTAAGCCCCTGTGTTTCCGTTTGATTACTTTTGTTCATGTCCTATTTTGTGAAATTGTTTTTGAAGTATATTAAATTGAAATTACTTTAAGAGAGTATTTTTATTTAAAAAAAGGTAAAAGACTAGAAGAATTTATCCTAAAGATAATTTATTAAAGTTGTTTTTTTTTTCTTTTATATTTTGATAGAAGATGGCAACATTTTGCCATTTAAAAATAAAGGATTTATTAGAAATTAATTCAACATGTCTAGGAAAAACTATTTTTGTATTAAAGCTCCTCAAAATTCTAAATAGTCAGAAAATAAGAGAATAAATTTAACATGTTTTCCACAATAAAAATTTTAACAAGTCCGATATAAGAAAAAAAATTCTACTTAACCATCGTACCATAGGACGGAGGTGAAGCATATAAAAACATTATATTTCTACATCACGCCTTAGTCGCTTGAAAAGCTGTATGTCCTTTATGTCACAATAAGGATTTGGAGCCTTGCTGTTTTGGAAAAAGTTTGCCTTAAGCTTAGCAACGCCTTAGCAGACGTTTTTAGTAAACTTTTGTATCATCTTCTTTCTACATTTTCAATGGAAAAGCTCATGCAACTGCCTGTTCTGTTTGGTTTGTGCATGCAATAAATTGATAATTCTCACAGTTGGAAGTTCATAAAAGCTTCCTAAAAGGAAATGGTGTGATGCGGCACTGTTAATTAATTGTGTAATTTTATATGGAAAGCTTTAGGCCTTTTGAGGGTTTAATTAAAGAAAATTTTGAAGGAAATTTAAAACTTTAAAATTAAAATCAACTCCTGCTAACTTTTTGCGAATTATCGAGTCATCTGGTTCGCATCTTATTATTCGAATATTTATTAAAAGTCGAATATTTATTTACTAACTTATTTTTATTTTAAATAGAAAGAAAATGTGTTATGAAATATGAATACGCTAAGGAGCGTATTGCAGCACCCTTCTTCGTTGGTACACTGAAATTTAAAACCTGGTCTTAGCATCAAAATCATGAACTATATGATTTTGCGTTCTCACTGCGGTTTTAATAATTCAGGCCTTAATACGCAGGTTGGCCGATGAATTTAAGTAGAATTAATAAAATTTCTAAAAGGAATAAATGCATTTGCTGTTGTTACATTATTTACTTACTACAACACTTTATACACAAACTGTACTGCAGCTGTTTTTGTTTGTGTACAAAAATAAAAAAATTTTCACTCAAACTTAAAATAGAAATTCTTTTGTATTTTCTAAATGTTTGCTTTTAAAATTATTAAAATACTTATAAAAAGTGCATAAATTTTTGGAAATCGTATTCTTTCTTATAAAAAACATGCGGATTTTAAAATAACAATTAAAATGTGGTAGATTTCTCTGCGCATTCTTCACAAACGATCTGATGTTTTCGATACAGAACTTGGCAGCACTCAACTTACCACAGACAAAACCAGGGAGGAGCTAGATTTCATTTCATAAAACCTACTGAAAACCAGTTCCAAAATGATTTTTTTAGATAATTTTAACAAAATTATTTTGCATGACAAAACCAGGTTTTAATAGTTGGCCTTAAGGTGAAAGCCAGGATTTATTAAAACTTGGTCGGTGTGAAAATATTTTAACAACAACAAAATAGTCACCAAAATCTCTCATCCATCTCATGGTTCTTCCTCGGTTTCCTCAACACCATCTTCCATTTTTTACTAACACAAACACACCTTTGCTTGAAAAGCTGTTGACCCGTGTGTAGTGCCCTTCAAACTTCAACTAATAAATAACGAAATCACTGTTGAGTGCAGGATAACACTCTGTCAATTTAACACTTTAATGTTGTATTTATTTATCTATTGTTTGCAAATTGTTTTATTTGAATTTCGTATTAGAATTAATACTGATATTTTTGAAAGCAAATAGGCTGCAAATTAAATCGCTCTACATGCACCATATAATTTAATGGATTAAAAAAATTTTTTTAAAAATAAATAGAAAAACAAGCTGAACAATAAAATGTTGCTATCGGCTTTTACATAATTTCGTTGGAGTTTTAAATTCGCTGGAAAACAAACACTCCTGTCGTTAAATTGTTTGTAATTGCATCCAAATGCGGCAGGATGAGCATTTGACTGGATGAAAATGTGTATAATTGTGTGGATGTATGCGATTTATGTCGATGTGTTTTTGTAATCAAATTTAAACTTTAATAAACAGACATGGAAAAACAAAAAAAATTTCATGCTGACATTTGCAAAAGAAGTGATAATAATTTTTTTAGGCATTTTATTACAATTTGCTGCCATAAGCACACGTTTAAGGGGTTATTAAATACTAAAAACAATTGAAATTTAATTTAGTTCAAATAATTTTTTAAACCGTGCCACAGTGCAACGATTTATAGCGTTGCAGTTATAATTGTGGTTCGCAGAACGAGTTGAATAAAAAAATTATTAAATATTGGATTTTATACTCCCTTTTACAATTCCCGGTTCCCAAATTTCTTAGAATATATGGGATATGCTGCTAGAGACTGCCCCTGGACTTGTTGGAATTTATTTGAGTTGGGCTCCTGCATGATTTATTTTAATTATTAATTTTATGAAACTGCCCAAGACTTTGTGTCTTGAGAGATGTACAGCTGCGCTTCTAGAAAAAACCGTCAGTTCCCCTTTAGTTCCACAATGAATAGCAGTTGTTATATCTTATTTATATGGATGCAAATGCGGTACACATTTCTTTTGGTACAATTTTAAAAACATTGTCGGCTATTAATATTTAAAAAAAATATATGGTTGAGTAGGTATTCTTTTGTAGACATGCACAATATAATTCTTTTAATTTAATTTTAAATTAAAATAAAATATCTGTGACCCTCTAATCAATTGTTGTGTTACACAACTTTTCCCAAAAAGCGATCTTTCTTAAACGAATTTTCTAAATTTAAATTGTTGTTTCCCTGACTTTATGGTAAATCATCTCAGCCTAGAATATAATATTCTAATTTGTATTATTAAACAACCTTTCGACCACATCTAAGCAAAACTGATGTACAATTTAATTAGCAAAAGCACAAAGAAATCATTTTAATTTCAATCATTCGGACACTACAACAACAACATGATTTACTGCATGAACTGCATTTCATGCTACTGAAATCAAAAACACTCTTAACTACTGATGGTTGCAGTTAATTTTTGAAACCTTAAAAGCACACATTCCTACGCACGTATGGCAGGTTTAGAAACTAGTAAATTACAATGACACTTTTCTGAGTCACTTGGCTGGAAAGCTTTAGGGACATTTTGCAATCAGGTTGGTACAGATCAAATGAAATCATGGTCTACAATATTTATTCAAACGAATGTTTTAGTCATGAGTCAGAAATAATTATTTAAAAGAGACATGGTTTGTTTTGAAAGGACTCTTAGGGAAGATTCGATTATGATTTTGAGTGCTCAACAAATGCCAAAATCCTTTGAATGTGTTGCTCATGATTTTCTTTATTAAAACTAGAAATTTTCTTTTACAAATTTTTTTTAAAAATTTTCTTATATTTTCCTTAAAAGAAGCCATCAGTTTTTTTTTATTTTCTTATTTATTATGTAGCCAACAAGTGGTTACCAGTGCTCTTAAGAAAATGTGTGTTGCAAGAGAGAGCTGCTGGTGTGTACACCATTTCCCAAAGTCTTGTTTAAGCGAAGAGGAATTCGTTTATCTCTATAGAGATAAAATTTCGTCTTTCAACTTTGTTTTATTCTCGGAGTCGATCCCTTATGCCATCAATTAATATAAATTCTGAAAGACCTCACTGAAGAGATCACAGCAGAATTGCTGATTATCCAAAGTTGTTGGTATCACACTGACAACTCCATATATTTTGATAGTGCCGCTGCGGCAACATTTTGGGAAATTGTGTTGTCTTCTTATAAAGCTTTTTTTTGCAAATTATCTGAAATGATAAAAACCAGACTATTTTTTATGTGCAAAGTTGTGTTTCTTTTTTTTTATACGCTTCTGTATAATTTCAAGTTGAGAGTAGAACTATCGTAAATAAAAATCCCAACATGTGCAACAGTTGTATGACTTCATGTTATGCTGGATAGAAAAGAACAATTCTTTCCGCTACACTGGCAAAATCAGTATTTGATTTAGTTTAAAACTATAAATTCTTTTACTGAAAACATGCTTTGTTATTCATAAAAATTATAAGAGTCTTATAAGAGTGGAATACAGCGAATTTCATATGAAAAGATGTTTTTATTATGGTGTTGTTAGACTCTCATCAGTTTTATGAATAAGGGGGTAAGTATTTAATATATATTATGTTTTGGAAAACAGTAAAAACTGTTCAAAAGATATTTGATTTCGTTGTATTTTTTTCAGTGTACTGCAATTTGATAAATGCGCCCAGCTGATCTTCTCTAGTTGTGCTCACTATTTGCAAAATTGCTTTCACTTGAATTGATATAAATAAGTGATATAATTTATGGCCTTAAAGTTATAGTTTTATGAAATTCAAGAAGAAACTATTTAAATAAAATAATAAAAGTTTTGTTCCCTGCGAAAAGCATTTTTTAATTAATTTATTTTTATACTGTAAATTAATAATTTAAAATAGTTCTTACTGAAAGTGACCTTTATAATAAATATTAATAATAATTTTAGTGAAAAAGTTAATTCGAAAACGTTGAATTTTGATGGCCACGCCCTTTTCAAAGCTATCGCTCGTATTCCGGATATCAGCGTTTAAAAGTTTGAAAACATTTTTAGGTCTTCCACTTTACAATTAATTATTTAAGATTTATTTTGTATATTTTTTTTTCAATTTAAAAAAAAAACAAATTTTCGGCAGGGTTGCCAGGATTTTTAATAAATTAAAAGACACTGGAAGCGTTGCCTGACTGCGAACCCTCGCAGTGTTCACTAAGGCCAGACCGCTTTCGGTCTCTATTAAATTTTCTTTCTAAAGCTGACAATTTTTTGCCCAGCAGGTCGATTATGACAACCACAATTACCCGGTAGTGCTTGAAACACCTGATTCGTAGTGAGTTCTAACTATTTCCCACGTTTTTGGTTTGTTAAACCATCCGTTTTTGTAAATGATATAGTTTTCCTTAAATTAATAATATTTTTTTTTTTATGTTAAATAATTAACAGCTAAAAGCTCGAGATCTTCAAGATCATATTTTTGCCAACAATAGATCTCTAGATTATTCGATTAGGTATAGAACAGAATATATGTCAAATGACTTCCAGGGAAGGCCTTTATTTTCTGATTTGAGCTCAAGAACTACTTTAAATTTTTTTTTGCGATAAACCTGAGATTTAATGAAATTTTAAAGGAAAAAATTTAACAATTTTAAATCCATTATTTTGGGGGCCAGTTGACATCAAAATTTCTTGAAATATTCGTTACTTTCAAGATCTAAATAAAAATAATAGAAAACTGCTTAACACTAATTCCAAAGGGTTTTAGACTCTTGAACTACTAAAAATATACTGGAGACAATATTAATAAAAAAAAATTTTAAGGGAAACCCTAATCATAGAGTTTGCGGGGTATAAAAATTTGGTTTTAAGCTTTTTAAAAACTCTTAAAATCTACCAGAATTCAGCAGAAATAAAAAAGATTTTTTACATGCCCATTTGGCTTTATTTGCGGCATTTTTCTTTTAAATATATATTTTTCAATATTTAAAAATAATAAACAAATTAAAGCTTTTCAATTTTATCACGACAAAACAAAAACGTTTCTCTTTGATCAGTATTCGTGTGCTTATTTGCCAACCGCTGTAATTATTCTTTAGCATAATTAAAATTTATTTATATTTTTGTTAATAAAAAATAATGCCAGTGTTCACTTGTTTATTGTAAATGTCTGGGAAAAAAAAGTCACGTTCAATGTGGCGTGATAACTGGCAGAACGATAAAATTTTTCAGGCTGTTTAAAATTATCTTTTTTTTACAAATTATTTTCCACAACATTCTATTCTATTAACTTTAATTTGAAATATTTACAATATTTATTTTAAATGTTCAAAACGACAATAAAAAGCCAGAATAGTTGCAACAGCTGTTAACGACGTTTTGTCGGCAGTTGGATAGTTTTTTGTCCAGCATTTTTCTTATATTTTTGTTTTCCCTAAAAAGTTGTTTTTCTCAAGAACAGTTTCGTCCGGCTATGAGCAGAACAGCTGTTTTCAAAAGCCACTGCACTGACATCATCAGTAGCCCTTTTTTTGGCACAGGTACCGAAACAGCATCCTCTTGTCGGTCTTAGAATTATTTTCAAATAATTACAATCAAAATATTTTATAAGCCTTCAACTTCTGCTTCACTTCCACTGCAGTAATAAAATCCTTTTATTTATGCTCTAGAAATATCCTACGAATTAAAAATAACGACAATAATTTCAATATCCTGTAATTTTCATATCATTAAATTTTTATTACTCAATTAAGAGAAGATAATATCGCAGTTTATTAATTGAAAACTGTTTCAGTTCATGAGGCTAAAACGAACACACACTGACAGCGAGTGTTGCGCAAAAAGTTTATTTGGTTTGAGACTAAAAGTTGCATAAGCGATATTAAATAAAAATTTAATTAATTGAAGTTATTAGAAATAGTCAGAAAAATCAAACACTAAATTACGGTTAAAATTGAAAGTCGGATGATTTAAAAATAACAATTCAAAAATAGTTACGATTTGCGAACACAAGCAGGATATTTTAGAACAGGAGGATATTTAACGTGTCACATTTCACTGGACTTCAAACGATAATTAAAACAGAGTGTTTTAAAATAATGTGGGATAGAAATAAAAAATTAATTCTAAATAATTAAAAACCGTCAATAAAATTGTCGAGAAATAAAACTATTTTCATTCTTAAAAATAGTTTTTGGTTGATTTAAATAAAATGTCTATTGCTGGTTCAATTACAATAATAATAATAAACGGATACCTCAAAGGATCGGCTTAGCGATCGTAAAAGATGATCCAAATAAAATAAACCAAAAAATTATCTTGAAATTTTTAATGTGAAAGAAGAATCGAAGACCAGAATGTGTGAAACGAAATATAGACAAAAATGGGAATAATAAAATATATAAAAATAATGCTGATGCATCAATTGACTGCTCAGGACTGATGCTTCATTTGACTGGTCAATGCTGATGCATCAATTGACTGGTCAGTGGTGATGCATCAATTGACTGGTCAGTGGTGATGCATCAATTGTCTGGTCAATGCCAATGCCCCATTTGACTAGACAGTGCTGATGCCTCATTTGACTGCTCAGTGTTGATTCCTAATTTTACTACTCAGTACTGATTCATCAATGAACTCCTTAGTACTGACTAACATATTGGCTGATGCATCAGTACTGAGTAGTGTATTTTAGTGCTGATACCTCATTTGACTGCTCAGTGCTGATACATTAATTGACTGCTCTGTGCTGATGCCTCATTTGACTACTCAGTACTGATGCATCATATTATTACTCAGTACTAAGGGCAGATGCATCAGCTGACAACCCAGTACTGATGCCTCATTTGACTGCTCAGTGCTGATGTATCATATTATTATTCAGTACTGATGCATCAATAAACTCCTCAGTACTGACTAATATACTGATTGATGCATCAGTACTGAGTAGTCTATTTCACTATTAAAGTTCTTCTTTTAAGAGTGCAGCGCAGCATTCTTCAAATTTCCGAGCTTTTTCCTAAAAAATTCCAAAATAATTACATTTCTGTTCTGAATTTTTCATCATCTCGTAACTTTTATAACTCTTAAACTTCATTATTCCCACCCTTTATAGAAATTCATTACCCTGTCTCTGTTTTTTCTAATAAATTTAAAAGAATTGATTTCTGCAGCTGCTGAATATCGTGTCATGATGAAAGTTCGTCAAAAGTGGGCAGCATGTAAAACTTCTAGTTTTTTAGAAGAAAAAACTTCTTAAACTATAAAAATTGGAAAGTGCGTAAATCAGAACAAACAAAAAGGAGTTGCTTAACAAGATTCCAGGCGTTTGTGACTGCGTGTGTAAATACATTCACAAAATCTCAATTTCAATTCGTAAATTATTCCGTTTGTACTTCCTGCTGTTTTCTACTTCACAAGTTTTCGTGTCACACCCCCGGTGTCGGCAGGAAATAAATAATTAACTGCAAACAAGTTTCTGCTTCTTTGATTCACTGCCTGCCTGCTGTTACACTGCGATCAGCAAAAGCTCTTTGGCCAGACTGAAATTATAAATTATTAAAATTAATTGTTATTAATAAATCGCTGATTAAACGTTAAACATTTTTCTGCCTTCGTCATTCATATTAATACAGCGTATTTAAAATTGGAATTTTAATAAATCAGACAATTAAAATTAAGTGCTCAGTTTTGCTTAATCATGTTGCGGCGTACGTGGCACATTTGCTTACGCCAGAAATTGGAAAATTACGAAAATTGCTTTTGTGCTTTAATAATAATAATAATTTATTTATTTTTGTTTTTTTTTTTTGTGGAGGTAAAATTGTAATTAATGGGGTAATTCATTTTATATTATATAAAAGGGTGCTTTATTAAGCGGCATACAATAGCAGATGGAAATTTTGTTGGAATGGATCTGTTAAGTCCCCGCTAGGAAAACTAAAAATCTTCAAAGAGCGGGAAGTTTTTGGGTCTATCTCGTTTTTTTGAAAAATTAATTTTCATGAGATTTCGACGTTTCGAGTTCTAGGAAGCGTTCCTGACTAATTCTGGGATCCCGTCACTATGTCTGTGTGTGTGTGCTTGTGTGTGTATGTAAGTGACCTGCTGATAGCTTCGGAATGGCTGACCTGAATCAAATCAAACTCACCGTTTTAAGGAGCTTTCCTGACTATTAATTGGTGGATTTCAAGATATTTCAAATTATTTTTTAGAAAAAAGCATTTTTTGAAGTAGTTTTTTTTAAACAACTTTTGAACCGATCGGTGAGGTTCCACAAACTGATCAGATCTTGAGATTTAAAATTCACGTTCATCACCTCACCGTTTGAGAAATATCGCGAAGGAAAAAATTCAAAAAGATTTATTTTCTTTTATTTTCCATTTGAAAAACTCTAAATTGTATATCTGATCAGTTCGAGTTCTCGATTCGTTTATAGTGACCGAAAACGATGGAATCAGTTGATTTGAAATAATAGCGTTTTAGCGCGAAACCAGGATAATTTTATCGTTAAAATTCGCGTAAGGTTACAGGGATGGCCTTTAGGACGAACTAACTTTTTTTTCGTCACAATCTGATAGACAATCTCTCTTCATATAAATTTTGACTATCATTTCCGTTTTATGGCCGCCATGACTACGAGTTTTATCGTACTTTCGAGCAGTCCCAGGTATGAATAATATTTCTAAAGTTTCAAAAGATTCTGGTTTTTTCGTGATATAAAAGTGTCTTGAAGAAATCGCCGTAAAAGGGGCCTTAGATCGCTCGAACGAGGCGGCCAGTAAAAAGTGATAAATTATTCGAAATCGACGTACAGAATAGGGCCCCGATATTATGTTGAACTTCTAGTTAAAAAATCAAAATGAAAGTTGCAACGGAAGCTAAATAATTTTTCAAATATTTTGATATAAAAAATTTTAAAAAATCCTTAAATATTAAAAAGGATCACATTCCTTTCACCATAAATATTGTTGTAGTGAATTATTTGTGGTAGGACCTCGTAAGACCAACGAGGCTACGAGTTACCTGTCCCATTCGATCGGTCTAATAAAAAAATATTTTATTTAAAATATGTGATCATCTATGATCAAACGGAGGCTTGAATATTGACTTCCAGAGATTTTGGTGTTTCCGTCATATAAAAATGACTTAAAGAAAGTGTCTCAGAAGATAATCTAGATTCTATAAATCACGCGAACGAGGCGGCCAGTAAAGAGAGAGAAACTTATTAACGAGAAATTTATTAACGATTTATGTCTAGTCAATAAATTATTATGAATGCTGCAACAGAAGACTGGATAATCTTTAGAATATTTGAATTTAAAAACCCAAAAAGGACTTAAAAATTGAAAAGGATCATCCTTAATAAATAAGAAGACTTTCGTCTTTAGATATCTACTTCAGATTCTTAATAATGTGTTTGAAATCGGTTTTAAGGAAACTTTCTGTGGAATACATATCAAACGCATTTTGAAAATTATAAATATCGGGTAAAACTTAATCTTTTCCAAATCAAAATATCCAATTTTCCTTCCCTCTAAAACCATGCCCATAACGAATAACTTATTCTCTTTAGCCAAATCTAAAATTACGAATTTTTATTCTTCAAGATTAAGTTATTTGAAACTTCTTTTTATTTCATCATATTCATTTTGAAATATTTCGAAAAAACATTAAATCGTCCTGCTGAAATTTTTAAGGCTTCTTTCAAAAAACATTTTTAATAAGCGAGCAAAATTAATAAATTCAAAATAAATATTTAATATGGAGCAACTGGGGGTGCTTTAAAACTTCGTATTTGATCAACTGAAGTGCAAACAAGATGTGAAGTTTTAAGTGAAATGAGACTCCTTCCACTTCAGTTACATGTTGTGAGACGTTTAATTTCTGCTGCTGAAATTCTTGTTGTTTAAAGTCAATATTTTCATATATTTTTCGTTTTCGTATTTGTCTCACAAAAGAACTGAATAATGGAATCAGTCTTAATATCTGGCTAATGTTTCTTGAATTGAAAGACATAAAGAATGGAGAACTAAAAAGGCAAAAAGTAGAAACAACAACAATTCAAAACAACTCTAAAGGGCTCTTTTTCTATTATTTTCAGTTTCAATTTGCCGTATTTGTTTCTATTTTATTTGTGAAACGGATGCTTTTTAGTTCAAACATAAACACACACACACACACATCCATACATATATCCATACACAAATGCATACACATATACATACACACATACATACTTATGCTTAGTAAAGGACCGATACGTAAAAGTGTGTGATGTCCTGCAAACATTTCAATAATTATTGGCCAGATACGTTGCATAATATTGTCTTCCCTGAGAGGGAGTGAAAAATGTTTGCATTTTGAGAAAAAATCCAGGTTGTTTTTGGCCATAATTTTATCTTTTGCAAGACATCTTAAGAGGAGTAATGAGGGGTCGCTTGCGTCTCCATCAGCTATTTTCTATATTCGGATTATCCGTGCCCTTTCCAACTGCCGGATTAAAAATATTTATAAATTCTTAAATAGATTTATTATCGGCTAAAAAATATGTCCTTGTTACATTGAGGCTCGTCTAATATATAATATATAAATTAATAATTTAACGATATAAAAATCCTTAAGATTTATCCGGACGAGTCGCATTTCAGGATATACTTTCAGAATCACCTTCTTGTAGTGTTAAGTCCTTCCGACACGAAGGACTGTTGGATCATAGAAATTGTTCGCCGGGTAAAATTATGCGTGTGTGTATCCGAATAGTTTATTGTTTTCGTGCAGAAGTGTTGGTGAATGTGTTTTGAGTAGGGGGTTCCTTTTGATATATTCTAAGCACACACACACACACACACACCCTCACACACAGATTTCGTTCTTTGTTTGTTTTTGTTTTTGCTGTTATTATTATTTTTTAATATGACAGAAGAACATTTATTATTTTGCACAAGAGATGTTTGTTGATTTCTGTTCGCTGTAAATGTCAGAGCTGTTAGTTTTGAAATTTTTTGTATTGTGACACACATTGTTCGACATCATCATGTTTGACATCGTTTCAACGATTTCAAAATTATTCAAAAGCACACGAGTGCGTGGTTGCAGAGTTCAAGTACTTCTTAAACATTCATGAAAGTTTGTCGAGCGTTTTATTTTGCATACGGCGAACATAATGAGCACATAAATCTTTTGGTTGTTTTTTTAAATATATAAATTACAATTTAAATATTACTAATTACCTCACATTACAATTAAATCTATGTGTGTGTGTGTGTGTGTGTGTGTAGCTGTAGTTGTGCGTGCATGAATGAGTTAGTGAGTGAAAAATTGTCTACAACGCGTTTAAGAGGAGGTAACTTTTTAATTAATTGTTTTTTTGCTGTTGTTGTTGTTGTTGTTAACTAAATAAGTTTTCTTGTTAATGACACTTGAAGAGAGATTTGTTGCGATAATTTTATAAATGGTCTAGATATGGGAGGCCACCGCAAATATGCTTTTTTGTGTTTTATAAATTAAGAAGTATAAATTCTTAATTATTAAATGTGTTTTAAAGGAATTTGGGGAAGAAAATATCCTGTGTTTTGTTTTTTTAACTTCCTGCTGGAAAAAATTTGTTTTATAAAGCTCATTATTGGGTCAGCGTGGACCCTACGGGGTCTTGTAGTATATGGAAGGTGTCTGACTGCACCCTGTTGGCGAAAATTTGCAACCAACCATTTTATTGTTACAGCTGAAGGTCCAGTATGCTTATAAAAAAACGACGATGTGCACGCTGCGCCAAAGCAATTGACTCTTGATTTTTAAAATAAAATACTACAAGTTTTTGATAGCTGATCTGTCTTTAATTGCCTCCATTTCGAATTCCCCAAGTTTTCTCTACAAAATTCTAAAATAAAAATTAAAAGAAAATTTAATTTAAAAAGCTCTTGAACATCCAAACCGTTGCGATAGTCTGTGAGCGTGCATGATTTTGCATTATTGATGCCGTCGTGGGTGAAAGTACGTAGATGAAAATATTGCGTTAGTGAGCGTGCATGATTGAGCATGATTAATACCGCCGTGCGTGAAAGTACGTGAATAAAAATATTGCGTTAGGGAGCGTGCATGATCATGATAGTCTTAATTCTAATCGTGCACGGGCATGCATGAAAAATACTCAAGTTTCGTAAACATTCGTGATCGTGAGCTAAATTTTACTCACGCGTTTATCTCTAACTGAAATGATATTGAAACCATTAAAAGTCAATAAAAACATTAAATTTGCTCAACTTTTCTCACCAAAAAAACATGAAATCTCACGCAAAAGCTTCAATGAACGATGCAGAATACTATTGACTGGCGATATGCAATTGGAATATCGTGAATACAATTTTTTTCCAATTACCGTCTATATTGGCAAACAGTCCCCATGTGCGGTGGAGAGTCAATAAAGTGGTTGACTTATAACGAAGCGGTGAATAGAAAAGTTTAAATTAGAAAAAAGAATAGTAAAATATGTGCAGTAATTTTCACTTTTAAATAAAATTTCAACAGGACCTACCAAGTCTGACTCGACAATGATGGCCACTGTCCAGGCCTTTAACTTGATGTAGAGTTGATTTTAAATTTTTTTCACAAACTCAATGAAGGATTAAGGGTCTTTGCAAAGCCCTTATAAAATCAAACATTTAATATTTTACGATGTATTCATTTCAGAACTTCTTTTAAATAAAATTAACAAACAAATTTTTATTTTAATAAAAAAAAAAAAGAGAATGAAAACGAACTTGACAACAAGCTGACCAGTAAAGTCAGAGTGTTTTCCAAATGATAGTCACAACGAACTTAAACCATGTTAACTTAAATGGTCAACATAATAGGATATATTGGCCAAATGTGTGGTTTTATGTTTAATACGATAACGCAGCAGCATGTCTTATTCATGCATGACTTCGTGTTGGCCAACTGTTTAGACAAATTTTTATTTGCAGATAAAAAAACGTATGAGAGAAAAGTTTGTGTAGAAACTGCTATTAAATGCATTAGAAAAGTATTTTTGGTTGCTTTTTTTTTAATTTCTCTATGACAATCATAAACAGAATTAAAGCCACAGAAAACTGAAAAATAGAAACAACAGATAAATGACCGCAAAATATTCTATGATTTTGATTAAAAATAAAGGGAAAATGCAATTTGAGAGAACTTTGCAAAATCCTATAGTTTTTATTAAATAAAACGATGTTTTGTATTGTAAATAATATAAAAAAGTTCTTTAAAGAAAACTTTATTAATATTTAATGGCGTTTTCTTCTCTGGAAAACATGTAACATTTTCTCACTTCTTTTCTAAAACGTGCCGGTTTGGAGGAGTTTATCACAAGACTATTTTTACGTGACAAATGTTGAATTGTATTCTATTAATTTTTTTATTTTTCCACTGACACAATACTAACATTTTCTGTTAAAAAGTGTAAAAAATGTTGCATTATTTTTTAGAAAAGAGAACATCATAACTTTACAACAAATTTAATAACAAGAAAATTTGTTGAATAATTTAATTCACATAAAACAATTTCATGAAGTTTTTTTACCTCCTGAAGAACGATATGGCGATTGATTGTGAATTATTAGCAAAGAAAAGTTTAATATATTGAGTTATGACTCTCTTGCAGCAAATGCTTTAATTATTTACCGGAGATCTGCAATGAGTATTGAAATAGTGGTAGGATTTGAATTATGACTCATTCATTTGTATTAGAATGCTGTAGTGATTCATTCGCACTCAAAAGTTTGATGTAGCCGTCATACTTGTATTTTACAACATGTATTACGTTATTTATTTACACTCTTCTGTACGCAATATTCTCTGGCGTTACGAAGGAAGTATGATTTAGAGCTGTACTGAACTGAATCAAACGCTCTCAAACGCTCGTTTTTGACAAGAACCTCCGATGGTCACCGTCGGACCATTTAAATTACATGGGTTTGATTAGAGGTTCTTGTCAAAAACGAGCGTTTGAGAGCGTTTGATTCTGTTCGGTATAGGTTTAGTATATAGGTTAGGAAGTAATTTCGATGATACATGATGAAATGTCAAGGATTTGACTGTCATTTAAAAAAAATTTGTTTAATTAAGAGTTGGGAAATTTTAGCCATGGAACGTTCCACTCTGTAACAAAGAATTTGAATGGTGGAAATTTTATATTAAAATGATGAAAATTTTATTTAATCTCTTCGTAAAGTTTGAGAAGCTTTTGCTCGTAATCAGGCTTCTTCTGAAACTGGCAACACTGTTGCGGAAAAGGACCAAAATAATATGGTCGCCTGGAACACCAACTCGGCGACTTTCGCAACAATTGGGCATTACCTTTATGCGCAAGATCATCTTGCATAGAGGTCGCCATCTTCGGCCAATGGTTGCGTCGGCTGTTTGAAAAACTGAACAATGATGAGACCCATTTTCAACTAAGCGATTTTGTAAACAAACGAAATTTTCGCGTATGACCCTCTCGAAATTCGTAAAAAGTCCTGGAAAAACCATCAAATCCAAGGATAGTGAACTTATGGTACGATTTCTGATCGAGCAGCATGGAAGGAAACGTCGTCATCGTAAATTCTCTGCGCTACCACACTATGATAGACGATTTTTTGTCGCCACAATAATAATTCAGTTATTATATTATATTATATACGAAATATCACCATCACGTAATTTCTCGATTTGGCGATTTTAGTTGGCAGCCTCGTTCTAGCGATTTAACGCTGTCATTTGAAAGACTAGACTTACGTTAACAAATCACCAAAAAACTGACTCTGATGAAATTCGGTGCTGCATTGAACAGATTAACGAAGTTTTGTCGCAAAATGTAGTTAAAAGTTTTGTAAAAAATCGGACGTCTGGCAACTTTCCAGAGGTGGTCATTTGCTGATCTCTGATACTTAAACCGATTTCATTTGTTCATTAATTGTTTAAATTGAACTTTTTTATATTATTTACTTATTTTTACTATTATTTTGAAAATAATTCAATTGAAATTTTAATTACAATTTGCTGTGGCAACAAAATTAAGTCTCAATAACAAAAATTTCCCATTTTAAAGTTTTATATTTAAACCCTTAGCAATAAATTATTATTGAAATGAAATATTTATTTTCAAAATTGTATTTTTTTTTCTCTATCAATTATTTTACGCATAAACACAATTTGATATTGCAAAAACCATAGAAACTTTAAAACTTTTATAATATCCAATTTCACCTTTTTCCTTAATGCAAAAATCATTTAAATTCTCTCGTACAAATTAACGCCGAATTGGCTGATTTTCAGCTGGTAAAAGGTTTCTGTGAGAAAAATGAGATTAAACGCATGAATGCACTGATTAATTTTGCGAAATGCAATCGCGTAGTTATGCAAAAGCAAACCTTTTATATAAACAATGTGCATGTGTGTGTGGGTGTTTGTGTGTGGGAGAATGTGTATGTATGTGTGTGTATGTAGGATTGGATGAAAATATCGTCAGCTCATTAGTGGTTTAAGCTTTTCATAATAAAAAGCCGAAATTAAGCAGAAGTGCGGTCGGTAATCTTGTCCACAGTAGAACGCGATATACTGGGTAGCAGCAGGTGTACAACAGATCAAAAGACAAACGGAAAGTGTTTTCAAACTGACATGGGTTTAATAAATTTTGGCTTTAACGTTGAAAGTAACGATACAAAATTATTTTGTTAAACCAATTTTTGAGTTGATGCTCGGAATAAAACTTTGTTTTGTCAATTATTACGTTTTTTATTTGTTTTAAAATTTAAATCTGCTGCCAGTCACCCTGAATATTGGAAACATCTGATGATGATTTCAATGAGTGCACTGAAATAGCCACCACATATTTGTTTATCACCATTCATTATGCAGCTTCGTTCCCATCTATACAAACTTTCTGCGACATATTTTTAGGAAAAGTGATGCACAAATTAAAGCTCTGTATAACAATTGGTTCATATAAAAATTTTTGAGAATTGTTAAAATCTCTATTTCACAATTGGATTATATATCAATTGTTAAGAATTTTTCAAGTCTTTGTATAACAGATTGAATATATATAAATAGTTGTTTTTTTAAATTTCTGTATAACAGTTGGAATATATATAAATTGCTAAAAACTTTTCTAAATCTCTGTATAACAGTTGGATTATATATTAATTGTTAGGAATTTTTTCAATTCTCTCTATAACAGTTGGATTAAATATCAGTTGTTAAGAATTTTTTAAATCTCTTTATAATAGTTGCATTATATATAAATTTTTAAAAGTTTTTTAAATCTGTATTACAGTGGGATTGTTGAGAGCTTTTTAAATTTCTGTTGGATTATATCAATTGTTAAGAACTTTTTGAATCTCTGTATAACAGTTGCAATGCATATTAATTGTTAAAATGTTTTTTAATTTCTGTATAACAGTTGGATTATATGACAATTTTTAAAAATTCCTTAACCTCTGTATAGTAGTTGCTAAGAATTCTTTAAATGTTAGTATAACAGTTTCTAAGAATTATTTATATATTTGTATAACAGTTGAATTATATATTAAATATAATAACAGCTGGAGTAAATATCAATTGTTAAAAATTCCTTAAATCTCTGTATAACAGTTGGATTATATACCAAATGTTACACATTGTTTAAATCCCTGTATAACAGTTTGGTTTTATATCAATTATTAAAATTTTTTTTAAATCTCTGTATGAAGTTTCTCTAAACTACTGGGCAGGATGAACCTGCCTTCAACTAATCGTTTGCTTTGGGTTTTAGTAAAATCATGTTAAAGGAAACTTTTTATATGTCCGATAAAATTGGACACATAAGACTTTATAAGGACCTTTCATATATAACAAAAAGCTATCGAAAAACAGGATCAAAAGGAATCCTTTGAAAGATTTCTAATAATTTCTCTTACCGTTATTTATTTATTCAATCTTTAACTGTAAAGTTTGTGAAACTTAAATTTGATCCTTTTTCTTGTACAACTTCTTAAAATTATTGCACTCTACAGGACTAACAGATATGCCTTTAAAGGATTGTGATTATTTTTGATTGTTTGACGTAACGTGAATGTAACAAGATTTAAGTTTTTGTTTTCTTTTTGATTTTTGTTTTAAATATTTTTATTTTTTATTTATTTCTTGTTTAAATTTTTTTAACAGAAATGTGTGCAGACAATGGATTTTTATTATTTATTCATTTGGCTGCGTAAAGGTCCTTAACGTTGTTGTTTTCCTTTCTGTTGCTTGTTGTGTGAGTGTTTTTTTTTTTTTTTTTTTGATGACAGCTAAATGAAAACTTAAGCCAAACACACACTGTAGCACTCACAAATACATACACATGTGCTTGTAGCAGAAGGACACAAACACATCCTTTCGTCATAAAACATATTTATATGCGAATATAAATACAAAATCCTTCTTAAATAAGAGCTGCCAACAGCTTAAAATTAACTTTTTTATATATTTTTGTTAACTGTGACGGCAACATAAAAGATGCTGCGAAGTATTTACGGCTTTAATTTTTTTTTTATTATCACCGTAACACCACGAATACACACACAATGGGGCAGATGTACAAAAAATGGAGCGTAACAATGATGAAAAGAATGATTTTAAATAAAAATAAATTAACTGTTCAATATAATATTAATCGTCCTGATTTTTTTAATTCCAAACAATATTCAAAATGACAATGAAGAACGCAAGGAAATCTTTATGAAAATACCAAATTCATAACAAGGCTCACAACATGGATCACTTTTGCTTTGCATATTTTTGTATTATTATTCTACATTGGCTGGCTTCTTTCCCACTCTAATTGTGGTTGCAAGGCACAATAAAGTCAACACCACCGAAATATGGTTTTAATATAAAAATTATAGTTTATAAAGTTAATAGCTTCCGTTTATTTTTGAGCAGAATTGTGATCTAAAAATATTGAAATTGGTTGACCCAAAACGCCCTGTAACTTCCCGTAAAGCCATCGTCACCTGGGGTTTGTGCTATTCTATGCTCTGGAGCTCCTCAACTTAAAAAATATATTTTATTAATTTTCAAATTAACCGTTTCCTATATGATAACCGGTTATGGATGTAATTTCCGATTATCAAGATCACTCACTGATCAGATGTATAATTTTGGAGGATCACAAATGAATGACCATTTCCATCGACCTTTTTTGGCCCACTATATCCAGATGAATCGATTTTGGCCCGATTTACGGTGATCGACGTGGTTTTTAAGTCTTAAGAGCTGATTAATTTGTGTGATCGATCAGTAAAGCCATTCAAACTATTCTTGAAAAAAAAAAACAATTTTAATGACAATATATTTTTTATATATAATATATTAAAATCTTCTGGTCTGAATCGGTTTAAATTCGTAGAAACGCTGATCAGAACGCTGCCTATGAGCGGGTCATAAACACATAAACACATACACTTGCATACAGATTTTGTGACGAGTTCTCTGAATTAGTCAGGAAAGTATTCTAGGAGTTCTGATGAGAACTTGATCTTTTCTGAACGAGGCAAAACTAATAACTTCTTGATCTTTGAAAATTTAAAATTTTTTCAAGGAGGAAATAAATAATTCAATTTCGAGTCTTTTGTACCGAAGTAATTATTGTAATACGACATGAAATTTTTACAAGCTCTAAAAGTATTTTTTAATATAGAAAGGCAGGATGAACATGTCAAAGTTCTAACTATTCAATTTACACTGTGCGATCAATTATCTCATCAAAATTAAATTTAATATAGAAATCAATAGTTCGATAAAAAATATTTACAATTAATTATAAGGACATAGCTTTTGTTAACCCAATAAAAGCGCAGACATTTTCACAAGTATTTAAGAAATTTTAACTAACAAAGTTTGGCTCAAGAAACGTGGAACAAAAGAATTCAGAAAATTAGGACATGCAGAATATATTCAAACGGCAACATTTTAAAACTGTTCTCGAATTCTTTTTCATAGTAAAGTTGATACAAATAGAAACCATTTTCAAATTTCAATATGCCACTTAACAGTTGATAATAAATAAAAATACACATGACAACTGAGGATGAAAGTGTAGCGGATTTCGAAAAAAGCTGTTCTGCTGTGCTTTGTAAGTTGTATAGCTTTGACTTTCCCTTATGCCTTGGAATATTTATCATATTTTTCTCTCTCTCTCTCTCTCAATTACAAAACTCTTTTCGAACAATTAGCCTATAAGAATGCAAGTAAATAATTGATATTGTCAAATCTCTAGCCCACTGTGCGCTTTAGCCTTTTATGTAAGCAATAAGATTGTTAATACTTTTCGAGCGTAATATATTTCCTTCGGGAGTATATCTATACAACAGTCGTTTGTCAATTGTATAAAAAAATATATAAATTTTTTTTACTCAATAAATATTTATTTATTGTTGGGGTCTATTTTTCGAGGAGTCTTATTTGAGCGATTGGCCATCATGACTCGTTTTATTGGATTTGTAAAAATGTTTTTTATTATTTTTGTGCTGTTGTATAGAATGGCGATTAGAACGGCTCTTCTTTATGTTGAAAATTTACTAGAAAGTAAAAAGTATTTGAAAATAATTTTTATATTGGGCTCATCTACAGCAAAACTATAATTAAATAAAATAATTTTTTCAAATATACGTGGTTAGTGAGTTACCCTAAAGTGCACCACAATTAAACAGTTACAATGTTCTTATGTATAGATCGGATTCTGCGCTGAAAAGGGTACTCCACGTGGTTGTTTCATTATTTACTTAAAATATGTTTTTAAAGGCTCTTCAATATTTTCTTTCATTCATTTATTTATATATACATATATATTTGAAAATTGTGTCAAAATAATTTAAGCAAAACTTATCAGACAAACTGTGCTATTGTCTCGTGTGTAACCACATTTTTTGTGTGTGTCTGCACGCTCATAAACAAGTTTTGTCAAGTCGAAAAAGCCGTCTATTCTGAAAGGCACAAGTGATTGTATCAAAAAGTGTGCGTACGTGCGTGTGGTACTCCCCTTTTTTAATGTCCTTTTCTTATGACTTATTGCTGGCATTCGGTGCGCTCAATATACTTAAACTGTCATTTAATTTTCTTTCACGAAATAAGCTTTTTAAGTGAGAATATATCGCAAATCCTTGTTGGCATTATTTATTAAACACTTTATTTTGTAGAAAATGATTTATTGGCAAATAACAATAAACAGCTTCCCAATAAAGTTTAATGACAAGTTGTCGATACGGGGTTTTTTTTCAGTCCATTAAAGGGTGCGCCTCGGTTATTTGATTAAAAAAGTTTAAAGTTTTATTTGTTATCTGCTAATTAAATGTGCTGGTTTGTGAAGGAAATTAAAGCAGAGCAGATCTGAAGAGCATGAAAAAATATCCCCAGATGTGTTTAGAGAATCAATTTGACAGAATAATCGATAAAACATATGGGCGATTCCATGCCAAATCGTCTATTCACGGCACCTTTCAATTTGAGATCAAATTCGGTCAGAAGGTTTCTTTCGTTCCATTTCTTTGATTAAACTCAGACATTTACGCAACCAAATTTCTATTCATTTATTCATTAACTTAATAATAATTAATAAAGCACGAGCATGAATGAGCATGATACTGAGAAAGTGAATGTCATTTGAATTTATCGCAGCAACATTAAAATCCGAAGTTGATAAAAACTTCATTCGTTTGTCTTTTAATAACTTATTTTTATAAGTTATATAACTTTTGCTGCAATTTAAAAAAGTGCAATTTTAATTTGTTTGCAATCTGCTGAACGCTTCTCTTATTTTAATTAAAATATTATCGAAAATAATATCTGAAAATGCTTCTCTGCTGTGCGCAGAAATATTTTCATATTTTTTCAGTCACTCCTGCAATACAATTGAAAATAATTTCCTTCTGCTGGTTTGATGGTAGAGAAAGTAGTTTTAAATAATGTTGCAACGTCATGATTTAATCCTGTAAAGGAAAAGGGCAACATAAATTATTATCTGGCATCCGACATACGGAAGTAAGAAGTTATTGTTTGCATTAATTATGAAAACTCTGGTTAAGAATGTAACAAAAATTAACTTTTGCAGCTTAAAAAAGAACTATAAGAAATTCTGGTTATTAAAATATTCAACTTTAAATTCAGTTTATCTACTTCCTTTTTAGTTACTTTAAAATTATTATACATCGTTTATTTCATATGAATTTCAATTCAAGTATTTCATCTAAATTAAATTACCTTACAAATAATTAACTTAAAAAAAGCTCTTGTCTCTATTAAAAAACGAAATGAATTTTGAAATTTTGCGAGAAATATTCCGTTACCAACACTATTGACGGCTGCTCAGCTGTTTTACTTTAACAGGTCACTGTTAAACATGTTCGGTTTTGTCTGCAACGTAACCATGAATCGATTTACAAACGAACTGTACCTTGAAATTATTGATTTTTTTTATCAAAACTCATGCACTTTTTATCGGAAAATTAAGCACCGTAACGAACTTCATGTCTGATTGAGTGGATACCTGAACCCGCAAAATTGCTGCATTTGGCGTGAAGAGCACTGCATCCTGAAAAATTATTTGGTTGATAAGAATGATGGAAATCTGACATAACTGACTCGTTCTTTTTCAAAAAAGATGAAGTCATAGGAACGTTACATTGAATAAAAAACTTTGCCGTGGTCTGCGATTAAGAGATTAGTTTCATTCCGAAATAAAACAGCTGGACTTGGCCGAGATGTGTTTTGAAGAAGGCGGTGCTACATGCCCTAAAGCGTGCAAGAGAATGGCTCAACTGAGAGTTGAGGCCGGTGAACAATTTACTTCACTTTTGTGGCTGATCAATTTTTCGCCTCTAGATCGTTCTATTTAACTTCTTGACACTACTTTTTTGTGGGGCTCTGTTAACGTCCAAGTGTATAGAGACAAGTCCCGCAAAAGTGGAAGCGCTGAAGGCCAATATTGAAGAACTTATTCGTGAGACATGGGCCGATATGTTGAAGAGTAGGCTCAAATTGATCGCAGAGTATGAACCATTTGAGTCGTAGCTTTGAATTATTATGTAAATCATTCAGTCGACTCCGGTGTTATGGCTTCAATTTCATAGGGGATGTTCTTCTTCTTTCAATTAAACCTAAAGAAAATAGTCTGCCTCCGTTAAATCCTGTGGAGGAGGAGGCCAATTGAAATCGCTTCTACGTGGAATAATGAGTTCGTTAAAGAAGTCCTGTAACTGAGCCATTGTATCCTTTACGGAGTGGGTTGTAACTTCATCTTGTTGGAATGACAGTCTGCCCCTGTAAGACCCCAAGAATATACAGGACAAATTAAGTAGCTTTTGCAGGAAATAATGCGTTTGCCAAAGAGCTTCTGTGACTCCCAAAGTTGACCAGCATCGTTCGATATTCAGCCCCATTAACTGTAACTAAGGCGGCATTTACATTGCAAGGGAAATATGGGCCCAAAATCTTTTCAGAGGATACACCGCACCCAACATTACGCTTGAGAGGATATAATTATTGCTGACTATCTGTTCTTTGATTCTCCATGTTTCATATCCTGGAATTTCGCTTGTTAACGAAACCATTCAAATGGAAATGGGCTTCATTTTTCATTATCAAATTTTTAACGGAATTAAAATTTTATTTTTTTTTTCTGCTTTTTGTCGAAAGAAAATGGCATAACGACGTCGTTGTTAGCAGTCTAACGGTGGCCCAAATCCCCTGATCGGTTCTCCGCAATAGCCGCAGTTGAGCTCAACATTTTCCAGTTGATGTTTTTGGTCTATTCCATCCGCCACATGATGGATAGTTTCTTCCTCATGGACCGTGTCTAGTCTTCGTGACATTTCCTTCATCAATCGAAAATCCAGGATGAGCAAGAGCTGTGATTTAAACAAAACAGCAGCTCGTGCCACTATTAATTGATTAAAGAAAGCATTTGGGAGAAACATTTAAGACCGCTGAACTATTTTCTGTGAGAATTTTTTTGAAGTCCCTAATCTAAGCCGACAAGTCCGAAATCCTTGACAACATTTGCCGCGTCATTGCCGACATACAGCCAATTGAATGAAAAAGAGCCATAGCCAAAGATTATACTACAGCCGAGTAAGACTAGACGGTCTTATTCCAGAAGTCTTATTCAAATTATGATGCCCGAAGATCCATCACTCGAATAAAGTAAATTCTTTCTTTACCTCTATGAAAAATACCCTGTTGTTGGAAGTTGTTTTCATGGGCAGTACGAATTTTATTTATCCATTTTCTAATACATTTTTTCTCTCAGTACAGCAGTAATTTGAAATTTTTCCCTGCTTTAAAATATTAAGATATTTCTGTTCATTATAATTTGATTATTTTCCTTTCTTTTGTCTGGCTTCGTTGTTGCTTATGATGGCTAAAAATTAAAACAGACTGAAGGCCTACAATAATATTTCATTTAAATGAATGAAATCTTTGGTTTTATACGTTTTCATCTGTGCTTTTCTTTCCACTATCATGATGGAGTTCGTTTACTTCTCAGATGTTGAGTGAGTCACAGGGCAATCGCTTGATTTGAATTTTAAGAAAATAGTGTTTTAGCTCGAATACCTCTAAAACTGAGAACAACACAACGATAGTTTTGCGACTACTATTGGCGGGAAGTGGCAGGGATGGTCAACCGTTTTTCACATAAATTTTTTCATAATTTTGTTGCATCTCTTTAACTAATGTTGCATCTAATTATTTAATATTTTTTAAAGACTTTATTTCAATTTTCAAAATATAATATATAAATTTTATCATAATTATCATCATAAGCAAGCAAATAAACATTTAACACATGCTGTTTGCAACAGCAATAAATCAAAATTTGTGCACGAGATACACACTTTCATACGCAAACATTTTCTAAAAACAATTCGTTTTGAATTTAATAAAAATAAGTGAGTAACAGAAAAAGTTGTAGCATTTCCGTATTCGACTTAAAGCCTGCAACAACAATAAATCATAAAACAATTACAGAAAAAGGAAAAAAGAAATTATTCTAACAGATCGTACAGTCACTTCCGCCAACGATAGTTTGTAACCGTTAAGCTCTCATCTCATTTATTGTGGCAACTGTACACCTGAGACCACAAGCTTTGGAGAAAAGAACACAAGCAGAAAAGCCAAAAATTCCTTAGGGTACGTACAGTGAATATAACATCAGCGCCTGATTACTTTCTTTAGAGGAAGTCGCAACTGCCCAGCAAAAAATTTCATTACAAATTAGTTTTAACATTTCATATTTTCATCACATTCACCTGAACATAAACGTCTCCTTGAAGATCAACTTGTTCTGGACTTGCTATCTCTTGCACAAAAATATTTAAAGGTCCTTTGTAAGGATTAAAAGCAGATATATTTCTGTTCTCATGCAGCTAAGAACAACATCCGTATCTGGGTTATATTTGAGCATTAGAAATTTGACCTGCGGCTGTCTATGAGTTGCTCAATTGATATCAAACCAATATATTAAAAATTGTTAAAAAATAGTTAAAAAATAGTTTTATGACTGAAAAGATGGATGGTGGCAATTTAAACAATATTAACATATTTATCAATAAAATATTGAAATAAATTTAAAAAATTTCTTTAAATGCTAAAACCATTTCAAATTGCTCCTAAAAAGATCATCATCATGAAGTAAATGCCGAACATTTCTAATTAACCTCTTACACAAATGTTTGCTGGGTAGTTCTAAATTATCTGCACACCACAATTACTGAAACTTTTTTGAAATGTTTCTGAGTCTCATGGTGATGCAAACAAAAGGAACTATTTTACAAACAAACATCCAAAACAAACAACAAACACAAGTGAACAACTGCAGTTCAAATCTTTAACTTTCCATTTACCTTAAAGTGTTTAATTCTGAATCTAAGAAAATATTTTCCCTAAATATTATTATTTTCAGTAGTAATTTGCAAATAATAATACTAGTAATTTTTCAAATAAAATGGTTAAGTTTTGTTGGCTTCCATATTCCGGAAATAAGTACGTAAATGCGATACTTTTTGTTCGACTTATAATACTGTAAGCAGAATATAAAAAAGTTTAAAATAATATTTATAAAAAATTTCAAAATATTTACAAATCAGTAAGGTATTAAACACAATAACGACAGCAGACTACAGACTACAACTTGTCAAAAATAGAATACATGTGCGTATATGAGAATGATTATTTTTACTACTACAGGCAACGCGGCTACTGGTTGTTGTCCCTGCTGCTTTTGTGGTTATAGTCAAATTAAACTGATTTCTATTTTGGTGAACTACAATGAATAGATGCAATGTTGCCAGTATACTTCAACTAACTCAATTGTTCTAGACTTGAAAATATATTGTTTTATTGTACAAAAAGAAACAACAAACTATATTTCAAGCTAATGAAATGATTTCTTGTTATACATTATGGACTTGAAATGTATTTTATTGGAACAACACTATTTAAGAGGAGTACACATATGAAGGCGGCAGCACTGGCGTTTGAAGAGAATTCTACTACAAACAACAACTCGTGATTATTGATTTTGTTGTGTCGTTTTAAAAATAATTAAGTAGCTGACTACGGGGCGACGATTGTAGTTAACGGGTTTTGTAGTCGTTGTAAAAGTGCTTTATTTGGCTGTGTCGAATCTTATATGCCCTTCATCAACGTACGTCTGGCGTTACATTTTTTTATGTACCAATTTTGTTCTTCCTGAGTTATAAACTAATTTTAGTTAGCAAAAAAAAACAACGTCTGTTGCCTTTTTGGTAAATTTTATGAATGAAAAAAAATCAGTTTCCCACCCCTGGAAACGAAATTTTAATTTTAAGATTTTCTTTTATCAATATAAATCTTCATGATTTAAAAAGCGGGTTTATTTAAGAAATACTAAAATTTCTTAAACATTTTAGTTACTACATGTACTACGAAATACTAAAAGTGCAAAATAATCTATTTCCCATCCCTGGAATTTTTTTTAGTATTTTAGTTTTTAATGGACAACAGAGGCTTCCCAAAGCATGAAACAGATACAACTTACAGACAAACAAAAATATAATTCATTCTTGGTGTTAATTTCTGGCCGAAAAATAGGTGGAAGCTTCCCAGCTGTGGAACCCTATTTCGGATTTTTCAATACCACTCTATCCAAGTTCATTATCAATTCATCAGTCTAACAACGAAGTTTCTAGCTCTTCCGAGAGCTTGGGAAACCACGTACAGACGGACGGGCGGACATCGTTCAATCGTCATCGCTTTTCATAAGAACCCAGAATATATATCGGAGGTTTTTTATAATTTTCACAAACAGTAACATCACCATCATCGTTTTTGAAGGCATATGGGCCAATGACTCCGCCAGCCCAGAAAGCGCACCAAACTGTAATTTTCTGTGGATGTTCGACAAAAGCTTGTGGATTCTCTTCACTCCAAATGCGACAATTCTGTTTATTTGCGTACCCATTTAACCGAAAATGGGCTTCGTCGGAAAATAAAATTTTGAATGGACGAAGTGCACGCTAAGTTTGACGAACAGAACCATTATTTTGATTAAAAAGTCGATCTATAATAAAATGTCAAAGCAAATTAAACAAAAAGCAACTATCAGCTGTTAAATGGGTAGTTAAATAAAATAGTGATGTTAACTCAAAGTTATATTACTCTATAAAAACACCCTATATATACTTTATGGGGTCCCATATTAATATCGAAGAAATTAAACACAGAATGACCCGTTTTTGTGAAGGTCATAAGTCACTTAACAGCTGACAAAACAGCAATTCAATAGTTACATGGACATACTCGTATACATTTTCATAGACAGCAGCGACCGAAATGTGTGAAAGGATAAGCCCCCATAAATAATCATAAACATGAGCACATCCTTCAGTTTCCGCATAAATAAAAATATTATGAATAAATTATTTGATAATTGCGCAGAGGAAATGCGTGCAAAGTGAAACTGAAGCAATAAGTCTCAGACCGAAATGGCACAATTATTTTATTTCTTAAGCCACACACGCACACACACACACACACACACACACATTAGCTGCAAACATTAATTCAACAAAAACGATTTGATTTATAAGAGGCTGTTTTGTTTGTATTTTCTTTTAGATATTTTTATTATTTCTTATTCTTATTTTGTTAATTTACACGTGCCTGCTCTTGTTGGAATTTTATCTGCTTCGCTTGATATCAATTTTTCTAGGCTACTGACTGACCTCCATTTCTACAGAAGCAGATAAATTGTTTTGCATTTATTTAGTCTTTCTTCTGCCATCGTTAGAATGTCGGTTAGAAGGAAAAAAGAAGGGAAACATACAACCGCCATCATTCTTTTTACAGGTTTGACGTTTTTCCCAGGTGTAATGAAACCGCATTTAATATTAATATTTTTGTTTAAAATCTAATTCGTTTTTATGTTGGCTGATGCCTGTTGCCATGCAGACGCAAGTTTTCTTGTTATTTTTTGCATTCAGCTCTGTCGGCATTTCCTGCATTTTGTTTGTATTAGATTCTCTATGTAGAAGTCAAGGCAACTCAAAACATTTTGTTGTGGATAATCTAACGAAATGCATGCTGAGAAGACAAATTTTATATCTTTTGGTTTAGTGGCTTTAATTGTGTTCCACATCGGCTAAGGTTTTCAAGTAACACCTTTTTCCATTGAGAGATTCTATTATTCAGACACTGAAATTTCTTTAGTTTTTTCTTCTGGCAGATGGGCAAATTTGAGGTTACGAATTAACTTGCTGAAAATACACTCTCTGTTAATATTTTCTTTATCTATTATCATGCTCATCATAGAAAATTTCTTTTTCATTATTAAACTACAATTCGCCTCACCAAATTAATGCAATACTTGCTGGAAAGAAGTTTATTTAATACAAGACAAAGAAGTTCCATTCCACAAACTGCAAGCATGAGATTAATTAAACGAAATACCTGCCGTTCCTTTTACAGTATTTTGCATGCATGAATTATATATTTTTATATACAATATGAAAAAAAATATTTCATAATATGAAAGTCTTCCTGCCATGGCATGCACAAATTCTAACCTCACTTTTCATATCACTTTTATTATTTTCATTAAATTACAATGGAAAAGAACTGACAGTGGCTTTTATCGAAAATTAAAATGAGATGTCTGTATATATTTATCTTTGTTTTTGGCAACTTTTAGAAAATAATTTTCCATTGCCCTGTTTGTTTTAATAAATACAAACACACACACACTTCTTTCCATAGACTTCCACACTTGCGTTTATATAAATTTACTCAAACACTTCTTTTGGAAATGCTCCAGGTGCATATCATTCCCTCAACATAAATTAGTGTTGTAACGTGTACGGTTAAGTCTTAATAGTTTATCATATTTTAGGCCGTTTGGCTTATCTTAAAGCCAATACAGCGGCAAAAAAATAATAATAATAAAGCAAAAAAAAAAAAATTAAATTAATTAATCAGTTAAACGTTCGTCATGAATAAACAATCCGCCCCTACAAATAAAAGAGGGCTCATACAAAAGGCTATTGAAAGGTATGGGAATAAAAACATAATGACATATTAAAATTATTAAGTATATAAAAATTTCCCAGTTAAAAAAGGCCTTCCAAAGAAGTCTCTGACATCCTAAACTTATGGTGCAGAAAGAAAGCAAATCTGCATCTTTTCTAATGCTTTTTCCAACGGGTTGTCTTTATAAAAAGTTCTCCTCTCTGGTCGCCTTTTCTGGTGAATAATTATATCTGATTTTTATTTAGCTTTTAATATGCATGACATACCTGTTGAATTTGAAAGGTCCTTGAAAAGGCCACTTTAGCAAATTATTATTAAGCAATTATTTTGTTGCGATTTTACTTTTATTTGCTTCATTTTAATTAATGGCTGCTAATTAATGAATTTTTTTGTTTTAAAAATCAGGTGCTGGTCTTATACTTGGGTTGAATGCTGAAATATTCAACTCAATAGGAATGAGTTCAAAAGGTTTGTCAGGGTTTCGAAATGTTGCTCATCAACGTACACAAAAACAATAGACATGAAATGAAAAGAAAGGAAAAGCTTAAATTATATAAATTTCAGTTTGAATTGAATGAAATTCATGCGTACGAATAACAACAATAATCTGTGGATTAAAAAAAGTGCCACCGACCTGCTCTGGCTAATCAAAAATTCCATTTGGTAACCCCAATTTAACTGCGATTTATTAAACGTTTTTAGTGAGATGAAATTTATCATGGGATTTGATTTGTTTTGGCTGACTGCGGGGGAATTTTATTTGAAATATTTAAAGCACTTAAAGCCGACATTTGAATTGATATAAATTAAAAAATATACATTTATAAATTCTTAAGGCGTTGATTACGGTGTGGTAATAAACGTTGAATAAAATTTTTAAGTTTAAAGTAATTTAAAATTAATTATAATTTATTTTAATAAGCAATTAGAAAACAAGCAATATCATTAGTTTATTCCTCACAACTTTGCTCGCTCCTTCAGGTATATTCACACCTATCAAATATTGGGTGTTTTTTACGGAGTGATACAAGTTTAAATCATAATAAAATATAGTAATGCATTTTTTATATCAATAAAACGGTCTTTGTTGGATAGACAATTTTATGACATTAATATTTAAATATGATTTCGGCCATGTGGCCGCCACGGCTGGCGCGTACAAGGCGCAATCTGGAACACCAATTTTCACAAACTTTTCGCAGCATTTACGGCCGTATCTGCCGATAACTCTTCGAATGTTGATTTCCAGGTCTTCTATTGTTTGTGGTTTATCGACGTATGCAAGTGCCTTTATATAACCCCAAAGAAAATAATCCAATGGGGTTAAATCACACGATCTTGGGGCCAATTAATTGGGCCATTTCGTGAAATTATTTTTTCGTCAAAAGTTTCCTTGAGTAAATCAATTGTAGCGCCCGCTGTGTGGCATGTGGCTCCGTCCTGTTGGAACCACACATCAGCAAGATTAGTGACACGACATTGAGATACGAAAAAAACTTCGAATCGTGTTCCTATACCGTTCACCATTGACAGTAACATTCTGACCACCATCGTTTTTGAAGGCATATTGGCCAATGACTCCGCCAGCCCATAAAGCGCACCAAACAATAATTTTCTGTGGATGTGTTTTGACAAAAGCTTGTGGATTCTCCTCATTCCAAATGCGACAATTCTGTTTATTTACGTACCCGTTAAACCAAAAATGGGTTGCATCGGAAAATAAAATTTTGAATGGACGAAGTGCACGATAAGTTTGACGAACAGAACCATTATTTTGATTAAACATTTCCACATTTTGCACGCGTTGCTCTAGTGTAAGTTGATTTATAATAAAATGTCAAAGCAAATTAAACTAAAAGCAACTATCAGCTGTTAGATGGATGGCCAAATAAAGCAGTGATGTTAACTCAAAGTTGTATCACTCTATAAAAAACACCCTATCTGTGCCAAAAAAGGCGCCCTAAATATTAATGTAAAACACTTCAATTCTCTTAGGCGTTTCTTAAATAAAATAGTTTTCTTCATAACGAATAGACAAGCATAGAGTCCAGTATTATTGGTCACTGTTTAACCCAATAAAGAGTTGCCTGAACTAAAAGGGTTTTTATTAGTATTTAGTGGTTACGTTATTTTAAAAAAACATTTGGCTAGTGTGAACGTGCCTTTTTTAACTAATTATTTATTAATAATATTTACCCCGGTAGAAGGGAGTAAATTATATCTTGCATTTTTTATAATCTTCGTAAATTGTTTTTTTTTTTATATTACACCAGTCAACAAAAAAATGTTATAAAAATATAAAAAGGAAAGTGATCAGTTAATTTTATGACTTTGATATTTGTTTTAGACTTCTCATTTGTTATTACAGTGGAAGTTTGAAATAAATATTTTGTGTTATTCTAAAAAATGTTGGGTAAAGGTTCCCTGATGATCTGCATTAGCCCCACTGAAATGCGCGTAGGAAGTGGCTGATATCCCTCAACTGATCACTTTCAATTTTTTAATAAGATTTTGGGAAAAAAGAATCAGCATGAAATTAAAATTAAAGAGCTAAAAATTTTTTTCTTTTGCTCTTGTTGTGGGTCTTTTTTTTTTTTTTTGTTTTGTCTTGGAATAGCACTCAGAATATGAACCCCACATATGCAGTGCGTTGTACCAGAACTGGAAAAGAGGGTGACATTTTACGAGGGCAGATAAATACCGATTAGATCATAGAAAATTTTGCGGCATTTATTTTTTATTTGTTACTTCACCGGTCAATTTTTTATTACTGGCATCGAAAAAGGAGGCATCTCTTTAAGTACATGATGGTCATAATCGCTAACGTTTGTGTTCAGCGAGCAGTGCTATGCCTTCGTCTTTGAGACAAGCCCTCATCAATTAACACAATCCTGCTGATTCGAACATGGGACCTAAAGGCATCGTAGTACTATGAACCACCTGCTCAAAGAGAACAATGTTTAAAGCATTTTCTGTAAATCCTTTCACGGGCATTTAACTTCAAACTCTAAACCAAATGACGACACAATTAATTTGAAAATCTTAAAAAATTTAATTGCTGCTCAACTGTTTCCAATGAAAGAATCCTATTGATTTTGTCTTGTTTAATAAAATACTTTTAAAATTCATTATGACGTTGCATGAATTCACGAATTTTTTTTTGCCATTTTCTTAAATCCATTTAAAGCATCGTGTCGACACAAATATAATGGCCCCCGTGGCATGTGTTTTATTGACATCAGTTTCAGACTTAACGAAAATAGTTGCAACAGAGATGATGCAAATTGATTCGACTACAAAGAAAAAAGCAAAACAATACAATTTGGACAGAGTGGCCATGCAGTGCTTTAAATAGTCTAGAGATCGTAATCATAATGGCGGGATAGGAAACACCGGCTGCAACACTAATCGAGTTCACACAGAACAGCAGCTCGTTTTTTTTACTTGACTCTTTTCAGAAATATTCATCTTTTGGTTATTAAATTAGAGCGAATAGTTGCAGGTTTTTTTTGGAATTTTTTATATTCTCTGTAAAAAATAACTCTGTTTTAGTTTAATTTTGAAAATCATCTTAAAGTTGTTGCTACCTTGAGCATCTCCATCCATCTTAACATACCGCAACGATATTAATAATGATGTGCATTTAACTGCACAAACCGTGAAGCCCTCTCGCAATGGAGTAGGGTGCATCAGCAAATAACAGATTTCGTACTAACGCGAGAGTGATTTACTACAATAACGACAGCAGAGGAGGTATAAAATGTACATCCGTTTCCGTTTAAAAAAAATTCATAATTTATGCCGTGTTACTCTCAATGAAGCAGCTTGTTTGCAACGGTTATGAAAAAAGAAAAATAATGGAATATAAATAAATACATGCCATTAATACGAAATAACTTTAAATTCATGAACTCTGCTAAAGTTGTTTGTAACACGCCGAGAGACACTCCTCGTCACATGTGTGAATTACATGCAGATGAAAACAGCCTTTTCCAGAAGAAGGAAAGGGAACAATTTAAATAAAACGCTGTGATTTATGGAGGGAGTTTTTTCTTTTTTTTTTAAATAAATACAATAAATCTTTGTAACAAGATTAGCTTTGCAAAGAGCATGCAAGAGTCCTGCTCAACAGGAAGAAACAACAAAATATCTGTTTTGTCGCCCAGTTTCTCAAAACTTAAAGATACAATTCGGCGATTTAAAATATAAAACAACAATATTTTTTCAAAATATACATAAATATTTTTTCGGGAATTGTCGTTTGAAACTCTTTGATTGTAATTTCGTGCTGATTCTTTTTTCCCAAAATTTTAGCAACAAATTCAAAGTGATCAGTTGAGGGGCTTCAGCCACTGCCAACAACGCATTTCACTGGGGCTAATGAAGATCATCAGGGAATAGTTCTTAGAACAACTTAAGAATTTTATTTCAGACTTCCACTTTAATAAATGAGAAGTCTAAAGCAAATATCAAAGTCATAACAAGAACTCACTGATCACTTTTCCTTTTTCATTTTCTTACCGGTTTTTTATATTTAACTTGTCGATTCATGAGTTTTCAGTTTCGAGTTGTTGTAAAAGTTCCAACAGCATTAATAAATAAAAAGGAAATGAAGAATCTGCTTTGAGAGCCTGCAGTGGAAAATGGTGAGTCACACTTTCACGTCAAGTTTTTTTGTCCATCTTGCGGGCTTTCGAAAAAAAATTTCGTTTGCTTAATTTTACATTAAAAAAAATTCAAAACAAGTGGTGCTTAATAAAAGTACCCAAGAGTTGTGATGATGAAAGTGTAGTGGCTTGCGAAAACAACTGTTCTGCTCTGTTGTGTAAATTGAATATAGAAAACTCCTGTTGTCTTCTGCTGTGGAATATTTATCATGTCTTTCTGAATTAAAAACACTTGAAGTGGAATTAAGTATTAAAATTGTTCTTGTTATCTTTTAAAGAAATTACAAGAGGGCCGGGCAGATAACTTTCTATTCCGTGTGTAAGAAATTCTACTTATTTATACTTAGTAAAACAGCAGCGCGTTAAAATTATTGAAGCCTTTTACGAATATGGTCGTTTAAATTAAAAATTAAATTTCGTATAATACGTGATCTCTTTTGACCAGAATAGTTGACAGAATGTGTTCGCAGTTTAGGTTAACAAGGACTGCCCTCAAAAGTAGCGAAAAAGCACTCGGAGATCCTAAAGACTCGTTGTGAGGCTTAGCAGACTACTGCTCACACAATCTGCTTGCTGATATTTGAAAACTACTTGGAACTTCTCAATGAAGTCCTTCAGTGGGATATCCAAGAGACAGTTTTTTTTATCCCGCAGGCAAGAAGAACCTAAATACCTAAGCCTGCGCTCCTACAGATCCTTGCAGCCACAGAGAAGATGCTGTAATGACTCCTCTTCTTCTACGTCGAAGCAGCTCCAACAGCAATTATCGTTGGGAAAGTCTAAGCGCTCTGATATGTGTCCTACCGCATAGGAGCCTAACATGACTCCTACCAGGAGTGCCAGTGACTTTCATCTAAAAATTAAAAGCGACTTAGTCTTAACGCTGCCAAATGAGGGCCACGGAGCTTTAGATACCCTACAGGTGTTAATCCTTGACCACCAGGTTGTTGCCTCCCGCTCTGTCGTTCCCATAATAATTATTTACAGCTTAACGGACGGAATAGCTTTTCGTCAGACTACTTCATCCGAGGCCAAACCTGCTCTTTCACACTCGTCCGCCATTTTATGTAAAATGTGGGTACAATCGATAAAATTTTTGGGAAATTTCTGCAAATCGGGAAAGCAGGATATGTAAGAACAACCGTACGTGCCCACCCAGCTCGTTTGGTGCGGTTTTTCGATAATGAGTTCGTCCAAGCAGTCGCCTTAAATTATGTTTTCTATCGTGAGTTAATAACGGAGGTATTTCGAACAGAAATTGAGGATATGAATCAGGATGAAATGGGGTTCCAACAGGATAGTGCCAATTGATATACAGCCAATGAAACAATGACTCTTTTCTGCACGAGAAATTCAAGGGCCGTGATGTCTCACGTTTTGGCGATGTTAATTGGCCGCCATGATCATGCGATTAGAGTTCTTTCTTTAGGGATATTGAAGAGGAAACTTGTACGTCAATAAGCCAAGTAAATTCAATAGGAAGAGATAATTCCAAACTGTGGAATTAAATCGCTTTAAACCTTCTCAAATTGAAAGTGATAGGAACGACTTCTGCAGGACTCTTTGGCAAAAAAATTTATTCTCTCTGTAGTAGTGCGGTTCGCTAGAATGTCAACTTCCTGCGTTGGGCTTATAAAGGAATGGGCTTCAGTATAAAATGTCGCTTTTCCGGAGCTCAATAAAACAACGAAAGGCACTTCCCCATTGCAACGATGCTCAACAGAGTTGTTTACCCTACTGTCTCCGATGAGGTACTGCGTCCTACGGCGAAGTAACTTCCAAGCGCCGCCCCGCATATGAGAGTTTTCTGAAGGTACTGTAAAGAGATGCCTGAAGCTCTGATGATCATTGCAACAGATTTTCTGCTTAAGTAAAAGAGTCATACACGAGCCTGATGCTGTTAACGTGAAGATCCAGCTTTTCATCCCGCACTTGGACTTATAATCCGATCTGTTCAGTTGTGAATTATTATTATATCACAACTAACTCACCTTTTGAAGTTATTGAAGAAATCTCAACTATATTTTTAATAAGTTTCATGACATTTATTTCGTTTCATTTTTTTTTTTTTTTTGTTTTTTTAATTTTCTGTATAATTTTTCAAAAACTCGAAACTAATTTCAATTAAAACGCAGTTAAATAAATTATTAACTTACAGTATACAGAGTTCGGTTATAGTTTAAACATCGTTTTTTTTAATAAATTTTAGTTAATTTTTTTTAATAATAATTTAATTATAAATATTTATTTTACTTTGTTTTTTTAATATGTTTTTTGACTTTTTCTTGTTGTATATTTTTTTAATTTAAATACACAATTTGCTGTTGAGTTAACAACTGGTTTGATATAATTGCTAAAAATAATATTTATTTAATATAATTATTGTTTTTCTTTCAATTAATTGGGTTGTTGTTAGACGAGGAGCACAAGTCGCAATTGAAAATGTATTTTTCTTGGTGGCAAATTATTTATGTGAACAATTGTTTCATGTAGTTAAAATTGTTTAATAAAAAAAGTAGGCATTTAAATGGGAAAAGTAAAGAATGGGTTGGGAAATTAACACTTTTTTATATATTTTTTTATTTGAATAATTGAATTGTTTTTTTTTTGTTTTTTTTTTTTTTTTTTGTTAAATAATATTTTTAAATACTCTATTTTGTAATGTTTCATTATAATTTGTTGTTTATACAGTCTTATTAACTAATAAAACTAAACTAAGTTTAACTACCAGTTACACTAGATACGATACGATTTCTTCAATTTTGGTTTTTAATCTTAACTTAGAAACAAATACGTTTAGGAATGGTCGTTTGTGTGTTTTTAACTCGCAGGAAGTAACAGATTTTCTTTTCTAGTACGCTAAAGTAAAAGAAAATTTTAATTTCATATTAATTATTAGGCAGAAACTTATTTCAATAATTGCTATGCTAAAACGTGTTGTTAATAATCTATTAAAATATTGTTATTGCTTTATTTTATAAATATAAAACAATACGAATCCTACTACAAGAATATGCTGGTAAAAATCCCGATGAAAGTCTCACTACAATTCCCAAGAAAGTAAAAAACAATTAATAAAACAGCCAGAGATTTATAAGTCCCAAGGGGCAGGTGTTAATGTGCTCAAAAATTTCTTTAAATTCTTGTATAAAAATTGTGGAAGAAATATTTAGATTTAAAGAAATTAATCGAGACTCCAAAAGTCCTGCTCATATTTCAGGTCTTAAGTCAAAATTTGCAAGAACTTTATTATTTTGTTTAACTATTATGACAAGTTATTTAATAAGGGACGTTTTTTATAGAGGTACAAAACTTTGAAATGGAGCTAAAGTTTACAAGAAATTTATTTTTATTATACAGTCGAACTTCCTTATAATGAACTTCTATACAATGAAATTCTCCTTATTATGAACTAAAAATCAAGAACACAGCTTTTTCGTTCCACTTTCAGTGTATTTTAATCTCCGTATAATGAATTTCCATACAGTGAATTTTTCTTTACAATGAACAAAATTTTGGCAACAAAAATACATTTTACGAGTGTTTTTGTCTCCATATAGTGAATAATTTTTTAGCAGCTTTATTTTACACCTGTTAGCAACACTATAAGGAATATAAGTAATATTTTTGGGATTCCCAAAATAAGAAAATGAAAACAAATAGAAGAAAGCAAACCCGTAATAGCTACAGATTTGCTTCAAGCTATTCGAAATTCAAGCACAGTGTGGAATATCTATGATAAACCAGAGACTATTGGAAAATGTTTTCAAAAGGCAGGATTTTCAAAAGATGACATGCAGATCCAACCTAGTAATTAGGATGAAGAAGATTTTTTCCCCCTATCAGATTTAGTTGCTCTACAGGCTTCATTTAGGAAAGTAGCTAACATCGATGCATTATTTGAAGACTACGTCAGTGTAGATATTGATGTACCAAACCATGAGCATTCCGTCCGATGAAGATATTCTAAGCGGTGTTTTAGATAGTCATGGATTACAGCAGATTTTATCAGATGACGATGAAGAGGAACTGGGTGGATGATGAAGAGGAACTGGCTGGTGAAGTAATGGCAAATATTAATAAAACATCACCTACATTAGAACACGTTTCCTTCTCACTGGATGTAATTCGAAATTTTTTGGAGATGGAGAGCAACGTTTCGAAAAATAATATTTAAATGTCTTAATGCAATTGAAGCTTTTATTGATAAAGAAAAATGGAAAAATGTGGTTCAAGCAAAAGTACCTGATTATTTTAAATTAATAACAAAGAAACAAAAAATATTTCTGTATAATGAAGTTTCTATATAGTGAAATAATTGTCTGTCCCCGAGGAGATTCACTATAGCAAAGTTCGACTGTTTATGAAATAAAAATTGCATTTTTATTTCCATAGAATACGGTAGGCCAGTAGTTAACCATTTACTTCCAAGAACAAGAAATTTATTTTATTGGACTTCTGGCATATGACTTCTTGACTGGCTCAGATGCAGTCTATTCGGACTGCACTTTTCGATGCCTTTTTTTTCTAATACCTGCCGCCGTATATAAGCAATAGTGCGGCGAATGTTGTCCTGCAGGTGGTAAAACGTTTCGGACTTAGTGGCATAGACAAGCGACTTCATATGTCCCCACCGAAAATCACACGGGTCTGAAATATGAAACCGTACGGCTACCAAATGTTGTCTTTAATAAATCATTTATAGCACCTACTGCGTGGCTTAGTGCGCCGTCTCGTTCAAACCACAGCTCCTGGTCATTGTGGTTGTTCAACTGATTAACGAAAAGGTCAGTAATTACGGCTCTATAGCAGTCACCAATGACTGAAACTTTAATCACTAAAACGTTCTGAGCAGCAACGGTTCTTAGAGATGCACGCGTCAATGATTCCACCAGCCCATAGAGGACATCAAACAGATAATTTTTTCTTTTTTATGTAACGTTGGCTCAACATACACTTGAGGATTAGCAACTCTCTGAATATGACAGTTTTGTTTATTGACGCATACATTCAGAGAAAAGTAATCTTTAATCCTCAACAATATTCGTGAAATACGCCTTTCGAACGGAACCATGATTTTCAAAATAAAATTGCACAATTTAAAAGCCTCTTCATGTTGAGCAAATTAAACGCAAATCACTTGACAGATGGCAAAATGGCTGCCAACTTAAGTCATCAAGAAGGCCGTACGATACATTAAGAAGAATTTAAAGTCGAATTCAACTGCTCACGTGAAAAATAAAGAGAGAATCATCAGCAACATGCAAATAAAATAAGTAGTGAGACATGGTTTGCATATGTTGCTGTTTGTTGTTTTTTTTTTGTTTGTTTGTTAATAATGCAGCAACAATAATTTAAGAAGCACATAATTCAATTGCAAACGGTGTGAAAGCCATCGGTACATGCCTTGACAACATAATTGACAAATTTTAATCGAACAAAAGTTGTTGCTTGAAAATCAACTACTGAAAAACAAAAATTATGAGTTTAAGCCGAAAAAATACTTCATCGATGCCTCAATAACATTCCAAAACTCTGCTTTTGTCAAATTTGTTGACTCATGATTGAACAGCTGGCAGATAAATAAAAAGCGCGCATTCAAACGATCACAATACGGCAACAGCGCTGTTTTATTTGACAGGACATTAACCAGGCTTCCTATTGTGGTGATCGAGCAGTATAAAACAACCTGATTTCCAGAATTTTCGATTTCGGTCAACACCTGGACTCGAGAAGAAGTTATCCAATATCCGGTAATAGAATCTTTCAAGTTAAATACGTGACGATATATACGGACGTTATCAATTGATAATGCACGATCGTGACTTTAACAGTCAAACAGTCTGAGCAACTGTGAAGTCCTCAAAATCTATGGCGATGCTTAAGCTCGTCAAAAAGGCTTTGGGGTCGTGCCAGCTGTCGCTTTGGTGTCTCATTCAGTGAAACGCAAACACGTACACGAACATCACCAGCAACAAAAAAAAACGAACTGTGTGTTTAAACTAAAATTTTATATGAAAAAACTGACCGATCTTTGCGACAAAGTTATTTCTTTAGAAATATAGCGTTTCCGTCAACAGATAACAATATCTTTTTTTTATTGAAAATACTGCCGATGAGTCAAGTAATTATTTTTGCAAACGGTGTCACATGATGTGAACAGTTTCAGTAAATTCTGCCATTTAAATAATTATTATTTTATAATACAAAACACGTACTAGATTTTGATTTATATTTAAATTTCAACTAAAGCTGTTCTCTATTTTCATATTAATAAACTTAAACGTATTTAAATTATTACACTGTATAACACAAAAAAAAGTTAAAAGGTCCGACCTATAAATTTTGATAGAGGAGACAAAAAAAATTTACAATGTATCGGCATTTTTAAAGTTTACATCTGAATTTTTAAAAGAAAGACAAAAAAGACCCATATCTTGAGGAGTTAGAGGGTTAACATATTTTACAAAAATGTTCTCCGTAACATTCTAAATAAATTTGCTCAACACATTTGAAAAAAAAATGTAAGAATCGCATAGATTCTTATGCCGGTTAACAATAAAAATGTGCCAGAGCTGGGAAACTTTAATGCCCCCTCAAATGAAATTCAGATGTACACTTTCAAAACGCCGATATACGTGTTTTTTTGTTTTGTCTCCTCTATCAAAACTTATATGTCGGACCTGGTAATTTTGCAAAAAATTTTATATTGCTGTACAGTGTTATTTAAGTTATTAATCAAATTATTATTTTAATTATTATTTAAATTATCATTTAAATTTTCAATTATGTTATAATTTAAATTATTAACTTAATTATTGTTTTAATTGTTATTTAAATTATGATTGAAATTATTATATTAAATTATTATTTGAATAAATAATTAAATTATTGTATTCTTTTCTAGAAAAGATGTAACATTTTTTCACTTATTTTCTAAAAAGTGGTGATTTGGAAAGCTCTGAAATAGAAATTATTTTTCGTGAAGGATGTAGGATTCATTTTGAGTAAATTTCAAGCGACATAATCGATTATTTAAATTATTATCTAAATTATCCTTATTAAGGAATATATTTAAATATTTTCGCTCTATTTTATAGTAAATTTTGTAAAAATGTTTACCTTTTCATCACCAAGTACTCGTTAATGAATTCTATTTTTTTTAATACTATTTCAATTAAATACTCAACACACTGACATAGATTTTTAAAATATTTTTGTTGTTTCGTTTGGTTTATCTATTATATTGTTTTAAGTAACGTAACCAAAAAGGATGTATTTGACTTTTATTTGTTGCAAAAAGGAAAACGAACACTATCGAGACAATTGAACTTCTCTTTCTTTTGAACACAGTCCAACAAAGCAAAAATGTTTATCTGATTTCGGTGGTGTTTTAGCTGCATGAGAATTTGAAATTATAACAGCAGCGAGGGTAGAGAAAATTCTGTGTATATTCTGTTGTCGATGTTGTTAGAATTTTTGTTAGTGTTTTTCATTTTATATATATTTCATTTCAATCTAACAAAAGCTGTTTCCCTTGCGATTGAATATTTGAAATTTTATTTGTTTTTATAAAAGAAATTATTGAAATAGAGAAATAAAATTTTATTTTAAAAACGGCAAAGAGTTATACGATGGAATTAAGGAAAACTTTATATTAAATAAAACGTTAAAATTTCGTTAAGTGGGAATCTTAATGATCTTTAAATATTCAATAAAATTGAAGCAATTTTTTTAAAAGCTCAAGCAAAAACTAGAAAGAAGGGAATAGTGTTGAGAAGACAGATAAATAAAGTTGTTATCATTCGTTAACCCCTTCTAATTCTGGCTAAAAAGACCGTTATTTGCATGGAACGTTTTAAGAACTGAACGAAAAGAACGCATTTTCGAACATAATTATATCTTGAGGCCCACGTTTAATTGGCCTTTTTGTTTTGTAAACAAAAGAAATTGTCGCATATGACGCTGTATAAATTCAAAAACAGCCCTGGAAAAACTATTATATCCATAGAAAGTGACCGTTTGGTACAGTTTGTAGTCACTTTTACGAATTGTCTCTGCTACCAAATCATGATAACCAATTTTTTGTGGCCCCAATTGGCTAATGTTGAAGTCAGTGACCTTTGGTCTCAGCAAGGCGGAGCCATGAGCCTCACAGGCGTCATGAGCCTCACAGGCGTCATGAGCCTCACAGGCGTCATGAGCCTCACAGGCGTCATGAGCCTCACAGGCGTCATGAGCCTCACAGGCGTCATGAGCCTCACAGGCGTCATGAGCCTCACAGGCGTCATGAGCCTCACAGGCGTCATGAGCCTCACAGGCGTCATGAGCCTCACAGGCGTCATGAGCCTCACAGGCGTCATGAGCCTCACAGGCGTCATGAGCCTCACAGGCGTCATGAGCCTCACAGGCGTCATGAGTCTCACAGGAATCATGAGCCTCACAGGCGTCATTAGCCTGACAGGCGTCATGAGCCTCACATGCGTCATGAGACCCACAGGCGTTATGGGCCCCACAGGCGTTCAAAAAATGGAGTGAATTGCATCAGAGATATCCTCTTGCATAATTTCTGGATTTACCGAAATTAATCCTGGTGTCTAGTTCTTGTGGCTTAGAGCCGCATCTAAAAAACCGGTCTCACGTAAATAAACCATAAGCAATTGACTTTGTGGAAGATGAAATTCTGCGTTGAATTGGCGAAATAAGTGAACTTTGGTGGCAAAATGTGTTTTAAAGTTTTGTGAAAAGAATGGATGTCTGCCAACGTGTTAGACGTGGACAATTATCATACATCAGATTTTATTATTAACTCCCATATCTCCACTTTTTATTTGCATCAATAAAACTAAATTTGTCAATAAAAAACTATGTATTTAGGCCAATTTATTTCCTAACCTCAAATTTGCTCACTCCTTATAACAGCAGTTACTACAAATTCTCTCTCTTGACATCTATTCTCTCTCTCAAATCTCTTCACTGTACACGATCACCTTCTTCTCATAATTTTGATAAATTTTATTGTATTTCCTTTAGCTGGAAATTTATTTAAAAATGCTTTGAATCTATGCCAAATCGAGTTTCATAAACTCTGTGATAAATACGCGTGGTAATAAATGGCCAATGAAATTTTACATGACTTTCGGATTCCGTTCTGAGTATAATTAAGGCCTAGAAAATTTGCACGATTGTAATGAAATCCTACAAAACTATTTCCTTTTTCTAGTTCCTTTCTAACACGCATCATCAACCAAAAGAATGAAATTCTTTCATTCAATCAAACTACTGAACTCCTCTCTGCATTCATTTTGTAGGAATTAAACACCCACCAAACAAACTCCTTTTGCTTTCTATATAAAAGAAAAAGTATTTTTGCTGACAACTTATCATTCTGTCAATAACATAAAAAAGATTTTCTTTTCCCAAAATTAATATCTGCCAATTATAGTGAGAACAGAAGGCCTTTTCCTAGTGATGCGAATGAGTTCCTCTTGAGTCACGTTACTCAACGTTGTGGCGTACGTTTTTTGTGGTTTTTTCTTATCAATTTAATAATATTTTTGCTTTCGTAAAAATGTTTATAATATGGACGAGGAGGAAGTAGGAGGTTGTTCTTTTTGAGTCACAAATTTTCTGCATGTTTTCCTGCTTCAATTGTAATTTGATGATAATGATTTTTTTTTATTATATTATAAATTTTTCATTTCGAATGTTTGAGTTCTGCCATGAATTGAACATTCTGGTAAATGCTGCACTCCAACAACAAGTTTACAAGTTAAATGCTGGAAAGAAGAGGAGAAAAATAGGATTTTAATTAACACGGATATAACAAATACAACATCAGCAGCAACTGCATATGATTAAGGATGTATGTAGCACACACATGCACTCACACACATACAGACTTTTTCAAATATTTAAAATACTCTTTAAAAAAATATTACCAACGATATCGGGGGCATAAAAGACAGCGAATGTATCAAAAGTTATTTTTGTGTAAAAGATTTTAAAATAAGAAAATACTCCGTTTAAATATAAATAAAAATCGGTGCTCCATTGAAGTATTTTCCTTTCGTTGCTTTTATAAGAAAATATACAACAAAACAGTTGAAAGGAAATAAATAAATATTTTATTAAGTGATTAATGACCGTAAACTGACTGCGAATGAAAAAAAAAGAAAACAGTCTACACCCACTTACACACAGACAAACGATCCCATTCCTTTTCCAGAATATGCAGCAGAAGTTGATTTATTAGCAACCAACTATTTCGTAGGGACTTGTAAATTTAACTTTAAAGGACGACATATTCATGGAACTCCTTTACGCGTGTGAGACCAATAAAATCATGCAAAACACATGTTCGCCGCATAATAAAACAGAAATTGTTTTCAGTTTAAATAATATGAAGACCAAAAATTTCTTCCTTTTGTTTTCTTTGTGTTTGTAAAAAGAAAAGTTTTAAATATTTTTAAACCATTTCCCATAATGAAAAGAAATTTAAATGATGATCGTGGTTTACTGACCCCTGATATCCCCAGAAATACGACGATATTAAAACTGATTTTCCATTTATCTTTGAAATCGTGTTCCCAAATCTTCTTGCTTTTAAGGATGTTTTTCATAGAGCGGAAGGACTTTTGAATGAAACAAAACTGAAATAATTTTTTTTAATTGACATGAAATCGACTTCATTCGAAAGATCTACTTGGGGCATTATATTTTGAATATGACTTCTAGCATATGACAGCTGCCGTTGGCTCGGACAAGCCAGATTTTTGATGACTGCTTTAATATATCAGCAATAACGTGGCGAATATTTTATTACAAGTAGTTAATTGTTGCGGGCTTGTCGGCCTACACCGGCGACTTTTTATATCCCCACAGTAAGTCAAGCGGTGTTAAGTCTTATGATCTTACAGGGCGATTCCACGATCCGAAATAAGAAACTTTGCGGCTAAAAAACATTTTCTTCAATATATCAATGGCGACAAGAGCTTCGTGGCATGTTGCGCCGTTTTGTTAAACAACACAATCCCTGCACATCATTGGTGCTCAATTGATGAATAAATAAGTCGGTAATCATGGTCATAGAGCGGCCACCATTGATTGTTACCTTGTCAGCAGCATCGCTGTTAAAGGATTAAGGATATCTAAATGGCTGAACAGGACACGAAACAATCAGACTTTTGGATGTCACGGTGTCCCAAGAAAGATTTATTATCACTCCAAATGCCGCAGTTTATTTTATTGACGCATTTATTGAATTAAAAGTGAGCTTCATCGTTGAAAGAAATTCGCACGAGATTTATTTTAAACAGATCCATGAATATCAAAATAATTTGGATAATTTGGGAGCGTTGCTTTGACTTCGATCTATTTGTATTGAAATGTCAAACCGAACGAAACATAAATCACTTCAGTAAGAAAAAATAACAGCATGAAAAGACATGAACAGACATGAACAGACATGAATAGACATCAACAGACATCAACAGATGTGAAGAGACATGAAAATACATGAATGGACATGAATGCTGGGAAAATGTAAGAAAACTTCTAGAAGAACAGAAATCGTGAAGTAATTTGTATTCCTCTTACTTTAGGAAATTTTTTCATAGGCAAAGCGGTAGACCGCAAAGGGTATCCCTACACCTTCCCGCTAATAGGAACGTCTTGTTTTGTAACAACGCTTTTTATGTTCTTGTGTTATATGATATTAATAAAGTTTCTTATTTCTTAGAACTTGAATAGAAAACTGTTCTATGGATTTGATAAAATACTTATCATTGTAACTTTAAGTCTTAAGTTTACTATTGAAATAATTTCAAATTTGTTACAAATATATGACATGAAAAAGGGATCAGTAAAATTAAACTCGAACTTTCATTTTCCAACTGCTATAACTTTTGAGTAAATCAGTAGATGCTAAGCTCAGCATGCTTCAGCTATTCTTTTTTTCTTGTTGAATTATTCAAAAAACATTAGGGGTATTCACTATAAACTGTAAATTTCGTACAGGTGATCTTTGCTACATTCTATACTAAAAAGCTTCCAACTTCGCTGGTATACTAGCGTATTCAGCGAAGAGTAAATTAAGAAATCGAATGGGTGCCAAAAATAATATCTTCTCCAGATTCGTCAACATTCAGACTCGTTGGCGAATATATTTTAAGTGCTGCCAGACAACAGATCGTTGATTTGTATGCAATCGGGAAACGGTATTTCAGCTATTCCCTTTTTGATATTGAAAACAAAAAAATAATAATAAATTTTAAAAGTAAAACGGCCGACCTGCGCTATTAGTAACGATGACAGTTTTGAGTTTTTTAGCTCGAATCAAGTGATCCGAAATTGTAATTTCATCGTTATCTCGAGCATCTAATTCCATAGTGGCATTTTCTGCATTCACTCTGTATGAATTACCCGCTCTTTTCGCCAACAACTTTTCAAAGAAAAATATAGTCAAAAGTTTATGGTATTTTTTTGTAAAACATTTCAACATTTCAAAAGCAATTTCAAACATAATAAATTGCCAAAATATTTCATTCCATCTTTAATCCTTTTTTTCTTTGTTGTAGCACAAGCTGTTCTCTACAACGCCCATCCATGTTGGCTTAATACAAATAAAATCAACAAACAAATTCTGCAATAAATCATAAATTCTAAATATTTTTCCATACTCCCATTTTTGATTTGTATTTGTTTTTGTTTTTGTTTTTTTTTTCGTTAAAACCAATAAAATGCATTCATGAGCATTTAAATTTAATATGGAAAACGTTGTACGATACCTTCGGATGTTGTATGATGCAGGATCCGTTGAAATTCGTGACTATTTTTGGTTGTTTGCATTTCTGCTGTTGTTTGTATTGCTGTTGATGTTGTTGTTGTTGCTGCTGTTGTATTGTACGGCAATTGAAGTTGATAAGTTATTGGCTGGAACAACTAAATATTTGTAACTGTACAAAATGCATGCGGTAGTAAAAGGTCATGCTGCAATTGTGAATGAGTATTTGTTTTTAGACATGCACATGCATGACTTGTGTTCATTGAGTTTCTTATGTGTTTGCAGTTGTTGTATATGTTTTATTCTATTTTTTGTTGTTGTTGTATTTGTAAAGTTTAGTAACCCGTGGCATCAAACAAATCTGGCAGCACTAATGGCGGACAATTATGTGGACTGCAGGTTACGCGGGGTGTGTCGTCCGATGTTGAGCCATCAATACAAATACACTGCAAACAATTTCCGGTATCCTGTGGCAAAATATCGCCTATTTTGTACAGCGTTCCTGGAATGAATTGAAAAAGAAAACACATTAAAATATTTCAAATAAAATCTACAATTTCAATACACAATGCAAAAAGCAATTTATTCATGTCGCATGCAATACACGTGTGTGTGTGTGTGAGAGAGAGTGTGTGTGTGTAAATTAAAAGGGTAGAAAGTTTGTAATCAATACAAGAGCCTCAGGGTTTCGAAGGTATTAGTGCTGAAACGTTTAAAAAACAAATTTCTTATATCAGCGAGGAATATTTTGATGCAAACACATACACGTACAAATTCCAGTGCACAGTGGTACCATTCGATTAAAATATCTGTAAAAAAAATTTTTGGTATATCAATTTTTCATCTAAACTTTGATGCTCTTAAATGAAACTATAATTAACAGGCTACTGCTGGTTAGATATGGTAAATAATGCCAGGACTAATGCAGGAATCAAGCAATAATAACTTAAGCTTCAACTTACTCAACAGAGTGGAATAGTGCTGTTTTCGAAAGCCGCTGCACTTTGGCTTAGGTGACTTAGTTGAATGTAAAAACAGTTTTAATTTGTAGAATTTAGTGGGCGAATTGCATGCTACAACTCCTGCAACTTTTCTGTTTTTCTTGCCATATTAATAAAAAAAACATTAGGGGCGTTCACTATAAACTGTAAATTTCGTTCAGGTGATCTTTGCATCCTATTTCGCTGGTATAGTAACGTATTCAGCGGGGAGTAAATTAAGAAATCGAATGGGTGCGAAAAATAATATCTTCTCCAGATTGGTCAACATTCAGACTCATTGGGGACTATATTTTAAGTGCTGCCAGACTACAGATCGTTTTTTCTCTTTTGAGAGTTTTGCGTCTCGCTCGCACTAGTTAATTTCTATATATCAGATTATTGAATGACAATTCTTTTCAGAAATATTCTGGGCTTAATTAAGATTCTTTATCTCTTGTGAAGAGACAGGACCGTGTTGTAAGCGGGCTAACAAACATCGGCGACAATTGTGCACCGGTTTTCTTTTTATTATGGAAAATATTAACGAGGAATATTTTTGTTTTAACTATGAAAAATCATATCCCTCAAGTGGTGCTCATATGCGGCTTCGCTAATTCGTGCCTTTCCCAGTACTTTTTAATTGACTTTTCATTAAATTTCCAGTGTTAAGGCTTGAATTTCATGGCGAATGTTTTAGACGTGGTGTGACCGCTGGCTCATTTCTTTCAAATAACCTTAAAGAAAACAGTCTACAGCTATTAAATCCGGTGAATGAAGTGTCAAATTAAAGTTGCTGCTGCGCAAAATAGTCCGTTCGCCCAATACATCCCGTAACAGAGCAATTGTATCCTTTGCAGTGTAGGCTGTGGCTCCATCTTGTGGGAACAAAAATTGTGAATGTTTTTCTACAGCCGGTCTCAAAGTATTGTCCAGCGTCGTCCGATATTCAGTCACATTAACTGTATCTGAGGCGGAATGCACATTTTCGGGGGAAATATGATCCCATGATCCTTTCAAAGGATGCACCGCACCCAACAGTACTTTTAAAAGGCTGTTATTGTTGATTAACTTTTCTTTTATTCGCCATTAAAAAAAAGTTAATATATATAAGCCTCAACAGTAGTTTTGCAACACCCTGTAAAATTTGTGTTTTATATTGAGGAATGGCTTTTGCATTTGCGAAATTCATTCCCAGGAATTCAAGATATTTTTGCGCAGTGATGTTGATATAGTTGCTTCTGAACGCAAATTTGAAAATATTGTTAAGCCCACTGTTGTTTGTATACCCTTTCTGCATCACTTCTTAACAAAAATGTAAACAAATAAAATCATTGAACCCTTTTATTTTATTTTTTTTTTAATTTTCAAAGTATTTTCTCTTGTCTTGGGCTCTGAATAAGAAAAGAATAAATCGATGTGTGCATAAGAAATAAAATCATTCTTTCCTTTTCTTGTTTCATCAGCAGAATTACATGACATTTCCATTTCCTTGCGCTTCAACAATACTGATGAACGGAAGAAGGCTTAAGGCAAACAAAATATTTGAAAAACTGGGTGATCCATCATCACTCACCCGCTCAGCCGTATGAGTCTCATACACACACACACACACACACGCACACATATGCACACATGCAAGTGTTTAAAAATACTTGGCAATAGACCCACATCCGAGTAATTTGCATGTTTTCATGCTTTTTAGGTTTCTTCTTTAATACCCTAAACCCAAAGTGGGTGACACGAAAAGGGGGATGGGTATAAGATGTTGTTGTTGGCAACAAAACATTGAAAGCAAATAATAAACTGCATGTGTTTTAGCAATTCCACAGACAAAATTTAAACAAGAAAAATTATGAATGTATTTATGGAAGTATCAATTCCTTGGAAGTCTTTGGGACGACACAACATTTGCCGTTTTATTAGAAATGTTATTAGAAACAAATTAATATTTGCAAGAATTTAATAATTCTTTGTGTGACTCATTTAAAGTTTGATTGAGGTTTCACTGTAAAATTAATTCTTCTTTTTTTTAACCTGATTTTGAAAATAATTATTTCGCCTGACTTGCATTTGCAAGGGTCATCTTGTTTTCCTTTAACTTCTTTTCTGCAACTCAACGTTGCATTAACTTTAAAGTAGACACATTTTGGTGTCAGCGTGCGCTTGCTGATGCTACACATGCCCTGCAGTTCACTGAAATATGATAATTTTAAGCAAATAAGCAAATCAGCTAAATAGCATCAGATACAGGATGATATATATTTTCAATTTCCTTAAATTTTATTGTGCACTTGGAAAATCTATCAGCTGATCGTTTCCCAGCTGGTAGTTGGCGGGCTAAATGCAGGTATTTTTATATCAAACACTGCCTCTTCAGGCTTTGTTTTGTGTGCCATAAGAAGAAAAGGGTTTCTTATGTTTTTTTAAAGACATACAATTTTATGTTGACCACACTGCTGTGGGGTGCAGCGTAGAGAATGACCTGAGTCGGTGTATCATCCATCGTGAACAGGAATTGGTTTTGTGTGCATCCACTTAATGGATGATTTTGCGGAAAGATCGTGATTTATGGGCTTATAAAAACCATCTCGTGCAATACTGGCAGCCAAGCGATCAGCTGAAAAGCCGTGAATTTGGTAAGTGGGCTCACGACAAAATTGCCGTTGATCCCGATTGCCAAATGCGAAGTTTGTTCAGAGATGAAGTTCGCCTTTGGCTTGAAATGATGCACCAACAAACAAAACTGCCGTGCTCGGAGTATCCTGATAATTTTCGAGTGTATGTTGGGACAACGTTATATTCTGATTGACTGTTTGTTGTGGTCTATGATGGATGATCGTAAAAGAGCCATGACTACTGACTTTTTCGTTCATTAATTGAACAACGATGATGTGCAGGACGAGTTAAGGTGCTTACCCTGATAATACTGCACCGATTGACCTTCTGGAGGATAATATTCCCCGACATATGGTCAATATACGACCACATGAGTTGGAAAAACTCATTGAAAATTGGAGCTCCAGATTAGACTAGCCATATTTAAATTATAATGACGGGAAATGATGGCTCGGGTAAATTAACTTTAGTGTCAATTTTAAAAATTAATTTTTACTCTATTTCAGGGCTCTATACCTCTGTAAAAAGCACCCTTTATATATGACAGACTTGTTCAAGGCTACAGAATTCTGATATATTAAAACGACTCCAGTGTTTATAATGCAAATAATTTCCTGAATTGAACCTGGACTAAAATAACCGCCATAATATCATTGGTAATATAAAATCATAAATGAACTACCGGGCAGTTGAAATGAGAGCGCAATTACTTACACACTCGCAAACAACAACACACTCAACACTCGGAGAAAAAACAACCGTTTGGCGTAAAATTCAACTCTTTTTTTGTTTACTTATGCTGATGTGGCTTTTTGTTTTTTTGGGTTAATAGAACAAATACAACAACACAACATACACGATACGACACAAATCTTTATGTAAATGCACACAATTTCTGTTCGACAGTCAACCTCATGACGGCCTCTTCAGAAAATGTTGCTGCTACAACAGGATTTTGCTCGTTCATTTTCTGTTTGTTATTTTTAAGATCTTTTTTCTTTTAATTTTTCTTTTTTTGTTTTCAAAATTATTTAAAATTTCAAACACGCTACAAAATTAGCATTTATTGTTTTGTAAAGTCACTCATTCATTTTAACCCCTCTTTTTTTTTTTGCTTCGTTAAGCTTTTTACAAAATTCCAAAAGGTTGGAAACAATGAACAACTTTTGCTTTTGGAGGCCTGATGACTTCTAATGATTCGACTAAACGACTGACTGACTTACTGACACGCTGTTGTTGACTTAATTGTTGGTTTGTAAAACAAATAACCAACCATTTTTGTAGAACGTGCAAGTTAGCAAAGAGCCACTGAAGCCCAAAAGGCATCATTTATTTTTACACATTTTTTTTTTGCACCCAAAGATTTGGGTATTATTTTATTTGCTCTGCCGGTTTCATGTCATTCCATGTGATTTCGGTTATTGAAATGCTGGTATTATAAATGAGAACATTTAGAAAATAATGAAATAAAAAGTATTTGACATTCAAATGCTTTGGACAACAATAAATTGTTACTCATAAAACGAGAAATTTAGCGAAATTTTTATTAAGTGTTTGTAGTGTTTTCATTCCCCTTAAATATGAATTAACTTGTTCCCTCGAAAGCGACGCGGGAAAGAATGTTGAGTATTTTGTTTGATTAATTTTAAAATCAATCTGCTCAAAATGGCAGTTTCATTATAATTTCATTGAAGTAATAAAATGTTAACCGCTGAAGTGACGAAAGTTCAAGGAATTCTTTCTGATTTAAATCATTCTTGCATAAAAAGATTTCTTCTTTTCTTATATCATTTTTTAATATATTTACATTCTTTGAGTTGACAACACTGTTGGGCTTGACAACCACATTGACAGACAACAGTGGCTTTGTGGTGATTTTAACCACACACTATAAGAAACATGTAAAAAGTATGAGGCTTAAAATATATCAAAATCAAATTCATTCTTCTTCACCTGGTCGTATACGTTGGTGGATCATATAATTTTTTAGTTTCATATGTTTGTTGTTGTTAGTTTTCATACAAAAATTAGTTGCAATAATAAAACATTTGAATTTTATATGTTTTCCAAACACCAGGGCCAAATTACCACATTCGATATCGATTGTAAAATTTTGATACAATTTAAATGAAAATTTCGATCCAAATTGAACGCCCTAATACGACCCCTGGTCTGAGATTATTCCATCTGTTTGCCGGACTTGTTAAAATAAATTAAAAATAAAATCTTCTTAATCAAAAATAAATATTTAATTTATTTCAATTTATTATTTCAAATAATATCAACCAAAACTGAGTTCAATAGCTCCCATAAAAACACCCTTAAGTACTTCTGCAGTTTAAAAAAACACCTGCTACTCTGAAGTCGTCGAACAGTCGTTTAGTTTCAGCTCTTCAATATGATTTAACGATGCCGTGGGAAACTCTCATGCATGAAAATATCATATCAAATGAATGACTAAACGCGAGGTCGTCAGGAGTTCCATTGGCTTAACGGTTTGATAATTTTCTATAATTCATCCTTGAGTTATTATCGTGCAATTGGATGGGTAGTAGCGGCCAAGCGTTCCCACAATTGCCAGCGAAATTCTTTGTAATCGAGCTAAATATCAAGGAATTGTTTTCAAAATTTCATAGAACACCAGCTGCTGTATCGTGTTTGCTCTCGCTACTTAAGATCCTGCAGCATACGATTTTAGTTTAAACAAGTAAAAGTGCTATATTCGGCTGTGCCGAATCTTGTATACCCTTCACCAATGTACGCCTGGCATTGCATATATTTTTCAGTACTAATTTTGTGCTTCCTGAGTTGTGCAACAGTTTTTACCAAAAAAAATAAATAACAACGTCAGTTGTTTTTTGGTTGCTTTTATGAATGAAAAAAAAAATTATTTCCCACCTCTGGAGAGGAAATTTTAATATTTTTTATTATCAACGCAAGTCTTCATGATTTATAAGAATATTTTATTTAAGAAAAACTTAAAATTTTTAAATATTTTAGCTACTACACGTACTACAAAATACTGAAAGTGCAAAAAAAAACTTAATTTTCCATCCTTGGAAAAATTTTTTTTATATTTTTAGTTTTTAATAGACGATTGAGGCTTCCCAAAGCATGAAATAGATTCAATTTGCAATCAAACAAAAAAATAATGGGTTTTTGGTCTTAATTTTGCGTCTAGAAATAGGTGGAAGCTTCCCAGCTGTGGAACTCTATTTCGGATTTTTCAATACCACTCTATCCAAGTTCATTTACAATCCATTAGTCCAACAACGAAGTCTTTAGCTCATCTTCTGGGGGCTTGGGAAAACTGATTTTACGTACAGGCAGACGGGCAGACAAATGGACGGACGGACATCGCCCAATCGTTATCGCCAGAATCCAGAATGTATATACTTCATGGAGTCCCATATAAATATCGAAGAAATTACAAACGGAATGACAAACCTATACCCCCACTTTTTTTGGGAAGGTTATTAAAAAAATTTGCGTTTTACTCAAAATGATTTTTTGTTTTAATTTGTTTTTTTTTTCTTTTTGACAAAAATTGCTTTTTGCCACATCCACTTAAATTGAAAGTCATTTGAAACTAAATTGACTCACCCATAACGTTGCACTGCCGTTCCGGACTCACAGTGGTGCCGAGAGAGGGCGGTGTGGCAGCTGCTGATGTTGCATTTGGTTGTGGCACCATCGCCGTTAGACGGTTAAATTTAAAACTGTCGCTGCTACTTGATAAACTTTGGCTGCTGGCACTGTTGCTATTGAAATTGTTTTTGTTAGTTTTGTTGCCGTTGCTGTTACTGCCGCTTGACAAGTTGACACCCACATTTTGTAGTCGTGTTGTTGTTCGTTCGCTTTTGAACATGCCAGTGTTATTGTTGTTGCTGCTGCTGTTACTGGTATTGTCGTTTATTATTGAGTTGAAAGGATTGTTATTTACAACATCGTTTGTATTTGAAATTAGAAGTTGCGGTTGCATGAATTTTAGTTGTGTGTGAGCAATTTGTTTTTTGCTATTTTCAAAATCCTGCAACTGGAACTGTCGATGTTGTTGGTTGGTGGTTTCCATAGTCGTCTGCTGTGGCTGCAGCTGCAGCTGCTTTTTGGACTCTGCAGATGATGCTGTTAGCATTATGTCAATATTTACAACGCTGGCAACGTTATTGTCTTCATTGCTGGTAGTCGAGGTACTGGGAACTCCTCTACTGCCGCTGGTTGGCCTGACCATTTCATTGTTGTTTCTATTATTATTTTCAGAAGCTCTACTGCTAAATGGTGAATTATTGTTGTTGTTGCTGTTGTTTTCATTACTATTGATTATGTTGCTGTTGTTACTGTAACTATTATTTTCACTGAAATTTTGTTCATATCTTGGTTTTGGAATATTTTCATAAAACAGTGGTGGCTCGCCTTCAACTGCTGCCGCTGCTGTTTCAGCCATATCAAATGCATTTATGGCAGTTGTTGTTGCTGCTGCCTTTATTGTCAGAGGTCTCATATCTGCTTTGGCTTTAGCATTCAACATGGTGGCAAATCCAGTATCTGTTGCCCAGTTAATATTTTCATAATTTCTCTCATCCAGATTATAGTCATTATTGCTGCCATCTAAACCACTTCCACCAGCAACAGCATCAAGACCAACATCATCATCATCACCCTCATCGCCATCATCATCATCATCGTCATCTCTTCCGATAATTGCATCATTTAGAGTGAAATTATTTCTGTTGTTTGTCTCTGTGGATGTCAGCCAACGATGAAAGGCATCATCTTGATCATCTGCCTCTATTGTGTCTTCGAAGCTTTTGCTTTTATTGTCGTTGCTGTTCGTGTTGCCATTTCCATTGTTATCGTTGTTATTGTTTATTTTATCTCTGGCCGGTTGGTTGTATTCCCAAGGTGAAGCTATTTTTTTCTGTTTGTTGGTTTTAATAATCCGTTGATTTTGTTTTTCGGTTGTTTTAGAAACGTTGTGTTGTTTGTTGGTAGTCGTGTGATATATGAAAATGAATTAAGAACACAAATCAGGGAATTTAGAAATGTTAATCGGACAACGTCTCAAACTCTTAAATAAAATATGGAATTCTTTGCAACGTGTTTGCAGTATTTTAATGTTTTGCTTGTGGGTAGTTTTTCCCTGTAATAAAACCATGTCTGGCTTTCTTATTAACGTGATGTTTGTTGGCTGGAATACACAATTATTTGTGTTTCACGGTGCTGCAGAACAATTTTTTATTGTTAAAGCTGACAGGCAGCTGTTTGGCTCTTTATAATTTTATATAGTTTTCTTTTTATGAAAGAAGTACGAAAGTAACATGCCATCCGGTAAATTTAGACAAATTAAATTTTTATATAAAATGTACTTTAAGAGAAAGTTATCAATAAATTTGGCTTATGTTTTATGAATACGTTGCTCTTTTCATATAAATATTTATGAAATATTTAAAACGACTTTTTACTTTTGTAACAATTTTTTAAAAATAATTTTTTACTTTTATAACACTTAAGAAAACTTAAAAGTATTTACACAAAAAGTACTTTTTCCAAAAAGCAGTTTTCACTTCCTCTTTAAAAGTACGTTTGCAAAAGTATCTTCTCAGAAAGTACCTTTCTTAATAAAATACTTTTAAAAACGTACTTTTTTCCAAGCATAAGCTGATTTCTTTTCTAGAAAAAAGTGCAAAATTTCTTACACTTTTTAACAGAAAATGGCAACATTCCGATATTTGATATTAAGGAATTACTGACACGCTGTTGTTGACTTAATTGTTGGTTTGTAAAACAAATAACCAACCATTTTTGTAGAACGTGCGAGTTAGCAAAGAGCCACTGAAGCCCAAAAGGCATCATTTATTTTTACACATTTTTTTTTTGCACCCAAAGATTTGGGTATTATTTTATTTGCTCTGCCGGTTTCATGTCATTTCATGTGATCTCGGTTATTGAAATGCTGGTCTTATAAATGAGAAACATTTAGAAAATAATGAAATAAAAAGTATTTGACATTCAAATGCTTTGGACAACAATATGTTGTTACTCATAAAACGAGAAATTTAGCGAAATTTTTATTAAGTGTTTGTAGTGTTTTCATTCCCCTCAAATATGAATTAAATTGTTGCCTCGAAAGCGACGCGGGAAAGAATGTTGAGTATTTTGTTTGATTAATTTTACAATCAATCTGTTCAAAATGGCAGTTTCATTATAATTTCATTTTATTAGAAATTAATTTCAATTTATTAGAAATTAATCCAACATCACTTACAAAAAGTAATTTTTGTTTTAAAACTCTTTCAAACTTCCACTATTTATAGAACAAGGGAAAAAATGTTACATTTTTTCCAGAAAAAAAAACGCCAATAGCTGCCAAAAGCTTAAAAACCTACAAGAATAATTTTTTTGATATTATGTTTTCAAAAGTTATGTCTATTTCTTTTCTAGAAAATAGTGCAACATTTTTCACACTTTTTAACAGAAAATTATAAAATTTTGCCATTTCAAGATAGAGAAAAAATTAACTTTTTCCAAAACCAGAGTTTTCAAGCCAACAAACCATCTTCAAAAGTACGTTTTCAAGAAGCATTTTTTAAGAAAGTACCTTTTTCAATAAAGTACTTTACAAAAACGTACTTTTTCCAACAAATATTTTAAGTAAATAAATAAAATTATTTATTTACTTTACAAAAGCTTTTAAACCCACAAAAAAAAAAACTTTTTGAAATTATTTTTTCAAAAGTTATGTCGATTTCTTTTCTACAAAATAATGCAACATTTTTCACACTTTTCAACAGAAAATGGCAACATTTTGCAATATCGTAATAAGAAGTTTATTAGAAATAAGTCCCTCAGGAAAAACAATATCTGTTTTATTAAGCAAAAAGAACAAAATGAAGTACTTAAATGAGCTCTCCGATGTATTCTCATGATTAATTTTTCTTCCTTTGAAAAGTTAAGAATAATTATTATTTTTTGTCTCTGATACAAGTACCGCAAATTTAAATTGAGCAGCTGGGAATTAAACTTGTAAGAAATGAAAACCTTTATAAGTTTGTATGCGCTGCCCTAAAGCCATCCCCAAAAGTCTCCATAAAACCACATGCAACTTAAAAACTTTAATTCTCTTAGTTTTCTTCTTATGCTGCTACTAATTTCCAGCCATGATTATGTTCTTAATTTTACACAAAACTACGACTTTAATCTCTTAAACCCAAGGCCAAAGGACGCAACGTCACTGACAAACAGCAATCATAATTTTTATAAGCAAAACAAACAAACAAAACAAAAACAAAAACAAAAAAAAGGAACAGCCCAGAAAGGCAAACATTTGCAAGATTATTGAGGGGCCAAAAAGTCAATATACAGAGAAATTTAAACATTTTGCTGGAGTCTGCATGGATTTAATAAAGAATGTAAGAACGCGTATGTGTGTGTGTGTGTGTGTGCTCCCAAGGATCAGATACTTATTAGACTGCAATACAAAACCTTTTTGCTGTTACGTCCCAAAGCAATTTAAGTCCTTCGGCCATAAATGTCATTATATTGGCCAAATATATATTGTAATTATTTATTCTCTATATTTACTTTGATATTCATCCTTTAATCGACTGAGATGTAAGAGCTTTCAGCAAATATCTCTTCGTAATATTAGAAAATAATGATTCTTCTTAATAGCATTAAGTTTTGTTTTTTCGTTTTTGGTTTAAGATTTAATATGCAACAGAATTATCTAATAAATCTTTTACTTAATGACATATTAAACTGCGACAATTTAAATTTATTGTATTTAATTTTTTGTTAAACGGTTTTCATATGAAACTGAAAACTGCTGGTCGTATCACAGATTAATAGTTTTAATCTCAGGCCTTTTAATCATTCATCATGTTCTTTATGTATTCAGTTTTTCCTCTTGATGTCAAAATGTTTAAATACTCTTGTGTCTAGAGAGACGGCATGACACACTTAATGACTGGTTACAGTTGGGAGCAGAAAAGAAGCCCTCAGAGTTTATTGCTTTTTACATCAATAGAGTGAATTTTAAGATACAACTTTTTGTTGCGGATCAAATATCATATAATTTATAATTGAATTCATAATTTTATAAGTGATAGGAAATATTTGTAAGTAAATTTTTTTTGGGGATCGATTGTGAGAAGCAACTGAAATGCATTATCAGCTGGCACCAGCCACTAACATTATTCGACGACTTTCCTCAACGATTTTCTTCACTCTCAATCTTTTTGACGGTTGAGATTTATGTGCAGTGGCTTTAATAAGAAGCTCAACTTTGCCGACTCTTTTCGGACTTCTATTTATTCCTCGCAAAATAAAAGTTACATATGATTTCTATTTTTAGATCAGAAATTAAAAATTATATCTTGATTTTATTCTTTAGTCAAAAATTTTATTTATTTCTTGACTTTTATTTATTACTCAAAATAAAAGTTATTTGTTATATTTAGTTCAGAAAACAAAGGCAATATTTTGTTGTTTGATAACAAAATAAACGTTATTTTTTGACTTTTATTTTTCGATCAGAAAATAAAAGTTATATCTGGACTTTTATTAATTCCGCAGAATAATATCTTCTTCTTGATTTCTATACATTCTTCAGAATAAAAGTTATTTCTTGCCTTCTACCTTTCGATACGAAAATGAAAACTATATCTTGACTTTTATTTTTCGATCAGAAAATAAAAGTTATTTTTGGTCTTTTCTTCAGAATAGAAGTTATTTCTTATATTTCGTTCAGAAAACAAAAGCAATTTATTGTTGTTTGGTCACAAAGTAAAAGTTATTTCTTGACTTTTATTTTTCGATCGGAAAATAAAAGTTATTTCGGTACTTTTTTTATTCCCAAGAATAAAAGTTATTCTATGTATTTATTTCAAAAAATAAAAGCAACTGCTTATTGTTGATCAGAAAATAAAAGTTATTTCTTGACTTTTATCTTTAAACACGGAAGTAACATAAATCTTGACTTTTATTTTTCGATTAGAAAATAAAAGTTATTTCTGGACTTTTATTAACTCCTCAGAACAAAAGTTCTTTCTTGATTTATATACATTCTGCAGAATAAAAGTTATTTCTTGACTTTTATCTTTCGATACGAAAATGAAAATTATATATTGACTTATATTTTTCGATCAGAAAGTAAAAGTTATTTCTTAACTCTTATAATTTCCTCAGAATTAAAGTTTTTCTTGATATCTATACATTCTTCAGAATAAAAGTTATTTCAAAATAAAATAAGAATAAAAGTTGTATTTGGAAATTATTTCGTGACTTTTATTTTGCGATCAGAATATATAAGTTATATAAGGACTTTTATTTATTCCGCAGAATAAAAGTTGTTTCTTAAATTGCGGTCAGAAAACACAAGTAATAATTTTTTTTTTTTTTTTGTTTGATCACAAAATAAAAGTTATTTCTTTAAGGATAATTTTGCTAAACTCAATATTAACCCATGAAAGATCGTATTTATCGCCATATTCCGTACAACGAAAACTCTTAATTGATAAATTAAATAGATTTGTTAAGTTTAAAAATAATGAAATAACTTTTTTTTAAAGAATTTCTGAAAAAATTTATATTATATTAATAACAATTATTTTCTGATCGAAAAATAAAAGTCAAGGATTGTTTTGGATGAGTAATAAAAATGAATAAATAATTGAGAAATAAATAAGAGTCAAAACATAAGTTTTATTTCCTGAGAAAATTAAAAATAAATTAATAACAATTATTTTCTGATCGAAAAATAAAAATCAAGAACTTTTTTAAAGAAATAAAAATTAAGAAATAATTGAGGAATAAATAAAAGTAACAAAATAACTGTTATTTTATAAGCAACAAATAGAATGCTGGAAATAATAATTAAATTGTGGTATTTGAAATAAAATTTATAAACGTTACGATCCCTGGTTAAAACTGAACATGTGATCGAGATGAGTGCACGCACCATCATAATAATAAATGCCGTCTGCGATGTTTGAACAGACCTCGTCGTTAAGTCATTGTCTTTCCTTTTTAGGCCTATAAAATTAATATATTCTGGGCTAACATTTGCTGCTAATTGCAATGCTGCATTTGCGTTACCCCTTTTTCCCCAGCCTGCAGTGAGAGAACATGAACTTGTAGCTCACTGCGTAATTTATCGCTCTCCACTGTAGATACATAAAATCTGGGTTAATGATTTCCGACTTGAGTTTATTTTTTAGCGTTAAAATTTAATTTCATTCATTAAGAATTTATTCAACAGGCAAATAGGCCACTCAGAATATTTTCCATAGAAGCGAAAGCAAAACATCGTTAACAAAAGCTGGTTGGGGGTGAACTTAAACATTTTAGTTCGCTTCTGGCAATAGTTTTTATTACAAAAACAAACAAGATATTTAAAATTTAAATAGTTTCAATGAAACAAACCCCCATCTGGTTGCTGGCATTTTAATTTGGAATATTTTAAATAACCAGCAAGTTATTATAACGACAACAATAACGAATATTTCGTGAATACACACGTTGCAAATAATGAAACGAACAATTATTTCAAAGGATAATTAATTTTAACCAGAGTTATGGAAAAAAAAATTTATAATTACATTTTGTAAAAGGAATTTGGTTGCGTATTTAACAACAACAAATTTATTGCACAATTAAACGATATTCCACACCATCGAAACCTCATACACTCATGAGGATGGTTGGGGAAGAAGGGTGATATATTTACAAGGATCTTTCGCAAAAACAATTTGCAGACATGTGAAATATTTTAATTATTTTAACGGAATATTACAAAGATATCGATTTCCTAAAGCTTAATGCCTGCATTAAGACTAATGCCTGGCTAATTAAACGCTTAAATAGGAGGTGTTTTCTAACTGCGTTAAACTATTAAATCTCAAAAATTTTTGAAATTATATATTTTTTTTTTCATTAAAATCTGTTACACAGAGAAAATATTGTCATGGCAATGGTTACATAATTTTATTTATGTCCCAAATAGAATTCACATTCGGGTTGTCCCAATAGCAGCAGCTGTTTGGGACAACTGCTGTTACCAATAAAAAATAGTGTTTTTGTTCCAAATACTATCCGGCAAATGCGACAATTTCCAAGCCAAACGCAATTGTATTTGTTCGAAATAAATAACAGATATTTTTTACCAAATCGAATTGTCTTGGGTCCACATACACTTCGGCCTTCAACTGTGGACTACTCTTGAAAAGACAATTATTCTTTTAACCCAACGACGACTCGAATTCGCTTGAAATAATATTTACAATTCACTATTGTCCGACTAGGCATTAAACACAATAACGACAGCAGGCTACAGACTACAACTTGTCCAATATATAATACATGAGCGTATATGAGAATTATTATTTTTACTACACCAGGCAACACGGCTACTGGTTGTTGTCCCAGCTGTTTTTGTGGTTGTAGTCAAATTAAACCGATTTCCATTTTAGCGAGCGACCATAAGCAGCTGCAGTGTTGCCAGTATAATACAAATAAATTCAATTATTGTAAACTTGAAAATATTTTGTGTTATTATACAAAAAGAAAGAACAAACAATATTTCCAAGCTAATGAAATGATTTCTTGTCATATATTGTGGACTTTAAATATATATTTAATTGCAGTAACACTATTTAAGAGTAATAAATATATGAAAGCGGCTACACTGGGGTATGAAGAGGATAGTGCTACAAACAACAACTCATGGTTATTGATTTGGTGGTGTTGTTTTAAAAATAATTAAGTGGCTGACTACGAGGCGACGATTGTAGTCAACGACTTGTGTAGTCGGTGTTCGTGTAGCCTGCTGTCGTTATTGTGTTTAAGGCTTTATGCTGAAAGAAAGTTTCAATCGCTTAATTTATTTATAGAAAAAAATATATATAAAAACTTTAAATTTGTTGTTATTTCAAATTTAAATGGCTCATAGCGCTCTGGAGAGACTTCCTGAATTTAGATTTCCTGTGGACCGTTTCGAGCCAGTAGATTTTAAAACATCAAAAAAAAAACTTTGAAAAAAAGTCGCTTGAAAGCAAAATATTTTTGTTACCGCTTTTGTCTGCTGCGATATGTTCTCTAGATATGCAAACGCAGTGACAACACATCCATCACATCTTTAATTCTTTGAATTGATTTCTTTAACAAAATACTTCATTAAAATATTCAACTGAGTCAAAGTATCTGAATAAGTTTTTATATCCTTCTTTGGCTTTGAATTTATATCCGCAAGTGCTCGTTAGTGAAAAGAAAAGTTGTGCAACACTTTTTAATACAAAACGTACACACACACACACATTTTTTGTTTGAAAACATTTTAAGTTTAAGTTTAACCGCCGCAACTTAATTGGTTCCTGGGGGCTACAGACTTCATTAGGAGCGTATGAATAGTTGCCATGTTTCTTTTGGAGCACGACAATTTGTGGAAAAGCCTAACGGAGTGCTTGGGAGAGAAGCAGCATTTGGAAAATATATTTTTGTTAAAGTGTGAGACAAAATGAAGGCGTTCGCGTGTGTGTGCGTGTGTATAAGAATATATAATAAAACTGAAGATGAAAAGTTTAAAGGCAACTTCGAATAAGATGCTTAATTAACATTAAATTAAAAATCTTATAAAAGAATATGTATACATTTTACACACACACACACAAGCATAATTCTAAACGAACGCTGTGGCAAATGCCTCATAATATGAGGCTGCTGGTTATTTCTTGAAAGTAAAAGTTTATTAAATAAAAACCACAAAGTTTTAATGGAGAAAAAGTAAATAGACTAGAATGAGTTGGCATGTAAAATTATTTGCGATAAATATGCAAGAAGTTCTGAAATTGTTATGTTCAAACTTATTTGGCTTTTAATTAATTTAAACGAAATGCGATAAAGTATTAAAGGAGTCATTAAGTTTAGGCCGGCCGAGAAAACTTAATGCCTGCCAGATTATCGTAATCGATTCGTTTTCAAAGCTGTTGTGAATTCAATTAAACTCTATTGAACAGAGAAAATTATGGGGAAAGAAAGTGAATGAAGTCGTATTACGTTTTGCTTTGAGAACGAAATTGACAGGGCGCACAGTGGGTTCGTGCATACAAAACATTGTATTTGAATAGACTTATAAAATATAATCACAAACTTCGAAATCGGCTTAATTAGAATATTTTAAATTTACAGGAGCGAAAATTCGTACAACTCTTTTTTTTAACCTAAAAATAGAAATTTTAGTTGAAGTAGGGAAGGCAAGACTACGATTCCTTAGCTCCCGAGTTGGACTCCGCAGTCAGTCTTAAATATTGTGCTGAATATTTCTGACCTGATTTGTTGCCGTACGGAGTTAATTTTTAGCGGCTTGACTCAATTACTAAATATTTCCAACAGCAAATAACACCGTCATGTGCTAAAAGAGCAGAATACAACACCTTCCTTCGTCCTTCGGAGCAAATAATTCAACGGCGAAGCAAAAAAAGCTATAACAAGTTCCCCCTTTTTTCACCTGTCCTCATGATTCTCCCCTTTTAGTTCTAACACAAGGTACACAATATTTAGGGGTCATCCCTTTAAGACAAAAGGATACATTCTTAATAAGAGATGTTCTTCTGACTGGCGGCCATTTTATCAGCTGTCAAATGATTTCTGAATAGCCTGATGTCTGAACAACGTTTCCGAATTGCGGAAATTTATTGTGAAAATCCTGGTTTTGTACGAAATGCACATCCAATTTTGTTAAGGGATTAATTATACAGACGGTGATGATAATCTTCATCATGCAGAGACGCCGCTACATCTAGAAAAATTTGTTTTTTGGGTGTCTTTCTATGGACTGGTAAGATCCTTGATCCGTACTTCTTTAATAACGATTCTGGTAAAAGTGTTACAGTCAATGGTCATCTCTATAGAGGCACGATTACTGATGTTCTCCTTCAGCAATTAAACAGCTCCAATGTGCAGTAGTTGCCGTTTCAGCACGGGCCACAGTGGATTTATTAAAAAAAGTTTTTGGTGACCGCATGGTTTCACGTTTCGGACCCGTGAATTGGCCTCCATTATCGTGCGATTTAACGCCTCGATTTAACGCCGCTATTTAACGCCTCTAGATTATTTTCTATAATGGAAATCCCCTGTCTGTGACGATAAACCCGAAACGGTTGAACACTTGGAGGGCAACATTCGCGGCGTTAGTGTCAATAGACGGCTCCAGGTTAGACTATGTCAAAGCCAACCGTGGCAGTCATATGGCAAAAGTCATATATAAATTATGGGAAGGACATAATAACAGGATGTTATTATGTCCTTCGGACGAAATAACATCCTGTTTTACACTCTTTAATTTGAAATATGTGCTGATTCTTTTTCCCCAAAATCTCACTAAAAAATTCAAAGTGATCAATTGACGATGTCACTCTATGCCGTTTTATCGAATAAATATATAGATAACAAAAACAAAATCCTAGAACTTGTTTTTGTTTAAAATGTAATTGTGGGACAGAACGATGTGTAGTTACCTAGTGGAACAGGCAGTAAATTTCAAGTCAATTTGATAAATTTATTCTCCATTTTATTCTATTTCCAAGTCTCTACCTCTTTAAAAAAGAACACCCGTTGTAAATTCTGAGAGGAATGCAGAAGGTGGTCTAAACAGAAGAGCCATATAACAAAATACTTCAGGTATTTGTTGTTGTTGTTGTGGAAGGTCATTCTGTACTCATTAATTCAGCAACAATAACTCAATCAATCGGACAGATATAATTTCAGATATAGCATCACTACCAAGTTGGAAAGACCAGAAGTTCCCATCGGAAGACCTTGAGTAGTAGTAGTCCCCTCATCCATGACTACGAAGAATCCTTTTTTATTTTCAAAATTTTGCTTGAATATCTGGACCTACATTTTATCGCTGCTCCAAAAAATGCTTGAGAACTAGAATTTGAAATTTAAATCTCTGATATAACGAAATTTTTATGGTTCATTGAGTCAATAGACTCCCTGCTCTTGACTGAATAGTTCTTAAGCCGTGAAAGTAAACAAGTCCATGGAGCTTTGAGCCTTTAAAGTTTCCTTAAATGGTTCATTTTCTAACTCTTCTTTTTCCCCATAGATTTTCATGTATCTCATTAAATGACGGCTGGGGATACTTCAACTCCTTCCTTATGAAATATTATTTACAAACACAATTTCTTAGCAACTGATTCAAGGCTGTTCTTTTTAAAATATAAAACTTTAAAACGACTTATAGAAATGTTTTCCTCAATAAGACTTTCATTTTCAACATAAAATTAATCCTTTTAAAAAACACCCATAAAACTCTTACAAATAAATTTCCTCCGTTTTCATAAATGCGCAGTTGGTCCCCTCTTTTTTCCTCAATTATTTCCCTTCACAGCTTTTAAGCATTTATTTAAGTGTTTTATTAAAATGAAAAACTTAATCCAACGAGTTTCCTGCACAACGAAATGGCCCAACAGAAAAGCACGTTGAAAGGCAAAGAATCAATATTCAATTTCAATTATGTCAACTTGAGCCGTAACTTTAACGAAATCTGTCAACAAACGAAAACATTGAAGAAGATGTCGATGTCGATGTCGATGTCGCATTTTGTGGCACACCTTCGATGGATTTTAATGTTCGCAAGCAAACAACTTCCTGATGGATTTTGTTTATAAACAACTTTCATAACCCTACAACTGATGCCTGAAGAGTCTTTGTGAAACTGGTGAAATCGATTTGTTTTGTAGAGGGACATTTTAATCTGCCTTCTTTTAGACACTCAATAAATTGCAATAGAAATTGAATGTATTAAATGATATTCGCATTTACAATATAAAGAACTAAGAATGTGATTAGGGCTCTCTATGGGAGGCACAGTGGGACAGTTGAAGTCTCTGCGGGTCGGTAAAGACATTTAAACAAATTATAAAACTAAAATGTGTATTAAAATATTGTTTCTTTTACTATTCATTAAGTACATTTCGAATCTACCCATCAGAATCGGTTCCAATTCTTCGAAAATATAAGTTTGGTAGAAATCTAGTTTCTTTCAATTCGGTCTAGACGTGCTAGAGTTATTAATGGGTCACATACTTAACCACACAAAATAGAGTGGCGCAAAAATTAACCAACAGTTTTTTCAGTCTTGGATGAACTACTTTTAGTAATTAAAAATTAAAGCCGAAAAAAATTGCTCGAAAGGTCGCTTCAAATTTTTAAAGCTTTTAACAATCACCAAAACCCAATTTCTTTATTCGCTTGTTTGTTTTTTATAACACAATAACGACAGCAGGCCACAGACTACAATTTGTCCAAAATAGAACAGATGTGAGTATATTTGAATGATTATTTTTGCTACTACAGGCAATGATTTTTTTACTACTTCACGGTGCTAGTCAAGCTAAACCGATTTCCATTTTGGCGACCCAACATAAGCAGATGCAGTGTTGCCAGTATAATATAAATAAATTCAATTGCTGTAAGCTTAAAAATATTTTATTTTATTATACAAAAAGAAACAACTATGTATCCAAGCTAATGATATGATTTCTTGTCATATATTGGGGTCTTTAAATAGATATTTAATTGTAGTAACACTATTTAAGAGTAATAAATATATGAAAGCGGCTACACTGGCATATGAAGAGAGTTCTACTACAAACAACAACTCATGGTTATTGATTTGGTGGTGTCGTCTTAAAAATAATTAAGTAGCTGACTACGAGGCGACGACGGTAGCCAACGACTTTTGTAGTCGGTGTTTGTGTAGTCGTTATTGTGTTTAAAGCTTTAATATTATAAATGACAAAATATTAGTTTTCTTAAAATTCAAGTTCAATATTTAAATTTTGAAAGATCACCCATGAAAATATTTGAATGAAAGCAATTGGTTTTGGGCGATATTTTAAATCTTGGAAAATTTGGAACGACCAAACATTTAAAATTAAAACTTCTCAGCCGAAAACTAAAAATATAATGGACTTATTTTTGAGCACCCTAATACACGCAAACAGAGTGAGACCTTTTCAAAAGTAATCAGGGAAGTTTTCTAAGAACTCAGAACGTCTAAGATCCACTCGCTTCTTTGCAAAATCAATTTTTCAATAATAGACTTTTAAATTTTTCCTTCTCCAAAAGGATAATTTTTTAAGGATTTCAAATATCACCAAAAACCGATTTTAATTCAAGTTTTTCTTCTCGCTGCGGTATAATTTTATACAAAGAATTATGAGTTTCTGAAAATTGGAGTTCAAAATTTTTATAAGAATATTTTTTAAATTATTTCCGTCTAAAAAAATCTAAAAAAATATATTCAATAAAATAATGCGTTTCCAACATGGAAAAATGTACTCCAAAAGCTACGAATTGGACAGACAATTTCTTTTAAATTAAAGAAACTCAAAAAATTTTCTCTGAATGAAATTTGATTAAAATATTCAAAATCTTTTTGAATTTCATAATCTTTTTTTTTACATCGCTATGACTTCTACTCCTGTAAAATTTATCCTGAGAAATTTATCTGAATTTGCAATTTCAATTGTTAAACAGAACATGCAAGGCTTCATATGATTCTCTAGAGCCCAAAGGCCGCTCTCGTCCAATTGCTCCGCACTTGCCATTTGGCTGCCAACAAGACGGAATCGTTCTTGTCCAATTAAAAATTGAAAATGCGATTCCGATTATGAACACGTTTTGCCCCCGTGCAAATAAAACTCTATGCGTTTTTAAGTGTGTGAAATTGAATACGTTTCTGCTCCAGACTATAAGTCTATGGGAGTATGTGTGCGTGTGTGTCTGTGTGTGTATGTGTTAAATACAAACAAACTGAAATGGTACATTTACCTTTAAAAGCATCGATGCCGTCGGAGGTGAATTTGTCGAAGCTGCTGTTGTGTTTGCTGTTGTTGTTGTTCTATTTGTTGTTGTGCCGTCTGTGGTTGCCATCATCGAAGTGGAGATGCGATAAAATTGCAATTGTGGGATGCCTGTTGTTTTCGCTGATGTCGTTGTTGCGTCCGTAATTGATGTTAAATATTTGGGCTTATTTGTTGGTGGCTCTGGCAGAATGTCGCTGTCCGTTTGCATATCGTCAGCGTAAATGTTTTCATTTCCGTTGCTAAAATACTTAAATGTTGTTGACGATTCACCAGATCTGCCGTACGGTTGTTCTCCATCGCCTGCTTTACTTCCTTTTTGTGCGTCATTTTTTGCTTGTCCTTCTGCTCGTCCTGTTTCTTCGATTCCTGCTACAACTGCTGATAATGTGCTGATTCGGTGCGTGTTAAAATCTTGACCATATTCGTGCTGAAGATTAACATGATTTTTCTGTAGTTGTTGATTTTGTTGTTGCTGTTGTTGCTGCTGTTTAAGCTCTTTTTCATGTTGCTGCAAAAGTAGTCGTTGCTGTTGTTTTTGCTTCTGATGTTTCAAATGCTGTTCACGGTGTTGATGCTGATGCTGGTGATGTTCTTCCGTTTTGTAATCGTAATACAAAACTGACGGTAGATTTTCTGGAAAATTAAGTATTTTACTGCTCGACCCACTTAAGCCGTAGTCGTGATTATTATTCCTGTTGTTGTTGTTGTTGTTGTTGTGATTGTGTGCGTGGTGATGTTGTTCATTAGTTTTATGTTGTTTATGGTTGTTCTCCTGTTGTTTTTCCTCCTTCTTTTTAATTTTAATTTTACTTTTATTTTCTTCCTCCGGTTTCTTATCATGTTTTTCCACTTCCTGTTGTTGATAGATTTTCTTCTTGGCCATTTTTTGATTGTGATGCGTTTTATGCTGCTGGGATTCATCGGCTTCGTTTCGCATCAGCTGCTCCCGTAGGCCTTCATATTCCTGTTGCATTTCGCGTATTTCCGCCGAGTCATCGTCATCATATTTATAGTCTTCATTTATTTTTGGCTTTTTCATTGGCTTTAAAGTCGTTCTGTATGTGGTTTTCGGATTCAAATGCACGCGTGTTGTGGATAGTTCTTCGAATGGCGTCGCATTTTCATCGTAGGCAATTGTGGCTTTTGTGGGTTTTTTATCTGAAAGTGTTAAAGTTCAAATCAGTTTTAATTGCGGAGAGTGGGTTGAACAAGGAAAAGGTGGGATTAAAATAAAACGAATCAAGAAAATTTCATAACTGGACATTCATCCTGTCCAGCTCATTTAGGACTGTACAGCTCACATGTCCTAAATGCCCTTTTGCCAGCCTGACTATCCTTCCTCGATAGCGACTGTCGATAAATTGAACTCATCTATCATTTATGCTATTGACTTCCGCTTGCTGAATGAATGGGCTACTCCGCAAAGATTCAAATACACATATTGTCGGCATAATGACCCCCATGTCAGACCTTTCCGGTAGTCTAGAACCATCAGTGACTACCCGATGGAGTCATTGTTACAGGTATACAGTGCGGGAATTTTTATTCCCCCTGCGTTTTCTTGCTTAAGACGGCATCAGATTTTTTATCAAAGTCCTATAACGTGTTCTTCATAACAGAGGGTTGGGGTAGGGAACATGCCAAGTATGATAAGTTTTGCTGGCATATCTTACAATCCCTACCTGCGCTTCTTCCCATAATGTTGATGATTTAATTACAGGAGCTGGACAAATAAATAAAAATAAAATGTGAAGATACTGAAGTTAAACATCCTTTTTCGAATTGAAAGATGTCAAAAGATTTTTCAACGATCAGATATTTCCTCTAGCTTTGTTGAATACGTGCGGTGCAGTGTTCTAGCATTCGGTCACAGAACAGTGTTTGTTGCGTCGCTATCGCAACCAACACCATCGTGTTATTTTAGAGAGGGATAGATTACGGATATAGAAAGTCATGGCTCAGAAACACTTGCTATCAATTTCAGTTCGTATATTGTTTTTCAGATAACGAAATCTTAAAAATTGGAAGTGATGTGTTTTAATTAAAATGTTTTCCAAATTGCACAACAATTTACTTAGAAGGGATAATAGGAAAGGGATATCCTTTGAAGGGATAATAAGTTTCTATTGGCTAATGAAGTCGGGAATGCAAACACTTCTGTATTGTTCTGAGTTGCGAAGCATATTTTAAAGCACAAATGATTTTTTTTTCTTAAATTATTGCTTTCAATAATTTTTTAAATTAACTACTTCTAAACTCAGTTAAGCGTTAAACACAATAACGGCAACAGGCTACACGAACACCGACTACACAAGTCGTTGGCTGCAATCGTAATCAGCTACTTAATTATTCTTAAAAGGACACCACCAAATCAATAACAACGAGTTGTTGTTTGTAGTAGAACTCTCTTCAAACGCCAGTGTAGCCGCTTTCATATATTTAATTTCCAATCAAATATATTTAAAGTCCACAATGTATGACACGAAATCATTTCATTAGCTTAGAAATATTGTTTGTTGTTTCTTTTTATGTAATAAAACAATATATTTTCAAGTTTACAATAATTTAATTAATTTGTATTATACTGGCAACACTGCATCTGCTTATGGTCGCTCGCCAAAATTGTAATCAGTTTAATTTGACTAGAACCACAAAAACAGCAGGGACAACAACCAGTAGCCGCGTTGCCTGGTGTATTGAAAATAATCATTCTCATATACGCCCATGTAGTCTGTAGCCTGCTGTCGTTGTTGTGTTTAATGCCTTATGTTGGGCTAATAGTTAACAAAAAATATGTTAAATAGTTTTTTTTGTATAAACACAGAAAACAATTATAATTTTTTACAGTGTAAATTAAATCTCTCCTAATTCAAATATCCAAAATATAAGTAAAACATTAATTTTCTTATGACGTATTTAGTGAACACTTTATGAATCTCAATCATGTATTTTAATGCCTGTTATTTCAATAATCTGTCTTATAAATATTTCCATGAAATTCCAAACAAATTAACCCTTTTCAATGAAATCCGATAGACTGAAAATATTTTTTCTTGCGTTTTTCCTAACCCAAAATCAAAACCTTAAAAACAACAACAAATCTTTGGAAAATAAAGCACAGAAAGAAAGAAAAAAACCGGAAAATAAAATAATTTACAAACAAGCAAAAGGAGAGGGAAAACTGGCTGCGATTTACTTACCGCATATCTCCCACCAGCAGAATATCTCGCCATCCATGCACAAGCAGACCTCGCAGTTATCCAGACGTGGTACCTGCGGAGAAACGAAAAACATTCAATTCAATGATATTTTTCTACAAGAGGAAAAGATGAAATTTTTGCAAGAATAATTTGTAAAACTAAAAATTTGGGGGGCATAAAAAATGAAAAGAGAATAAAAGGAGTTAATTAACTAAAAGCCTGAAAACTTGAGAGTAGAACAAAAGAATTTTTTGAGGCAGTTAACAAAAGAAAATAAATTTTGTGTAGAAAATATAATGAATTGTGAAGTGGATCCTGCCCTGCCATATTCAAGAAGAAAATAAATCGATTTCGATGTACGAATTTTTCTCCACTCATCTTGTAACTTTTCAAAAGTAGTCAATTGAATTTCCTATAAATTTCACGGTCTAACCCACTGAAAGTTTGAACCACTCTTTTCTAGTGAAAAGATTTAAAAAAATTTTTATTTAAGCTGGAATGTAATATAATAATACAACCATATTTTATACTTGTATTCATTATTTTATAACTTTTTTAATTAAATTTTGAAGGCCAATTATACGAAAAGTGTTTTAATTTTTTCAGTTTTTTTACCTCTTTTTATCGGGTGGTTTTTATAGAGTGATACAACTTTCAGTTGGCATCACAGCTTTATTTGACCATTCATTTAAGAGATGATAAAACAAAATAATTTAACGAAATGGCCCAATTAATTGGCTCCCAAGATCGTGTGATTTAACCCTATTGGATTATTTTCTTTGGGGTTATATAAAGTCACTTGTATACGTGACAATAGAACAGCTGGAAATCAACATTCGAAGAGTTATACGAGATACGGCCGTAAATGCTACGAAAAATTTGTGAAAATTGGTGTTCCAGAGTGCGCCTTGTACGTGGCCACATGGCCGAAATCATATTTAAACATTAATGTCATAAAATTTTCTATCCAATAAAGACAGTCTCATTGATATGAAAAATATATATATTATTAACTTGTATCACTCTATAAAAAACAGCCGATATATATAAAATTATAAAGAGACCTTGAGCTTCAAAATACTAGTAGATAATGAAAAGTGTTTTAATTTCAAAAGACATAATAAATATTTCGAAGAACAAGAGAAATTCATATATTGTATATATTTAATTTACAGACCAGAACAGAACAAGTGTTTTCAAAAGCCACTACACTTTCATCATTATTCTGCACAAGAATACGAGAAGTGTCTCCAACCCATGGTAACGTACTTTTGTTAAGTCCCTGTACTTCCTTTTGATTATTTTTCTTTCTGTTCTATTTTTCTGAATATTTTGTTCCATATTTCTTTAGGCAAACTTTTTTGGTTTGAATTTCCTGAAATACATATAAACGTTTTTTTTTTTTTTTGTTGTAATCTTTAACAAAAAGGGGTCAATGAAAATCAATGTATTCAAAAACGCATTTTGTTGGTCTCACAGCCCATTCATTGCGTGTGTGGAGGAACTGTAATTCTGTACCTTCCTGATAAATAATGAAAATTGTCTAAATAGTAAAAGCTTCCAATGCTGGAATCCTTGACCTTTAAAACATATAATGAAAGTTTCATTTCGTTGGTTGTTACCATTATCAATTGCATGACTGGGGTTCCCAGCCTCAGTGCCGGTTTAAGGAAAATAATGAAATATATTGTATTCAAAACGTAAAGAAGGTTTCTCTTCAAATGGTTATACAGTTAAAAACATCATTAAAAGTAAATTTATTATAGACACAAAGCAAAATGAAATTTAGAAAATTATTTATGTTTTGCACATCTACAGGAAAATATCTATAAAATAAGATATCTTTCGTCAAAAATCTTGGACCCTAAAATTTTTAAAAGTGTACCACACCTCGTTAGCTGAAATGCTTAACCACTTTACAGATTTTTTTTTTTTGCAGTAGATACAAGATATATTTCGTACCGAAAAATAAATAAAATTTCGGCAATCAGATGTTGCAGATTTACTAAATATAGAAAATTTTCCTAAATATTTTATAAATCTATTTTTTCGTCTCTCTATAGAAATTTCACCAGAGCAAACGGATTTACAAACCGAGACTTTTAAAGATAACAAAATAAATTTATTAATAATAAACCTGAATTATTATTCCAGTTTTGCTAGTCATTTCGGTATTAAATTTTTGGAGTTTTAATAAAAATTTTAACTTAAAACAAATTATAAAAAAGTAAATTTTTTAATTCGTGGATTTGAACTTGATCCCGAAAAAACTTTTTTTTAAATCCCTGCGAAATTTCGAATGTTGAATTACACATTCACGTTAAAGTTGTCTTCTGCTTGTTATTAATTGAAAAGTCAATATAAATTTTTGGATCTCTGCACCCCATGGCTCTTGAAGAAGCATAGACAAAACGAAATATTTGAAATAACAAACATCAAGCGTTAAACACAATAACGGCAGCAGGCCACAGGCTACAACTTCTCCAAAATAAAATAAATTTGCGTATATGAGAATGATTATTTTTACTACTACAGGCAACACGGCTACTGGTTGTTGTCCCTGCTGTTTTTGTGATTGTAGTCAAATTAAACTGATTTCCATTTTAGCGAGCGATGTACTGCAGATGCAGTGTTGCCAGTATAATATAAATCAATTCAATTATTGTAAACTTAAAAATATATTGCTTTATTTTACAAAAAGAAACAAGAAAACTATATTTCCAAACTAATGAAATGATTTCTTGTCATATATTGCGAACTTTAAATATATTTTATTGGAATAACACTATTTAAGAGTAATAAATATATAAAAGCGGCTACACTGGCGTAAGAAGAGAATTCTACTACAAACAACAACTCATGGTCATTGATTTGGTGGAGTCGTTTTGAAAATAATTGAGTAGCTGACTACGAGGCGACGATTGCCAGGAACGGCTTTTGTAGTCGGTGTTCGTGTGGCCTGCTGTCGTCATTGTGTTTAAAGCTTCAGGGTTGGGGAATTGTCATGCTAACCCATAGTAAGAACAACTGATTGTGATGTTCTATTTCATACTGAATAGTAAAAAGAAAAGGATAAACTAAAATAAAAAAACGAGACAGCGATGTGAGTTCGACATCAGTACTGATCCAATTTTTAGAAAAATATTTTAAAAACTCCACTCTTAATAAAAAAGAACTAAACTTAAAACAAATTCTTAAAACAGCAAAACCAAAATAAATTGTAAACTCAAAGACTTCAACTTGAGTCTGAAAAACAATTCTTAAAGTACGTTCACACTTAGCAAATATTTGCCCTAAAAGGCGTAACATAAATATAAAAAAAATAAAAGCAATTAAAAATAAGTGAAAAAAGTAACTAAAATAGAATTTTAATAACCATCAGGTGTTTGTTACTAACGATATCATATTTTTATTTTAATAAAAATTATTTAAGTATTTTCCCTATTTAAATTTACCTTTTGGCCGTGTGTGAACTTCTGTCCGTTAGTAAAACATGACGCCGCACGTGGCAAATGTAATTCATCCAACGTTTCTGTAATTGTGGCTGTTGTTAGAGCAGCTGCTTTAGTTGCCGTTTCCTCTAGCCAATCGTTACGCTCATTCTTATTATTATCATCGTCATCCAAATCGGTTCCCATGCCCAACACATGACCATCATTATGTTTCAATTTTGTTGCTGTTGTGGATATGAACGAAACACCAGCATCATTCAATTTGCTATGGCTCGGCCTTCTTTCACTAGTGGGAGCATGAAAACCCTTTAGATTTTCTAAATGTTGCTGCTGTTGTTGTTCTTGCTGCTGTTGCGTTTGCAGCATCTGTTGCGATAATAGACGTGTGTCGTATTTGGCCTGAATCTGTTCGCTATCCAAATCGTAGAAACTTTGTTCGTGATCATCGAAGTACTCATACGGGACTGTGGGGAATCGTTGAAATGGAAATAGGAAATAAGAAAACAACAACAACAGCGCAAAATATATTTAAATTTACATTAAATTTGAATTAGTATTTCAACTCAAACGAGACAGGGTATTTTGATTTCTTGGCTTATTTTTGTTTAATATTTTTTTAACAGAAATTTTGCACTCACCTGCCCGCACCAGTGAGGATGACAATTGTGTTGTTCCGAACATGCAGGACACACAGCAAATCCATATACAAATTATCCTTTGAAAATGCCACATTTTATTTCTTTTATTAGCAGAGTTTCGAGTTGTACTAATTTAGTTTTCGTCTGGTTGTGGCTTTTTCTTTTTTATTTCCTTTTTTCTTTTTCTTTATTTTCTAAATGATGTTTTGAAAAGCTTTTGTTTTGTCTTTTGTTTGAAGGCTTTTTTTTAATAATATGATATGACTTAATTTTAGTGTTTGTTTTAAAACATTTTAAAGATATTTAAACTTTAATTTGTTTCGTAATTCATTTTAAAGTTCAGCATCAAGTTTTTAATTGAGGATTTTTGCAAATACATTTCATACATGAAACCACATGATTTACAAAGTTTTTTTTTTTATTTTTCAAAGCTATTAAAACGAGATTAACAACGTGTGAGAATGATAGAAAATTAGTTTTTAAAGAAATAATGCCAAATACGTTATCATTGGAATTGTGTTTCGTAGTGAAAAACCCAAAATAAAAACAAAGAAATATTTTAAATTATTCCTGGGATTTAATTTAAAAGCAAATTTAATAAATTTAAGAAAATCGCAACAATTTGTCATTTGAAAATAAAGAATTTGTTAGAAATTAATACAATATCCCACAAACAAAAATAATTTCGGTATTAAAAGTCGTCTAAACTGCCACTTTTTACAAAAGAAGTGAAAAAATGTTGCATATTTTTGAGAAAAGAACACGCCAAAATAAGAACAAAGAAATATTTTCAATTATTCTTGATATATAATTGAAAGGCAAATTTAATAAAAGGCTGGAAAATAACTTCGAGAGTAGAGAAAAAGTTCTCAACGTAATTTATACTGCATTCACAGTTGTATTGAGCTGGCAACACTCTGGCTTATGGTGACTAATGCAAATTTCACTTCTGGAAAAATAGACAAAACTTTTTGCACTTTTTAATAGAAAATGGTAACATTCCATGATTTGAAAATTAAGAATTTGTTAAAAATTAATGCAACATCCTACACAGAAAACAAATTCTGAATTGAAACCCCTCTAAAACACTTTTTTTTTTATAAAAGAAGTGAAAAAATTTTGCATATTTTGGAGAAGAGAACACGCCATAATTAATTGCTCACGTATAAATTGTACACTCATGAGCACAGTAACTCACAGTAACGTACAAATAATTCCCAATTGTGTGGCCTGGTTTTACTTTGATAACACACGGAGCTTCTAAAGTGCATGCAAATTATGGGTACAGTGGGCTGAAGTAGTGAACACTAGAACTGGATGCATTAGGTCCCGTGTTTGACTCTGCTCTCAGTCTTGAATATGGTATCGAACTTTTCAGATTTGCGTTAGTAAAAGATCGTTACACAGAATAGTTTAAGGGGCCAACAAAAGTAATTTTATTATAGAAAAAATAAACGAAAACGAAATGAAATTCAGAAAATTGTTTTTGTTGTGCACATTTACACGAAAATACCTATAAAATCAGATATCTTTTGGCAATCATGTTGGATCCTAAGATACGTAAAAGTGTACCACAATTTGTTAGCTGAAATGCAAAACCACGTAACTAACAATTCTTTTTTTACCGAAAAATAAATAAAATTTCGGCAGTCAGATGTTGCAGATTTACTAAATATAGAACAAGTTTTTACTAATGGAATTATATTAATAATTCTTTAATAACGTCAGTTACGTTTTTTGGAAGTCAGTTGAAAATACGTCGACATAATGAAAACTATTTGATTTAAAGAAAAATTTTTTTTTGATATACGAAAAACAGAATAATATATATCTAAATTGTAGGTACTATACGACGTGTGTTTAAGAACTGAGTAGAATTGTAAGAAATTGCTGGGTATTTGCTTTCAGCGGTTTATTTATTTTTCATTTTACCATTTTTATTTCGTTCATGAAAGTTGCGAAAGTTATTAGAGTTTTCCCTGTTCTGTAACTATTCGCCGTTCAAGAAAATTTATCAAAAAATTTTCAGATGTACCACAATAACTGCTGGGTATTGAATTATACACTTCAATATGTCGAATAACTCATCTCGAATATTTTCCTACAGATTTAGAATTTTTATTTTTGAATTAGAGTTATAAAATTTAGTAGTTTCCCGTGTTTAGTAATTATCCGCCGTCCAAAGAAATTCATCAAAGAAATTGCCAATGTACTACAAGATCTGCTGGGTATTGAATTATACACTTCAGTATGTCAAAAAAAAAAAATTCGTCCCGATTACTTTCCCACAGTTTTCAAATTTTTATTTATGTAATGAGAGTCATAAAAGTTAGTAGAGTATTCCGTATTCTGTGGTAATGTGCTACTAGAACTGCTGGGCATTGAATTATACTCTCAAATATGTCAAAAAATATTTATATTTTTATGAATTTCGTCATATTCACTCTAAAATATCAAATATTTTCGTATATATTTTGAATTTTAAATCTATTTATTGATAATTTTAATAACATTCTCCATGAAACCAATTTAGTTCTTTCTATGCAACGAGTTTCTTCTACTTTTTAATTCATTGAAAGCAGAGAGAAAAAATGCAACTAGAAATCGGAGTGACATGTGAAGGATGTAGTCATTGAAGTGTGTTTCATTCAGTTTATATTTTCACCTCTCAGCAACAAAAAAAAAAGATACGATTTCTAGAGAACACTTTTTGAAATGTTAGACTTTAATTACTGAAATGAGTGAATACTTATTTTACAAAAGGAAAATATTGATGAAGTAAATAAGTTACGAAATGAAAGAAAACTAAGATAATTTAATAAGTTTTTATGTGCTTCCCCATAATAAAGTTTGTGCTATTTTCTAATAAAATCTTTATTAAAAATTTGCTAAACTAAATTTATAATATAAAACGGAAAGGTAGCAAATTGCTGTGTTGAAATTTTATTAAAGTTGAAGGCATAAATTTAATGAAACGACATAATCACGAAATAGCTTAACCGTCCGCATTTTTGTGGTCCTTCAGATCCACTTTATGCAACGATAAATACTTGAAAAAATTGTTTAATGACTTTTAACACATTGAAGGCTGTTATTATGTAAACGCAGTAGAATAAATTTTTTATTTTTATTTAAGCAAAAGACCGGTTACTTTTTATAAAAAATTCCTACACTTCGCCACTTCTTTGTGTGGCTTCGTTGGAGTTATATAAAACTTTAATTTCCTTGAAATACTAATCAAAAACGATTGAAGAAATTTGTGAAATAAAATGCAAACAGAAGTGCCGTATTTAGCTGTGCCGAATTTTATATATCCTACACCGACAAAATTTCACTTAATTTATAAACGAAAACAGTGTCCATTCGATTTCTAACAAAAATTAACTCCTTTCAAATATACAAAATATGATTAAAAAAACCAAAAACAGAATCAGTTGTATGTAGTTATTTTAATAATAATTAGAAAAATAAATTTTCCAGCTCTGGCTCTCTCGTTTCTGATCTCTAGTACCCATCAATTTCTTTCAAAACTATTAAATATGTTTTTTCATAAGGAAAAAATAAACAATTTGTTTTATTTGCTTACCAACAAAAATCTCAACTTTCCAAGTCTGGAATTAAATATTTGCTTTTTGTAATTCTTAAAACCAACTTCAATTTCTCACTATAATATCAGATGTGCAAGTGCAAAAAGTATCCTTTTAAGTATCTCCTAGAGTTTAAAATAAGTATGAGTTTTCCAGCTCTGAGGCAGTCTCTTTGGCTTTACTGATTTCTAATACTAAAAAATTTCTTTAAAAAAATATAAAATATATTTCATTTATAAGAAAAAACCATAAAATTTATTTAGTTGTATGCAAAAAAAATTTTAAGTGTCCAACCCTGGAAGCAAGTTTTGTATAAATGCTGTTACTGATGTAAATGTATCTTTAAAATATGCTAAATGTTTATTAAAAAGAAATAGTTTTATTTAATAATTTTTATATTCCAAAAAAAATTATGTTTTCCATCTCTGGAAATGCTGTTCTGGCTTTTTTTATTTCTAAATTTAATAATCTTCTTTGAAAAGTATTAAAAATTTTTTGATTTTAAAGCATAAGAAAAAGTTTATAATGGTTTTATATATGTACCAAAAACGATTTCATTTATCCATCCCTGGAATTGAATTATCGATTTGTTTTAATTTTTACTATCAATTTAATTGTTTCTGAAGCTTAAAATAGTTTTAGTTAACAAAAGGAAACCAAAAATAATTTCTTTAAATACCAAAAATTAGTTCTAGTTTTCCAGCTCTGAAGCCGTATTTTGAATTTTGCTGGTTTTTAATGACAAACTATTTTCGAACTTTTCAATACACTAGTCCAACACGTTTCCAGGTTTTCTGAGTCTTGAGAAATTTCATTTCAGGTACAGACATACTTACAGGCGGACATCGCTTTTACGACTTTGCTATTCATAGGATTCGTGGTAAAATAAAATTGTATATGGGGTCGGCATGGGATAAAACTTTTGTGAAGGGTATTATTGAACCGATTTTTAGTTCGTTATCGTGTAATTGAATAGTTATTTGTTTTTCATGTTCGTGCTACTTGATAATTTTCGGCTCCTGCCAGTGGACCCACTATTACGGAACCAAAACCATAAAAGCCACAAAACGGTCTTAAACATGGTTTTAAATTTCTCACTTATTATTCTAAGAAATGTTGGGTAAAGGTTCCCTGATGATCTGCATTAGCCCCAGTGAAATGGCCGTGGAAACTGATTAAAGCCCGTCAATAGAACACTTTGAATATTTTAAATAAAATTTTAGGAAAAAAGAATCAGCACCATATGAAAATTAAAGAGACAAAATAGCGTGTGTTAAGTTTGCAGTACTTCAGGATCCGTTGCTTCAAGGACATCCGCGATCTCCCTTTAAGTTATTTTCAAACGTTAATGTCCTGTATTGATGTTCGAAATAAAAATATGTCTGATTAATATTTTTGGGTTTTTGTAGTTCATTTTACATTTTAAGTCTATATCTACCATCTGCTGTCAGTAATTATTTTCATATACAAAATATAAAAAATACTGAATGTTGAACTCAAGGCTCTTCCACAGCATCCCGTTTCCTTTAATGCTGACATTATTAAAAGCTTTTAATTTTTTATTGGCAATTACAAAAATGGTGAACCAAAACTTTGTGAAGTTTTATTACGTGCATTTATATTTACTTAAGCTCCTCTCCAACAACACAATGAAAAATTTATATATATTTTTCATCAAAGTGCAACCAGCAGAAAAACGTTCATTTATCACACACAATCACTGTTCGTTCGCACAACAGAGTCACAAAGTTCTCAGTATTTATTTAAATTGCGTTTAAATCCATCAACTTCACCATTAACGTTTATTTAAAGGAAATAAAACTCTAGACAGCAGCACGAGCGCACATTCGCACACACACAATCAAAGTTGTTGTACAAACGCCTTCCCTCCCATCTACAATATGAACAGGAGAGCGAGCAAATGTATACGTGAGTGTGTGTATGTGTGTGTGTGCTGTTGAAGCACGCATGAATTGAAAACACATTGAAAGTTGGGCCCGCACTTACGAGCACTCGTACATAAACATTCGAACAGGAATTCCTTATTGTTACATGCATTTCGTGTTAAAGGGCTTGTTGAACTTTAACGTGCAGCTAAAAACATGTTCACAATTATGCGCGTGTAGTGGATCCAACATGTTGTTGTTGCTGTTGTTGCGAGCATTCAGTTGAACAGCGTAGTAAAATATTTGTGGAGTTCGATCTCACCGAAAGTAACTCTTTTCTACTATTTTATTATTGAAGCTCTTTGTCAGCTCTTTGAAAGCAGTCTACTATAACCGGATTCATTATTAATTGTCCAGATCGTGTTGTACAAGAGTTGAGTAAATAACGAAATGAAATTTAAAAAAATTAAATCTTATAAAAGCAAAATCAATGAATATTTTCAGACATTTTTCCAATGAAAATATTTTTAAGCTGTTTAAAGTTATAATTCAGATAAACTGAAGACAAGTTTTGAGCATCGTTGAAGTGCTACAATAAATTTTTTTCTATAATAAATTTTTAAAGTATTAAATAATGGGTGCTTTTTCTAGAGAGACACAAATTTAAGTCATAATAAAACAATAAATTTTTTAAACTCTTAAATTTAAATTATGGGCTGGTACTTTTTTACAAAAATCTTATTAAAAATTCAAAATGATCAATTGGTCATTGTTGTCAACACTATAAATAAATTATTTTTATATTAAAACAATTGTTAGTTGTTGGGGTTCTTTATTTCTCTTACAACTACAACTAGAGTCGGGAAAAAGCCAACCAGTTGTAGAATAAAAACATAAGAAAATAAAAAAGGGAAAGTGATCAGTGAGTTCTTGTTATGACTTTGATATTTATTTTACACTTCTCATTTATTAAAGTGGAAGTTTGAGATAAATATCTTCAGTTAATCTAAGAAATGTTGGGTAAAGGTTCCCTGATGATCTGCATTAGCCCCAGTGCAATGCGAAGTGGCTGAAACCCCTTAACTGATCACCTTGAAATTTTTAGTAAGATTTTGGGAAAAAAGCACATAATTAAAATTAAAACGTTTTATTATTTTTATTTTTTTTTTTTGCTATAAAAATTTGAAATATTTAAAAATCGAAAAGTCGTTGGTTCGACTGCACAAAAAAATCAGCTTTTCAAATTTAAGCCGGGTCAAAATTGGTTAATTCGTGGGTAAGATGTCGAGAATGAAAAAAATTCACAAAAAGTTGTCCTTTTTGAAAAACTCCGAAATTATATATCTGATCTTGAAACTGAAAAATACAAGAATTATAGTTTGTCATGTGGATATCGGTTGAATTAAAATTATAGTGCTTCAGCTCGAAGAGCTCAAAACCAGGTTGTGATGGATTTGCTGGAAGTTACTGGGGTGTCCTTTAGAATCAACCGAAATTAAAATCAAGGAGTTTTAAAACGACATTTCCCAAAAATGTATGCTAATTTGAAAACCAGAAAATATATTTTAAATATCAATAAAACGGTTTCTATTTGAAAGAAAATTTTATGAAATTCAAATTTAAATATGATATCCCGGTCATGAGGCCGCTACGGCAGGCGCCTAGGAGGCTCATTCAGGAACACCAATTTTCAGCAACTTTTCGCAGTATTTACGGCCGTATTTTTTCGCCGATATCTCTTCGAAAGTTTGTTTCCAGGTGTTCAATTGTTTGTTGTTTATTGACGTAGACAAGTGACTCAACATGACCCAAAGAAAACAATCGAATGGGGTTAAATCGCACGATCTTAATGGTCAATTAATGGGTCCTCACGTGAAATAATTTCTTCGTCAAAAGTTTCTTGAAGTAAATCAATTGTAGCGCCGGCTGTGTGGCCTCATCCTGTTGGAACCCCAGATCAATACGATTAATGCCACGTAATTGTGATACGAACAAACTTCGAATTAGGCTTTCATACCGTTCCCCATTGACAGCAACATTCTGACCATCATCGTTTTTGAAGACATTTCCGTCAATGACTCCGCCACCAGTCCATAAAGCGCACCAAAAAGTAATTTTCTATGGATGTTCGACGAAAGCTTGTGGATTATTTTGACTCCAAAAGCGCCAATTCCGCTTATTCACGTACCCATTCAAACAGAAATGGGCTTCATCAGAAAATAAAATTTTTAATAGATAAAATTGACGAATAGAACAATTATTTTGATTGAAAAATTTCAACAATTTGCCCACATTCTCTAGTGTAAATCGATTCATAATGAAATTTCAAACTAAAGAAAAACCATCGATCAGCTGTTAAATCGGTGCTTAAATAAAGTAGTGATGCCAACTCAAAGTTGTGACACTCTAAGAAACACAAGTTCAAAAAGCAGTACAACAACAACGAAAAAGGCTGCCTAGTGAATATGAATATCGGAATTCATAGTCTTTTTATATCACAAATTAGTTTTGAGAGCATTTCAAATTATTGAATTAATAAATCGTGAAAAACCCATATGAAATTTACAAAGAAAACTTTTACTTCATCATGATCGATGCTGATTAACACCAACTCAATTGCCAAACGTATTCAATGGCAGCATATTTCAGCTGAATGTTGCAGTGCAACAGCGATCATATGAAAGGAAATATATTTCGATAACTGTCGCGAAAATTTCATAACTTTTTTAATTCGAGCACACGCTCTATTAATTCGCTCTTTACTAATACACACACACACACACACACACTTACACACATTTTCTGTGTTTCATTTAATTGGAAAATTGTGTTCTACCAAAAATAAATCTCTAAATGTTTCGTGTTATTCGTGCATTTTATTTATGAAACAATTGAGCAGATAATAAATTATTGTAACGATTTCAGGTGTGTGTGATAATTTTTTTTATAATCCCATAGAAACTGCTGGTTTGAGCTAAACTTGTATTAACAGTTGAAACAAACACAGATACAAATTTTTATAGACCAGGTGTTTGTATGTGTCATAAATAAAACATTAAATTTATGAGCACTAAATAGGAGAAAAGTTTCAATTAAATTTCTATTCTCGTTGAGTGGAGCATTTCGTTTTAAAGACTTTTAAATTATTTACAAAAAGATTACGAGTGTGTTTGTGATTTAATGGAAAGCAACGCAGAACTTTCATTTTATTTATAAAACAATTGACAAAATAACTGTCGTAAACTTTTTTCTCATATCAATATTAAGCGTTACGGTGTCTGGTTAAAACTTAAAACTGTTTGCAGTTAATATAATAGTTTTAAAAATCTACTACAAATTTATGTTTCTAAAAACTGCAGTGAAAAATTCAACTGACAAATATTTTTAATATATTTTTCAATATTTATTTATCTATTTAAATAGTTATTTATGTATTTTGTTTATTTATTTGCTTAAATATTCATTAATTTGTTTAAGTATTTACCCCATTATTCATAAAAATTATGAGAAGCTTATAAGAGAGTAATAGAGCAAATTTCATGCGATATTCTGTTTTATTATGCTGTTATTAGACTCTCATAATTTTTATGAATATTTTATTTAAATATTTATTAATTTCTTTAATGTTTTTATTTAAATATTTATCTTATTTATTTATTTACTTAAATATTTATTAATTTATTTACAAATTTATTTATCTATATAAATATTTATTAGTTTATTTGAATGTTTATTTCAATATTTAAATATATATTTATTTAAGTGTCTTAGTAGGACTAGTACTCAGGAGACCACCCATACATATACAACGCCTTGTGCCCTAATTATGAAAAGACGGGTTGATATAGGAAGGAGGAAAGAAAAGGGATAAAATGATGAATCTTTTGTTAGACCGATTTAAATATTGACTTCAGAGGCCAAATTTCGCTACAGCGCCGATAGAAGAGGGCGACGGATTGCTTTCATGTCGCTGTCGATAAAGTTCAGTGACCAGTGATATGACTTCGTCATTGAAACACACCGACAATAATTAACCGGGTGAAGTAGTTGATACTCAGTGTAAGAAGCAGAAGATGCCGGGTTCAATCCCATGTTTAGACAAGAACAAGGCACCGAGTTCGTTTGATCGGCTTGATTATGTTAATGAGATCGTACCGCTAAAATGACGCAGCAGCGCGGTTCACTCAACAATGACGACAACAGTAAACCCTCTTTCATCGGCGATGTAGCGAAATTTGTGAATTAAATAAATTAAAACTAAATTTCCTACTTCTCATATATCCTGGTCTATTTTATCTACACAATCCCCTACATTCTATAGTTATGACACAACGAATCACATGAGTTTGGTCCAGGTCCTGAGTGTCCGCGTTTGTAATAAAAAGAACAGACTCCTCTTCTCGTGCAAAACCTTGAAATATATTGAAATTCCTTAGGACACCAACAACAACGATTTTAATTTTTTGTTTTGCAATTTGATGTCACAAACACATACGAATCCTTGAATTAGTTGTGCTATTGTTTTCAAGTATAATAAAAAGTGTTAAAAAAAGTTTTTGTTATTCGTATTCGTTAATTAAAAAAGTCGTTCAAAACAATTTTTTTTATAAAAAATATATCCCATGTCTTTGGCAATACTGACTGCTTCATTAGGATCAAAGCTTAGGGCGTTGTATTCTCGGTGTCAACCCATATTTTTCTTCGCTAGAATTTTTGCTAAATTTTTGTTTATTGAAAAAAAAAAAGATTTTAATTAACGAATATGAACAACAACTACTTTTTTCATAGTTTCTGCCACACTGGCAAATAGTAACAATACAAATAATGGATGTACTCGCATGTGGCTGCGACATCTAGAACGCACAAGTTAGAACCAAAACTAAAATGAAGAGATTTTATTGTTTTTGGTTTTTAGTTGTACACCAGAGATAATGAATTGATTGGGAAAACAAACAATAGAAAATATCATGCCAAAGAAAAGTTATTTAACACTTTTTGATTAAAAACTAGTTCGTATTTGTTTGGGGTTATTTTTTATAACTCTTTTTCAGATGCTATAAAGAGGGATCGTAACGAGTGTCCTCGAGATTAATAAAATTTAAAATGCATTTTAAATGTTTTTTGTTATTTTTATAAAAAAATTGATATTTATTAGATGTCAAATGCATTTTATTTTTATATATAAAAAATTGCATCTTGATTGTTATATCCTGAGTTTTCCTGCCAGTTCGGCGATGTCTTAAGTTGTTGTTCGATCGAATGGGTAACATTTAAAACAACACGAAAATCTAAAAATGGTTTCTGTTTTATATGTATTTGATGCGATTGAACGATAGCTCGCGACATCGGCGAAGAGGTAGCAATTCGGTTAAGAAATAATAATTATTTTCTAACTTTCGTTTATTGCCAATAGTTTGTAGTAAAATAAAAGTTTTTTCTTGATTGTTGTTTGTTTTTCTTAAAATAAAAGATATATCTAGATTTTTAATTATTTCTGTCAAAATAAAAGTTACTTTTTGATTTTTATTTATTTCTGTTATAATAACAGTTATTTCTTGATATTATATATTTCTGTTAAAATAAAAGTTGTTTCTTGATTCTTAATTATTTCGGTTATAATAAAAGTTATTTCTTGATTTTTATTTATTTCTGTCAAAATAAAAGTTATTTCTGGATTTTTAATTATTTCTGTCAAAATAAAGTTACTTTTTGATTTTTATTTATTTCTGTTATAATAACAGTTATTTTTTGATTTTTAATTTTTAATTATTTCTGTTAAAATAAAAGTTACTTTTTGATTTTAATTTATTTCTGTTAAAATAAAAGTTGTTTCTTGATCTAAATTTATTTCTGTTAAAATAAAAGTTATTTCTTGATCTAAATTTATTTCTGTTAAAATAAAAGTTATTTCTTGATTTTTAATTATTTCTGTTAAAATAAACGATACTATTTTGTTTTTATTTATTTCTGTTATAATAGCAGTTATTTCTTGATTTTAATTTATTTCTGTTATAATAAAAGTTATTTTTTGATTTTAATTTATATCTGTTAATATAAAAGTTATTTCCTGATTTTTATTTATTTCCGTTAAAATAAAAGTTATTTCCTGATTTTAATTTATTCCTGTTAAAATAAAAGTTATTTCTTGACTTTTATTTATTTTTTGTTAAAATAAAAGTTATTTCTTGATTTTTTTTCTGTTAATATAAAAGTTATTTCGTGATTTTTAATAATTTTTGGTAAAATGGAAATTATTTCTTGATATTTCCTTATATTTTTAGTGGAAATTTCAATTGAAGAATTGTAGCCGATGCAGCAAAAAAAACTTCTACCGTTTTGAAGAAATTCTTTAAATATTTTTTTATCCTTTTACAATATACTTAACTAAACCCAATTAATAATTATCCTGGAAATTATAATCGTAAGAGTTCGACAACACCGCAAGATTCATAAAATTAAATTGAAATCTCTCAAGAGTTCTAGTACTTTCGAAGTCAACAGTCTTCAGCCGCAGTTTGTACAATTAACGAATGCGGTAAATTTATAATTGTTGCCTCTCATCCAACAAATAAATATTTATGCTAATTAATTTTCTCCCTTTCCCTCGTTTAGTTGGTAGTTTCTGCCCGGCCAACAGCACTCATTAACTCCTGCTTTATTCTTATATTTTAATTTGTTTTTTTTTTCTTTGTCACAATAACAAGAATATAAAAACATTTTATTTATTTGCCATCTATTTTCTATTTGCGCTCTCGAACTTTAACGAATTGTTTATCGAATCTGTTTTATTTAATTTGTTTTTAACTTTTCAACTGAATGGCTGAAGTAACAAATAAACAATTGAAGGAAAGAAATTTTTATTTTCAAACTTTTCCAACTGTCGATTGAAATCGTTGCATTCAATATATTTATCTTCTTCCTTCGTTGGGATTAAATGGTTTTCTGTCCCTGTATTTGTTAGTACGTCACAAGTGAAAATTACTATAGAAATATTCAGCTGTTGTTGTTGTTGTTGTTGCTTTTCTTAGTATGTTTTCAAAATAAGGAAACTTTCAATATGCTGCTTTGGGTAATGATAGATTTTTATTTATATTAAATAAACGACCAATAATGGGTGTATGTGTGTTGGTGTACGTGTGTGTGTGTGTGTGTGTATGTGTGTGTGGCTGTGAGTGAGTGTGTTTTATTTTCTGTTTTCAATTATATCTGTTTTACACTCCAGCTCGCATAAGTCTATTGAATATTTGCTGTGAAAAAAGAAACAGCAATTTTGTTGTTGTTGCTTTTATGTTTCCAAAAAATAAAATAAAATAAAAAAAACAAGCATACAAAGTCCATAAGCTTTATTATTATCGGCTTACAAAATAAAATACTGAATATTGATTTAGATGTTTTTGTGCAGAGATACAAATGAAGATATAAAAATCCAAATGAACTGCAGCTCTCTTTAATGCGGCTTTTCTTTTTTAACTTCCCTCTAGGAAAATTGAAAATTTCCAAAAAACGGGAAGTTATTGGTTTTACTCCTTTAAAAAAATAAAGTTCTCCTGCTATTGAAAAACTGGCATTTAGCTGAAACACCTCACCCTGACTGATTTTATTTATTCTGTTAATTAAAAAACACTATTTTTGTAATGAAAATATATTATATTTTTGGAAATTTCATATCGAATTATTCACTTTAATTTCTTCAAATAACAACGTTTCTTTTACTTCAGATTTGTTGACTGGCCTTCGTACACCACACTGCACGCAAACAATTGATTGATGATCCTTCAAATTTAGTAATCCCATCAATCACTTGCGAATAAAGGGCGGCACTTAATTGCAGTACAACTCAATAATAAATAATTTATATTTAAGGCTCCTTATGAAATATTCATAATTGTATCTGGTGTCCTTAAATGTGTTCTCGCGTTCAAGAGTCCTTTAAATAAATAAGGCGAAATAAAGCGTGAAATTGCTTTAATATTTCCTTTTATTACGTTCTTTAATTTATAAATAATTATAACGATATCTTTACATATCTTGGCATTTTGTTTTTGGGCCAGAAATATTCATCTAAACACTAAATGAATGCTGTTTAATAAATAAAATTAATAACGCGTAATACACTGGCTGGCAGGGCTCAGTTGCAGCCTTGTGAAATTAAATACTCTGTACGATTTAATATTAAATAAGGAAAAGAAATTAATTGTCATATAAAAAAAATTCCCATATATTCCTGCATATCGTTACTAACCAATAGAAAGGTCCAAATAAAATAATTGGAACTTTTCAAAAGAAATTGAAGCAAAAAATTGCTTATAAAGACATTATTTTTGTTATCGACACTGCAAAATCTTGTGACAATGAAATTAAGTGGAATCTCTGAAAATCTAAATTTCGAATAAATTCTACTTAGAGCCTTTCCATTTATCACCATCCATATGCTATTTTTTATATAAATTTCATTTACAATTGCCTGCAGCTCTTTAAAATGGCGAATGTTTAATTTCGGAAAAGCTCTCTAAAAGTGGAAAATTAAGCAGAAAACAATTTTTAACAGTTTTTCCTTTGATATTTACAAAAATAATATTTAAAAAAATGTTTAAATAAATCAACAACAACAACAACATATTCACCTAAATAAAAAAAAATATATAACAAAAAATATAGAAGAATTAAAAGTCGTTTTATTTTTTACAATTCATTTTCATTCTTTTGAACTTTTTCATCTCAAATGTCAATGTTGACAGATGACTGCAGCATCTGCTGCGCTGTTTTCAATAACAAAAATTTCAGTGCCATCACAGTTGTCGTGGGGCGAGGGGGAAAGTGACAACAATTAAATAATCCACGGGAAATGAAGTGGCAAATGCCGTTTTCGCATTGACTGCAATGGGCCTCGTAAAAAACAATTTTTAATAAAAATGTTTTTACAAATTATTTGGGAGTCACATGAGAGCGCATTTTTAAAATATTTAATTTGTGTCGATTTCTTTTCTGGAAAATAATGCAACATTTTTCACACTTTTCAAGAGAAAATGGTAACATTTTGCCATTTAAAAATATAAAAAAATTATTAGAATTTCCAAACCGCCACTTTTTAGAAAATAAGTAAAAAAAATTTTACATGTTTTCTAGAAAAGAGAACGCCATTAACAAAAATTTTTTGAAAAAAGAACACTAAAAACAGTTTCAAATATGCAGCTAAAATTTTTAAAAATTATTATTTCAATATATAAAATCGGGTTTCTTTAACTGCATGAGATTTTAAAATGATAATGCAAAAGGGAAATATATTTCAATATGATTAATAATATTTATTTATAATGAATAATGTTTTCTACAAAGAGGCAGAACTTTAAGTTGACAACACTTTTTAACTGGCAGCCATGTTGTCAGCTGTCAAGCGATTTATTATACCCTTCACAAGAAAGTCCCAGTCCATGTGTAATACTTCGATATTAACATGGGACCCTATAAAGTGTATATATGCCGGATCCTTTTGAATAGCGCTGACGATTGAGCGATGTCCGTCTGTCCGCCCATCCGAACCTGAAATCGGTTTTCTCAAGACCCCAGAAGAGCCAAAAACTTCGTTCTTGGACTGATGGATTAGAAATAAACTTAAATAGAGTGAAATTCAAAAAAAATTCGAAATACGGCTCCAGAGCTGGGAAGCTTACACTTATTTCTCGACTCAAAATTAATACCTAAAAATAATTATTATTTGGTTAATTTACAAAATGAACCTATTTCATGCTTTGGGAACTAAGAATATTTAAAACAAATCCAGGGATGGGAAACTAATATATTTTGCACATTCAGTATTGTGTAGTATCTGTAATAACTAAAATGTTTAAAATTTTTAAGTTTTTGTTAAATTAAAACGCGTCATCCATCATGAAGATTTGCATTGAGAAAAAAATATTTAAATTAATTAAAATTTCGTTTCCAGGGGTGGGAAATTGGTTTATTTTTTCAGTCATAAAAGTAACCAAAAAGGGATCTGACGTTGTTGTTTTTTTTTGCTAAATAAAACTATTTTGTAATAAAGGAAGAAGAAAATTGGTACTTAAAATTATATGTAACGCCAGAGGTACGTTGGTGAAGGGTATATAAGATTCGGTGAAGGGTATAGAAGTTTCGGCACAGCCGAATATAGCACTTTTACTTGTGTTTATTTTAGTTTAGAACATGAAAATAATAAACAGCGCTTCCGAATTGCGGAAATTTATTTTGAAAATCATGGTTCAGTTCGAAATACGTTCATTTTTTTAAAAATGAAAGTATCAATAAACAAAAGTGGCGTATTTGTGGTGACACTCAAGTGCATGTTGGGACACCATAGAATCTAAAAAAAAACTCTCCCTGTGTCCTGTATGAGCTGGTGGAATTACTGGTCCCCACTTCTTTGTAAACGTCATAGTCAATGGTGACCGTTACAGTGCCACGATTACCGGCCTTTTCGTTCAACAATCGAACAGTCATGATGAGGTGGAACTGTAATTTCCAAAAAGGCCAAGCAACATGTCATACACTTCGTGCCACATGTGATGTATTGCAGCAAACGTTTAATAAGCGCATAATTTCCAATTGCGGAGCCATGTTGTGGCCTCTTCCGCTAGACCATTTTCTCTTAGCATATGTGACAGCGGTAGTCTACGCCGGTAAGGCCGAAACGATTAGCCACTTGAAGAACAACATCATTGCCGACATCTCTTTTGAGGAAAATCATTGAAAATTAGAGCCCCAGATTAGACTACGCTCGACGCAGCCATGGCAGTCATATGCCAGAAGTCAGAATTAAATTGTAATTTCAGAATATATTCTTTCGAATAAAGTAAATTTCAAGTCAGTTGCAAAAATGTGCCTTCATTTCATTCCATTTCCAAGTTTTATATGTCCGCTGCAGCCAAGAGCTCCATGGTATCAAGTACCGTTTTCCTGCCATTTATTCCAGAAAGCCGGTTTTCCCTCTATTTGTAAAACAAAGAACAGCCAGGCCTCGCTAACTTTACGCCCGGATCCTATACCTCCCCCGCCATATGAACTTTTTAAAGCGACAACATGTTGGTTTCTCCAAATGGTTCGTGTTGAAGATTTCAATAAACCGCAGCAACAAAAAAAAAACTCTTTTAAAACATATTAAAACCACCACAAGAATATGTTAGACTATGTGTGTGTGTGTTAGTGTGTGTGTAGGAGTGTGTGAAAGCAACGTCGTCATGTACACCCTCCCCTACACGAAAGGAACGAATATTTTGCTGGTTTTGTTGGCTGTTCAACCCATCATCGACATTCTGATGGCGTTTTGAGTAGACAACAAAGGATTTGTTTTTCTTCTGCTATTTTTTTTTCCTTTCTTTTCTATGTTTTTTTTTAGCTTCTCTCCATGTGTCGACGTTTGGCTTCCCTGAACAAATTGAAAATGTTCTTGGTGACACTGCAGTACGAACACCAGCAATTGTAGGGAAAAAATCAAACATAAAATAGCTTCCGTTTGTAAAAGGAAAGAAAACAAAATAAAAGAACAGGAAATACATACTCACACACACACACACACACACACACACACACACACACACACACACACACACATACACACAACATTGAATGAATGTTGGAAGAAACAATATGCAAGAAACCCATAACCAACAAAGAAGTTGTGCTCGAAAGCACAGGAAAAACAAAGAAACTGAAGCTAAATTTTAAAGTGCACATTCATGCCGAGATAAAATCAGAGCAGGGAAAAAAAGTCATGTGAGAAGACATGGCAGAGTCAAAATATGAATTACAAGTAATTTAGTTGCTCCTGCTGGAGCAGACATATGGAACGAAGTGGGAAATATATATTTTCTTATATAGACACGGGCCAACTAACAAGTTTTGTTTGAAAGTGTTGGGGAAATACAATAAAAAACTTAAACTTAAACTTAAACTTCTTTTTAGCGAAATAAATTCTTTAATAAAGTTTCCGCATGTTTGTTTCTATTCCCAACAGGAAATACAAATTTCAAACTCTATTTGAGAAATGATTTTTTTTAGCAACTGGAATCCGTAAAGTTAACAAATTTACGAAATCGAATGCTCGCATCTAAATGATAACAAGTCACTGCACACTGGGGCCAAGGGCGGTGATTTCGTGAAGTTATTAAAAGAAGTTTTATATAACGTGCAAACTTAAAGTGCTTATTTTCGGCAATTCAAATTGACAATTGAACTCACTTTTCAAACAAAATAAAATTTAAATAAATTTGATTTATCTTCTTCAGTGTCTGTTCCTTGACCACGTTGGGGAAATGTATTGTGAAATTCAGGGTAATTAAAAATATATCTTTTAGTTTTTGTCTTGTATTCACAAGGTGATTCATATAAACATAAACATCTTTTCTATGGGTCGCCCTGTGAAAAATAGTACCACAAGCAGAATTAAAAATAGTTTTCTTGATTTAACAACTTCTGGGAAGTTACCAAACATCGCCACAGTTGTTGCCACAGGAGTTCTGGACTATCGCACAAGATACAAATATTAAAATGATGATCTCATAATAAATCTTTTTATATCCACAATGAATCCTGCATTATAATTAATCTGTGCCTCGTTCTTGTAACTGGTAACTGATGTGAGAAGTTCTCACATCGAAAAACTGAATAATTATGGTTGTCATGATTTTTATTGTAGGGTTATCTATAGAATAATATATATATTATTATATAAAACCAAAAAAATTTCAAATGTATTAAGAAATATATTCTGACTCATCCTGTGTTTCACAGAGTGGCGACAATTTTTTCGATGCGAGAAGTTCTGACTTCTGTTACAGAAACGAGGCACTGGATGCGAAATTGAGCAAAAATTTTTTTTTTCTGTATTTCTCAACTGCATTTTAGTATAAAAAATAAATGAATATCAATATTTTTTTTAATGTTTTATGGTCTTGGTACTGAATGGGTTAATAGTCTTGTGATTTATTGGCACAAGAAAATCTACGGTCTTGTTGGAATACCCCCACACATTTAAACGGATAATTATTTTATGCACACGAGCAAAACCCAACTTAAATGTTTCCATAGAGTAGCAGAGCTGCTGCTATAATTTCTTACACTTCGTTTGGTTGGAAGAAAGTTTTCACAAACACTGTATTTTTAATAGAAGTTCAGAAGAATTTTGTTAGTTAATATCAACAACGTACGGTTTCATTTTATGAATTTCTGTTAACGCTTGAGATGCCGTTGTTACGCTGTGCAGGAAGGCATCGCGCACGTTTACTTTGTCAAAATTATTTTAACGCTGCAAACAAAAAAACCACGTAAGAAAATTAAAAACTCAACACACACTCGTACATACAACGAAACGCTGAATTATCCTGCCTCAGCGTTGCACTAACGCATTTATGATGGCTTTCAATAAAAATTAAAACAAAAACAACAACCGTATAGTTTGTGTTGTCAAATTTATCGTTAGTGTTTGGATTTTATATCCTTAAAATTCAAATCTATGCCAAGCGGTTGGTTTTGATATGTCGAAAAAAAAGAAAAAAGATTTGCAAAATAGATTTTCTTAAACTAGAGAGAAAAGTACAAGAGTGGAAATAAAGTATGTTTGGCTTATAAGGATTCTCTCTTAACAGTGAAGAAGATATTCAATTAAAAAATTTAAAATTCAAGTTCTTAATATTTCAAAAATAGTTGGTAAAAACATGTAACGTAGTCGGAAATTACAAACAAATCTGAGATTTTAACTAAGTTAGAACAATTAAGCCTATATAAATATTAATATAGCAGAACAGCTGTTTTCGAAAGCCGCTACACTTTCATCATCAATACTCGTGTGTATTCTAATTTATTTCAGGCGGTATAGTTGAGTGTGAAAACAGTTTCTATTCGTAAAAATTTTATTATAAATAAGTAAAAGTGCTAAATTCGGCTGTAACGAATCTTGTATACCCTTCATCAACGTACGTCTGGCGTTACATATATTTTTAGGCAGCAATTTTGTTCTTTCTAAGTTATAAAAAAGCTTTAATTAACAAACAAACAAAAACAACATCAGTTGCTTTTTTGTTTACTTTTATGCATGAAGAAACAAATAAATTTCCCACCCCTGGAAAAGTTTTTTTTACCAGTGCAAATCTCCATGAAGTATAAAGCGGTTTAATTTAAGAAAAACTTAAGGTTTTTAAACATTTTATTTATTAAATGTACTAAAAAATACTGAAAGTGCAAGAAAAAGCTTAATATCCCATCTCTGGAAAAACATATTTAATTTTATTTTTTTGATTTTTATTGGACAATTGAGGCTTCCCAAAGCATGAAATAGATTCAATTTGCAAACCAACAAAAAATAATTGGTTTTTGATATTAATTTTGCATCGAGAAATAGTTTAAGCTTCCCAGCGCTGGAACCATATTTCGGATTTTTCACAATTTCAATCTATTTAAGTTCATTTCCAATTCATCAACCCAAGAATGAAGTCTTTAGCTTTTTGGGGGCTGGGGAAAACCGATTTCATATACACACAAACGGACAGACGGACGGACATCGCTCAATCGTCATCGCTCTTCACAAGAATCCAGAATATATATATATATATATATATATATATATATATATATATATTCCGTGGTCCCATATTATTATCGAGGAAATTGCACATGTAGTGACAAACCGATATATACCTTTTCACTTTTTTGTCGAGTGTATAAAAAGGGTACGAGAATTGTATGAAACCAAGGGCTTAAAAAATTTTTTTGTTTTATTATTTGGAAGCGGTGAAAATATTGGAAAATTATTGGACTAAAGGTACTGATCTAAAAGGGGATTATTTCGAAAAAATAAAAGAAATTTTTATTCAAATAGTCACGGATATCATTAAACACTTTTCATTCTCGAAAATAACCAGGAAACAGTGTTAATTGGGAATTCACTTAAGTTTTATTACAAAAAAGTTTAAAAATAACTCGAGTAGATATTCCCATACACGGGGTGTTTACAATATATATTCTTTCAAGGCCACAATATGACTGCAGGGCGTAGCTTAACCCTTTTAGCACCAATTAATTTTATAAGTGTATAATTTGGGGAATTGTCGTTGTATTTTACCAAAAAATTCAAAGTGATCAATTGAGCGGTTTTAACCACTTCCTACGAGCATTTCACTGGGACTAATGCAGATCATCAGGGAACCTTTACCCAACATTTCTAAGAATAATTTAAGATATTTACTTTAAACTTCTACTTTAATAAATTTCCTTTTTTATGTCTGTGAATTCATATTAATTTGCTCCTAAATGTGATCTCCTTTTTTAGTTAATAAAATCTACTGATTTTTTATGTTTTTTTTATTTCAGATGAACTGTTGGTTTAAATAGTTCCAGAGGACCAGTTTTAACACAAAACTCTTAAGAATTCAGGTAATCCTTTTACATTTTTCTTTCATATCAATTCCATTTACAAGAAAAGTTTCATCGTGTGTAATTTTTGTTTTCTTTAGAAAAGAAGAGACAGTTGCCTGTTTGCCTATTTCGAAAGCTGTCGTTCGTTCCAATGAATAACATTTAAAACAAAAACAATTTTTAGAAGTTGTTTTTGATTTAAATGCTATTTATTCGTATGAACGATAGCTTTCGATATCGGCGAACATGCAGTTATTGTTTATGCGCTTGTGAACAGGCAAATTTATGGTATCGTTATGCTGACGTATTTTTCTGGCCTTATTCATAAAGATATCTTATGTTTATAAGCTGCTTATAAGACAAATTTAATCCAAATTGACTACCTTGAAAAGGGAGAAAGCAAACAGTGGCCAATATTTGCCAACTTATCGGGTGGATTCTGAGACTAAACGAATAAAATACGGCCGTTTTCGTCTAAAAAAAAGTTCTTTGCCACCAGGACCATGCGCAGGCGCACACATGTGCGTTCCCATGCCTGAAATTCATAGATCGTGCAAAGAATTTGGTTCCTCATCTTTCCGATTCTTCAAATTTAGCCCGTAGCAAATAGTTCTTTCCATAAATTTGAAGATATTGCATATCGGAAGAGCGATTTATCACCAACGATGACCGCATCTCACAAATGTCTCATTTGATGAGCTGGACTTGTCAAATATTTCGGACGAAATAAAAAAAGATTAAGGAACGTTGGTCTGAGTATAAAGATTTCGAAGAAAACAATGTTGATATATAAAATTGAGGACGCTGAAGTGGTCACCTACGATGCCTTCAATTCCGAATTAGACTTCTCACTCAGTCAGGAATATATGCTTTCGAATTTTTGTGGCCTGCAACAGAATGCGTTCGAGTGCTATTAAAAATGTGTGCCTTTAAGTCGTTTGTTCTTGCGAGCTACACGCTCTTCATAAAAAAGTCATTCTTTTGTGCTCCAGTTGCTAGTGAATAAGAGGGTTACAGGGTAATACAGGGTGATTTGGCCGAATGGTTCGCATGTGAAATAAACTTCTGGCAGAGATCCCTCCCGCTACGTTTAATTTAGAAAAGATTCAAATCGACCGCCCATAAAATTCGCTTCCCCTATCCTCCTTCTCACAACTAATAAGTCATGATTATGGGATCGAATTTTTCTTAAAATCGAAAATCTATTGCAAGCTACACGCTCTTAATGCAGGACACATCCTTTTGAGGTGGAATTAACAGTGAACCCCACGACGCACTACAGAGAGAATTCCTTTTTTGGATGAACTTTTTGTATGTGAGAAATACTTCTCTCAGTGGAAATTTAAATCGAACGGCCACGAAATTGACTCCCTCCATTCCTCTTGACATAACCAATTTTTCTACTTCTGGCACAGTGCATCACATAAGTAGGATTCTTCCCTTGATTGCTGGTTCAAGGCAAAACAACTCTGTTAATTGTTAACAGTCTGACTCAATGACGAAGGCTGATCACAGACCACTAAATATTAACGACAGAGTTTAACACTGTAGTGTCTTAAAGAGCAGCATACAGCAGCCTCCTTCGTCGGTAACCGGTCGGGAACAATTCACCGGCGAAATAAAAATAACTGCAACAAGATTTCTATTTACAAATCCATCTTCCTCTGTCCTCGTAATGCCCTACTTTGTAATCCTGTAATCCTGGCACAGTGTAGCGCACCCTTGAATGCTGATGCAAGAAAAAAGGATTCAGTACATCAATTTTATATGAAATTTATTTACTGGGACTTATTAAATCGCCCTCTAGATAATTGTGCGTGAAGCATTTATTTAATAAAAGAAACATCATCTTCAGCTATTTTGAAATAAATCCTCATTATTTTTGTTGTCTTTTTCAAGTCCATAAATATTTTTGCTTTTTGTTTATTTATTTATTTTTTTTTATATTGTCACCAACAACACTGCAGTAGACGCATCTGAATCGAATACAACACAGAGACACTTAATTTATACGTGCCAAATAAATTTTACTCGCAAATCGCTTTTACGTGAGGAAAGTAAAAAAAAATCAAATCAAATATCGATCACGTTCAATGAGGCCTTATCGAGCACATCAATAAATTGAGTTGAAAATATAACAGACAAACATTCAACATGTCATTTGCAGATGATATTTTTTTTTTCCTTCATATATTTGTTTCCCACACCAATACATACACACACACAAACACACACACACCGACGAGTAAGCGAGTGTTAAGTGCACTTGGATTCCTTTTTTCTAAGGAAGTAATTTTAAGGATTTTCTTTTCATCTGTTGTTATTATTATTATTCTTTATTGTTGTGCTTTTCATCACCATTTCCGAGTTCAACTTTCTTTCTTTTTATATAATAATTTTCAAGTTACTTTTGTGCTCCACAAGTGATTGAGTTCCTAATCAATTCGATGGGAAGTTTATCTGAAACTGTTAATAATTTTCCATTTCTTCTTTCTCTCTTTTGCATTCACTTCATTTTCTTGGCACCAATTTATTTCTAAATTTTTTATTACTTCGCAATTGGAAATTGCCTTTGTGTTTGCTGATTTGCTTATGTATTTCGATAGTAAGTGATTATGAATGAGTGTTAATTTTTTTCTCGTTTGTTTTATTTTGAAGATTTTCGTGTTCGCATTTCATTTTATTTCATTTTCCAATTCAGTGCACTTCATTACACTTTTTGCATTTTCCGTGTTGTCAGTGTGTTGTTGTAAGGATTTTTGATGTGTCTGCGTGTCTGTTTTGTTTCACATATAGAAATTTATCACACGCGTATTCCATTTAGCACCAGATTATATTTCATCAAAGGAAATATTTCATTAAAAGAAAATATTTTTAAAACAAGAAAAAAAATTCTTCTTTCATTTACTTTTACCCACACTAATTTCCGACATACATTTAAGCACTAACTGGCACACATACACTCACATCACGTCGCCCATGGAAGTGAATGTCTGCATATGCTTTTTCCCACATGCAGGTTTTTCGTGTTACTTAATCTGCAGAGTGTGTATGCGAATTGATATTTTCTTTTTATTTTTGTATTTCACAACAAAAGTTTTTAGTTGTTTTTTATTTATTTATTTATTTTTTTTTTTGTATTATTTTCTGGTCATTTTGTTTAATCTCTGCTTTATATGAATTGATGTTTCAACCGCTGGTAACGTGTTTTCCATTTGACAATTGTGCGAAAACTGAATTCAGTTTCTGGCAAATGGTCCATGGGAAGTTGTATTTTATAGCACACGGTTGCTCATGTTGCATCTTTTTTCACTTTGTTTACAAGTGATGTTTTGTTGTTGTTTGTTTTTGTAGTCATTGTCCTTATTTTTTTCTTATTATTATTTTGTTGCTGTTGTCTCGTTTATATATGGGAATTTTACTTTTACATGAATAAAAACCATCTCAACCGGTGTTTTCCTGTTGTGCAAAACTTTCTCTCATTTATAAATGCAACGCGTGGTTTTGTTGTTACTTTTATAATAATCCCCGAGAGGATGAAAGAGAGATAGAGACAGATTGCAAATATATGAGAACACATATTGTAAGTTATACTCCACCATAACTGATGCTGTGATAAGTTTTTATAGCAAATGGAGGAGATTATTTGCGGCAACATGTTTAGGCAACATGTTGCTCGTATTTCGATGCTGTAGCTTTTAAACATTAATAACAATATATATAAATTACCAATAACTTCACTGTTTAATAATTAAATTAGCTAGTGTTGATGTTCAGTGAATGTGTTTTTGCGAAAGTAAATATATGACCTAAAGTCTCTACTGGAAATTCTCTATATCTTTTTAACTAAGAATTTTGCATGTGAAAATTAAATTTGTGCTAAGAGAGGATTACGAGTATAAGAATGTAATAGAAACAACCTTCAACTTAAACCTTTACAACTGAAATATAAACATCCGCCAAAAGAATATATCCAACGAAACAATTTGATACAATTTTTGTTTTAACAAATCCACTGAAAATATCAAAAATATTTTAAAAGACTTCCGTTGAAATGGATTCATTGGAGTTAGTTCTTGAAATTAATGACAACAATAGATTGTGTGCTTTTAAAATCAGTCTCTTTTATAAGCAAATATATTCAATTATTGCTTAATATATATATATATATATATATATATATATATATATATATATTACCCTCGGCTAAATAAAAGCTGGTAACCTTTAAACTTTGTGCCCCGTACCGTTGCCCTGCTGGCCGTCCTGACAGGTAATCATATTAAAATTTCAAAATATATCTTTGATACATTTTTTACTTCCTGTCGTAATAAATTTCCAAAATCTAGAAAATTATTTATCTAAATAAAACGATAGACAATAAAGCAAAAAACATAACATGCGATGCCTAATAAAAATTTATGTAAGACAAACGTTTCTCTTCACTTAAGTGCGTGTCTCCTGTTAAGTGCACCGACAATTGTGTCCATGACACGTATGAGTGATATTTAATACCAAGTCAATATTAATTATACGCCATGACCTCTTCTACCGCACACTTGGCCGCACAATAAATTCTTTTCACACAATTTATTTAACATTCAAAAGCATTTTTTATGCAAATGAAGTTGTAATCCGATATATAAAGATACACACACACAAATAAAATTATGTAAATATACAATCGATAATCTGAAGACAAAACTGTTGTTGAAACAACAAAGATCAGTTAAGCATTAAACACAATAAAGACAGCAGACTACAGACTATATCTCTACTCCATATTGGCAACAATAAAACTGAATTTTTCGAAATAACAGTGTGTTTCCAAGAGAAATCACTTCCTAACCTTAAATTTACCCGCCCTTTTGCAACAATGCAAAAGTACAACAAACTTATCACGCATCCTGCTCGCATTCCGCCAAAATAACCCAGTCGTATTGCAATTATCGATTTATTCCCTCAAACTACCACAGACGTACATTTTGTTTAATCACAGAACTGCCGAATATTTTCCACTTGTGCTGGCAACAACTAATTTGAAAATTCATTTCTACGCGACTTGATTAATTAGTTCAATGGTCAGTGTTGTTTATAATATTGAGTTTATGGTTTGTTTAACAAAAAGGATGAGTGGCAATAATTGAAGAGTCAAAGCGTTTCCTTAGGCAAACAAATTAAGTGACAAGTGTGACGGGCTTTCGAAATCATCAATTATATTGTTTGACATCAGCCGGTTCAATGGAAATTTGAACGAACACATGCAGCGTGTGAGTGATATTCATGTATGTGTGTATGTGTGTATTTGTTTGTTTTCGCATAATCAATATTTACAACAATAGAATCGTGTGAGTATGAGTGATTTTAATTAGAATGCCGCGTTAATCATACGCCCAGTGCCTCAACTAACAAAATATAACGCACTGTAAATTATAAAACAGCCAGAATAGTTTTCTTTAATATTAAAATAAAATACAAAAAGTAATTTTCATGTGCTCCCAAGGGTTTCCCGTTTTATTAGAGTTTTCAATACGAAGACGAAAAGACCTTCACGATCCTTCCGAGTTAAACATGCCACGAACAAGACACCAAAACATAAGGGAAAGTCAACATCATTCAACGTACACAGCCAAACAGAACAGCTGTTTTCGAAAACCGCTACACTTTCATCATCACAACTCTTGTGTAATTCTTATTTATGATCACTTATCAGACGGCGTAGTTGAATATGGTGTTAATTTTTTAAACATTTTCTTATGAAAAAGCGAGTTAAATGCACTACAGCCGGATCCATTTCATCCCACTGTATGTTTTAATATTATTATTGACTCCCAACTTAACCATTTTCCATCAGTAATGAAATGAAATCGTAAACTCTTTTTTACAGCTTTTTGAATAAATAAAATTCAAAAGAATTCCAATATCAAATAAAGTTCTTACCAAAAATACCTCCAGAGTTTGTGAAATATTTACAAACATTCACTTAATTAACACGCACATTATCTGAGATAATTTTTCTTTTTTTTCTTTTCTTTCCAAAAACAAGCCTTAAAATAACGTTCACATTTCCACAAGATAAATGTTACGAAAACATTTTTAGCAATAATTTAAATGTTAGACATAAAATTTTAAGCCAAGTTTAATTAATTCTCTGTCTGCTCAACATCAACAGCAAATCGTAAATATATTCAAACATTTCACAGATACGTTTTGCTTTGTCGAGTGAGTGAGAAAAAAAGGCAGCGGAAGATACCACCTCCTGAATAATTGTTTTTTGTTTTTTTAATATTTTATTTTTATTTTTCTTTTTATCAAGTCAAGCTGCACAAGTTGTTTTTAGCCTTAAAGGAAAATGTAGAAGAAAATTCCAAGAAATCCTTGGAGAAAGAATAATGGAGGAAATGTATGGGCATGTATTTTTTCCTTTTATTTCTTGGCAAGTACATTAAGTTTGTTAGTTCATTTTTGACACAATTATAACAAAAAGTGCTCAAGCCACAGACATTTTTTGCAAATTAAAAGCGTTTTTAATGTGATACTTTTTTGAATAACAATTATTTATTTAGTTAAATGGCAAATCGGGCATTTAAGAAATTTTTATAATATTTGTGACTAATAAATCAGTGATTATTTAATAATTTTTGGAGATAATTTTATAAAAATTCAAAATGTTTCAAAACACTTTTAGTTTTTCAGTCACTTTTAAAAACTATCGTCGATTGTTGTCAAGTTTGGTAGCACTTTGAACTGTTGAGGCGCTCACGTGTTATATAAGATATTTTTAACCCTGGATGGTTACTCTTCATTTTTCTATATTGAGGTAACTGTTCGTTGAATCGACCAACAGTTTTTAAAAAAACATTCTAGTGGAACAGGTTTTAGAGCTACAAATGAACAAACATATTTTGCTTCAAGTATTCTATTAAGAAAATAATTTTAAAAATAATCATAAAATAAATGTCGAGATGAATGTGCGTAAATTAAAAAAAAAAAAAAAAGATTATATGATAAAGACTGGATAAGCTTCGTCATTTCGATTATTAGTAACCATCCAGGGTTAATAATGTTGCATTTAAAACTGCAGAAATTTCGGTGTGATTAACAATTTCTTCATCCGACTTTATTTCTATTTCTTATTGTTGATAATTAAGTGTTTTTATTTGGCAAATAGTTTTTCTTTTTACAAAATTTTATAAATATATTAATGACGTTTTGTTAAAAATAACAATCATCGAATTCATGTGCCGGTCTTGCAAATTTTAAATCATGAAAAAACTTGCAGAGTGGAGGGCATTTAAATCTGGTTTAGTTTTGCAGTGAAACACGATATTTTGTGTTCAAAAGGATTTCAAAATAAACTATGTCTGATTATCCTGTATTTTATTGGAAACCCAATACGAAATTTGCTTACCCGTCCTACTGATTTTATAAAGTTAAACGGTTCCGAATAACAACAGATTTCAATTAATTTTATATCGTTGAAGTGGTGTTTTCACCGGCAGTTGTTTATTTGTTAACAGCAGGACCTGCACTCAAGGAATGATCCCTTCATAGTGAATGTATCAGCCGGATATAAGAAAATGAATTTTGAGAAGATTCAGGTGATATTTTTTCCCAAATTTTCTTCTAATTTGCTGAAGAAGTTAAGCGATGCTTAGCGAAATATGGAATATCAATCGCTCATACAACTGTATTATTTTTCATTAATATATATATATATATATATATATATATATATATACATTTCAGCGAATATACGAGGTCTGTTCAAATCCGTATGTATCTATTTATTGCTTTATTTAGTTCAATTGAAAGTTAATGTACGAAAAAGTGATCCTGATTCAGAAGGCAAACTCATGAGTACTGACAATGATAGTATAGCGGCTTTCGAAAACAGTCGTTCTGCTTACCTATGATTAATTAAAAAGATAATGACTTCTAGAGGTGTCTTTCTGGATTTAAACACGTTACGAAAATTAGCTTATCAATTTGATTTAATTAAAGAGAAGTCTCAATTTATATAATATATATATATATATATATATATATATATATATATATTATTTATGTCCTTTCTTATTAAGTCCTCGAGCTCTCTGTTGGTGTTTTATCTCCGCTTTCATTGCAAAATGCCGCCCTTTCCTGTGTCTCTTCAGGTTCAGAAATAGAATAAGTTAATTAGGGCATAAATATAATGAATGATCGTGGAATGATCGTGGTGTTGATTTTGAATAAAAATCTTTTTAGAATATTTTTTTTTAGTTGCTAAAATTTTTGACGAAAAATCATGGCATGACCCAGTCCAAATGCCGACTTGTTCAGCAATCTTTTTCATAGTGATTCAACGATTCAACATGAAAGTGATCCTCCCAGAGTACAAGACGAGTGTCTGCCATCAGCAACACTTCAAGTACCTTGCAACATTTAATTCCACTGTTTGTGTTTCTGTAACCCACTCATTTGGACTTGATTTTGACAAACTTTGAATGGAAAGATTTAGTTTAAGCCTTGTGAGCTTGTCAATAATTTAATAAATTTATGTCATTATCCTGACAGAGTTGCTTAGTTGAATATTAATTATCTACGGATATTAAAAATAGTTAATAATTCTATTTTAAATAAAAATTTATATTGAACTCAATTTAAGTACACACAATAGAACGATATACGCTGAAATAACGAAGCTTAATTTCAAATATGTTGAGAACTTATGTGATCGATCGCTGCTCAAAGCGTTAATTTATTTTTAGGTCACAGCAGTGGTTGTAAAATATTTAAGCAGTTGGAACAAGTTACTGAAAATGATCTTAAATTCTTACTGAGACATTTGAAGCAGCAGTTTTGCTGTCCAAAAACCAAACAAATTTTGAAAACTTTAAAAAGAGGATCTCAAAAATATCAATAGATAGCACGAGTTATAATATACTCACCGATCAAAGAGACCACTTTTATTTCACGCACTTTCAAATCGCGTGGAACATAAAAACTCCCCAATAAAATTGCAGGCTGACTTTTCTCTCATCCCAACTTTTTTATTAACAAATATTTTGTTTTCAAAATGATTTCAGAACTTTTTTACTACTCAAACTTTCTTCATATAACTTTCTTGGATACTTCTTTCACTGGGAGTGGATGCGAAAAATTCCTCACGATTGTCATTAAATTGGCTTCAAGACAAATTAACTTGGAACTTTCTGCTCATTTCATATGTAATTGTGTGTGTAATTAAAATTTTGAAACAAAATCTTTGCATACGACAAAGTAAAATCAAGTTCTTTACACACACATCCATCCACAGCCAGCCATCCACCTACACAAACAAACAATTATTTAAACACTCATTTGCCGTGTGTAATTAGAAGACAATAACAATTACGACTAAAGCTGAGAGCGCATTTGGCTACGTGACAGCGTCTTTCACGCACAAACAGCATCTACTCTCATATACACACACATACACAAAACAATTCACACATTAAAAGAATTAAACACATACTTCAAGACACGTTGGCTGCATGAACGTTAAATATTATTCCACGTTTTGTATCAACGTTATTACTTACGCTTCTGTTAATTTTGTTTCCACTTTTTATATATTTTTTTTTCTTATGTTCTGGGGTAGTGTTTTTAAATTTATTCCATTTTAGGCAAATATGCGCTAAAGACGTGCAAATGACAGTGCTGGAGAGTGTGTTAATGAACGTTGGCATTAGAATAGATTAAATAAATGAACAAGTACTTGATGTATGAAAAAAGAACATTTAAAAAAGTGCGTAATTTGATTTAAAAAGTTTAAAAAAAAAAAGATGAAAGTCTTAATTCTTAAAAATGTTGATGGTGGGTTTTCTCTGCCTCTCCCCTTTCACTTCTCATCAATTATTATTATTATTTTTTCTTTTCTTAATATCGAGACCAACTACATTCTTTCTATTTCAATACGAGGACGAAAAGGCCTTTACGATCCTTCCGAATTAAACATGACACGAACACGACACCAAAACATAAGGGAAAGTCAACATCATTCAACTTACACAGCAGAGCAGAACAGCTGTTTATGAAAACCGCCACACTTTGATTATCATAACTCATGTGTAATTCTTATTTATGATCACTTATCAAGCGGCGTAGTTGAATATGATAACAGTTTATTTTTAAACATTTTTTTTTAATGAAAAGAGCGAGTTAAGTGCACTAGAGCCGGATCCATTTCATCCCACTATATGTTTGAATATTATTATTGACTGCCAACTTGAGCATTTTCCATCAGTAAAGAAATGAAATCATAACCGAACTGACGACGAAATAAAACTCACTTTTTAAAAAATTTATTTCAATTTTCATCTTTTCATTTCCACAAAATTTTGACATAAATCTTTTATTAATGGTTTGTAACTCAATTATATTTTTATGAATATTTTTTTTTTTTAATTTAATGCTTGTAAGAATAACAATTAATTTGTGAACAATTAGTTTGTGTGAATGAAATAAAATGATAATTAATTAACTGAATATTATTAATAATCGCTTCCTGATAAGTGGAAAATATAAACTTATTTAAACGTTGCAAATAGATAATAAGTAGTTCTTCAAAAAGGACTTTAAATTTTTTTCAAGGAATCCTCTGGGTTTTAGGAAAAGTTTCCTCTAAGCAGTTGCGGTATTAAATGAATAAAAACAATCCACTATTGAGTTTAATAACATGAAGTTGTGTAACTTATTTTCCCAAAACAGTTTAATTGACTATTTCAGCTCCAGCCTTAATCGAGTTTCAAGCAGCAAAGGAGGAAATATTTCAGGTACTCTGCTTCAACCCTTTTTTCTCTTTCCCATCAACTGAATAGCTCTTCATTATATAAGACAGCCTGTCCTAAATGTGACCTGTCACACTTCAGCAACTTTCCTTTTAATATATATAATAAATTTCAAGCGGAGTACAACAGTTTTGTGTGTGTGCTCGGCTGGAACAAATTGTCCTGATAGAACTGCATGTTATGGAAATATAAATTATATTTAAACAGTTTAAATTGGCTATTTGCTCACAGTTTATCATTCTGCATATTAATATTTTCCGTCCATTGTACAGTTTTTCCATAATTTAAACGTTCAGATTTTCTATTTTATTTTACTTGTTTCGCTGCTGAATTTATGTCTATTTTCAGCAGGAAGATTTCAAAAATAACGTTGAAGCAAATAGAAGAGTGTTTGTAATATGAAGTATTTTTTTTTTCTTTTGAATTTGCACTTATTCCATTATCGATTTATTTTCTCTAACCATTTCAAATTCACTACTTAAGTGCTGCACGGATGCATACACTCACACACACACACACACACGTACGTATATGAATAGTTTCAACAATGACTACTAGACTTGTTTCATGAAGGTGCAAGTCTGGAATCTCTTGCAAACTGGTAACAACAACACGTTCGTTTTTATGTGAATTTGCAAGTTTGTAGAGATAAATTTTTCCAAGTAGGTTTCATGGGTGTTGTAGTGGAGGTGCTAGGAAGGGCAGGGGAAGCGAACTATGCAATAATTTCGAGCACAAGACAGAGTTTCACAAATTGTAATAAAATTAATTTTACAAATTTCAAAGTGGTTGTCCATTTCTCTGGGAGCCTAATTTAAGGCTTCTAGATCCACTTGAATACTTTAAAGGATTTTTATAATTCTATGAATTCATTACTAATTTTTTTTCTTAAATTATTGAAATTAAGTTTCTGCGATATTGACTCTTATAACTTATTTTCAAGTGTGCAGGACCCGTCTCTTGTTAAAAGTGTGTCGCTTTTTTGGCTTCCTGGGAGCTTCAAATGATGAGACCAGACAGACCTTGTATTTTAAAGAAGTTCTTTGGTTTTATTAAAATCGGGAAAAAGCCAACCAATTGTAGAACATAAACGTAAGAAAATAAAAAAGGGGAAGTGGTCAGTGAGTTCTTGTTATGACTTTGATAGTTGTTTTAGACTTCTCATTTATTCAAGTGGAAGTTTAACATAATTATCTTTAGTTACTCTAAGAAGTTTTTGGTAAAGGTTCCCTGATGATCTGCATTAGCCCCAGTGAAATGCTCGTAGTAAGTGGTTAAAACCGCTCAATTAATCACTTTGATGTTTTTAGTAGGATTTTGGGAAGGAAAATAGAATGAGAACATAATTAATATTGAAAATTTTTTTTTTTAATTTTTTAGAAAATAGTCGTTATTTGTGGTCCCTGATAAAAATTAACCCTAAAATCTGATTTAATTCTGTGACAAAACAACGATGCTTTTGATGTCGACTCCACACTCAGTCATGAATATGACACTGAATTTTCTAGATACGCCGTAGTTCAGGATTGTGTTGATTGACAGCAACCTTCCCTCAACAGCATTGCTCGCGGGGCAGTGGTTGACATCGTCATGAACTAAAAGAGCAGAATACAGCAGACTCCTTCGTCGCTACTGTAGCAGATATTAAAGGCGAAATAAAAAAAAAGCTAAAACGAACTTTATCTTCATCTAACTTCTTAACACCTTCCCCTCCTTTCTAAATCTGCAGCAAGGCATCGCATATGTGAGGATCATTCCCAGATAATGATCAAGAAGAATGGCCAAGGGCAGGACTATAACATACTTCAAGCCATAATGGCCAGCACAAACCACCTGGATTCCTACGGTCCAATAAAAACATACGGAGTGCAGATAAACCAACACTGAATCTAAATAAGCCTAAAGGCATTCTAATAAGTGGGGCTACTTTTCTAACTTTTAAACACTCAAAAAAAACTATTAATCGAAAAGTTTCGCAACATCTGTTTTCCCGCCCATTCAACGTGATTTTAATGAACATGATTTTGTTACTGTTAACCTGCCTCAAAAGATGGGCAGAAGGGGAAGATTTAAAAAATTTCTAGTTCAATACAAAAGAATAAAAATACAATATGACTACTTACAGCACAATACCTGTAGAGTGTTCTACGTTCAGAGATTTATTCTCGTAAATAAACACAACAATACAAACACACACACACACGCATTTGCATAACAATGACTGGTTGTATAAGTTTATAAAAGGAGTGATAAAAAGCTGTTTATAAGTATTATGCAAAACTAAAGATTAAATAAATAAGTGGCATTGAATTAAGCCAAATTGCAAAGTGCATACAATACAAACTGCGCATTAATTAAAACCACTCCGTTTGGCTTTGAGCAAAACAGTCTGAGGATTATGTTTTTGAAACACTTCTAAAAGGGCAGATACATTTTGGTTACAATTTTGTTCGTCATTTAGGAAGTTTGTTGGAAATTTTTCGGCCAAATAAGAGAAGTAGAAGCGTACAAATAATATTCAAGAAAAAAACATTAAATTACGTTTCAGCCGCAAAGCAGCTGTGAGTCAGTCAACATCAGGCCTCTTTGGCAATTTTTTTTCAAGTGCAGCCAGTTTCCTGATTTTTTTACTCGCCTCGAGAGTTCAATCGAACTCTAATAACTGAAAGAAGGGGATGGATAGTGTTTAAAGGATGGATAAAGCCAGAGTAGAAGTTATAGGACTGGTTGTGGCTGTTTTTGCTTCGGCGGTGAATTTTTGCTGCAGTTACCGAAGAAGGAGGATGCTGTTTTCTGCTCTTTTAGTAAATGACAGTATCAACCGCAGTCGGAGATGGATAACGACCAGTGCTACGTCTTTTTTAAGCAGACGAACCGGCAATAATTAACATAATTCAGCACTAACAAAGATCAGTTAAATTCGACACCATATTCATGAGTGATCGAAAGCGTGGTAGTCTTGTCTGATATACTTCAGTCAACAGCACCTAATCCCTTTCACATACTCACAGAATTAAATCAGAGTTTGGGGTTAATTTTTATCAGGGACTACATATAACTACTACTTTGTAAAAAATTAAAACAAAAATATTTTCAATATTAATTATGTTCTGATTCTATTTTCCTTCCCAAAATCCTACTAAAAACATCAAAGTGATTAATTGAGCGGTTTTAACCACTTACTACGAGCATTTCACTGGGGCTAATGCAGATCATCAGGGAACCTTTACCAAAAACTTCTTAGAGTAACTAAAGATAATTATGTTAAACTTCCACTTGAATAAATGAGAAGTCTAAAACAACTATCAAAGTCATAACAAGAACTCACTGACCACTTCCCCTTTTTTATTTTCTTGCGTTTATGTTCTACAATTGGTTGGCTTTTTCCCGATTTTAATAGAGCCAAAGAACTTCTTTAATATACAAGGTCTGTCTGGTCTCATCATTTGAAGCTCCCAGGAAGCCAAAAAAACGACACACTTTTAACAAGAGATCGTCTTACCAAACAAGTTATTGATCTTTCGCATAATAAACTAAAGCAAATTAAAAGTTTTGATGAACATCAGGTCCTGCACATTTGAAAATAAGTTACAAGAGTCATATCACAAAAACTGAACTTCAATAATAAAAAAAAAGATTATTAATGAATTCATAGAATTATAAAAATCCTTTAAAATATTCAAGTGGGTCTGAAAATCTTAAATGGAATGCATCGTCGACTGGTGTTCACTACTTCAGCCAACGGCACTCTTTTTGATTCTGATCAGGATCAGTCAATTCCAATATGGTCTACCATTTCAGCTAAAATAAAAAAACATTCTACAAATTTATAAACAAAACATTTTATCAATTTCTCTATTCATTCAATCAAAAGTAATTTTTTTATTCATTTAATCAAAAAGAACAATAAATTTTTACCCTTTTCATTTCGAATAATAGTAACAAACTTCTGTTATTTTTGCTATAAAAATCAAAAAAGAAATCAGAAAATGTTTTCATATTATATATATTTTTCTCAATCCCACTTTGTGAGCAACAACAGTTTGATTAAAAAATTATTATTGTTCTTTCCTGTTGTTCTTTGCAACAACTTTATTCTCTTAGTTTCTTAACTGTTTAATTGAAGTGTATTTAGTTTCAGTATTTAATGTTGCTTTTGCGTGTACAAGTGATTGGCAGGGCAGCAGAGATCCCACGAACTGTGGACTCTTCCAGACACGGTGCATATTCATTTCGCACAAGTGCTCAGGTATTATGTCAAATGAATTATATATCAAGGACTTGGTGACATAAGTTCAGATTTATTTTAACGTTCTGTCGAATGTCCCCATGTAACATTTTTAAATAAAAAAGATTATCTTCATTTTTAACTTTCTATTAAATATTTAAGTACTTAAATGTTGTATAAGTTTCAAATACAAACTCCTTTATAGGACTTATCCGGAGATTATTCCCACTGTAAATATGCTGAGGATGTTGAGATGTACAACAATTGAGTTTCATTACTTTTAATAACTTCTAGTTGCCTTCAATTTTATTACTACTTCTTTGGAAGAAAACATAAAATAAAAATAAGATAAAAAATAAAAACAGAACTGAAAGAAGTTTTCCAACAAGAAATACAAAAACTTTCATAACGAGAATCCTTTAAATGAACAATAGGCAGTGGCGGCTGGCTGCTTTACTTTTATTCAGTCTCTTAATACGAGCAGTTTAGCAATTATTTGAAAAAAGAAAATTAAGTTCTTTGTAGTGGAGTTTAATTTGTTTAATGTTTTCTATAAATCACTGGAAATTTAATAAAAATAAACTAAAAAGAATAAGTGTGTTGGCCTCGGTACTGTGAAGATGCCTATTTTAATTAAAGCTTGAAAAAATGGTTTGATTCTCAAGGACATCCCTGCAACATCCCGCTTTCATATACTGGTTTTCCTGCTAAAACTTTAATTTTTAAATCAACCAGTTCCCACGTGATAAACGATGGTTGAGGCACTTTTCATTTACTATAAAAGAATCGAGGATACTAATTGATCAGATTTATTATTTCGAAGTTTTTCAAAAATTATTTAAATATCAAGAGTTTGGGGAGTCGATCGGTGAAGCCCTTGAAAAGTTATTCTAAAGAAAACATGTTGATAATTAATTTTTTTTTTAATTTTTGAGATGTCCTGGAATCTGTTACTTTGAAGCGGTACAAATTCACAGGATGTCCAGTTTAGCTTGATTCAGTTCAGCCGTTCTAAAGTTATAAGCATGCACACATACTTAAACACTCATACATACAGGCGTAGAGAAAAACGCTCAGATTAGCCTGGGAGGCTTGTGGAGACCTCAAGATGTTGTGAGCTGACGATGAACCGATTTTTTTCGAAATGGGGTAAAACCAATAACTTCTAGATTTATTAAGACTTTCAATTTTGTTAGCGGGACCTTCAAAAGAACAATTGAAAATTCAACAATCTGTTAATAGGCCAAATAGTTTCTTAAGACTTGAATATCATCGAAAATTAAGACGATGAGACCACACGGAAAGTATGACTTTGTTCCCTATATTTTTCCTTGACTCAAAAATACAAACATGAACGGACTTGCTTAGATTTTAATAAAGTACACTGGGGCCTTGATTACCAGAAGAATCAGCCATTTAAAATTTAGACTTGAATATCTAATTTTATATAAAAAGGTGCAATTTTTTATATTAAAAATGCAACACAATATCATTCATATGACTACAATGACTGACGCGGCAGTACCTCATCCGATTTCAATCTGAAAACTTTCAATCCAATTTTTCAATTTCTGTAAGAAGTGCGAGAAATATTGACTTCCTGACGACGATTATGAGTTGGTATTTGCGATCGAACGCACCGAAAGGGAACATGAATTCTCTTCACAAAGTGACGCTCAAATCGAACTACAGCCTGATATATTCTCTGAAAATTTTCGACGTAAAAATGTACTAAAATTTTAGTTAAGAACTGACTAGCCTACAACTCAGTTTTTATTATTGACTGATTTATATCAAGCCAATAACGTCCTATAAATCTGAAAATAAAAATAAAGGTAAAGGCACTGCATTAACCTAAGTGAAATACGCCAAAACTCCTAAATTGATCAGTTTGAATTTTTTTAGTAAGAAGAGGAAGGAAAAAAGAATTAGCACATAATTAAAACTAAAGATGTTTAAGAAACAACAATTCCCAAAACTATAGATTAATTTTAAAAATAAATATTATTTTAGCTCTCAAAGTAATCGGTTGCTCAAATAAAAGAATTTAAACAGTCGTAGATTATTTACGATCCCTCGTTTGTAATATCTATACGAAAATTATATCTCATTTCATTATACGGTATAATGAAATTATATCTAAGAAATATCGGGTAAAGGTTTCCTGATGATCTGCTGTTATGGTAAAATGACTCCATCATTATCTCTTTAATTTTTTAGCCAATTTTGAGAAAATAAATCACCACAATTAAAAATGAAGTTGATATAATAAAACGAGAATTTATATATATATATATATATATATATATATATAAATCTAAAAATAATAAACAAATAGTTTGTATATAAATTTTAAGATCCATAAAATAAAACTGAAATATTTTTTAACGTATAAAGCGAAATCGTATATCACAACTAATAAAAACTAAAATTAAACCTGGTCACACGGTAATTAGTTATGGTCCAAGCCGGCTGCAACCGGGCTTAAGAAATATAAACAAATCTATTGCACAGCTGGAGGCGTATGAAGAATTTCGACAAGGAGTGTTTGGATTTCCATGAACAAAAATATTTAAAATTTATTAAGTGGAATAGTCGCTATAAAAAATTCGCCCATCGTTCCAAATGTGTTCTCAGCATTGGATTTTTCACGTTAAAAAAATTAATAAACGAACACCTCTCACGGTGATTAATAAAATCATAACCCACCCACTGTATGGTGAATGCCGTGGCGTATGAGTTATATAATTTAATGACTTCGCTCGCACATACAAGAAATATTAATCATACGCACTGCATGAAACCCAAAAAAAAACAGTGCGCGCCTCAGCAATTTATTATTTATTCATACTTTCTTTCTTTTCTACTTCACTTTTCTTATAATTAAAGTTATTTTTTTTTATTATTATTTTCCACTGCTTTCAGTTGTGCAAATTTTGCTTCATTTTAACTTACAAACGGCTAAAAGTCAAAAACAAAAATCAAAGTTTAATTAATATTTCGCATTCCTTTTATTTCGTACTTGGAAAAATAATATAATAATAAAACTTTTTTTTATATTAAAAATTTTACAACTTCATCAGGTTAAATAAAAATCACAGAGTAGTAGTTGAATCAGCGTTGCGCTCAGTCAATAGTCCAGTAAGTTATTTGCACCCAAAACTTAAGTCATCAGCTGCATCAGCTTCTTACATCTTCATCATTATCATCACATCCAGCATTTCAGTATTAAATGGCTTAAGTCCCCGCTAACTTGCCATTTTCCATAATGCAGTCAAATGTGCCAGCAAAGGACTGTGCAAGTGTCAGTGCAGGTGTGTTTGTGTATGTGTGCGCGAAGAATATTTGCAACGTTGAATATCTGGTGGTGGACGTCGTTAACTAACTGCGATTTCTATGCACACAATAAATTTTTTACAGCGACAATTAAGCGAAATTTTATATATAAGAATTTTTATATTTCCATTTCCATGCCAACGTTTATTATTGTTTAAAGTGTTTCATTTTAATTGGCAGCAAAATATTTTCATTTAATAATTCCTTTAATCCAAACGAATATTCTCGAATTATTTGCACGAATTTGTGCAGATTTAAAGCGAAATTGCCGCTCTTTGCAAACAGTCATCAAAAATTGCTGCGATACGAAAAATACGAATTTAATTTGATTTTTGCAGTTAAAAATAACAGTTTCCATTGATTGTTGTTGTCATTGTAAGAAATAAGAGACAAAAATTTTAAGAAGAAGCCCGACACATATTGTGATGATATTTTGTGTTCTTCGAAGCAGGAAAGTTTAAATTTAAGCATGAAAAATTGAGTGGATTTTCACAAAAAAGTCTCAAAGGCTCTTAACACTTTTCGCGATTCAGCTTCTGAAATGTTGAGATATTAAAATTGTACCAAGCGAATAGCAAAAGTACCGCCCTATTAAGGACTTGTTAGAATATTTCATTGTTATAAATTTTATTATAAATTTTAATGCCAACATATTTGAACTCATAAAGCAAACAACAACTTCCTTTGTGATATTATAAAATGAAGTATTTATTTTACTTTCAATTAATTTCATGCTCTATTTTGATGATAATTAATTTAAATTTATTTGTTTCATCTGTCTTGTGCAGATAACAACGCACCTCATGTTTCTTATTTGTTTTAATCAATAAGATAATTCTAAATTCTATACCTGAAGTTAATTGGAAGTAAACCAAATAAATACACTTAAATAATGAATTCAATAATATCGGATGCCTGTTTATATGCCTGTTTCTTGCATGCTCATGCATGTCCGTTTGTTTGTACATGTGCCAGTACACATCGAACACAAATATTTTACTAACAGTTTGGGGCCACATCATGATGAGTAAAATGAAATGTTGAAATATTTCAGAAATGTTTTGCAAAATATAAGCATTTACAAAATATTAAAACTTTTATTTTAAAATATTAATATCGTATATATTTGAAATGCAGTTGCAAACAAAAACCCATACGTTTTAATTTAAGTTGCCCAAAAACTGACAAACTTTGCTTTGCAAAAATATAGAAAAAAGTGTTGTTGCCAAACAAAATTCTTACAGAAACTAAATGCATGAAAAAGTTTTGAATATTTTTTCTCTTACCTAAAAGCCTTAACTTGTTGTAAAATGAAAAGAAAATCATCGTTGACACCAGAAACTATTCGCTTCGAACAAAAACTCTTAATGTTGACACCTCTTCTGTGTGTCATCCCTGCGATTTGAACTTTTCAACAAACGTCTATTATTTACAATTCAAGTTTCATAACTTGGAAGATTTTTACATATGAATAGTTGGCTAATACTCGTTTAACTGCACATGTACGAGTCCTAGTGACACTCACGCAAGCACAGACACACGCTTTCACATTCCCACATTCAACATTCAAACATTCACATGCTCTCTCAAGGGGTTCTCTCCTCCACTCGTTTCCTATTGTATAGTTTTCTGTATAATTCATTCATTTATGCATTCCAACAACTTTCATGCAGAAGATAGAGCAACAACAAAAATTATGGTAAAGGGTGGCAGCAACATCTTATATTAAGGAAAATGTTTGTTGCAAGTGTGTGTAGAGAGAACCGCTTTCTTTGACATTTAGTTAGTAAAAACTTGGGAAATTTTAAACTCGGGGAGCCACACTCTTGAACAAAGAATTTTAGTTGCAGAAATTGACTGTCAGAAATTGACTGTCATGAATTGACGAAAACAACACATTTTATCTTAATCGTTTTTATATCCTTTTCTTGTGATTCCATTATCTTGACGCATTTCGAAAACTAGGCTACCGAGAACAAACCACCAGCAACATACGTTCTGGAAGATAAAAATCAGGGCTGCATTAACAAGACAAGCAGAGGTTTTCTGCAAAATGTGTTTAAAAGTTTTGTGATAAGAATAGACGTCTGCCAACGTGCCAAAGATAGACAACCGCCCGACATCATGTATCATTTTCCCACATTTCTACTTTATATTGGCATCAATAGAACTGAATATGTCGAAGTGGAAAATGTATGTCAAACCAATTTACTTTCTAACCTCAAACCCTGTAGAATATACAGACGGGAGCGCATCCCAAAGAACTTTGTTTTTGTATTTTCGAATCATTAATTTGGTTTTCCATTTTTTACAAAAACTCAGACCGCTCTCGGCCCAGCTGCTGTTGACATGCTCATATTAACTTGTGTTGAGTTCTTTTCTCGAAAATAATGCAACACTTTTTACACTTTTTATACAAAATGGCAACATTCTGTCATCTAAATATAAGGCATTTACTAGAAATTAATTTAACATCCCTTATGAAAAATAACTTCCTGTTTTAAAACTCCTCCAAATCGTAACTCTTTTGAAAATAAGTGAAAAAATGTTACCTGTTTTCCAGAAAAGAAAATGCCATTAAATATGTAATCGGTTGCCCTGGCTTTTAGTGATTTTAGCGACGCACGAGATGAGTGTGTTTTGAGTTGTAAATTTTACTTTTTGTTTTTATTGTTTGCTGTTTTAATTTGAACTATTTTCTTTACTTTTTAGTTTTTTGCTTTCGCGTAATGAATGAACATTTAACCAACCAACCAGCCAACGAACCAACCAGCCAGCCAGCCAGTCAGCCAGCCATGCAACACGAGCAGAAAAGAATGGCTTTTCAATTTTAGTTGGCTTGAAAATAGAGCTCTTTTATATTTGCTGTTGCAAAAAGAATGAGTGCAATTAAAAATATTTAAATTTAATTAAGTCCTGTTTTTGTACTTTATGCATATAATACATGTGGCATATGTATGCGTGTGTGTTGGTTTTCTTTAACCATGTTTACACAGATTTAAATGTTCATTTAACATTTTATTTAAATGGAATGTCGAACTTTCTATTCGGCACGAAAGAGCTTTTGCTGGTTATAAAGCAGTTTTCGTTTTTAATAGATTTCCATTAAGTTGAATTAAAAAAATCCAGGTCATTTCTAAAACAACTGGATTTGTTAGTAATTGTTTGGCAAAACAAAGACCGCAAGGATTTGTTTGAGTTCCGTAACAAGGCATCCCTTATTTATGGTTCATCCCCTAACAGATGGTCCAATGAGTACAATAATCCTTGCAGCCTAGTGTAAAAATATATGTAAGAGTTTGTTTTCATATTATTAATTTTCTTAAAATGTTACTAAAGCAAATAACTAATAATTTTGCTAAAAGGGTAACACTTTATTTAATTTAAAAGCAAAAAAGTTGAATGCGTAGCAACACGGACCATTAACGCTTCAAACTAATTGAATTGAGACTGAGGCAACCTGTTCAAACAGATGCAACAAAAGGTGAAAATGTTTGAGCAACAAAAGAATTATCAATAACAACACTTCGCTGTGGAAAAATAAGCATTTTAATCTTAAAAAAAAATTAAGGCTTTTAAAGAATATTAAAAGAGGTTAAGAAACACTGTGACAACAGGTAAAAATGTTGTCCAAAGAATTAAAGATCTTGTTTTGTACGTACTTGTTAGTATGTATTGAACTAAAGAGTGTTTTTTCTATTTAAAATTCTCAAGTTTACGTCAGTACCTGCCTTTCGGCCTTAGCTGCCGGTGCTTTCAAGCGCTCGAGTGAAATTAGGTATAACCTGTCACCCTCAGGGGCCACACCAGTGCAGTCCCCAAGGGCTTACACAGGTCGCAACTTCACTCATATTGTATCGCCATAAAACCGTATTCATACACCTTCCTAAGGTGTTCGGTCTTATCTTAAACCCTTGTTACTTCCGAGGAAAGCATGTCGTCACCACCAAGAGGAACCCAAGGTCAAAGTCATAAGACACACCACCCCTTCCGTAACGTCTACTGATTGACAGCAGCCTATAGAGACTATAATCAGCCGGACGGAAGTCCCAGCATAGTATAAATATGCCAGAACATCAACCGTTATCAAACCTCAACCACTACGTGGACTCAATGAAGAGCCCTCAACCAGCATCTGGCCACAAAATCAGTTAGACAAAGGGAAGAACAAGATCCGCCACATGCCATCAATTAGATGAACGTTCATTAAACAGGGCTTCGCCAGTGAAGCATATGTCCCGCACACGCCCAGTCAAGCGCTTCCTTCCACCTGTATTTCTTATATTTTCCCCAGGAAGCGCTGCAACAAGGCGTTACGACTGACTGAAGTTGCCTATTGTGCCCCCGGGGGGTTTTTCTATAGAGTGACACAATCAAATCATAACAAAACCAGGAAATATATATTTTTTATATCAATGAAACAGGTTCTATTTGAAAAAAATTTGGTCGCCGCGGTTGGCACGTAGAAGGTGCAACCTGGAACACCAATTTCCGACAACTTTTCGAATAAAAATTAAAACTATTAGAATTTTTAACTTCTCTTATTAGAACACCTTTTTTAATTTAACACCTTTTACTAGATCAAAAAGAGCGCTATTTATCAAATATTTTCTTCAGTTGCAAATCAATTTCAGTTTTAAACTCTTTCATTTGTCACACAACGTAAAAGAGCAGAGCAAACGATTGAAATAAAAAGATAAACCAGCACATAAAACACTTTTAATTTTGTATTAGTGTTCAATCTATAAATACGTTTAACCTGCTACCACGTTTGCCGCAGCAAATAAACCCAAATTCAACTATTTCCTACTTTATAAAAGCTGGTTAACTTAAATGATGTCAATTTTAAAACAGACACACACACACACACACACAAATAAAATGCCACAGCAAACAGCCGTGTAAAACTACTCAAGTCTCAACGAGGTACGTTGCTTTTGTGTTTCTTCATCTCGGCTACGTTGTTGTTGTTGTTGTTGGTGTTGTTGGGTTTGTTGTTAACAAGAAAAATGACTTTGTGGAATTCCTCTTTTATTTACTTATTCTTAGCAAAAACAAATACCGAAAGACGACTGCAAATAAAAGAAACAAAAAGTGAACAATAATCTGTCCCAGGTAGAGGGAGGATAAAAGGAGTCATTTTTCCGATGGAAAAAGAAAAATTGGAAAATACTCAGAAAAAATTAATGTTAATTTTTTTTTTTGTCATGGTCTAAGCATTTATTTTTGTAAATGGCTGGCTGATTGATTAATTTTTATTCAATCAACTTTTAAGGTGAGTTTGGCTTGTGTTGTCGCCAGTACAGCACAGGAGCGTCTATAAATAAGGGACATGTTTACTAAAAAATATACAAGCCTTTTAGCAACTTCACTTATAATTTGTATATATAGAAAAGAAGCATCACACTTGGACAAATATTTGCTAAAAAAAACGTAACCACTAACTATAAATGAAAAACATTTTAATTTAGAAAATTTTTTATTGCGTTAAACAGTCTACAATTAATTGGATTCTGGTACTGATGATGAAAGTGTAGCGGCTTTCGAAAACAGCTGTTCTGCGCTACTAAGTAAATTGAATTCATAAAACTAATATTTACTTTTCCTTGCGCTTTGAAATATTTATCAAGTCCTTCTGAATTAAAAACATTTTTCGCACAATCACCCTATAAAATTAAATTTTAAATATCATCATATTTTAAAATGTCTCCCAGTTTTTGTAAAAAGGACTTGTATTTTGTTATTCGAATAATAATTTTTAATGAAATAGTTTTCCCAAAAATTATATGCACAGTGTACCTCCCATGAATTATATGATATATAATTCATATTATGATTTTTCTTAAATTACTTAAAACACAAAGAAGTTTTTAAGAATTTTGAGAAAAATCACTAAAAATGTTTCCCGTGCTATTTCCAAATTAATTCTTGTAAAAATTAAAAAATACATGAAACGAAAAAAAAATAAATTTTTGTTAAATGAAAAGTCCCTGCTATAACGAGCGCACTGTGTACACCATCCATCAATATTTGTTTTTCCTTCCATTTTTTTCTTATATTTTCCTGCTTTAATTGCAAAATTTTAATGAAGCACGTCGAAGTGTATTGTGTTTCAATGTTGCCGTTGCCGTTGATTCAAAACAACTTCAGACAGTTTTTGTGCTGCCGCCCCCTTCCACTTCAGCAGTGCCGAGTTTTTAATGAAAAAGGCACGTTCCTATTTGCAAAATGATTAAGTTTTGCTTGTTTATTTTTTCTTTTAGCTTTTTCTAATAACTCTTAAGAGTTCGATTTGTTTTTTCTTCTTTTTTTCTTTTTTTTTCCTTTTTTTTTCTTTTTTTCCTTTTTTTTGTTGTCTTTAATGTGTTGTTTGCATTGTTTTGCTTCAGATCCTTGAGTTTTGTTAGTTTAACACAAAAGCATTAATCATTGACTTGAACGAAATATTCAGGCGAAAAAAATACAACTTAAAAAATTATTATTTTCAACTGTTTGTTTAAGTTTAAAAGAATTTGCTTAAAGTAAATTTACTTTAAAATAATCATGACGTCACAAATTTCATGAGAAGTGCATACGGAATTGTTTTATTTAAAGGGAAGTTCAGCAGTCGCCGTCGCTTATACAACTTCTGATTATTTTCCTTGTTAGTTGGCACATCTTTATAATGAATTTTTTTATATATAGGGTGTTTTTTATAGAGTGATACAAGTTTAAATCATAATAAAACATAGTAATATATTTTTGATATCAATGTAACGGTCTTTATTAGGTAGAAAATTCTATGACATTAATTTTTAAATATGATTTCGGCCATGTGGCCGCTACGGCTGGCGCGTACAAGGCGTAATTTGGAACAACAATTTTCACAAACAGTAACATTCTGACCATCATCGGTTTTAAAGACATGTGGGCCAATGACTCCGCCAGCCCACAGAGTGCACAAACAGTTATATTTCTGTGGATCCTCCTCTTTCCCAATGCGACAATTCTGTTTATTTACGTACCCATTAAACCAAAAATGGGCTGCATAGGAAAATAAAATTTTGAATGGACTAAGTGTACGATAAGTTTGTCGAACAGAACCATTATTTTGATTAAACATTTTCACATTTTGCACGCGTTCCTCTGGTAAAAGTCGATTTTTAATAAAATGTCAAAGCAAATTAAACCAAAAGAAACTATCAGCTGTTAAAAGGGTGGTCAAATAAAGCAGTGATGCCAACTCAAAGTTGTATCACTCTATAAAAAACACCCTATATAACCAAATATAATTATTATTATTATTTTTTTTTTTATATATAATATAAAATAATGAACCGAGAAGTGTAACAAACACCTCCACTCGTTGCAGTGAGACAGGCCAGAATCTAGACTGACAGACTGTCACCCTACTCAACCGCTTATCAGGCTGCTGATTTGAATTTGAAATGTTTAATTGCTAACAATCATTGACAAACTGTTCTTGCGGACAAATGTTTCGGACTTGTTTTTAAAGTCATCACTTTCTAGTCTCTAAAATATTCCGTGCGAATTTGAATGCCCAAATTTTAATTTAATCCTTTTCTTTGTATTTCATTTAAACTCCATAAATTACGTCGAATCAAAAACCTCAAATAAAACTGTAAATAATTATAATTTATTAAGTTGTGCGAATGCATGACAGGCCAACATTTTGTTTGTAAGATCGCAACCATGTTTTACGTTTAATCTGGGCCTATTAATTATGACTTGTGCGGTGGGTACGAGGGTCATTGGATTAGAAAAGGAATTTGGATAGTGCAATAGATATACGAGACTTGAAGAAATTGTTATATAAAATTTTCTTTTCTAATTTATCAGCATTTTTTTGATTTATAAGGAAACAATTTCTCAATATTCGCATATCAATTTCTCTCTCTCTCTATATATATATATATATATATATATATATATATATATATATATATATATTTATATATGTTTTTATTCAAAATTTCGTTAAACTTCATTCAATTTCTTTCCTAAATCTTATATATTGTTCATAACATTTTCTTTTTTGTTTCAAATCAAGAATTCTTTTTTTAATTGAAAATATTGAGAATAAATTATAATTATAAATATTGGGAATAAACATTGAAAACGTTTATACCAAAATAAACATCGAAAGCTTTAAAGAATAGTTTAATATATTTTAAAAGATATCGACAAATGCCTGTACATCTACACTGAAAATATTTTGTTAATAGAAGCTATGAATATGAAGTTTAACCAACTTCATGTTTCGTTTGATTAATTAAAAAATTTTCCTTAAAATTAATTTCCTTGATACTGTGAAATAACTTCGTTAGTAATATTAAGAAACAATTGCATATATTTAATGTAATAATTTCATTGATACACTGAAAAATCTTTTAATAGATACAATTGATTTCGATATCAATCCAATGAAAACTTTCATTACAAAAACAAATTTCGTTAAAATTAATATATTTATGAAATTGTTTCCTTGGATTTATGCAGCGAAATTCTTCTAGTCTAGTCTATTGTTGAAGTCTGTACAGTGTGTTGGAATGGAACATTTTCCTTGTGTTGTTGCTGCTCAAACAAACATCCCTCTTATTTGCCGGAGTATCAGAGCGTATCGCATGTTCGTTTAATGGCTTCAATGCGTTGTATTGCATAAGCAAATTCACTGAATTATACCTGCAAGCGTTTGTGTTTGTGTTTGCGTTTGCCAATAGCAACCACATAATTCGCAGCTAATTAATTATATGAAAATCATAAATTTCACAACATCATGATTATATCCGCTTTTCGCACCGCACATAATCACATTAACACTCTGCAGAACGAAATCTAAATTTATGAAAGTGAAATGGATGTTGCAAACGATACTTTTAAATATTAAAAGCGACAATATTTAAAGTTTATGTGTGGGTTTATTTGAAAGCATATTATATATCCCTTTTTAACTCCTACTGATTTAAGCAGTCATTTGGAGTTGATGAAATCTCTTCTGGATCTTGAAATTTTACTGGACTCCAAAAACCAACTGTTTGTTTTATGATTTCAAGCGATATTATTCTGTCAAAAATAAAATTTTTTGGTCTATATTTTGGGGAATTGTCGTTTTAAACTCTTCAATTTTAATTATGTGCTGTTTCTTTTTTCCCAAAATTTTACTCAAAAATTTAAAGTGATCAATTGAGATGTTCAAGCCACTTCCTACGCGCATTTCACTGGGGCTAATGCAGATCGTCAGGGAATCTTTACCCAAAATTTCTTAGAATAACTAAAGAAATTTATTTCAAGCTTCCACATGAATAAATGAGAAGTCTAAAGCAAATATCAAAGTCACAACAAGAACTCACTGATCACTGATCACTTTTCCTTTTTTATTTTCTTTTTTATTTGAGGGCTAAAACCCCTTAATTGATCACTTTGAATTTTTTAGTAAATTTTTATGAAAAAAGAACAGCACATAATTAATATTTAAAAGTTTTTAGTTTCCTTTTATCTTAAGAATTATTCTTTCATTTTACTTCCACTGTAAATTAAATTAGAGGTGCAAAAGAGTTTCTTGACTCTTGAGCCGAGGAGATTTTATAGCATTTTTAGGCATCACAATTGTGGTGTCATTTACAGTTTGGAAAACAATTCCGCGCCAAGAACTGTTCGCTTGCGGGGATTCAAAATCCTATAGTGTTTTCTCAACTTTTCTAGCTGAAAACTCACATAAAAATTTATAAATTTTTTTCTTATAAGAAAGTTTTTCTGAAAAATTAATGCTGGTTTCGTTTCTGCAAAAAAATGCAACATTTCTTACACTTTTGTATAGAAAACGGCAGCATTACGTGATTTGAAAATGGCGAATTTGATAGAAATTAATACAACATGTTTTTTGCGAAAAACTATTTGTAATAAAGAACTCCTCTAAACTGTTGCTTTCTAGAAAATAAGTGAAAAAATTTTACACGTTTTCTAGAAAAGAAAACGTCATAATTTTTGATACCTCCAAACAGTTTTGATTATGTGCTTTCTCTTCTTTCCCAAAATTGTACTAAAAAACCAGTTGTCAAATGAAACGTAAGAAAATAAAAAAGGAAAAGTGATCAGCGAGTTCCTGTGATGACTTTAATATTTATTTTAGGCTTCTCATTTATTTAAGTGGAAGTTTGAAATAGTATCTTTAGCTACTCTAAGATATGTTGGGTCAAGGATCCCTGATGATCTGCATTAGCCCCAGTAAAATGCGTGTAGGAAGTGGCTAAAATCCCTCAATTCATCACTTTGAACTTTTTAGTAAAATTTTTTTAATCTTTTTCACCTTAAGAAATCTACTAGATATTTTTAATAAACCCGTTGAAAATTTTAAGAATTTTGTTAAACACGTTCATGGTTTTTTAAAAATATTTTATCCGATTTATGGCAACAACATTTTGTATCCCTTTTTAAGACATTTTAGGTGTCAATAAAAACATTCAGTTTCTGCCAAATAAAAAGTATTTGAATGTCAGAGGCCCAACTACTGCATTCGATATCGATCGAAATTTCTATACAAATTTCGATCGGTATCTCTTTCCTTAACTTGTCCTTTAACAAAATTAAATTTAGTTTTAAAATTTTTTAAATTTCATTTTATATATAAATAAATTCGTTGTTTCAGTATAGATTTCGTTAAAGTTCTTATGGTCTGATAGAATAATTTCATGGACATTTTCCGATTTATTTGAGCAGTTGTTGGTAGTCTTCTTGGTACCAAATTTAGCGCAGGTGTTGGACAGGTTTGGACTATCCTCTCCTGCGTTGATGTGAATTTTGTCTCATGACTAAATAAATAATTTTTTCAACTCCCTAGTTTTTTTAAATCTGGCCTAACGAATCTTTACTTAAACAAAGTAAATAAATATCTATTTTATATGCAAATTACTGGCCTATTCGTTTACTAGAGAAATAACGAGTGCCTATAAATTCAATAGCAGATGTGGTCAAATACTCATGTCTCATATACGAGGGTGGAAATATATGCGTGTGTTAAGTATGCTTTTAAAAGTATTTCAAAATACTTTTAAAAGTATTAAAAAATTCTGCAAATTTATTCATATTAAGTCGCGGTATTTTGATTGATATCCGGCTTCCTGAGAAAAAAAACAAAAAATTTTAACAAATTTCTATATAAAAGAAGTGCTTAATAGTGCCAAACTGCTCTTATAGTCTGTAGCATTCTGTACATCAAATTTAGCAGCAAAAAGATTATTTGTTTTTGCTGCTGCCCTTCCTCGTATGCTGTTGTTTTGATATCCTTCCAAATATTTGTTTTGGTTGTTGGCTTCTCTTCTCATTTCGTTTATTGTTTACAAACTCATCATTATATTGCATATCCTGCATGTCCTTATTGTGTCCCTATTTGTTTGCTTAATATTAACTTTTCTGTTCAAATCATTCGAGTATTTTCTTATATTTCCAAGTCATAAACTATGATTTTTTTTCTCCTATCCTTCCTATTAAATAAACTTTTGACTTGAGAATGGTACGAACGTATTAGGAAAAAAACTAATTTAATGTGTGAGAAAAGGTTCGAAAATTAAAGCAGTCGAAGATTTGGTTTGAAGTGAAAAAAAATTTGCAAGAAATTTGATTTCCTAATTTAAAATCCAACTTTACAAATATTCGGTTTAAGAAAACCTGCATAAAAACTAAAACCGGAGTGCTTAGAAAGCAGTTTTGAATATAAATGAAATCAAGTCAAATAATTTGAAATGTGTTTTTGTGTGGAAACTATCAAGGTCATGAACTTATTTGCACTTTAATACAGCTTAAGTCACTTTAATGATTGTGTAATAATTCTTTTTATTTAGTTTGCAAATTCCAAGAAATTCCATGTTCGTTGGAATATATTTTAAGCAAAAGAAATTATTCTGTTTGTTGCAGCTTTAAATAAGATTCTAGAAAAAAGCTCATGATTTCTACCAAATATAAAGTTTGGTAAATGAGATCACATATAGTTTTTTGTATTTAAGGAAAAATGTAACTAATGAAATGAGTTATTTTATTTATATGATAATACCTGTACGAAATCAAGTAGATTTCAACTGAAATGTCAATAAATGCTATTATTCAGCAACTGAAATGCTGAATAAGTGGCAACTATATATGCAATATATATGCCCGTTATCAACTGTCGAAGCACGGAACTCCATGCTGAAAGACCCTTCATTTATTAGGGTTTTACAGGGTTTGAGTGATGGTTCTTGTACTCCAAAATTCGTGCTCATTTAGCAGCACACGAAATTCACTTGAATCAAGTTTGTTAAAAGTCAACACAAGGCGTTCTCTTAATGTCCGTCGCTACAAATAAAATGACCCAGTTTTTCATTTATTTGCAAGCCCCTTTTGAAAGACTCTTTATAAGTAATTCGACTATATCATATTGAAATATATTATCTAACTCAAGATTTGCTTATGTTAATTAAACATATTTATATAAAAATATTTTTCCTTTCAATTCAATTACTTAACAAATAATTTTATAAAATTCCAAGAACCTGAAGTACTTTTAAATAATTTATAAATACGATAAAATGTGTTGTTTACGATTCTCTAGTATTATGATATTCCAAATAACTTCTTCCGTTAAGTTCTTGTTATACGTTCTTGTGTATGTGTGTGTGTATTTGTGTTTGTTTTTACTAATAGAATATCAATATTTAAATAAAACAATGGTTGACTTGAAATATGTAAATAAAAGAATTGCATGAAAACTTACTATACAATCTATGGCATATATAATTAAATAATTTCATGAACAAATATTTTGGCCATCCACAAAATATTATGGAATTGGCTAGATGTCTCTGAAGGTAGAATAAATTTTTTATTTTTTTTATTTACAAATTCAAAACAAATTTAGTTGCCTTAAGGTACGTTCACACTTGTCTAATGTCTTTCAAAAAGAAACGTAACCAATAACTGCTAATGAAAAATATTGTGATTAAGAAGAGTATTTTTATAGTAAATAAAACATTTTTTTTGCGTGTGAGGAGGGTTTGAAATGTCTTCGCACTCACAGCGGCCGTCGCCAACTGCTTCGAGTAGTGTTTCCTCAATAGACAATGGGCAAAGAATCGAATATTATTTGAAACTGTTTGACTAGAACAATATTTGTCTGATGTAAAAATGATGATTGAGTGATGTAAAAATTATGATGATTTTGCTTTTCTCTTTTTTTTTTTGTTTTTTTTTTTCATTGTAAGTTATTTATATGGCACTATCTATTGCCTATTATATATAATTTTAAATTTTTCTATATGTCTTACAACTACTGCTAATATTGTCCTCTACAAAATGCAGTTTGATTCATGCAAATCGGATGAGGAGTTTAAAAGTTACCTTTATATTATCAATTCGTTATACCAGGCACTTGTGCACCGATTTCCATAAATTTCTTTCGAACTCCACGTCGTATGAGCAGTTTTCATGCTGTTTCGTTACAACGTTGCTCATACGCGGGGTATTTCCAAACAAACTTGGCATACTTTTTGTAAATTCTCAAAAACAGAGGTGGCATTCACAACGTATGTGGAATGTGAAGATGCACATAAAAACATTCATCGCCTTGAGGAAATTTACAATAATTTTGCAAATGGCCTCGTACATCTATCACAGTTGGCATTTGTCGATTTTTTAAGAAAACACTCCGCTGCTGAGCTGATCCACTCAATCAAAGTGGAGTCACAACACACTTCTCAGGGTGTAGCCATGAGAACATAATTCGCGAGTGTGGCTGTCGATGTCGCTTCGATCGAAGAAACATTAACAATTGATCATCAGCACACTGACCCTTAAATGGATTTTTGTGGAAGACTTAATCACGATTCCTTAAAGAGTGAACTTGTCAGACATTTGCGAACTACTGTCGTCCTTGATTTCAACAATGAAAAGGACGATTTTATTTAAAAAAACAAAGTATTAATTTTTGGGACATTTAAAAAAAGCGCGCGATGCTCGAAGAGCCGTTGCATCAACTCCAAGCCACTGTGTGACATCAGCAAAGTTTTAAATGCTTCTATTTTCACGCCGTCATTATTGCCAGACTTGCATAAAAAATGAGTTAGAGTTGGAACAAAATTTTACTAGTTTTTATTAAATTTACTTTGATGTAAAAGCGTTTTTAATTAAAAAGACATGATAAATATTTCAAAGCACAAGGGAAGGTCAACATCAGTTTTATATATACAACTTACACAGCAGAGCAGAGCAGCTGTTTTCGAAAGCCGCTGCACTTTCATTATCAATATTCTAGAGTATTTTTTAGTTGTGATCACTTGTTGGGCGTATTTGAATGCAATAACAGTTTCTCTCTGTACAAATTTTATTGTGAAAAAGGATACGAGAAGTCTGTGTGTTGCCGTTTGTTTATTTTTCTTTATGTCCAATTTCGCCGATTTTTTTGTTTAATGTTTCTTAAGTCAAAGTTTTTTAAAATTGAATTTTCTTAAGTACTGTTAAACATGTTTGCCCGTTTAGTGCGTTAGCCCAAAGCATAGCTCTTTTAAATTTTTTCATTGCAAGTAATTTGTATCCTTTTTTTGGCAAATATTTGCCTAGTGTAAACGCACCCTTACCAACCACATTTTGTAGTTTGAAATTAAAAAGCCCTAGAAGTAGAATAAATACTTTCATTCCATTCAAGTATTTATTTTATTTAAAGTCAGACTATTCAGAGTACACACAAGTGCTCCTCTGGAGCACAACAACATCTGTAAGTATATATTTTTGATGTATTCAAGATATTCATTTATTATTATGGTTTCAGTTCAACCCAATTTTAATTCATTTTGTGTTGTTGTCTTCTTCATACATAAAATATAGATAAACATTTCCTACTTGCAACGAAATCTCTTAACATCTAAATTCAATTGAAATTCCAAAAGTGGTTTATTAAAGTTTCAAAAATGTTATACGTTGCGGGCTAAGATAATTCCTAATTCCTGTATTTTATTTCAATCGCTTGTGCTGTTGCGACCACAGCGTATCTCAGTACAGCATTTTAAAATGCTGGAGTTGTTTGTGCCGCAAAACATCCCACAGCCTTATCGACCTCAAAGAGTTTAATCGACAATGTCTATCGTGGCGATTACATGCAACTAAACACATTAAAACCACTTTTGAACTGTAAAGCATCTTTTGTAAAGATATCCAACGAATTGTTGAATGCGCTCTTGTCAAAGTGTGTCGTAGTCGCCATCATATTTTTTTTAAATTTATTAATTATTATTAATATATAAAGTGAGGGGCGAGTCGGGCGTTAGAAAGTAAATTTAATTGAAAACACTTTTCTTAATTCAGTTTTAGTGACACCAAAGTAAATCAGATATAGGGAATTAATAACGAAACATAATATCGGGCAAATGTCAACCTCCAGCAGATCGGCAGACGGCCGAATTTCTCACAAAATTTCGAACCACATTTTTCAACAAAATGTTTCTCTCAATTCTCATCAAATTCCATGACTCAAAGTGTCAGTTATTTGTTGTTTTGTATGTTAAAACCTGGTCTTGCATATGGCCCCAGAGATCGGAATTAAATCACAAGAAGAAGAGGGCCAATTGAAAAAGGGCCGCATCGCTTCACATGATTTTGTTGAAAATTTTTTTAACAGGCTGTTAAGGTGATAGTAAATTTTCACAATTAAATATTTTTCTTCAACGGTGTAGCATTTCCATGGTTAATTTCTCAACTTTTTGCCAAATAAATGTGAAAGGATAACAGCTCAATTCTGAATATACTTTCTAACCTCAAATTTCAAATGTTGAAGATTATGTTGCCTGTATTACATGCGTCCCCGTTCATGTCGTCCATGTCATTCTCTCCTGCTTATTGGGCGAAGCGTTTAGTATTCCATTTTTTAAGTTTTAAATAAAGGGTGTTTTTTATAGAGTGGTACAAGTTTAAATCATAATAAAACGTAATAATATATTTTTGATATCAATGAAACTGTCTTTATTGGACAGATAATTTTATGACATTAATTTTAATATATGATTTCGGCCACGACTGGTGCCTACAAAGCGCCATCATCGTTTTTGAAGACATGTGGGCCAGCTCATAAAGGGCACCAAACAGTAATTTTCTGTGGATGTAAAGGAGTTTCGACAAAAGCCTGTGGATTTTTTTCACTCCAAAAGCGACAATTCTGTTTATTTACGTACCCATTTAACCAAGAATGGGCTTCATCGGAAAATAACATTTTGAATGGACGAAGTGGACGATAAGTTTGACGAATAGAACCATTTGCCCACGTTTCTCTGGTGTAAATCGATCCATTATAAAATGTCAAAGTAATCGAAACAAAAATCAACTATCAGCTGTTAAATGAGTGATCAAATAGAGCAGTGACGCCAACTCAAAGTTGTATCACTCTGTAAAAAACACCCTATATGAACCTGAAAATAAAAATTAAAATTCCAGCCTGGCCCACGGTTTCAGTCAATACCGATCAGTTGAGAAAAGTCCAGATCAAAAAAATAAACAAATTCTAGAATTTTTTTTCTGATTAAATTAATTTGATCGACAGAACGATATCGAATGATATCATGGCCCAAAGTCAAGTAGTCAAGTAGTCGGTATTTCAAATATAAAACTTTAATATAATAAATTTCTCTTTATATTTATATTCGTGTTGTTTAAAACAACAACAACTAAAGATGTTTTTTTAAATAGTGAATAGCTTTTTACAAATAATATCGCAGTATAATGAAATTTTTATAAATATTTGATATCTGGGCCCAACTGACGGCATTCGATATCGATCGAGATTTCTATATAAATTGTATTGAAATTTCAATCGGTATCGAATGCCTTAATTAGGGCTCTGATAAATTCAAGTGTTTCAACACTAAATTCAAAAGATTTTAATATATTTCGCCGCTGTCTTTAATATCCCAATAGAATTTTAACTTCTTTTCGTAGCATTTCATTAACTCAACTAATGATTTCTAGGACATTCTTCGCTGGGTTGTGTCGATATGTGACTGCTGCTGGTAAATATCCAGTGTTGTTATCTATCAAATACCACACAAACAAACTTTGTTATTTGCTTATTGGACGGCACAATGGGTCAAGTACGCTGAGGGTTAGTGACTAAATGACTTGATGACTGATAGAGGTGATGCTGTTACAGACAACCAGCAACAACAGCCGCATCATTAGCAACAACAGCAGCAGCGGCAATTGCTGACATGCTTATATATTTAAGATACAAAGTGAAAAAGGGAATAAAAGGGCTTTTAACTGACCCTTTATGGAAATAAAATGCTGCTCTCAGAACATCTTTTAATATTGATTTTTTTTTTATTTCCTCTTCGTCTACGACTCATTAAACAGCACAACATGTCAACGACAAGATTTTTGTTAAGCTTAAAAGATTAGTTAAGTACATTAAAAGCTAAAGGGTGTGTGTGTATACATTTTGGTATCTGTGTTAAATATCTTAATAGTTTGTTGACACATTAAGCTTTTTTTTTCTTTTTTGTTTATTTTTTGTTCAGTTCTGTTTGCATCCTCATTATTAAGTGTTTGTTGTATGCTTAAGAGCAAAAACTACTTAAATGGATCCAAGAGTGAATGCTCACATGTTATTTACATAAAAGGAAAGAATCCAAACTAAAAGCACATCCAATAGATTAAAAATAGTCACATTAAAGGAATAAGTAAATTAAAACGTGTGCGTGCGTGTGTACAGAAAATAGAAATGCAGTGACAGGCAAAAAATATATAAAAAATTTACTGAACAATACGAAAAGGGAAATTTTCCACTTGACTGAGTAAAATTATTAAATGAATATATTCTTTTACATTTAAATAAGTAATTGCTTGTGCAAAGAGTTTAGCAAATCAGGATGAATATGTAGGCCTAAAGGATGGGGAATCAATTTAGATGGCCGGTGGGATGTTTCTCTTGTCCTGGACTAGCACCCAGGGGATGATCCCCACATACGCAGTCCACTGTGCTGGAATTAGAAAGTGGTGGAATATATTAAGAGAACAGCTGAAGGCAGATTAGGAATAAAAGAATTTTCGTTGTATTTTTTTTTTACTCTGAAATGGATCAAACCAAAATATGATTTTATGAAATTAACATGAAATTTGCTGCCTGTCCCGCGATGTTACTATAACATTTATTCGATAGCACATAATCGAATGACACCGTGGGACAGATAATGCGCAAGTTAACGTCAGTAACTGCCTTTCGGCCTTACTTGATGGTGCTCCCAGGCATTCGAGTGAAATTAGGTGTCCACCACCACCCCTGTCACCCTCAGGGGCCACACCGGTGCAGCCCCCTACGGCTTCACTCAAATGATTCCGCCATAAAACCATATTCATACAACTTTCTAAGGTATTCGGGCCTATCTTAAACCCTTGTTACTTCCGCGGAAAGCATGTCGTCAGCACCAAGAGCAACCAAAAGTCGAAGCCATAAGACACAACACCCCTTCCATAACATCCGCTGATTCGCAGCAGCCCATAGAGACTGCTATCAGCCGGACTGAAGTCCCAGCATAGTATAAATATGTCAGAACATCAACCCTTCTCTGACATCTCTCCCAGCGACACTTGGTATCAACCCACAACCACCACGTAGACTCACTGAAGAGATCTCATGCAAAATCTGGCCACAGATTCAATAAGTCAAGGTGGAAGAACGAGGTCTGCCACACGTCATCAATTAGATGAACGTGCTTCGCCTGTGAAGCAGATATTCCACACACGCCCAGCCAAGCATTCTTCACCTCCCAGGTAATATCATCTGTTGGGCTCAACCAGATCCCATGGCACCAGTGTAAGGAAACTGGTTACGCCTCGGAGGTCAAAACCAATTTAGATTTTTAACCTACTATTGATTTTTTATCCTTTTTAATGGCGGGACCCAGGTATCCTTCCACCTGTATTTTTAATCTCTTCCCCAGAAAGCATTGCAACAAGGTGTACCGACTCACCAATTTGTCTATTGTGCCCCTCCGGGGGGCTACATCGTGGGACTGGTTGTTAGTTTATGTGAAAGATAACATTCTGGCATTACAATTTAAATGGGACTTTTGGCATATAACTGCCACAGCTGGTTAGGCCGTAGTCTAATCTGGAGGTTTAATATTCGATGACTTTTTCCAACATATTCTACTCCAAGTGGATCAATCGTTTTGGGCTTATTGGCATGAACTAGCGGTTGTATATCTCCCCAAAGATAATAATCTCTAAGGCTACCAAACGTGTCCGTCATAAATCAATTGCGTTTGTTGCAGTGTTTTGAAGGAAACCATGTGAGTTCGTGTTCATTATCCTGCAGAATGGCACCATTTTAATCCTTCATATCGAAAAGCCAATTTTTATTTTAAGTAGAATTTTAAATATCGATCTTTAATTTGTATTATTTGTTATTCTTTTCTTAAATTGAGTTATTAAACCATAAACTAATTTTTCTGGAAAGGCATTCTCAATAAGAATTTCTCTCTCTCTCCTTATTTTTTATATAAAAAATTACAGGAAAATTAGAAAAAATCGGTCTTTTATTTTTTTATAAAATAAATTAAATGGCATCCAACTTTTATTTAAATGCTTGTAAAACGTTTAAACCAAAATATGTCTATATATCTGGCTTAATTAGGACTTTTCTTGTAACATTCTTAAGATGAGTTTTAAGATTTCCCTTTTTGTCTTGTCTGGAGTTGATTTGTCTTTTTCAAACACTTAAAACTTTGGAAAATTTGTGTGATTGTGTTCAACATTATCTGCTTTAAAATTATTATTTCGTGTACACCGATTCTCAGTTTGTTTTTCTGCTGCCTAAACTTTTAATCAACATGAACGTCAAGTTTTTCATTTGCTGCGTTTTAAGTTTTTCTCTTTCGCTTTTTATTTATTTTTTGTTTTCGGTTCTGTTTTGCTCGCAAAATAAAAGGAAATATTATGAGCGCTGCTGTTTTTAAGTTTGAAAATAAGAACTTTTCAGTTTTTGATTCTCACAAGTAGGCAACAGAAAGTTGCAACACAACAAAGAAATATGAAGCAACAACAAAACAATCAAGTTGCAAAACTTGAAAACAATAAAAACTAAAACAGGTTTAATGTACTCCGCTATTTTTAGAGTTTTATTTTTGCTGCTAAAAATAAGAAAGTTCCTGCACTTCATCTCTACAAACTCTGGTAGAGTATTTGATAGCCTGAAAACTTGAGTCACGCAAAAAAATACATGGAAGTTTATTATTTAAAAAAATATTTATTTTTAATTTTAAATTCTTGTTTCACGCGGAAGTAAAAATTTTATAAAATAATTTAAAAATGAAAATATTAAAAAGAAAAAAAGTGAATAACTGCAGCCCAGTTGGCCTCCATCACTCACCAGTAGTGTTGGAAATTACTTATTTAAAAGCCAAATGCTAAATACCATAAACACAAAAGTCGGCTAACACTCCTTTAAGCCTTAAAGCGAAACATTTTTTTTTCACATAAAAATGTTTCACATGAAAAGGATATCAAATTTAATTTCTAAAAATAATTGTCCAAAAAGTGTTTTTAATTTAGAAAGACGTGCCACATATTCCTAAGCCAAAGGGAAAGTCATTAACAGTTTTATATATTAAATTTGAACAGCAGAGCAGAGCAGCTGTTTTCACAAGCAGCTACATTTTTATCAGCAGTACTCAAAAAAAATGTTCTTAAAAAATTTCACATTAAACTGGTTATCATGAATATCCCAAAAGACTTCAAGAAATGTACTGGCAAAACGTCCTGCCAATTATAACGCACGTTACTGCCAATAAATTTTTTAATAAAACCAAATTAATTCTCCACAAAAAACCACTGTGATGCATTTTTCAAATGCAATTTCGAAACGACTTTACAAACTAAATAAATAAAAAAAAGCTAATATTGTTGTTGTTTTAATAAAATACTAACTCACGGAATGGCCAAAAGCCTTTTACAGTTAACTTGAGTAGATTAAAGTTTCCCATCTATTTGCTTGCACGCATTTAAAAGAAAAAAAGTGCAGCATCTAACAAAAACAACTAAAAAAGAAGTTGCACGTAATTTGAAATCTCGTTGATAATGAAAAATACAGATTTATTACAATTTTCTACGCCAAGAAAGCCAACCACAGCGATACGAATAAAAATGGAAAATAATTTATTTTGTATCACAAACCAGTTTTTCCCTACAATAGACTCACAATAATGTGAACTAATCGAACGAGTTGCATTTTATGGAGGCTGAAGGAAAAGAGTTGTTTTATAAAGAAGTTCGCGCAGAGAAATGAAAGTACAAAAACGTTTAAGTGTTTTGAAGAAAATTCAAACAGTTTGATTTAAGAAATGTGAAACAAAAGATTCCGAAAAATTGGACATAAAAAAAATAATCAAACGGCAACACAGGGACTTAACAAAAGTGTGTTGCCAAGCCGATGCTAAACTTCACGTACGATTGTTTGTAATAAAATTGCTACCAATAGAAACTGTTATTACATTCAACTGAGTCACATTCACCCATGAGTACCGATGAAAAAAGTGTAGCGGCTTTCGAAAACAGCTTCTCTGCTCTGCTGTGTAAACATAATAAATATATAAGACTGATATTGTCCTTCCCTTGTGCTTTGAAATATTTATCATGTCTTTTTAATTAAAAACACTTTTACATCAAACTAAATTTAATAAAAACTAGTAAAATTTTGTTCCAACTCTAACTCATTTTTTATGCAAGTCTGGCAATAATGACGGCATGAAAATAGAAGCAGTTATAACTTTGCTGATGTAACACAGTGGCTTGGGGTACATGTAACGCTGCTTCGAGCATCACGCGCTTCTTTTCAATGCCCCAAATATAAATATTTTGTTTTTTTAATTAAAATCGTCCTTTTCGTTGCTGAAATCAAGGACGACAGTCGTTCAAAAATATCTTTTCACTCTTTAAGGAAACGTGATCAAGTCTTCCACAAAAATTAATTTAAGGGTCAGTGTGCTGATGATCAATTGATAGCACGATAATGTTTCTTCGATCGAAGCGACATCGACAGCCACACTCGCGAATTATGTTCTCATGGCTACACCCTGAGAAGTGTGTTGTGACTCCACTTTGATTGAGTGGAGCAACTCAGCAGCGGAGTGTTTTCTTAAAGAACCGACACAATTCGATATTCCACGCTTGTACGTGCAGTATAGCACGCACTCCTCTGTTTATCCGTCTGTATATGGCAGCCGTCGACACCACAAATACCGACTGTGATAGATGTACGAGGCCATTTGCAAAATTATTTTAAATTTCCTCAAGACGATGAATGTTTAATGTGCATCTTCACATTCCACATACGTTGTGAATGCCACCTCTGTTTTTGAGAATTTACAAAAAGTATGCCAAGTTTGCTTAGAAATACCCTGCGTATGAGCAACGTTTTAACGAAACAGCATGAAAACTGCTCATACGACGTGGAGTTCGAAAGAAATTTATGGAATCGGTGCACAAGTGCCTGGTATAACGAATTGATAATATTAAGATAACTTCTAAACTACTCATCCGATTTGCATGAATCAAACTACGTTTCATAGAAGAGGTCATATAGGATACAATATATAATGAGTTTAATTCGAGATAATTGTTCTATGCCTAGAGGCAGACTCTGCTTCGCACTAATTTTACTCTTCTGCATTCAAAACCCTTAACAAGTCAAAGAAATTTGCTTACCGATGATTAGATTTGTTTAAAGAAGTCAACTGTCTTGCTATTTTACAAAATGAGCAAGGAGTTGTAATTACAATTTATGGTTATGCTGACTAAAGTTTTGTTTCCGAATACATATTTTTTAACAAGATGGCCAACAGCGCGCCTAACAAATGATTTATTGCAAAATCAAAACAGCAGGCTTCTTGAAATCTTTTTTCGTGTGACTTAATACATGTAAAATTGTATTTATGAGATTATGAAAACTCACAGTTTATGCGGACGGACCCCTATCTCATAAGGCGTTGGAAGCCAATATGTAAGCAATCATGGACGTCATACGTGTTCAACAACTACCTGATCCATGGGACCAGTAAGCCCTTGCGGCCATACGCCAGCAGTAATAATAAAATATATATGCCATGTCTAAGTTAGTATTTTCTTGCGAATAGTCGTTCTTAACCCTGCAATTTTAAATGTGCTGTTTCGTTTTTCCTAAAATTTTATTTCAAAACTCAGAAGTTTTCTATTTATGGGCTTTATTCAGTTTCTCTGCTCATTCCACTGGGACTATTGTAGATCACGAGGGAAGTTTTACCCCAAATTTTTTAGAATAACTAAAGTTATAGCATCAAACTTTAATTTAAATAAATTAGAAGTTTAAATATATCAAAATTGTAACAAGAACTAATTTTTTTACTTTATTTTCTTATATTTTTACTTTACATTCGTTGGCGGTTTTTCAACTCCAATTGTATATGTAAAAGAACAGCTCACAATTGTTTTAATGTAAAATCAGCCATTTAGAGTGTTGACAGCATCCGTTGTTTTCTTTATTTTTACACAAATTAGTAATTTTTAAATCTGTAGGTTTTAACTGTTCAATTTTAAAGATGCCGATGCTCATTTAGAAACTCCCAGAGAGGAAATGGTCACTTGTTATTATAAATATCGTAAATATCCATATTAAAGTATGTTCACGCTATCGAGGGCACTCTGTACACTCCACTTTTGCCTCATTTTTATTTTAGATTTACTAGATCGTAGATTAGTTATTTATTTATTATATATATTATTTTTCCTCTATGTTTTCCCTTTTATTATTTATTTATTTGTTCGTTGTGTATTTCACCAACATTTTGCTTAGAGAGCAACAGCTATTTGAATGTGTTTGTTGGGCAAAAATAAAAAATAAATAAAAATGAAAATAATATAAAAAGCGTAACTGATATATAAAACGTTTTAATATCACGTACTGGCAGATACGGGCACTTTGTCTATCATTCATTACTCTGCTTGAATGTGACTTGTTGTAGTATTTTTCAAAGCGTTATTTTGTATATATTTTCCAACTATTCGGTGCGTTAGAGAGATAATTCCGTTCCAGATATGTTGCTACATCGAAGGAGTCAATATACTTAAACAACCGTTGAGTCTTATTTCTACTTGAAAACTTCTCTAAATTAAATATTTTGAGAAATTCAAGACCTTTTGCTGCCCTCCGTAAAGAATAATTTGATTATATCGAGTCTTTGAATATTATTTTAATAAAAACAAAAACTTATTTTTATGTTTCAATAGCTCTTTTAGCCTTCTTTTAATAGAGGTGAGCAATAACGTTGTTATACTCTTCTACTTTCACGAAAAAGGTCTTTCTTTATATAAAATTTAAGTTTCAATGTATCAGCCGTATAGAATTGTAACGGCGTCATTTAGAGCAGCTTTCCTAAGGTCCCTGATATCTGGGCCATCGTATCAAAATGACTTTTAGAATTCAAAAAAGGTACAAATTTCGAAGGCGATCGAATGAAGCTGCCAAAGCAGTTGGAAACTATTTTGCAGAACTGGAAATATTATTTATAAAATAAAATACTTTAAGGACGAATGTGACATACCGATGTTATCTGAGGCTCCGAAGGACTTCTACCCATAACGTAGCCACTATTTGAAATAATTCTCAGACCAAAAGATTATATAGTGAATGACGAAAATGCTGAATGTAAAATTCGTGATATCATAATAAATGTTTTTAATTTAAGAAATATACGATAAATGCTTCAAAGCACAACGGAAAGTCAACATCAGTTTTTATATATTCAATTTACACAGAAGAGCAGAACAGCTGTTTACGAAAACCGCTACACTTTCATCATCAGCAATCATGAGTAGTTTTAATTTTTACCACTTGTCAGGCGGCGTAGTTGAATGCGGTAACAGTTCCTATTTGCATCAATTTTATTGTTAAAAAGAATACGAGAATTGTACCAAACCGATAACACACTTTTGTGAAATTCCTGTGTTGCCGTCTGATTATATATCATCAAGTCCTGTTTTTTGTGAATTTATTGTCAAATGCTTCTTAAGCCAAATATTTCTAGTTTCATATTTCTTAAGGACATTTTTGCCCTTTTATTTGGTTTGCACAAGCCACCGCTTTTTTTCAATTTTTTAATTGTAGAAAATTTTTAGCGAATTATGGATTTCAATATTAAATACAATTTTATAGGCTAATCGGTTCTATACACTCAAATCTCTTTTGTAAAGTAAAAAATAAAGGGAAACATTTTTCTTTCGTGATCCAACTTTAAAGAATAAATTTCTTCCCCTTGCCAATGATCAACTTTTTTTTTGTTCAATTGAAACAACAAAAATTAAAAAAAGAAATAGGGTTCACTCTATGTGAACAATAAAAAAGTAATAAAGAATATATAAAAATTCTAAATTAAAATGAAAAAAAGAAATAAACAAATAGAAACATGTAAAACAAATAGTTGGAAAAATGTTTAATTATAATTTTTTTACAACCATTGAATGCATGTAAAAATAAAATTTAATAAAAAATATATTTTCCATGAAAATATTCTTTCAATATGTATATTTCGTTCATAACGATTTCGTAAATATAAATATTATGAGAAAAATCATGTGAGATATTTAACCTCCTGCTCTCGAAAAAACGTAATCTTTAATTATTTATTCTTAGAAAATATTATTTCTTTAAAAGTATCAATTCTTGAAAAGTTCTTTTTCTTAAAAAGACACCCTACTTGAAAAGGTACTTATTCTTAAATGTTTTTGTTTGTTGTCTCTTAACAGGTAGTTTTTCTTAAAAGCTGTTTGATTGTAGTTAAAAGAGACTATTTCTTAAAAGGTACTTTTTTCCTAAAAGGTAATTTTTCTTAAAAGTTGCTTTTTCCTAAAAGGTATTTCTTTAAGGCACTTCTTTTAAAAGGTACTTTTTCTTGAAAGTTGCCTCAAATGGCTCGGTTCTTCTTTTTACCAGTTAGGTTTTCTTAAAACTTGCTTGATGCTAAAAGAAAGTATTTCCTAAAAAGAGTTACTCTTGAAAGTTCTCAAAAGGTACTGTTTCCTAAAAGGTACTTTTTCTTAACTGTTGCTGTTTGTTGTCTTAAATGATTCTTCGTCTTAACAGGTAATTTTTGTTCAAAACCTGTTTGGTCTTAAAAGAAACTATTTCTTAAAAAGTAGTTAGACTTAAAAGGTACTTTATCTTAAAAGGTACTTTTTCCTAAGAGTTAAATTTTCTTAAGAGTAGCTTCTTCTTTAAGGGCAAATTTTCTTAAAAGTTGTTTTTTCTGAAAAAAAGTGTTTGTTCTTAAAAGTTACTTCTTTTACAAGGTACACATTTTTAAAGGGTGATTTTTCTTAAATGTTGCTGTTGGTTGTCTTAAATGGTTTTTCTTTCTAACAGGTAGTTTTTCTTTAAAACCTGTTTGATTTCAAAAGAAACTATTTCTTAAAAAGTAGTTAGCCTTAAAAGGTACTTTCCCTTAAAAGGTACTTTTTTCCAATAGGTACTTTTTTAAAGTTGTTGTTTTTTAAAGGTGTTGGCTGTCTTAATGGCACTTTTGTGTCCTAAATGGCACTTTTTTAAAGGTACTTATTTTTATAAGATAATTTTTCTTAAAAGCTACTTTTTCTTAAAAGGTAAAGTTGCTTTTTTCCAGAGGTATACCTTCTCAAATAGTTTTTCTTTTTAAAGGTACTTTTTCTTAAAAGCTGCTTGATCTTAAAAGGTACTATTTCTTTTTAAAGAGTTCTTTTGCAAAAGGTACTTTTTTAATAAAAGGTAAGTTTTCTAAAAAGGTACTTTTTCTTAGCAAGTACTTTTTTTTTAATTTACCTGTTCCCAAAAGGGCACTATTTTTTAAAAAGTACTATTTTTTCATGTAGTTTTCGCTACTTTCTCTTATACCGAAATAACTATTAAGTGTTATTTATTTATAAAAGATAATATACCCTGGAACTTACTTTTTATTAAAAAATATCGTGAGACGACGACCTTTTTTCTTATATACATATATATATATATATATATATATATATATATAAATATATATATTATATATATATATATATATATATATGTATAATTTGTTCGAGCCGTGTTTGTTAGTGATAAATGAGCTAAGGATCCTTAATTTTTACTGGCAGCTTTTATAAAAAATTTGTTCTTTAATTTGGAATTTCAAAAGGAATCGGGAATTTAATTGCAACCGAAAATAGATGCTGTAGCCCAGATCGCTCCACGGCAACTGTCTCGAATATAACCTGCAATTGCTCAGACCACTGAATGTCACACTTTATTGCCGTCGCCATTTAAACTTTAATAAATTCGCTTCTATAATATTTCATCGTAAAATATTCATGATAAAAATGACAAGTTATAAGATTTTTGTGACGTTCAGCGTTCTTAAGCTTTAATTTCAAATAATCAACTCGTTCAGCATGACAAAAAAAAAACGTAAAACTCATCCTTGACAAACTACTTTAAGACAATAATTTTCTCCTCTTCCTTCACTTATTTCATTCATCGTGCTGTTGTTGTTGCTGTAAGTGGTATTTAACTGCTGCTGTTTGATGTGATGTGGCCTACACTCTAGAATCTGTGATGCTGGCGAGCAAAATACTGATGATGATGAAAATGATGATGAAAAAGATAAATTTATATGACTGCGAGAAACTCTCAGTTGTTGTCCACTTAACTGTTCGAGGAAAAAAGCACTACAAAAACTAACTCGAAAAGCCAACAACTTCTATTATCTTCTTTTTATGGAAATTTTGAAGTAAATTTTATAAAGTGTATTATTTAGTAACGGGCTTGTAACATCTACAAAAAGAATGCAAGAAAATTGCAAGTAAATTGAGTTCTTAGTAACGTAGAGAAATCAAAGCAAAAACTAAAAAAGGAAATAAAAATCTGTGAATATTAATGAGGATATAGAAACAGTTTCCAGGTATTATTTTTATACAAATGATTTTTATAATTATCGCGGTAATAGGAAAATATATACATATATATTTTATCTATATATTCGAATATGACAGAAAGTTGTCTTTTTATATCTCGAGAGCGAATGAAGTGATTTACAAGCCCATACAGTCGACTCTCGCTATTGTTAATTCCGAGAAAATTGATTGAAAAAATTTCAATTTTCGATATTTGAATTTAAAAAGAATTCAAACCATCACTGTAGACTTGATTAACCTTAAAATTGAAAAATGAGTGATTTTAATCTGATTTTGTGAGTTGTTGTCAGTGCTAAAAGGACTTGTATCCGTTACTTCACTTAAGGAACTTGGAATTGAAGATTATACGGCTTATTCTGATTCATCCATTTAATCCACGAAAGTCAAATTCACCTTCAAAATCACATTCATATTGAGCTCCATATTTATAATATTTAAAATAATTTTGAAATAATTTTTATTAAACATTTTATTAATATATAGAGTGTTTTTTATAGAGTGATACAAGTTTAAATCATAATAAAACCTAGTAATATATTTTTGATATCTATGAAATGGTATTTATTGGATAGACAATTTTATGACATTAATTTTTAAATATGATTTCGGCCATGTGGCTGCCACAGCTGGCGCGTATAAGGCGCAATCTGGAAAACCAATTTTCACAAACAGTATCCTTCTGACCATTATCGCTTTTGAAGACATGTGGGCCAATGATTTCGTCAGCCCATAAAGCTCACCAAACAGTAATTTTCTCTGGATGTTCGACAAAAGCTTGTGGACTCTCCTCCCTCCAAATGCGATAATTCTGTTTATTTACGTACCCATTCAACCAAAAATGGGCTTCATCGGAAAATAAAAATTTGAATGGACGAAGTGCACAATAAGTTTGACGAACAGAACCATTATTTTGACTAAAAATTTCCACAATTTGCACACGTCGCTCTGGTGTAAGTCGATTTATAATAAAATGTCAAAGCAAACTAAACAAAAAGCAACTATCAGCTGTTAAATGAGTGGTCAAATAAAGCAGTGATGTCAACTCAAATAAAAAACTCTATAAAAAACACCCGATACATGAAATTTTTTTAAGTTCTACTTGTTGTCTTAGGAAAACCTATTTCGTGCTAAGTTTCTAGTGTTAAAAAGATTTAAATACTTAATTAATAATTTTTAATATTAGAAAAAATTAATCAAATTTAAACCTGGATATGGGCATTTCTGCAGAGAGGATATTTATTGTGTTAATAAGGCCAGTAATTTTGTTCCAAAATTATAAACAGAATTTAATGAATATTTCGGTTTTCCAGTTTGAAATTTTCAGAGAATCAGTTTGAAAGCTGAAAATTTATTTTTCCTTTCTTGTCAGCATTTTTAGTATAATTTTTCATATTCATAAAAACTACGAGTGCTGACATTTTGTGAAATCTTTCTAACAACAACAAATTCGTAGCAAAATATCAAAAGAGACCACAAACAAATCGATTAACGTTAAGATTTGAAGGCTTTTGAGCTCAAATGTTTTTGAAATAATTTTAAAAATATATCGAAAAATATTTGAAGGTAGAATTTTTGTCGAAAATTAAGTTTGGCAGCCGTTTTTAAAAACTAAGATTTTCTTTACTTTTAAAGAATTGATATAAAATAATAAGTTTTGATTTTATGTACGAAAGTCAAGAGATTCGCAACATGATTTTAGCAACAGACATCATCTCACTGAAAGTGAAGTCAAAAATTTAAGTTTTTGTATTTAGAGTTCTGTTGTCCTTAAACATTTAAATTATGCCGTCGCTGCAAAAGGACATAAAATTTTAAACATGACCTGAGGGCCAAACTGGCTTAAATAAACAAGAAAACTTTCTAAGAATTATTTACAAAATTGTTGCTAAACTACGGAAGCTGTAGTTTCTTTTTCTTTCCTTTTTTTTAATTCCTGTAAGATTTTGTTTCTATTCAAATTATTGAGCACCGGCAATCAGGATGTGCTTTGAAGCAAACCAATTCAATTCAGTTCAAATAATCCAAATTCTACTATTTTTTCTTTGGAAAGGTAAAATAAATTTGGACTTATTTGCAGTTTCCTAATGAAGCTTTTCTAACTCTTGTTTATATATTTATTATAAGATTTCTTTTCGCCTTGAACCAGTACTCAAGGGATGATCCCTACATATGCGAGGCATTGTGCCAGAACTAGGAAAAATAATAATTTGAGACTGAACTGAGTCTCTTATATTCTGGAGAACTTCAGAAAACGAATTTCACCTACATACAGGCGGATATCGCTTAAACTACTTTCCTATTCAAAAATACCCAAAATATATATTCCATGGGGTCGCATACCTTCTACCACTTTTAATCCAGAGTACAACAATTATGTCAAAAATGTATAACAATTGTAAAATGGCTATTGAAATGGTGTCACAGAATGAGCTGTTTCGCTATAACCTTCTGTTCTGCCGTAACACAAAATTCCCACAATAAACAATTCTTATGAAACTATAAAATCGACCTGAATTCCAATTAAATTTGTTTTCAATTTCATAATATCAGCTTACAAATTTACATTTAACACTTTATTTACTTATTTGCATCATAATGACACATATTTTGTCATTGTCCTCTCGACAATAAAACGTTATTTATTTAATTACTTGCAACGTACTTAAAAACATATACAATGATTGCCATTCTGCACAGTGGGATCGAATGCCATTGAAATGGTAACAAATATTTGAACACTTTGAGTATATATCATGTCAATACAAATATATAGACCAGCAACTGGAACCAATTTTGTGAAACGTAGTCAGTTAATGGAATATAAATGGTGTTTATATTTATCACAGGAATACTGGAGCAGAGCTGGGGCTACCCTAAGCCTGGGTATACACATGTTCTTTAATGAGTAAATAATATACGAAAGACTGCCATAATTGAAAGTCACGAAAAGCTAACGATTTTTCTATATATTCATCAAAGTTTCTCTTTTTAACCCACAGTGACACTCCAGGAATGACTCCTGCTCGTGCATGCTCAAATTTAATATTAAGAGGAGGATATTTTTTACCCTCTTATACAAATAATTGTTATTAATTTTTATATATTTTAATTAATTGTATATAAATCTTTCTTTAATATATCTTAATTCGTATAACTGAATAAAAATATATATTTTTTTTAAATGAAAATGTAAAAGTAACTTCCAACTTTCCTTAAACAATATAAATCCTTAATCAATTATCTCAATATTGTTGATAGTCACCTCCAGATAAGTTGAAAGTACACTCCTATTGAAACTTTGGTAGTAAAGAAAAATCAGTTCCCTTAAATTGACTTTAAATTTTTTTCTTTTTGAAATTGAAATAAAATTTATGCATTTCCCCAAATCGAAAGTGATTATTTGCAGCCACTGTTTTATTTGAATTTCAAATTTCTGTGTATTTAAAATATTTCATTTTTACTTTTGTTGTCGACAGATCAGTGTCAAGTGAAACCTCTCAATTCATAACATCTGTTCCACATGTAGACTTTCCAGCTTTCGGTACCTTCTTTAATCGTAAAAACAAATACATATTTTTCATTTGCACAAAATCCTCTTGTTAAAAATATAATCTGTCTTTAAGGTTTGTGTAAATGAGTTAAAGAAATGGCAAACAGCATGCACTTTTCTATAGACTCCCTCTAGCAAATTTACTACGGACACGTTTATGTGTGCAGGGTTGTGTTACAGTATGCCCAGCATAACATATAATCGGTTATATAACGTTAGACATAAAGACGAATCGGAATGAAAAGTTGGTCTTTTTGTAAGCTTTTACAAGTAATAAAAAATATTTAAAGCGAAAAATATATTCTCTGGCGGAACTCTTAGGAGATCGATGGAAAAAGCCAAGAGGAACTGACACCATCACGAACGAACAAATTCAGATGAGAAGGATTCTATCCCACATTCATCACATTCAGCTTCGTAGTAAAACCGTTAACTACTTTAGCCAACAGCATCCCAGTTAAATTTTATATATCCTGGCATTATTTCATAACATGTTTACACGGAGATATAAATTCGTGCTTCACTCTCTCTCTCATTCCAGCCTGAAGTAACAGGATTTGCCATGCAAAATTTTGAAAGCACATCAACTTATTTTTAAAATACACGAGGAAGTCTTTTGTAATTTTTATAGAAATTTTTCATGAATTTACCGGAACTAGTCAGCACAACACGAATTGTGGGAACAACAATTAAAGTAAAAATGTGTATCAAAATAAAATTTCAAATTTATATTGAGAAGAAATAAATTCTTTAAATAAATTTAATATAAAAAATGTATAAATCAAGGGTAACATAATGCGCCGAAGGACGTCTTGATAAAAAATTTTTAGTAAAAAACAATTTTCCATTTAAAAAAAAAAAATTTTGAATATTAAAAATTTTTAAATTTTATCACAAAAAAATTTCCAAAATTATAAGAAACAAAATGTATTATAACGAAATTCATTTTCAATAACAACAATAAAATAATAAATGTTGTTGTTGGAACCGGCATAAATTATTTTACAAAAACTAAATAAATTAAACGGTTAGAAATTAAAAATTTATATCAAAAAAAATTTATATTGAGAAGAAATAAAATTTTCAAACAAAATGAGTTTCAAGAATTTATAAATTAACTGGAACATAATATGCCAAAGGATGTCTTCATAAAATTTCTTTTTTTATAAAAACAATTTGAAATTTTCAAATATTGAGAATATTAAAAATTTTGAATTTTTGTTACACGCTTCAAGTACAAAATAGTTGTTGAATACTTTAATGCTATTAAATATATATCAGGAAATCATATTCACAAACGTGCAAAAACAATTTTCAAAATTGTTAAAGAAACTAAATTTATTATAACAAAATACATTTTCAATAAAATAAAAAACTTTTCTTGAAACCGGTAGTAAATTATTTTACACAAATAATAAATTAAACTGCTAGAAATTAAAAAATTTGATCTTAAAAAAGTTATAATTTTTTTTCGCGTGATCATTCAAAAGAGAATTGAAAAGAATTTGAGCAGCAAAAACTTCATTGTGTGAACCTAAACAAACATGAATATTGTAACTGCTGGGTAGTAAATATTAAAATTGCACTCACCCAAAAATCTCTTGGCATATAAATGTGTGAGTGTGTGTGTGTGTGTGTGCTTATTATCAGACTCGAAAGTATTACCGTTCATGTGCATTAAAATAGCATCTGTAACAATCATGCGAACAACAAAATTAAAATTTTTAATTCTTATTTTCTTTCTGCACCACAAAAATTCGTATTGCATTTAAAGACTGGAGGAAAAGGAAATGAATATGTTTGTGTGCGTGTGTGTGTAAAAAGACATGTTTGTATAAATGCATTCGCACATGTACGCAGCCATAAGTAAAACATTTTGCACCAAATGATACTAAAAGTTTCAACAACGTTCATAATGGCTATTCAGAATATAATGGCATTTATACAGTGTGACAAGGAATACTGTCTACAGGAGCACTTAAACAAACGCATCAATGCTCCTATGATTTTCATATGTCGGAACGCTTTTATCTCACAACAACAAGATAATTTTAATTATGAAATTATTTTTGGAATATTTATTATTTTTTAAATAGAGGAAAAGCTACATCAATTTAACTTACACTGCAGAGCAGAACAGCAATTTTCAGAAGCCGCTGCAATATCAGAACCGGTGTTCATGACATCTCTGAATTTAATATAACGAACAGCGACAAAAATTTTAATCTGTCATCAGTAACATTGTCTTAACATTGTCTCCTCCCTTCTAGTTCTGGCACAATACACTGCACATGCAGGGGGCATCCCCAAGACAATAAAAAAAATCCAATCAATCACAGATTCAAACACTGCGTAAAACATTGATGGTTACGTTAACCGTCTTACATGAAGTTCCGTCCAAGTCGTCCACATTATTCTCTTGAGATTTTGGAACGGTAACACTCACAGTTGGCGTTGACGGTGGCTCCCTACACATTTTCCAAGAAAGTTTTGGAATTTTAAAAATTTATTTTATCAAAGATTTTTTATATATAAATTTTTTTTTTTTTGTTGTAGCGTTAACTCTTGTTTAAATGCTCTGAAATTTTTAAAGGTGTCCTAATTTTTCATATAATAGATATAATTTTTTTCCTTTTAACAAATTTAACAAGATTTTTGTTGTGCTCGGCTAAATTTATAAGAAACATTTTGACAACTTGTCAAGTTATATGTCGCGTTAAGCAATATTTTTACAAGAGTAGTTGCTACTGCTTTAAGACTTATTTATTGAATTATTGCTCTCTCTGGAAATACATTAATAAACGTTGGTTCACTATAAACGTTTTTTTAATTGCTTCTATAAAATACAACCTTGTGTTTGACTGTACCAAATTGGGTGCTGCCAAGTCAAGGATTGAAAACAGCTGATAAGACTAAAAACGATTTTCATTGAAAGACCTCTCGATTTTCAAGTAAAACAATTTGGTTTTCACCTATCACTTATTGTTATCTTTATGGATTTAATTAAATAATTTAGTAGTTATTTATGTGAATGTGTGATGTGAAGCGCACTAAAAAGTTCATTGCTTTTATACAAAAAAAAATCAATTGTTGTACAGTTTGTCACTTAAAAATAGAACAAAAAATTAATCAAACTTTCTAGAGCAGTTCTTAAAAGTCAGTGTGATGAAACTGGCTGCCAAAATTTCTCGAAAATAAGGACAACTTTTCAAAAGGATCGTTTTGTAGACCATCGTTTTCCATCAATAAATATATATATGTTTGACAAATTAATCAATTCCTTTCGTTAATTATATTATATATAAAATTATTTAAAAAATTATAATAACAACAATAATAATAATAATAATAATAATAACTATAATAATAATAATAACTATAATAATAATAATAATAATAATAATAATAATAATAATAATAATAATGATAATAACAATAATTATTATTATTATTATTATTATTATTATTATTATTATTATTATTATTATTATTATTATTATTATATAAACATTCAAAATATTAAATATGTCGTACCATACATTTTTGAACTCCAACATCCTGCTGCAGCTGTAGTGACAGAAACCTACTTCCAATATGAGCCGTTTTAATGTACTCATCGTGACTATTTTATAGATATGTGTGAGTGTGTGTGTGTGTATGTTATATAATATTTTTAGTATATAAGCAGACACATGTTTTACTTTATCGCACTTGAAGATAAATTCAAAATAGAGTTGGTCACGTGCTTGACTCGATGCATGCGTTTGTGTGCGGTAGCACTAGTGACAGATCCATTAATCTGACTAAAATGCAGTCACATCTTCCAAATTGCAGTGCAAAGAAAGTAAGAAGATTGCCTTGAAATAAAATATTTTTCTATCCATCAATAATTTAGTCCTCTTGCTGATCTCAATAATTTTGCAGCTGCATCTTATCTTTCTTATATACATTTTTTTTACGTTCAACATTGAAAGACTTAAAAAGTCTCTAAAAATATTTAGAGGTAGTCAAACATAAGAAATATCGCAACGCCTTTTTCATGTTTATAAAATTTTTAATTTGTTAATTTCCTTAATTCCCTGAAACTTAATTTTTATATCCTGTGCGATTAGTAAAAAACTGGACAGACAACTAATCAACAGTGAGTTAAAAAATAAAGTACTGCACGTATCAAAGTTAGCCACCATCTCATCACTCTTATAAACGTTCCAACATAAACGTTCTTAAACCCTCAAAAAAATATTAGCAGAAAGCTTGAGATGAAATAAAAACCAACACTCCGTTTAAAAAAGAACATCTTTAAATGTGTTTCCTTTTGTTTCGTCTCCTTCTTCTTGAACAATAAAAGCAACACTAGAGAAGCACATTCTTCCCACATGATGAAACGCACAGAAGAAGCAAAAACCCTTGTATAATTGCAAATAAACACATACTCCCTACCACTTGTCGACATTCCTCCCAGATACTTACTTGTCCTCAGATACATTCTTTCTTATGAAATTTACAGACACCAAAATATCTTTAATGCAGCGGATTCAATTGAGTGCACTTTGAAAGATGATAGATGTTGTGGAATTTATAAAAGCTTTAAAGTATCAAATTGTGTGGCAGAGCTGGCCTATAAAAATATTTATGTTAAAGGAAAAGGACATCGCTTTCTTAAGCTTTGGAAAGGAAGTGAAATATTTTCATGAACGCTTAAAATTTAAGAGGTTGTCAATAGGAATTGGTGTCATGCAAAATGGACATGGAAAATCGCCGTTTGAGCATCAACTTATCGAATTGATTATCCGTCTCTGGATGAAACTTCCATTAAATTTGACAAGTAAACATTTATTTTTGGGAAATAATATTTTAATGCTCATCAATTAATAATTTGATGCTTCAAAAAGTAGTCTCCCCAATTTAAGAGGACGGTTCAAAAAGTGCAGTGAATTTTTGGTTTGTATCCCTTCAATTAATGCAGAACGCAGTTCTTTGATAGACCTGTTTAATGTTTGAAACGGAAAAGAGCCTGTATCGGGCAAAATCTTATGAACACGATGGCTCTCTGTTGTTTCGGAGTCTTAAATTAAGACCGACAAATTTCGAACAAATAATAACGATTAGGAAAGCGCATTATGACGACGTATAAGCAGAACAATTTCTTCATATTTTCTTCGCAAATCGCTTACAATTATTTATCGATTTCCCATCAATTTGTTTTTCAGTTATTCATTCCTTCTTAATGTACTGGAGCATCCAGGACGAGCGTCATCATCTTTTCTCAGTCTGCCTGAAGATGTTTTTTTATTAAAAATACAATAATCACATGCACCTCTCAACATTTCCAGTGCTTTCGCAAAAATTTACGAAAAATTGTGGGGCATGAGCCAACCGATATGCACACGTTTGCAGAAATTTTGTCCGTCATCTCTTTCTGAACACTTTCATCGATCGTTGATATTTTAGGGGGGTTCGAAACCAACCTTTCACATTTTCTCGATCATCTTTGAAAAGCCTCAACGTTTGTAAATATTTTTCTCACTCAGAGTACAACGATTTCATAATATTTTTTCCATAAAAATATAAAGAAAATCTTTGATCTACCGATTTTAATTTTTTTTAATTTTAAATTAACTCTTTTTTTTTTTTTGACAGCAGAACACCGCCGAATACGCAAAGTCCTTTTAAATTGTATGACTCTCTGAAAAAAACCAAACAGCCTGCATCGCTGAAGCTGCGGTCATAATAAAAAATATAGAAACGCTAGTCAAAATTTTTCACTTCCATTTAGTTTTTACAGATCTCGTACTGGAGAGTATAAACAACTTCAAATTTCTGTTGCTACTTTGGATTATTATATTTAACTGGTTTTCCGTCCTCCTATTTAAACGTTAGAGTATAAAAAAATTATAGATTATCGTGACCCACCTGCTTAAAAATTGTAAAAAAATTAGAATGATGAAAATCTTAAATACTTTTAAATTAATTTTCATAACACAATGATATAAATTATATTTCCATAATATTTCAAACAACCTCTGTAAAAAAAAACTATTTGGTGGCTTAAAAGTCACTTAATTTATTATTATTAATTCGGTAAAACCTTTCTCAATCATTAAAGATATTTAAAAAACAATTTTAAAATCATCCACAAGCCATTCGTTTACCTTTAGTACGCATTTAAAAGTGTCAAATAAAACATTTACCAGACCCAAAGAAAATAATCTTGAAAAAAGTTTAAAATTACGACTTGTCTGTCATTCGTGTGAGTGTTAATCCTTTACTTTTTGTGTCTCTTCGTTTCTTTTTTTTTTTTTTTTTTCTAAACACACAATTACGTAGTATTTTGCCAAAATGTAATCTTAAATAAATAACGCAACTACCAGGAATAATACACATACACTAACACACACACTCTAACACACACATGCACATGCTATGCCCAGCAAACCCAGTCGTTATAGCCCACTGTCAGGATCGCATAAATAAAATAATTTCCTCACATATTCTCCACGTGAGCGCATGCGTGCCATTTCGATATTTAAAGTGTGCTGTACAACATAATATTCATAAAAAATTTGTTTTAAAGTACTCTTCAAGATTAATCACTATTTATAAATATGGCTGTAAGTCATCTTAAATAAAAAAGTCGACTTTCTAATGCAGAAACTTTAAAACGAGTTCTGATAAGAAATACTTTTCATTTATTTAATGAAACGCTAAATAATTAAACAGAACTGAGGCTGAACCATGATGTAATAAATACAAGGTGGTATCTCTACCACTACAAATACAATATTACAACAAACAAACCAATTGTTGTTTGTGTAAAGTCATGGTCCACGTCAAAAATTATAACAACAAAACACATTGAAATGCTGCACACATTCGCAATTGCAAACGACGGTACCATATACAATCACTGCGAGGACTTTTTGTGCAAAAAACTGTCCTGTGGCGTAGCGAAGTCACCTTGTATTTAATACATCATAGGCTGAACGTCTCTTTCCATACAATTTGAAATAGAATGTATTTCATTTCGGGAGCGAGTTTTCTCCTCTTTCCTGACTCTCACAAAAATGTTGCCATATTTTAATATAATTTCAATACTCTTCGTAGACGAAACCATGATACAATTTCTTACTAGGTAGCCAAAAAAATAATACAAATCAGTGACGACTATATCAACAGGGTGTTTTATTCTTGTAAATGATTACAAACTGTCAACCAGCACACGAAAAAACAGAAGAGAAACAGTACGTGCTGTTGTATATTCTCTATGTCATTATTTGTAAACAAATCAGTTATGCTGTTCCTTAATATACCCCGTGCCTTATAAGACACAAACAACATTTGGCAAGTTCAAGCACAATAAAAAAGCCAGATAGCGCTTCAAGACTACTTAATATAGAATTATACCATAAACAGAACCATAGAAAAAACATTGTATAAAAAAATGTGGGAGAGCTTTTGAAATTCCGGACGTCGCTTAAGTTAGGTACTTTATATATCGGGCAACGCTTATGCCTAAAGGTGCGGATCCATTCTGTTTCAATATTAAAGTTCCCAGGAGACGTACAAAATAAACCATCAATCCTTTAGTTGTGTTCATACAGTCGTTTTTTTCGGCTACACGCACATGTGGTCGGCTCTAATTGATGAGAATCAAAAAATGTTGATATTTTTATATGCCGGCTGATATTTTGAACGTCGCCGAATATGATTGACGAAGAAAACAGCATTTGCTTTGTTTTATTTGTTGTGTGACGACATGGAGAAGTGCAGCGATGCGAAGAAATTTATATTGCAGGCTACGAAGTCAAAACACAAAAAGTGATTGATGATTTTATTTGTACGTCTCAGAAAAATCATCAATTAAGCGACACTAACACATTCTTATTGATTGATGGTTTATTTTGTATGTCTCCTGGGCACTTAAAAATCAAATCTATTGGGTGGCTGTAAAAATGCTTGTTGGGTATACAGTAAAACACTGATATGCCTGCCTTCCTTCCAACATGTCATGTTAACAATTTTTCACTCATGTTTTCAAATGAACGAAACACATTGACACAAATACAAAATAAATCATTCTTCTACAGCATGAGCATGTCTGACAATTTTACAACAACAAAGAGAAAAAAAATTTTCATCATAAAGAAGGATACGAAACGAGAAAAAAATTTAAGGCATTAAAGAATTCAAGGATATATGAAGAGACCTGCACAACATCTACACTTTTATTTCTATTTGGGTCTTTTTAGACATTCCAACGAAATGTTATGGAGTGTCATTATCACAATCAGGGCTTTTTACCGAAAATAGTACAACAGAAAAAAGAAATTATTCTCCATCAGCCACTTAAAGTGGCAGGTTCGCATCGAATCTAAAAGTACTCTTTTGCGCAGATATTGAATCCCATTTACAAGTGAGTCCTTAAGAAATATTGTATTTTGAATTACGATTAAGTTAGCATACTTAACGAAGAACGTTTCGTAACGCAAATAAAATATTTACATTGACCAACTTCATACAATAATTAATTTTCAATTTTTATAGTTGGAAGTTAAAAATTTAATTTTCATATATTTGTTTTAGCAAAAATAAATAAATAAACAGAAATGTTTTTAGCAAAAACAATTTCCAGATTTTAACAAGGACTACTTTTTCATTCCATACATTACTAATACATACACACTTTTCTTTATCAGCTGAATTCAACAGTGCTCTCAGGCACACTGTAAAACCTAAAAATAAAGGCCAAATCCCACCTGCAGTTTTTCAATGAAACTGAAACAAAACAGCTGATTCATTCACTAACACAATACAGCAGACAAATTAATATCGACTTTACTCTTTAAGTAAGCAACAAATCCAAAAGCTTTTTATGTTATGACGCTGTAGCCTTCCGAATAATGTAGCTACATGGCAACACTTGTAGCCAACGGCATTTGTAGTCGTGTAGCCTGCAGTCGTGAATGTGCTTAATGCTATACGAAATTTGTTATATCAGTTTTAAATTTACTTCTTGGAAAATTGTCGCCTTTTTTCTTTGCTGAAGTAGTTAACATATTAACCCTGGACTACATATTAACCCTGATTACTCATGATTTTTGTATATTAAGGTTATTCTTCATTGAATCGACGTTCAATTTCAAATAATCGCTAACAATAATATTAATAATATTTTTAGTTGTATATTTTCTTAAAAGAAGAATAAAAAACAAATTTTTTCTCTCTTAATTCTCTCTTAAATTCTTAAATATATTTTGTACAAATTCGATACGAATTCGAACAACATAAGAGAATAAACGGGCTTCGTCCATTCGACGATCAGCAACTATCGAAGGTTAAATAAGAACCGGGAGGTCTTTAGTTCCATCGCGTTCTTAACAAAAGTTGTGGCAGTAAATATTGTTGGCGGCCAGCCAAAACGACGAAGTTATAGAACCGGTCGGCAGAGTGTGAATTAACACCAACACTTGCAAAACGTTGCATTAAAATATTAGCAATTCAACAACTGTTTCGCATAACATACAAAATAAATATTTTTAAATTATCGATCCCACTTTCAAAATAAACGTTCATAAAATTAAATGGAAAAACAGGCGTCGCTAAATTGTGTGGCAATTTATCTAATTTGTTGGCAAAGTAACAAACGTTTTGTCTGCTGCAGAATGCCAAACAGTCTATACAAACAAAGTTTGTGTTAAAAAAAATGTGGTAAAAGGCGAAAAGGAAAAATTCGTGCATAATAAATACGTTCGTATAAAATTGAATTCCTAGTGAAACATATCGCTTGCAGTTCCTCTAAGTGTTCATGTGAAAGTGTACAACTTTTGGCTGCAAAATAAACACACACACATACAAATAAACCTGGCACTCGTATTTTTGCTATATATTTTTGTAACCGCGTTTGTGTTGTTATAAATTTGACTTTTCTTTGCTTTAAAAGTATAAACAGGATTTGTTATCTTTTCACATGAATAGATATTTTTTAATACTGAAATGACTTTCTAGAGCAGTTCCTTTTTGTATATAAATTATGATCAGCTTAAATTTCCTTCCTGGCTTGTAATCTTTGTAATATTCCCTTGAGTATGGACAGGAAACAACGTGATCTTTTGTTAACATTATTTTTGAAAAAGCCGCCACATAATATCAAGACCTTCTTAAGTGGCTCTGAAATACAAAAATGTCCTTTAAGTTTCAATTAATTTGAAATGGTACTCACAAGTTTTCCAAACTTCCCACGGACTCATAAATTTATATGGAAATTTACATAAATTTAGGAATTCTTTTCAGAGCGCCATCAGGATTAATGTAGTTCAGGGGCTTAAAACTTATAAGCGGGTCACATACTCTCACGCATATACACACACGCACATATAAACACACGCACATATACATAAAAGTATTATGACGGGTTCTCAGAATTAATCAGGCAAGCTTTCCAGGACCTCAAAATGTCGAGTTCTGATGAGAACCGAATGTTTAAAAAATCTTAAATATTTTTAGCGGGAAGTTAAACAAAATTTTTTTAAATTAAAAACAAAATCAAAGAAATTTAGCAGTTTCTGTGGGTTTCAAATTTGTATGCAAACGTTAAAAAAAATTCCCAAAGACTTTTAAATGTTGTTTTGGTTTTCCACTTAAAGTTCACCAAGTTGACGTGATTTACACAATTGCAACCAAAATTTTAATCTGACGACGTCAACCAAATAAGTCACTTTTCATTCAAAATTCAGCCAAATAACTCATATCGGTAGCGATCAACACCATGAGGTCACAAGGAGCATATTGAAGTCAGTCTTATAGCAAAACTTAGGCGTTGAAGGAAAATAATAAATTAATTTAAAAAATTCTCTAATTTTCTTAACTCTTTTCTACACTTTTAGCTTAACGCATTGCCTGAGTGGAGGTTCTTCTCTAGGTGCCGGTCCTGAAAAAAGAAAACAAAAATATATATATCCCGAAAATTTTTTAAAAATTTGCAAAATTCAAACCAAGAAATTATTTCATTCAGTAAATATTTAAAAAAAAGCTTTTTCTCCAAAATATTAATGAAAATATAATCTTAATGCTCCAAAACTATTTTGTTTTTCGGCGTTACCCTATTGCAGAAATATGTAATATTTGCTTGACATGTTGCTCTCTAATAAATTTGTTGTTTTTATTTATTTATTTGACTACAACATGCTCGCATACATTCTCAAAACTCTCGCATGTATCGTATTTCCCTCGTTTGACGACTGCTAAAGTAACTGTCAGATTATTTTCAATGAAAATTTGCCAAAAGATTTATGATGTACTACGCAACAGCCTGCAAACGATATAAGATAAGAGAGTTTTCTTGGAAGATATACATCCATAACAGCATCACACAGTGGGCCATTTCACTAAAAAAATATATATATATATTTCTTTTTAATTTTGACTCCAAAATTGCTTTTCTAATTTAATTCCACTTTCACTCATTTTAAATATATATAATAAAGATATTTACATTTAAATTTTTAGGTGCAAATCGATCTCACAACAGCCAACATATTTCAAGTGAATCTATTTTTTTTACCACTCACAATATCTCTTTTGCTTGATGAGCAATTTTACAAGTGCTTTGAAAGATATTGTAAATATAATAATTATATTATATAATTTTCTCACAAATACTATCGTTAATATATTTTTACAATTACAGCCGCTTGTCTGTAGTATTTATGAACAAACTTGCTAATAAAAATATTCACAAACAGATTTGGAGTAACAAAAATCGGAACAACTTTCATTTAGTTACACACTAACTCAAGAAGTATTCATAAAAATAATATGTGTCGACTTGAAGTGTGTTTTAAAAAATGATTTTCATGCAACACATATTTTAAAACACTCTTCAAATTCACATAATATTTTGTTTATATTTATAGCCAAATGTCCCAGTGTGCAGCCACTCTTTTATCCTGTTCATTCATTCATTGCTAATCCGCATTTATTGCGCTAAAAAATTATATTGAAAGCCTCAGACATATTTACGAACTTGAGTTTTTTCGAGGTTTTGCCACGAATACGTGAGAGAATATAAATTATCGTTTAAATTTGTTGTCACTGTTGTCGCAAGTTGTTGAATGAAAAAGTCGGTTAGTAAAAAGCTAACATGGTTTATAACAATATGCGGCACTTTATGAGGAAAAAATTAAATAAAAACATAAAGAAAATAAAGAAAATAAACAAAGAAACATGAAGTGAAAAAAATTGTCAATCCGCATGTTTACGGCAGCGAAATAAACACTTTTTATAAACTCTTAATTGTCTAATAATCGCTTGGAAGGGAAGAAGGAACACATTAACATTAAATTCATTTATTTTTTAACTTCCCGCCAGAAAAATGTTAAATTTTCATAAATCGTTTTAAAAAAATCAAGTTCTCATCACATCTCGAAGATTTTAGGTCCCAGGAAGCTTCCCTCACTAATTCTGAGAACCCGTCACTATATCTGTTTGCAGTTGTGTGTGTGTGTGTGTGTAAGTAATTAAGTGACCCACTTAAAACTTTGGAAAGGCTTGACCGATTTCAACCAAACTGATGACGTTTTACTGAACTTAGATTTCCTAAATTTAAGCCGATTCGAACCGGTATATTTAAAAAATGTGTGTGTGTGTGTTTGTGTGTGTAATTAGGTGACACACTTAAAACTTGGGAACGGCTTGACCGATTTCAACCAAACTTATGACGTTCTACTGAACTTAGAGTTCCTATATTTGAACCGATTCGAACCAGTAAATTTCAAAAATGTGTGTGTGTGTGTTTGTGTGTGTAATTAGGTGACACACTTTAAACTTTAGAATGGCTTGACCGATTTCAACCGACCTGATGACGCTCTACTGAACTTAGATTTCCTGAATTTAAACCGGTTCGAACCGGTAGATTTCAAATATGTGTGTGTGTGTGACCTACTTAAAACTTAGAACGGTTTGACCGATTTCTACCAAACTGATGACGCTCTACTGAACTTAGATTTCCCGAATTTAAACCGATTCGAACCGGTACACTTCAAAAATGTATATGCGTGTGTGTGTGTCTAAGTAAGTGTCTAAGTAAGTGGCCTATTTAAAACTTTGAAATGGCTTGATCGATTTCAACCAAACTGATGACGTTCTACTGAACTTAGATATCCTGAATTTAAACCGATTCGAACTGGAAGATTTCAGGACATTTTCAAAAAACTTAGAAAAAAAAGCTTTTTTAAGTGACTTTTAAAATGACTTTTAAACGGTTTTACCGATCGATTCCAGAAATCAGCTCTTAAGATAAAAATCCACGTCGACCACTGTAAATTGGGTCAAAATCGGTTACTCCGTTCGTCAGATATTGTGAAAGAAAAAAATTCGAAAGAAGTGATTTTTTTTTCAAACTCCGAAGATATATACAACCTCGGTTCTTTTATAGTAACCGAAAAGTATGTAAATCAATCACATGCGAATCGGTTGATTTTAAAATTAAAATTTTACCTCGAAGAGCTCAAAACCAGGTTACGATTGTTTTCTGGTTAACTCTGGGGAGTTACAGAGATGGTCCACCATTTTTCATATGTTTTAGCACAAGTTTATTTATTTTTTTAGTAGCGGTGAACACAACAAATTTGCGCCTTCTAGGCCAGTTAGACAACAAAACTTTGAGATTTCCTTCCACTGACTGCAACAGTCACATGAATTATTTTCGTAAATTCAGTTAATTTTGTGTCTCAAAATTTAATTCAAATTTAAAATTTTAACTTTAAAAAGTTGTAAACTATTAATTCAAATAATTTGCACTCAAAATCCCACACAAAATGATTGTCTTTCGTTTTGCAGTCCATAATGAATAACGACTTTGGCAAACAGCACCAGAGAATCGAATAAAATATATAAAAAAGTTTCCGTAACTATTCCAATTTAAACAACTTTTGACTCTTCTATGGAAAGAAAACAACAATAAAAATCGAATTCAAATGAAATGAAATTAAATTTCAGGCGTTGAATCTCAACATAAATTGTTGCTAAAAATAAAACTTTTCAGTGTTATAAATGTTGCCAAAAAAAAAGTAATAAACATTTTAAACTCATGCAATTTAAGTTAAAAAGCGGATGCTCCAAATAAATCTTACAAACGACAATAAAAATTTATAAATAAAATCCTGAAAATTAAATTGATCCTGTGACTCTTGTGCATGCGCATCAACTGTAGCGCCACAATCAAATCACAATGAAATCACATTATTAATTATATTATTCACATGAAATAACGTTCAATGCAACAAATAAAAACACTCGATCTTTATTTACATAAGCGATTATCAGTAACCGCTCCCCCCAACCGTCTTCTGTGGCAGAGTTGGCAAGACTCCCCTCAACTCAAGACCTGTTTCTCTACCCAAAGTTTTACCTTTTGCAGTCATTAACAAAAGCAAAGTTTTATTATTTATTGTATGCAACAACATCCGCCTCCCCTCCCCCCCATATCTATCCTTTATGAATATTGAACTTTTATTAAGCACAACAACAACAAAAGAAAATATTCGACTTGTTTGTGCTGCAAACGAAAATGAAAAAAGTTTTGCGCTAAAAAAGAGAAGAAAAAAATGCGGCACAGAAATTATATGCAACCTTAACCCCGTCTTAAACAATAGAAAAAGTTTTTCTGACACATAAATTGTTTTGTAAAACTTTAATAGGGTACGCCAAATAAGTAATTTGTCATTCTCTGGAACAGTGGTGTTAAAGAGAACACGCTACACTTGAAACTAAAAGTATTTATAAAGCGATTAAACGAAATATTAATAAAAATCGGCTAATTTGACGAAACGAAGAATCTTTTATATATAAGGAAACTTATATGTAGTACATATATAAAAGAAAAATGTTAATTTTGAAAGGGTATCCCCTTCCAAAAATAAAAATTGTATATCAAAAATTTTCTTGAACAAGTCTGAGATGCTTATTAATTTCCTTTTTGTCGGCAGTTTCAGAAATAAGGCAGCTTTATAACAAATATTTTTGGAAAAATTTTAAGGGTTGCCCTTAAATTTAAAAATTAAAATAATTTCCTGGACAAGACTGAATTTTCGCTTAGTAAATTCCAGTTTGTCGGCACTTTCAGAAATAAGGAAACTTATATGTAATTTTTAAGAAGAGATGCAACAAAATTTTAAGGGGTATCCCTTCCCAAGCAAAATGTAATTTTTTAAATATTTTATTAGACAAGACTGAATTTTTGTTTACATTCCCTTAAGGAATGTTACGGTAATTTGAGAACTAGAGAAGCTTTTATGTAATATATATATAAAAAAAAATCTTTTTTAATTTTAAGGGATACCCTGTTCAAAAAAAAAAAAATATATATATATATATATACATATATATATATATATATATATATATATATATATATATATATATTAAAAACTTTCTTGGACAAGTCTGACCAAATTTAAGAATTAAAATCAATTCCTAGACGGGACTGAATTTTTCCACTTTGTCGGCAGTTTCAGAAATAAGGACACTTTGTAATTTATAAAAATTAATAGGTAAAAATTTTAAGGGGTACCCCTTCTCACACATAAAAAAATATTTTTTAAATACTTTTTTAGACGAGATCGATTTTTTTTACATTCTCTAAAAGATAAAAAGACCTGTTACGGAACACGTGGCGTAAATTTTAATTTTCAAGGACATTTCCTTAAGAAATGTTACGGTAGTTTATGAAACGGCGAAGTCTTGAAAGAATGAAGTCTTGGGCCCGAATGACCTCATTCGATATCGTTCGAAATTTCGATACAATTTAAATACAAATTTCGATCAATAGCGAGTGCTGGAATTTGTCCCCTGCTACGGAACAAGTTCCGTGACTGGTTCCTATGGAATCGTAATAAATATTTGAAAAGTGTACTCCCCTCCAAAAAAATTTTTTTTTAATTTTCAAGGACAAGACTGAATTTTCGCTCAGTAGTTTCCACTTTGCCGGTAGTTTCAGAAATAGGAAAGCTTTTATGTAATTTATAATAAAAATAAATATTTTTGGAAAAATTTTAAGGGTTTCCCTATCAAAAAAAAAATAATAATATATACATATATATATATATATATATATATATATATATATATATTAAATATTTTCTTGGACAAGGCTTAACTTTTGTTTACTTTCCCTAGAGGAAAAAACACTTGTCATAGAACACGTGACGTGAGTGATGACCAGGTATTTAGCCGAGTGACTCGTTTTTTTATTAATTTTCAAGGACCAGACTGAAACTTACTTTCTACTTTGTCGATAGTTTGAGAATCAGGGAAGCCTATATATAATTTATTGAAGAGAAATGTATTTGAAATAGTTGTATAGGGTATCCCTTTAACAACAAAACACAATTAAAAAAATTTTTTTTTGTTTGAAACTGAATTTTTATTTACTTTCTCTATAGGGAATGTGACACAGAACACATCACCTAACTTTTTCCCCAGGAACCAGCAATAGGTTAGAGTTTCGGAATTTTATATGAGAGACACTGGTAGTAGCCTCTCTGACGTGTTACGCTGACCGAGGGAATTTTGTCAGCAATGTGATGCCACATCTCTTTTTTCAAGTCACGACTACTGAACTTTTTGTATTATTCCCCTTTCCACCAGCGGTAGAACGGGTACGTTCAACACAGTTGTCACAACATATCCCGCAGGATTATTATCCTCTTCTAGATGAAATTTAAAAGAAAACCTTCAATATAAATCGAAAGCAATTATTAGACGTAGATTTCAATTCAAACTGTCTGAGAAGTGTAGCGCGATAATTAGAAATAATTTGACATAAAAAATTTTCCGAAGAAAAAGGCACAAACGTCCCCATTTAAAAGAAATATCGCCGACTTTTTTGTTTGTTATTTTAAATACCAAATCAAAACTTGTCTGTCCCTAAAATAATACCCTATAAATACCCATTCCCCCTATCGCTGAGATTTAAAAAAAAAATTATAGCATAACGAGTTTTTAATTTGCATTTATTTTTATTTATTTATTTTGTTATAAAATTTGATTTTCTTTTTTGTTTTGTTTTTTTATTCGCCCAAGGCCAATTATTTTGGCTGCTCTGCTGCCTTCAACACATTTTCACAGCATTAAGCACAATTAAATAAGAAAAGTATTTCAAAGGATCTCACAGTTTGGCTGGGAACGGTGGTTGACTGGTTGTAAAAGGTATTCAAACATTTTGAAAGCATTTTTGCTGTTGTTGTTAAAATCATCGTAAAATTAATGAATAATGGCATGACATGGCCTGCTGGCTGGCAAAATACTATTTGTAATGAAAAAGTTTTATATGTGGAAAATTGTTGGAGAAATCCAGATTCTTTTAAATTTAATGTCATAATTAAAAGTTTCATCCAGCCATTTTAGGAATATTCAAATATTTTATTCAGAATAATGGAAAAGAAAAAGCAAACATTTTTCCCCTAAAAACAATTGAATTGAATCCTTTTAAAGTTTGGACAGGATGAAGCAGCCAAAATATAATAAACGAATTTCACACTAGGCCCTCTTAAATTCTCTTCAATAAATTAAACTTTGGATAAGCCCAACACAGAATAAACATTTAAATTTCATTGAATGTCTAATATTTTATATAAAATTTTTCTTTCAGATGATTATCACCCAACAAGTTCCAATTTCCTGACTGTTCAAATACTGGATAAATTTAACCAACCACCAACAGATGAGACACCAACCAAAAATAATCAAGAATCGAGTGGAAATCCTTAAAGCCATAAGACAGTCTAACGAAGTAATACGAAGAATCCATGAAAAGCATTTTGAGAGTGAAGAAAAAATTGCTTAAGCTACAGGAGAAAATGGTTGCCACAGAGAAGGAAAGAAACCGAATCCTTAAAAGGGATTTGAATATTAAATGAATATATCAAAATAGTAACATACAAACCATTATCTTCCAAATGAGAATAACCACACATATTTAGTTTAATAATTTCCATTTTTTTATTTAATTACTTTTTCTTTTTCAAATAATTAAGAACTTAAAATTAAAAAAAGAATAAATAAATATATATATATATATATATATATATATATATAATATATAATATATAATATAAATTTGTTTCAAAAAGTGTTTAAATAAAATTAATTGTCTAATAAAGAACTAACAAATACATTTCTTATTTCGTCGATTTTAAACAAGTATCACAAGCGAAAGGAGTCACATCAGGCACAAAGTATTGGCGCCCTCCTTTTTGCCAGTATTTTCCAAAATAAATCATTTGTAAGGGTACAGAAGCGTATTTTTAATTTTATGGAACAAAAGTGAAAATTGAAAAATCCATAAGAGGTACCTCTTTGTTCAAAAAATCGATTTTTCAAAAATTTTTTTAGAAATGGCAAATTTTTTGTAAGCACGCTTATCTTTCCCAGTATTTTCCAAAATAAATCATTTGTAAGGGTACAGAAGCGTATTTTTAATTTTATGGAACAAAAGTGAAAATTGAAAAATCCAAAAATTGTTCAAAAAATCGATTTTTCAAAAATTTTTTTAGAAATGGATAATTTTTTGTAAGCACGCTTATTTTTCCCAGTATTTTCCAAAATAAATCATTTGTAAGGGTATAGAAGCGTATTTTTAATTTTATGGAACAAAAGTGAAAATTGAAAAATCCATAAGAGGTACCTCTTTGTTCAAAAAATCGATTTTTCAAACATTTTTTTAGAAATGGCTAATTTTTTGTAAGCACGCTTATTTTTCCCAGTATTTTCCAAAATAAATCATTTGTAAGGGTATAGAAGCGTATTTTTAATTTTATGGAACAAAAGTGAAAAATGAAAAATCCATAAGAGGTACCTCTTTGTTCAAAAAATCGATTTTTCAAAAATTTTTTTAGAAATGGCTAATTTTTTGTAAGCACGCTTATTTTTCCCAGTATTTTCCAAAATAAATCATTTGTAAGGGTACAGAAGCGTATTTTTAATTTTATGGAACAAAAGTGAAAATTGAAAAATCCATAAGAGGTACCTCTTTGTTCAAAAAATCGTTTTTTCAAAAACTTTTTTAGAAATGGCTAATTTTTTGTAAGCACGCTTATTTTTCCCAGTATTTTCCAAAATAAATCATTTGTAAGGGTACAGAAGCGTATTTTTAATTTTATGGAACAAAAGTGAAAATTGAAAAATCCATAAGAGGTACCTCTTTGTTCAAAAAATCGTTTTTTCAAAAACTTTTTTAGAAATGGCTAATTTTTTGTAAGCACGCTTATTTTTCCCAGTATTTTCCAAAATAAATCATTTGTAAGGGTACAGAAGCGTATTTTTAATTTTATGGAACAAAAGTGAAAATTGAAAAAATCCAAAAATTGTTGAAAAAATCGATTTTTCAAAAATTTTTTTAGAAATGGCTAATTTTTTGTAAGCACGCTTATTTTTCCCAGTATTTTCCAAAACAAATCATTTGTAAGGGTACAGAAGCGTATTTTTAATTTTATGGAACAAAAGTGAAAATTGAAAAATCCATAAGAGGTACCTCTTTGTTCAAAAAATCGATTTTCCAAAAATTTTTTTAGAAATGGCTAATTTTTTGTAAGCACGCTTATTTTTCCCAGTATTTTCCAAAATAAATCATTTGTAAGGGTATAGAAGCGTATTTTTAATTTTATGGAACAAAAGTGAAAATTGAAAAATCCATAAGATCGATTTTCCAAAAATTTTTTTAGAAATGGCTAATTTTTTGTAAGCACGCTTATTTTTCCCAGTATTTTCCAAAATAAATCATTTGTAAGGGTATAGAAGCGTATTTTTAATTTTATGGAACAAAAGTGAAAATTGAAAAATCCATAAGAGGTAGTACCTCTTTGTTCAAAAAATCGATTTTCCAAAAATTTTTTTAGAAATGGCTAATTTTTTGTAAGCACGCTTATTTTTCCCAGTATTTTCCAAAATAAATCATTTGTAAGGGTATAGAAGCGTATTTTTAATTTTATGGAACAAAAGTGAAAATTGAAAAATCCATAAGAGGTACCTCTTTGTTCAAAAAATCGATTTTTCAAAAATTTTTTTAGAAATGGCTAATTTTTTGTAAGCACGCTTATTTTTCCCAGTATTTTCCAAAATAAATCATTTGTAAGGGTACAGAAGCGTATTTTTAATTTTATGGAACAAAAGTGAAAAATGAAAAATCCATAAGAGGTACCTCTTTGTTCAAAAAATCGATTTTTCAAAAATTTTTTTAGAAATGGCTAATTTTTTGTAAGCACGCTTATTTTTCCCAGTATTTTCCAAAATAAATTATTTGTAAGGGTACAGAAGCGTATTTTTAATTTTATGGAACAAAAGTGAAAATTGAAAAATCCAAAAATTGTTGAAAAAATCGATTTTTCAAAAATTTTTTTAGAAATGGCTAATTTTTTGTAAGCACGCTTATTTTTCCCAGTATTTTCCAAAACAAATCATTTGTAAGGGTACAGAAGCGTATTTTTAATTTTATGGAACAAAAGTGAAAATTGAAAAATCCATAAGAGGTACCTCTTTGTTCAAAAAATCGATTTTCCAAAAATTTTTTTAGAAATGGCTAATTTTTTGTAAGCACGCTTATTTTTCCCAGTATTTTCCAAAATAAATCATTTGTAAGGGTATAGAAGCGTATTTTTAATTTTATGGAACAAAAGTGAAAATTGAAAAATCCATAAGATCGATTTTCCAAAAATTTTTTTAGAAATGGCTAATTTTTTGTAAGCACGCTTATTTTTCCCAGTATTTTCCAAAATAAATCATTTGTAAGGGTATAGAAGCGTATTTTTAATTTTATGGAACAAAAGTGAAAATTGAAAAATCCATAAGAGGTAGTACCTCTTTGTTCAAAAAATCGATTTTCCAAAAATTTTTTTAGAAATGGCTAATTTTTTGTAAGCACGCTTATTTTTCCCAGTATTTTCCAAAATAAATCATTTGTAAGGGTATAGAAGCGTATTTTTAATTTTATGGAACAAAAGTGAAAATTGAAAAATCCATAAGAGGTACCTCTTTGTTCAAAAAATCGATTTTTCAAAAATTTTTTTAGAAATGGCTAATTTTTTGTAAGCACGCTTATTTTTCCCAGTATTTTCCAAAATAAATCATTTGTAAGGGTACAGAAGCGTATTTTTAATTTTATGGAACAAAAGTGAAAAATGAAAAATCCATAAGAGGTACCTCTTTGTTCAAAAAATCGATTTTTCAAAAATTTTTTTAGAAATGGCTAATTTTTTGTAAGCACGCTTATTTTTCCCAGTATTTTCCAAAATAAATTATTTGTAAGGGTACAGAAGCGTATTTTTAATTTTATGGAACAAAAGTGAAAATTGAAAAATCCAAAAATTGTTGAAAAAATCGATTTTTCAAAAATTTTTTTAGAAATGGCTAATTTTTTGTAAGCACGCTTATTTTTCCCAGTATTTTCCAAAACAAATCATTTGTAAGGGTACAGAAGCGTATTTTTAATTTTATGGAACAAAAGTGAAAATTGAAAAATCCATAAGAGGTACCTCTTTGTTCAAAAAATCGATTTTCCAAAAATTTTTTTAGAAATGGCTAATTTTTTGTAAGCACGCTTATTTTTCCCAGTATTTTCCAAAATAAATCATTTGTAAGGGTATAGAAGCGTATTTTTAATTTTATGGAACAAAAGTGAAAATTGAAAAATCCATAAGAGGTACCTCTTTGTTCAAAAAATCGATTTTTCAAAAATTTTTTTAGAAATGGCTAATTTTTTGTAAGCACGCTTATTTTTCCCAGTATTTTCCAAAATAAATCATTTGTAAGGGTATAGAAGCGTATTTTTAATTTTATGGAACAAAAGTGAAAATTGAAAAATCCATAAGAGGTACCTCTTTGTTCAAAAAATCGATTTTTCAAAAATTTTTTTAGAAATGGCTAATTTTTTGTAAGCACGCTTATTTTTCCCAGTATTTTCCAAAATAAATCATTTGTAAGGGTACAGAAGCGTATTTTTAATTTTATGGAACAAAAGTGAAAATTGAAAAATCCATAAGAGGTACCTCTTTGTTCAAAAAATCGATTTTTCAAAAATTTTTTTAGAAATGGCTAATTTTTTGTAAGCACGCTTATTTTTCCCAGTATTTTCCAAAATAAATCATTTGTAAGGGTACAGAAGCGTATTTTTAATTTTATGGAACAAAAGTGAAAATTGAAAAATCCATAAGAGGTACCTCTTTGTTCAAAAAATCGATTTTTCAAAAATTTTTTTAGAAATGGCTAATTTTTTGTAAGCACGCTTATTTTTCCCAGCATTTTCCATAATAAATCATTTGTAAGGGTACAGAAGCGTATTTTTAATTTTATGGAACAAAAGTGAAAATTGAAAAATCCATAAGAGGTACCTCTTTGTTCAAAAAATCGATTTTTCAAAAATTTTTTTAGAAATGGCTAATTTTTTGTAAGCACGCTTATTTTTCCCAGTATTTTCCAAAATAAATCATTTGTAAGGGTACAGAAGCGTATTTTTAATTTTATGGAACAAAAGTGAAAATTGAAAAATCCATAAGAGGTACCTCTTTGTTCAAAAAATCGATTTTTCAAAAATTTTTTTAGAAATGGCTAATTTTTTGTAAGCACGCTTATTTTTCCCAGTATTTTCCAAAATAAATCATTTGTAAGGGTACAGAAGCGTATTTTTAATTTTATGGAACAAAAGTGAAAATTGAAAAATCCACAAGAGGTACCTCTTTGTTCAAAAAATCGATTTTTCAAAAATTTTTTTAGAAATGGCTAATTTTTTGTAAGCACGCTTATTTTTCCCAGTATTTTCCAAAATAAATCATTTGTAAGGGTACAGAAGCGTATTTTTAATTTTATGGAACAAAAGTGAAAATTGAAAAATCCATAAGAGGTACCTCTTTGTTCAAAAAATCGATTTTTCAAAAATTTTTTTAGAAATGGCTAATTTTTTGTAAGCACGCTTATTTTTCCCAGTATTTTCCAAAATAAATCATTTGTAAGGGTACAGAAGCGTATTTTTAATTTTATGGAACAAAAGTGAAAATTGAAAAATCCATAAGAGGTACCTCTTTGTTCAAAAAATCGATTTTTCAAAAATTTTTTTAGAAATGGCTAATTTTTTGTAAGCACGCTTATTTTTCCCAGTATTTTCCAAAATAAATCATTTGTAAGGGTACAGAAGCGTATTTTTAATTTTATGGAACAAAAGTGAAAATTGAAAAATCCATAAGAGGTACCTCTTTGTTCAAAAAATCGATTTTTAAAAAATTTTTTTAGAAATGGCTAATCTTTTGTAAGCACGCTTATTTTTCCCAGTATTTTCCAAAATAAATCATTTGTAAGGGTACAGAAGCGTATTTTTAATTTTATGGAACAAAAGTGAAAATTGAAAAATCCATAAGAGGTACCTCTTTGTTCAAAAAATCGATTTTCCAAAAATTTTTTTAGAAATGGCTAATTTTTTGTAAGCACGCTTATTTTTCCCAGTATTTTCCAAAATAAATCATTTGTAAGGGTATAGAAGCGTATTTTTAATTTTATGGAACAAAAGTGAAAATTGAAAAATCCATAAGAGGTACCTCTTTGTTCAAAAAATCGATTTTCCAAAAATTTTTTTAGAAATGGCTAATTTTTTGTAAGCACGCTTATTTTTCCCAGTATTTTCCAAAATAAATCATTTGTAAGGGTATAGAAGCGTATTTTTAATTTTATGGAACAAAAGTGAAAATTGAAAAATCCATAAGAGGTACCTCTTTGTTCAAAAAATCGATTTTTCAAAAATTTTTTTAGAAATGGCTAATTTTTTGTAAGCACGCTTATTTTTCCCAGTATTTTCCAAAATAAATCATTTGTAAGGGTATAGAAGCGTATTTTTAATTTTATGGAACAAAAGTGAAAATTGAAAAATCCATAAGAGGTACCTCTTTGTTCAAAAAATCGATTTTCCAAAAATTTTCTTAGAAATGGCTAATTTTTTGTAAGCACGCTTATTTTTCCCAGTATTTTCCAAAATAAATCATTTGTAAGGGTATAGAAGCGTATTTTTAATTTTATGGAACAAAAGTGAAAATTGAAAAATCCATAAGAGGTACCTCTTTGTTCAAAAAATCGATTTTTCAAAAATTTTTTTAGAAATGGCTAATTTTTTGTAAGCACGCTTATTTTTCCCAGTATTTTCCAAAATAAATCATTTGTAAGGGTATAGAAGCGTATTTTTAATTTTATGGAACAAAAGTGAAAATTGAAAAATCCATAAGAGGTACCTCTTTGTTCAAAAAATCGATTTTTCAAAAATTTTTTTAGAAATGGCTAATTTTTTGTAAGCACGCTTATTTTTCCCAGTATTTTCCAAAATAAATCATTTGTAAGGGTACAGAAGCGTATTTTTAATTTTATGGAACAAAAGTGAAAATTGAAAAATCCAAAAATTGTTCAAAAAATCGATTTTTCAAAAATTTTTTTAGAAATGGCTAATTTTTTGTAAGCACGCTTATTTTTCCCAGTATTTTCCAAAACAAATCATTTGTAAGGGTACAGAAGCGTATTTTTAATTTTATGGAACAAAAGTGAAAATTGAAAAATCCATAAGAGGTACCTCTTTGTTCAAGAAATCGATTTTCCAAAAATTTTTTTAGAAATGGCTAATTTTTTGTAAGCACGCTTATTTTTCCCAGTATTTTCCAAAATAAATCATTTGTAAGGGTATAGAAGCGTATTTTTAATTTTATGGAACAAAAGTGAAAATTGAAAAATCCATAAGAGGTACCTCTTTGTTCAAAAAATCGATTTTTCAAAAATTTTTTTAGAAATGGCTAATTTTTTGTACAAAAGTGAAAATTGAAAAATCCATAAGAGGTACCTGTTTGTTCAAAAAATCGATTTTTCAAAAATTTTCTTAGAAATGGCTAATTTTTTGTAAGCACGCTTATTTTTCCCAGTATTTTCCAAAATAAATCATTTGTAAGGGTACAGAAGCGTATTTTTAATTTTATGGAACAAAAGTGAAAATTGAAAAATCCATAAGAGGTACCTCTTTGTTCAAAAAATCGATTTTTCAAAAATTTTTTTAGAAATGGCTAATTTTTTGTAAGCACGCTTATTTTTCCCAGTATTTTCCAAAATAAATCATTTGTAAGGGTACAGAAGCGTATTTTTAATTTTATGGAACAAAAGTGAAAATTGAAAAATCCATAAGAGGTACCTCTTTGTTCAAAAAATCGATTTTTAAAAAATTTTTTTAGAAATGGCTAATCTTTTGTAAGCACGCTTATTTTTCCCAGTATTTTCCAAAATAAATCATTTGTAAGGGTACAGAAGCGTATTTTTAATTTTATGGAACAAAAGTGAAAATTGAAAAATCCATAAGAGGTACCTCTTTGTTCAAAAAATCGATTTTTCAAAAATTTTTTTAGAAATGGCTAATTTTTTGTAAGCACGCTTATTTTTCCCAGTATTTTCCAAAATAAATCATTTGTAAGGGTATAGAAGCGTATTTTTAATTTTATGGAACAAAAGTGAAAATTGAAAAATCCATAAGAGGTACCTCTTTGTTCAAAAAATCGATTTTTCAAAAATTTTTTTTGGAAATGGCTAATTTTTTGTAAGCACGCTTATTTTTCCCAGTATTTTCCAAAATAAATCATTTGTAAGGGTATAGAAGCGTATTTTTAATTTTATGGAACAAAAGTGAAAATTGAAAAATCCATAAGAGGTACCTCTTTGTTCAAAAAATCGATTTTTCAAAAATTTTTTTAGAAATGGCTAATTTTTTGTAAGCACGCTTATTTTTCCCAGTATTTTCCAAAATAAATCATTTGTAAGGGTATAGAAGCGTATTTTTAATTTTATGGAACAAAAGTGAAAATTGAAAAATCCATAAGAGGTACCTCTTTGTTCAAAAAATCGATTTTTCAAAAATTTTTTTAGAAATGGCTAATTTTTTGTAAGCACGCTTATTTTTCCCAGTATTTTCCAAAATAAATCATTTGTAAGGGTATAGAAGCGTATTTTTAATTTTATGGAACAAAAGTGAAAATTGAAAAATCCATAAGAGGTACCTCTTTGTTCAAAAAATCGATTTTTCAAAAATTTTTTTAGAAATGGCTAATTTTTTGTAAGCACGCTTATTTTTCCCAGTATTTTCCAAAATAAATCATTTGTAAGGGTGTAGAAGCGTATTTTTAATTTTATGGAACAAAAGTGAAAATTGAAAAATCCATAAGAGGTACCTCTTTGTTAAAAAAATCGATTTTTCAAAAATTTTTTTAGAAATGGCTAATTTTTTGTAAGCACGCTTATTTTTCCCAGTATTTTCCAAAATAAATCATTTGTAAGGGTACAGAAGCGTATTTTTAATTTTATGGAACAAAAGTGAAAATTGAAAAATCCATAAGAGGTACCTCTTTGTTCAAAAAATCGATTTTTCAAAAATTTTTTTAGAAATGGCTAATTTTTTGTAAGCACGCTTATTTTTCCCAGTATTTTCCAAAATAAATCATTTGTAAGGGTATAGAAGCGTATTTTTAATTTTATGGAACAAAAGTGAAAATTGAAAAATCCATAAGAGGTACCTCTTTGTTCAAAAAATCGATTTTCCAAAAATTTTTTTTGAAATGGCTAATTTTTTGTAAGCACGCTTATTTTTCCCAGTATTTTCCAAAATAAATCATTTGTAAGGGTATAGAAGCGTATTTTTAATTTTATGGAACAAAAGTGAAAATTGAAAAATCCATAAGAGGTACCTCTTTGTTAAAAAAATCGATTTTTCAAAAATTTTTTTAGAAATGGCTAATTTTTTGTAAGCACGCTTATTTTTCCCAGTATTTTCCAAAATAAATCATTTGTAAGGGTACAGAAGCGTATTTTTAATTTTATGGAACAAAAGTGAAAATTGAAAAATCCAAAAATTGTTCAAAAAATCGATTTTTCAAAAATTTTTTTAGAAATGGCTAATTTTTTGTAAGCACGCTTATTTTTCCCAGTATTTTCCAAAACAAATCATTTGTAAGGGTACAGAAGCGTATTTTTAATTTTATGGAACAAAAGTGAAAATTTAAAAATCCATAAGAGGTACCTCTTTGTTAAAAAAATCGATTTTTCAAAAATTTTTTTAGAAATGGCTAATTTTTTGTAAGCACGCTTATTTTTCCCAGTATTTTCCAAAATAAATCATTTCTAAGGGTATAGAAGCGTATTTTTAATTTTATGGAACAAAAGTGAAAATTGAAAAATCCATAAGAGGTACCTCTTTGTTCAAAAAATCGATTTTCCAAAAATTTTTTTAGAAATGGCTCATTTTTTGTAAGCACGCTTATTTTTCCCAGTATTTTCCAAAATAAATCATTTGTAAGGGTATAGAAGCGTATTTTTAATTTTATGGAACAAAAGTGAAAATTGAAAAATCCATAAGAGGTACCTCTTTGTTCAAAAAATCGATTTTCCAAAAATTTTTTTAGAAATGGCTAATTTTTTGTAAGCACGCTTATTTTTCCCAGTATTTTCCAAAATAAATCATTTGTAAGGGTATAGAAGCGTATTTTTAATTTTATGGAACAAAAGTGAAAATTGAAAAATCCATAAGAGGTACCTCTTTGTTAAAAAAATCGATTTTCCAAAAATTTTTTTAGAAATGGCTAATTTTTTGTAAGCACGCTTATTTTTCCCAGTATTTTCCAAAATAAATCATTTGTAAGGGTATAGAAGCGTATTTTTAATTTTATGGAACAAAAGTGAAAATTGAAAAATCCATAAGAGGTACCTCTTTGTTCAAAAAATCGATTTTTCAAAAATTTTTTTAGAAATGGATAATTTTTTGTAAGCACGCTTATTTTTCCCAGTATTTTCCAAAATAAATCATTTGTAAGGGTACAGAAGCGTATTTTTAATTTTATGGAACAAAAGTGAAAATTGAAAAATCCAAAAATTGTTCAAAAAATCGATTTTTCAAAAATTTTTTTAGAAATGGCTAATTTTTTGTAAGCACGCTTATTTTTCCCAGTATTTTCCAAAACAAATCATTTGTAAGGGTACAGAAGCGTATTTTTAATTTTATGGAACAAAAGTGAAAATTGAAAAATCCATAAGAGGTACCTCTTTGTTCAAAAAATTGATTTTCCAAAAATTTTTTTAGAAATGGCTAATTTTTTGTAAGCACGCTTATTTTTCCCAGTATTTTCCAAAATATCTCATTTGTACGGGTACAGAAGCGTATTTTTAATTTTATGGAACAAAAGTGAAAATTGAAAAATCCATAAGAGGTACCTCTTTGTTCAAAAAATCGATTTTTCAAAAATTTTTTTAGAAGTGGCTAATTTTTTTGTAAGCACGCTTATTTTTCCCAGTATTTTCCAAAATAAATCATTTGTAAGGGTATAGAAGCGTATTTTTAATTTTATGGAACAAAAGTGAAAATTGAAAAATCCATAAGAGGTACCTCTTTGTTCAAAAAATCGATTTTTCAAAAATTTTTTTAGAAATGGCAAATTTTTTGTAAGCACGCTTATTTTTCCCAGTATTTTCCAAAATAAATCATTTGTAAGGGTATAGAAGCGTATTTTTAATTTTATGGAACAAAAGTGAAAATTTAAAAATCCATAAGAGGTACCTCTTTGTTCAAAAAATCGATTTTTCAAAAATGTTTTTAGAAATGGCTAATTTTTTGTAAGCACGCTTATTTTTCCCAGTATTTTCCAAAATAAATCATTTGTAAGGGTATAGAAGCGTATTTTTAATTTTATGGAACTAAAGTGAAAATTGAAAAATCCATAAGAGGTACCTCTTTGTTCAAAAAATCGATTTTTCAAAAATTTTTTTAGAAATGGCTAATTTTTTGTAAGCACGCTTATTTTTCCCAGTATTTTCCAAAATAAATCATTTGTAAGGGTATAGAAGCGTATTTTTAATTTTATGGAACAAAAGTGAAAATTGAAAAATCCATAAGAGGTACCTCTTTGTTCAAAAAATCGATTTTTCAAAAATGTTTTTAGAAATGGCTAATTTTTTGTAAGCACGCTTATTTTTCCCAGTATTTTCCAAAATAAATCATTTGTAAGGGTATAGAAGCGTATTTTTAATTTTATGGAACAAAAGTGAAAATTGAAAAATCCATAAGAGGTACCTTTTGTTCAAAAAATCGATTTTTCAAAAATGTTTTTAGAAATGGCTAATTTTTTGTAAGCACGCTTATTTTTCCCAGTATTTTCCAAAATAAATCATTTGTAAGGGTATAGAAGCGTATTTTTAATTTTATGGAACTAAAGTGAAAATTTAAAAATCCATAAGAGGTACCTCTTTGTTCAAAAAATCGATTTTTCAAAAATGTTTTTAGAAATGGCTAATTTTTTGTAAGCACGCTTATTTTTCCCAGTATTTTCCAAAATAAATCATTTGTAAGGGTATAGAAGCGTATTTTTAATTTTATGGAACAAAAGTGAAAATTGTAAAATCCATAAGAGGTACCTCTTTGTTCAAAAAATCGGTTTTTCAAAAATTTTTTTAGAAATGGCTAATTTTTTGTAAGCACGCTTATTTTTCCCAGTATTTTCCAAAATAAATCATTTGTAAGGGTACAGAAGCGTATTTTTAATTTTATGGAACAAAAGTGAAAATTGAAAAATCCATAAGAGGTACCTCTTTGTTCGAAAAATCGATTTTTCAAACATTTTTTTAGAAATGGCTAATTTTTTGTAAGCACGCTTATTTTTCCCAGTATTTTCCAAAATAAATCATTTGTAAGGGTACAGAAGCGTATTTTTAATTTTATGGAACAAAAGTGAAAATTGAAAAATCCATAAGAGGTACCTCTTTGTTCGAAAAATCGATTTTTCAAAAATTTTTTTAGAAATGGCTAATTTTTTGTAAGCACGCTTATTTTTCCCAGTATTTTCCAAAATAAATCATTTGTAAGGGTACAGAAGCGTATTTTTAATTTTATGGAACAAAAGTGAAAATTGAAATCCATAAGAGGTACCTCTTTGTTCGAAAAATCGATTTTTCAAAAATTTTTTTAGAAATGGCTAATTTTTTGTAAGCACGCTTATTTTTCCCAGTATTTTCCAAAATAAATCATTTGTAAGGGTACAGAAGCGTATTTTTAATTTAATGGAACAAAAGTGAAAATTGAAAAATCCATAAGAGGTACCTCTTTGTTCGAAAAATCGATTTTTCAAAAATTTTTTTAGAAATGGCTAATTTTTTGTAAGCACGCTTATTTTTCCCAGTATTTTCCAAAATAAATCATTTGTAAGGGTACAGAAGCGTATTTTTAATTTTATGGAACAAAAGTGAAAATTGAAAAATCCATAAGAGGTACCTCTTTGTTCGAAAAATCGATTTTTCAAAAATTTTTTTAGAAATGGCTAATTTTTTGTAAGCACGCTTATTTTTCCCAGTATTTTCCAAAATAAATCATTTGTAAGGGTACAGAAGCGTATTTTTAATTTTATGGAACAAAAGTGAAAATTGAAAAATCCATAAGAGGTACCTCTTTGTTCGAAAAATCGATTTTTCAAAAATTTTTTTAGAAATGGCTAATTTTTTGTAAGCACGCTTATTTTTCCCAGTATTTTCCAAAATAAATCATTTGTAAGGGTACAGAAGCGTATTTTTAATTTTATGGAACAAAAGTGAAAATTGAAAAATCCATAAGAGGTACCTCTTTGTTCAAAAAATCGATTTTTCAAAAATTTTTTTAGAAATGGTTAACTTTTTGTAAGCACGCTTATTTTTCCCAGTATTTTCCAAAATAAATCATTTGTAAGGGTACAGAAGCGTATTTTTAATTTTATGGAACAAAAGTGAAAATTGAAAAATCCATAAGAGGTACCTTTTGTTCAAAAAATCGATTTTTCAAAAATGTTTTTAGAAATGGCTAATTTTTTGTAAGCACGCTTATTTTTCCCAGTATTTTCCAAAATAAATCATTTGTAAGGGTATAGAAGCGTATTTTTAATTTTATGGAACTAAAGTGAAAATTTAAAAATCCATAAGAGGTACCTCTTTGTTCAAAAAATCGATTTTTCAAAAATGTTTTTAGAAATGGCTAATTTTTTGTAAGCACGCTTATTTTTCCCAGTATTTTCCAAAATAAATCATTTGTAAGGGTATAGAAGCGTATTTTTAATTTTATGGAACAAAAGTGAAAATTGTAAAATCCATAAGAGGTACCTCTTTGTTCAAAAAATCGGTTTTTCAAAAATTTTTTTAGAAATGGCTAATTTTTTGTAAGCACGCTTATTTTTCCCAGTATTTTCCAAAATAAATCATTTGTAAGGGTACAGAAGCGTATTTTTAATTTTATGGAACAAAAGTGAAAATTGAAAAATCCATAAGAGGTACCTCTTTGTTCGAAAAATCGATTTTTCAAAAATTTTTTTAGAAATGGCTAATTTTTTGTAAGCACGCTTATTTTTCCCAGTATTTTCCAAAATAAATCATTTGTAAGGGTACAGAAGCGTATTTTTAATTTTATGGAACAAAAGTGAAAATTGAAAAATCCATAAGAGGTACCTCTTTGTTCGAAAAATCGATTTTTCAAAAATTTTTTTAGAAATGGCTAATTTTTTGTAAGCACGCTTATTTTTCCCAGTATTTTCCAAAATAAATCATTTGTAAGGGTACAGAAGCGTATTTTTAATTTTATGGAACAAAAGTGAAAATTGAAAAATCCATAAGAGGTACCTCTTTGTTCGAAAAATCGATTTTTCAAAAATTTTTTTAGAAATGGCTAATTTTTTGTAAGCACGCTTATTTTTCCCAGTATTTTCCAAAATAAATCATTTGTAAGGGTACAGAAGCGTATTTTTAATTTTATGGAACAAAAGTGAAAATTGAAAAATCCATAAGAGGTACCTCTTTGTTCGAAAAATCGATTTTTCAAAAATTTTTTTAGAAATGGCTAATTTTTTGTAAGCACGCTTATTTTTCCCAGTATTTTCCAAAATAAATCATTTGTAAGGGTACAGAAGCGTATTTTTAATTTTATGGAACAAAAGTGAAAATTGAAAAATCCATAAGAGGTACCTCTTTGTTCAAAAAATCGATTTTTCAAAAATTTTTTTAGAAATGGCTAACTTTTTGTAAGCACGCTTATTTTTCCCAGTATTTTCCAAAATAAATCATTTGTAAGGGTACAGAAGCGTATTTTTAATTTTATGGAACAAAAGTGAAAATTGAAAAATCCATAAGAGGTACCTCTTTGTTCAAAAAATCGATTTTTAAAAAATTTTTTTAGAAATGGCTAATTTTTTGTAAGCACGCTTATTTTTCCCAGTATTTTCCAAAATAAATCATTTGTAAGGGTACAGAAGCGTATTTTTAATTTTATGGAACAAAATTGAAAATTGAAAAATCCATAAGAGGTACCTCTTTGTTCAAAAAATCGATTTTTCAAAAATTTTTTTAGAAATGGCTAATTTTTTGTAAGCACGCTTATTTTTCCCAGTATTTTCCAAAATAAATCATTTGTAAGGGTACAGAAGCGTATTTTTAATTTTATGGAACAAAAGTGAAAATTGAAAAATCCATAAGAGGTACCTCTTTGTTCAAAAAATCGATTTTTCAAAAATTTTTTTAGAAATGGCTAATTTTTTGTAAGCACGCATATTTTTCCCAGTATTTTCCAAAATAAATCATTTGTAAGGGTACAGAAGCGTATTTTTAATTTTATGGAACAAAAGTGAAAATTGAAAAATCCATAAGAGGTACCTCTTTGTTCAAAAAATCGATTTTTCAAAAATTTTTTTAGAAATGGCTAATTTTTTGTAAGCACGCTTATTTTTCCCAGTATTTTCCAAAATAAATCATTTGTAAGGGTATAGAAGCGTATTTTTAATTTTATGGAACAAAAGTGAAAATTGAAAAATCCATAAGAGGTACCTCTTTGTTCAAAAAATCGATTTTTCAAAAATTTTTTTAGAAATGGCTAATTTTTTGTAAGCACGCATATTTTTCCCAGTATTTTCCAAAATAAATCATTTGTAAGGGTACAGAAGCGTATTTTTAATTTTATGGAACAAAATTGAAAATTGAAAAATCCATAAGAGGTACACCTCTTTGTTCAAAAAATCGATTTTTCAAAAATTTTTTTAGAAATGGCTAATTTTTTGTAAGCACGCTTATTTTTCCCAGTATTTTCCAAAATAAATCATTTGTAAGGGTACAGAAGCGTATTTTTAATTTTATGGAACAAAAGTGAAAATTGAAAAATCCATAAGAGGTACCTCTTTGTTCAAAAAATCGATTTTTCAAAAATTTTTTTAGAAATGGCTAATTTTTTGTAAGCACGCATATTTTTCCCAGTATTTTCCAAAATAAATCATTTGTAAGGGTACAGAAGCGTATTTTTAATTTTATGGAACAAAAGTGAAAATTGAAAAATCCATAAGAGGTACCTCTTTGTTCAAAAAATCGATTTTTCAAAATTTTTTTTAGAAATGGCTAATTTTTTGTAAGCACGCTTATTTTTCCCAGTATTTTCCAAAATAAATCATTTGTAAGGGTATAGAAGCGTATTTTTAATTTTATGGAACAAAAGTGAAAATTGAAAAATCCATAAGAGGTACCTCTTTGTTCAAAAAATCGATTTTTCAAAAATTTTTTTAGAAATGGCTAATTTCTTGTAAGCACGCTTATTTTTCCCAGTATTTTCCAAAATAAATCATTTGTAAGGGTACAGAAGCGTATTTTTAATTTTATGGAACAAAAGTGAAAATTGAAAAATCCATAAGAGGTACCTCTTTGTTCAAAAAATCGATTTTTCAAAAATTTTTTTAGAAATGGCTAATTTTTTGTAAGCACGCTTATTTTTCCCAGTATTTTCCAAAATAAATCATTTGTAAGGGTACAGAAGCGTATTTTTAATTTTATGGAACAAAAGTGAAAATTGAAAAATCCATAAGAGGTACCTCTTTGTTCAAAAAATCGATTTTTCAAAAATTTTTTTTGAAATGGCTAATTTTTTGTAAGCACGCTTATTTTTCCCAGTATTTTCCAAAATAAATCATTTGTAAGGGTACAGAAGCGTATTTTTAATTTTATGGAACAAAAGTGAAAATTGAAAAATCCATAAGAGGTACCTCTTTGTTCAAAAAATAGATTTTTCAAAAATTTGTTTAGAAATGGCTAATTTTTTGTAAGCACACTTATTTTTCCCAGTATTTTCCAAAATAAATCATTTGTAAGGGTACAGAAGCGTATTTTTAATTTTATGGAACAAAAGTGAAAATTGAAAAATCCATAAGAGGTACCTCTTTGTTCAAAAAATCGATTTTTCAAAAATTTTTTTAGAAATGGCTAATTTTTTGTAAGCACGCTTATTTTTCCCAGTATTTTCCAAAATAAATCATTTGTAAGGGTACAGTAGCGTATTTTTAATTTTATGGAACAAAAGTGAAAATTGAAAAATCCATAAGAGGTACCTCTTTGTTCAAAAAATCGATTTTTCAAAAATTTTTTTAGAAATGGCTAATTTTTTGTAAGCACGCTTATTTTTCCCAGTATTTTCCAAAATAAATCATTTGTAAGGGTACAGAAGCGTATTTTTAATTTTATGGAACAAAAGTGAAAATTGAAAAATCCATAAGAGGTACCTCTTTGTTCAAAAAATCGATTTTTCAAAAATTTTTTTAGAAATGGCTAACTTTTTGTAAGCACGCTTATTTTTCCCAGTATTTTCCAAAATAAATCATTTGTAAGGGTACAGAAGCGTATTTTTAATTTTATGGAACAAAAGTGAAAATTGAAAAATCCATAAGAGGTACCTCTTTGTTCAAAAAATCGATTTTTAAAAAATTTTTTTAGAAATGGCTAATTTTTTGTAAGCACGCTTATTTTTCCCAGTATTTTCCAAAATAAATCATTTGTAAGGGTACAGAAGCGTATTTTTAATTTTATGGAACAAAAGTGAAAATTGAAAAATCCATAAGAGGTACCTCTTTGTTCAAAAAATCGAGTTTTCAAAAATTTTTTTAGAAATGGCTAATTTTTTGTAAGCACGCTTATTTTTCCCAGTATTTTCCAAAATAAATCATTTGTAAGGGTACAGAAGCGTATTTTTAATTTTATGGAACAAAAGTGAAAATTGAAAAATCCATAAGAGGTACCTCTTTGTTCAAAAAATCGATTTTTCAAAAATTTTTTTAGAAATGGCTAATTTTTTGTAAGCACGCTTATTTTTCCCAGTATTTTCCAAAATAAATCATTTGTAAGGGTACAGAAGCGTATTTTTAATTTTATGGAACAAAAGTGAAAATTGGAAAATCCATAAGAGGTACCTCTTTGTTCAAAAAATCGATTTTTCAAAAATTTTTTTAGAAATGGCTAATATTTTGTAAGCACGCATATTTTTCCCAGTATTTTCCAAAATAAATCATTTGTAAGGGTACAGAAGCGTATTTTTAATTTTATGGAACAAAAGTGAAAATTGAAAAATCCATAAGAGGTACCTCTTTGTTCAAAAATTCGATTTTTCAAAAATTTTTTTAGAAATGGCTAATTTTTTGTAAGCACGCTTATTTTTCCCAGTATTTTCCAAAATAAATCATTTGTAAGGGTACAGAAGCGTATTTTTAATTTTATGGAACAAAAGTGAAAATTGAAAAATCCATAAGAGGTACCTCTTTGTTCAAAAAATCGATTTTTCAAAAATTTTTTTAGAAATGGCTAATTTTTTGTAAGCACGCTTATTTTTCCCAGTATTTTCCAAAATAAATCATTTGTAAGGGTACAGTAGCGTATTTTTAATTTTATGGAACAAAAGTGAAAATTGAAAAATCCATAAGAGGTACCTCTTTGTTCAAAAAATCGATTTTTCAAAAATTTTTTTAGAAATGGCTAATTTTTTGTAAGCACGCTTATTTTTCCCAGTATTTTCCAAAATAAATCATTTGTAAGGGTACAGAAGCGTATTTTTAATTTTATGGAACAAAAGTGAAAATTGAAAAATCCATAAGAGGTACCTCTTTGTTCGAAAAATCGATTTTTCAAAAATTTTTTTAGAAATGGCTAATTTTTTGTAAGCACGCTTATTTTTCCCAGTATTTTCCAAAATAAATCATTTGTAAGGGTACAGAAGCGTATTTTTAATTTTATGGAACAAAAGTGAAAATTGAAAAATCCATAAGAGGTACCTCTTTGTTCAAAAAATCGATTTTAAAAAATTTTTTTAGAAATGGCTAATTTTTTGTAAGCACGCTTATTTTTCCCAGTATTTTCCAAAATAAATCATTTGTAAGGGTACAGAAGCGTATTTTTAATTTTATGGAACAAAAGTGAAAATTGAAAAATCCATAAGAGGTACCTCTTTGTTCAAAAAATCGAGTTTTCAAAAATTTTTTTAGAAATGGCTAATTTTTTGTAAGCACGCTTATTTTTCCCAGTATTTTCCAAAATAAATCATTTGTAAGAGTACAGAAGCGTATTTTTAATTTTATGGAACAAAAGTGAAAATTGAAAAATCCATAAGAGGTACCTCTTTGTTCAAAAAATCGATTTTTCAAAAATTTTTTTAGAAATGGCTAATTTTTTGTAAGCACGCTTATTTTTCCCAGTATTTTCCAAAATAAATCATTTGTAAGGGTACAGAAGCGTATTTTTAATTTTATGGAACAAAAGTGAAAATTGAAAAATCCATAAGAGGTACCTCTTTGTTCAAGAAATCGATTTTTCAAAAATTTTTTTAGAAATGGCTAATTTTTTGTAAGCACGCATATTTTTCCCAGTATTTTCCAAAATAAATCATTTGTAAGGGTACAGAAGCGTATTTTTAATTTTATGGAACAAAAGTGAAAATTGAAAAATCCATAAGAGGTACCTCTTTGTTCAAAAATTCGATTTTTCAAAAATTTTTTTAGAAATGGCTAATTTTTTGTAAGCACGCTTATTTTTCCCAGTATTTTCCAAAATAAATCATTTGTAAGGGTACAGAAGCGTATTTTTAATTTTATGGAACAAAAGTGAAAATTGAAAAATCCATAAGAGGAACCTCTTTGTTCAAAAAATCGATTTTTCAAAAATTTTTTTAGAAATGGCTAATTTTTTGTAAGCACGCTTATTTTTCCCAGTATTTTGCAAAATAAATCATTTGTAAGGGTACAGAAGCGTATTTTTAATTTTATGGAACAAAAGTGAAAATTGAAAAATCCATAAGAGGTACCTCTTTGTTCAAAAAATCGATTTTTCCAAATTTTTTTTAGAAATGGCTAATTTTTTGTAAGCACGCTTATTTTTCCCAGTATTTTCCAAAATAAATCATTTGTAAGGGTTCAGAAGCGTATTTTTAATTTTATGGAACAAAAGTGAAAATTGAAAAATCCATAAGAGGTACCTCTTTGTTCAAAAAATCGATTTTTCAAGTATTTTCCAAAATAAATCATTTGTAAGGGTACAGAAGCGTATTTTTAATTTTATGGAACAAAAGTGAAAATTGAAAAATCCATAAGAGGTACCTCTTTGTTCAAAAAATCGATTTTTCAAGTATTTTCCAAAATAAATCATTTGTAAGGGTACAGAAGCGTATTTTTAATTTTATGGAACAAAAGTGAAAATTGAAAAATCCATAAGAGGTACCTCTTTGTTCAAAAAACCGATTTTTCCAAATTTTTTTTAGAAATGGCTAATTTTTTGTAAGCACGCTTATTTTTCCCAGTATTTTCCAAAATAAATTATTTGTAAGGGTACAGAAGCGTATTTTTAATTTTATGGAACAAAAGTGAAAATTGAAAAATCCATAAGAGGTACCTCTTTGTTCAAAAAATCGATTTTTCAAAAATTTTTTTAGAAATGGCTAATTTATTGTAAGCACGCTTATTTTTCCCAGTATTTTCCAAAATAAATCATTTGTAAGGGTACAGAAGCGTATTTTTAATTTTATGGAACAAAAGTGAAAATTGAAAAATCCATAAGAGGTACCTCTTTGTTCAAAAAATCGATTTTTCAAAAATTTTTTTAGAAATGGCTAATTTTTTGTAAGCACGCTTATTTTTCCCAGTATTTTCCAAAATAAATCATTTGTAAGGGTACAGAAGCGTATTTTTAATTTTATGGAACAAAAGTGAAAATTGAAAAATCCATAAGAGGTACCTCTTTGTTCAAAAAATCGATTTTTCAAAATTTTTTTTAGAAATGGCTAATTTTTTGTAAGCACGCTTATTTTTCCCAGTATTTTCCAAATTAAATCATTTGTAAGGGTACAGAAGCGTATTTTTAATTTTATGGAACAAAAGTGAAAATTGAAAAATCCATAAGAGGTACCTCTTTGTTCAAAAAATCGATTTTTCAAAAATTTTTTTAGAAATGGCTAATTTTTTGTAAGCACGCTTATTTTTCCCAGTATTTTCGAAAATAAATCATTTGTAAGGGTATAGAAGCGTATTTTTAATTTTATGGAACAAAAGTGAAAATTGAAAAATCAAAAAATCGATTTTTCAAAAATTTTTTTAGAAATGGCTAATTTTTTGTAAGCACGCTTATTTTTCCCAGTATTTTCCAAAATAAATCATTTGTAAGGGTACAGAAGCGTATTTTTAATTTTATGGAACAAAAGTGAAAATTGAAAAATCCATAAGAGGTACCTCTTTGTTCAAAAAATCGATTTTTCAAAATTTTTTTTAGAAATGGCTAATTTTTTGTAAGCACGCTTATTTTTCCCAGTATTTTCCAAAATAAATCATTTGTAAGGGTACAGAAGCGTATTTTTAATTTTATGGAACAAAAGTGAAAATTGAAAAATCCATAAGAGGTACCTCTTTGTTCAAAAAATCGATTTTTCAAAAATTTTTTTTGAAATGGCTAATTTTTTGTAAGCACGCTTATTTTTCCCAGTATTTTCCAAAATAAATCATTTGTAAGGGTACAGAAGCGTATTTTTAATTTTATGGAACAAAAGTGAAAATTGAAAAATCCATAAGAGATACCTCTTTGTTCAAAAAATCGATTTTTCAAAAATTTTTTTTGAAATGGCTAATTTTTTGTAAGCACGCTTATTTTTCCCAGTATATTCCAAAATAAATCATTAGTAAGGGTACAGAAGCGTATTTTTAATTTTATGGAACAAAAGTGAAAATTGAAAAATCCATAAGAGGTACCTCCTTGTTCAAAAAATCGATTTTTCAAAAATTTTTTTAGAAATATCTAATTTTTTGTAAGCACGCTTATTTTTCCCAGTATTTTCCAAAATAAATCATTTGTAAGGGTACAGAAGCGTATTTTTAATTTTATGGAACAAAAGTGAAAATTGAAAAATCCATAAGAGGAACCTCTTTGTTCAAAAAATCTATTTTTCAAAAATTTTTTTAGAAATGGCTAATTTTTTGTAAGCACGCTTATTTTTCCCAGTATTTTCCAAAATAAATCATTTGTAAGGGTACAGAAGCGTATTTTTAATTTTATGGAACAAAAGTGAAAATTGAAAAATCCATAAGTGGTACCTCTTTGTTCAAAAAATCGATTTTTCAAAAATTTTTTTAGAAATGGCTAATTTTTTGTAAGCACGCTTATTTTTCCCAGTATTTTCCAAAATAAATCATTTATAAGGGTACAGAAGCGTATTTTTAATTTTATGGAACAAAAGTGAAAATTGAAAAATCCATAAGAGGTACCTCTTTGTTCAAAAAATCGATTTTTCAAACATTTTTTTAGAAATGGCTAATTTTTTGTAAGCACGCTTATTTTTCCCAGTATTTTCCAAAATAAATCATTTATAAGGGTACAGAAGCGTATTTTTAATTTTATGGAACAAAAGTGAAAATTGAAAAATCCATAAGAGGTACCTCTTTGTTCAAAAAATCGATTTTTCAAACATTTTTTTAGAAATGGCTAATTTTTTGTAAGCACGCTTATTTTTCCCAGTATTTTCCAAAATAAATCATTTATAAGGGTACAGAAGCGTATTTTTAATTTTATGGAACAAAAGTGAAAATTGAAAAATCCATAAGTGGTACCTCTTTGTTCAAAAAATCGATTTTTCAAAAATTTTTTTAGAAATGGCTAATTTTTTGTAAGCACGCTTATTTTTCCCAGTATTTTCCAAAATAAATCATTTATAAGGGTACAGAAGCGTATTTTTAATTTTATGGAACAAAAGTGAAAATTGAAAAATCCATAAGAGGTACCTCTTTGTTCAAAAAATCGATTTTTCAAACATTTTTTTAGAAATGGCTAATTTTTTGTAAGCACGCTTATTTTTCCCAGTATTTTCCAAAATAAATCATTTATAAGGGTACAGAAGCGTATTTTTAATTTTATGGAACAAAAGTGAAAATTGAAAAATCCATAAGTGGTACCTCTTTGTTCAAAAAATCGATTTTTCAAAAATTTTTTTAGAAATGGCTAATTTTTTGTAAGCACGCTTATTTTTCCCAGTATTTTCCAAAATAAATCATTTATAAGGGTACAGAAGCGTATTTTTAATTTTATGGAACAAAAGTGAAAATTGAAAAATCCATAAGAGGTACCTCTTTGTTCAAAAAATCGATTTTTCAAAAATTTTTTTAGAAATGGCTAATTTTTTGTAAGCACGCTTATTTTTCCCAGTATTTTCCAAAATAAATCATTTGTAAGGGTACAGAAGCGTATTTTTAATTTTATGGAACAAAAGTGAAAATTGAAAAATCCATAAGAGGTACCTCTTTGTTCAAAAAATCGATTTTTCAAACATTTTTTTAGAAATGGCTAATTTTTTGTAAGCACGCTTATTTTTCCCAGTATTTTCCAAAATAAATCATTTATAAGGGTACAGAAGCGTATTTTTAATTTTATGGAACAAAAGTGAAAATTGAAAAATCCATAAGAGGTACCTCTTTGTTCAAAAAATCGATTTTTCAAAAATTTTTTTAGAAATGGCTAATTTTTTGTAAGCACGCTTATTTTTCCCAGTATTTTCCAAAATAAATCATTTGTAAGGGTACAGAAGCGTATTTTTAATTTTATGGAACAAAAGTGAAAATTGAAAAATCCATAAGAGGTACCTCTTTGTTCAAAAAATCGATTTTTCAAAAATTTTTTTAGAAATGGCTAATTTTTTGTAAGCATGCTTATTTTTCCCAGTATTTTCCAAAATAAATCATTTGTAAGGGTACAGAAGCGTATTTTTAATTTTATGGAACAAAAGTGAAAATTGAAAAATCCATAAGAGGTACCTCTTTGTTCAAAAAATCGATTTTTCAAAAATTTTTTTAGAAATGGCTAATTTTTTGTAAGCACGCTTATTTTTCCCAGTATTTTCGAAAATAAATCATTTGTAAGGGTATAGAAGCGTATTTTTAATTTTATGGAACAAAGGTGAAAATTGAAAAATCAAAAAATCGATTTTTCAAAAATTTTTTTAGAAATGGCTAATTTTTTGTAAGCACGCTTATTTTTCCCAGTATTTTCCAAAATAAATCATTTGTAAGGGTACAGAAGCGTATTTTTAATTTTATGGAACAAAAGTGAAAATTGAAAAATCCATAAGAGGTACCTCTTTGTTCAAAAAATCGATTTTTCAAAATTTTTTTTAGAAATGGCTAATTTTTTGTAAGCACGCTTATTTTTCCCAGTATTTTCCAAAATAAATCATTTGTAAGGGTACAGAAGCGTATTTTTAATTTTATGGAACAAAAGTGAAAATTGAAAAATCCATAAGAGGTACCTCTTTGTTCAAAAAATCGATTTTTCAAAAATTTTTTTAGAAATGGCTAATTTTTTGTAAGCACGCTTATTTTTCCCAGTATTTTCCAAAATAAATCATTTGTAAGGGTACAGAAGCGTATTTTTAATTTTATGGAACAAAAGTGAAAATTGAAAAATCCATAAGTGGTACCTCTTTGTTCAAAAAATCGATTTTTCAAAAATTTTTTTAGAAATGGCTAATTTTTTGTAAGCACGCTTATTTTTCCCAGTATTTTCCAAAATAAATCATTTATAAGGGTACAGAAGCGTATTTTTAATTTTATGGAACAAAAGTGAAAATTGAAAAATCCATAAGAGGTACCTCTTTGTTCAAAAAATCGATTTTTCAAACATTTTTTTAGAAATGGCTAATTTTTTGTAAGCACGCTTATTTTTCCCAGTATTTTCCAAAATAAATCATTTATAAGGGTACAGAAGCGTATTTTTAATTTTATGGAACAAAAGTGAAAATTGAAAAATCCATAAGAGGTACCTCTTTGTTCAAAAAATCGATTTTTCAAACATTTTTTTAGAAATGGCTAATTTTTTGTAAGCACGCTTATTTTTCCCAGTATTTTCCAAAATAAATCATTTATAAGGGTACAGAAGCGTATTTTTAATTTTATGGAACAAAAGTGAAAATTGAAAAATCCATAAGTGGTACCTCTTTGTTCAAAAAATCGATTTTTCAAAAATTTTTTTAGAAATGGCTAATTTTTTGTAAGCACGCTTATTTTTCCCAGTATTTTCCAAAATAAATCATTTATAAGGGTACAGAAGCGTATTTTTAATTTTATGGAACAAAAGTGAAAATTGAAAAATCCATAAGAGGTACCTCTTTGTTCAAAAAATCGATTTTTCAAACATTTTTTTAGAAATGGCTAATTTTTTGTAAGCACGCTTATTTTTCCCAGTATTTTCCAAAATAAATCATTTATAAGGGTACAGAAGCGTATTTTTAATTTTATGGAACAAAAGTGAAAATTGAAAAATCCATAAGTGGTACCTCTTTGTTCAAAAAATCGATTTTTCAAAAATTTTTTTAGAAATGGCTAATTTTTTGTAAGCACGCTTATTTTTCCCAGTATTTTCCAAAATAAATCATTTATAAGGGTACAGAAGCGTATTTTTAATTTTATGGAACAAAAGTGAAAATTGAAAAATCCATAAGAGGTACCTCTTTGTTCAAAAAATCGATTTTTCAAAAATTTTTTTAGAAATGGCTAATTTTTTGTAAGCACGCTTATTTTTCCCAGTATTTTCCAAAATAAATCATTTGTAAGGGTACAGAAGCGTATTTTTAATTTTATGGAACAAAAGTGAAAATTGAAAAATCCATAAGAGGTACCTCTTTGTTCAAAAAATCGATTTTTCAAACATTTTTTTAGAAATGGCTAATTTTTTGTAAGCACGCTTATTTTTCCCAGTATTTTCCAAAATAAATCATTTATAAGGGTACAGAAGCGTATTTTTAATTTTATGGAACAAAAGTGAAAATTGAAAAATCCATAAGAGGTACCTCTTTGTTCAAAAAATCGATTTTTCAAAAATTTTTTTAGAAATGGCTAATTTTTTGTAAGCACGCTTATTTTTCCCAGTATTTTCCAAAATAAATCATTTGTAAGGGTACAGAAGCGTATTTTTAATTTTATGGAACAAAAGTGAAAATTGAAAAATCCATAAGAGGTACCTCTTTGTTCAAAAAATCGATTTTTCAAAAATTTTTTTAGAAATGGCTAATTTTTTGTAAGCATGCTTATTTTTCCCAGTATTTTCCAAAATAAATCATTTGTAAGGGTACAGAAGCGTATTTTTAATTTTATGGAACAAAAGTGAAAATTGAAAAATCCATAAGAGGTACCTCTTTGTTCAAAAAATCGATTTTTCAAAAATTTTTTTAGAAATGGCTAATTTTTTGTAAGCACGCTTATTTTTCCCAGTATTTTCGAAAATAAATCATTTGTAAGGGTATAGAAGCGTATTTTTAATTTTATGGAACAAAGGTGAAAATTGAAAAATCAAAAAATCGATTTTTCAAAAATTTTTTTAGAAATGGCTAATTTTTTGTAAGCACGCTTATTTTTCCCAGTATTTTCCAAAATAAATCATTTGTAAGGGTACAGAAGCGTATTTTTAATTTTATGGAACAAAAGTGAAAATTGAAAAATCCATAAGAGGTACCTCTTTGTTCAAAAAATCGATTTTTCAAAATTTTTTTTAGAAATGGCTAATTTTTTGTAAGCACGCTTATTTTTCCCAGTATTTTCCAAAATAAATCATTTGTAAGGGTACAGAAGCGTATTTTTAATTTTATGGAACAAAAGTGAAAATTGAAAAATCCATAAGAGGTACCTCTTTGTTCAAAAAATCGATTTTTCAAAAATTTTTTTAGAAATGGCTAATTTTTTGTAAGCACGCTTATTTTTCCCAGTATTTTCCAAAATAAATCATTTGTAAGGGTACAGAAGCGTATTTTTAATTTTATGGAACAAAAGTGAAAATTGAAAAATCCATAAGAGATACCTCTTTGTTCAAAAAATCGATTTTTCAAAAATTTTTTTTGAAATGGCTAATTTTTTGTAAGCACGCTTATTTTTCCCAGTATATTCCAAAATAAATCATTTGTAAGGGTACAGAAGCGTATTTTTAATTTTATGGAACAAAAGTGAAAATTGAAAAATCCATAAGAGGTACCTCCTTGTTCAAAAAATCGATTTTTCAAAAATTTTTTTAGAAATATCTAATTTTTTGTAAGCACGCTTATTTTTCCCAGTATTTTCCAAAATAAATCATTTGTAAGGGTACAGAAGCGTATTTTTAATTTTATGGAACAAAAGTGAAAATTGAAAAATCCATAAGAGGAACCTCTTTGTTCAAAAAATCTATTTTTCAAAAATTTTTTTAGAAATGGCTAATTTTTTGTTAGCACGCTTATTTTTCCCAGTATTTTCCAAAATAAATCATTTGTAAGGGTACAGAAGCGTATTTTTAATTTTATGGAACAAAAGTGAAAATTGAAAAATCCATAAGTGGTACCTCTTTGTTCAAAAAATCGATTTTTAAAAAATTTTTTTAGAAATGGCTAATTTTTTGTAAGCACGCTTATTTTTCCCAGTATTTTCCAAAATAAATCATTTATAAGGGTACAGAAGCGTATTTTTAATTTTATGGAACAAAAGTGAAAATTGAAAAATCCATAAGAGTACCTCTTTGTTCAAAAAATCGATTTTTCAAACATTTTTTTAGAAATGGCTAATTTTTTGTAAGCACGCTTATTTTTCCCAGTATTTTCCAAAATAAATCATTTGTAAGGGTACAGAAGCGTATTTTTAATTTTATGGAACAAAAGTGAAAATTGAAAAATCCATAAGAGGTACCTCTTTGTTCAAAAAATCGATTTTTCAAACATTTTTTTAGAAATGGCTAATTTTTTGTAAGCACGCTTATTTTTCCCAGTATTTTCCAAAATAAATCATTTGTAAGGGTACAGAAGCGTATTTTTAATTTTATGGAACAAAAGTGAAAATTGAAAAATCCATAAGAGGTACCTCTTTGTTCAAAAAATCGATTTTTCAAACATTTTTTTAGAAATGGCTAATTTTTTGTAAGCACGCTTATTTTTCCCAGTATTTTCCAAAATAAATCATTTATAAGGGTACAGAAGCGTATTTTTAATTTTATGGAACAAAAGTGAAAATTGAAAAATCCATAAGTGGTACCTCTTTGTTAAAAAAATCGATTTTTCAAAAATTTTTTTAGAAATGGCTAATTTTTTGTAAGCACGCTTATTTTTCCCAGTATTTTCCAAAATAAATCATTTATAAGGGTACAGAAGCGTATTTTTAATTTTATGGAACAAAAGTGAAAATTGAAAAATCCATAAGAGGTACCTCTTTGTTCAAAAAATCGATTTTTCAAACATTTTTTTAGAAATGGCTAATTTTTTGTAAGCACGCTTATTTTTCCCAGTATTTTCCAAAATAAATCATTTATAAGGGTACAGAAGCGTATTTTTAATTTTATGGAACAAAAGTGAAAATTGAAAAATCCATAAGTGGTACCTCTTTGTTCAAAAAATCGATTTTTCAAAAATTTTTTTAGAAATGGCTAATTTTTTGTAAGCACGCTTATTTTTCCCAGTATTTTCCAAAATAAATCATTTATAAGGGTACAGAAGCGTATTTTTAATTTTATGGAACAAAAGTGAAAATTGAAAAATCCATAAGAGGTACCTCTTTGTTCAAAAAATCGATTTTTCAAACATTTTTTTAGAAATGGCTAATTTTTTGTAAGCACGCTTATTTTTCCCAGTATTTTCCAAAATAAATCATTTGTAAGGGTACAGAAGCGTATTTTTAATTTTATGGAACAAAAGTGAAAATTGAAAAATCCATAAGAGGTACCTCTTTGTTCAAAAAATCGATTTTTCAAACATTTTTTTAGAAATGGCTAATTTTTTGTAAGCACGCTTATTTTTCCCAGTATTTTCCAAAATAAATCATTTATAAGGGTACAGAAGCGTATTTTTAATTTTATGGAACAAAAGTGAAAATTGAAAAATCCATAAGAGGTACCTCTTTGTTCAAAAAATCGATTTTTCAAACATTTTTTTAGAAATGGCTAATTTTTTGTAAGCACGCTTATTTTTCCCAGTATTTTCCAAAATAAATCATTTATAAGGGTACAGAAGCGTATTTTTAATTTTATGGAACAAAAGTGAAAATTGAAAAATCCATAAGAGGTACCTCTTTGTTCAAAAAATCGATTTTTCAAAAATTTTTTTAGAAATGGCTAATTTTTTGTAAGCACGCTTATTTTTCCCAATATTTTCCAAAATAAATCATTTATAAGGGTACAGAAGCGTATTTTTAATTTTATGGAACAAAAGTGAAAATTGAAAAATCCATAAGAGGTACCTCTTTGTTCAAAAAATCGATTTTTCAAACATTTTTTTAGAAATGGCTAATTTTTTGTAAGCACGCTTATTTTTCCCAGTATTTTCCAAAATAAATCATTTGTAAGGGTACAGAAGCGTATTTTTAATTTTATGGAACAAAAGTGAAAATTGAAAAATCCATAAGAGGTACCTCTTTGTTCAAAAAATCGATTTTTCAAAAATTTTTTTAGAAATGGCTAATTTTTTGTAAGCACGCTTATTTTTCCCAGTATTTTCCAAAATAAATCATTTATAAGGGTACAGAAGCGTATTTTTAATTTTATGGAACAAAAGTGAAAATTGAAAAATCCATAAGAGGTACCTCTTTGTTCAAAAAATCGATTTTTCAAACATTTTTTTAGAAATGGCTAATTTTTTGTAAGCACGCTTATTTTTCCCAGTATTTTCCAAAATAAATCATTTGTAAGGGTACAGAAGCGTATTTTTAATTTTATGGAACAAAAGTGAAAATTGAAAAATCCATAAGAGGTACCTCTTTGTTCAAAAAATCGATTTTTCCAAAAAATTTTTAGAAATGGCTAATTTTTTGTAAGCACGCTTATTTTTCCCAGTATTTTCCAAAATAAATCATTTGTAAGGGTACAGAAGCGTATTTTTAATTTTATGGAACAAAAGTGAAAATTGAAAAATCCATAAGAGGTACCTCTTTGTTCAAAAAATCGATTTTTCAAACATTTTTTTAGAAATGGCTAATTTTTTGTAAGCACGCTTATTTTTCCCAGTATTTTCCAAAATAAATCATTTGTAAGGGTACAGAAGCGTATTTTTAATTTTATGGAACAAAAGTGAAAATTGAAAAATCCATAAGAGGTACCTCTTTGTTCAAAAAATCTATTTTTCAAAAATTTTTTTAGAAATGGCTAATTTTTTGTAAGCACGCTTATTTTTCCCAGTATTTTCCAAAATAAATCATTTGTAAGGGTACAGAAGCGTATTTTTAATTTTATGGAACAAAAGTGAAAATTGAAAAATCCATAAGAGGTACCTCTTTGTTCAAAAAATCGATTTTTCAAACATTTTTTTAGAAATGGCTAATTTTTTGTAAGCACGCTTATTTTTCCCAGTATTTTCCAAAATAAATCATTTGTAAGGGTACAGAAGCGTATTTTTAATTTTATGGAACAAAAGTGAAAATTGAAAAATCCATAAGAGGTACCTCTTTGTTCAAAAAATCGATTTTTCAAACATTTTTTTAGAAATGGCTAATTTTTTGTAAGCACGCTTATTTTTCCCAGTATTTTCCAAAATAAATCATTTATAAGGGTACAGAAGCGTATTTTTAATTTTATGGAACAAAAGTGAAAATTGAAAAATCCATAAGAGTACCTCTTTGTTCAAAAAATCGATTTTTCAAACATTTTTTTAGAAATGGCTAATTTTTTGTAAGCACGCTTATTTTTCCCAGTATTTTCCAAAATAAATCATTTGTAAGGTACAGAAGCGTATTTTTAATTTTATGGAACAAAAGTGAAAATTGAAAAATCCATAAGAGGTACCTCTTTGTTCAAAAAATCGATTTTTCAAACATTTTTTTAGAAATGGCTAATTTTTTGTAAGCACGCTTATTTTTCCCAGTATTTTCCAAAATAAATCATTTGGTAAGGGTACAGAAGCGTATTTTTAATTTTATGGAACAAAAGTGAAAATTGAAAAATCCATAAGAGGTACCTCTTTGTTCAAAAAATCGATTTTTCAAACATTTTTTTAGAAATGGCTAATTTTTTGTAAGCACGCTTATTTTTCCCAGTATTTTCCAAAATAAATCATTTATAAGGGTACAGAAGCGTATTTTTAATTTTATGGAACAAAAGTGAAAATTGAAAAATCCATAAGAGGTACCTCTTTGTTCAAAAAATCGATTTTTCAAACATTTTTTTAGAAATGGCTAATTTTTTGTAAGCACGCTTATTTTTCCCAGTATTTTCCAAAATAAATCATTTATAAGGGTACAGAAGCGTATTTTTAATTTTATGGAACAAAAGTGAAAATTGAAAAATCCATAAGTGGTACCTCTTTGTTCAAAAAATCGATTTTTCAAAAATTTTTTTAGAAATGGCTAATTTTTTGTAAGCACGCTTATTTTTCCCAGTATTTTCCAAAATAAATCATTTATAAGGGTACAGAAGCGTATTTTTAATTTTATGGAACAAAAGTGAAAATTGAAAAATCCATAAGAGGTACCTCTTTGTTCAAAAAATCGATTTTTCAAACATTTTTTTAGAAATGGCTAATTTTTTGTAAGCACGCTTATTTTTCCCAGTATTTTCCAAAATAAATCATTTATAAGGGTACAGAAGCGTATTTTTAATTTTATGGAACAAAAGTGAAAATTGAAGAATCCATAAGTGGTACCTCTTTGTTCAAAAAATCGATTTTTCAAAAATTTTTTTAGAAATGGCTAATTTTTTGTAAGCACGCTTATTTTTCCCAGTATTTTCCAAAATAAATCATTTATAAGGGTACAGAAGCGTATTTTTAATTTTATGGAACAAAAGTGAAAATTGAAAAATCCATAAGAGGTACCTCTTTGTTCAAAAAATCGATTTTTCAAACATTTTTTTAGAAATGGCTAATTTTTTGTAAGCACGCTTATTTTTCCCAGTATTTTCCAAAATAAATCATTTGTAAGGGTACAGAAGCGTATTTTTAATTTTATGGAACAAAAGTGAAAATTGAAAAATCCATAAGAGGTACCTCTTTGTTCAAAAAATCGATTTTTCAAACATTTTTTAGAAATGGCTAATTTTTTGTAAGCACGCTTATTTTTCCCAGTATTTTCCAAAATAAATCATTTATAAGGGTACAGAAGCGTATTTTTAATTTTATGGAACAAAAGTGAAAATTGAAAAATCCATAAGAGGTACCTCTTTGTTCAAAAAATCGATTTTTCAAACATTTTTTTAGAAATGGCTAATTTTTTGTAAGCACGCTTATTTTTCCCAGTATTTTCCAAAATAAATCATTTATAAGGGTACAGAAGCGTATTTTTAATTTTATGGAACAAAAGTGAAAATTGAAAAATCCATAAGAGGTACCTCTTTGTTCAAAAAATCGATTTTTCAAAAATTTTTTTAGAAATGGCTAATTTTTTGTAAGCACGCTTATTTTTCCCAATATTTTCCAAAATAAATCATTTATAAGGGTACAGAAGCGTATTTTTAATTTTATGGAACAAAAGTGAAAATTGAAAAATCCATAAGAGGTACCTCTTTGTTCAAAAAATCGATTTTTCAAACATTTTTTTAGAAATGGCTAATTTTTTGTAAGCACGCTTATTTTTCCCAGTATTTTCCAAAATGAATCATTTGTAAGGGTACAGAAGCGTATTTTTAATTTTATGGAACAAAAGTGAAAATTGAAAAATCCATAAGAGGTACCTCTTTGTTCAAAAAATCGATTTTTCAAAAATTTTTTTAGAAATGGCTAATTTTTTGTAAGCACGCTTATTTTTCCCAGTATTTTCCAAAATAAATCATTTATAAGGGTACAGAAGCGTATTTTTAATTTTATGGAACAAAAGTGAAAATTGAAAAATCCATAAGAGGTACCTCTTTGTTCAAAAAATCGATTTTTCAAAAAATTTTTTTGAAATGGCTAATTTTTTGTAAGCACGCTTATTTTTCCCAGTATTTTCCAAAATAAATCATTTGTAAGGGTACAGAAGCGTATTTTTAATTTTATGGAACAAAAGTGAAAATTGAAAAATCCATAAGAGGTACCTCTTTGTTCAAAAAATCGATTTTTCAAAAAAATTTTTAGAAATGGCTAATTTTTTGTAAGCACGCTTATTTTTCCCAGTATTTTCCAAAATAAATCATTTGTAAGGGTACAGAAGCGTATTTTTAATTTTATGGAACAAAAGTGAAAATTGAAAAATCCATAAGAGGTACCTCTTTGTTCAAAAAATCGATTTTTCAAACATTTTTTTAGAAATGGCTAATTTTTTGTAAGCACGCTTATTTTTCCCAGTATTTTCCAAAAATAAATCATTTGTAAGGGTACAGAAGCGTATTTTTAATTTTATGGAACAAAAGTGAAAATTGAAAAATCCATAAGAGGTACCTCTTTGTTCAAAAAATCGATTTTTCAAACATTTTTTTAGAAATGGCTAATTTTTTGTAAGCACGCTTATTTTTCCCAGTATTTTCCAAAATAAATCATTTGTAAGGGTACAGAAGCGTATTTTTAATTTTATGGAACAAAAGTGAAAATTGAAAAATCCATAAGAGGTACCTCTTTGTTCAAAAATCGATTTTTCAAAAATTTTTTTAGAAATGGCTAATTTTTTGTAAGCACGCTTATTTTTCCCAGTATTTTCCAAAATAAATCATTTATAAGGGTACAGAAGCGTATTTTTAATTTTATGGAACAAAAGTGAAAATTGAAAAATCCATAAGAGGTACCTCTTTGTTCAAAAAATCGATTTTTCAAAAATTTTTTTAGAAATGGCTAATTTTTTGTAAGCACGCTTATTTTTCCCAGTATTTTCCAAAATAAATCATTTGTAAGGGTACAGAAGCGTATTTTTAATTTTATGGAACAAAAGTGAAAATTGAAAAATCCATAAGAGGTACCTCTTTGTTCAAAAAATCGATTTTTCAAAAAATTTTTTAGAAATGGCTAATTTTTTGTAAGCACGCTTATTTTTCCCAGTATTTTCCAAAATAAATCATTTGTAAGGGTACAGAAGCGTATTTTTAATTTTATGGAACAAAAGTGAAAATTGAAAAATCCATAAGAGGTACCTCTTTGTTCAAAAAATCGATTTTTCAAAAATTTTTTTAGAAATGGCTAATTTTTTGTAAGCACGCTTATTTTTCCCAGTATTTTCCAAAATAAATCATTTGTAAGGGTACAGAAGCGTATTTTTAATTTTATGGAACAAAAGTGAAAATTGAAAAATCCATAAGAGGAACCTCTTTGTTCAAAAAATCGATTTTTCAAAAATTTTTTTAGAAATGGCTAATTTTTTGTAAGCACGCTTATTTTTCCCAGTATTTTCCAAAATAAATCATTTGTAAGGGTACAGAAGCGTATTTTTAATTTTATGGAACAAAAGTGAAAATTGAAAAATCCATAAGAGGAACCTCTTTGTTCAAAAAATCGATTTTTCAAAAATTTTTTTAGAAATGGCTAATTTTTTGTAAGCACGCTTATTTTTCCCAGTATTTTCCAAAATAAATCATTTGTAAGGGTACAGAAGCGTATTTTTAATTTTATGGAACAAAAGTGAAAATTGAAAAATCCATAAGAGGTACCTCTTTGTTCAAAAAATCGATTTTTCAAAAATTTTTTTAGAAATGGCTAATTTTTTGTAAGCACGCTTATTTTTCCCAGTATTTTCCAAAATAAATCATTTGTAAGGGTACAGAAGCGTATTTTTAATTTTATGGAACAAAAGTGAAAATTGAAAAATCCATAAGAGGAACCTCTTTGTTCAAAAAATCGATTTTTCAAAAATTTTTTTAGAAATGGCTAATTTTTTGTAAGCACGCTTATTTTTCCCAGTATTTTCCAAAATAAATCATTTGTAAGGGTACAGAAGCGTATTTTTAATTTTATGGAACAAAAGTGAAAATTGAAAAATCCATAAGAGGTACCTCTTTGTTCAAAAAATCGATTTTTCAAAAATTTTTTTAGAAATGGCTAATTTTTTGTAAGCACGCTTATTTTTCCCAGTATTTTCCAAAATAAATCATTTGTAAGGGTACAGAAGCGTATTTTTAATTTTATGGAACAAAAGTGAAAATTGAAAAATCCATAAGAGGTACCTCTTTGTTCAAAAAATCGATTTTTCAAAAATTTTTTTAGAAATGGCTAATTTTTTGTAAGCACGCTTATTTTTCCCAGTATTTTCCAAAATAAATCATTTGTAAGGGTACAGAAGCGTATTTTTAATTTTATGGAACAAAAGTGAAAATTGAAAAATCCATAAGAGGAACCTCTTTGTTCAAAAAAATCGATTTTTCAAAAATTTTTTTAGAAATGGCTAATTTTTTGTAAGCACGCTTATTTTTCCCAGTATTTTCCAAAATAAATCATTTGTAAGGGTACAGAAGCGTATTTTTAATTTTATGGAACAAAAGTGAAAATTGAAAAATCCATAAGAGGTACCTCTTTGTTCAAAAAATCGATTTTTCAAAAATTTTTTTAGAAATGGCTAATTTTTTGTAAGCACGCTTATTTTTCCCAGTATTTTCCAAAATAAATCATTTGTAAGGGTACAGAAGCGTATTTTTAATTTTATGGAACAAAAGTGAAAATTGAAAAATCCATAAGAGGTACCTCTTTGTTCAAAAAATCGATTTTTCAAAAATTTTTTTAGAAATGGCTAATTTTTTGTAAGCACGCTTATTTTTCCCAGTATTTTCCAAAATAAATCATTTGTAAGGGTACAGAAGCGTATTTTTAATTTTATGGAACAAAAGTGAAAATTGAAAAATCCATAAGAGGAACCTCTTTGTTCAAAAAATCGATTTTTCAAAAATTTTTTTAGAAATGGCTAATTTTTTGTAAGCACGCTTATTTTTCCCAGTATTTTCCAAAATAAATCATTTGTAAGGGTACAGAAGCGTATTTTTAATTTTATGGAACAAAAGTGAAAATTGAAAAATCCATAAGAGGAACCTCTTTGTTCAAAAAATCGATTTTTCAAAAATTTTTTTAGAAATGGCTAATTTTTTGTAAGCACGCTTATTTTTCCCAGTATTTTCCAAAATAAATCATTTGTAAGGGTACAGAAGCGTATTTTTAATTTTATGGAACAAAAGTGAAAATTGAAAAATCCATAAGAGGAACCTCTTTGTTCAAAAATCGATTTTTCAAAAATTTTTTTAGAAATGGCTAATTTTTTGTAAGCACGCTTATTTTTCCCAGTATTTTCCAAAATAAATCATTTGTAAGGGTACAGAAGCGTATTTTTAATTTTATGGAACAAAAGTGAAAATTGAAAAATCCATAAGAGGAACCTCTTTGTTCAAAAAATCGATTTTTCAAAAATTTTTTTAGAAATGGCTAATTTTTTGTAAGCACGCTTATTTTTCCCAGTATTTTCCAAAATAAATCATTTGTAAGGGTACAGAAGCGTATTTTTAATTTTATGGAACAAAAGTGAAAATTGAAAAATCCATAAGAGGAACCTCTTTGTTCAAAAAATCGATTTTTCAAAAAATTTTTTAGAAATGGCTAATTTTTTGTAAGCACGCTTATTTTTCCCAGTATTTTCCAAAATAAATCATTTGTAAGGGTACAGAAGCGTATTTTTAATTTTATGGAACAAAAGTGAAAATTGAAAAATCCATAAGAGGAACCTCTTTGTTCAAAAAATCGATTTTTCAAAAATTTTTTTAGAAATGGCTAATTTTTTGTAAGCACGCTTATTTTTCCCAGTATTTTCCAAAATAAATCATTTGTAAGGGTACAGAAGCGTATTTTTAATTTTATGGAACAAAAGTGAAAATTGAAAAATCCATAAGAGGTACCTCTTTGTTCAAAAAATCGATTTTTCAAAAATTTTTTTAGAAATGGCTAATTTTTTGTAAGCACGCTTATTTTTCCCAGTATTTTCCAAAATAAATCATTTGTAAGGGTACAGAAGCGTATTTTTAATTTTATGGAACAAAAGTGAAAATTGAAAAATCCATAAGAGGTACCTCTTTGTTCAAAAAATCGATTTTTCAAAAAATTTTTTTAGAAATGGCTAATTTTTTGTAAGCACGCTTATTTTTCCCAGTATTTTCCAAAATAAATCATTTGTAAGGGTACAGAAGCGTATTTTTAATTTTATGGAACAAAAGTGAAAATTGAAAAATCCATAAGAGGTACCTCTTTGTTCAAAAAATCGATTTTTCAAAAATTTTTTTAGAAATGGCTAATTTTTTTGTAAGCACGCTTATTTTTCCCAGTATTTTCCAAAATAAATCATTTGTAAGGGTACAGAAGCGTATTTTTAATTTTATGGAACAAAAGTGAAAATTGAAAAATCCATAAGAGGTACCTCTTTGTTCAAAAAATCGATTTTTCAAAAAATTTTTTAGAAATGGCTAATTTTTTGTAAGCACGCTTATTTTTCCCAGTATTTTCCAAAATAAATCATTTGTAAGGGTACAGAAGCGTATTTTTAATTTTATGGAACAAAAGTGAAAATTGAAAAATCCATAAGAGGAACCTCTTTGTTCAAAAAATCGATTTTTCAAAAATTTTTTTAGAAACGGCTAATTTTTTGTAAGCACGCTTATTTTCCCAGTATTTTCCAAAATAAATCATTTGTAAGGGTACAGAAGCGTATTTTTTAATTTTATGGAACAAAAGTGAAAATTGAAAAATCCATAAGAGGTACCTCTTTGTTCAAAAAATCGATTTTTCAAACATTTTTTTAGAAATGGCTAATTTTTTGTAAGTCACGCTTATTTTTCCCAGTATTTTCCAAAATAAATCATTTGTAAGGGTACAGAAGCGTATTTTTAATTTTATGGAACAAAAGTGAAATTGAAAAATCCATAAGAGGTACCTCTTTGTTCAAAAATCGATTTTTCAAAAAAATTTTAGAAATGGCTAATTTTTTGTAAGCACGCTTATTTTTCCCAGTATTTCCAAAATAAATCATTTGTAAGGGTACAGAAGCGTATTTTTAATTTTATGGAACAAAATTGAAAATTAAAAATTCCATAAGAGGAACCTCTTTGTTCAAAAAATCGATTTTTTCAAAATTTTTTTAGAAACGGCTAATTTTTTGTAAGCACGCTTATTTTTCCAGTATTTTCCAAAATAAATCATTTGTAAGGGTACAGAAGCGTATTTTTTAATTTTAATGGAACAAAAGTGAAATTGAAAAATCCATAAGAGGTACCTCTTTTGTTGAAAAAATCGATTTTCAAACATTTTTTAGAAAGTGTAGAGGTTTTTTTTTTTGGAACAAAAGTGAAATTGAAAATCCATAAGAGGTACCTCTTTGTTCAAAAAATCGATTTTCAAACATTTTTTTAGAATTTTGCTCCATAAGAGGTACCTCTTTGTTCAAAAAATCGATTTTTCAAAAATTTTTTTAGATGTGGCTAATTTTTTGTAAGCACGCTTATTTTTCCCAGTATTTTCCAAAATAAATCATTTGTAAGGGTACAGAAGCGTATTTTTAATTTTATGGAACAAAAGTGAAAATTGAAAAATCCATAAGAGGTACCTCTTTGTTCAAAAAATCGATTTTTCAAAAATTTTTTTAGAAATGGCTAATTTTTTGTAAGCACGCTTACTTTTCCCAGTATTTTCCAAAATAAATCATTTGTAAGGGTACAGAAGCGTATTTTTAATTTTATGGAACAAAAGTGAAAATTGAAAAATCCTCTTTGTTCAAAAAATCGATTTTTCAAAAATTTTTTTAGAAATGGCTAATTTCTTGTAAGCACGCTTATTTTTCCCAGTATTTTCCAAAATAAATCATTTGTAAGGGTAGAGAAGCGTATTTTTAATTTTATGGAACAAAAGTGAAAATTGAAAAATCCATAAGAGGAACCTCTTTGTTCAAAAAATCGATTTTTCAAAAATTTTTTTAGAAATGGCTAATTTTTTGTAAGCACGCTTATTTTTCCCAGTATTTTCCAAAATAAATCATTTGTAAGGGTACAGAAGCGTATTTTTAATTTTATGGAACAAAAGTGAAAATTGAAAAATCCATAAGAGGAACCTCTTTGTTCAAAAAATCGATTTTTCAAAAAATTTTTTAGAAATGGCTAATTTTTTGTAAGCACGCTTATTTTTCCCAGTATTTTCCAAAATAAATCATTTGTAAGGGTACAGAAGCGTATTTTTAATTTTATGGAACAAAAGTGAAAATTGAAAAATCCATAAGAGGAACCTCTTTGTTCAAAAAATCGATTTTTCAAAAATTTTTTTAGAAATGGCTAATTTTTTGTAAGCACGCTTATTTTTCCCAGTATTTTCCAAAATAAATCATTTGTAAGGGTACAGAAGCGTATTTTTAATTTTATGGAACAAAAGTGAAAATTGAAAAATCCATAAGAGGAACCTCTTTGTTCAAAAAATCGATTTTTCAAAAAATTTTTTAGAAATGGCTAATTTTTTGTAAGCACGCTTATTTTTCCCAGTATTTTCCAAAATAAATCATTTGTAAGGGTACAGAAGCGTATTTTTAATTTTATGGAACAAAAGTGAAAATTGAAAAATCCATAAGAGGAACCTCTTTGTTCAAAAAATCGATTTTTCAAAAATTTTTTTAGAAATGGCTAATTTTTTGTAAGCACGCTTATTTTTCCCAGTATTTTCCAAAATAAATCATTTGTAAGGGTACAGAAGCGTATTTTTAATTTTATGGAACAAAAGTGAAAATTGAAAAATCCATAAGAGGAACCTCTTTGTTCAAAAAATCGATTTTTCAAAAATTTTTTTAGAAATGGCTAATTTTTTGTAAGCACGCTTATTTTTCCCAGTATTTTCCAAAATAAATCATTTGTAAGGGTACAGAAGCGTATTTTTAATTTTATGGAACAAAAGTGAAAATTGAAAAATCCATAAGAGGTACCTCTTTGTTCAAAAAATCGATTTTTCAAAAATTTTTTTAGAAATGGCTAATTTTTTGTAAGCACGCTTATTTTTCCCAGTATTTTCCAAAATAAATCATTTGTAAGGGTACAGAAGCGTATTTTTAATTTTATGGAACAAAAGTGAAAATTGAAAAATCCATAAGAGGAACCTCTTTGTTCAAAAAATCGATTTTTCAAAAATTTTTTTAGAAATGGCTAATTTTTTGTAAGCACGCTTATTTTTCCCAGTATTTTCCAAAATAAATCATTTGTAAGGGTACAGAAGCGTATTTTTAATTTTATGGAACAAAAGTGAAAATTGAAAAATCCATAAGAGGAACCTCTTTGTTCAAAAAATCGATTTTTCAAAAATTTTTTTAGAAATGGCTAATTTTTTGTAAGCACGCTTATTTTTCCCAGTATTTTCCAAAATAAATCATTTGTAAGGGTACAGAAGCGTATTTTTAATTTTATGGAACAAAAGTGAAAATTGAAAAATCCATAAGAGGAACCTCTTTGTTCAAAAAATCGATTTTTCAAAAATTTTTTTAGAAATGGCTAATTTTTTGTAAGCACGCTTATTTTTCCCAGTATTTTCCAAAATAAATCATTTGTAAGGGTACAGAAGCGTATTTTTAATTTTATGGAACAAAAGTGAAAATTGAAAAATCCATAAGAGGAACCTCTTTGTTCAAAAAATCGATTTTTCAAAAATTTTTTTAGAAATGGCTAATTTTTTGTAAGCACGCTTACTTTTCCCAGTATTTTCCAAAATAAATCATTTGTAAGGGTACAGAAGCGTATTTTTAATTTTATGGAACAAAAGTGAAAATTGAAAAATCCTCTTTGTTCAAAAAATCGATTTTTCAAAAATTTTTTTAGAAATGGCTAATTTCTTGTAAGCACGCTTATTTTTCCCAGTATTTTCCAAAATAAATCATTTGTAAGGGTACAGAAGCGTATTTTTAATTTTATGGAACAAAAGTGAAAATTGAAAAATCCTCTTTGTTCAAAAAATCGATTTTTCAAAAATTTTTTTAGAAATGGCTAATTTTTTGTAAGCACGCTTATTTTTCCCAGTATTTTCCAAAATAAATCATTTGTAAGGGTACAGAAGCGTATTTTTAATTTTATGGAACAAAAGTGAAAATTGAAAAATCCTCTTTGTTCAAAAAATCGATTTTTCAAAAATTTTTTTAGAAATGGCTAATTTTTTGTAAGCACGCTTATTTTTCCCAGTATTTTCCAAAATAAATCATTTGTAAGGGTACAGAAGCGTATTTTTAATTTTATGGAACAAAAGTGAAAATTGAAAAATCCATAAGAGGTACCTCTTTGTTCAAAAAATCGATTTTTCAAAAATTTTTTTAGAAATGGCTAATTTTTTGTAAGCACGCTTATTTTTCCCAGTATTTTCCAAAATAAATCATTTGTAAGGGTACAGAAACGTATTTTTAATTTTATGGAACAAAAGTGAAAATTGAAAAATCCATAAGAGGTACCTCTTTGTTCAAAAAATCGATTTTTCAAAAATTTTTTTTAGAAATGGCTAATTTTTTGTAAGCACGCTTATTTTTCCCAGTATTTTCCAAAATAAATCATTTGTAAGGGTACAGAAGCGTATTTTTAATTTTATGGAACAAAAGTGAAAATTGAAAAATCCATAAGAGGTACCTCTTTGTTCAAAAAATCGATTTTTCAAAAAATTTTTTAGAAATGGCTAATTTTTTGTAAGCACGCTTATTTTTCCCAGTATTTTCCAAAATAAATCATTTGTAAGGGTACAGAAGCGTATTTTTAATTTTATGGAACAAAAGTGAAAATTGAAAAATCCATAAGAGGTACCTCTTTGTTCAAAAAATCGATTTTTCCAAAATTTTTTTAGAAATGGCTAATTTTTTGTAAGCACGCTTATTTTTCCCAGTATTTTCCAAAATAAATCATTTGTAAGGGTACAGAAGCGTATTTTTAATTTTATGGAACAAAAGTGAAAATTGAAAAATCCATAAGAGGAACCTCTTTGTTCAAAAAATTGATTTTTCAAAAATTTTTTTAGAAATGGCTAATTTTTTGTAAGCACGCTTATTTTTCCCAGTATTTTCCAAAATAAATCATTTGTAAGGGTACAGAAGCGTATTTTTAATTTTATGGAACAAAAGTGAAAATTGAAAAATCCTCTTTGTTCAAAAAATCGATTTTTCAAAAATTTTTTTAGAAATGGCTAATTTTTTGTAAGCACGCTTATTTTTCCCAGTATTTTCCAAAATAAATCATTTGTAAGGGTACAGAAGCGTATTTTTAATTTTATGGAACAAAAGTGAAAATTGAAAAATCCTCTTTGTTCAAAAAATCGATTTTTCAAAAATTTTTTTAGAAATGGCTAATTTTTTGTAAGCACGCTTATTTTTCCCAGTATTTTCCAAAATAAATCATTTGTAAGGGTACAGAAGCGTATTTTTAATTTTATGGAACAAAAGTGAAAATTGAAAAATCCATAAGAGGTACCTCTTTGTTCAAAAAATCGATTTTTCAAAAATTTTTTTAGAAATGGCTAATTTTTTGTAAGCACGCTTATTTTTCCCAGTATTTTCCAAAATAAATCATTTGTAAGGGTACAGAAGCGTATTTTTAATTTTATGGAACAAAAGTGAAAATTGAAAAATCCATAAGAGGTACCTCTTTGTTCAAAAAATCGATTTTTCAAAAATTTTTTTTAGAAATGGCTAATTTTTTGTAAGCACGCTTATTTTTCCCAGTATTTTCCAAAATAAATCATTTGTAAGGGTACAGAAGCGTATTTTTAATTTTATGGAACAAAAGTGAAAATTGAAAAATCAAAAAATCGATTTTTCAAAAAATTTTTTACAAATGGCTAATTTTTTGTAAGCACGCTTATTTTTCCCAGTATTTTCCAAAATAAATCATTTGTAAGGGTACAGAAGCGTATTTTTAATTTTATGGAACAAAAGTGAAAATTGAAAAATCCATAAGAGGTACCTCTTTGTTCAAAAAATCGATTTTTCCAAAATTTTTTTAGAAATGGCTAATTTTTTGTAAGCACGCTTATTTTTCCCAGTATTTTCCAAAATAAATCATTTGTAAGGGTACAGAAGCGTATTTTTAATTTTATGGAACAAAAGTGAAAATTGAAAAATCCATAAGAGGAACCTCTTTGTTCAAAAAATCGATTTTTCAAAAATTTTTTTAGAAATGGCTAATTTTTTGTAAGCACGCTTATTTTTCCCAGTATTTTCCAAAATAAATCATTTGTAAGGGTACAGAAGCGTATTTTTAATTTTATGGAACAAAAGTGAAAATTGAAAAATCCATAAGAGGAACCTCTTTGTTCAAAAAATCGATTTTTCAAAAATTTTTTTAGAAATGGCTAATTTCTTGTAAGCACGCTTATTTTTCCCAGTATTTTCCAAAATAAATCATTTGTAAGGGTACAGAAGCGTATTTTTAATTTTATGGAACAAAAGTGAAAATTGAAAAATCCTCTTTGTTCAAAAAATCGATTTTTCAAAAATTTTTTTAGAAATGGCTAATTTCTTGTAAGCACGCTTATTTTTCCCAGTATTTTCCAAAATAAATCATTTGTAAGGGTACAGAAGCGTATTTTTAATTTTATGGAACAAAAGTGAAAATTGAAAAATCCTCTTTGTTCAAAAAATCGATTTTTCAAAAATTTTTTTTGAAATGGCTAATTTTTTGTAAGCACGCTTATTTTTCCCAGTATTTTCCAAAATAAATCATTTGTAAGGGTACAGAAGCGTATTTTTAATTTTATGGAACAAAAGTGAAAATTGAAAAATCCATAAGAGGTACCTCTTTGTTCAAAAAATCGATTTTTCAAAAATTTTTTTAGAAATGGCTAATTTTTTGTAAGCACGCTTATTTTTCCCAGTATTTTCCAAAATAAATCATTTGTAAGGGTACAGAAGCGTATTTTTAATTTTATGGAACAAAAGTGAAAATTGAAAAATCCATAAGAGGTACCTCTTTGTTCAAAAAATCGATTTTTCAAAAAATTTTTTAGAAATGGCTAATTTTTTGTAAGCACGCTTATTTTTCCCAGTATTTTCCAAAATAAATCATTTGTAAGGGTACAGAAGCGTATTTTTAATTTTATGGAACAAAAGTGAAAATTGAAAAATCCATAAGAGGTACCTCTTTGTTCAAAAAATCGATTTTTCCAAAATTTTTTTAGAAATGGCTAATTTTTTGTAAGCACGCTTATTTTTCCCAGTATTTTCCAAAATAAATCATTTGTAAGGGTACAGAAGCGTATTTTTAATTTTATGGAACAAAAGTGAAAATTGAAAAATCCATAAGAGGAACCTCTTTGTTCAAAAAATTGATTTTTCAAAAATTTTTTTAGAAATGGCTAATTTTTTGTAAGCACGCTTATTTTTCCCAGTATTTTCCAAAATAAATCATTTGTAAGGGTACAGAAGCGTATTTTTAATTTTATGGAACAAAAGTGAAAATTGAAAAATCCATAAGAGGTACCTCTTTGTTCAAAAAATCGATTTTTCAAAAATTTTTTTAGAAATGGCTAATTTTTTGTAAGCACGCTTATTTTTCCCAGTATTTTCCAAAATAAATCATTTGTAAGGGTACAGAAGCGTATTTTTAATTTTATGGAACAAAAGTGAAAATTGAAAAATCCATAAGAGGAACCTCTTTGTTCAAAAAATCGATTTTTCAAAAATTTTTTTAGAAATGGCTAATTTTTTGTAAGCACGCTTATTTTTCCCAGTATTTTCCAAAATAAATCATTTGTAAGGGTACAGAAGCGTATTTTTAATTTTATGGAACAAAAGTGAAAATTGAAAAATCCATAAGAGGTACCTCTTTGTTCAAAAAATCGATTTTTCAAAAATTTTTTTAGAAATGGCTAATTTTTTGTAAGCACGCTTATTTTTCCCAGTATTTTCCAAAATAAATCATTTGTAAGGGTACAGAAGCGTATTTTTAATTTTATGGAACAAAAGTGAAAATTGAAAAATCCATAAGAGGTACCTCTTTGTTCAAAAAATCGATTTTTCAAAAATTTTTTTTAGAAATGGCTAATTTTTTGTAAGCACGCTTATTTTTCCCAGTATTTTCCAAAATAAATCATTTGTAAAGGTACAGAAGCGTATTTTTAATTTTATGGAACAAAAGTGAAAATTGAAAAATCCATAAGAGGTACCTCTTTGTTCAAAAAATCGATTTTTCAAAAATTTTTTTAGAAATGGCTAATTTTTTGTAAGCACGCTTATTTTTCCCAGTATTTTCCAAAATAAATCATTTGTAAGGGTACAGAAGCGTATTTTTAATTTTATGGAACAAAAGTGAAAATTGAAAAATCCATAAGAGGTACCTCTTTGTTCAAAAAATCGATTTTTCAAAAATTTTTTTTAGAAATGGCTAATTTTTTGTAAGCACGCTTATTTTTCCCAGTATTTTCCAAAATAAATCATTTGTAAGGGTACAGAAGCGTATTTTTAATTTTATGGAACGAAAGTGAAAATTGAAAAATCCATAAGAGGTACCTCTTTGTTCAAAAAATTGATTTTTCAAAAATTTTTTTAGAAATGGCTAATTTTTTGTAAGCACGCTTATTTTTCCCAGTATTTTCCAAAATAAATCATTTGTAAGGGTACAGAAGCGTATTTTTAATTTTATGGAACAAAAGTGAAAATTGAAAAATCCATAAGAGGTACCTCTTTGTTCAAAAAATTGATTTTTCAAAAATTTTTTTAGAAATGGCTAATTTTTTGTAAGCACGCTTATTTTTCCCAGTATTTTCCAAAATAAATCATTTGTAAGGGTACAGAAGCGTATTTTTAATTTTATGGAACAAAAGTGAAAATTGAAAAATCCATAAGAGGTACCTCTTTGTTCAAAAAATTGATTTTTCAAAAATTTTTTTAGAAATGGCTAATTTTTTGTAAGCACGCTTATTTTTCCCAGTATTTTCCAAAATAAATCATTTGTAAGGGTACAGAAGCGTATTTTTAATTTTATGGAACAAAAGTGAAAATTGAAAAATCCATAAGAGGTACCTCTTTGTTCAAAAAATTGAATTTTCAAAAATTTTTTTAGAAATGGCTAATTTTTTGTAAGCACGCTTATTTTTCCCAGTATTTTCCAAAATAAATCATTTGTAAGGGTACAGAAGCGTATTTTTAATTTTATGGAACAAAAGTGAAAATTGAAAAATCCATAAGAGGTACCTCTTTGTTCAAAAAATTGATTTTTCAAAAATTTTTTTAGAAATGGCTAATTTTTTGTAAGCACGCTTATTTTTCCCAGTATTTTCCAAAATAAATCATTTGTAAGGGTACAGAAGCGTATTTTTAATTTTATGGAACAAAAGTGAAAATTGAAAAATCCATAAGAGGTACCTCTTTGTTCAAAAAATTGATTTTTCAAAAATTTTTTTAGAAATGGCTAATTTTTTGTAAGCACGCTTATTTTTCCCAGTATTTTCCAAAATAAATCATTTGTAAGGGTACAGAAGCGTATTTTTAATTTTATGGAACAAAAGTGAAAATTGAAAAATCCATAAGAGGTACCTCTTTGTTCAAAAAATTGATTTTTCAAAAATTTTTTTAGAAATGGCTAATTTTTTGTAAGCACGCTTATTTTTCCCAGTATTTTCCAAAATAAATCATTTGTAAGGGTACAGAAGCGTATTTTTAATTTTATGGAACAAAAGTGAAAATTGAAAAATCCATAAGAGGTACCTCTTTGTTCAAAAAATTGATTTTTCAAAAATTTTTTTAGAAATGGCTAATTTTTTGTAAGCACGCTTATTTTTCCCAGTATTTTCCAAAATAAATCATTTGTAAGGGTACAGAAGCGTATTTTTAATTTTATGGAACAAAAGTGAAAATTGAAAAATCCATAAGAGGTACCTCTTTGTTCAAAAAATTGAATTTTCAAAAATTTTTTTAGAAATGGCTAATTTTTTGTAAGCACGCTTATTTTTCCCAGTATTTTCCAAAATAAATCATTTGTAAGGGTACAGAAGCGTATTTTTAATTTTATGGAACAAAAGTGAAAATTGAAAAATCCATAAGAGGTACCTCTTTGTTCAAAAAATTGATTTTTCAAAAATTTTTTTAGAAATGGCTAATTTTTTGTAAGCACGCTTATTTTTCCCAGTATTTTCCAAAATAAATCATTTGTAAGGGTACAGAAGCGTATTTTTAATTTTATGGAACAAAAGTGAAAATTGAAAAATCCATAAGAGGTACCTCTTTGTTCAAAAAATTGATTTTTCAAAAATTTTTTTAGAAATGGCTAATTTTTTGTAAGCACGCTTATTTTTCCCAGTATTTTCCAAAATAAATCATTTGTAAGGGTACAGAAGCGTATTTTTAATTTTATGGAACAAAAGTGAAAATTGAAAAATCCATAAGAGGTACCTCTTTGTTCAAAAAATTGATTTTTCAAAAATTTTTTTAGAAATGGCTAATTTTTTGTAAACACGCTTATTTTTCCCAGTATTTTCCAAAATAAATCATTTGTAAGGGTACAGAAGCGTATTTTTAATTTTATGGAACAAAAGTGAAAATTGAAAAATCCATAAGAGGTACCTCTTTGTTCAAAAAATCGATTTTTAAAAAATTTTTTTAGAAATGGCCAATTTTTTGTAAGCACGCTTTTTTTCCCAGTATTTTTCAAGACAAATCATTTGCAGAAGTAGTAAAACAAGTTAAATAAAAAAAAAAATAAAATATTTGCTTAAATTTAGACATCCTGTGAAGTTTACATGCGTGTGAGTGTGTGTGTGTGTGTTTGTGTGTATGTACGTATTTGTAAAATGAGACAACATCGAATTAGAAGTCAAAGTTTAGTACAGATACGTACATATGGTGCATGTGTGTGTATGTGTGTGTGTGTGTGTGGCAACAAATCTAAAATTATCGTGTTATAGTTAAGAGCTTTGAAGGCAACTGGAACTGTTGCTCAGCCACAGTCTGCTATTGAACACTTTCCTTTATTTTATTTACGTTTTGCCTTTCAGTCATTCAAAATACGTAAATCGTCATTAATTGGGATTTGCAACGGACGCTGTTGATTTTATTGCTGCTGTCTTTATTGTTATTGTTGTTATTAATGTTACTGTTGTTTCTTAATGCTGGTCCCGTTGCGTTTGTTTGCAGCGACTATTTCATCAATTAAAGGAATCGAATTAAGAATTATGTTGAACAGGATTAAAAATTAACACATTTAGAAAGCAATTAAAATTTAATTATATCTTAATGCGAATCTAACGACAGTGAAGATTTAATTTATTAATTTATTGAAAGTTTATGCATAAAGTTGCTTTAAGTGCTGAAGTCGTTCGTTATTTAATTATGGAAAATCGCAGTAGATCAGCAGTGAATATGAATTCGAATTGATGCGAAATTGAATTTATTATATGCACATGCTTTTTGAAATGTTATCCTTTTTTTTTTTAAAATCATATAAGAGTTTTTTGAAAAGCGTAACAATGTAAGTGTGTAGGTATGGCTACATGTGTGTATGTTTTTGTGTGTAATCAAATTTATTTGTGCGAGGGCTTCAGAAATTTTTTTTTTAGTTCAATGAATTAATTGTAGCACTTGGAGTGAGAATAATCCACAAGCTTTTGTCGAAACACTATTAAATCCACAGAAAATTACTGTTTGGGGCGCTTTATGGGCTGGCGGACTCATTGGCCCAAATGTCTTCAAAAACGATGTTTTTGAAAATTGGTGTTCCAGATTGCGCTTTGTACGCGCCAGCCGTGGCGGCCACATGGCCGAATTCATATATAAGCATTAATGTCATAAATTTTTCTATCCAATGAAGACCATTTCATTGATATCAAAACTAGATTACTATGTTTTATTGTGATTTAAACTTGTATCACTCCATAAAAAACACCCTATAGAAGAGTTTAAATACGCAAGAAGCATTGAAAAATTCTCGAACTATTCCAATTTCATTTTATATATTCATATTTATTATTTCATGACTATTAACAATTCATTTGGCTAATGTTGTGTATAAAGTTGCCAAACAAGCAGTTAATAAACCGATAATATTTTTTATGAATAAGGCCGTAAATATTTAAACAATTATTTGAGCAACACAATTTCAATTTGTTATTATTAATGGCGCCCCCTTTCACCATTTTTCGCTAAAGCGATGTGTATTACATAAACAAAGTTAAACAATTAATCATTTTCAAACCGAAAGCTGTAGATACGTTAACAACATTGCGAGCCAACAATCATTATTCAATATATGAAATAACTCTAAGCGCTCTGGTTAGGATAACGAAAAAAATATTAAAACCAAATCTAATTACGCTTACCATTCATTGTTTGCAGTAGACATGCGAGTATACAAATTTTTTCTCATCACATTTTTCACCAAACGAACTTCATTATGGACGGGGACATAAATGTCAGAAGCAAGGGAAGGATGACCATTATTTACAAAAACGAAAATCAAAAACATAAAATAAAACAATAAAACTATGTTGGAAAAAAATAAAAGTGCATAGACAAACAAAAGTAATATCATTAACAATAATTTGGGAAAGTTTATAAAAATCGATAAAATAATATATAAAAAATATTTATATTAAATAGAATAAGTTAAAAGCTATTTCAAACTGTTAACGGCAATTGAGTGAAGATTTCGCAGAAACCTAAAGCCGCAAATAAAAATAATTCATAATAAACTCAGCAGCAAATTGTTGATTGTTCACGGGCGCAACAGCACGTGTACTTAATTAATATAGAGAAATATGAGTCAAAATAACGCACGTATACGCCACAGTGGTTAAAGATTTGAATGAAAATGTACACTTTCCTCAGCCAAAATTAAGCATATCCTTTCTAATACAAATATGTGACAAAATACTTTTATAAATATAATTATTTAAATATTAAATGCAAACTTTAAGACACATCTTTGAATCAAAATAAATTATTTACATTGAGGGCCAAATAAACTACGCAAGCGGTTTGGCAAATATGATTTTTTCATGTACGCACACACCACAAAAACTCTAACGTACAATCGTAGGTATTTCATGCGGCGTTGTCGTGTTTGGCAAGTGCAAAGAAGGAAACACTCAATATGCACGTGAATTTCTTCAGAACTGTGTGATACGTTATGAGCGCAAAATGTTTTTCACAGCAAAACATTAGCATCCCCTATATGTAGAAGCAATTTGCGTGTAATCATCCAAGACACAAACCAAAAACCCACTAGTCTACTTATCGATAACGCTAACAATTTTCTGCCAGCACTAAATAAAAATTGTAAACAAAAAAGTCCAACCAATAAGATGTGTATAGAAATTTCAATCATAAATACATATTTCATTTGGCTCGCACTAAGCTCGTGATATAAGTACCGTGAACAATGAGTTATCCAAGTCCAAAGAAAGATTATGAGAGTGCACAAAATTTTTATTACTATCCACCACCCCAAGTAGCATCGAATACGAATTACTCTGCTCCACCAGCATCCACAGTAAGTGCTACATTAAATGCAAAAACAGATACAACTGCTGTGTATCCCCCCTTACCGCCAGAGTCGGACAATTTGTATAATTATATGGTTAATTTACCACCACCACCTCCTCCGCCACCACCGGGAAATGAAACGTTAACACTTGAACGTTCCTACAATCAAACGGCACATGTATCGGGTACATCAGCTTCTGGAACTTCAGTCGGAAGCGAAAAACCTGATAAATCTTCATACAGTAGCAAATATGCAGAAAGTAATGTGAACTCAAATTCTTATAAATCAGCCAGCGACCCTGCAGTGCATGTAGATTATCATGGATATTCGTCCAATTATTCATATCCTCCTCCTACGACTCATACATCAGGCTATTCTACATCCAGTAATTCCTATGAATATCAACCAAGTAGCTACCAATATGAATATGATGTTAATTATTATCCACAAAGTCATTATGGTTCGTATAACAATCGCTATCATTCCTCGCGTCCTAGAACTGATTACTACACCAGACCTCCAACATATACGTACAGTAAATTGGACCAATATTATGAAAAAACAAACATATCCTCAAATTCTGATGCTGCAAAGTCAGATAAACAATATGTTGGAAAACGGCATCGACAACGCGATGAACGTCCTTTTAAATCGGAATCGGAACGTGATCGTTTGCTAAGGAACTGGCGTTCGAATTACTGTGAAACTTCCGAAGAAATTCAACGCAAAATGGATGAATTAGCTGAAATGGATGATGAAGGTATTGAAGTTTGGGTGCGTTCTTCTCCAGCTGATTTGTACTACAAAAGAACAAGTAATGTACATGAAGTAGTAGCTTCTACTCGATTGGAAATGTTGTGCGAATTATTTGAAGAAAAATTAATGAAAAGAGCTGAAAATATAAGAGCAACATTGCCTCCATATAAACCACCACCCAGACACACGCGTCGTCGCGTTTGCAAGCATAAATCTGAAGGCTGTACATCTTCGGACACTGACTCATCCGATAGCGAGGAGTTTAAATTGGAGCAAGACAACTGTATGGAAGAATTATCGCGCAAACTTCAACATCCCTATCGAATACATGCAGATTTATGGCATAATGAACATGGCGAGATGAATGACGGTCCACTATGTCGTTGTTCGGTTAAATCTCGTCGAGTTGGTATACGCCATGGTATTTACCCGGGCGAGAATGGCTATCCAAAATGTGAACTCAATTCTAATAATGCGCATAAATTGCACCATTACCGTATAACAATATCACCACCAACAAACTTTCTCACAAAAACCCCCACTATTATAAAGCACGATGAACATGAATTTCTTTTCGAGGGTTTCTCTCTACTGTCACACTTTCCCCTTGTGGATTTGCCAACTTGCAAAGTTATACGCTTTAATATAGAATATACAATATTGTATGTCGCAGAAAAAATGCCAGAAAATTTCACAGTACGTGAACTGGATTTGTTTTGTAAGTATTGGCATGACTCGGAGATATATCACTAAAAAATATTTCGAAAATGTTTTTTAAGTACGTCCGAAAATTGTTGGTTCGATCCACTCATTTAGAAAACTATTTTAGTTAAAGGCGTGTAATACATCGTACACGATTCAATTCACAAATAACTTCTATAGATTCAGTCTCTTAATTTTTATTTTTTTTTACTTTTTTATTAATATTTTTTAATTAGTGCCGAGTGTTTTCATAAAATTAATTTTTTATATTGCTATATTCTATACGGTCAAATCAAAGCTTTATGTTGCAGATAGTTCGTTAAAAGCTCGTTTATATTTGAATCGGTTTTTCATTAGAAAATTTAGTTAAGTTTCTTGAAGACAAGTTACAAAAATTGGGCACTTTTTTAAAAATATTAATATCTTAAGTTTAAGGTGAATATAAATAGTTGGCGTAGAGAGCTCAGATGACTACAAATAGCTTTATATATATAAATAAATTAAAGGTGTGCAAAGTTTTATCTGAAATAACTAATATAGCTCTAATAGAACATTGATTTATATATTAACCAAAGCGAATGGATATCCATTTTTATTAACTTCTAAAATTATGTTCATATAAAACAAATATCTTCTCCATCTTTATTTTTAAAACTATCCCATAAATTTCAAACATAACACTTAATAAAAATAATTCATTTTATAATCTATCCCTTTAGCTAAATATTTATTCCATGAACTGCTCGAACTGGTTGATTTTTCTTTGATGCCAAATATTGATGGCAATACTACATCAAACAGTTGCCCAGCATTCCATTTCTTACCACGTTTTGTACGAGATTTACCTGATAATGGTAAAGAGGTATTGGCGATGTGCGAAGTTCTGAAATATTTATTGGACAATGCTGGACCTTTGGTGGATACACACATGCTACATAATTTAAATCACATACACCAAACAGAGTGGCAGGATTATGTGGATAATTTTAAGGGTATGTTGGCCACTAAGCCTGGCTATAATCCCTCCTCTGTGCGAGTAGATCAGTTAGATCGTAATGTAAGTGATTTGCCAGAATGTTATGAAAATGAAAGCGGTGTATCTTACCCTGCCATTGTGCATTTCGGTATAAGACCACCGCAGCTAAGTTACGCAGGTAATCCAGAGTATCAAAAAGCTTGGAGAGAATATGTTAAATTCCGGCATCTCATGGCCAATATGTCAAAGCCATCTTTTAAAGATAAACGTAAGTTGGAAGAGAAAGAAGCACGCCTGCAAGAAATGCGTACTCAAGGTAGAATGAAACGCAATGTGACGGTGGCGGTTAGCTCAAAGGGTTACCACCGTACTGGTATAATGTGTGATATAGTACAGCATGCCATGTTAGTGCCTGTATTAACTGGGCATTTAAGATTTCACAGGTCTCTGGACTTACTGGAAAAAAATATTGGTTATAAATTTAAGAATAGGTGCGTTATTTCCATTGGCTTAATGTTTTCCTTTCTATTATCTATAATATTTTTTCCATTTTAGATATCTTTTGCAGTTGGCCTTAACGCATCCTTCTTACAAGGAAAATTATGGTACTAATCCTGATCATGCACGTAATTCACTAACAAACTGTGGCATACGTCAGCCGGAATATGGAGATCGTAAAATCCATTATATGAATACACGCAAAAGAGGCATAAATACTCTGATTAACATCATGTCGCGTTTTGGTAAAGAATATGAAACAATGTCGAACATCACACACAACGAACGATTAGAATTTTTGGGTGATGCTGTAGTCGAATTTCTCAGCTCTATACATCTGTTTTTTATGTTTCCTGAATTAGAGGAAGGTGGTTTGGCCACCTACCGGGCAGCCATAGTACAAAATCAACATTTGGCACTGTTGGCTAAAAAACTGCATTTGGAAGAATACATGTTATACGCTCATGGCTCTGATTTGTGTCACGAATTAGAATTGCGGCATGCCATGGCGAATTGTTTTGAAGCCTTGATGGGTGCTTTACTGTTAGATGGTGGCATTTTTGTAGCAGATGAAGTTTTCATGAATGCCTTATTTATGGAAAATGATCAACTCAGAGAAATATGGAAGAATCTGCCAGAACACCCCTTGCAAGAGCAGGAGCCTCTAGGTGATAGAGATTGCATAACTTCATATCCCATGCTGCAAGAACTAACCAAGTTTGAAGAATCAATTGGCATTCAATTCAAACATATAAGATTGTTGGCCAGGGCCTTTACTGATCGTTCCATAGGATTTACTCATCTTACTTTGGGTTCTAATCAACGTTTGGAATTTCTGGGCGATACTGTTTTGCAGTTGATCTGCTCTGAATATCTCTACCGACATTTTCCTGAACATCACGAAGGACATTTATCGTTGCTACGTTCTTCCTTGGTCAACAATCGTACACAGGCCGTTGTTTGCGATGATTTGGGCATGACCAAATATGCTGTTTACTCTAATCCCAAGGCAGATCTAAAGACCAAGGACCGTGCAGATTTATTGGAAGCGTTTCTCGGAGCTCTATATGTGGACAAAGGTTTGCTTTACTGTGAACAATTTTGTCATGTCTGTCTATTTCCCCGCTTGCAATTGTTTATAATGAATCAGGATTGGAACGATCCCAAATCAAAACTACAGCAGTGTTGTCTCACTTTGCGTACAATGGATGGTGGCGAACCTGATATTCCCTTATATAAAGTTATAGAATCTTCGGGCCCTACAAATACTCGTGTTTACACGGTTGCAGTTTATTTTAGAAACAAACGTTTAGCGACTGCTACAGGCTCTTCGATACAACAGGCCGAAATGAATGCCGCCAAACAAGCATTGGAAAATTCTCGTGACCTCTTTCCACAATTGGATCATCAAAAACGTGTAATAGCAAAGAGTATAAAAAAACAAACAGGACGGGAAATAAATATGGAAGAAAATATACAAAAGGAAGAAAAGAAACCGAAATTGCCAACGCCCATGGAAGATGAATCCCATTTGCCCAAACAATACCGTGAACGTGAAGATATATCAAGTGATGAATTGCCAGATGACGAAGACGAGATAATAAACATGAAAAACAAAAGTGGTGCTGCACAGCACTTTGTAAAAGGGGATAAAAGGAAAACAAGATGTAAGTAAAAAAAACGAAATAATTTCTATAAAATATTGTTCATTCCTATAACTGGCGAATACACTTTTTACTTAACGCGGTTGTCCTACAACTAAGAACTACTAAGTTGACTAATTCAGAAGTCACTTATATATTATTGGTATATTTTGTTTTTCTAGCTTATTCCAGCGAAAAAAATTCAGATACAGAAAGTTTGACTTCAGTGGGTAGCACTGATAACAAGAAATCTCGTAGACGTCCTTCATACCTTGTTTCTCCAAAACGTGTGCGTTATCAAGACTGTAGTCAGAAAGTACCACAAAAACCGATGCTAATTATACCACCTACACATTGTGAAGATGTTAGTAGCGACGATGAAGATTTCCAGAAACCTATTGAAACCTGCATACAACAAGCAGCTGATAATGAAGATAAAACCAATAAGCAGAATTTAATTTTAAGTGATTTAAAGGACTTGGTCGAAGATATTTCCTCTTCTTCTGATTTAGAGCCTGGTGAAATATCGAATTAGTTCTTTAAGCATATTTATAAAAAATATTTTTATAAAACGAACGGTCTCATTACAAACAAAATTTGACTAGGCAAAACCGAAAATCGTTACCAAACTAAATAAAAGAATTTTCACTTTTTATACCAAAAAGTGAAACCCAGTTTTAATGCACGTAAGCTGTATGTGAAAATTGGAAGTTAAATAAAAGATTTATAAAAAAATAGAAGTTCTAGATATATTGTTTGTTTTTTAATTATTTAAAAAGTTTTACAATTATTTTATTTTTAAATTTCATTAAAAATAATAACTTGCTTCAATTTATTAATGCCGTATAGAAAAATTATGTGCCGCAAAAGAACTTGCAATATATTAAAAAATTAAGATAAAACAATCACATAAAAACAATCCAGAAAGTACTTTCTCTAATTTCCAAAATAATAAACTAAAAACATAAAAAATCAATCTTTTTGACTGTATGATTTTATACACGTTCATACTAAGAACACTTTTTAAAAGTGTTTTTGTTATATTTTTGTCAAAACTAGGTTTGGTCTTTATTTAAAACAAGGAAAGTCGGCGACTGTTTAATTTTCCATCGTGATGCAACGCATTTTGTACTTCTTTGATATCAGGCAGGCTACCGATGTCACCTCGCGCTGCCAGTGATACAGGAGTTTTTAATATACGCGTAGCAACTCTTTGAATATCGGCAGCGGTTATTTTATCTACAAAGCAATTAAAAAGTAAGCATCATTACTATGAACATGCATAAGATAACTTACCGATTTCGTTAATAAAATGTTCTGGCCTCTTACGATGCCCTGTTGCTAATACTTGACGTCCTACATCTTCGAATACTACAGGGCGTGATTCCAAATTCATTAATAACATCGACTGTAGTTGTATCTTCGAACGACTTAACTCCTCGCGCCCGGGATTCGATGTCATATGGACTAATTCTCTTGTAACTACTTCGACCATATCACGAACGTTGTTTGGTGGAGCACTGGCATGAATACAGAATAAGCCAGTGTCTGCATAAGCATGGTTGTAAGCAGTAGCACTATACATCCAATGAAAACGATTTAAAACATTTGTATAAAGACGAGAGTACATTCCTTTGCCTGGACCACCGGCCGAAAACGAGCCACCTCCTCCCATCATAATATTGAGCACACATAAAGCTACGAAATCGGGATCTTGGTGGGAACAACCTTCGAGACCGATTACAACATGTGCGAGTTCAGGTAGTCCAGCTGCAGCATAAATTGGAATTTCACACTCTTCTTTTTGAATTCCACCGGTATATTGAGAAATCGATTTATCAACTTCCTGAGCGCCAGTTCCACTAATTTGTTCCCTTTCCCAAATTGCAGGATCATCAACAAAGTAACGTTCGACATTTTTCACCAATTCGTCGTGATTAACCTAAAAAAAACATATTAAAAATAATTTACAAAATAAATGTAGAGTTTCAAATGTGAATTCGTTATGCATTGCAAGATATATTGACGAATTTTCAAAGATTTGGAATTGTGTTTTCCTATATAAAACTAATGTTGAATTGTGCATCATTTTATATTGCAAACTTACACCAACACCAGCAATGACCATTCTCTCAGGTGTATGATGATATTTCAAATAATTCATCAATAAATCACGATTGATGACGTCTAAATTTTGTGGGGGACATAATTTTGGTAATCCCAAGGTGTTTTCTCTATATGCAGCGGCATGAATCATATCCATAAGTATAGGTTCCTGTTCTGGACGCATTCCTAAACTTTCCAATTCAAATTGTATTGAACGTCTAGCCAAAAATACTTCTTCCTCATTTAGAGTGGGTCTTAGGGTAACATCGGCTAAAAGACGAGTAACAGACTCTATAGCTCGACTATCTATACTGGCTGCATAAATAAGAGTATCACGAGAACTTTGACAATCACATATGCCACCATTTTTCTCTAATTCTATTAAAATGGCATCTTTATTTGGGAAATTTGTGGTAGACTACAGGCAGAAATTCTCATGTTAGGCATAATTTGGAAAAAATATATTAATTTAAATACTTACATTGAAAGCTAACTTTTCAAGAAAATGTGAAACACCACTTGGATAAGCAACCTCATAACGTGGCCCCGAATCAATGACTAAACCAACCGTACAAAACTGACCAAAACGTGGTTCTGAAGCCACTCTTAAGCCATTACGCAGTGTAGTCACTTTCGTAGCACTACTTTGCACCAAGGGCTTGGCATACTCAACTTCAGGCAAGTTAGGTATGGATTCTGTCAAAGGTGGCAGTTTCGTGACAACTTCAGACGACGGTTGATTGACCGTGTAAGCCCCATCGGCATTTTTACGCAAACCGCCTGTGATGTTGCCAATTCCAGTGCCACTACCAATCTCATCAATATGATTTGAGATTTTGGTAGCAAATCGGCGGCTCACACTAGATATTAGGAAAACATTATGTTTTAGGTTATTCAACACTATTTGTTGTGAAATGCCGCATTCAGAACTCTCACTATCAATGCTTACCTTTGCCAACCGCTTCTTATATGATTTAATGCCCTCAGTTGCATTTCATATGCTTTCTATATACAAAATTTCTTAATTTTTTTTACCTATTTGGATGCTAATTTTAAATTTGGTTAATCTTTTCAGAATTTTTACAAGTTTCTTTTATTAATATGTTCTAAAACATTATGGGAATCAGAAAAGATTTTCAGATAAAGAAATTTAATTGACAGCTGTTTTCTGACATTTAAATTTATTTCTTTCGTGGATTGTATCATAAACCGAGTTGCCTGACTAATTTTATTCATGCACGGGTAGCATGTGTATACCACAGGTTATACAATAGTTACAAAAGACTTAAGACATATGCGTAAATAATTTTTGCCTAAAAGCTTATACAAATCTGAAGTACTCTTTGAAATATTGTATAGCTAATGATATATATTATTGTTATTATTCTTATATTACCCCACACGTATTCCCAATGAAATAAAAAAATATCTTGCATTGTCAGACAAACGTCTATTTTCCCCTCGCATGACCGTTAAAATTTGTTTGCCTAAATCAATTTGCTTGATACGCACACATGCAAAAACTATATAAAATAACATATCAAACACATTTGTATATTGCAGTAATTTTTCTTTTATTTAAGCTATACTTTTTGACTTGTCATTTCATTCTTAGAAAAAATCTACAGCTGTCATTGAAAATTAAGCTGAAATGGAGTAAAATTATTTTGTTTTTCAATATTTTTCTTTCATTGCATCACTACAATTTTTGAACAAAAAGAATAAATTGAATATAATATATGAAGGCAAAATTAAAAGATGTCTAAATTAAAATCACATTTTGACTTAAATTTCTAAATCACTTTCATGTTTATGAATTTCTTTCTATAATTACAAAACTAAAAATTTTTCATAAAAAAACAAAAAAATTTTCAATTTACAATAAATTGTTATTTAAATATTGTTAATAATTTTCACATAAACGCGTTTCGAACTTTGTTTATATGTATATGTCACTTAACCATATTATTTATGTAACAAACATACCAAACAACAAGTTGTGAACTGCCCAAATGTATTTAACAAAAATTCAATCAGGGCTTAAATATCTTATTCATCCTTTATAAAAAAAATTGAAATAATGCAAATAATATATTATGTTACCAATACTTAGAAGAAAAATTTGAATTTTTTTACTTCTTAATTAAATACTTTCTAAATTTATGCATTGTTAGACTTAAGTGTTAAGATTTCTTTTATATAATGATACTTTGCTTTTGTTGTAATTAATTATTTAATTTTTTTTATTAATTTTTATTGCAAAATTATGTTTAGAAATGTGTTGTTATGCAGAGTATGTATTAGTTGTAGTTTGTTTTAGAAACTACTGTTCAAACTTAATAAAAATTTAAGTTTAAAATTATTCTCCAACATCTACATACATACTTACTTTTAGGCATTATATGTTAATTTAATGATTTTTATTTTCGTACAAAAGAAACTAATTATTAATAATTATTCTGTAAATCTTTAACTAGCAAAATTCTTAATTGGTTTATAGTTATGTATGTATATGATAATGATGTGTTGCATTAGATCAGGTGTATATACATGTGTATGTAGGTTTTATTCATCTGTAAAAGGATGTTCTGATGTTTCACTGCTATTACGTCTACGATTTTCGAGAATTTTTGTTGCCTGTTCTAACGTTTCCTTTTTAAATATGTAATTACTTTCACTCGGCAGTGAATACTTTGTATCATCAAGGTGAAATGTAAGTCCCAGAACAATATTGAAAGCAGATGTGTCATAGCTATGGCAACCGGAATAGCGATACTGTGGCTTTTTATTGTATTTGCAACCATTTGATTGGGCACCTGAAAAGAAAGATATAAAGGTATATTTTCAACGAAGAAAAAGAGATATTTTCAAAACAACAATCTAATTAAAACTACCTACAACACGCTTATTTATCTTAAAATAAACATATATAGATATATATATATATATATATATATATATATATATATATATATATATATGTCAAGTTATACTTTGGTTAGGCCCACGAAGGGCATCTCACAAATATGATTCTCTGGCATCTCTAAATTATATTTTTTTTACTCTGGCACCAAAAACAAAATACATGTGGAACATATGTTTTTCAGGTCTAACGAAAATAGAAACTAAGGAAATTTTCGTCATCAAATTTTGTTTTAATTAAAATATATTTATAGAAATTAGTAAACAATTAAAAGCAATGAATACACAGGGATACTCGCAACAACCACCTAATCCAGCAGGTTATTCCTCAGGACCACCACCAAGTAAGGAAATAAAATCCGTAATATGTAGGAAAAACCCAAATGCATCAACTTATTTAATCTGTAGTCGTAGAAAAATTTCAGGGGTATACACAAAAAAGTATGCCTCCTAGTGTTCCTCACACTTAAAATTAGTATGTGCATTAATGTACGTACATTGTTATACAGTTTTCATATTTGTAATAAAACTAATGAGAATTTTTACTATTGTGTTTAAGGTCAACCCTATGGATGGAAACCAAATTCGCCCGCGGATAGTGTGCCATCAGCAGGTAGTGGCGCATTCATTGATCCTGAAAATTTGGAACCTAAAAATTTTTCATTCAATGAAGCAAGTGTTCGCAAAGGGTTCTTACGTAAAGTCTACATCATTTTAATGGTAAGAGAATGGAAAAAAATGTAAAATAATAATAATGTGTAGTTTACTTGTAACCTATAGTTGTGAAATTCTGGGAATGTAAAATTTCTTAAGAAAACTAATCGTCATAAAATTATATTTGTTTTTAACGCCTTTGATTATCAAACTTTAAAGTTATACCAACTTTGCTATCTTAATAACTGCTAAATACATCTGCAATTTCAACATATCCCATGATGATATATGTATGTATGTTTACAGTCTAACGACTTAATGAATTCAGATAAGCCAAATGTTTATTATATCAAGCAGAAAAAATATACTATGAAACATTCGTTTTTTTGCGATGAAATTACTTAAAAACAAGTAATTTTTATCATAATTATCCAATTTTAGATGTGCTTTGCACAAACTTATTCAATAAGATGTATAACGAATTATTAATCATAATCAACGATAAATAATTTTAAAGTTATGATTTCGTTTGACAAGCGACAATACCAGATTTATATAACCTGATTATTATTATTGTATCTTTTTTTTCAAAGTTTATGCATAACCTAAGACGTTTTGTTAATCTGGAATCAGGTTAAAATTTACTGATGATTTGAAGAAGCAATGAAATACGGGCATACAGACATATCAAACCCACAACAAACTAAAAACATATGATATTTTCTTCATATTTTCTCTTATTATATATCTAAATATGTACATAATTGCACAGTCAAAATTAAACATTCACCTCTCTGGCGTTTTTTCCTTCAATAGATAATAATAGAATTAAAATAAAATTTTCCTTTTGTCTTTAATCGGTTACAAATTGTGGAATTCGAAAGTGAAATACACAAAACACGATAAGTGTATTAGTTAAATTTTATTTGAAAATAAATTTCCTTACGAGTTGTAATCAGATTTATGTTCTTGCTAATTTATTTAATCGTTTACTTTGTAGGGTCAATTACTATTCACATTTGCCGTAGTAGCACTGTTCATATTCCATAAACCAACACAGCAATTTTCCCAAAGGAATCCAGGTTTATTGATAACAGCTTGTATTATTACATTAGTGGTGGTAATAGCAATGGCATGTTGTGAATCAGCACGTCGTACATTCCCTACTAACTTTATATGCTTGAGTGTATTTACGGCCGCAGAATCTTTCCTCGTTGGAGCAATAGCTGGCAGATATAAAGCAGAATCGGTGAGTGCAAAAAACAGTGTATTCTAAGTATGGGCCTCAATGTGAAACTTTTCTTGTTTTAGGTCTTTTTAGCTGTTGGTATTACTGCCATTCTATGCTTAGCCCTAACTCTATTCGCTTTTCAAACAAAATACGATTTCACTGCCTGCGGTGGTTTTCTACTAGCTGCCATGGTATGCCTACTGATATTCGGTATTGTTGCTATGTTTTGGCGTGACCATATAGTTCAAACAATTTATGCCTGTTTTGGTGCTCTTTTGGCTTGCATGTTTCTTATCTATGATACCCAAATAATGATGGGTGGTGAACACAAGTACAGCATTAGCCCTGAGGAGTACATATTCGCAGCATTAAATCTTTATATGGATGTTGTTCGAATTTTCTTAAATGTACTACAGTTGGTTGGCAACAGAAACAACTAATGTATTAACAATACATTCAATTAATCATGATTTAGAGTTTGAAGCAGAAAACGGGGTTGACAAAGCATTATAATATAACTGACATGCCTACATATATAGATAACCCACTGTGCTCTTATGAATCTTTAAAATTTTATACAACACTTTTCTATGCTTTAAGAATTTATATACAATTATTATTGTTTCATTCCGTGTCTCAAAATTTTACCTATTATGGTGTATTTATATGTAACACTAACGTAAATACATAAGTATACATGTGTATATTAACGTACGTCTTTCGTAACTTCTATTAATTTATACATATGTAAATATATATAATTAAATAATAAAAAAATCTCTGAACTTAATTAATCAATAAATTCATTAAATTGCAAAATTTATGTATATTCAAAGTGCAACTGAAAGGTATTATTTAATCTAATCCATGGGCGCAAAATGCATAAGCTCACAAATATATGTACGTTAACTTTACTATTGCCAATTTAGTTAACTTTACTATTGCCAATTCTGGAAAAATGCTGCAATTTACCGACATTTCCTGTTTTTCCTATAGACAAATTTCTATGTATCAATTCGAAACAAGAATATTTTACCTGAACATTGTTAATGCCAGAAGTGTACCCTACTAATGATGTGCAATTATTCGTATTAGCATTCCAAAATTCGCATAAAGAGACCATGAGAAGACTACTAACAACGTGTCGTTAGTTTAAATAAAGCTTATAATATATTACATTTATGCCAGGATTTGAAAGAAAAATTTTCACATTTACTTTAAATCGTGGCGATTGTACAAATATCTCCATTAACAGTAGTCATACTTTATTTTATAAATTATTCTGAAAAGTAGAAAAGTTTATTTTTCAACGTGCAATAAAAAAGTTAAAAGAGAAAATTTGGAAAGGGGTACGTGCCACTTTCCAAAATTATCCAGTTTTTTTTAAATCTTGAAAAAGGCATCCCCACTTTTGCAATTTAGTGGACAGAGATTTGAAATTTGCATAATCTAGGAGCAAACTTTCCGTTTGAAGATATAATAACCAGTGTTTAAACTGAAGAACTTGGAAATCGGTCTAACTTTTTAAAAGCTCCGGAATTATTTCCGTTTTTTTTTCTGTATGTCCGAAATAAAACACACTTTTAAACAATTTAATATCAGCTTATAATAATTCATTTTCATCATTGTAGAACTCAATGATTATGGTAAGTTTTAGACCAAGATAAGCGAAATAATTATATAAAAGTAAACGAAATGCAATAATGTCAAAAATGCGACTTTGCCACAAAAAAAAGCAAATGTGGCCTTTTCGAAATAGTATATTTAATATCAGTTCAATATATCTAATTTTAAGTGATGTACAATTAAGATATTATTTGCCATATATTTATGTACAACTAGGGAAAAATTGATATTTTTAAATTAACAAAGATAGCAATCGGAGGGAGTGAGACTGAAACAATATTGATATCCTAGTAAAAGTTTTGATGGCAAAGTAAAATAATAATTATCTTACTATTCAGTATTTCTGTTAATTAGTTTCACCTGTCGCAATCTTTCGCTTACAAATAACGGATTTGAAATGTTACGTAAATTATTAAGAGGCCAATGAATACGGAAAATACCACAAAATTCAATTATCTGCACAAGCTATTACACCCCTTTTTATATACTTTTTTTCATATACACAGACAATTTAAAAAATCTACTGTCTATGCCAAATATTGAACCTGAAACCTTAACGATCTAAGCGCACTCTCTACCACTAAGTTAATGTGAATAACTAGATAAAATTTATCCGGCAATTGGCTTTGTATTTCAGCCAATTGCCTATCCGTTCTTGTTTCTTATATCGATTTCAGCATTGGATATAGGAGCGCAAGTAGTTCATTTGTATATTAACTTATCGTCAATTCTAACAACACTTTCCAAGAAGATAAAAAGTTCATATTCGTCATTTCGAGTTAATCCTAAACGCTGTGAAAATTGCATACCAATCAATATCTTGTTTATTCAACTCTTGAGAACAAAATAAAATTTTAAGCTAGATTTCTGGCAAAGTTTTCTTTTTTTTAGTTATGACATACTTTTTTATGTGTTTTAGTTTACATTTGTATCTGAAATAGAATTAGAATTTTTGCGATCTTACACCTTCAAACTAAATTGCATTAATGCATTTTGTTAATTTGATATAATAAACACATATATTTATTGCAAGAAATATATATAGTGCGTGCGAAGTCATCGTTATGAACACGTCGAATGCTATAAATGTTTTAACGTCAATTCCCTCGAATGCTAACGACAGAATCAATGCATGTGAAGTGGGAATATTAAAATCAAATGGTAGAAATTTTATTTTTCATTATTATCCTTTAATGGCTAATTTAAATAGTTAAATAATGAAGTTTGTTTTTCGTACAACCAGATAAAAATATACAGTGTAACTTATTGCAAACCCCTTTCTATTCAGAATTGAGAAGCTTCAGAATCGAAAATAAAAATGAAAGAAAATTCTTATTGAGAGCCATTTTTGCATGGATAATTGTAAGTATTGAAGTTATTATTTATACATGTAACATGTTGTGTGCGAATGCTAAATAAAATATGAGTATCAAGCTTTTTCTCATCATAGTTTTTCATTTTACCACATCACTTGCCTCATTTCAAAACAAACATAAAATGAAATTTTATTTATGAACTAAATTAAATATCTATTAAATTACCCTTTTCGTGTCAGGGACTTCTGCACTTGCTAGTTCAGAATTTTAATTTTCAGAGTTTTAGAAGAGGAATAATATTACTTCCTCAGTTTTGTAAAATATTTATTGCTTTTAATAAAAATAAAATTCATAAAATATACCAAGAGTGCTATAATTTTTTAGCCTTTCATTTTTTATATAGTTTAAGTAATAATAAAATAATAATAATAATAATAATAATAATAATAGCTTGAGGCTTATTTTTATAAAATAGTAACTTTAAAAACTATTTATTTTTAAAATAACAACTTTATAAAACTATAAATAAATAGTTTTTTAAGTTATTATTTTATAAAAATAAACCTCAAAAGCTCAATATTATTACTTATAAAACATACCAAAATATATCTGAAAAATAATACAGATAAAATCAAAATAAGTGTCGGGTATTCTAGCATTTGGGACATACAAGTTATTGAAAAGTTTTAATTTACAAAATATTTATTTTAGAGGTTCTATTGCTCTTGTAAAAAAATTTCCTACAAAAGTAATGAATTATTTCAATATTAGTTATATAATTTATTTCCCGATATAAATTGTATTATGTTTATTTTAAATTCGGAGGCAGTAAAACGCCTATAAAAGATACGTCGATGAAACATTTCGAATCTTATATAGATTCTATCAGTTTATCTCTTATTAATGAACTTTGCCCTTAAAACAAATTTTGAAAAATAATGTTATCTTCCCCATCAAAAATAAAGTGAGAAATTAAGGTGAAAACATCACTTGCGATAGTGATTCCGTTCGAATATTTTCATGCCAAAGTAAAACTCTCCTGATCGCAAGTGTTGTTTTCGACTTAACTTCTCACTTTATTTTTGAGCGGATTTCACGATTGCTTATTAGGTGCAGCCATGAATTTTCTCTGAGTGTACATTGCTTTAAAAAAGTATTTACATATATATATATATATATATATATATATATATATATATATACATATATATATGATATACATACATATATATATATATATATATATATATATACATATATATATGATATACATACATATATATATATATATATATATATATATATATATATGTACTATTTTGTAGCTAAGATTACTTTTCAGTCTAGCCGTTATGTGTTTCTTGATTTTGGTGATTATATTAAATAACAAAATGGTTAAATTGAGAAAAAAAAAACACACACACATAATAAGAATAATAATTAACACATTACAACATGTTAAGTTCACTTTCATTAAGATATGTATATAAACGTATTTAAAAAAAATTCATCATAAAACATTGTTTAATTAAGCATTTATTAGACCATTCATGTCAACTAACCTCCAACCCCTAATTGAATATGAATAAGTTTTATTCATTAAATTTTAATTGTTCTCTCTTTACAGTTTCAACATATTTTGTATCTGCCCTTTATGTATTTATCCATAAAGTGTGTTTCATCGAAGATTTCAAAAAGTGTTGATAGTCTTGAAATATTGTGTGCCATAGATTTAACAATATCAGCACTATTCTACTATTTTCGGAATTTTCGAAGGTCAATGAAAAATAGCTATTTGTCATTAATCTTTGTAACGATAATAAATACTGTTTCAATGGGAATTTATGCAAATGCAATAAATAATCTAATCGTAAGTACATAGGACACACACATACACATATACATATTTCTTACCCAAAGGTTATTACATAGTATGTAGTAGCGTTTGTTTACTTTTAAGTCAGCGTATTCATGAGAAAAATATTAATGGGAACGATTCTGTATTTCATTTTTATATCATTGTTATATATAAATTTTTTTCTCATTTCGAATCAAACAGACAACAGCTTATTAGTGTTCATATATAAAAACAAAATACTTGTAACATTTCATTTAAATCTGAATGTAAAATAATTGATAGACCCATATCAGAATCAAAAATACTCCACAGAAATTAGAAATGATTTCGTGTATTGCTTCTTCAGAACAAGAAAAAAGGACGTCAAAAAAGTGAAGATTTATATTTTTTTTTATTTCCAATAAATTTTTCGCAAAATATGTACATAAGTATAGTCCTATCGTACAAGAAAATATCAATGTAAAATCTTTATTCGTTTAGCCAAAAAAATATATTACCAGTCTCTCAAAGGTAAAGTCAATTAAAACAGACAATTTTTAACGACAAATCTCTACAAAAAGCCTTTTCGTATTCCCTAATTTGGAGCATTTCTGCGTCTTACTGAAAGTAATCAACAATTAAGGGATCACATTACTTTTTGATATGTTATTTCAATGTTTCGAGTATATGCCCGACAAATGAAAGGTCAAAAGATAATAGTGATTATGTATTGATTTTTTTACGAAATAGACACATTCGCATATTAAGAATAAACCAGAAAATATTGGTTGCACTTATTTCAAACCCAGGGCGATTTTCAGCTCTGATTTGGATTCTATAACAACAGAGATTATACATATATTTTTACAGATAAAACAATTTTATAATTTCTCAAAACTTTTATTATTTTTACAGGTCTTGTTGCATCCGGTTATAGTGATATTGCAGTTATCGTCAATTGTACTTTTCACCTTGCAGTCAAAATTTGATCCGACATATTTTGGAGTAGTAGTTATTATTCTACCAGTTTATATAATATTTTTGAATTTAAATATTTTTATCTTTCATAACACTGACTTTTATATAATATCAACATTTAGTTTACTTTTTACAGTTTATATTACATTTGACATCCAATTAATTCTTACATCACCGCTGCATGCATACAATATGAAAGCAAACGAACATGTCTTCGGAGCAGTTAATTTATTTGCCGATTTATCGAAATTGGCTTGGTTACTGTTCAAGTTTTTCTTTTCCGACAGTTTAATATTGACATGTAGAGTTATTTTAAAATCCATTACTTACAAGTTTTATTGAGGCTGATATCAGCATAAAGTTTTCTTAAACACTTTAACAATCCAATATCGCTTACTTGTGTTCTGTACGGAGTTCTTTTAAATAGTTGGAAATTTATATTCGAATTTAAGGTCCTTTATAGAGATTCTAGTATCTCGTGGCATTAGGAAAACTTTAATTCTAGTACTTAATTGAATTTTTATTTATTGCAAGAGAGAGAGAGAGAGAGAGAGAGAGAGAGATAAGTGACATCACCAACAACTGACCATGAAACTACCCTTCAAAGTTCAACAACAGGAAGGAACATCACTATGATTTAAAGATTTTAGTAATATATGTTCCTTGGTTTCATTTAGAGCGAAACAATAATATTTTCGGAGCCCGCGAGATATCAATTTTACCGAAAACTGTTCCTGTATTCAAGGTCAGGACAAGTGGGAGAGAATTAGAGAAAAAAATCTTCTTGCCCCAAATATTATAAACCAATCAGTTGTTAAAACATTAATAATCAAAAATAATAAAAGAAGATATAGAATATGTAAGTACATGTATGTTTGAGTTCTATATAGTACATATATATTTATGTAGATGTATAGACATACATACATACATACTAATGCATGTATTATATTTGTACTCAAATTAAAAAAAAAATTTTTTGTTTTATTTTTTGTTTATACTCATTTTACTGAACTTTATCCAAAAAAATGCGTAATTATACGCAATGTATTGCATGTGATATTAAATTCAATATTAATTTATTTAAAAAATATTTTCAAATTCATTGGTTGATATTTTTAAATTAAAATCTGCAAAAACTAATAAAACATTTTTTTCACAGAAAATCACAATATGCTAGTGTAATCTACATTGCATTCATAAAACAAAGAACGACACTATAATAAAATAAAAAATAAATCCTAGAAATTCTCGGACATATTGCAATATTACTTTCGTCGAAAATATGCGGGATCCAGGGAAGTCGGATATGAAAAGCTCTAGTACGTACGTATCGTCTAATTTTTATCCAAACTAATGTATTTAAGTCCAGTCTACTTCACAGATTGGGTAATAACATTTGATATCATCAATGATATGCCTCAAAGTACGAGCATAATTATGCTGACATAAAATGGCAGATTGTACAATTCTGCATTAGCATCACAAAAATAAAAAACTAGTGAGAAAAAACAATTACATGAATATCTCACCGACAGCAGTAGCAAAAAATTTACCGGGGAAGTAAAAAAATAGCTACAACAAACTCTGTCTTCCTGTCTGTTTTCATTTGTCCTCTTAACACTATCCCGTGCTTTCTAGTTCTGGCACAACGCACCAAAAACACACAAGCATGTGTTATTTCTGGTACAACAGTTGATTGATTTCTATTAGGAACCAAGCATGTAATGAAAAGCGCGTTAATAATATTTATGGTTTACGACGATAACATGTCAATTAAATGGTTTTTACAATTTATTGTCGTCAGAGGAATAAATATAAAAAACCGATGATATTTGAACATCTTTGCATAAAAATAATGACTTGATTCATTAGTATTGAGTAAATATTGGATATTTACTTGGATAATTAATGTTTGTCCGATTAATCATAGTTTAGTTTTGCATAATGTAACAACCTGAGTAAAAATTTATTTGTAAATTTATTACGTGTATTGCGATGTCACAATGGAATGTTTTCTCCTCTCATCTTTCCGAATATAATTGCCCACCTGACATCCACTTTGGATTTAATAGAAACTAATATTTTCATATAAAAATATAGAAAACGCTAGACAATAAAAGTAATTCCCCTGTTGTGCTGTTTTTTGAGCTCCTCGGGGTAAAACACTATTATGTTAATTTTGAAATCAACCGATTCCTGCATGGTGAGCGATCATTGGTGTAGTTTTCGATTAGTATAAAAGAATCGAGAGCGCTATCTGATCATATATACAATTTCGAAGTTTAAAAAATATATTACTCTTTTTGTTTAACCGGATTACGGGGATCGAACTAGATATTTTGAGATATCTTGACATATACAAACAGGCATAGCGACAGGGTCTGGGAGTGAAGGAAGCTATCTAGGGCCTTAAAACGTGAAGATGTAATTTTTCGATTATGTAAAAAGTGTAAAACCAACAACTTGAATTTTTGAAATTTTAAATTTTCCAAGCTAATATTTTTCTTACCTCATTCAGAAGCAGAAAGTGGTGATCTATCTATCTTATAATACTTTCATTTCTAACTAGTGTTGTACCTCATCTTCAATCATTTAAATAAATATTAATAGAATATTGCTCACTTACCAATGGGATCAATACATTCCAATGTTAGGGCACATTTTATCCAAGATAACAAGATTTTCTTTGTCAGGTTTACAGTATCATCGAACAGTACTGTATCCAAGTCCACCATTCTTAAAAAGATAAAATCTTCAGCATCCGTTTGAAAATAATCAAACATTTTTGGATGCGTACGCGTTGAAACAGCAGTCGGTGTATTCCAGCCAAGTACGCCAGACTTGGACACCTTTCTTTGCAGATTATAAAGATCTCGGCTAGAGCCGCGTATGCGCATATAATTTTCAGCGAATAGTATAGATTTTGAACGCATTAACGCATCCTTTATTACGATCGGACGATATGCATGCATACGCTGATCAGCAACGTATGAGGGATATACTGATAAATCGTACGATATAACTGTACATCGCGAGCTGTTGCAATAAGCACTTAGCGCTCTTAAGTCTTCCTCCGATAGACCAAGGTCGTAAATGAGTAAGTACTCAGTTGGAAATTTTAAAGCGATATTTTGTGAGAGTAATATGGCTGAAGGAGCTTGACCTTCTTGAACGTAGGTGACAATGGAAAAGTTTGCTTTTGTGCCATTAAAGGACTGTGTTGTGTGTGCATGGCCTGTTTTCGCATGAAGTTTATTATTGTTATTATTATTATCTTGGTCGCGTTGAAGAGGTAAATGTTGGATTTCTTCTACGAAACCTGGAATATCACCATTTGTATGAGGCTTCTTTGATTTCTGATCCGTTTCATTTTTATCGTATTGCGATTCTGAATTTTTCGTTGGATGTGATAACGATGACGACGACGAAGACAATGGTAACGATGATGTAGACGTCGTAAAGCCCAAAAGTGCCAAATATTTCGGATCAATTTCTAATGTCTTTTGTTCAGAAGCACGTAAGTTTTCCTGCATTATAAACAAAATTTTACACCTGTAGTATTACGTTACTGTTTATTGTTATTTTAGTTAAATATAATATTAATATGGTTTTCGTAATAATTATCAACCTCAGTATCACAGATTATCTGTTCCATGCAAACGGTTCTAGTATGTTGAATTTCCAGAAGCTTTGTGTCTTGAATTAGTTCGTAGTACCACATACATATATTTCAAATCGAACTCGAAAAACTTTTATAAACGACAATATATATGGTTCAAAAGAAAGCCAAGAATCAATCAACAAAATGTTCTGCACATGTTCCTGATCAGAGGAAAAAGAAGTGAAGAGTTTCCTAATGACACAGAATAACGTTATAGTTTTCGTAACAGAAAATCTCAGTTTAAATTTAACTAGAGCTCCCATATTCAGAGATGGTTCAGTACATTGTGAAATTAAAATTACAAATATCTCATTGATGTTATTGTAGAAGGAGAAGAGAGCAGTTACAGAAATATTCTAAAAATACATATTGAGATACATACATCATGGTTCTAAACCAAGTTAAAATTAAATGATTCGGTTTTCTTAGAAGTTATTGGTTTGTTTGAAGAACGTTTCCAAAGCAAAAATATTTTTGTACCATTAAAGAAAATAAACTATCGCAATTTAATACAACACAAATGATATGTGTAAAAAAACAAGGTACTTGTTAATTGTACAATATATATATATATATATATATATATATATATATATATATATATATGTATATATATATATATATATATATATATATATATGTATATATATATAATAAAATTTTTATTATTGTATTATTGTATACTTAAAAATTTTCTTTTTATGCATAATATTACCGGATAACGTTAGATTCGGAAGTCGACAAAGTCTCACCATTCCGTAATCTCATAAATCTCTAACGCTTAAAAATAATCCCCGCAGCCACTCCTATATATATTTTGTAGTTCTTTAATTTGTTTGCCTTCTATTTTTGCAATTCCCATATTTATTTTAGAAACGCAATTTCCAAATTAAGGTAAATGTAAATATGTATAAACTTTGTTTTAGCCGAATACGGCTTTATTGTTTGTTTATATTTGTTCTTAGGTACATAACTGATATAAAAAACCCCGGTAATAAAACAAAAAGCTAGTAGCAGAGAAAAACGAACAGATAGATAACAACAAATCCAAAATAAAAAATTAATTAATAGATAAATTTTGGTGATCTGAGGGAACAAGCACTAAAATATGCAAACAAATCAGTTATCTTCTTATTTTTTAAAGTCGTTCAATTATAAAGACATATACATATGTATATGTATACTAATACTACGTAATATTAACACTATCTATTCTTACAAATTCTTACCTGCAGCTTATTTAACTGTTGATGCGTTTGTGAAACAATATTTTTCAGCGAATCATTTGATTCCCCTGCCGTCGTCAGTACTATAAAAAGCAGGGTACTGGCAACCACACAACACAGTATCACAATAAAACGTTTTGTTCGCATTTCTATAATACTTTTGTAATATTTACGTACGCGACGTGAATAGGATGATGATATTGTTATTGTTGTTGGTGTGAATTCCGATGATAATGACCTCACAGAAGTTATAGACCAACGCCGCTTTTGCCTATGATGATATTGCTTGGCCTTCTCCTTTATATATTCCTTTGAACCTTCCACAACGAATTGATAGTTTCGTATATATGTAATTATTTTAAATTTATTGCATATTTGTATAGATTTTTGTAAAAAATAATTTTTTTGTTTACTACTATTAGTATTTGGTATGTAGTTTTGCAATGTTATAATTATTTTTAAATAAATTTTATTTTTGTTTCTGGGTACAAATATTTTCATGTATTTGCTTTGCTACTCAAACATTCATTTATTTAGTCATTGACATTTTAACAAAATGTTGTAGTTGCTTTTGTTTAATTATTTTTCTTGAGTTTTATTTAAATTTGCACTTGACATTATTTTTAAATAGAGTGAATCTGTGTATTTAATTATTTTTATTATTTAATAATACTCTATATGGTTCATTCACTGATTAAAGTTTAGTATTATATTTTTCGGCTTGTTATTTTTTAAAGCATCAGTGCTGAAACTGAATATTATTTATAATTTTTGCATTTCGAAAACAATTGTTTATAAGGAAAGTTTTTATTGTGGCCCCAAGAGGTGGTTGATGAGTCGTTGAAAGTCTAAAAGTGAATAAAAATAAATGTTTCGTTACTTTCTTACTAATATGCTCATATTATCATAATCATAATTACACAAGTTTATGTATTAGTATTTTATCTAATGTACATACACACATGCATACATATGTATTTACGAACCCAGCTATCATTTTAAATCCACGATAGAGGCGAGCTTTAAAATCATCTTCCACGACGTATTATTCCGATCGTGCAAGTTCAGTACAACACTTCCAAACTATTCTTTTATTTCTCATTTAAATCAATATCGTGATTATAGCCATACTTGGTAAAAGACGGCTTTGTTGCAACATAAAACGTACTTTTGATTCAATTGTTCAAGAATCCTCAAAAAGTTCGAAAAAGTATAATTTATGAGAGTGAAATACGATTACAGCAAAATGCGTAAATGACGATTTAGTCGTCCCACAATCGTCTAAACGTTTAACAGTGTCGCTGTCCATAAATAATCTTCCATATGCTAGATGTACACGTATATATATAATTATGTATGCACTTGTGTGTGATAAATAGTTATATGGATACTACACATAACTAATGCCCATTAAAGCTCCAGCATATGTGATAGTGAGTTTTCAATCTTGATGTGCTCTTCTCTAGACCTTTTAAAAAACATAGTCTCCTGGAATGGTTTCTTTAGTAGAAAATCAAGAACTCACCACTCATGAATGTAGATATCTAAAACGCTTATGCGTGAGAATACAGCCCTGGTTCATGAAACGTATGCTATTCGGAAAACTTCATTCGGATATTGTTATAATATAAGGGTACATGTTACCATCAGGGCCACACAGTACTTAAATTTGCTTGGTTCTGTGTGCAAGTTCTTTGTGACACATCTGAAAAACTATAATTTTATTGTACTGGTGTAGAAAAAAATTGTTCGCTGGGTATCTACAGATATAAGTACACAGCCAGAATTACATACATATGTATGGATTTGAATTCCTAATCATTATCATTTGATGGAAAATAACAGTTCTAAGAAAAATTTGGGCACAATAATTCACCAGGCCTACTTACGTAGAATAATTACACTGCCATCAACCTTATTTCCCCCTTAAAAGCAATTGTTTTTTTTTTATCCGATTAAGCTAACTTACTGGTTTGATTTAATAAATTTGCTAAATATAATATCCTATGCAATATTCTCTGTAAAGCCGGAATAATAATAAAACAAGTACATATTTCAACTAAAATATTAAATGAAAAACAAAAAGGACGCATTTTGTAACGTTAAACGTAAATAGACATGGTTAAATAAGGAATACATAACATACATACATATGTATATTGATTATGAATTTCATGACATGATAAGTCAAAATAATTTTTTTTTGTAGAACGAAATAAATTAATTTGTTTACCATCAATTTCTCATCCACTAAGAAAAGGCTGCGGGGAGTGCCATTTAATCAGCAAATAAATGCTGAGATTTCTGTTTCACTCAAAACACTGACTGCGACACTTCAGATATAACAGCAAACACAACTAATAATTTTGGATTTACATACATAGAAATGCAAAAATTAACTGCAAGTATAAGGGGCAATAAATTGCCCGGTAATTGCGCAAAAATCTAGACTTCTTGAATGTCATGGCAAGGAACAGGTCGAAAGGTATTTAAAGAATATAAATAATACTATATTATTAGTAAACGTGGACTACAATTATTGCACAAAAAGCAAAAAAAGGAACTTCAGAGCGAAGAAAATAACTTTATTTAAACATATATATACATATTTATTTGTTCAAGCATGTAGAAGCTATACACCTTCCGAAATACGTTTCCTCACCTCCTCTTCTTACACCAAAGTTGGATAAATGGGAGTGACTCCCATTACCCATTATTTGGGCCGTACTTTTTCTTTGAGCTAATTTGGGAAAACAGTAAAGCAATCTCTTTTAAAATTTAAACTGCAAAACAAAGATTAAAAAAATTAAGAAAGATTGGCAGTTTCATCGAAACGTCAGACATTTTTGTCTCTTATTGAGACATTATAGTTTACTCTCACTTCAATACACTTTGCCCAAAAACTAAACAAACAACCTAATTTATCTAACCTATTCTGCAGTTAACAGATCTCTGTCAACCAGAGAATAATGTGTATAAGTTTAGTTTGGAACCGATATCCATTAATTGGAGCACAAGAAGTGATATAACAGACATAATTTTGGAAATCTATTATCAATTTTTAAAAATTGGCTTGAGGGTTAGTGGTCATTTTAAGGAAATGGAAACTAGTACACATATGCCACTATACACAATTGGTAATCTATATATATATATATATATATATATATATATATATATATATATGTGTGTGATGATAAAAGTTGTGATGAATTCAATTGTGATTTTGAGAACTATTATTGAGGCAATCTTATATTATTGGCACGTAATATGTACACAATATAATAATACTGTAAATAGAAAACCCTATTAAAAACACATTTCAAAATGATTCAAAAACGACTATAGCACATTTGATGTAATGTTGTGTTATGATCTAAATAGATTTTCAGAACATACATATGTATGTATGTATTTATATATAAAATAGTTTTTTAACTCTAGTCATAATTTTTCCATATTAATGTTATTGAAATGTAAAATTTTTGCATACAACAAACGATTTTCTGTTTCGAATTGTGTTCCGAAAATCTGTTTTCTTATTCAAATCTAATTCATTCACAATTTGTTACATTTGCAAAGTTCCTTTGCTGGTTATTTTTCATGGGGTGACAAGCACCGCTTTCTTGACCACCTTAATGAGCCTAATATGTATGCGTATGCACATATTTTTATGTGTATAAAAAATTAATAATGCTCTAAGCCTCCTTCTGTGTACAATATGCATAACATTTTCTTTCAAAAGTTTAAGAAAACTTTAAATAATTGATGAAAATTTATATGCAACAAACCACATGAAAAACAAATAAGTGAAACAAAGTATAAAATATTTGTTACTAGGTATTAAATGAAACTAAGCAACTTACCTATTTATTCGTAAAGATATCCAATCACGAAGATGGCCAGCAGTAGATGAATTGGTTGGGACATCCTTTGACATCATTGCCCTACAAACAACACGAACAGCTGCAGTAGCACCCAAAGAGTCACGAAAAGGATATTTAAGTAATAAAGCAGACAAACGAAAATTTTTTGGGGTGGCAATAATCTAAAATTATACCATAAAATATGTATGGAATGGGAAATGTTCAAGTCAGCAACTGCAATGCAGCAACATATCAGTATCTGCACTTTAGTTATTTTATTATATGTATTAACTATTTTATTATATGCATTAGCTTTTATTATCTTTTGTTTAAATTTTCACAAACAAAATTAACAACTGAAGATGACATCAAGTGAATTGCTTTGAAAATATTTTTTGTATTTATTTGATGAACACTACTTATTCGGAAAACAATTTCGATTAATATTTTATTAATTATGAATTTATGTATTTATTTAAATTTTTTATTTTTTCATTATCGAAGAGTTAACGCACTATATCACGACTTCTTCAATGCCGATTCCGTATATAAGAAAACTAAAGAGGAATAAATCACAATTGAAAAATAGAATAACAACAAAATAAAAATCTCTTTCTATTGGTAGACTGTTTTGGACTTTTTTTTATTTATTTTCATGGAGGTTTTGTTTTTGCACTGTGCTTAAATTTTGTTCAAGAAATGACTCTTTTATATTATTAATATTATGATATATTTGAATCTGTTATTTTCGTAATAATGAAACACAAGTTATATGTTAAACCACATAAAGAATTTTTTAATGTTTATTCAGTGCACGACGCTAGCAAACGTATGAAAAATTTTCCACATATATTTCCTCTCCACCAATTTTCTCAAATTTTCTACTCAACCTTTTACAAGTAACTCAGAGGTGTTAAAAGATGTCCCAATTATTTTACGTGTAAAATATACATAGCATGGTATGCGTAATGTGTTAATATATATTATAATATTAGAGAAAACATGGCTATTGTATTGAGCCCGAAGTCTCTGACTTGGATTTCAATATAGCATCGAATATTTTTTATCAAATTACATATATAATACGCACTACGTATATATATAATACATATATATACGTACGAATAAACAACACAATGACAAAGTACTTCGTTACTGAATACCAACTACTAATCCTAGCATCACTGTTAAAGTATTGCTTGACTTGCAGCTGTTTTTTCTTGTTTTCTTTAATACCAATTTTATCAAGCGGTTTCAGAATGTACTAGTATACAAATTGTATTTTTGTATCAAAAAATATTAAATTTTAAAAGCTGTTGCACTTTAAATGCAGCTATTAAAAATTTCATTTAAAAATATTCGTATAAGGAGCACAATGTCATTTTATGCTGTAGCAAAGGGCAGAAAAGTTGGTATATATAACACCTGGTAAGTTTGATAGGTTTTATAAAATGAAAATATCACCAAAGAAATATATGTATGTATGTACGTATGTGGCCTGAGTGTTCTGTTCAAGAAATACTGATCCTGACATTTAATGGTTATATTTTGCTTAGCCATTCCTGCCTGTTATTTTAATATTTGCAGTTTACATATAATATATAATTGACTAACAATTAATAGATTTGTTTGAGTTTTGTTTAATATATATATATATATATATATATATATATATAAAAGTACCCAACATAGATAATTTGAAATTTTATATAGATATATGTATGTATTTCAGGGCAGAATGTGAAGAGAAAGTAAAGAACTACAAAGGAGCCAGATATAAAAAATTTCCTACTCGCAAAGAAGCTGAAGATTTCATTAGCGCGTATTACGTAGATGGCATGAAGCTACAATATAAACCTGAGGGTTTCGCGGTTCTTCCGAAATCTGCTCAAAATGACACTACAAATAAAACCATACAAAATAAAACGGAAAATGATGACGAAGGAAACGATTTATGGCCACCTTGCGATGGTGATGAATGTGAATTAACAGAAGAGGATTTGGTATAAAAATGTATTTCTAAAAAGTTATTGTTAATAATATTGAGTCTTATTTAAGTTGATGGCTTTAGCAGAAGTAGAAGGTCTGCCTGATAATTTTGAAAATCGTAAGAGAAAATTAGAATCAAATAGTGGCAGCAGCTCAACAAGTAAAATTCCTAAACATGAATCTATAGTATGGGAACCAGTTGGCTTAAAACATATTGGAAACATGGAATTTCTGCTGGACTCTGAAGGATATGTTATAGTATATACAGATGGGTCCTGTTTCAACAATGGACAGAAAAATGCTTGTGCTGGTTACGGTGTTTATTTTGGTGATGACCATGTGTTGTAAGGCAGATTAAAGTTTTGCGTAATACATATGGAAATTTCTATTTTATAACTTTCAGAAATGTTGGTAAACCTGTCATTGGCCGTGTAACTAATAATGTTGGTGAAATTCAAGCCGCAATATATGCTATTAAAACGGCCCAACGATTAGGTATTACGAGGCTTTGCATAAGTACTGACTCTCAATTCCTAATTAATTCAATAACATTGTGGATTAGAGGCTGGAAAGCCAAAAACTGGCGTTTGAGAAGTGGTGAACCGGTTAAAAATCTTACTGAATTTAAAGAATTGGATTCATTATTACAAGACAGTGAACTTAAGATTAAATGGGTATTTTACACAATTGCAGCCATAATTTTTTCCTATATCAAATAACTTTCTTCTATTTAGAACTATGTGAAAGCTCACAAGGGTATAAAAGGCAACGAAATGGCAGATAAATTAGCACGAGAAGGTTCGGAAATACATAGAAGGATGAACGTAGGTAATATGTAGATTGTAGAATTAATATATGTATTGGCATGTAATAAAAAAAATTCCAAACTGAGAAACACATAACATTAATATATTAAATTAAAAAATTATCGTAGGAGTTGAAATATATGTATATAACGACATACATTCATAAATATCGTTACATGAAATAGAAAAGTTTATAATACGAAGCTCGAAATAAATTTCTTTTTGTAAATCATTTGCGTATTATGTGTATAAATTCTGAAAGTTGATATATCGAACTTTGTTTCGGTGATTTGTGCAGACGTGCATATTAACAGGTTGGTTAGTACCATAAATATATATATATATATATATATATATATATATATACATATATATATATATATATATATATATACACATATATATATATATATATATATATATATATATGAATATGTGTATTAAAATGGCGACATTATATAGACCCTCGACCAATATCTGGAGAGTTTTCCCATTAATATATCCTATCGCCCATAGTTAATAAATAATAAAATTTATAATCTAGCGATCTTAAATCGTTATATTGGCAGCACTAGCATCAGCTGATAGTTAAAGCACATGTGTATACATACATATATATAGATATTTATTATTTGGGACAAAATTTTGCTTTGAAAAATTAATATATTATTTTCATACGCTGATAATAAATGAAGATTTTTATCAAATGTTTGTGCTTTATTTTAACCATTATGTCAACTCAACAGCAAAATGATAATGATATAATACAAACACCCATATTGGATGTGGAATTAACAGAAGGTGGCTTTCATCGGTAAGAAAACTATTCCATCCTTACGAAAATGTGTTCCTTTTATTCATGTCTCAATTTCTAGGAATCTCATATACACTATACAATTTGATTATCCTTTGGCTGGAAAAGAATGCGAATATATTTTAAAGCAACGTTTGCCAGCCTCCGTGTTTGTAAGTGTCGATCAGCTTGACGACATGCAGCGACTAAAGAAGGTAAGAAATTAGAGATTCCTATTGTATCAAACAAGAAATATATGTAGCTAATGTACCATAGAAGTTGGTATGCATGTGCGTCACCTGTTCAGATTGAATTATTTAAAGTGATGTACGAAATTCCACTTATTATAATTGATTTTTTTTTAATTGGAAAATATCTACGACTAAAATTAAGTAGATATAAAAATATTGAAGTTTGAGGTCGTAAATACATGTGCATATATATATATATATATATATATATATATATATATATTCTAAGAACAGACCTATTATTAATGTCAAAGTGAAAATAAATTAAAGGCTAAAAGAATTATAGCAACATTTAATTTTTGTTTTAGCTTGATGCCATTTATCCTTCATTTGTGGATATAGAAAAACCATTCGAACAGTCTAATGATTTTGAAGTTTTCCTCAAAGGTGTTCCCAAAATAACCGATACTATAATACTGCCCATACACTTCCGCTATCATGCTGCTAATGATAAAAAGTAAGTCTTTACATCTATTATATATTTCTATTATTGATTTACATATGTATATTTGTATTTTTTAAACAGTGCCTACGTATCAGTGGAGATAAGTACTCCCACAATGTTTATCAACTGTCCAAAACATGAACAAACTTTAATCGAAAATGAATTGCAAATTGACCCAAACACCATATACTGTTTGGATGAAAAAGTGCCGAATATCAAAGAATCAACTAGTCGCCAAAATAAGGATAGATGGAATGATGTCTGTAATTGGAAATATGTAAAGTTAGATGTCAAACTTAAATCACCCTTACGAGCTCAAATACCAGTTGGTAATAAAAACGCCTATCCGCCGATATTATATGCTACTATTATAGTCAGTTGGGTTGTTTCACTATGGACGGTGTTTCGTACACGGCATGTGCCCTTGGCCATAAATGAGAAACTAGAAGAGCAAAGACTTTTGCAAAGAAAGCATAAATAGACATTATACCAAAGAGAGAGAGAGAGAGAGAGAGTTTTGCAAAAATGTAGACCAGGGCCTAGTAATTGTGAAAATTTAACAATTTTCTATCATGTTAATTTGCAAGTCACCAAATATCATTACTGTAACGAGACAGCATAAAGTCAGATACTAAAAACTAAAATCATCAAATTCTGTGTGTTATATTATATACTTACATAAACGATCATTTACTAACACGCTCGAAACGTGCTATGACACTACGGCGATACTTGCAATTCTTTGACTCGGTTGAACATTTCATTCCAAAATCATATATAATTTAGTTTAAATTAGGGAATAGAATGATCCATTATCGCTTTTTGAAAAATCTATCAAAGCTGGTAACAAAAGTAGCAGCTGGGCCGATGGAAATTTCTTGAAATCGTTATGCACTTTTAATTGTAGCCCTTCTTTTGATTAAAAATATACTGCAAAACTCAACGGCATTTTTAACTTTGTTTTTTTGGCTTATAATATTATGTACCTACGTACTAGATGTAACAAATACTATACTGACGGCCAAGGTGTAACATAAATACCATCAGAACCTACGTATATAATACAATGATAAGCGCATATTACACACATGTCTATAAACGGAATTACTCCTGCTAGCACTGGAAACATCAATAGTGTAAAGCGGCATTACTTTTTGCAACATTGGAGATATCAACGATTATCTTTGGAGAACTAGGAGCACCTGGTCAAGGTAAGTATTTTTCTAAGTATTTTTGTTTGTTTTTTTTGCTTAAAAATTATCCTTAAGTAAATATATATTAATATGTAAATTAATATTATATTTTTGTTCTTGGATTATGTTTGTGTTGTGCAGCACAAAAACATTAGTGTGGTAGAACATTAGTTCTGATAAAGAGCACCAAAAAATTATGAAGATATATCGACCATGTACAATTGGGATCAAATTTACAAATATTTTTTTAAAGAATATTTCTCTAATTTGAAAGCGTGTTCGAGCGTTAAACGATTCCTTCGCAAGACACTCTTAGTTCTACAACAACTTATAAGCACAAGTATTTTGAATGACCCTTAAACAACATATATTTTTGACTTGCTTTTTTGATAGCATCTATTATCTACAATCGTAAAAAATAAACAAATTCGAAAATTATGTCACTTAAGATTGTTTGGCGATTATTATATAATATACAAGATAATTTGCTATTGAGTTTTTTAATTGAAATTATGAATATCTTGTTAAAATTTAATTTTATATCAACAATACTATGACGATTCCCAAGATTTTTATTTCGTATAGATTATAAAACAGGTCGGAATAACTACAACCAAAAATAGACGAATTTTGCAAAATATTTTTTTATTTAATATTTTTTTATTTTATTTTGTTTAAAAGCAGTTTTTAATCCTATTATATAATATGAAATGATATCCCATTTTTAATAGAAAATATTACCCCTTTTTAAATCCTTCGAATCTGGCGGCGTTAAGTGCAAAGTAAATGATAACTTATAACTCGAGTTAAATAACTGGCTGAGGTAACTTGTCCACATCATGCCGTTTTCTAATGCTGATCATGTTATTGTATGGAAAATTATATGATTTTATCACAATCTTTTCCCATAGAGAAAAAATAATTTATATATGCGCCTGAATGAAATACGCAACCATTTATTTTATTTTCTAAATTTCTAATGAACAACAACATAGCTTTATAGGCTTTTAATATTTTTATTGTCTATAGTTATGTGAAGTTTACTGACGGCTCTAGTCTTAATATCAGGTTGCGCAACAGTTGTGCCGTCTCCGCCAGCACCAACGTTTCCTTTAGCTCCAGTCTGAGCACTGGTAATAGCACCTGCCGTTCCAGCACCATAAACAGATACTATAGTCGCAATCAAAATGCATAGTATAGTTAATAATTTCATGATTAAAAAATATTAGATAACTGAACAACAATTTATACAATGTTCTTACTTTTATATCATAATTTAAAAAAATACTGCATTAAATTTAATCGAAAATACAACAAGAATGATAGCTATTTAAATATTGAATTCTATTAAAAGTAAATAAAACAAGTACATATCGCACACTAAATCCAAAACAATCGCTATAGGAATTCATTTTCTTATTATTCTTTTTTCTTGCAAACAAATCGCGATTGATCGCATATCGCAAAACCTAAATGTACAAGACAAAAAAGAGCGGATTTAAAAAACTGATTTTTCGCATGTTTAAATGCGGCTTCTATCATGTAATAAAGAGCTCTAGCGCTGCGAAGTTTTTTTTTATGAAAGAAATTGTTTTACAGTTTTTATTTGTGGCTGTTTTTGATTTAGAGTGCGATATGTGCAAATACATGAAGAACAGTAGTGGTAATAGAAGAAATATTACCCGAATATAAAACAGGTTAGAAAAAGTATACTTTCTGCATTGTTTCAATTTAAAGAAGAAACCAGAAACATTTTGGTTATAAAGTTAATCTCTAACACATTCATACGACCTTGTGAATGTACATACATATATATTTATATAGTACACTTGTTCGAACAGGCGAATAACCTTAAACTTTTGTTCGAATATTCGAGCGAATAGAGAATAAAAATTGCATTCCAATAAGTTTGAAAAAATCTAGCTAAAAAATTTAATAACTTTTATTGACAACAGCTAAAATAATATTTTTAACATAAACTATAGAATGTTATTAAAACGAGATCATATTCATTCAAATATACATACATATGTTTTTAGGCATTAAATTTTTTTTAATATACTACGTATTACATAAGTAATAAGAAAGAACTTTTAAAATAATTTTACTTTAATAATATTCTAAAATATTTTTAAATTAAAAGCTCTTTGTCTTAAGTCAAAATATTATTAATTTTTCAATATTTCGTCAGACCTTTTTCTGACTTCTTCAGGGAATTAAAAATGTTATTACTTAAAAAAGCCTTTAAAAAATTAGTATAACTTAAAAAAATAATATTTCCCTTACCAATATGTTGCCTTTGATAATATGATTAAAATAGCATTTAAAAACAGGTCATGTTTTTCCATACATTATTGATATACTTTTTTAAATCATTTAGTAACATTCCTATTCAATTCGGAAACTTCCTCTGATTCTTCAGCGTAGCTATTATCTATCTATTATCTAGTTTTTGCTCATATTTTTCATTATGATATGAAACATTTTCCATATTTTTTCTCTATTCTAATATTTTAGAACTTATGACTTTATGACTATCATTTGAATACCCCAATTATAATTGTTTTTGTGTTTTCATTATACAGCCTATTAATTTTAATTATAATAATAAAATAAATAGAATTTATGATAATCACTCAGTTACAGAGTACATACATGAATTATTGTTCCAAGTATTCGTAATATACTTGAAGAATTGTTACTTTGTTTAAGAAAATCTATTCCTCGATTTACGCGATAGATAAGTCGTGTATATATATATTTTATCAATAAATTGTGCATGTATTCAAAATTCTTTGCAAATATTTGCAATTTCAAAGAAATATTTATACATAAAATGCTTTGCCGTAAATTAACCTGTAAATTTTATGCAAATAGTTTTTAATTTTAAATTTTTTAACCATTTGAATTTTTTCCTAAATGAAACTATTGGCAAATTCGAAAATATTTTTAATATACATATCGTTATATGAAGTACAAAGTGTCGTAATTATACTGACTTACAATTTATTTCTATAATTTGGAAATATCCTATAGTAAAACTACACATACATACACAGGTTTTATTGTTCTTAACAACATAAGTAATAAGAAAGACCGTTTCGATTGACTTTTTTAGTTGTGTTCCTGCATTTTAGGTACCGTTTAGTGGTCATAATCGCTTTGACTGCTATAATCTTCTTTTTGTTGTTTCATAATCAAATATCGAATGTTGTCGTCCGGAATATTACTAAATAAAAATAGAAAATTTTGTAAATCGAGGTAACTAATAACAAGAGCTTTGATTACATTAAAATTAAAGGCTCTTAGGCTCTTAAAATATTGGTCATAAAAACTTTGTGCAGCGGCGGGCTATCAATTTCTTTTAACCGCATAAAAATGTAAAAAAAATATGTTTGCAAGTTTTTTTAAGAAAATTAATCACCGAAAGTCGTTCTGATATTTTTATAAAGTTTCGTATTCATCTTACGAAATACATGTAATAGTTTGTCAAAGCAAATAACAGTTTTTCGGAAAATATATCAAATGACTTAATAAATTTTTCTCCTGTTTTAACGTAATCAACTTATCAGCGACATACCCATGACGAATGCAAAAAAGCAAAGTGAAGAAAGTTTGTCTAGTGTAAACACGTCAAAAGAGTCTGTTGCTTAAAATGCATAAATCTTGATTATAACTGATGAGTAGCAATGTTTACATTGATAAACGTTTTACTTTGGAACAGCTTTATGATTCATAAGAATTGTATAAAGAATTCAAACAAACAGAAAATATTGTGAACACAAAATAAGTGTTTTGCCAATTTGAAAATTTTTTTATTACAGTTTCTAGCATTTTACGATAATGAAATCCAATAGTGTGGAAAATTTTCTTTTGTTCTTAATTTTGTGTGCTTGGTTTTTGTTAAAATTTCAATCGTCTAGGAAAAGCATTACTTATCAACTTTTTTTACCTATAAGCGATAGGCTTTATAGCCCTTGCACATAGTCGGTTTCATATGTGGTAAATAACTGATAAACTATTAATAAACTATTGTTGACAGAAATTAGTAGTCACTAATTATTTTATGGCCCAAAAAAAATGAAGGGCAAAGTTTCGTTAGCCCTAAATAAAAAAATGCCTGCAACTATTTGCTTTATATAAAAGTACTAAAGTAGTGTTTTGATACAAAAGCAAATATTTAATTTCAAGACGCTCATAAAAATGGCGTAATAATAAGTCTTCTAAAACAAATACATTTTATTGGGCTTGCCTTCTTTTTTTTTACAGAAAAGGCGATATAATAAAAAAGTTGGCTAATTGCCAACTTTGACCCCCGTATTGATATACATATTATGAAAAATTTTTCATACACAATTTTCTTAAAATATTGAAATTTATTTTAATAAAAAATTGTCTATAGTTTTTTATGAATATGGGAGTGATTGTTTTGCTCCGAAAATGTTTATAATTCATAATGTTAATTATTTTATGCTTTATTTGTTATTTTCGACAGTGAATTTTTCTTAAGAATACATTCAACTTTACAGAAAATTGCTGAAAACGTTCGGAAAATAATAAATTTCTATATCGTATGTTGCTTTAGCTGCATGAAAACTTGAAAAGATAATATAAGACAGAAATATTGTTGCAATGAAATACTTTTGATCATAATATGATAATTTATGGAATTTATTTGTTAAACATTATCGCGCTGATACGAGTTACATTGTCCATTCGACAGGTAAATTTTCGACTACTTTTTCTAATAAATCTGGTCGAATGGCGTCAATGGTGGCTGGAATATTGGCTTCCAAGATAGTATTGTGGTTCAAGATAGTATTGTGTCGCTCATATGTGAGCTATTTCATTTAAATGGTTCTGTAAACTCAGCGAAATGAGGGCTCACTACTGTAATTAATTTTTTTTTCTGTCCAGTAAAATCTAAATCAGCGTTCAAAAAAGGTGTCTCAAACTGATAGAGTTTTTTTTAAATTACTGTTTAACACAATAGCCAAATCTATTGTGCCGTGTCTGTTTGCCAGATAGTTTTCAGCACTATCTGAAACGGTTAAGATCCTTATAATCTTTCCAAATTTAAGAAAGTACACCACTGTGTACTGTTAATATTGACCTTTTTGTTCTTAGTGTGAAGATTTTTTTTTTTTATATTGTACAGATGTGCATTGTGCATAACCATTTGCGATCACGTTTGCGTTTTCTTATCTGATAAACTTTAGCTTTCTATACAATAGGCAACTGATTAATTTACTTTGAATGCCAATTGGTTATTTTTCATTTAAGTTTTAAATAAATTCGATTTATTACTTGCAAGTAATTTTAAAATGCTATACTCAAGAGTGAGTGACTGAGAAAATGATTGACTGATTTGACAAGGTATTTAAAAATGCATGCACTTATAAAAACCCATTATGATAAATATATTATATGTACTTAGATAAATATAAGAGACTGATAAAGGCAATAAGTTAATAACGTTTGCTTAGTTTTCGAAAATGATAAATCGTATTTGTATGAAATCTGTAAAAAATAACAATAAGAAAACAGTTTGAAGTGTTATACTTTGATAAATCTTGAAAAAACCGGCGTAAGGTTTAAATGGAAAAAGTAAGAAAATAAATTTAAAACAGGAAAATTTAAAGATTTTTTTTAATTTTTCTGAAATCAGTTCAACATAAAAAGCAAAAAAAGATTAGGAAAATCTTAAGTTCTAAAACAACAAAGATTGTTAATAAAATTGTAAAGTCTGAAATAATCTGAATTGAATGAAAGTTGTTGACAATTTTAATTTCAGAGAAATTCTAAGTGTAGAAAGTAAATTTTAAGTTCGCAGGTTTGAATAACAATTTTTAAAGTTAGTAATTTAATGTATTGCTAAGAACACAACAGGGACGAACGAAAACACTACTAATTCGTTGCCTTACAAAACTTCTATGGCCCGCGATATCCTCTGCAATGATAATTGTTCAATTTTAATTATTATTATTTTTTTCAATCTTGCAACTATGCAGAAACTATTTGCAAAAACAGGTAGACAAAGTTAAAATATATGTGATAAGTAATAAAATATTGTTATCTGATTTCGTAGAAATAGTCAAATTGCAAACCGCAAGATAAGAAAATAAAATATTTTTATTTGAATTTATTTAATAAATAAAAATTTATTATGCTAAAAACTTACAATCATAAGAACTGGACAAAGGTTTTGAAGGAACAATAAAATTAACTTTTCGTATTTAATAATATATAACAAAATCTTAATATAAATAAAAATGTCGAAATGTAATAGTGACAATAATCGATTACATTTTGAAATATTTTAATATTTTCACGCAGAGCGTTACGAATTGATAATAAAGAGATGGCATATACGAATCGAACTCATGTTGTAACTCTTGCAACCTTGTCAAAACTTATAAAATATTTTTTTTCAGTTTCTTTAATTTTTTTTTTTGGAATTCTCAATACGTATGAAATTAATATCAAATATTTCAAGTTTGATTGTTATATCTGTCTGAATTTTTTAAAATTATTTTGAGCTCAAAACTCTAGAATTGTTTTTACTTTATTGCTTTAATCCTCTACATGATCACATCGAAAATTAATCTTAAATAGATATGATAAAATTACGAGGTCTATTCATAAAATCACTGTTCATATATATATATATATATATATATATATATATATGTATATATATATATATATATATATATATATATATATATATTTTTTTTTTTTCATACATATATTGAACAGACGATGTTTTGAAGCAAAACGCAGTTAAAATGAATAAAATAAGTTTTATTTTTAAAAGAATAGTAGTTTAGTTCTTAAACAAATAAATAACAAACAACTTCACATTTATTTTAATTGTTTTTAGATTAAAATATCAGCAACACCCATTTCAATGTTACGATGTCGTCTAAGTATATCCAACTTATAGCAATTGATTATTTTACTATGTGGATACACACACACATATACAATTTTTCTGTCTCTTCTTTCAAGATATCACAAAATTATAGATGTCCTAACGAGCTTTGGACGATATATTTTGACACATGTTAATTTCGTTATTCAAATTGTTATGCAGTTTATGAATCTTAAATTCTACGACTAACTTTCCTATACAATAATCGCGCGATTATGTCACAAAGTGCAACTCTAATCACATAAAAGAGTATGTTTTATAACTAAATCGGCATGGATTATTTTGATATAAACTGTTGAGATTTTCACAATCAGCTCGCCAAGTTAAATACTTTTATTTCATTTTGCTGGATCTACATATAAGTACATACATAAGCATGTGTATCGAATCTCATGTCAAAAAATATTTACTTCATTAATCCCAATGCAGCTTAACTTCTTATCAAGTTGGGATCACAGAATACACAATAATTCTGATTCTAGCTCAATCGATGAAAATAAGTCCATCTGGAAAATTAAATGGGTAATATAAAAAAATTTAAATAACGTCTGTATGTAATAATTAAATGTAATTAAAGACTTATTTTCAAAGAATGAGAAATCTGAACAAAACTAATTGATATCTATCTAAAGTAGTTGATATCTTTTCTATATAAAAAACTTTTATAGTGGGAACAGAAACTACAGCATGCGACTGGAAGCGCTATTAATTAAGGTGGTGGATATCCGAAAGCGGTACGTTTATAAATACAATTTTGTGTGGGATCGCAGCTACAGATAATATGAGGTAAATCTTCAAATTTTGTGGAGATAAACTCAAAATTGTCAAAGTTTATTTATTGCTACTTGTAATTAACCTATCAAAATACACATTAAAAAAGTACAATATAATTTATAAAAAGCAAATTAATTGCAACTTTAAACTTGAGTGCTTGCAAACGAAGAGGTGCCAAAGTTCTCGCTGTCATCTGGGTTGGGTTTATGCCTATTGAAACTACTTATAACAAGTTAAAAGAACGTACTACATTTCTCCAAGCCAATACACTGTCCTTGCATTACTGCCAACATAAAAAAGTCTGCTTATAATGAAGCAATAAATAGATGATTCATTTATTTATTACTTCTTTTAATCATGTACATGAATAAAAATATCGATAACCATTTGATATCTTAAGCAAAAATACATCCAAGTATGGATTTTCATTTGCAATTTATAATGTATTTGGGATATTGTATAATATTGTATTCGCGCGACATGATAAGTGGGAAAGACAATGATAAGTTCGTATCTACAGTGTAATTAGCACTTCACATATTCGTATATAATAACGAGGGTTTTTTAACTTGAATATGCACTTGTTAACATGTTGACAATGGTTACCATCAAATTTGAATATGTTGTAAAAGGAAGAAAAGGACCTTCGGTTTTATACTGCATGTATTCCTACTTCAAAATAGAACTTTTCCATTCATACAGCGAATTCATTCATAAATACTCATGTACAATATTTTCCAATTGACGACAACATATTAACAGTTTTACTATTGGCATTTAAAAACTTAAAGATAGCTAGTTCCCGTTTAAGATACGATTGTGCTTACCTTATAAATCAAAAGCGGTAACAATAAAGAAACATTTGTTAATCAGTTTTTAATACGAATAACAAGTTGTATATCAGTTCCATATACACACCCATGAAAAGACAGGTAGACAAAATGTTAAACAAAAACATCAGTTAAAAACAAAAATTAATTTAGTTAAATTTTAGAATTTGCACGAGCAGCAACAAGTTTTACTAAGAATTAAATTAAATCGCCGTAAAAGAAAAATTAATATTTCAATGTTCAAGGATAATATTAAAACCCCAAAAGCATTTGTAGACAATTATTGTGATGAAATACAAAGACGTGAGTGTTAAAAACAATGGAAAGAAAGAATCTGCATTTTCAAATTGCAAAAAAATCCTTATTAAATATTAACTGAAAATAAAATATCTATAAACAACATTAAGAAGGTTTTTGTACCCTTTCTTTTGGATATACCAAGTCTGCTCGGTCTATTCTATACTCCTATCTTTTTTACACACGTTTTCATTGCGAAGTACTCCCTTCAACTCTCGCTTTATTCTTCAGAGATTCCCAAATATCAACGCAATGGCTCCTACAAAGTCTTGCAGAGAATAATGGTCAAAAGGCCTTAGAATAAAGATAATTTTAATTATGTGTCAAGAGTGGTCTATGTGGTAATTATGTGCCTTCAAAAGGTCTATTGTGGATACTAATCCCTGATGGTATGATTACTGTAAAATTAATACTTATTAAATGAAATTTCAATTTTTAACGGTTTTAATTTTTTTATTTTTTGCTTATTATTTCAAAGCAGAGTAATTAAATAATCTCAAATTAAAAGCTTAATAAAGCTTGATCCAAAGTTTGAAGCCCAGCCTAATAATAATGCCCAATATAAAAAAATTAACACCTGGCACGTTGGTTTTTCAAACGTTCTCCAGTTGAGTGTTGTATATTTTTCGGAAGAATTTTATTTGAATATGGAACATTTTTAATTTAAATTTGCCCGTTTATCCGTCTCTTCGTTTCCAGATGTACTCTGATGTCTTGGAATTCAATTTCATATTTTCAATTTACCCAAAACTTTATAGAAAAACGATTTATTTTTCTTCTCAAGAGTTAAAAGTAAACAAAATTTTATATTTCTATGCAATATGAATAACAATATAAAGTTTACTTTTGCATCATTAACTCAAAAACCACATATTTTGAGTTATGACGTTATTTGAGTAAATAAGTGATATGATCCTAATGCTGATGCTTAATTAATTAAAATTTGTAACCTTTTTTGGCTCGAAAAGAAACGTCAGTATAGGTCGCAACGCCAATTTTAAATAAGTTTAAAAAATTATGTTTAATCGCTTTGCGCGAAATTCTTCCAAAGTCAAGTAATAGATAACAGTGGACGGCAGCATTGTTGCATGCAAAGATTATTCCCTTTACAAAGTATTTTTCCGTTCTCATCTACAATAGGGAGCCTCTATAAACTGTATAAATTTAAAAATACAAAAAAAATCTGTTGGAAAATGTTCCTGCCAAATACGAACGAAAAGTACACAACCACGTCTTTTTCCCCTTTTCTTCATCAAGCTCAAGAATGTGCAAAGTAAACTTTGTCATTGCGAAAAATGATTTGAAAACTTTAAAAAAAAAAAAAAAATTATATTTGATATGAATCTAAAAGTGTTCAATAAAACAAAGCAAAAGGAAAACAAAGTTCTATTAAAAAAAATTAATCAATAACAGAACTTTTCTATTAATATTTTATTGTTAACAAACATTTTTATATACAGAAATATAAATAAGTATATGTATATTATATGTAGGTAATAAAATCGAAGTAAATAGATTGATTTCTATCTATTAAAAATGTATACACAATAAAGATTTGTTTACAAAATATTTATAGATGAGGATAAGTTTAGCTTTTCATGTGTCCGTAACCTCATAGTATAAGGGTTACATAATGATGGTGCTGATGGCTGAAGTATTTAACCCATAAACTATGAAGCTAGATCATGGGTTAGATTCGGCACGCACTCATGAATATGTAATATCGAATTTTTTTGATATCTGATGTTTATATGTTTTGATCATTGTCGGCCTGGGTCAATGATGAAGGCATAGCACTATTCGTTGAACATAGCCGACAGCAATTGACACTATCATGTAATAAAGATCACTTTAAAGCACTGTGCTGTAAAAATAAATATAAAATTAAAAAAATAATATGGAACTCCAATATATTTTTTTTTTTTGACATTGATCACTTGTGTACCCTAGAAACGACAGAAAAACATGTCTGTCGTATATTTTCGGTTGCCAGCAATGCCTGTTAATAATCAAAAAGTTTAGGTCTGCAAAATCTATTTTAGTCGAATTAGTTTCCTCATCAGTTTTAATAACCAATGGCCAACAAAAATTTGATTATTAGCATAGATAAGTTTGAATACCAATTTTTGTGAGAAAAATATTACCAGTTACATGTTCATCTCTAAACTGGGAAATATTTTTTTCTTAAAAAAATATACCAAAGAATTTATTTTAATTGTGATATAGAAACAAGTGTAATATTTCAAGGTTGTTTGCACAATTTTCAATTCTCAATACCTCTTATAAATGATAATTGGAGAGTTTATATATAAGTTGCACTTCAAACGTATCTTTATCAACAAATATGCCGTTTATAGGGTGCAAAAAACATTTAACACGCAGTCCGCTTACAAGAACCTTGAATATTTTGCAAATAAAACTTGCAAATAATCAATTACGTTTTCAGAATGCCTCAAAGTTTTAAGATGAACTCATCGTTTTAGAATCGAGGTGGTGATTAAATATAGAAAAAATAATAAATACAAAAAGTATAATTAATCAAGAAAAATATTAAATCGAACTGCAACTTGATTAATAAAATTAAGTTGAAATCTCGCTGACATGGTTAATTTTTTTTCATATTTAATCACCGAAAAAACACCTCTTCTGCATGGAAAAATATCGTATAAAGTATTGGCGACCGATCGTCAGAACAGACAAGATTTTGAAATACATTGTAAAAGAATATAATAATAAGAATATAAATACACACATATTAATTTAACCCATTTGTATTTAATTACAGCAAATCTGTTTGGAGTACGTCATGTACAAGGCATACTTTTATTCTTCGGCATGTGCTTCGCCTATTTTTTGCGAGTAAATATATCGGCCGCTATAGTACCCATGACAGACCCCGGTCAAAAACATCCGTATCATAATTGGGATTCTTCGACGAAAAGTTTAATATTGAGCAGCTTTTTTTGGGGCTATGTAGTCGCTCAACTACCTGCCAGTATGTTGGCTAAACGTTTTGGTGGTAAAATAATTTTGGGCAGTGCTACTCTCATTGGCTCAATTCTAACTATATTTCATCCATTGGCCGCTAATAACGGTGATTGGCAACTAATTTGTGGACTTCGAGTAATCGTTGGTTTCACCCAAGGTGTTGTTTATCCATGTATTCATACACTATTGGCCAAATGGGTTCCTCGGCCAGAAAGAAGTGTGTTGACTACTGCTGTTTATTCAGGCGCTCAATTCGGTACTGCTATTTTATTGGCAATAAGCGGAAATATATTTGATTCTAGCATGGGTTGGCCTGGTATATTCTATATTACTGGCGGCATTGGTATATTGTGGTCCACAATATTTTTGATATTTGGTGCCGATGCGCCAATAGATTCAAACATCATTTCAAAAGAAGAGCGTGAATATATAGAGGTCTTAACTGGAAGTAATAAAGAAAGTGGGGTAAGTACAAAAACCATAGAATAATTCTGATGTAGTCTACTATAGAAAATCAATTAAAAATTTTTCAATTTTCACTTTTTGCATATACTATCTTTCATATGGTATACACTTAAATATTTTTGTTTTGAGAGACTATTTGAAATTATCTTTTGAAATGTAGGATAACGATACAACAAGTGTTGTAAATTGAACACTTGTAAGAACATAACACAGCTTTAGTTTACATCTGACACATATGTACATATCGCTCTACATATTTCAACATTACTCAACATTTGTTTATATTATGCTAATTGTTTATAATAGTTTGATTTTTGAAGGCTAATTAATGATACAATCTATTTTTAGTCAATAATGTTTGGAAATATTTTTAATACAGGCTATCCGTTAAGAGACTACAATTAATTTCATATTTTCCTAAAATCCCAGTTGACATGAGTGCGTGCCAAAGCAAACAGCACGAAGTTCTTCTTTATAAAAAATTGTTCATAATATGCGTGCGTCAAAATTATTCAATTTTAATTTACATGTAATATTTGGATTCGTATTATTGAATATTGTATCATGTGGGGAAATACGAATATTATTAACATATTCAAGATACAGTTTTTTCTCCCCTTGTGGAAATAAAAATAACTGCCTGTTCGCCGATGTGGAAAGCTGTCGTTTGTTCGAATAAATAACATTTAAAACAATTTAAATGTTATTTAGTCGAATGACCGTTAGCTTTCGACATGGGCGAACAGGCAGTAATATGCTACTTTTATATAGAAACACATTTAAATTTCAAAATTTTCTTTTAAATATTATCTAAGACTTATACCAAAATATAAAATATTTTATTTTCATGCTTTCAGACAATGGCTGTACCTTGGAAATCTCTATTCACCTCATTGCCATTTTATGGCTTGATAGCTGCTCACAGTGGTTTTACATGGGGCTTCTACACTTTGCTTACTGAAATTCCTACGTACATGAGTAAAGTTTTACGTTTTGACGTTAAATCAAACGCTTTGCTTTCGGCTCTTCCCTACTTTGCAATGTGGTTGTTGTGTTTGATTGTTAGTCCTATATCCGATATGCTCATAAATCGCAGGATTATTTCGATAACGGTGGCTAGGAAATTGTTCAATTCCATAGGTCAATGGGTGCCAATGGTTTGCCTCATTACTTTGGGTTATATGACACAAGATGAGAAAACATTAGCCGTAACTCTACTAACCATTGGTGTAGGATTTAATGCTGCATCTTTCTGTGGCTATTTGGTCAACCATATGGATCTCTCACCAAACTTTGCTGGTCTTATGATGGGTATAACTAATGGAATATCGAATTTGTGTTCTATATGTGCTCCTTTAGTTGTGGGTGCTATTGTTAGTAACGAGGAGGATCCCGAGGAATGGCGTATAGTATTCTTTATAACAGCGGCTGTTTATTTGATATGCAATGCGCTATTTGTAATATTCGGCACTGCAAATACCCAACCATGGAACGATAAAGTTGGATCAAATTCGACCACCACGTTAGCCAATAATCCTGAAACGTTAAATGGCCACGGATAGACTTGTAAATAGTACAGTGATATGAAATTATTAAAATTTATGTAAGATTAGTTAGTATGTGTTTGTTTATTTATTAAATTAATGTAGTATATGGGTGCTTTCAATTCCGATTCTATATTTAATGAACTATACAAAATTATTTCTGTCACAAATTTGTTCAAGTTCAAAATGTATGTTTATATTATTTACTGTGTAAATATTGATATAAAATGATCTTATCCTTTAAAAAAAATTTTCATATATATGGTTTTCACCTGGGAATACCCAATAAAACTTTTTGTAAAATAATATTTTAAGCTACTATAATATTAAGTAATAAAAAATTTTAAACACGATAAAACTTTTTAAACATTTTCGCTGTCATTAAAAACATTTTTATGTAAATTGACTTAATCTTATCTATCAACCTTTGATATTGTTTGAATAAATTGAATTAATCTTATCTATTAGCCTTTGATATTGTTCGAATACTAATCCACAATGTGTTCACTTTGGCACTTGCAGTATAATTTCTATCGATCAACATATATCTATATACATATCCTTGGTCTCAAAGTTTTGTCAATTTTATTATGATTCAATACAGTTGCTCTTATCTTTACTCTTGTAAATTTACAATTATTTGAGTTAGTAGAAGCACATATCGCAAAACAAAGGAATTTGTTTTCATGTATCCTCAAGTACTGAAACTAGGGTCATTTGTAAAATTTATTAAACATGCGAATTCACTAAATCAAAAAAGAATTTTAATGCAAAATTAAAATAACTTTGATTTTCAAAATAAGAATGAAACATTGATAAATAAAAAAATTTACTTGATTCTATTTCTCAAAGGTTTCTTTTTTAAATTAGATTTTCTTCTTAATTTTAAAACATTTTTTTCTTTGGGTGTATTATTCCATATGCTATTATTTTAATTTCTTGATGTATGGGTTCTGTGATACAAAGCATAGGATAGGAAAGTATAGCGCCATACATAGTAAATACAAATGAAGGTAAGAGACATCGATCGATTAATCATTATAGGAACAACTATTCCTATGTATGATGTAAGTATTTATTTACTGAGGTTTGCACCTACATATACGCCATAACTTCGTTAGGAGTAATCCCAACTCAAACTACCGTAGTTATTCCGTATTTTGAATTAAAAACATATCTTTGTGTGTACAAGGATTTTTAATTTCTACATCAATACCATAAAAATTGTTTATTAAAATTTAATATACATGAATTACAATTTAGGTCCATATCCGAAAATTCGGAAATAAAAACAACCAAGCCCGTGATATACATATGAAAGTGTGTACAACAAAACTTTAAAATATGAGTTCCGGTATATCATTCCCAAATAAAAGTTTCCACGATATAGGCACTGTTAATTTAATGCCACCTTTATCACTCTTTAAACCTAGAAAACCATCGCACAACTCGCTTAATTCTTTTATTATTAATGTAGCATCAGTAGAATTGTCGCCTTCTAGCAAGTAACGGAATAAAAGCATAACCGGCATTTTTCTTTCTTCCAAAACACGAAGCAACTGCATCGCATTACCACCACCAAAAATCATTTCTCCCTCAAATTCTTTCCACTTTACCAACTTTAGTTGCTCTAGATGCATTTCCTTGAAGTTTTCACTTGCTTTATATTCATAAGGGCAAGATTCGATTATACGTTTCTCAAACCCAAAGCTTCCACTTAGTATAATAATTCTAGCAGCGTTTTCCACAATATTAGCTAACTCATCGTGGAAACCGCTAATATGTCTCGATATAAAAGGTGAACGAAATTGGAATACCAGCAATTTATCTTCTTTACTTTCGTATAGTTCACAAGCAGCAACTTTCTCTTCTGGTTCATGTTGGTAGGCGGATGGGCCATAGACAGGTATCATAGCTGGATGGTGTAAGGAACCGATTCGTTTTAAATTTTTAGAAGATATTAGCAAGTCACACGCCAGTTGTGCGGCATTCCCCACACAAATGCTGGGAATTATAACTGTGTAGCCCCTGAAGTCCTGTATAATATCCTTTTCTTTTAATTGCAGCATATTGAATTTGTGTTAAATAATAAAAATAATACTATATCAAACAATGACCATTTCTTTACAAACATAGTAGTGCTCACTTAGTGATTTTTCTGCAATTCGGCGTTTTTAGAAAGGTGACCTTATAATAGTATACGGCAGCTCGCACGGCAAATCTTCACATAATAGCACATAATATTGTAGCGTTCTAAACGCCATGATAGCAAAGCAACCTCGCTGACTTCTAATATCTGCTGTTTTTCTGTGATTTTCAGCCTGAAAAAGCGATATTTCAATTCTCAAGACATATTAATAAATCTGCTTATGAATATTCGTTAAGTACATATGAAATATGAGTAAAACCCAACTGGAGTGTAGTATCAAATATTGCGAAACATCGTTTGCCGATTTCCAAGAGTTGGGAGCCCTAGCAGGCAAATCAGCTAAGCATTGCCTCATGTATGTAATATTAGTACTAGATATGAATACAGCTTGCATCGCTAATACTAAATATATCAACTCTAATAAGAAGTTTACGAACCGACGTGGCCCTGTTTGTTGGAAAAAAAAAATCAATTACAAGTGAACAGCTAAAGGGTTTGCCGGCTCTATATAAAGTTGGGGTACTAGTTGTGAAAGCTGAAAGGATTATTTCTTAGAAAAAAACTATCTCTATAATAGTTTAATATTGAAGTTTTTAGAAAAAAGTGAAATGCTTAGAAATATACTTGTCCTTTGTTTGGCCGTTGTAGGCCTAGTAAGCGCTGCCGAAGAAGACGTACTTGAATTGACCGATGACAATTTTTCCACCGTATTGGAACAGCACGAAACTACATTAGTTATGTTCTATGCTCCATGGTAAGTGTTAGATATGCGTAATATGGAAAATCGTAGTAAAACAATTAATGGATGTAACACGTCATCCTCTATGGGAAAGTACATATTACGGTAGCCATTAGAATTTTTAATTTTCTGTTGATTCGTATTAATTTGTTGTTTGCTACAGTTCTCTTTAATAACACACCAGGATAACAACTTTAGTTCTTAAAAACGCATCACTTCCGTAATATATTACGATTTAATTTCATTCATTATATTTTTAATTTTGTTGTTGGAGATAGCTGCGTGCGATTCTATTCATTCACGTAGTTTCTCAAGCATACCCAAATCCGATTCCTTATTTTTACGTGTATATTACAAACATTGAAAAAAGCTTACCTTTAGGTATTATTGTACATGTATTAAAGAAATAAATCTACGTTAAAATAAAATTTCTTCTGTAAAGGTTTGAATTGGGTATTATCACCCACATTAATTGCGCTATCGTAGTATATTTTTCCTTCAACGTGACACATGAACATGAGAAAAACTTTTGTCCTAAAATATAAAGATGTTTCTGGAAACATCTTCCTTAAAAACGTGCTACAATAGAATTTGAAGTTAATATGAGATAAATAATCTCGGTAATATAAAAAATCAGTTTTGAAGAATATCAAAAAACAATAAAGTGTATATTTATAGTTGTAGTGCTTTTAGCAACATAGTCAGTCGTATTCAAATCTTGAGGTAGAAAATAGATCTGCAAAGTAACAGTAGACTCTTAACAATTTATTGTACAAAATTTAGCAAAACTAACACGTTAAACTTAAATATGAAAAGATTTATGATTAATGAAAGCAGTAAGATATTCTTTCGATTAGAACTTTTGTGTTTCTAGTAGAACGATTAAAAATGTTCATGTTAAAAAAAATATACAATAGATTAATTTATACATGACGTGGAGGGAAAATAAGTATTAATAGAAACGTACGTACACGCAAGTTTATTTTACATTAAAAAATAACTTTAAAAAAAGCAAAATGTACACTCTTTTGTATAAAATCGATTTAAAAAGTGAATAAGAATCCTGAATATAATGAAAAAATATTATTATTGTGAAGAAAATTTAGGATTATCTTCAAGAAATAATATAATGAAGCTACATTTTATAAATTTATTTTTATATTGAGAATGTTTAATTAATATTTTTAATTATATATTCCGTTGTGCTGTGCACAAACAGGAAACTGTTTATTTCTGGAAATCCTGGACAGGATAATCAGTCAAACATATTAAATTGTTGTCAATGGATATTGATAAGTGTACTAAGTTTGAACTACATCTGTTCGTTCATAATGGGCCAAAATTGAATATAAATGTGTCTTATAAACATACAGGTGCAGATAATAAAAGCTACTTAAAAATACATAAATATCAGATTGAAAAATTCAAATCTTATGCATTTAAGTAATATGATCAATTGCTAAAAGGGAGATTTGTGGTACCATTTAAATGTTGGCAGTCCACTAAGAAAAGTCTGAATGGAAAAACTAATACTATATTAAAAAATAAGGCCACGTCATTAGGAAAGAATTTCTTATAATCATCCCTGTTTTCTCATCAATCATCAAAAAATACAATTCCATAAAATTTTTTTACAATAGGGATAGCCGTTCAGTTATTCACTTCTTTGCACATAGAAATAAAATTGCCCAAAAATATTATTCAACACTCACGTTTTAATTTTTAAAAGTTCTAACTACATATTGTAGTTTTATCATTAGAAATTCCAACAAGCTACAGCTCAAACAATTTTTTTTATTGGTATTAAGTGTTTTTTATGTTTCTTATCTACAAACTTATATGAGTCTTTGCAAAAGTAAATTACTTGCTACATACACCCTTTTCTTAAACAAAGCGATGCAATAAAAAACTACGCACGTTCTATGTATAATTAAAATAATATTCGCTTCAGATATAAGCTAGATGTGTTTTCTTATCAAATATTTTTGTCACTTCTTCGACCAAAAATATCGATGCTTGAATGCATCAAGCATCGATGTCAATCGGTGCTAATTTTTTTTGCAAGGTCACGTCACATCTCAGTACCAATATTCTTCAGAGCTAGTTAATTGTTATATCTGTTGTGTTCGGCTAAGGACTTCGGCTTGAGCGTGTTATTCAATAATTTTAATTTCTAACTTTATAATTACAGGTGTGGTCATTGCAAGAGATTGAAGCCTGAATATGCTGTAGCTGCTGGAATTGTTAAAGACGATGATCCACCAATTTCTTTGGCCAAGGTAACAAATAATGCGACAGTGTTGACTCGAAAAATTACTAAAATTTTATATAACAGGTTGATTGTACAGAGGCTGGCAAGGAAACGTGTTCAAAGTATTCAGTCAACGGTTATCCCACCTTGAAAATTTTTAAGGGCAGCGAAGTGTCACAAGATTATAACGGTCCACGTGAAGCAAATGGAATTGTCAAATACATGCGCGCTCAAGTTGGACCTGCCTCTAAAGATATTCTTTCCCTTGATGCATTGGAAACATTCTTAAACACCAAAGAAACTACAGTGTTTGGTTACTTTAAGGATGTTTCTTCGAAATTGGCTCAGATGTTCTTGAAATTCGCTGATAAAAACCGTGAAAAATATCGTTTTGGTCATAGTAGTAATGCTGCTGTATTGGAAAAGAGTGGTGAAAGGTAAGAGAAAAGCTAAATTATCTAAATCACTATTAAATTTTATCCTTTATTACAGCAATTCAATTGTTCTTATCCGTGCTCCTCATTTGGCAAACAACTTTGAAAAATCAACCGTTAAATTTGAAGGCTCATCAGAATCTGATCTGAATACATTCATCAAAGAAAACTTGTAAGTGCCACATAGTTTGTGCGAAATATTGTATTTTAATAAATTTGTTTTATTTTTTCTAGCCATGGATTGGTTGGCCACCGTACCCCAGATACTGTTCGAGATTTCCAAAATCCCTTAATTACTGCATATTACGCCGTTGATTATGTTAAGAATCCAAAAGGAACTAATTACTGGCGTAACCGTGTACTAAAGGTAGCCAAAGACTTTGTGGGAAAACTTAACTTTGCTATTTCGTCTAAACATGATTTCCAACATGAATTAAATGAATATGGATACGATTTCGTTGGTGATAAACCTATAATTTTGGCACGCGATGAGAAGAACTTAAAATATTCACTAAGAGAAGAATTTTCTGTAGATAACTTGCGTGAGTTTGCTGAAAAGTTGTTGGAGGGTGAATTGGAACCATACATTAAGTCAGAACAAATTCCCGAAAGCAATGATGCTCCTGTAAAAGTTGCTGTTGCCAAAAATTTCGAAGATGTTGTAATTAATAATGGGAAGGATACATTAGTTGAGTTCTATGCCCCTTGGTGTGGACATTGCAAGCAATTAACTCCCATCTACGAGGAGGTAGCAACTAAGTTGCAAGACGAAGATGTGGTCCTTGTCAAAATGGACGCTACTGCTAATGATGTACCACAAGAATTCAACGTGCGTGGTTACCCTACATTGTACTGGCTACCGAAAGATGCTAAAAATAAACCAGTTGACTACAAAGAGGGTCGTGGATTAGACGATTTGATTAAATTTATTGCTAAACATGCTACCAACGAGCTTAAGGGATACGATCGTAGCGGAAAACCCAAGAAAACAGAACTTTAAAATAATATAAATCTTATATTATAATAACAGCAACATCATCAGTAGTATCAGTATAAACATTTTTGTTTAAGAAGGAAATGAAATGAACTTCGCGCACATTTCCAGCCAGAGTTTGTTCGACTCGAAAATATTTTTTTAGTATGATGTATTTGATTCATTTCCGTTACAGATTTATTTCTTTCACAGATCTGCAAGTTTTTTCTATAGCATTTAGTATAAACAAGAGAATCTTTTTTTAATCAAATTTAATAATAAAAAACGGTATAAAACTTACTCTGGTATGTGTTTCGTTTTCAAAAATTAAAAAGTTCTCAAAAGCCATAGGTTGGTATGATCTATAGGAAATAATTGAAATCAAATGATTAAAAGTTTAGTGAGCATTATTAAATAAAATGAATTTTTGACTTTTCTGTTAAATTTATACATCCTTGTTCTGAAAACATATCTTTTAAAGTTAGCCTTTTCGATTTCAAAACGCCAAACATGTTCTGAAAAATGAAAACGCTAGAAATTTGGCGTTTTGGGATCGAATTGTTTATGCTTCTAATTATATATTAGCTTTCTCTCGCTTCTCACCGTGAAATATATCATTCAGACATTTTCCTTTTGCGTTTTAGAGTAAAATATTCTGATCAAAAACCATGTAATAAAAATTTTTTTAAACATAGGTAATCAATCTATTAAAGCAGAGTTGTTGTTCGAATCGAGCATGTTTACAAAAACGCTTTTTATTTAAGTGCTTTCCAAATAACAGATTTTCAGCCGTCTGGCAAGTCTAATATATACATATATTTTATTTACAGCTGGTTACTAAAACGTGTTGCGCTTTGATATCTTGGATTCTGTGTCATTTGTGTATTTATAATTTTAATTTTAAATATTTGATGTTTTAAATACAAAAGATGTTGTTGTTCTGCCCACAATGCAGTAATATATTAATGGTAGAACAAGATATCACGGGACATCGGTTTTCTTGCAATACTTGCCCCTACATATTTAACGTTAGCAGAAAATCTTCAACAAAAACATTCCCACGTTTAAAGGTAAGTATAATAATTATATATAATTAGGAATATATGTCATTCTAAAATGCACGTGGCTTTTTTAGGAAGTGGATCATGTCATGGGCGGTGCTGCTGCCTGGGAGAATGTAGATTCTACTGATGCAGAGTGTCCCTCTTGTTCACATAAAAGAGCCTACTTTATGCAAATGCAAACACGGTCCGCTGATGAACCAATGACAACTTTTTATAAATGCGCTAATCAGTTGTGTGGACACAATTGGCGCGATTAGAACTATTTTCAAATAATCATTTGTGCTAAATACTTTACCCCGATGATAAAATTAACAGAATTGAAAAAATTTGCAAAAATTCCACAGAGTTTAAAGTTTTCTTCAACAATGCAACCATTTTCGGAAGAGCCACAAACTAAAACATCCATATACAAGGTGGATGATCCCCAGAGTGTATCAATCGCCAGAAATTATTTGAGGTGCGGAAAGGTTATAGCCTTACCCACAGATACAGTATATGGTTTAGCATGCGATGCCAATAACGAGAAAGCTATTCAAAATTTGTACAACATAAAGGGACGCAATTTTCACAAACCAGTGGCAATTTGTGTCAAAGACTTAGGAGATGTACATAAATATGGGATTGCGGAACATTTGTCTGATTCATTATTGGATCAGTTGCTACCAGGACCTATTACGATAATAATTGAACGCTCTAAACAATTGAGCAATAGATTTTTAAATCCAACAACAAGTAAAATCGGAATACGCATACCAGATTCTGAATTTATTCGAAACCTTTGTTCAAGTTTTGATGAAGAACCTTTAGCTTTAACTAGCGCTAATCGATCTTCCGAACGCAGTAGTTTGAATATTAAGGAGTTTGACATATTATGGCCAAAGCTGGGAGCTGTATTTGACGCGGGTCAAGTAGGAATTACCGAAGAAAGACGATCAGCTTCTACCGTTGTGGATTTAGCTACACCTGGCTTTTACAAAATTGTTCGCCAAGGCGTAGCTCTGAAACAAACTTTAGATATTCTGCGTACTCATGGCCTCGAATCATTCGACGCCAAGAGCTTGTAGATATAAACAAGTTTCTAATCGGCCTTGTATATATATATATATATATATATATATATATATTTGTATTTAATTATATGACATATATATAAAGGGATTTGTTTTCCCTTAATAGTTTAAATAGTTTTAAGAAAAGGAAAATATAGTTGAATATACTTGCGTAGCGGAGCTTTGCAACAGATACAAATGTGAAACTCTCGTAATAATTAAAAAAAGACTGGATATAAAAGAAAGTTCTGTAAAATTTAGAGATCATATTCTATTTGAACCATATTTTGCATATTAAGTATTCGTTTAATATGTATTAAAAATGGTTCATCTTGAAATTTTAAAATGGTAATGTTTTACATTAAATTTTTTAAAAAATATATTTATTAATTCAATAAAATATACATAAATCACTAAATTTTAGTTTACGTATTACATACGTTTTCTCCTGTTTTAAATTTTCTTAATGATAATTGTTAGTTTTGGCTGTGTGTATCGGCCTTCTTCTGCCAGGCAATTCTGTTGGTAAACTACGCCATCTTTCTGGTGGCCAGACAATAAAAGCCGCTTTAGCTGTCATTAAACCTAAGGGTATTGGTCCAAATGTGTTGGAATCTAAAGAGTGCCCCGTATGATCCCCTTCCACCCAACAGTGACCTTCTGGTATTCTTACTACTTCTTGTTTATATCCTAATGTTGACACCACATCGCCTTGCAAACCAACAATACGTTTAATAATTTTTTGAGACGGAACTTTAGGTGATATTAAAGAAACAATGTCGCCACGCTGAACTTTGTTGCTTCGCACCGCCCACCGTGATAAGAACACATAATCGGTTTGTGTAGCGTCTGGATTTAGAGCTGGTTGCATGGAAATCCCTGTTATTAAATGTTATCAGTATGTGGCTTATTTACTCTGTGCATTACCTTACCGTCAACCCGAGCAACATAACCAACACAATCTAGAATTGTTATTCCTATAGGTATACCAAACAGTACTGATTTAATGAACTTTCTGTATACCATTGTTTTCCAAAGCTTTGTTTTATCCGTCCACCTGAAGTTCTTCTCCGCTGTTATTAGTGCTTAAATCTTAGCACCCTGCAAAATAACTGCATGTGATTTTTACTTATTTTCTTTTATAAATTTCACAAAATTTTTTTAAATGCTAAATTATCTAAGAACTTGAGTACAAAAACATCGTTGTGTCCCAAATTTCAAAAACGTCAAAAACATATGTAAATTAAACGTTTGTATGGCATCCTTAAAAGCCTTGTAACGGAATATTCATCTATTGTGGACCCACGTAGAACGGCCTTACATTACATAATTGCTGTTACAAGCAAACCTACATGAGCTGAGGCTTATGCTGTTGTTATATATCTGTGCCGACGTGTGTCTATGTGATATATATTGCGAAAAAGGAGCACAGTAAACAGTCTGACGTTTTGGATGTTTGCTTACCATGCTGATAACAAGATATTCTCAATATGTCAAAAGTTTTTGACAAAATTATACATATGAAACTTGTAATATGTATGTCATATAAGGCGCTTAGGGGAATTATATTGGAAGGATGATATATTGTTTCTCATTACCACATGTATTAGATGCATTGGCGGAATACATTCATCTAACATACAACCGCGTAAAAGAAAGCCAAAAATTGGCATCCGAGCAAACTTAGTGACTAAAAGCTGAAAATGAATTGATCTCATCTCTAAAAACTCTTGGCGTAAAAAAACTTGGTAACTCTACAAAACATAACAACAAATATTCTGTTTTAAACGCAATTAAGAAAAGCGTGTGAAAACCTTCTCTAATGAAAGAATTTCGCATACAAAGCGCATTTTTGATTATTCAAATTGAAAATTTCTTTACATAAAATAAACAAAATAAGTTTAAAATGGTTAAAATACCTTTGGTTCCACAATGGAATCTTCATAGCGGTTGTGTTTGTACACCGGATGGTGGATTCCTCTATGCAGGATTTCGCAGTATAAATTTTATAAGTTCGATAGACACTAACACTCCACCCATAATACAACGCTTTCATACTCGCCAAGCTATTCTTAGCTTAGATGTTGATCCACACTGGGGGATGAAAGAAAGCAGTAACGATGCTGTTGGTCCCACCAAAGTATTGGACACCAAGGCTGTGCGTAGTGAAAAGGAGAAAGAACCGGCCATGTATTTTGCGGCCTTGTTACAAGATAATTCTGTACAAATATGGGATTTCAATAAAGGTTGTGCTATACAGGGACATAAAGCCCATTTGGCTTATATGCGTTACATGGAAGGCAATGGCCCTTCGCCGAAACAAGCTGGCGAAGTGCTTATAAGCTATATGTGTAATAGAAATGTTCTATCTTTAGATAATCAGGATATTGTTGTATATTGCGTGGCCTCAAACTCGTTTTATCGTCGCCCAATATTTATTTCTTCTAGAAATCATCAAATAACTTCGCTTAAATGTTCACCATACAATGAAAATCTTTTCTCTGTTGGAACTAAACGCGGTCTAGTTTTGCTTTGCGATCTTCAGAAAATGGTAACAATATATACCCTAAGAGGTCATGACACTACCGTAACATCATTGGCCTGGAACCGAGTTGATTTGTCATTGGATACCAGCCATGTAGCTGAAAAGAAATTAGAAATTTTTAAACCTAAAGACATTCAACACCATCAACCCAAAGCAGGAAAATTGACACGAGCAGATGCTACAATTGACGATGAAATTTTTGACATATATGATTACGATTACTTAGATAATGAGTTTGGAGCTCCAAGCCAAGATATGAAAATAAAAAATGACTTTGTATCAGATTTTGTGGGTATAGAAAAGTCCAATGAGTTTCTAAAGTCACCGAAGTTTGATTTTGCAGAGGCATGTCAGAGCCTAAAAGATGAGATCAATGCATTGAGAGACGAACATCCGCAAACATCGCCTGAGCATGTGATCAGCCTAGATGAATGTAGAGTGGCGGCAAGTATTCGAAACGATTTGTCATCATGCGGTAGCGAAGGCGATGTCGAAGCTGACAGTAGGAACAAACATGAATTGTCCGATAAAGACTCGTCAGACGGTAGTTTAGTGCGATTCGTACGTCGTACTCCTTCATCAGAAGAAAGTGTTGATGTAGATGGTATGCATAGAAATAATCAAAATTTTATTTGCCAAGCCGATGTGCATCAAATAGACCAATCTCAAGAGAACGAGAACATAAAATTTGGCGAAAGTTTGACAAAATCTGACAATGATATTGAAAATATTAGTACAACTGCATATTCGAAAGTGGAAAAAGTAGAGAAAGAAACAGATACAATATGCACAAAGACTGAGAAAGCTTACGATATTTTATTGGTTTCCTGTAGTGCTGACGGTACGTTTTGTGTTTGGAATACCTCAACTGGAGCAACATGTGATACACATAAACTTCGCTCGTCTGCCGGTGGCAAAAGTATTTAAAACATTTCAAATTAATAATTAGAACCATTTTGAATGGAATTTAATATATTTTAGATAATAATATTGAAGTTGCTTGGATCTCATCTACTTCAATTGTAGTCAATAATAGAGCCGGCGAATTACAACTATGGAGTATGCATGAGGTACCTAATAAACAACCCCCTGTACAGTGTCAAATAAGGATATATAAATTTAAAGAGGCTAAACGTTGCTGGTCTCAGCGTTCGGTGGTGTCTTTTGCATGTTCATCAAAACAACATGTATTGTGGAGTATATCATCTCATAGGGAAGTTTCTATGGAGAATATGAAGTTGAATAAAGTGTTAGCAAACTATAGCTGTGTTTCAACAAATATTGGTGCCATGCAAGAATGTCCCGATGACATGAATAAGTAAAAGCACTTAAATTGCTTAATAATTTGTCTTTAACCACATTTCCTTTCAGAATTGCCTTAGGTTTTTCGGACCACCGAATTGGTATTATAGACATTTCCAAAATGACCTCCACTTCTGTACATATTGAAAATTTCGTTCAACGCGTTGAATCGAATGTGATGTCATTAGTATGGAATCCCGATTGTAAAAAATTAGCATATGGTACCAAGGAAGGTCGAGTAAGTTATGTCATTCATATTGAATACAAGACAAAAATATTTTTAAAAACATATCTATTACGTTATTTTTAGGTAAGCATTATTAATATAGAAGGATCAAATAAGCAACCAATAACCTATAACTCTGTTTGTGGACGACCAATTTATTGTATAAACTGGGAAGACAAATATTTGTATGTGGTCTGCAATGAGCGTATAGCTGTTTATGAAGATGATCCGAATAAAAAAGGTAATCTATTTTTGTGTTGGAATTTCTAATTTCCTTTCGCATTGCATTTGGGCATTTCTAATTCCGAAGCTTATATTTGTTTGCGTTGAATGCGTTTGTTTTGTTTTTATATTCGCCAACTTTATAGTTTGTCGATGAAAATCCCAAATGTTCCATGTTTCTTTAATCTGATTTCTTGGTTTTTTTTCATATGCTATCAGTTCCGTTTGTGTTCCCAATGATTTCGTTTCTTTTTGTTGAGTCGGTTCAAAAACTTGTTGCATTACTTCCTCGTCTAAATTGAAGAGTACCATCAAATCACAAGATATTAAAACCGTAGTACGAAAAGTGTTTATAAAATCTTTAAAGTGAAGTTCTGCGAATTTTGCATATTCCATATTGAAAAAACCAAACGAGAAGTAAACATTTTCACATAATTTCTTTTCCAGTTGAGAGGGTACCAAAAATCCACCGGTCAATGCCATTGTCAGAGCACAATAATCCTTTACAAATGGTTTCTATACGAAAGAATACGTAATTAGTTTTTAATAGGCATTATTATTTTCTGTTAGGTCTTACTATGTTCAACATATTAAGTTTTGTTGTGCGCTTGGCAGTTGAGTTTATAATGTCTTGGAATGAATGACTCACACGATGTTTTAAATAGGTGCTCTTATCGCTTAAATCGTCTAATATTTCATTGAATTTTTTGTCCATTTCTTTATTTAATAACTCATCTAAGTGATCCTTTATTTTATTAATTTCAACTAAATGATTTATGTATAACATCAGACAATTCCATATTTCGGAGAGATATACAAAATGAGGCTGCATTAAAAGTGGATTTAAATTTTATATAAATCAAGAAAAAAAATTAATTTGATCAGTTATTTTTTTACACAATACGCCAGTTCAAAAAAAAACAGTATCGTCGAACTCAATAGCGTATTGAATCACATTCAATTAGTTATTAGTGTCCGGCCCAAACCGGACATCGATAAATTTCGCAAAGTTTGGCCGAATTCCGAACGAAATTTGAATTCAATTTTATCCCCGTATTTTGTGCCAATGAACTGGCGTATTTACCATTCGGCACAACCGAATAAAACCGTTTCAGATCTTACTTTTATATATAAAACTTACGAAAATCTTTTCCGTCTCAATGGCAGTACGGTATTTTAAAATTTCGTTGATTTTTTCAACCACACAATCGAATTTCTTTTGATCATTTTCCATTACGTATTTTGTTTTTTCAAATGCGATTTTTAACTTTTCCAAATTTTCTCTATATACTTCAAAAAGAATTACAAATTTATTCAATTCTCGAATCTGATCGTTGGGACGTAAATAATAGACCATTGTTTGTTGGATGTTAATTTCAATAAGATCGAGCATTACTTTATATGCTTTTTGCTTAAGATGATGAACTCGATCGAAGCCTTCTTGTAAAGATTCCTTAGTATTACATATTGCCATTCCTAAATCAGCAAATACTTCAATAAATGTTCATACATTATTGTAAACAGAATAATTTCGGATCTTATGGAATTGAGGAACTTACTATTACGCATATTTTCTTTATCACCTTCTGGTCCTTGATTGTTAAATATTAAAATACCAGCTGCAGTTGCACCCAATTTTCTTAAATACTCCAACCGATGATATTTCTTTTTAAGCACATATTTTTGAATATCTCCTTTGGTTAAAATACTATTTAAACTTTGTCGGCATCTGCTTAAAAGCTGTAAATAAATTGAAATTAAATATAAATTTGATTATATTCTACTCGTACTTACGACATGATTTTCGGGATAACCAATCTGATAGTTTGTTATAATAAACACCTGCATTTTTACAAACATTTGCTCTATTTGCTTATTATTACTAGTTTCTGGATATTGTAAAATACTATCTATAAGTTTCTTCAATTTGTTGCTGAAATCCAGTTTAGTTTTTTCTTTGACAAAATTCAATTCAAGTCCCTGACTATTTTTGCAATAGAAAGATATCTTCATACAAATTACTGTAGCATCCGTTGAGTTTTGAATTTTTTTTAGAGCTCTTAATATAAATTTCTCAATACTATTTAAATATATCTCCTGTGGAGGCGTATTCTGTTCTATACCATGTTGTGAATCACGTACTAATAAGTGCAAATAATAACTTGCAAAGCATGGGTCGACATGCAAACAATTCTGCTTACATTCTTCTATGAAAAATGGAACCAATTCATCAATATTAATGAAAAGGCCGTTTTCTTCTGGTTGTTCTTTTCTTAAAACATTTCGCACAACAACTTCTATATTGCGAGGTGTAGCTAAGTTTTCCTTACTTGCTGACTGACCGTCCTTATTGTTATCCAGTGTAATTCGTCGGAAATGTTTACATAAATATTGGTTAAAATTTGTCTCCATTTTTTTGCATATGTCAACTGATAATATATTTAATGTAAGCAATTTTGTGGGTAGTAAAAATAAATTCAAAGCTTATGTGTGTACTTTTCAAATTATTTATTGATTTAACAAAATCAAAAATAAAACGAGTTACCCTGGCTTTGAAATATATAATGTACTGCAAAAAACAAAATTTAACTTCGAAATATAGCACGTGCAAATAATACTTTTACTCTTTGCGGAGTTGATAAAACCAAAGAAGTAACAAGGAAGTCAAAAATGGTGTATAAAAAAATTATTTCCAAAAATTTGAGTGCATTGTTAAAATAAAAAAATAAACCTTGAGAAAAATATAATATTCATTTCAAACAGAGCAACTGATTTTGCGCAAAACAGGATAAAGCCTTTCTATTTTATTGTATGTGTTTTGTATTTGTTATGTAAGAACGCATAGAATTTTTGGAAACAATTTCAAAGATTAGATTCAGAAGATTAGACGTTATAAGTTATTATATATTTTAATTCTTTTTTACTGTATTAGTAGATCTCGGGATCTCAGGCTTCGTAGTCTTATAAATGTCATAAACGTTTTATAAATACCATTATAAACGAAGTTAAGAAGAACCTAAAATCGACTATTTATGTAAACTTATTCACAAATTATAATTACAGTTATATTACTGTATGTTTATCACCAGGCAACAAGGTCATTTGATGTGCCTTGCTAAGCAACAACATTTTCTAATACATTTTCAATGTTATTCCTCACTTTGATTTTGTCCACAATATAAATATTTATGTATCAGTAAAACATTAAGGGCTTTAAGGTGTACTACTAGTATATGTTGTTACTATAATATAAAGTGAAATAACCATGTTTTAATATTCTAAACACTCTACAAAGGTTTCTTTTAAATTTAATATTATCTTTTTATATATGTAGATGTTTGTTTTTATGCTTTGAATTGTCTTTTTTTGTCGCAGATGGCTATTTTATCCCCAACATTGAAAATGTGGCATGCATTTCTCTACGCAAAAATTATCTCTTTGTGGGCACTCAAAACGGCCATATACAACTGTATGCTCGCACCGGCAACTCCTATTTTGAATATGAACTCAAATCATCTTTGGAACTGGCACCTCGCTATATTACTGAAATATCCTGGAGTCCTATAGTGACAAATAAATTGGCCGTTGTAGCCAATGCCAACACTATACACATTTTGGAATTTAATTTTGAAACATCAGACTTACAAATAAAACGTAAAATTGAAATCAATTCGACAAAGGCTGCCAATGGTTTTGTTAAATGGAGTAATCGCAATGAAAATTATTTTTTGACTTGTGGTTTTGATGGTGCTGTGCGCGTATGGGATTTATCGAATGAAAACAATCCAGAACGTTTCGTTAAAACGTATCACTGTCCCATGACATGTGGTCTCTTCTTACCAACTGATGAAGACATAATTATATGTTCTGGCAAAAGTGCTGCCTTAGAATTTATTGATATGCGCAAAGAAAAAACAGAAAGTACTTCAGGAAAATCGAAACGGGCAAATCCAAAAACATTGGATAACGTACAATGGGCTACAAAAGCCGTAACATGTAACGATGTAAAAGCACAAGCAGTAGATAAAAAACTTAATCGCCGTGCTGCTAAAGCTCCTGAAAATAATGTAGCAGGAGCTGCAGAACATAAAATAACTTATAGCGTTACAGATGCTGAAGAGGTTTCAACCATGTTGGAAAATCTAGTTTTACAAAAGACGGAAGGATCTCTGAATAACGGATCTATTTATATGAAGGTTTGTATTGGCAATTGTATTTAAATGTGATTGATGAAAATATAAGCGGAATTGTTGTTTTCGTTTTTAGAATCCTTTAACTTTGTTGTATTTAACTTCAAAAGAAATAAATAAAGATGCCTTGGAATTAATGTTTTCCATATTGAGTTCTGCGAACTCTAGGGATAATAAATCTTTAAGTGCGAAACTATTTGGAACAAAAGCTGAAGCCAAGGAACTGCTTGCCGAGGAGTGTAAGTTTTATAAATACTATTAATTTTTATATTTTTGCAAACGTTTGCACTGATAAATTTGTACTCAATAGAATTGAAAGTATAAGAAAGTCTGGTCTTAAAAATTAGTAAATGAATATATATATATATATATATATATATATATATATATATTTTATTTCTCTTTGGGTAGTGAAAAACCAACAAAGGAGTGAAATCAAGGGTATCTCTAACTTGTTTATGGCACAATTAAATGGCAGTCTTAAAGATGAAATACTGAAGTGTGTTCAAAATAAACAATTGTGCGAGTGGCATGTGTCTTTAGCACCCAGCATTTCTTACAGGTTTTTATATTTGGCAATAACAATAAACACTTACAAAAGTTTCTATTTAGTTTTTGGCAAAAATGTTCTCAAGCATATGCTGAACAGTTGGCCGTAGAGGGTTACGCCTTGCAGGCTGCCTTATATATGCTTGCTATCCATCAACAACAAGATGCTATAGAAATGTTAATGGAAAAGAAATTTTTCAAAGAAGCCTCTCTGATAGCTCGTATATATTTACAACCCGAAGATCCTTTAAATAACTCGATATCGGAGCAGTGGATAACACATTTATGTGCCAACGGAAATCTAACTGGAGCAGCTTTATTGTAAGTTTTTATTTACTGATTTAATTTTCCTCGAATGTTGATTATTTTTAATATTTCATTACTTACTTCATCACCAGGTGCTTATTGACAAAACAAAATAATCGTGCCTACGAATGTTTGGCTAAAATACGTAATACAGCTCCCGAAATTGAGCGAGTGATTCGTCTACTAAAGTCATCATGTGAATAATTTTTGAGGCATTTTCCATCGACTTTTTGTATTAGAATGAAACTCGTTTCGATGTTTAAGAAGATTTTTATTCAGTATTCCATAGAAACAAACTAAAATGAATTGTTAAGATTTTTTCATATGTATAATCTGTAAGAATTTTTTTGTTAACTTTTATTTTCTACTTTTTCACAACAGAACAGGAACAAATAAAATTCTTATTTAAATTTTGTTTAAAGTTTTATTCATATCATTTTATAATAAAATTACAAGCATTTAATTTGTCGTCTCCTTCCCATTATATATCCCATACAGCGTATTTTTTATTTTCCCAGATGTCAAATGATATCGTCATGCAGTTTTTTGGCCGGATTCAAATCATGAAAATTCAACGATTTTGAAGTGTACAACATCTTTTCTATTGATTTTCTGAACTTGATAAAATAGTTGATGGAAATCTTTCGAAGCATTGGCTGCTTTTTAAATCATCAATAACTTCACCTTACGTTTGCCAACTGAATTACAGCGTATTGGAACTGCTACTCTTTCTACGGCCATCTTATGAACCGGTGAAAACTTTTTAGAAATAAATGATTGCCAGCATGTATTAATTTTTAATGTCCAACTGTACAAATTCGTTGGAAATAAAATGTAAATTAAACATTCATACTGAACTAATTTATATACATACATACATATATATATATATATATATATATATATATACACATATATATATATATATATATATATATATATATATATATATACACATATATATATATATATATATATATATATATATATATATACATATATATATATATATATATATATATATATATATATACATATATATATATATATATATATATATATACACACATATATATATATATATATATATATATATATATATATACATATATATATATATATATATATATATATATATATACATATATATATATCCCTTTCAAATTATTCAGTTAGAAAAAAATGTCATGTTGTCCGGACTACAGAGTCTATGGTGGTTAGATATTAGGTACCCGGATTATCGCGCTTCCTGGATTTGCAGATGTCCGTAATATCGAAATGATACTGCAACTATTCGTGTATGTATACATACATAATTATATATGCATGTTCAAAATGTTTATAATTTTTGTCTAAATTACTAAATTTAAGTTGTGATATATTTTGAAAAAAAAAACATTAATTTGTTCAAAAACAATGAAATCATAAATAAATTTGTTTAACATCTTTCTTTTTTGCAGAGCAGGTTACGCGTCGACACATCATAAAATGTAATTTGCATTTTCATAGGATATTATGGAGTAAATATAATGCCCTGAGATTAGAAGAAAGTTATTTGCTCAATAGCCAGGTATGTATGTATGTATTATGTATGAGCAGTTGTGTGTGTGATCATTTTCTATCGAAGAAACAACTTACATTCATACACACATTGAAAGATAAAAAGCAATAAAAATTGTTTAAATAGAACCGTTATAAAAACATATAATACAAGTACAATAACCAAAAAATTTAAATAAAAATATAAAAAAAAAACGAAAACGTACAATATAATACAAAAGCTACATCTCGGATCGAAAAGAAAAACGAAAATAAACAAAAGAAATATTTTGATGTTCAAATATTTTACTCTTTTAAAAGCCTTTTTGTTAGTTTTGTTACCATGCCAGCAGTGTTGCCACAAAGAATGAAAATTTGGATTTAGGAATATGTAAAAGATGGCGATTTATTGATATGATGGAAACTCATTTACAACACGAAATCACTGAAACAATTATGATATACACATTTTCGGGTAGTTATATATCGTCACCTGGAATAAAAAGGCCTTGCGGACAACGAATATAGAATAGACTTCTTTCTGGATTAATTATAATATTTTCTATTAATTATACCATTTGTTTTATTGTCAGTTACGACCTTTCTGATTTATTTTAATTTAATTTTACATACATACATATATATTACAAATTTGTAATTTGCAAAGTCGAAGATATCTTAGAGTTATAAAACAAGGCCTGTAAAAAGTCCACTATTCAATCATAACACACAGATAAAGTCATCAAGTTGATGCCGAGACTTTTTAGGTTATTTGTTTTGCTGTTTCAACATGGTTGTCAATATCTTTTTCTTTGTTTTTTTTATATACAATTTACTTTAAGCAAATTTTAATTTAACTAATATATTGAAAGATTTATATATAGATACGTATATATAATTTAAATTATTAATATCCTTAAGTAAAAAAAATGACAGCAAACAGCACTAAACGGAAGGAAAACAAAATGGCCTTACGAAAATTATTTGGGCAAATTCATAGAAATCGCTCAAAGCGGCAACTCTGAAAGTGTGCTCGCGCTAAAAAGCTTTTACTCTTGTCTTGCTAACCGCCAACTTGAGAAAGGCTTTAAGCCAAGAGGTGAGCAACTTGGAATTGTTTTCTTAAGTTTTAGTTGGAAAGAAAGCGGCAACGGAAGACAACTTTATACTCAAACGCACGCGTTCGTTTCTTAAGTCTTTTGTTTCAACTTAAAATTTCCGAACCCAAGTGCACTTGTGTTATTTATTTAAGTGAGAAATACGTAAAAAATTTTCATTTCAGCAATGAATTGATGAAGACGTTAATTTTTTGTTGTCAAGGAGTGGTGTTGTCTGTGGCTAAACGTTTAATAAAGATCTACACAGAAAGAAAAGGAAATTGAATAAAATTCCAAAGAAATAATCATTAAATATAAATGTTTGTTCTGTTTTTTTTTTTGTTTTTGCTAATTTAGCTTTTGTGTCAACTTGTGAAAAATAAACAACAATACAAGAGATTGAACCAAAAAGAAAATATGGAGTGACTTGTTTTTGTTTAGCAAAATGATCAACAACATAAAGTTTCAGTTTCAACTGTGTGACATGCATGCAACTCAGATTTAATTTACTGAAATAAATGAAAAAAAAAACAAATGCCCCAAACATTAATACAACAGTTATAATAAATCTGCGGCAGGAAAAAAAGAAAATTTCAAATAAAATTTCGCTTTCTAAGAAAACCCGTTACAAAACTACAGCAACAACAAAGAAATTTGTAAACAAACGAAAGTAGTTTACAAAAAAAAAGAAAAAAAAAACAAGAAAACGTTTTTATTATTATTAATTGTTAATTGTTATTTTGTGTGAAAGAAGGAATGAACACCACAAAACAAGTTCTAAAATTATATGTTTGGCCACAATGCTTTTCTAACACACCTGAACAAAGTAGAGTTATAAAAAAGAGGCCGTGTGGCTTGCAGTTCACAAATCTAACGCCAAATTGTTATTTTATGGGAACTGTTTTTGTCGATTTTGTTGTGTGTATTTTTTCATTTTTATTTCTTGTTACGTGCTATTCAAAGTCTTAAGGTCTTTAAGCATAATTAAAACTAATTCCACACCAAAGTCACCGTATTATAGTGTTACAGTTCAATAGGTATAAAATTTGTTGTTTTTAATGGGAATTTTATGTTAAATAAAAGCTTAAAGATTGATACAGAATTGTGTAAATTAAATATCATTTAACCCTTGGTCTACCGGCATGAAATGGGATACGATTAATTAAATTCTTTAATTTTCAAATTAATTGATTGCAATTACAAAAAAAAAAAGAAAGAAAGAAAACCTGCCGAATTAGAATTTACTTAGATATTAACGGGGCATGAACATTTTCGTTCAGAATCGGGCATTCTTCTAGAATGAAACTTAGTTGCCAAAAGTTAATATTTATATATAAAAATAATCGCCCATATTCTATTTGGCAGCGTCAACATCGTCGTCAATATTATGTCAACATCACTTTTACTCAACATCAACACCGCGTCAACACTAATTTGATATTCTATAAGGGTTGAAACGTGACGCTGCCTGTTTATCGATAATTTAGATACACATATCTAATTCTTGGAACTGCTGGTTTGTTTTTTTTACAATTTTTGTGGAAAATTTCGTATTAAATATAAAGTGCAACCAGACCACTGATTGTTTACTCTCTTTAGAGAGTTTTTGCGTTTTGTTGCAGAGCATATTTTGGTTAAAAACTGTTTGCTGTACCTTTTGCCATCCATCGCCATATCTATGTGGTGGCCCAAGGGCATTTAACATTGTGGAAATATTCTCCCCTATTTCCTTAAGACTATTGGGTACAGTACCTCTGAGAAATTCCCTTGCTAGTTCAGGATTTTGTTCCATCTCCTTCAAAAAATTTTCAAATTGTTTATGATTCGTAATTTTAATTTTATCTTTATCCATTTTTTTTTTGCTTTTCATAATAACGCAAAAAATTTTGTCAACACAACACAACACAACACCAAAACCATTGACGACAAAATCAGAGTCAATATTGAACAGCATCGCCGTCACCTTTTCATAGAGAATATAAAAAACATGTTGACAGTAATCGATAACTTTCAATATTGACATTGGGAATGTCGATTTGCATCAAAGACTAAAAACAGTATTGTGTTGCATTGCCGCTGCCAAATAGAATATGGGTGAATATCTTTATTTCAAAAATAGTACTCAAGTGGGTGGACAACAGTGTTTCGTCTGCCGGATCATAATATCTACAGTCTTTCAGGCTGAGACCACGGCCAATCGGTTGGACAACAGTTGCACCTTTCATCTGAACCACGGCCATTACGGAAGGGATAAAATGGTTAAAGAAAATAAATAAGAGACTGCCAAAGTTATCGAAGCCCTGAGAAGTCACATAGTTCAATCTCAGAGCGTGTTACAGTGCTATTCCTGGAAACAAAAAGGCGGATAAGTTGACAAATATTATATTGCTAGAACTCTATAGCCAGCAGAGTGACCGAAACCCGTATCACGAGAGGACAAGAGAATATCTAAATTTAATAGATCAACACTTTGAAAATCAGTTAATATAATAACAGGACATGTGAAGCTAAGACATTTCCTGATCCGCATGGGTATTTTTGATGATATAATACGCAAAGTTTTTTATAGTGGGAGCTAGTCTTTTTTTCTCAAAATAGAGCACAATATGCCACGGGATGGACAATTTATTGCTTCTCTTTTCAACCCAACTTCAAAAAAACCAGACAAATAAATAAAAGCCTATTAAAATTAAATAATAATCCACACGGTATTCGAATAAAATCCCAATTTTCATGCACCCGGTCGACACTTGTTTGGGTACCGGGACATTCCGACTGTCCTGGCAACCTCATTGCTGACGGAATTGCCAGGGAAGGGACAGAGCTGGACAACTCTATGATCTGTCACTTCACAGGCATTCCCCTATTGCACTGCAAGTTTCTGGTTCAGTGTGAACCATATAAATTTGGTCAATTAAGATGGGATGAGGTGACCAACTGCCGCGTGGCAAATATTTGACACGTGTGAACGTAGTTTAACACAATATTCTTTATTTTTTTTTGTTGGCTAGTGTGAATATACCTTAAGGCGTTAGCGCTACAATCCCCAAGATCAACTCCGTACTAAGCCCTGAATATCTATCAGATATTTTCTTGTCTGTATTAGTAACTATATGCTTGTATTAATTGCTGCCGGCCGCGAAGGTACAACCCTAGTCATCGAACACTCGTGTACCAAACAGCGTATTACAGCACTCTAAGAAAAAAAAAATCACCTGCGCAGAGTAGACAAGCCGGTCCTACACATATGACTGAGGGTAGAATCGATCTAAACAGCTTCTGCTTCGTAGACAAAATTCTACATTTCGAAATTATTGCAAACGCCGTCACTCTGAGAAATATATAATAAATAGTGCCAGTATCTGTTCGGTCTGTACGATGCTGCGGTTTTCCTAAAGAAAACAATTCCGTAACACTCTTAAGCAGATCAACATTAACAAGATCAACAAGAAGATAAATAAAAAAATAGGGTTAAAGATTTATATTCTAGACACTTTCGTACGGTGTTGCGATGACGACATAAAGCCTTCCATTAACAACAATAAAGTACAAGCAGCACAATGGTGTTAATGACAGCGATGACTAAATGTTAAAAAATTTTATGAACAAATAGTATATTTTCAGCGAGCTTGTGTTGTTATTGTTATTGCATGGGTAACAAATTGTTAAAAAAAAAGTTCCAGCCTTTTTTTGTTGTTGTCATTTGTAAAACAAAAATAACTCTGCTCAAAATGCTATCAAATTTTGCGCAATGAAATAAAAAAACTTATTTATAGTGAATTTTAAAAATAGTTAGTGAAGAAAATAAAACGTTATTGTTCAATTTCGAGTTATGCGATTTGTGTAGTCACTCAGTTGGAAATCTTCCTATTTTTTATATATTTATTTTTTTAAACTTTTTTTTTTTGCTTTTTTCAAATTAAGTCATATAAAAACATTTACTATGAATTATCAAACAAATATCCAGGTTTCTTAAGCAAACAAAATAATAATATAATAAAACGCACAAAAGCAAAAATATATATATGCAACATCTATAACACAGAGATAAGGCCCTAGAAAGTGAAAGGTAAAATAACTTACAAAAAAAAACAAAATAATTTGTATACAATTATAATTTAATAATAAAAATATTTTAATTTGTATTTGCATTACAAAGAAAAGTTGACGACATTTTAGTTTGAATACGCAGTTAAATGGATGTTTCATACACAAGTGGGAAAACTCCTCGCACACACAAACATTTTTCTGCATTGTTTTACCACAATGAAAGGGAATTAACTCATCACATAAAATTATATTGCAATCCAATTAAGAGTTTGTTCGAAAGGTGATGGGTAAAATAAGTTCTTCGGGTTAAGTTGAACTTAATGAATGAAAACGTAACCACCCATAAAAGCCAGTTTAACTAACCATGCTATTAAACAGTGAGAGTGGCTGGTGGCTGGTGGCTTATAATGTTGAATAACAGTTACAATTAAAGACCGTTACGATTTTAACGGATTGTTATACTTTTATAACAAACCATAACTATGTATGTGTATGTGTATGTGTGTGTGGATGCATGCATTCCTATCGTATATTAATTAATTCAATTATGCATGTGATACATATATAATTTTTAATGAAAGTGATTTACTTTAATTAATTGAATTGGTGTTATTAACAAAAGAAAAGAAAAAAAAAATAATTTATCATTTTAGGGCATAACTATAGTTTTTTAATTTATATTTATAATTGAAAAAAAAACAACTCCCGTCCCTTTCTAAAACACTATTGAGTTTCGACAAGACAATTTATATTAAATTTATGTAAAATAATGGAATATCGTATATTGAATAAAAATTAGACTAAATGTAAATTAATAAAACACGACCATAAGCTTGATTAATATCATAATAAACTGATAAGGTCAATAAAGATAAATTAACCCAAATAATTTATTTTATATTAATTATTTTACTTAATTTAATCGTTGCGCTAGAATTTCAAATATAAGTTATTATATAGTCTACAGTATGTACCACTTGAAACGGAGAGGCTACTTAATTAACTACAACATTTTTTATAATTTGAAACAATTGAAATTATTTTAAAATCAAATAAATTGTAAAATCTAGTGCTCAATAGTTCTGTAACTCACACTGTTTTCGTATTTTTCGCAGTGATTTTCAACTGCCGAAAACGCAACTGGATTGTTTAAATCTTCAAATTAATTTTCAAAAATAAATTGAAATTCCTGCTGCCTCCCCGCTGTACTTAATGAAATAAAAAAGCATTTAAGAGATAAACGTGTGGAAACACCAGCTTGAAATCACAACAGAAAGCAAAAAAACAAATAATTTTCATTTTTAGCGGAAATGGTGTATTCAGGGGACTATCCAACAGGCTACTTTTTGCTCTTGATATATTCTTGTACAAATTTTTAGTGTCGGCCGGGAGTCAAAATAATTCTTTATTGTGTTTGTGCAGGTTGGAACTACAGAAATTTAAGAAACGTACAAAATGGATTTTAAAACTTCTTTTTAATCGTTAAACAAGATAATTTAAGAGAGCAGCTGAACCCGCTATTGTCTCTTTAACAGCCAATAAAAAATTACAGGCACAGCCTTGCAAGTAAAAACAAAAAATGAAATAGAAAGACACTGTTGTTGCTAGCCAAGCAATTTTTAGCCACTTTAAGGCCAAGAAACAAGCAAGTACATTTATGCTGTGTTTATCAGCATAAAAATACCTTCCAAACCATATATATTTATATAATACAGGTGGATGAGAAAATACTTAAAAGTGTACCACAAAAACACGTATGACATATTTATAAATGTTTATAAAGGTCTTACAAATTATACATTTATATGCGTATAATTTTTAATAATAATTGTAAGAAAAAAGTCACCATGCAAACAATAAAATGTAATTGGAAATATTTTTAACGTTATTTAAAAAAAATTTTTTCTCATTTTAAGTTAAATTGATAAGTACATATTCAGTCAGAACACAACTCTGCGTGAATTCAAGTCCGTTGAAAAACATTTCAGTCTATAGCGGTCAACATTTGAATGACAATAAAAGTATTATTGGACAAGCGAAAATATGTCACTAAATAAATTTGAATATTATTTCGAAACAAAATGCGCTGAATAAGATAACCTTTTGATACGGCGGTATTAAAACGGCTTATGTAAATTAAGGGTCGCTTTGAGAAGACTTTTTAAAACCGAAACATTAAGTTTCATTTTCTTTTATCAGATCAAAAAAAGTGTTTATGTAATAAATAATAATGATATTGTTTACGGTTTTTACCTATTCAAATCAGTTTATAAATTTTTATAGCGTTACATACGGTAAAATGCCGTTAACGTCAACTAATAATAGAAACCAGAGCTTTTCATTTCTCCAAAAAAATGTTAAAAGATTTCCATCTTAATTTGAATTAATAAGAAACCACAACGAATTTCAGCATTATCTTTATATATAAAGTCAGTTGACACGCCGCTGTCATCTACAAACTATTAACTTGCCGTGTCTTTTAAAAGGAATTATGAAGTTCACATTACCCGGAGCTCACTGTATTTGTAAGAGATGTTTGTTTAAATTGTAATTTTTCCGCCCAAACTATTGTGTGCAGCCAAAGTCAATGGTTTTAATCTTCGTAGTTTCATTGCACATCATTTTCAGTTTCATCTTTATAATAACTTTTTTATAACATTTTTTATTTTTTTCATTTCTTTGAATTTTAATTTGATTGCATGTTTGCTTGGCCTTAAACCCGAAATTTAAACAAACCAAACCTATCTCAACTCAACACCCAACCAAAAAACATATATTTTTTATATACTGATATTTTATTAGCCATGATCATCTACACACATGCAAACACACACACACAGCCATTTACATTTGGTAACGTCATTGTTGTGTGGAGTTAATGAAAACTTAAGAAAAAAAATATGTATAAAAACATGCTCATCATCATGTAAATGATAATGAAGATGATCATTAGACGTACAAACACACACACATACACGCAGACATACACACTAATCATTCTCAACACATTAAAAATAAAATTTCTATTAGGCGAAATGAAAAATAATTGTATTGTTTGAAAAGTTTATTGGCTTTTTATGGAATGCATGCCTCTTGTTCATTTATTTATTTAACAAAAATAAAAAATAAATATTTATAAAGGGTGTACTTTTGCTTTTGTTATTTTCAATGCAAATTTATGCTTTTTAAAGTTAAAGAGTGACATATTTTGCAATTTCAATTAGTGAAGAAATGCTATTTCTCATTATGAGAATACTAATCGCGCATACGAAGTAGCATATGGTTGAGTCTTTGGCTGCAAGAGCATCACAAGTCGGAAAAATTAATTTTTACAGAGAGCAAATTTAAGATTTTGGTTTTACTATCAACTTAATGATAGAATGGCAGGCATTTGGCAAGCGTGGGATTGAGTGAGATCACTTTGAAAGTCAAAAAAGAATTTAAAAATTCTATAACATCTGAAGTGGTAGTTTAACGATAAACAGATCACTTTTGCCTGGATTGATTTATCGTCTTTATATTCGAAAATATAAAGACCAGGATTTAGTAAGAAAAATTTTGCTGTTACATGTTACTTGGACTACTTTGGCTACAGGCAATCCCATTAGCCATCCCTGCCAGAGATGATTACAAAAGAGATTTTATTGATATTTTGCGTATGTTGCAGTTTTGTCGCTCTCATTGTATTTCGTTAAGATGATACCGCATAAAATGATTAATGGATTTATTTTAGCAATAAATTAATTAGATGTGTGTATAATTAATAGTCTCAAATTTATATTATTGCATTAAATTTTTGATTATTATTATATCGCTGATGTTTTCTGTTTCCGTTTCATCTTCAGATTGGGTGTGCTTCATGCTGTCATAATTTACATTTTCAATGTTTTAATGTCACCCACACAAAAATGCAAACATTTTAAATAAATTAACTACCAAATATCTTTAGTAAGAGATTTTGTATTATAAGAATTATTAATATGCTTAAACTTTTTTAGCTCTTTGATTTGTATGGAGGTTTTAATAAATAGTTGCAATTTAATTTTAATATTATTTCAATAGTACGTAATTTGTATCTCAAGTTAAAGTTTGGTATCCTAAATTTAGTCATTATCTTTTGATTTGGAAACATTCATTAATCCAATTGTATTGCAAGCTTTGATTCAAGCCCAAACTTTTAATTATAACTGGCCGACTTAATATGAGTGTACAAATTCTCTACTACGTCGACTTCATGGCTGCAGTGTAGCGTGTGTTTTGGTTTCACATTTTTGTTTGAAATAAGAAAACTAGAAAAGACGACATGAGTTCGCATGAATACTGCGAAATCATTTTTTATAAAAAATCCAACCCAAACTTCTTCTTTTATTTAACACTTAATGAACTAAGAGATCACAGCTTATAGGAGTATTTCATCTACGATTAATAAAAAATAATATTTAATAAGAAAATTAAAATTATTTAAAAAAAAATTAAGGCTTGAATATCAGAGGTGTGTGTTCCATGATGACTTTTATAATAATTAAAAATTATGCAATAAAAATGATTAAATAATAATTCACAATTTTTATAAAACCTGCAACACTTGGCATAAATGACTAAATACTAACTATTAAGGCACACAACCAAACACACTTTGATAAAAAAAAATTTATAATAAAAAGTCATTGATTAATGCCGTAGACGTCCAACGACCAATTCTTTTACCATCTACACAAAGAAACAAAACGACCGGATACATTCGCCTTTAGCAAAAAAAAAAAGCAGAAGTTAATTCTCATTCTCATACAGTGCAAATAGTTTTTTAAATTTGGTAAAAAAGGAAATAAAATAACTGTTTTTTTATTCTTCAAAAGAAAATAGAAATTATTCTTTAAATAAAAAAAGAAAACGCAGCCGTAATCATATAATCAATCATGCCTTCGTAATCAGTTGCTTTATTTCATTTATAAAATGTAATATTTATTACACCAAGCTACAAAAAGATTTTTTTCAAGATTACTTATGTATGTATATATATGTTATTATTTATGTACCACTCTTTACATATATGGTCGATTGTTACACGACTCACTCGTCATCGTTCTGTTCGTTTGAGCAAAAATAAAAAATTTTTCAGAACGATAAGGAATAACATCCTGGGACAGGCAGTTCAATTCTATAAATAAGATTCTTTTTAAATTTTTCTATAGGACATCTTAAATAAATTGTTTTACAAGTTTTAGTATTTTATAGAGGGCACCCCACTGGTATTATCTTATAAAATTTTACCATGTACGAAATCTCAGCTCAGAATACAAAAATATTTAAGTTCTCGTCATATCTAAATTATTATCGATCCAAAACCAGCAAAAAGGCTTAAATGACACACTCCTCGAAATTTTTTTTTAAGAAATCGAAAGCCTATGACTATTTGGACCAGCTGTTAAAGTATCAAAGTCGTGTCAAATGCCGTTACAGACATTTCAGCTTAAGTGCACTTTCCCTTTGAATTTTTAAATTTTTTATAATTTTTCGTAACTGTAAATTGCAGGTTAATCTAAAATCTTCTCTCTCAAGTAGAGCACAGCTATTGTCTAATTCTGCAAGGATACCAATAAAACGGTTAAAGAGCAAAATTAAAAGTTCCAAAAAAATTTATGAACCTAAAGGTATGGTCACACTGGGCAAACAGTTGCCCAAAAAAGCGTGACCACTAAAAATTAATTATAATTTTTTGTTTTAATTACCTCAAAAATTTATTAAAGAATATGAGAACATAATGCAAGAAATTATTCGTTTTCATTTATTTCTTAAAATTTTTTTTTCAATTTGATATTTTTAAGCATTAAACACAATAATGACAGCAGGCTACACGAACACCGACTACAAAAGCCGTTGGCTACAATCGTTGCCTCGTAGTCAGCTACTTAATTACTTTTAAAACGACGCCATCAAACCAATAACCATGTCTTTTCGTTTGTAGTAGAATTCTCTTCATACACCAGTGTAACCGCTTTCATATATTTAAAACTCTTAAATAGTGTTATTGCAATAAAATATATTTAAAGTCAACAATATATGACCAGAAATCATTTCATTAGCTTGGAAATAAAGTTTGTTGTTTCTTTTTGTGAAATAAAACAATATATTTTTTAGTTTACAATAATTGAATTTATTTATATCATACTGGCAAACATTGCATCTACCAAAATAGAAATTAGTTTAATTTTGGCTACAGCTACAACGGTGGTCGGTAGTCGTGTGGCTGTGTCGTCGCTAAAATAGTCATTCCCATTTTAATGCGTGTATTCTAATTTTGACAGATTGTAGCTGGTAGCCTGCTGTCGTTATTGTGTCTGATATCTCCTTTAAAGTGTTTAAATGATTGAAGGCTGAAAGCCATTCATTAATCGGAGTCATTATCAAAGTATGTAAAACATCTAAGCGTTTTGACTTTCCGTCCAGCTAAGGCGAGGTCACACTTTAACATATTCTCGTAGCTTCCAATGTTAGAACAAATTAGTTTTATTATTAAAACAATCGGGTGGAAAATGACCGTATTCGATATCGATCGAAATTTCTTCGCCGATATCGCAAGCATTCATTCGAATAAATAACTTATAAAAGAAAAACAAATTTTAGAAATTGTTTGGGCTCACTTTTACGCAGTTTTTGTATGTAAAAAATATTAATTTGAATTCTTATTGTAAAATTAAATATTAATTTGTGTAAAAGTATTGTAAAGAAATTTCTATTGATACAAGAATAGTGCTGGAAGTGCTTGTGACAAATAAATTGGGCCTTTCTCCGTTCCAAAGTTATTCTTAGAGGAATGGTAACTGAATTTTCGAAAGAGTTTTAGACGAATTGATTTTCGTATTAGAAAGTTTCAGACAGGTAAAGTCCACAAAAATGTTTCCCTATTTATACCATCATTTTCACTTGTAGCCGAGGGTAACTGGAATTACCTTAACAAGTAGATAAAATATTAGTGCCCGGTGGTTGAAATCTACAAAAAAAATTTCTTTTTGTATTTAATTCCCTGTCCAATAATGTGCATGTAAATTTAATTGTCCAAATTATAAATCGGATATTATTTTGCAACGATCCTTCCTGGACGGAAAACCACAAGAAAAAAAAAATTACTGCATGAGTGCGAATTTATATTTGAACTGTTTTCACCGCCGATAACTCATTTTTCTCACAACATTTCCTATTGCATTTTAATAACTTTTTTGCGGTAAAAGCCCATACGTCAGACCATTTCAACAAAAATACTTATGTGTACGTACATACACCACTTAGTACATACTATGTATGTAGTACGTACGTATTTATGTTCACACACATATTTGTAAGCTTCCCCGTACTACCTTCTGTTTGTGTTTTATATAATTTATGATAAACAGCGAAATGAGAAAGGAAAGTTAATAAAAAAGCGTTCTTTGTTTGGCTTTTGCTTATTCTAAATACCAATTGGACGAAGAAGGAAACACAAAAAAAAACATAAAAAAGAACAGTTACTATCGAACTGTCTTAAATGTGGCTGTTATTGTTATTGTTTCTTTTATTTTTTATTTTTATTTTTTGGTTCTCGTTTTGCTTAAAACTAGAACTGATAGAAATGTTGTTTTTGTAAAGCATGCAAAAGTGAGCGTAAAGCTTTTGCTGGCATTACAGTTGGAAGTGCATTATGGAGAATAAGAATTAGTTGAACCGGTATTTGTGCAAGTGAATAAAATTGTTTTAATTTCAAATTGTTAAACAAGAGTCTTTTTCGTATTATAATTTTAATTAATTTAAGCTCTGCACATTGAATTTCCGAAAACTCTTTTGCATGCAGTCTCTTGCCGGATCTTGTTGACTCAAATAAAGCAACACGAAAGTTGGTAACCAGCAATTTGCATTGATGTATTGCATGTGCTAGAGCTGAATTTAAGAGATTTATTAATTATTTTTTATTTTCGTTCAAACACTTCTGCAAAATGCACTGGGTAGCATAATTGGAAAATTATTTATTTAACTAGTACCGCAACCTTTATCGCAGCTTATGATGGTGTATTTTACAACAACGTTTATTAAAGTCTTATTAAACGAACAAACAATTTCTACTATTTATTGCTAATTACCAAATAAAAATTCGCTAATTTTTAAATTAAAGTTAAATTGCCAAACCACAAATACTATTTATTTATATAATTTTATTCTCAGCTTATAAATATTTAAGCATTTTGTTGTTATATTTCAGAAGCCATTCAAATTGTTAAATAAATTGCCAATATATTCATGTCCAGTGCTACATATAAATATATCAAACATCTATATAAAGGGTGTTTTTTATAGAGTGATACAAGTTTAATTTATAATAAAATATAGTAATATATTTTTGATATCAATAAAACGGTCTTTATTGGACAGAAAATTTCATGACATTGATGTTTAAATATGCTTTCGGCCATGTGGCCGCCACAGCTGGCGCGTACAAGGCGCATTCTGGAACACCAATTTTCACAAACAGTAACATTCTGACCATCAACGTTTTTAAAGCCACAGGGGCCAATGACTCCGCCAGCCTATAAAGCGCAACAAACAGTAATTTTCTGTGGATGTAACGCAATTTCGACAAAAGCTTGTGGACTCTCCTCACTCCAAATGTGAAAATTCTGTTTATTTACGTACCCATTCAACCGAAAATGGGCTTCATCCAAAAATAAAATTTTGAATGGACGAAGTGCACGAACAGAACCATTATTTTGATTAAAAATTTCCACAACTTGCACGCGTTGCTGTTAAATGGGTGGTCAAATGAAGCAGTGATCCCCACTCAAAGTTGTATCACTTTCTAAAAAACACCCTATATTATTGCCCAGGTGACATTTTCGGCCCACCACGATATCATTTGATATTGTTCTGTTGCACAAATAAATTTAGTACAAAAACAACATTTTAGAATTTCTTTTTTATATGCAATTGTTCGACAGAACGATATGGAGTGATATTGTGAGCCGCACAGTTTATTTTTTTCATAGATTCAAAATTTTCCTTTTTCTGTTCCTACGCATTTCACTTAAGTAAACCGATTTATGCGTAAACCATTTTAGTAATCGTACAAGGAAAATTTCGGCAATTTGTTTCAATCAGATGATTTTAAAAACAGCTTTCATTGCCTGGTGCTTCTGAGTCGAAAGAAATTATTATATATATCTATAAGCATGGAAAGTTGCAGGGATGTCCTTAGAGTCCACCCGTTTGCAATTTATTTTTGGCTTTCGATTTGATGAATGAAAAATGTAGCACCAATTAAACTTATTTTACCCCTTCGAATTAATTTAAATCGTCTTGATTCTTGTTTCCTTAAGCGATTTCAGCTATTTTATATGAGCATTTCACTAGGGTGAACGCATATCGTTTAAAAACCTTTTCCAAATATGTTTCAAGACATAACAAAAACTAAAATTTGGGAAAAAAGTAGCAGCACGTTTAAAATTATATGGAAGTTTTAAACAACAATCTGAATTTAACAAGAAAATAACTTTGTTTTATTTTTTCCTAGAAGAAACAAATATTTCCTTTTGAAACAAATATTTTTCTATTACTTGAACTATATGAAGAGATAAAAATTAGTTGATTAACACATTAAGAAGGCAATAGAAACTAGTGAAGTGGTGTAGAGTATCACACAATTGGACCAGCCCAACCATACTTTCGTACTTGTTTTAATTAAATTTTCTGTTCTAATAATTTTTGTTCTTTTGTTTGTTCTTGCAGCACAATATGAAAAGCAATATTAAGAATTATATTATGAAATTAAAACTTGAAATGGGTAATGGTGCTAAAATGCTTAAAAGAAATCACTAAAGATCATAATTAACAACGATATCAACTTGTTTTTTCTACTTCTTATTCTTGCAGCTTTTTATTCAATCATAAAACAATTTCATGGCTATTATATCTACGAAACGCTTAAGCTTTAAAATTAATCAGCTTAAATTCGAAACATACAAACAAACATCAACTAAATGCAAACCATCATACCAACAACTATGATAACAACATTCAAAGCAAACACACTAAAAAGCAAATGCAACTAAAACAATAACTTAATGCAACAGCATTTGACAAGAGCAACATTTACTTCTAAAAATTAAGAAAAGAAAATAAAAATATCTATATGGAAAATGTTAGCCAAATATCCATTTAATAAACTCTATTAAGAACACATTTGAAAAGAGAAACCAGAAATTGGAGTAAGAATTCAAATTGAAAAAATTTCCCAAAAAAAAAAAATTGATGCTCTAAAAATTCATAGAAATTCATAGAATCCGTCCAACAAAACGCATACAAAAATCTACACCCGTTCAACCACAACAAGATAATTTAATTTTTCTTCTTTTATATACATAAAAACAAAACAAACAACAACGCCAACAACAACGGTGACACACAATTATTTGAAATGAATTTTGAAAAATCCAGCCAGACATTTAAAAGTGGCGGCAGTGGCTTAGTCGGCATTGGCAGCTTAAAAAATTTTTGGAATGACCACATCATGGAGCGTTTCATAAAAGCAAATCTTTTCATTATATGCTGCGTTGCTGCTGGCCTACTTTTGGTAAGTTGTATCGTTTTTTTTTTAATTAAAGTTTTTCCAATATTTAAACACTTATTTTCAAGCGAATCATCACAAATCGTCGCTTATCTAAAACTCCCATGCTCTTTTAAGCTTAAGAGAGGCTTATCGCAAAAGCTTTGACACAAGGTCAAGCTTTCTTAAGCAGAAAAACTAAACTAAGTGTACAGTGCATTCAATTTAATTATTTTTTTTTTATTGGGATAAACAGCCGGCATAACAAACGTTGTTGCATTTACCACTATCGTCCCATAACTGCCAAAAAGGCTTAAGTAACAAAAAATAAATTTTACAGCAAAAGTATTTTTGAGTTGTCTTTGGCTTAACTCGAATTATAGTCTTAATTATTTAATTTTTATTTTAGTGTGATTCTTTTTTCCCAAAAGTTATATTAAAATTCAAAGTGATATAGTCTTAATGTTGGTTTGTAGTGGACTGTAGTAAGTGAAATTAGTTGTTTTGATAAATTTCCTTTAAGACAAGTAATACTTGTGGCGCTTAAGACAATTTGCAATGTTCTTCATGTCATTAACATAAACTTCCTATGCAAATTAGTCTATGGCTCAGTAACCCATGCAGAAATCTATGCACTATGAATTCATCACTGGAGCTTTAAAGAGAGGAATTCAGCATTTTTTCTTTAAATTGTAGTGAGCGACAACACTTCTACTATCATATTTTCTATGTATTTCTCTTTTAATTTGCTTATGGCGCTCTTAATATATTATTTTCCTTTAATCATTTGCAATAAATCGTGTACGCATGCGTGTAGTATTTCAATTGGTTTTTGTTGTCTTTGTTTTCCATTTAGATTGTTTACTTGGGTGCATTTTCGTGTGAAGTGTCGTGGATTTTGGAAGCAAAAGGTGATTTGCCCTATTCAGCATATATCTTATGTACGCAATACTTTGTGGTATTTGTGGCAACAACAATATTAATACATGGCCTAGTCACGGGTCTGCCGTGGGGCTTGTTTGCATGGTCGGTGGTTATAGGCATACTTTCGATACCAGAACTGATATTTGTCATGATCATGACAACGCAACATTGGGTGAGTTAAAAACAGGTGTCTTATTTGTTAAGTAAGTTTTTTAGATCAATAATTTTATTTTATGTACCCTGTAGGGTCTACAGTCTGTTCATGGTTTAACTGAATTAATTGCATATTTGGTGCGTCTGATAATTAATTGTTTTGCTTTGATTTGCGTGATACCAACTGGATTGAGGTAAGTGAACATTATAATGTTACTTTTTATGAATATGTCCACACAATGAATCCTTATTCGTATGTTCGTTTGTTTCACTAAGAGAGACACTAATTTTGTAAGGAGTGAAATAAATAAAGTTGTTGCACTTTTTTTCTGCAAATATTTAACAAGTGAGAACGTGTGCATAAATAGGACAAAACTTGATTTTATTTGTTCGCTAGTGGGGCGAATGAAACCAAGTATAGGGTGTTTTTTTTATAGAGTGATACATATTTAAGTTGACATCCCTGCTTTATTTGACCACCCATTTAACAGCTGATAGTTGCTTTTTGTTTAGCTTGCTTTGACATTTCATTACAGATCGACTTTTTAATCAAAATAATGGTTCTGTTCGTCAAATTTATCGTGTACTTCGTCAATTCAAAATTTTATTTTCCGTTGAAGCCCATTTTTGGTTAAATAAACAGAATTGTCGCATTTGGGGAAAATTAATGTTTGGTGCGCTTTATGGACTGGCGGAGTCATTGGCAAATATGTCTTCCGTGGCGGCCACATGGCCGAAATCATATTTAAACATTAAAGTAATAACATTTTGTATCAGAACGTTTCATTGCTATCAAAAATATATTACTATGTTTTATTATGTTTTAAACTTGTATCACTCTATAAAAAACACCCTATAGAAAGAATCAAATTCATTTTCGAATTTTGTTTTAAGATTCTGAAGGCAAATTACAAGGCCATCCAAGAAATATTGAGTTGTATTCGAGTGTAGAATTTTTTTTCTATACTGATTAACATACCCAAAGAATAATATCTAGAATGCAATTCAATGTTTATTTCTTTTCTAGAAAAGAGTGCAACATTTTTTACACTATTTTACAGAAATTGGCAACATTCCGATATATGAAATTAAGGAAAAGAAAACGCTGTAAATGTTATTTCAATTTATATTTGATTATTTACATATTTTTAATATTTGTTACATATTTCATATTCCAATTGATTAATTGCTTGACGCCGATATTTTCCGTTGGCTTCGTTCCCTTTGAAGTGCCTGTTTCTTAAGTCTTTTATTTAGTCATACACAATGAGTGTGCTTTGAAGAGTTTGTTTCTTAAGTCTTTTAATAAGTTCATGCATCTTCGTGTCGCCAGTATTTTTCGGAAAAGTTTGATGCTTAAAATAATTGATTTTTTCTTAAAATTATGAGAAAGTTTTTTTCTTAAGTCTTTTAAATTTTAAAATTTTAGGCTGTTTTAAACGCATGTTGGCTTTGTATTACAACAAGATCTTAAATAAAAAAGGCCTTGAACATTTCTGACAATTTATTTTGTGCTCAAAACAGCAGCTTTATTGTTTACAACAAACAAGCAAACAATTTGTTTAAAAACCATATAAAATGTATTGAAAATGCAACCACGTAATACGGTTTTCATACCATTGCAAATGTACTTTTAGGAAAACGGTCTTATTCAGACTTACGCACGTTACGAAATATATCTGTTACATTAATCTTTGATACTCATGGTTTTAGCATTCAATGTTTTGTAGCCACATTTTATTCAATATTTACTTCTTTCATCTCATGCATTTTTAACGTCATTGTTGATCTCACATGTATTAGTCGAGTGTTCGGAGTTTGTAAAAGAACTTTTAAGTGTAATTCATTATTTATACGGCAAATCGTACACAGTTGTGTGATACATATACGCCGCTACATGAAACAGCTTATATGTATGCACGTGTACCTTTTTTATAACAAGTGCGAAAAATTAAAAATTGTTTTTTTTTGTTCCACTGCAATTAATCTAGACACGAAAATAATTAGTGCATAAAAGTGGCAACGCCATACAACTTATTTGCTAATAATGTCGTTGGAATAAATTGTTTTCGTGACTTAATAATTTTTAATAAAAAATTGTACGACAAACGTTATTTGCGAATAACGCGTACATAGTTCCATATATACAGACAAGTATAGGGTGTTTTTTTTTATAGAGAGATACAACTTTGAGTTGGCATCACTGCTTTATTTGACCACGCATTTAACAGCTGATAAATGCTTTTTGTTTAGTTTGGTTGGACATTTCATTATGAATCGAAGATTTTTAATCAAAATAATGGTTCTGTTCGTCAAACTTATCCTGCACTTCGTCTATTCAAAATTTTATTTTCCGATGAAGCCCATTTTTGTCTGAATGGGTTCGTAAATAAACAGAATTGTCGCATTTGGAGTGAGGAGAATCCACAAGCTTTTGTTGAATATCCACAGAAAATTACTGTTTGGTGCGCTTTATGGCCTGGAGGAGTCATTGGCCCCTGTGGCTTCAAAAACGATGATGGTCAGAATGTTACTGTTTGTGAAAATTGGTGTTCCAGATTGCGCCTTGTACGCGCCAGCCGTGGCGGCCACATGGCCGAAAGCATATTTAAACATCGATGTCATAAAGTTTTCTATCCAATAAAGACAGTTTCATTGATATCAAAAATATAGTATTATATTTTATTATGAATTAAACTTCTATCACTCTATAAAAAACACCCTTTATATGTATGCATAAGTGTGTGTACAAATATATAAAATTAATATGTATTTGTACGGGATCTGTGTGCTTTCGGATTATGAAATTTCGCCTGGTATTTGTACCAGTACAAAAACCGTTCGTTATAACGAACTCATTTATAAAGAACTCTCATTTATAACGAACTATTCCCTACTGGGAATAGTTTTGTATATTTTTCCCTTTTATAAAAAAAAAGACGTGCGGAAACTCAATTAATTTGAAAATTGAGTGTGAACGCAGTTTTATGCCCACATATTTTTTAAATTTATTTTTTCCCTTACCTTACCTACAGATGGCGTCGCGAGTCTCAGGTACTCACCCAGCTACAAGACTTGGCTACGCGTCTCCAGCTTCAAACCCCACCACCGAGTGTTCCTATAACAAAAGCCGATTCCCGGCGTGGCAGTAAACGCCTACAAAATCAACAAACAGCATTTGAAAATGCGGGATTCCAAATAACCGAAACAACGAATAAGCCAAGCATTGGCGGTTCACAGCCTCAGGGTCTTAATGCGTTCGGTTCACAAAATGAATTTAATGCCAGTATGTTTGCGTTGCCATTTATGCAACAATATGTCGCACCAGGTAATAATAACAATAGAACAGGTAAGACAATTTTAAATAATTGAATTTGTGCGAAAAAGCCAGCAAAATTAAGGCCATTTTTATTAGAGTGTTTTATAATATTTAATAAGTTTAAATTGCTATTCTGCGATTTTAGGCAATCGGGCCCAGTCTCTCATGGACCTCCGGTGTACTTTGCCAGGTCTGTACAACCCCCGTTACGTGATAGAAAATAGCGATGAGAAGAATGGAAAATATTTCAATATAACCATAGATGATTTGAAGAACAGCTTACAGGACACACAAAGGCAACAACCGCCTTCCCTAATTGGTTCGACTTCAAACGATCCCATTTACTGTTCAATAGAACCCAAACAACCTTCGCCACCCCAGCAAAGAGGCCAACTGACTCAACAACGTGAACCCATGGCACTGCCACCACAAGCTCAAGCAACCAAGCCAGCTCCCACAGCAAAGCTCTCACGCAATTGTATATCCTTGGAGAATTTGGATGGTATAAATAAAGTGCAAAACGATTTGGCCGCCTACGGCAACAATCTGTTGCAGAACTATAATCAACAACAGCAATACTATTTGGCCATGCTAGGCTACATACAACAACACCAACAACAGCGTACCCAGCTTCAATTGCCCTACAGCAGCAATTTGAATATTTATAGAAGACCCGGCAGTCAAACAAGTCTCACACCATCGGTATACTCAGCAACGGCAGCTGCTCCTTTGGCACAACAGTTCCAAAGGCGTAATTCACAGCAGCTGCAATATTACGGTGGTTTCGGTTACGCCAACTACACAAACCCCTACATAACTGCCAATAGCAAATTGTCTTTGGGCAATGAATCGGACGACTATCGAAAATATCGCGATGTGGCTTTATGAGTAGAAGATAGTGTTTCATTATAAACGAACTAATTAAAAGCGTACGTATGTATATTGATTATAAGTTTAAGGTGCTACATTAATGAGAGTGTAATTTCGAGTCATTATTATTTTTGTTTATTTTTTACATGCATATAAACTTAGCAAAATATCGTTTTTATTTGAATCAGTCATTTAAAACACTCTGCATGCATACACATACCCATACACATGCATACATGTACTGCAGACACACACACACACGGTCACCATAAATAAGTCACGTTTTTCTATGTAACTTTTTTTTTATCACCATCGTTTTGTCACACACATATTCGTACCTACTTGGATGCATATTTTCGATAGAAACCGCGTCAGTTAACAAACTCCTCCCTGTTCACAAATGCCGCACAAGTGTAGGAGCAGACGGAACGGAGCTATCACGTGAATATAACATGAATTGCTCATCGACACAAAGCCTTTTAGTATAAGAACACAATAAACGATGGGACTGGAATTTCAAACAAGTTCGTCATAAATTATCTGCTGATGAAGACAAGATCTATTCTACTGTTTTTATCGGTTTCATTATTCACTCAGTTTTAGCCTCTTATTCTCTTAAGTGTTAACTAGTATTAAAAAAAACAAACTCGATCACTAACTACTCAGTGTATCCATAATATAATTATTGTTATACAACCCCTAAGACCACGCCTACAACTTTCCGCTTATTTCAATCGTTAAAGTATCGTAGGTAACGTGGTTTAGAATGGTGCTGAATGCTTTTGAGCTTTTAGAGCTCAAAACTGCTATAATTTGTGAAAGAACCAGCGGTGATAGATGTAGTTTCCGAGTCCTATAAAAGAACTAGAAACGCTAATTGATCAGACATATATAATTTCGTAATTTAAAAGATACACTCGTTTCGAGTTTTTTCTTTCACGATGTCTCACGCATAAATCAGCCGATTTTTTAATTTTAAAAGCTGATCATCTAATGAAAACGTTAAGACCGTTTTAAATTTATTACAAATACATTAAAATTTTTTTTAACATCCGAATAGGTAACAACTTATAGGACATCTATATTAGATAGATCTCTTTAGAACACAAAAACACACACACACATATATATAAATATATATATATATATATATATATATATATATAATGTATATATATATATATATATATATATATATAATGTATATATATATATATATATATATATATATATATATATATATACATATATATATATATATATATATATATATATATATACATACATATATATATATATATATATATATATATATATATATAATGTATATAAGTATATATATATATATATATATATATATATATTTATATATATACTATATATATATATATATATATATATATATATATAATATATATATATATATATATTATATATATATATATATATATATATATATATTTATATATATATATATATATATATATATATATATATATATTTATATATGTATATATATATATATATATATATGTATATATATATATGTACACAAACAGAAGATTTATTACTTTCTGATTTATTTAAATATTCAATAGTTAGTAACAGACTGAAAAATTGCTGAATTTTAATGTATTTGTTTTATACATAAGCATTTAACTTATACATATTTCCAACACACAATCAATACAAAATGCCCTACAAAACTCGTTGGCTTGCGAAAGGCACAGCTTTTATGGATTCGTAAAATTCGTGTGTGGTTTTAAGAAAATGATCGATTCAATATTTTATATAATTTTTATGCTAATAACTTTGTTTAGTTTCATTTATTAAAATTCCAAAATCTCGTTTTTAACACACTATTTTGTTGCTAAAAATAGTTACTTAAACCCCTAAATAAACAAATATAATCGCATTAAATTTTAAACGTTAGCCAAAGATCAAAAACTAACTCAAGTTAAAAAAACCAACTATAGTTTACAACAATTGATTTAGAGAAGAGAAGAAAAGAAAAAAAAACAATAAAAATAAAATAAAATACAAACAAAAGCTGAACATGTTACTAAGATGAAATTGTAAATTTATTTTTCATTATATCTAAAATTCATTTAATACAACGATTAATTTACTTAATTTAAGATTATCTAAAGAAATTTTATTGTAAATACTCGCTAAAACTATACATTTTAAAATAAAATCAATTCGTTATACGAATCGCAATGCACTTTTGTTTCGTTTTCTTTCATTTCAATAATTGTAGTTACGACTTTTTTCCAATTAGTATTACAATACCTTTGAAAATTATTGTAAATATTTTTATAATAAATCAGCTAAAGGATTATCATTTGCTGTTTTAGATTTAGGAATTTCCGCAGCAGCTGTAGTTGACTTCGAAGTTGATGCTGCTTTAGCATTCGTAATGATTGTAACTAAAATAAAAAAGATATTATTTTGACTAAATAACTTTTATATTTATTTGTTTTAGGCGTAATTGAATGATTGTTTTGTTCTCTCCATATTAATGATATTGCAAATTTAAGTCTTCAAATTTTTCGTGATTACAAATTTCTACTTGAAAATATGCAAACTGTACTTTTGGTTAATACTCCTTTAATCCTTTGTAATTACAAATCCATCGCATTACAATCGTTGGTCCATAATAGTCATCCTAGTTTCTACAATCACTATATAATATGCATCTGATTTTACACCGATCAGAGCTTGGCTAGTTTCGTATTGAAGATCCAAATGTCGTGTCTGCATCGATGTATAATAAATAGTCTACCCATGTTGACACTTTTAATTGATATTAGAATTTTTTTTATTTTTAACAAATTTTCATTTCCCGTTTTACACAATTTTTCGTGATATTTGTTGCCGATGAGCTTATCCGCCCTCTCTAGTACGTGGTCGAGTAATTTCAATATAGACTTTGACGCACCGACGCAAAAATGCCCATCGACATCATCTGATTTCTCAATACATAGGTATATATGGATGAGGAAACAGCATTCACCAGATTAAAGTTCAAGCTGTTCACAAGGCCTCATCCGAAGATTGCCATGAGATCTCTGTTAAGTGCTCATTCATTATTTGCCCTTTGGCGTCAACCATATTGCCGGTCGTTAAATGGGTGTTGGTCTCCATTTACCGTATCAGATAAAATTTCACCGGAGAGACCAACAACTATTTAGATTTTCTACACTTAGATTAAGACATTAGTCCAAAAAAAATTTTTTTATTGGAATTGTAGATTGAAATTAAACTAAATATTTTCAATTTCATTTTTAAAACGCTTAAAAAGTGTAAATCACAAAAAGGGGTTTGTTACCTCAATTGTACTACGACAGATTTTTTTCGCTTAACTTAATAATATAGATTTCTTAAAAATTTAAGTAGATAAAATGTTGGTACTTTGAAATATCCATTTGAAAATCAATATATTTATTGTAGGAATACTTACCATTTGTTGCTGCTGCTTTCACAGGCGCTTTACCGAACAAGTCGTCTTCATCGCTGTCTACATCACTAAAAAGGCTCGTATTCGTTTGTATAGTAGTTTTTGGCATATTCTTTTTCAAAACACTTTGAGATGTTTTCGTTTTACTAAAACTAGCGTAGGATGCAAGAAAATCGTTGCTATCACTCTCGCTGCTATCAAATAGACTCGATTTTAGTTGACCGCTGGTTTGAGTTTTTGACGCAGGTTCAGTTGAAGTTTTATTAATAAATGTTTTTGTAGAAGACAGCTTTCCGAACAAATCATCACTGTCGCTTCCGGAATCAGAAAATAGTTTATCTTTCGTTGTTTGCATAGAAACTTTCGGCATTTCTGAGGGGACTTTCTTCTTCGAATGTTCTAATGTTGATGTTTTCGTTGTTTTTTGTAGTACAGCTGTGTAAGATTCCTCATCAGTTTCACTGTCCAAAAATGATTTAAATTTCGCCGCGCTGGTTTTATCCTTAATCCTTGAAGAACCCTTCTTAAATAAATCATTGTCATCATCGTCACTATCCAGAAAAGATTTTAGTAGTCTTTTGTCTGATTGAACAGGAGTGTTGAGTTTCGATATTCCAGTTATCGAGGTAGATTGATTTTCTTCGTATTGTGTTGTTGTAACTTTACTGGGCTGCACCTCATCAGAAATTTCTTCAGCCATTAATGGGGACCCTAGACTGTCTTTTGTGATTTCTGTGTATGCATCATTTCCCTCACACTTTTCTAAAAAGGATTCTTCTGTCATATTTTCACAACCTGTTGTGGCTTTTGTTACTTTGGAATCTAGAATATTTGATTTTTTGAAATGTTTAAAGAAGTCATCATCATCATCCTCTTCATCGCTAAAGAGTAAAGAAACAGCTTCTTTTTTTGTTTTAAATGTTTTATTCATATTAGTTAAATTGTCATCGTTATCTTTAGTACTAATATCTTGCCGAATTTGAAAATCATCTTGATGTTTGTCGTCGACTAATTGGGATGTTGATGATGCAACATTAGAAACATTATTTCTCTTGAAATTGTCATTGACTCTGTCACTAATGTTTTGTTTCTGAACTTCCAGAGTATTCTTTAGCTCATTTTGTAGCGAATACTCTTGTGGAACGATTGTTTTGGTCTTGTCACTTTCTGTTTCAGTTTTTTTATTTTCTCCATCTTCTTTTTCATCTCGTCCATCAAATTGTTGCTGTTCTTCAATTAAGCTCTTACGATAATTTTCTTGTCTAGCCCTTCTTGTAGAAGGCCTTCTGGAGGCCGGTGCTTTAACACGATTTTTAGTAATGTTAGTTAAAATGTGTTGAGTTTCGGCGGTTCTATTAGGCTCTGTAACATGCGATTTCGAAATCTTAATATTGTTTTCATCTATAAAGTCTTTTCGAATATTGCTGTCTGGTAGTATGTCATCATTTATTTCATTTGATTCCAGATTATCCACTTTCGCCTTAAGCAAGATATTATTAGTTCCTGGCAAGAGAGCTTGTACATTTATATTTATATTCGGCATTTGCAACTTTGATACTGGACGGCTGTTAGAAAACTCAGAAGATTTTTTGTAATCAGCATCAAGACTTTTCGTTTTATGATCTACATTTATAGTCTCTTTTTTATCATCAGGTACTTTATGATCAGTTACATCTTTGTTGAAGGAATTTGGCACTTCATTCATAAGAGGTGGCTCATCACTAAATATAGGTTGATTTGGAATTTCGTTTTCCTCATGTTGTTGGTTTAAAGCCATTAAAGTTTCATTAAAGTCATCATAAAAGACACTATGTAAACGTTTTGTTTGATTAACATCTGGAATATTGCCATCATCATCATCTGGAGGTATATCACTAAATAGTTGCAATCCGGTATAAAAGTTTTCTGTTGTATCTGTTTGACTATTGCTGGTATTAGTTGCAGGTACTTTAGGTAACTCAGGCTCATATATATCATTTTCCAAGTCAATGGAATTATAAATTCTATTTACAATGCTTGGAGTTTTTGCAAGTGTTTCAAAAAATTCGTCATCATCGTCATCGTCAGGGGGTTCATCGGAAAATAAAACTGAACTGAAATCGTATTTATTGGATGAACTTGGTTTTTGTTTAACATTTTCAGGAGCTGGCGCTAATGCTTCTTGTGCTAGCTCGTCACGTTTATTATGACTTAATTCTTTTTGACGTTGTGTATGTTCCTCCTTGCCTGCACGTTCAAAAAGTTTATCTTTAGTAATTAAATTGTTCTCAGACGCCAGAGATTTAGAAGCTGCTTCGTTTTCAGCTATTTCTGAGGGTCGTTTTTGAGATATGTAATCATCATCATGTCCAATAATTTCTTTTGGCTTAATGGATTCTTTATTAAGTGTGGAATAATTAGTTTTTATTTCACTTACTTTATTGGCATCAACTTCTTTAGCCAAATTTAATTTATATTGACTTTGCTTTGTTTCATCTCTAATTGCTGTTTGTTGAGAAATGTCTTCATTCTTTTTCAGTTTGGATGAAAACAAATCAACCTCCTCATCTAAATCATCAAATATATTTATTTTCTTGAATATTTTATGTGATTTAATCTTATCAGTTTTGTTATCCTTATTAGAATCATTAAACTCATTTGCGGAGTCTTTTACATTTTCAATAACAAGAGGTTTATTAAATAAGTTTGTAACTGGCACAGGACTTTTGTTTAACTGTGAAATGTCCTCCGTTGTTGAATATTGTATAGGCGACTTGGTTTCTCCAATTTTCCTTTTACTAAAAAGTAAATTATCTTCATTATCATCAAATATATTTTTGGTTTTCTTATGGGAATAGCTATTTTTAGAAGCAGTATTAGTGTTAGGATCATCATTGGCATTATCGCTATCAATTTGCGGTAATCTTGAGTTTATTTCAGGTTCACAGAGTTCATCATCAAATAGCAAAGTTTTCGCTAAAGAAATTTTTGTTTTTTCTTTAGGGGATGGTTTTTTCAGAAAAGCTTTTAGGAATTCGTCATCGTCGTCGCTATCATCAAAAAGCGACTCGAACGTATTTAAAGCTGACGGTTTATTTTTAACAAATGACTTTTCTTCGATTTTCTGTTCATTCAATTGCTCATCGTTGGTTAAAACAGGTAGTACATCGTCATTAATCTTGATGTTATCATCGTCATCAAATAGATTAACAGTTTTTCGTTTTGTATTTTGATTGAAAAACATGGCAGATGTGCCAGGGGATATGACGTCCTCAGGAGGCTCAGAAAATATATCCACAAAGAGGGATGGCTGAGTTTTCAAAACTGAAGGGCTTTCTCTCCTTATAGTTGGATTATCCTCACAAGCTCGCATTTTGTTTGATGCCGAAGATACTGAAGGTAATATGGATTCTGAATCATCTAGTGGTTCAGCAAACAAGTCCACAAACTTTTGAGTTTGTGATTTATATTGTGAAAGATTTTCCCTATTAGCCGAAGTTATCTTAGCAGTTGTTTTAGACGAATTTTTAGAGCTTGTCGAAGTTGTACTTTCTGATCGTTGAGTTAAACTTTCGTTTTGTTTTGCAGGTTGTAAGAACTTCTTATCAAACGAAGAAGATGTTGTAGATATTGAGGATGATTCACCTATTGTAGATTTAGTTTTAGCAATATTGATGTTTAAAGGTGTTTCCGGATTTAACGGTTGTGATCCTCGTAGTGATGAAGCACTTTCAACTTCATTGTTTGCATTCAAATTATCATTATCAATAGAATTATTAGAGGCCCATTCGGTATTAGATTCAAACGACTCATTATCGTCTACATGTGAAGCTGAGGAAGACTCGGAAAATGCATCAGATTTCTCATCACTTGTACTTTCCTGCTGATTTTCGTAAATTCCTACATACAAATTTTCTTCCCATTCTTTTGAGCCAATTATGTAAGGCAAAGGCCTCTCATTGTACGGGTTAATCGGTCGATAAATACATCTACAATAAAAATTCACAAAAGTTTCATATTTTTGTTATATACGATATATATATATATATATATATATATATATATATATATATATATGTATATATATATATATATATATATATATATATATATATATATAAATGTATATATATATATATATATATATATATATATATATAAATGTATATATATATATATATATATATATATATATATATATAGATATATATATATATATATATGGATATATATATATATATATATATATATATATATATGTACATATATATATATATATATATATATATATATCTATATATATAGTGTTATTATTGTACTGCGAGTTAAATCTAAGTATGCATAATGGAAAGGTTATTTCTGCAGTTATATATGAGTGAATCTATACCTTTTGATATGTCTGTTTATAACATTTTATAAAATTATATCAAAGAATTAATCACTAAGCCAAACGTACTTCTGCATGTATGTAATTCTGAATCGACCCAATCAAAACAACTTCTGAATATAATGGAAAATGTAGCGAGTATACTTTAAAAACTTACGTTTTCTCTTTCGGACTTTCGTCGTCATCTGAATCCTCCAATTCTATATCATATTTCTCATGATATTTTCGAAAAACTTTGAGATTATTATCCATTATTTGTTGAAGCATTTCCTCTGTTGTAAGTTCTTCTGATGGCTTTACAATTACAAAACATTTTTTTATAAAAATAGTGTTTCATCAAATATATTTGAACATTTTTTTCTTACATTTTCTTCATTTACGCTGGGATCACTTCCACTCGCGAGTGTTTCGTCATCATCCTGAACTCTGCTTTCAACAAATTGGTTACCAAACTGCAAAGCTGTTAAACTATTGGCTGCATTATCCAACGCTATTTTTGTTGATTTAACATTGTAATAAAGTTTATCAAGAGCATTGGATGTGTTTGTGGCTCTATTTTCCAAATCCTACGGGTGTAACAGATTAAATATTTTCTTTGTTTTTCTGGATATTTACTATACCCGTGATATTTGTTTCATCCATTGTAGAAGTGTTTCATCGCCAGCAAAAGTCCATGTTGGAGCTTGTTCCAAAATGTTTTCCAATCTGATTGGAGGAGTATCATCCATTGTTTAATTGTTTATCTTCAAAAAATTGCAAAATATTTATTTTTTGTTTGGCTTTGACAAAGCCAGTGATGCTACTCTGGCGCTTATATATATATATTTGCAAATGGGTCTCTGGAGTGCCAATTTATGCATGGATATATCTGCGTATAAAACATCAACTCTTTGACTCAAACTATAAAAAATAAATTGTTTTAAATGTTCATACACATATTCATATGCATATAATAGTTATCTTACTTGTATAATCCTATATTGTACTGAACATATGACATGTTTGCATGCCCAAGTTTTACATCACTGAAATCGTCTAAACTGCAGAGTCTTGGCAATAATGTTGACCATATGATTGTTTGTTTTCGCGCAACTTTGTTCTTTATCAGACCGTTTCTTCATCTGTCAGTGCCTTATTTATTTGAAAACCGTGTTCTTCTTTGATAGTCGCACGTGGGGTGGTAGTGATATTGCTTATTATTGCTTTTTTATAAACTCCTCATAGTTTTACTAAAATAATACTTAAAAATGGCTATGTTGTCAGAGCCCCGACGACGGAAGCGATACAATTTGGTGCCTAGAGGGAAAGCATTGTATGAAGGTGAGTATTGGAATTTTAGGCTGGAGTAAAAAAAATGTTAATTTGCCAACAATACATTAGATGACAGCCGTTTTGGTACAAAAATGTTGGAAAAAATGGGATGGAAAAAGGGCCAAGGCTTAGGTGCTAAGGAAGATGGTTCGAAAGATTTCGTTAGAGTGCGCTATAAAAATGATGCTTTAGGTTTGGGTTTCGAAGACCGTGATGATCAATGGACACAACATGAACAACATTTTAATGGGTTGCTTAGTACGCTTACTACTGAGGATGGTGGTGACCAAAGTATGGAGAAAGATATGCCGTCTGAGGACGAAATACAACCACGAGTTGGTTTTGGTTTTCAGGAATCTAACGTTGATAAAGCAAAATCAAACAGTGGAAAAATGAAGGAAAAAATAAGTGGAATTTCATTGGAAGAAAGATCGAAACAAAGTAAAGCAAGAGTGCATTATAAAAAATTTACCAAGGGTAAAGATTTAGCGCAATATAGCGAAAAAGATTTAGCCAACATATTCGGCAAAAAGGCAGTAGATGAGGAAAATGATGTAAATAAATTCTTTCATCAATTAAATTCAAGTGGTGTGCAAATGATAAATAGCGGATTGTCGATAGATGATTATTTTAAAAGAAAAATGGAGCCATGCGAAAATCCACAAAATGAATTCGATACCAGTGACAACTTAACTTCGAATGAAATCGATTTAGTTGAAAATACAAAGAAATCGAAGAAAGACAAAGGCGATGATATTGAAGGTTGTAATGAAAAAGATCAGGAATGTAAGTCACAAATGGTTTATAGTAATATTTCGATAAATGATTATTTCAAAAAGAAAATGAACGACCTAAAGAATAAGAAAAACGGATTAAATACTCAGGAGGATATTGCTCAAGGTGCTGAAGAGGAAATAAAAACAGTCGAGCCTGTTAAGAAAAAGAAGAAAAGTAAAAAAGATCTTAATGATAAAGAAATTGGCGACGAGCAGGATCCAGTGAAAAAGAAATCTAAAAAAAATAAAAAAATTTCGGAGAGGGAAAACGTTGAAAATAATATTGATAATGAAGAACAAAAAACCAAAAATGGGTACGAAGACAAGTTTGTATATCATTCTCTGGACGAGGAATGCGAAACACTAGCCATCAAAAATAAAAAAAAATCTAAAAAATGTATAGAAGACAGTACAAAATCTATAGATACATCGAAAAAAATAAAAGATAAATCTAAATCCATAAACAAAATACAAACTGAAGTAACAGAGGAAACTGTTACTAAGAAAAGGAAGTACGATAAATCTCAAATGGAAACGGAGTTATCTGGTAGTGTAATGGAGCCTCTCTGCAAAACAGATTTAACACAACAACCAACCAAGAAAAAGAAAAAGAAGGATATAACTCGAGACACAACAGAAGTAATCGACTTAGACAATAATGATATTGATACAGTACAAAATGCCGAAAGTCAAACAATAACAGATAAGAAAAAGAAGAAAAATAATTTGGACAAGGGAAAAGAAATCCCTGAAAAGACAAAAAATTCCGATAATTTAATGGAGCCTCACTACAAAATAGATTTGACACAAGAACCAGCAAAGAAAAAGAAAAAGAAGGATAAAACTCAGGACACAACTGAAGTGACTGACTTAGACAATAATGATATTGATACAGTACAAAATGCCGAAAGTCAAACTATAAAAGATCAAGAAAAGGAGAAACATAGTTTTCACAAGGGGAAAGAAACCACTGAAACCACAAATAATAAAGGTAATTTAATGGAACCTCACTACAAAATAGATTTAACACAAGAGCCAGCAAAGAAAAAGAAAAAGAAGGATATAACTCGGGACACAACTGAAGTAACTGACTTACACAATAATGATATTGATACAGTACAAAATGCCGAAAGTCAAACTATAAAAGATCAAGAAAAGGAGAAACATAGTTTTCACATGGAGAAAGAAACCATTGAAACCACAAGTAATAATGATAATTTAACTAGTTCAAACACAAAAGAGTCTAAACCTGCAAGATCTAAAAAAAAGAATGTAAGTTCTACTTCAAAAAATGTATTTGTCACTGATGTTGATTTTCAACTAATAGATCTTGATGAAATCAGAAAGCAATTCCATTCATTTAACATATACCCAATCTCTACATTTTGTGCAGAAAAATTCCGCAATGTAAATGCAAATGGCTTTAAGGACTCTAGTCTTCTGCAACTCGAAGGTTATGGCCTAGGCCCAGACCTGCAGCTGGATGTACATCCTAACAAATTTGATGAAGAACGGATAACAAATCTATGGAAAGGAGTTCTTAATAAATATTGTGATTTGGGCAAACCGAAGGAACCTTATAGAAATTATGTTAAGGAATTTTACAGAGCACGTAAGAAAAAACAAAAATTGCCAAAACTTAATGTAAAAACATTTAAACGTAAAAATATTTTTAAACTTTTATAAATTTTTTTTTAAATCTAGTTTTTAATAATCTAAATTTAATAATGCTAAATTTTGACGTATATCTTCTACATACATATGTATATCAAGTATTTGCAGGAGCTTTGTCGCCCCTTTTTGATTTTTTTTAATTTAGCTAATGTCAAATTGTTAGTGCTGGGACAGATGAACATTACTTCTCAAACTTGAGCTCTTGAATATCGTTGATATATGTATGTACATAGATATACATACTGTGTTAAATACTACGTTGTAATTTTAAAAATTTATTAAATATAAAATATTTCAAAAATTCCCTGTTAATTTAAAAAAACCCTGGATTGGACTATAAGTATTTATTTTTGCTTGAAATAAAACAAATTAAAAAATTAATGTTTCTAAACTGGAGTTTATTTAGCATGCAAAAGCCCTAATTAATTTGTTTAACGTCTGCTTCAAACACTTGAAATGAACTTCGTATTAAAATACAGCTAAAATAAATATTTTTATAGCGCTGCGACTGATAGGTAGTAACAGTCAGTACGAGTGGATACAAAAGTATTTCGTGAAAAAAAAAAATTTTAGTTGATATAAAGCCGATTTTTAATTTTTCTTTTGCTGCTTGAATTTTTTTTGTTAGCTTTTCACTCTTTGCCATCTTTGATATAGAAACAGTTTAATCTCATATTTAACATGTATTTTATTCTCTGGGAGAGAAAAATGAACGAAAGCTGGTACTTGTTTTACTGTTTTACTTAATTGTTCATAATCTTTCGATGAATTTGATGTGAACGATGTTCTGCTTAAACGCTAGTGGGTAACAAATTTTTCCACGCTGAAGCTTTATTTGGCAATCCTGTCTTTTACTTAACAATCCTCCTTTAATTGAAAGTCTTTATCTGAATTATTTTCTGAGTTTATTTATTTTTTGTCACAAATAATTATATCATAACTCTACCATATATTTTGTTTTGTTGAAAAACGAAGCCCAGAAAAATTGATGAACGAAACTTAAACTAAAAAATAAACTAATATAAATTTCATAAACTCATAGCTATTTTCAACTAACTGAAATAATTATTTTACATTGTCAAACGAATTTGAGCTGATAAACAATACAAAAGCGATTATTATTAACAATAAACTAAAATATATATTATATTTCAAGGTTTAGGAGTAATTAATGTTATATTTCACCTAAATAAAATAGTTTTTACATTATGTATTGTAATATTATTTTATACACACACACTTCAAAATGAATTAATACGTTAAGTTAAAGGTGGAAACTAAAAGCTATATTATTAATAAATATTTAAATGACGTATGGAGAAGTTTAAACGAAACAAAATAAATTATACTCTAGCTATTAAAATTCATTTTCATCATCTTCTTCATCGTCTTCGGCATCCAATTCGCCTTTGCGATGGGCAATACGTCGGGAGCGACGCAAAGGCCTTTTGATTTGTTCTGTACTACTTCTTTTAAGATTTGGTTTGTTTTTATGCATATTTAAATTTACTTGGAAATCAAACTGAAATGAAAATAATATTAAAAGATCGTTCTTGGCTTATTTTTCATAGCTTACAGAGCCGGAAACAATTTCTGCTCGAACTGGATGCCAGTGTAAATCTCGTATTACATGGCGATGACTTTCTATGGCTTCTTTAATTTGACCAGTTAAGACATCATATACTAAAAAAGAGATTCGATTACTTGCCTAAATATATGACAGCTTATAAACTTTATTTACTTATAATTCTTCCTGTGCTGCAGCCAGTGTATATATATCGCTGTCCCGTTTGTGCAGCTGGAGAAAACTTAGCACGCAACAAGGTTTTACTGACACGATGTCCTCTGTAGGTCATAACACTAGCATCACCATCTAAAACTTTTGTGGGATTATAATCTAAACGAAAGTAGAAATGTTACAATTCAGAATAATACAGATTTATTTGCTTACATTCTCTGGGCACCTGACCGACCCTATAGTCCCAGTCAACTAATGGTGTATTTGGATGATTTCTTACTTTACTTTTTGGTGTTGGCTGCCGCAAGTCCCATATTTTTACACTTTGGTCCTTGGAATTGCTCAATATATAATGTCCATCATTTCGTGGATCTATATATGTTATGCTATCGAAATGTCCTTGAAAAACACTGCTCGCTTTTTTAGAGCGATATGTACTTCCCTCGGAACACCGTAAGTCCCAAAGTTTGATAACGCCATTATGGCAGCCGCTAACAATTAGATTAGGATCTTGATCACTTACGTAGCTGACAGCGTTAACATCTACAGAAAATGAGCTATCGGTACGAATCGTCGATATAACACGAGTTTCACGGTCGCACAAAACAATTTTAGAGTCCGTTAAGCCAGCAACCATACTACGGCCACAAGGCGAAAATCGCACTGAAAACATAGCGGCACGGTAACGTTCAATACCGATGTTATAGGTTTCATAATCATCACCATCGCCGTGCATGGAGGAAACTTTGACTGAAATGGTTCAAGAAATAAATTAATATAAATCTAAATTTCTTTAGATATTTTTAGAAATTTACAAGCATCTTCCCAAGTGGAGTAAGTGAAAAACCCACCACAGGGACTAAAATCAATATCCAGTATACTCCAATTAACATCTCTCACGTTTATCCGTTGAATGCGAGGGTATGTACCATTCGAGGCATCAAATATACGAACTGTTCCATCTTGTGAGGCAGTAATAAGACGTGATCCATCGTTATTGAATTTACAAATGTAAATCTTAGAGTTTAAGGACATTAAGCGATCAACTCTTTTGTTGGGGACAAAAAAATTGCCAATTCTTCTCTTTTGATTAGCGCTGAATGCCCCACGTTTACATGCTGATAGTCCATTTTCCCGTTTCATTAATCCTCGAGCAAGGCACCATCGCTCATTAGGTTTCTTGCTATTGGCTGGAAACCCACTGAGGGCTTTAATCTCTTTGTACATCATGGTATGCTGAATATAAGAAATAATTGTATGTATTCATAAAAATGTTCATAACTCACTTTCTCTTTGAGCACGGAAAAACACTTACGCGAAATATTCTCAAATCTGGTTTCTTTCTAATTACTGGTGGCATTTCTCTTGCATTTTGTGGCACAATTTGTGAAAGCACCATAGAGTATGCGAAACTTAAGTGCTCACCATTATCAAAGCTGTCGTCCGTGTCGCTCACTTCATAATCATCAAAATCTTCAAGTTCGTAAGTTATATTATTCCCCATGTGAGTATTTTAGGGCAAAAATTATTTGCCCAAAAGAAGTACTCAAATTAAATCTATATTTGGTTTCACTTTAAACACTTCATTCAATTTGCGTCTTATGGAATTCGTTTAACCATGAAACTATCGTCTTTGTTTGCTGAGCTGCTTAGGTAAGTTCTTATATGATTTTCTTGGTTTATTATTTTATTCTCTATCTTTATTCGAAATTTTTATATGTTGCAGCTTATTCTGTCAGGTTAGATTTTGTTAATAGCACAAAAAACAATCTGTTACAACTTATTAAAAAATAAACAAATGAGAATAGAAAAATAACAAGCACGAAAAAATATTCAGCTGTTTTCCCTTTCTTGAACTTTTCTTATCTGAAGCTACCAGATTTTAGCAATTGAATAAATCTTAGTGATGAAATGCAGTCGATAATATATTTAATACGATGTGACGAGAGCGCAGATGCCCTAGAATGTGAACTGTACTACTCGTATAGTTTTGATATATATACGTGTTAATACAACCTACCCTTGATATGTGAAATTAGCTAAGGAAATGTATCTGTTAATGTATTATGTTATATCGAGCGCAGTACGATAAATGGGTCAAGTGATATCGATAGTTCTTATTGCGAGCGATATCGTTTTAAACGTTATCACTAGAATACAAAAATGTTTATTCTCTTTTGTGGTTTTCGTTTTTCGTTTTAAACAAGTTAAATTTCGGTAGTAATTAAAATTAAAAAAATATTAAATAAAATACATATTGGATATAGTTTGGTGAGCATTTTAGTAAAATTATATTGAATATAGACATTAAGTTATAAATAAATGTCCTCAAAGCAGAGTAGTACAATTGAAAAAAGAAAAGACTTTCAGTAAATAAAGGATTTAATGTTTCCTTATAATTTTATGATTAATATTTAGGGTTTTTATACAAACACTTATGTTAAATAAACTATTAAATCAATCCTCTACTTACAATACTTCCAACAAATCCGTCCCAACAAACATTTATATATTCCTGTTGGAGTTCCGCAAGTTGATCACTTCTGTCCCTTTGCATCAACAAAGTTTTAGTTTCCTTAGCTTGTTTTTAGTTTATCTGTTATTAATAAAAATAAATCAAATGCAGTTCTAATCCAAGTGTGCTGGAACTCCCCTTTCCCACCAGCAGTCTTTTATCCTAACCTAACCTCAATGCAGTTTTATATAAGCCGAAGGCGCCGAACATAAACTTGCTTTATTTGAACGTTGTGTTAAAAAAATTGCTGTAATACATACAAATATGTTTCGGATACGGTGCATCATAGGCCGAAAACACACTTTTACGTTTTGTTTTAAAATTTGATAGTTTACAAACTTTAATAGTTAATTTAGTCTCTAATTTGGTTCCATAAATAAAGTGGAAATTTTTTTTTATGGATTTGTGTTGCTGTTTTGGAAGAGTGCAGTTGTTGTTTATTTAATTCGTACACAACTGGTATTTAGGAATAGGTACTAATTTTTAGTGTTAGATTTAGAATCTATTGACAGAGTACAATTTTAAAAATGACTTGATATAAGTAATTCAAATGTTAATTGAAAAACTATTATTGAAATAGAACCTCACTCAGTTCAGCCTCTATAAGTAGTTTTATTTTCATTTAATGTTATTTGATGAGAAATTTCAGTGTATATTGAGACTTAGCCACAGTTGGTTAACTGTTCTATTTTAAGGACCAAATAAAATACAAAAATGTTTGAAACTCGTTTGTACGGAAATTAAGATTTATTAAACTGTTTGTGCTGTCTGGGGGAAAACTTACTTATTTACCTCTAAGAAATTCAACATTTGTTTGTTCAAATTCTTTTTCTACCTTTAAAAGTGTCGTAGTATAATGGGAATCAAATAAAAAACTGAAAGGTTATTTATCGTATCGCTTATGTACAAACGGAAAGTGTGAGCTTGCCGAATTGCATGTGTAGTTTGTTTGGTCCTTTAGAGAGAATTTTGCTTCTCCTGTTAATTGTTTTCAAGGCTTTTATTAATATATTAATTATAACATAAATGCACATTTTATTAATTTATTTTTTTGAAATTTTATTTCAGATAAATAAAAAGTTGAGTGGAATAATAAAAAGTAACTTTGGAAAATGATTTTTAAATTAACATCTAACGTCGTTAGAGTGACGCAAAATATACCTTAAATTAATTCATCCATATGTTAACATCCAAGAAATAAGTGTATTGGGTATTTGTTTTGGAAGCGGATAATTTATAGTGATATTAAAATCAAACTAAACGAACAACAATAAAATTGTATGAAACGTCCTAATTTTATGCTGCTCTTTTATAGGGCCCACATTTGTGTGTATGTGTGTGTTTTCTGGCCAATGTTTGTTTATATAAATTTGAGCAACAAAGACAGCAATTTATGAAATAAAATCTAAAACACTCAAGAATTATTAGAAGGAAAAGCAGCGATTTTAATTAAAACTTGCCAGTTATAAAAAAGAACACCTGTTTATTTAACTCACACATTAAAACACGGCGGACAACAACAATCTGGCGTAAGTAATTTTATTTCAGTTTTTTAATGCTTTAATTTGTTGGCTAACCAACACATTCACACTTCTATGACATGCTCGCAGTTGTGGGCGTTTACCAATAATTCTGTCGAGGCAAACAATATTTGCTAACGTATTGCAATTTTTTCCTCCAGCAACAAACTTGTGCATTAAGGCGGTAGCGTGTTTTCAACGAAACTAAAAGAGCTTCAATATTAATATAAACTTTTTTTTATCATATTAAAGTAAATGTTTGTATGTGCGTCTTTATAGCTATCGACTTCTAAATATATATTTTCGCAAAATTAGGATACTTAATCTAACAACTATAGTTCATATCTACGGCCTTATTGATAAAAAATAAAAACGTAAGAAAATTAAAAAGACAAGGTGATCGGTGAGTTCTTGTTATGGCTTTGATGTTTGTTTTTAAGCTTCTCATTTATTATTAAAGTGGAAGTTTGAAATAGATATCTGTAGTTATTCTAAGAAATTTTGGGTAAAGGTTCCCTGATGATCTGCATTAGCCCCAGTGAAATGCGCATAGGGACTAGCTAAAACTCCTCAAATGAGCACTTTGAATTTTAATATAACTTTTGGGAAAAATTAAAGTAATGAAAAATAGTTTATGGTTGAGGTTTATTTAAAATAAAATTTTCTTAAAAAATCCTAAATAATAATTCTTATTTTTGTAAATAAAAATGAGCATTTATTTCCATTCTGTCATTCTCACACAAAATAAAAGTCCAAAATACGGATGGAGTCTTACCGTTCAGCTGTCTATAAGCAGATATGAAAATTTATCTGCAAAAATTCTTATTTTTAAACAGATCGAAACAATCAGTTTGGCTGTAGATTAAATATTTTAAAACATCTCTGCCAATACTACATTGCATTCGCACTACCTGCTTAGAAACTCCACAACTATTTCAATTTATGTTTTCCACAATTGATACAACCGCTCTTGGCTGAAAACCCATTATATTCCATTTTGTATTCAACGTGTTCACTTCTTCAGCAAACAACAACACAGCACGCTCATGTTAACATGAACCGCATATTTTGTTACCCCCCTATTATTATGATATAGCACTTAATTTGTTTTTTGTTTTTTTGCTTTCAAAGACAAAGTTGTCATAAAAAGCGGAAGGAACTGACTGACTGCAATAACTCCAAGAGTTAGGCGGAATAATGCAATCACTAGCACTCACCACTTTGTGGTGGCTTTCGTTTGCTTTGGCATCACTGTATTATATTTGTGTTAGCGTTAAGAGACATATTCTTGTAAAGGGAATTGGGGGACACTTGACAGCTTTTTATTTACATAAATATTATAAGCGGAGTGTAGGAGAAGTGTATCACTAATAAATAATTTAAGTGTTATCACATTCAATTAAGCAACGTAATAAATAGTGATAAGCAAAAATACTCAGGAGTATTATAATTACCGAATATTCGGCCGTCTTTATATATGCGCGTTCGTATTCGCGAATATTTCTCGGATGTTTTATAAGCCAAAATAGTAATAATAATATTTATAATAAAAATAATAATTATAATTATAATAACAATATTCTGTTCTTCATAAAATAAGAGTAATTTCTTGAAATTGGTTTTTGGATAAGAAATTGAATTGGAAGTTTTTTATTTTATTCTCAGAAAATAAAAGTTATTTTCTTAACTTTCATTTTGCTAAAATTAATGTTAACCGACGAAGGATCAAATTGATCGCCATATTTCGTGCAAAAACTCTTATTTAATAAGTTAAATAATTTTTTTATTTTCAGCTTAAAAATTACCTGCTTTAAAAAAAAAATTAATAAATAAATAAATAATAAAATAAAATAAAATAACAAAAAAAGGGGGAAAAATATTATAATAAATAAAATAAAAATTATTTCTAGGCAAAAATAAAATTCATTTCCTGATTTTTAACTATTTGCGTAGAAAAAATATTTTTATCAGGTAAAAAATATACAAAAAATTTATTTAATTTATCAAATAACAGCTTTTGCAAGTAACATGGCGATGAATTCGATCTTAGATCGCTTAATATTAATTTTAACAAAATTTAAAAAATAACTTGTATTTTTTTAAAGAATAAATGAGAATCAAGAGATAACTTTTGATTTTTGAACAATAAATAAAAGACCAGAAAAAGAGAGAAATAAGAAAGTGAGAAATAAATAAAATTTACAAAATAACTTTTATTTTTTAAATAAAACCTATAATCGTAATGCATTAAACACAATAACGACAGCAGGCTACACGAACACCGACTACAAAAGCCGTTGGCTACAATTGTCGCCTCGTAGTCAGCTACTTAATTAGTTTTAGAACGACACCACCAAACCAATTACCATGTGTTTTCGTTTGTAGTAGAATTCTCTTCATACGCCAGTGTAACCGCTTTCATGTATTTACTACTCTTAAATAGTGTTATTCCAATAAAATATATTTAAAATCTACAGTATATGACAAGATATGATTTCATTAGATTGGAAATATAGTTTGTTGTTTCTTTTTGTAAAATAAAACAGTATATTTTCAAGTTAACAATAATTGAGGTTATTTATATTATACTGGCAACACTGCATCTACTCATTATCGCTCACCAAAATAGGAATTAATTTAATTTGACTACAACCATAAAAACAGCACGGACAACAACCAGTGGCCGTGTTGCCTGTAGTAGTAAAAATAATCATTCTCATATGCGCCCATGTATTCTATTTTTGACAAGTTGTAGTCTGTAGCCTGCTGTCGCTACTGTGTTTAATGCTTTACGGTCCCGTTTTTGTATAAAATAAGCTGATAAACGAGTTCAGGCCAAGTCTGACTATTGAAGTCGCTGCTCTGCCAGCGTCAATGCCTGTATTGATGCTCGTGTGGTTGTAGGGTTAATTTGATTAAATAATTTTATGTTAATTTTTCCCTATTCTGTGAAATATTTATCATGACTGTCTGGATCCCAATTGAATATAATATAACGAAAAATAGCGTCATTTAATTTCTGCAAACGCCTGCGACAACCGTAATAAGGGTAAATATATTAACTAAATACACTTGAGCTCATCTAACAGGGATAAAGTCTCTTAAATTCCCCAATTATGTTTCTTATTTTTTTTTTGATATTCATGATTTTCACAAGTACTTGAATGCTAAAAAAAAAAACAAAAATTATGTGAAACGAGGGCAAAAGTATGGATAATGGACCCATATCAAAAGTCATCCAACCATATTAAAAGCCACAAATAGAAACTGTATGAAGAGCAAAATATAACTAAAAATTGTTTAATATCTCCAGGACTTTGTGGGTGTTACCTACCGCAAATACTTTGTTACAATTCTGCTCAACAATTTTGGCCAGAGATGATGACATAAATGCAAAAGGGGATGGCACAGTTACCATTCGGGGGGGACAACGATAATAACGATATCGTCTATTGTGTGCGCGCTTTAAGCTAAAAAACATATTGAACGTTTTATACTCGTATATTTGGGAGTTGTTATTTTATTTTTATCTATTTTTTATTTTTTTCTTCTCTTTTACTTTCGCTTTGTCACCAAATCGAGCAGATTTTTGGTTATTCTAAGCAAAAAATAGAAAATATATAAATTTCAAGTGCTGCAGTCGAAAACTGTAGATGTGGAACGTGCGTATGTTTCCATGTATTCCAGAGTATATGAATTAAAAAAATTTCATATCCCTCAGCAATTTCTGGGTGGTGTTATTTATGTCTATCAGTATGAATGTGTGCGTTTGCTTGTACACATAATTTGTTCTTTATTTGTGTTCAGTTTTTTATCACACATAAATTGTGTCCGGAAGAAGAAAACATGTGAGACATGTTTTAATTTCGTCCTGCACTTCTTAGCCGTTTGTTCGCAGGGTATTGCCAAGTTTGAGATGAATACGCACACACACACACACACACATACGCATACACACCAAAATCTCAGCGGGTGTCCCAATCGATAATGTTTTAATTTAATTTAATATATATTTTTGGTTTCTCTTCTTCACTTCTTTTAACCGCAAAATGTATTTTTCACTTCCGATACCATAAATTACAAGGCAATCGGAGAAATGACAACTGCATTGTGCCACTTGTATTCTATCTGTCTCGTTCACTCTTTGCTTTTCTAACCCGTGCACGATCACGCAAAGAATATTAAAAACATTTGATTTGATTTGATGGGCTTTAAAAGGCAATGAAATTCATTTAGACAGAAATAAAAAATTCCAAGCCGTAGGTAAACCCTCATTAAAGATCCTGGTACGTGTGCAACAGCGTATTGGATTAGTTTACGTGTAATAAAAAATACTCTGTTTAAATCATTTATGTGGTCTACACTGCCCATAACGATGTCCTCGTAAAATAGAAAACTGTCACTTGTGGCAGGTTTTTATCAGACGGACCACACAAGAAGTGCTGATATGGTGCAGGTACGTGTTGTCTGTAATAATTCATGGATTTCAAAACCCAACGGTTACAAGAATATAAAAATAGTTGAGCAAGAAAAAAAAAACTTCCAGAGAAATTTACAAGATTGTGGCCATTTTATATTAAATGATCGTAACAAATTCAATTATAGACGCGGGTTTGTTGGCTTATTAAAGCGTTATCGCAATCAGCTGTTCTCTTTTTATTCAGTTAAAAATCTCCTGATAGAGGGTGTTTTTTGTAGAGTGATACTAGTTTAAATCATAATAAAACAAAGAAATATATTTTTGATATCAATGAAACCGTCTTTATTGGATGGAAAATTTTATGACATTAATGTTTAAATACGATTTCGGCCATGTGACCGCCACGGCTGGCGCGTACAAGGCGCAATCTGGAACACCAATTTTCACAAACAGTAACATTCTGACCATCATCGTTTTTGGAGACATGTGGGCCAATGACTCCGCCAGCCCATAAAGCGCAAGAAACAGTAATTTTCTGTGGATGTTCGACAAAAGCTTATGGATTCTCCTCACCTCAAATGCGACAATTCTGTTTATTTACGTACGCATTCAACCAAAAATGGGCTTCTGCGGAAAGTAAAATTTTGAATGGACGAAGTGCACGATAAGTTTGACGAACAGAGACATTATTTTGATTAAAAATTTCCACAATTTGCACGCGTTGCTCTGGTGTAAGTCGATTCATAATGAAATGTCAAAGCAAACTAAACAAAAAGCAACTATCAGCTGTTAAATGGGTGGTCAAATAAAGCAGTGATGCCAACTCAAAGTTGTATCACTCTATAAGAAACACCCTATATTTACGAGACAGTTTTCGAACAGGTTTTTCCGAACTTCGAAGCCCGCATGTGTCAAATTAGTTGTTATATTTTTCCGTCTCTCTTGCCAAATCGTCATGGACGGTTAAAGCCGTGAACAACAGCTGCACACAATGGAATTATTTCATCAAAATATTTGAACGTGGGGGTGTGCAGAAGGCTCTGGACCTGATGGCCTAGGTTGTCATCGGCGAGTGCTATGGGTTAATAATTATCAACTTTTTTTGGCCTGAGTTGGACAAACTGGACAAAAACGACTTGGGGTTTCAATGTGAAGGCGCTGTGGGCCTCACAGATCATGCAAAACTGGAGAGCGAGCGATTTGAGGGCATGGTAATTTCAGCTGGAGGTACTGCGAATTGGTCACCAAGATCAAGCGATATGGCCCTGTTAGATCTGGTGGGACTTTCTATAGTCTCAGGTGTATGCGAATAAGCCACAAGCCACAAGCCACAAGCCACAGTGATCGTTAAAGCCAACATAACTCATGCAATCCACCTAATTCAGCCTGGCTTATGCATCATGGAAAATTGGAACATGGAAAATTGGACATGCGCTCCAGCCAGAGAAGCTGTAGCTTTTCAAACGAATAAAAGTTGCAATGAAATTCACTCACACTGTGTTTTATTCAACTTTAAAAATAGGAAGCCCTTAATGGAAGATCCCTTGAACTGCGCCCAAGTATTCAAAATTACGAACATGTGAATGTTCGACTTTAAAGGACTGCGTTGGTTGCAGCGTTGCCACTCTCTTTACAACGAAAGCAACAGCAACATGACGACCGCAAACATTTGAAAGTTGAATACTCATACAAACCTTTTAAACACATACAAACATGCGAAAAAGTGCGTATGTGTGTGTGTACGTCACATATTTTACAACAGACGCTGACATCAATAAATAATTTTGTATTTATGATAATAAAATATTTATCAAATATTTTCGCAAATTAAAATTCAATTGAAAATCATTTAAAATACAAACACACACACGCACACGAACTCGGAGATTAAAGAAGGCCGCACTGAATCATTACGGCTCATTAATGTTAAATTGAATTAAAACAACATGTCCAACTAAAAACCACAACGCGTTGCAAAGCGAAAACGAAATGTAAGAAAATATTATGCAAAATTCGTCATAAATTTCATTAAACGATACACTGCGTTTGATATGAAATTGCAAGAATTGGAAGAAGAAAAACATGCTTGACAGCGATCAATGATTGGGACAAGACTTCGCCATCAGTGTCAACGACAACAGGAGTTTACAAGTTAATTTATTAAAACGAACATTTAAAACACAATTCAATTAATGGCAGGCATATGATTGTATGGCGTAAAAGTCAATTGAGTCGAAATTGAATCTGAATTCTTAAACGGAAACGAAAACGTTTATGCTTGAGAAAATTACAAAAAAAGTTTTGTATTTAAAATTAAAAACTATTTAAGATTTATTTTATTATTATTTTTTTTTGCAAAAAGCCAGGCCACTTAGTTTTCCTTTAGACATTCAAGTTTGTTTGTTCTATAGCTTCTTGAATTCTATTTTAAACTTAAAATCACTTTCACACGTGAAGGCAAGGATGAGCTTCAAGAGTTGAGTTCTTTGGAGAGAGAGAGAGAGGGAAAGGGATTTAAAAGGGGTATAACAACAAAAAAAGCTGAAAGCAAAATTGAAGAACAGGTTCAACTTTGTACCCCGTTTAACTCACTCTACTTCTTTCTCCCAAAAACTCAACTCTTGAAGCTCATGCTTGTCTTGAAACTTGAACGTCTAAAAGCAGTCTTAGGAAGGCCTACAAAATATCTCTATTTTCCAGTTGGCTATTTTGAAAAGTTGTAACACTGATAACAGGCTTATTTGAATCAAATACAGAATTTGGTCGAATTTCTTTTAATGCCTGGAACAAAAAAATTCAAAAGAACTTAACAAAAACGTGTTACAATTCTCGTATCATTTTTCATAATAAAGTTAATGCAAATGGAAACTGTTCTCACATTCAATTATTATACCAAATAAGTGCTAATAAATAAAAGTGCACATCAGTCCTGAAGATGACAGTGTAGTGGCCTTCGAAAACAGCTGTTCTGCTCTGCTGTGTAAGTTGAATTTATAAAACAGATGTTGACTTTCCCTTGTGCTTTAGGATATTTGTCTGAACAAAAAATAATCAAACGGCAACACAGAGACTTAACAAAAACGTGTTACAATTCTCGTATCATTTTTCATAATAAAATTAATGCGAATTGAAGCTGTTCTCACATTCAATTACGACACCTGACCAGTGGTAATAAATAAAAGTACATACGAGTATTGATTATGAAAGTGTAGCGCCCTTCGAAAACAGCTTTTCTGCTCTGCTGTTTAAGTTGAATTTATAAAACAGATGTTGACTTTCCCTTGGGTTTTTTTTTATATATATCATGTGTTTTTGTATTAAACAAATAATTTTTCAAACAATTAGCCTATAAAATTTAATATAAAAATTTTAAACTCTTTTATTATGGGCTACCCTCCCGTTTTATAGATCCACTAAAAAGGGATTTTCAGAAATTTAAATATTAAATGGGTAAAAAGGGTGAAATCGGTAATTTTATGTCTTGGAAATTACGGAAGATAGACTCAAAATTTCAACAACAAAAAAACACAATTGGGACACGTGTTTGGTACTTTTTTTTATATACAGTGAACTCACGATAATATGAACTAATGAAAACCAAGTCTGTCCAGATTTATAAGATTCTTCATACTTACAACTGCCAATTATTTCCCTTTAAAACGTTTTTTAAATATAAATAGCGGATCTTGTTTTTTTTAATAAAAATCTTTTATAAATTTTTAATCGATTTAATTGTGGTTCAACTTAAAATCGTTAAAGCAAAATATCTGCGACTTTCTTCTCCTGTTTCTTTTATTTGCAACATCCTGGTCTTTTAAAAGTTTCAATACAATCAAATCACGTTGATCCAACATATCAATTTCGGGCCATTTCACTGAAAATTTTAAAGAAAGACGACGCTTTTTATCCAATCAGGCTTTCTCAGTAGCAGGCGCTAACTAAGGACCGGATTGTGGGACAGATTCCTTTTGCTCTGTGGATGCTTTGGAAGCCTCGTGTTTGTGAAGTCTTCACTGCCCATAATATCGCTGTTTAAGCCATTCCCTGTACACACGATTTAGTCCAGCCGCTTCCTCTTAGGCCCACCTGTAAGAAATAGCGGAAGCGCAGCTAAACTTTTCAACAGTCAATATGAATTTCCTGAATCTATTTTAAAACCCTAAAATGATCTCAAACTTCAACGGCTGAAAACGATGATTTATAAAAGTTACCAAAAATTTATTAAATATTTTGAATAATTAATTTCTGGTCGAAAATGCAGGCAACACGTCAGGGTATTTAATACAAACGAAGTGGTTCAGTTGCACTTGTCTGGAATTATGTAGAAATTCCACACACACACACACACACACACACACATGGAGACCTCAAACACACACACAAAACAAATCCATCAGTACTCTCATGAATTCATAATCAGTTTCAAAGTTGCAGTCTGGCTGGCAAATGATGGCAGGCAGGAGTCTTCTCCCAAGAAAGCGACTGACTGACTGACTGGCTGGCCAAACGAGCAACTAAATTGTGGGAGTAATTATGAATTAATTAATTAAATATAATTATCATTATTGTTTCATACGTTTTATTTACTTTTCCATATGATATTTCATTCGGTTCTATTAAACGCATTCAATGAGAATGTTTAACTTCAACGAATCTTTCACTTGAACCGCCAACTGCAGCAGAGCCCTCGAAACATTCTCATGACTTATGGGCACGTACGAGAACGAGCTGATCATTTTTATGTAAAATATTTTATTGTATTTACAAATTGCTTCGGTGAACGATTTAATGACTTTATTTCTCAACTTTTTTTCTTCTTTAATATTTATTTTCTACATGAGAATTATGTGTCCATTCAATGCATTTCACTGTGGCTGGTTAGTTTGGAAAGACAAACGTAAAATCTATCGAATTGGCAGTTGGAAACGACTGCAAGAGGCCGTACGTAGAGGCAATTTTTTACCATATAAATTAAGAGATTTTTACGAGCTGTTGCAGAAATAAATTTAATTCCCAGGAAGTTTGTCTTTCAAAAAGTTTTTTTTTTGCAAAAGGTGTCCTGTTTTCTTACACTTTTTAATAGGAAATGGGAATATTGTGGCGTTTGAATATTAAGAGTTTGTAGGAAACCGATCCAACATCCCATAAGATAAATCATAGGGTGTTTTTTATAGATTGATACAAGTTTAAATCAAATAAAACATAGTAATATATTTTTGATATCAAGGAAACGGTCTTTATTGGATAGAAAATTTGATGACATTAATGTTTAAATATAATTTCGGTCATGTGGCCGCCACGGCAGGCGCGTACAACCCGCAATCTGGAACACCAATTTTCACAAACTTTTCGCAGCATTTGCGGCCGTATCTCGCCGATAACTCTTTGAATGTTGATTTCCAGGTGTTCAGTTGTTTGTGGCTTACCGACGTATACAAGTGACTTGACAAAAAAAAAATAAAAAATAGTACACGATGTTGGGGGAAAATTAATTGAGCCATTTCGTGAAATTATTTTTTCGTCAAAAGTTTCCTTGAGCAAATCAATTGTAGCGCCCGCTGTGTGGCATGTGGCTCCGTCCTATTGGAACCCCATATCAGCAAGATTAATGCCAGCTAATTGAGGTACGAAAAAACTTCGAATCATGTTCTTATACCGTTCACCACTGACACTAACGTTGTGACCATCATCGTTTTTGCAGACATAAGGGCCAATGACTCCGCCAGCACAGACAGTAATTTTCTGTGGATGTTCTAAAAAAGGTTGTGGATTCTCCTCACTAGAAATCTGACAATTCTGTTTATTTACGTACCCATTCAAACAAAAATGGGCTTCATCGGAAAATAAAATTTTGAATGGACGAAGTGCACGATAAGTTTGACGAATAGAACCATTATTTTGATTAAAAATTTCCACAATTTGCACGCGTTGCTCTGGTGTAAGTCGATCTATAATGAAATGTCAAAGCAAACTAAACGAAAAGCAACTATCAGCTGTTAAATGGGTGGTCAAATAAACCAGTGATGCCAACTCAAAGTTGTATCACTCTATAAAAAACACCCTATATATTTTTAACTCCTCAAAACTGCCACGTCTTAGAAAAGAATTGAAAATATTGCACTTGTTCTTCAGTAAAGAAAACGCCTTGATTCGGGAGCATAAATCCCAGGAACATAAGCCCCAGGAGCACATTATTGAAACTTATATATTCCAAAGTTAACTTTTTTAAATGTACCCATTGCAAAACTTAATAGATGGCAAAAGTAACTCTTCGAAAAAGTGATATTTCCAAAAAAAATTACGACTTACGTTTTTTTTTTTTTGAAAATGGTACTTTTTTGAAAAGTACTTTTGTCAAAAGGTAGCATTTTAGTTCTCAAAGGAGCTGTTGGAAGGTTAACTTGTTACTTTTTGGAAAAAGTACTTTTTTTCGAAAAGTACTTTATTTTCAAAAAGCTCAAAATGTATTTTCAAAGTACTTTTTTAATATAAATTGCTCATATAATGAATGACGACATCGACTTCAATGCAACACGGCAGCATAATTGTCGACAATAATTAATTTTTATTAACAACCTTTTGGTATTCTCTAAGGCGTATAATATTAATAGAGCATGTCATCACCAGAAGTAAATTTTTCTCGACAAAGACTAGACAAGTGACAATTTTTCGCTGTCGTGCTGCATTGACGTCGATGTCGCCATTCATAATATGGGCAATTTATATTAAAAACGTACTTGGAAGATACTTTTTCAGCTTTTTGAAAATAAAGTACTTTTCGAAAAAAGTAATATCGGCGATTTACATCAAAAGAGCAATTTGAAGATATGAAATGATTTATTTCTATGAATTTTCTCGAACTGCAAATTTTTAACGCCATTTTTCTTTATTCGCCTGCTCGGTACTTATTTTCTCCCTTAAAAAATAAGAAAATAAAACCCTTTTTTAATTTCTGCTTCTACTGAGCGGTAGGATGTCAGTATTTTTTTTGGTGTAAATAAGTACCTTTTCATTAACAAAAAGTACCAAAAACGGTTACGATTTTACCCCTTATATGTGAGTGCGAATGTTAAGAAACAGTTCGTTACTGTTTTATGGAGAAAATAACGCACTTAAAGACGTTCTGATATTTTCAATATATAACGACATGTGAGCAGTGAAAAAAGGTACCAAAGTTCAGAATTTTACCCTGCTTTTGATCCCTAAAAGTACGTGGAATGCGCTTGTATGATTTTAGAGTTTCGAGTCTATTTGTCATATTTACCGAGTTACAAAGATACCAATTTGTCCCTTTTTCGTATTCGCATTTTCAGCAATCGCTTCTTAGTGGAGATTTGTATCGCATAGGGTTACCCACCTACTAAATTTCAGTTCTGTATGGGGCGATGATATGTCAGTTAGTCAGTGACGTTACTCTCTTTATAATATCAGACATAATTTATAAAAAAGTGATTCACAAGAGACTCGTGAAATTAATTTTTGTTTGAAAACTTGCTTTATTAACCTGTTATAAAACTATAAATAATGCTTAAAACTAGCAATTGTATATGAATAATATTTTTTATTTATAAAAATTAGCATCTTTATTAAATAGATAACACACAAATCTGGGAATTATCTTTAGGAAATTTTCAACTATATAAGTCTGGCTTCCTTCTCACCAGATATCGGAAGTCGATTGTGAATTAAAGAATTTGAAGCATTTCTCTGATGAAACAAAATATTCTCTCTAATTGAACGTACAGAAATTCTCTATTGGCAAAATTGAGTACTGGATCATGAATTTGGTTAAACGTTTTACTAACCAACTTGCGAATAAGTTCGTCCACTTTTTCGTAGAACCTCGTGTGTAATCGCCACGAGAGGTTACCATCAAAGTGATCATTATTGTGAGTGAATACGCTGATATTTATACCACTTTTTATACACTAAATTGTGGATAATGTCTATCATTTAATGGAAGAAAAAAAGAAAGAAAAAAGAAATTCAAATTATTATTTATTTATTCATGTTTTGACTGCAGAGATACAATCATGTAGAATCGTGTACGAGTGTTTTTGTTTTTGTATGTCGGCATTTCAAAACTGATTATGATCGTGGAAAATCTTTTGAAAGCCGACGTCACTTTTTTCTATAAAAATTTCTTTTTAATTAATTTACGTTTGATCGTTTCTTTTTGTTTTTGTTTTTGTTTTTGTTTTTGCTTAATATTTATGTTCGTTTCATTTCGATTAAGTTCCATTGATTTGATTTCTTTGGGGGGTTGGATTTTCAAGAATAGTACGCCGATCGGTATTCTCTTTCCAAACATTTCGTTTGATTTTTGTCACGGAAGCCATTTATCAAAATAAAATAATTATTACATGATGACACTGACTTGTTATTGTCTTTGATTGTATTTTATTAAATATTTAATTTTACAATTTATATGTTTTTTATTGCTCAAAAAGTTACTTAAATATTTAGTTATGACACCGTCGTATGGATGCATTTAAAAACGGGTGACCGGATGTCTAGATTTTTTAATTTGTTATAATAATCGTAAAACTAATTCGGCGTTTTCTTTCTTTGGTAATGAAGTGATTTTTTTATGAACAATTAATATTCATGAAAATAAATTGAAGATACAAAATGTTTGTGTTCACATTTGGCAGGGCGTGGCAATAACTTGTGCACATGTCACTAATTTTAGTTGGTTGGAAAACGTGTGGTTAAAAACACAAATTTTATCAGGCGTTCTGTAAGTTGCACTAAATTTTTACTTTAATTAATAACAATTTCCCCTGCAAAGCAAACAAACAGGATTCCATTTTCCTGCAAAAATTAATTATTTTACGGAATAAATTAAAATAAATTCAAACTTATTTGTGCACAGAAAGAAATTCTCTATAATTTATTTGATTTCTGTAACCTCTAATGGTGTTCATAAACTATTACTAAATTTAAAGCTGCTTTAAAGTACGTATTTTGTATTTTAAAAACTCCTTTTTAACATTAACTACATTAACTTTAACAACCGTTTGTGAATAAGGACGTAGGAATATTGCGCGTTTTGTTAATTTTTACAAAAGTGTTGCTAAAAATTAGGCCTAATCATTTTCGTTCAATTCCTTTATTTCTCTATGTGTACGATCTTCATAACAATGCCAACGATTGTGAACGCTGTGTCGTAAGTTTGCTTAGGTCGGTATTAATTGTTCTTAGTGCAGATGATATTGCGAATATATATCTTGATCACTTGCAAAAAATCTATAATCGTATAAAATTATAACTGAAATAAAAGGACTTGTAGAACAAAACAACTTTTAACGTGTTGATCAGGGCGAGCAACAAAATATAGGGTGTTTTTTATAGAGTGATACAACTTTGAGTTGGCATCACTGCTTTATTTGACCACCCATTTAACAGCTGATAGTTGCTTTTTGTTAAGTTTGTTTTGACATTTTATTATGGATCGACTTGCGCCAGAGCAACGCGTGCAAATTGTGGAAATTTTTAATCAAAATAATGGTTCTGTTCGTCAAACTTATCGTGCACTTCGTCCATCAAAAATTTCATTTTCCGATGAAGCCCATTTTTGGTTGAATGGGCACTTAAATAAGCGTGTGTTTAAATAGATTTTTAAAGCAAAAATCGTTTAATTGTCCACTGATTTATTGGGCATTGAAATCGGAATTGAAAACAGCAGACTTGCCAAAAATTATTTCATCAATAACAAATAATTCTCATGCAAAAAATATTATTTGTTTTGCTAATACAATTTTCATACTGACATGGCTCTAATGAATCCTGCTGTTAAAGTTGAGAGCAACTGTTAAAACCTGGTTTTACCATAAAAAATAATTGTGTTAAAACCGACTTCAAACCATTTTTGAATTGCTTTTAAGTAAGTTTTATGAAATGCAACCTCGTTTTTCCCTACTTTAATATGTACTAAGTTGAGTGCTGCCAAGTTTTATATGAGAAACATCTGATAATGTTTGAAGAATGCACAGAAAAATTCACCACAACTGCTTTTTATCTTTCAGAATTCGCATGATTTCATATGAAATAAAGTGTTGCTGAAGCATTTATTCGCTCTGTATGGGTATTTCCATGCTTTTTAAGTATTAATTAGCAAAATATTAAACAATTTCTATTTTAAAGTGCAATAGAAATTTTTAAAGGGAAAAGGGATGTTCCTTTCTCTTTATTATGACAGCTCCCGCTGTATCGAATACCTTTCAGATCAGATGCCATGGGCACCGAGGGTTTGACGCATGCGGATGATGTGCAACGAATGATAAGAGACAGTACAGTTTGTGCATTAAGTGTTATAAAATGTAGAAGAAAATACAACAACAATTACACCATTTTCTATGAGAGATTTAATTTATTGTGATTCAATTTATTGGATAACCTGCATGTTAAAACCTGAATTTATTGAATCTTTAGTGTGAACGCAAAATCACACGTTTATGGTTTTAATGATTAAACCAGGTTTTAAGTTTCAGTGTGAAAACGCCCACCATAATGATCGCAGATTTTTTTAAACAAAATCATATTTTTGTTTTGATGCAGGCGCGGAGTTAATGTTTTAAATCATATCAATTTAATTATATTCTGTTAGAAAATGTATTAAACGGAATTACTCTTTGCTAATATTCTTGTAATATTTGAGGGGGGAGGGGGTACTTAAGGTTAATGAACACTTATTGAACGGGGATAAAGGACTAGTTAAGATTACATTTAAAATCGTTCATTTATATAATTCGCCATGCTACGAAACCAATTTGGAGAGCCAAGTCAACAAATAGAATTACAAAGAAAGCGGTGGCAAACGAAGGCAAAACGTTGCCGTAACTAATTGCAACAATTTAATGGTCCAAATTGCAACAATCGAAAATAAAATCAAACAAATAAATGAAATATAAAAATTGGGTAGCAGAGGAAAAATATTTGCTGTTACAATTTCCATTTACACACTTTTTCCATCGCACAAAAAGCGGCACAGCCTGGGGCACACAAAATAAATAAACAACATTCACTCCAGGTGTCTCACGCGTCACGCCTCTTCAACAGATTTTCTGCCTACTTTTGCAATTAGGGAATTAAAGGTGACATACTCGCACATTTACGGCGAGCATACAAAAAATAATTATTGCTGTCGCTTGACAACCCTTAATGCTCTTATTAATGTTGTTGTTGTTGTTTTTTTTTCGCTTGGAATTAATGCTAATGCCGGTAGTGAGAGTGACAATAGTGTGCATTTGACTTATTAGCTTCCTAATGGATGAATACTCGTACAAGAAGGTATAAAAATCGGTTCACTTTAATTGTTACTTTTACAGCAGCGACTCCCAACTGGCTCTGTCGTATGGGATGAGTTCATCCCTTAAGATGTTAGAGGGCTCCGCATGCAGTCCTTAAAAATGTTTATTTTTACATTTGGAGGCATTTATTTTACGTATCAGAGTGCTACAACTGTAGGAGGCCACCAGTTAGTGCTAATTAATTGCTGATGGAATTGAATAATTAAATTTCCCAAAAATCTCAACATGAAGGCGATAGCAGCGATCTTCCATGGTGATGCAGGTGCTGTATGTTTGCAATTGTATCTCAAGACACAATGGATAATTGCAAAAGAAGTGGAAAACTGCCTCTTGTTTGTCCTCTTCAAGATCACTAAGACCGAACTATTCTACTGGCACGTCTATGATTTGTGTAGCGTGGTTTTTGGCACCAAACGGCTGGACTACCGCTTCGGCATTCATAGCACAGTTGGATCGTCCGCAAATTCGTTATCTGGAAAATTTGCGCAGCTCGACTAGAGCAGAGAGATCTGCTGTCTGACTATCTATTAAGAAACAGTCTTCAACTTCCTGTTAATCAGTACCTTAACCACCTCCATTACAAAAAAACAAAAAATGTTATTCTGAAATACGAGAACTTCGCTCGATAGACTGAAGAAGCATTCTGGCTCAAAGATTATTCCACAATACACAGAACCGACATCGCAGATCATTCGTGATCCATCAGTGCATATTCTATTTTGCTTCTGGTCGGAATCAGGACTTTATACACTTTATCAAAGTCCACACCAGGCACTATGTAGGCAGCAGATATCCTCTGAATTGTTCTCCAATCAATTCTCAATAGAACTTGTCACATCTCTTAACATTCCCTGCACATCATCCGCATACGTTAAGCCCTCGATTCCCATGAAATCTAATCGAAAAAGTATTGGCTACAGCTATTAACGTCAAATTATTATTGCGGGAGCTGTCAAAATAAAGATAGAGAGAGAGAGAGAGAGCGAGCGAGCCAATCCAAATTGGCTACCGATCGTTCCTTAATAAAGGGTGTTTTTTATAGAGTGATACAAGTTTAAATCATAATAAAACATAGAAATATATTTTTGATATCAATGAAACGGTCTTTATTGGATAGACAATTTTATGACTTAATATTTAAATATGATTTCGGCCATGTGGCCACCATGGCTGGCGCGTACAAGGCGTAATCTGGAACACCAATTTTCACAAACAGTAACATTCTGACCATCATCGTTTTTGAAGCCAGATGGGCCAATGACTGGGCCAGCGCATAAAGTGCACCAAACTGTAATTTTCTGTGGATTTAATTCAATTTCTTAAACAGTTTGTGAATCCTCCTCTTTCCAAATGCGACAATGGGCTTCATCGGAAAATAAAATTTTGCATGGACGAAGTGCACGATAAGTTTTACGAACAGAACCATTATTTTGATTAAAAATTTTCACAATACGTACGCGTTGCTCTGGTGTAAGTCGATCGATAATGAAATGTCAAAGCAAACTAAACAAAAAGCAACTATCAGCTGTTAAATGGGTGGTCAAATAAAGCAGTGATGCTAACTCAAAGTTGTATCACTCTATAAAAAACACCCTATACGTCATTGATGATGCTAATGATATTTAATATATTGGAACATGATGCTTCTAACCCCGAGAATTTAAGGCTGTTTTCGCTTGACAATATTTTCCCTTTAATTCTCGTCTCTTACTCTGGCACACAATTCTCAGGAGCTTAGAATCGCTGGTTCAAATGGTTCTTTATATATGCACGATTCTAATCGCACATTCATGCATACAAACATACAAAATGCGAACATATATAAATATGTATATATAAATACACACAAGCACACACACGTACACACATTGTAATAAACAGGGGGGGAATATTAATAGTCATTGTGTTTGTTTTGTTGTTCAATTTTTGACAAAGTGACTTTTGAGTAAATGCGACAAATTGTTTATTTGCACGAAATTGCTTTTCTATCGCAGATATTTCAACATTAAATACTTTCTTAGCACTAATACACTCTCACAAATTCATAAAGTGTGATAAATAAAACAGCAAAATGAGCAGGAAATTGCTGCTACTAAAATACCAAAATGCGAAGTGAGACTGAAAAGTTTTTATGCATTTTCGTTAAAGCATGTAAATGATGCGGAAACGCAACTTTAGACTTTCAGTGTTGTCAACTCGGAATTTATTTTGAAACAACAATAAAACAAGTTAATTTTTTTTTGCCTTGGAATAGCACTCAGGGTTTGACTTCTACAAAGGCAGTGCATAATGCTGGAATTGGAGAATTCTGGACAGAGTTGAGAGGACAGAGGAAAAGCGAGTAGAAGATAAAAAATTTGTAAAAGCTATTTTAACTTTTCGCTTCGCCGCTTAGGTACCGACGGTGGAAAGTGCTGCTCTTGTAGTAGATGACGGTGTTAATCGCTGTCGGTAATTTTCAGCGACCAGTGGTGCTATGCCTTCGTCATTGAGGCAAGCCGACAACAAGTAACACTACCATGCCTTAATGCGGATTAAAAAAAAATTCGACACCAGATTCACAACTGACAGCGTCGTCGGACTCGGGATTTAAGACATCGTAGTGTTGTGGCCACTACTCCAGCTAATTGCCACCTCAATATAAAATTCCAAACGAAAATTTTTATTAAATTTCTAAAAAAAACAGGGATCTTAGGCTGCGAAGTCTATAAAAGTTCTTATATTTTATATTGTTAATAATATAACAACTGTTTTCGAAGGCCACCACAAATTCATCATCATTACTCGTGTGCCTTTTTGCTAACCACTTACTTATGGGCCGGCTTAGTTGAGAATCTAAGAAAAATTCTTATTTATACCGATTTTATTGTGAAATAGAATACGAGAAATGCATCGAACTGATGGTCATACACTTTAAATCCTGATATCTGAGTTTTATGTTCCACTGTTTTTTGGTTTAAATTTTTTATCCTTAATAACGTTTGTTTTATTTATATTAACTTAAAAATTTATACAACAACGATATGCACAATGGGTCGAAGCAGTCAATGATGGCCTTTAATTTGAGAAATAAATTTCAACGATTTTTCAATTGTGTGCGATTCCTTTTAAAATTCTTCTTTACAATTCTTTTTTAATTTTGCAGATTAACTAATTTCTGGTTAGTACGCAACTTCCCAACCCTGATATTATTATTTATTCCCCATTATCTTCGCATCAAAAGGTGTTATATTTTATTAAAAAATAAAAATTTTAATATATCAAGAGTCGAAGAAAAATTATTAATATTCTAGGCTGGAACTATTCCATACATTAAGTGGATTAGTTTTAGCGCATCATGTCAGTGCCTCGTACCTGCAACCGATGTTTTTAATAGAAAATGGCAGCATTCTATCGTTAAAGAATTTATAACAAATTAATCCCACATCACTTAAGAAAAATAGAGTATCTTTTAAAACCCTTCCAAACTGCCAATTTTCAGAAAAGAGTTTAAAAAAAGTTTTCCAGCAAAAAGAAACCATAAAAGAAAAACTAAAATTCTAGTAACATAAACTATTTGCAAGTAAATGTTCATATATTTTTTTCTAATAGTAACTTTTAACACCGCCCTCATACATAAACTTGAATGCAATAAAACATAAAAGCAAGTATCCGTTAAATGGCAAATAAAGCAAACAACCCTCATGTGACTCGTTTCATCTCACGCACAGAGAAACTTAAACGATTATTATGCGACAACGACCAACGAACTACCATGTTGTGTGACACGCCTCCTTTTTGGATATTCAACAAAAAATCTATATCATCTTATTTTCCTTGTTTATATTCTGCCATAAAAAAAGCCTCTTTGTAACACTTTGTGGATAATTTGTTGCCGCATATTATTTGTTTGTTGTACAGCGATTTTAAAACAACAAAAACAACAACAAGAAGTAAAATAATTATTTACGACAATGATATCTTTTTAACGAAGGGCTGCTGTTCATTTGATGCCCCCTTTTTCTACGTCTTTCATACGCAACCACATCCGTTTATGTGCAAATGAGTTGAGCAACTTTTTTTATTTTGTGACACAACCAACAACAACAACAAACGTTTTAGTTGAGTTTTCATGTGCTTCTTTTTTCTCTCTCTTTTTCTTATTTATGGATTTTTAAGTGAATTTTTATTTAATACGTTGTTGGTTTGGCAATTTTTTATTTAGCATTATTTAACAATTAATTGTGCATAATTGTCATTAAGTTTGGAAAATTGAAATCAGTGCGACTGGGAAAGAGGAAACTTTTGCCAAAATGGCATGACAAAAAAGGGAAAACAACTTTGTGCTGATTAATTTTGACAGGAAAATTTTTGACACATTAAAAGATTTGCAAAAGAGAAAATATGAAACTGGATCTTAATTGCTGTTGGCAAATAAAGAAGGCTGTTTAAAGACCTTGAAAAAAGTTATATTATAAAGTTTCGATTTTCAATAAAGCTTAAAAGCGGAAAAGTGAAAGTTATAATGGGTGTTTTTTATAGAGTGATACAAGTTTAAATCATATTAAAACATAGAAATATATTCTTGATATCAATGAAACGGTCTTTATTGGATAGAAAATTTTATGACATTAATGTTTAAATATGATTTCGGCCACGTGGCCGCCACGGCTGGCGCGTACAAGGCGCAATCTGGAACACTAATTTTCACAAACAGTAACATTCTGACCATCATCGTTTTTGAAGCCACAGGGGCCAATGACTCCGCCAGCCCATAAAGCGCACCAAACTGTAATTTTCTGTGGATGTTCGACAAAAGCTTGTGGATTCTCCTCCCTCCAAATGCGACAATTCTGCTTATTTACGTACCCATTCAACCAAAAATGGGTTTCATCGGAAAATAAAATTTTGAATGGACGAAGTGCACAATAACTTTGACGAACAGAACCATTATTTTGATTAAAAATTTCCACAATTTGCACGCGTTACTCTGGTGTAAGTCGAAAGCAACTATCAGCTGTTAAACGGGTGGTCAAATAAAGCAGCGATGCCAACTCAAAGTTGTATCACTCTATAAAAAACATCCCATTTTTACAATCTGTGGATAATTTATTATCGAACAAAATTTATTATAAAAAAAAAATAAAAATTAAATTTTTTTGAAGTTACACCGTCGATCGCACTTAACCAAATCGTTGAAAATTATGCAAAGAAAACAAATTCATGTTTACAAATTTCCACTGACTCCCTTCACTACAAATTGGTGTATCTCTCAGTTCGTGTATCTGAACTGAATGTGTTTAATCGTCAATTTTCAATAATTTTCTTTTTCTTCGTTGACACTTTTCATTGTAATAAATCAATGCACTCTCTGGGTGGTTGTCATAATTTGTCATACGGCATGTTAACGCCCAACTTTGTAACTTAAGCGTACAATAGTTTTTAATTTAAAGGGATTCTAAAGGACAACATCCATTCTGCTGTTACATTCGGCAGCATCAACATGTTGAGATCTTTTTTTGAAAACGCTGCAGTGCCAGTGTATTTATTGAATATGAAGAGAAAGAATCTTCATTTAAAAATAGTCCGCATTTGATTTATTGGCTGTTGCGATGCAGTTCCTTAGCGAAGTGAATATCATGAATAACGGCTTTTAAATATTGCGAAGTCGGAAATAATTCGATGAACTAAAAAATGACAAAATAAATTGGCAAGTATTTCTTGAGAAGTTGTTGATTTGTTGAAGGATGAAGTAGAGAGAGTGATTTTTTAGCTACTCTTTCTTGGCAACACTGTTTCCATGCAACACGTTACTGTTAAACAAGTTTGGTTTTTTCCATGGCCGGATAAACAGGTCATCCCAAATCTTGGATTGAATTTTTGCAGGGTTGTGTTTTGACCGTATAAAATAATGGTGGCTTTAGCTCGTACTTATACCGACTCGGATATTACAGTTTCCCCGCCCTATTTGGCCTAACTTGCAGAGGGAATGTCGTGGAAATTGTTCAACATTTCTTATTTATCCCCGACTTTACGATTGTAAAAAGTTTTCGAAAGTTTTTTTAGAGCGCAGTATTGCAGAGACTCCAAAAAGAGTTAAAATATGTGGGTCTGATAGTCTGTTATCGCTGCCACTCATTGAAGTAGACCCTTGGAAGGGGTGTTTTTTATAGAGTGATACAAGTTTAAATTATAATAAAACTTAGAAATATCTTTTTGATATCAATGAAGCGGCCTTTTTTGGATAGAGAATTTTATGATATTAATGTTTAAATATGATTTCGGCCATGTGGCCGCCACGGCTGGCGCGTACAAGGCTTAATCTGGAACACCAATTTTCACAAACAGTAACATTCTGACCATCATCGTTTTTGAAGCCACAGGGGCCAATGACTCCGCCAGCCCATAAAGCGCACCAAACAGTAATTTTCTGTGGATTTAATTAAATTTCTTAAACAGTTTGTGGATCCTCCCATTCAACCAAAAATGGGCTTCATCGGAAATTAAAATTTTGAATGGACGATGTGCACGATAAGTTTGGCGAACAGAACCATTATTTTGATTAAAAATCTCCACAATTTTCACGCGTTGCTCTGGTGTAAGTCGATCCATAATGAAATGTCAGAGCAAACTAAACAAAAAGCATTTATCAGCTGTTAAATGGGTGGTCAACTAAAGCAGCGATGCCAACTCAAACTTGTATCACTCTATACAAATACCCTATACTTATGCCAATGCCAGGTTATTTGGATGTTTCCACTCGTAAAGTATAAAAACTGGTTTGGATTCAATAGGGTAAATTATCTTTCCCCAAAAAAAATATCTTCTCTCTACAAAGACCAGCTGCGTGCAGGTGTGCGGCATTGGAGGGACTACCTTAATTTGGAAAAAATCTTAGACAATTTAAATATATACAAACGTACATGCATGCGCGTGCATGTGTATGCTTGTCTGCCATAAAAGCTACAACATTTGCAGGCACGCAGGCAGCGTTATTGTTTGGCAATACGCGAAACTATTTGCGACAGAAGAAATACAAAGAACGCGTTCTGCAAATTCAAATATTTAACTTGTACGTTTCAATTTGGCAACAAAAAATTGTCAACACAATTTTTGGTTTAAGGTTATCAAACGAAATTGTTTGCTTTCAATTATAAATAAATTAATTTATTTAATTGAAAAATAAATTAGAAAAGTGAGACACACAAAGTCTGCTAAAAAAAATTCTACCTGCCAAAATTCATCCAACAGCAAAAAGTTATTCAAATAATTTATTCGTTTATGTCTCTTCGATTCTCAATATAATTTTATTTAAATATATTTCTTACATGTACGCACGAATATTTACAATTTGGTGTAGATTTATTTAATTATATTTAATTGTACATCTAACACTAACACTAACGCAAATAGGAAAAGAATAAACGCAAAACGAAACGAAAACGTAAAACAGAAATGAGACGCTACTTCCATCACGCTTCGAAACGCGTATGAGAAAAATTAATGTTTGAAATTGAAAAAAAAGGAATAATTTAATTTAGTAAATAAATCACTAGTAGATGCTGCTACGTGCCAACGCCAGCGTTCCCGTAACGCCCGTGGTGGCTGCCGTTAAATTGGCTGCCGCCGCTGCCATTAATGCCGCCGCAGGTGTGTTATTTATCGTATGAGAAGGCTGTGTGACACTCAAAGTGCCGCTGAATTTTTCAAAACCGCTCGTATCGGAGGTAATTTTCTTACGCAAATCCGGCTTGGGTCCAGTCAGGCACATCTTTTCCATTTGCTGATGCTGCGAGCGTACGGCAAATCGATTCACGTGCACGGGTATGGGCACAACGATTTTCGTGCCAGATGTGCCATTGCGGCCCAGGCCGTGGGAGGATAGACCGGCCTTGACACGTTTCCACTTGGCGCGACGGTTTTGAAACCAAATCTTAACCTTAAAATGGGGAATATGGTTTTTAAATGAAAAATATTATCATCAATTTAATTGGTTGAGAATTTTAGATATTTTTTTGTGATTTTTCTTGCAGCAGCCAACTCTCACCTGCACTTCGCTTAACTTCAGACTTGTCGCAATTTGACTTCTTTCGGTCAGACTCAAATATTTCTTTGCATGAAACTCTCTTTCCAGTTCTAAAAGCTGCTCCGAAGTGAAGGCGGTTCGACGCCGTCGGGACTTTGAATTCTGACCACTGCTGTTGCTGGAGTCTTTGTTGCCAGCCGAATTGCCATCGTCGTCGGAACAGTCTTCGCTGTCTGAGTGCGTGTAGGCTGGAAAGGCAAGACATTTTTAAAATAAATAAACACTGACCTTTTCAGTTGCTTTATTTTAGTTTCTTTATAAAAATTTTTAAATCTAAAATATTAAAATTTAGTTTTTTGTTATTTTGCTAAAATTTTTTGTTGTTTTTTTCTGCTCATAATTCAAAAGCAATTGAAAAATGATTATTCAATTATTGCAATTCTTCTCTGCCGTGGGTGTTATTCAAAACATTTTGTGTGGTAGTTTCATATACAATTTGTTTGGATATATAAATTATATATATCAGACCCTATTGTGTAAATCACTTCACGTTGGTGAAATTTATGTGCACACAAGAACAAAATGCTTCGCATGAGAAAGTTTTTGAGGAGTTGAGGTCGTTGAAAAATAGAAATTTGTTTGGTGGAGATGACATAAATTATGTTGGCATTTTACAGAAAGAGATAGGCCAGCTTATCTGCCACAAAGAAATAAACCTAACAAACATTCTAAGTCCCCATATTCATAATAACAAATTTATTAGCCTCTAACAACAGAGTCTCGTTGTTTAATTCCTCAATTTCACTATGTGTCGAATAGCTGAAATTGCAGCGAAAAGCATCATAAGACTTAACGTAAAGACCCCTGTTGCCAAAATAAGGGGTCTAAAATAGTTGGCAACAAAAGCACTCCTGGAAGAAATCGGAATATCACAGAAAACAAACGAATTTTTCGCAGTTTCATAGAAACACAAAATTTTACACGTAAAATATTTTATTTTTCTTTTTGACTTCCCTCTAGGAAAATTAAAAATTTCTGAAAATCGAGGATTTATTGAAGAGCCCATCACATCTCTGCTAGTTGGCAACTCTGTAGTTTAAGTCTTGCTAAATATTTTTTCATGCTGTTGAGTGGTAAAAATTGTGATAATAAAAGAATATTATTTCCAAAATATGTATTAATTTTATATAAAATTTTACCAAAATGGATTGAAAGAAGAATGGCAAACGGTTGACCCTGAAGGCCATCCCAGTAACTTCCCGCTAGTTTTAAACGCACAACTGCCGTGACGTTCTTCATGTGCCATTCTTCGAGTCGAAGAATTTTATTATTTTAATTTTCAAATCAACCGATTCCCATGTGTTTTTTATTATTATTTTTTTTTAGTAGGACCAGCACTCAGGGGACAACCCCTACATATGCAGTGCATTGCAAAGGAACTGGGAAAGGAGGAGATAGTGTTAAAGCGACAAATGAAGACAGATTAGAAAATAGAGAATTTCGTTGTAGTTCCTTGTACTTCTTCTATTTCGCCGGTAAGTATTTTTATGCTACAGGTAGCGACGAAGGAGGGTGCTGTATTCTGGTCTTTTAGTACAGCACGGCGTTAATCGCTGTCGGTACTGTTCAATGACCAGTGATATGCCTTCATCATTGAGGCACGCCGATAAATATTAAAAATAAAATCTTGCAGATCGGAAAAGTTCAACACCAAACTCATGAGTGAGTGCGGAGTCGAACTCGGGACCTCAGGCATCGCATTCTTGTGTCTTACTATGTCAGCCAAAACGGTGGTTGCAGTTTTCGGTTACCACAAAAGAATCGAGAACTTTCGCTGATCAGATATATAATTTCGGAGTTGAAAAAATCAAATTTTTCAAATTTTTTCGATCGCGATATTTCAAGAGCACCATTGACTGATATTGAATCGAATTGCTACGGCGATCGTGGTTCTTTCAGAAGTCAGGAGCTGTTCAGCTTGTGAAAGCGATCGGCAAAGTCGTTCGAAAGTTATTCTTAAAAATCTTTTTATGTTTTTCTAAGTTTTTTTTTTAAAATCTACCGATTCGAATTGTTTCAAATTGAAATGAAATCCCTTTGATTCGGTTCAGCTGTTCAAAAGTTACATACTTACACACGCAAAGACATACACACAAATGAACGCACACAAATGCACACACACTCACACTATCACACACACAATTACACACACACACTCACATACATACAAACATAGTGGTGGTCTCTTAAAATTATTCAAGAACGCTTCCTAGAAATAAAAACGTTGAGATCTGATGAGAATAAGACTTTGCGAAGCGGAGTAAAACCAATAACTCCGCGATGTTTTAAAATTTTCTTAGGGGGAAATTTAAAGAAATGAAACCATTTAAAAAAACCAGGAATAGTTAACAAATAACATAGAAAGCTTAGCACACAGGAGATGACCCCTCCATGTGTAGCGCCATGTGCCGGAACTATAGGGTGTTTTTTATAGAGTGATACAACTTTGAGTTGGCATCACTGCTTTATTTGACCACCCATTTAACAGCTAATAGTTGCTTTTCGTTTAGTTGGCTCTGACATTTCATTATGAATCGACTTACACCAGAGCAACGCGTGCAAATTGTGGAAATTTTTAATCAAAATAATGGTTCTGTTCGTCAAACTTATCGTCCACTTCGTCCATTCAAAATTTTATTTTCCGTTGAAGCCCGTTATTGGTTAAATGGGTACGTAAATAAACAGAATTGTCGCATTTGGAAAGAGGAGGATCCACAAACTGTTTAAGAAATTGAATTAAATCCACAGAAAATTTTTGTTTGGTGCGCTTTATGGGATGGCGGAATCATTGGCCCCTGTGGCTTCAAAAACGATGATGGTCAGAATGCTACTGTTTGTGAAAATTGGTGTTCCAGATTGGGCCTTGTACGCGCTAGCCATGGCGGTCACGTGGCCGAAATCATATTTAAACATGAATGTCATAAAATTTTCTATCCAACCGTGTCATTGATATCAAAAATATGTTACTATGTTTTATTATGATTCACTCTATAAAAAACACCCTTTAGAAAAGACAGATGGGAAGATGGATAATTTGTTGTAATTCTTTTTACTTCTCAATTCGCCGCTACATTTTTGGCTACAATACCGACGTAGGAGGGTGCAGTATTCTGCTCTTCAGTAAGTCACTGACGGTAATATTCAGCTCCCAGTGCTATACCTTCATCTTTGGGACAGGCCGACAATAATTCTGCAGCACATTCACAACTGAGCGCAGAGTCGAATTCGGAATCTTATGCTTCGTAGCTTTCGGCCAACAGCCACGGCATTTCCCCTTCAAATAGTTGCCCTTAAATCGTTTTTTACTTGCTGGCAACACTTATTCATTTGGTTAATCGACTGCTGGTTGAAGGAATTTGTTTAATTAAAATTTTATATCTCACTTCGATTCAGATGCAGGAAATATTCATCATAATAAGGACGGGGGCCAGAGCTCATTAATACCGACACTTTATTTTACGCCATAAACCCAAAATATTTCACTTGAAATGAACCAAAACAAATTATTAAGAATATTTTCAAATCCAAAAGAAGCATTTGAAAACTCAATTTGTTTGTCGCCTTTTTTCTCTTGTTTTAATTCTCAAAAGCGAAAACATTTCATCAGACTCCACATGAATTATGAGTATGAAAGCACACACACACACACACACAAACACACACACACAAACGGACAAATTGTACGGTCTCAAGCATCCAACATGAGGGGCAGAAAGGCTGATAATCGCAAAACTCGCATGATTCTTGTTTAAATGTATCATTTACTTATTTGCTTCGCACTTACACGGTTGACTTGATTTAAGTCAGAGATTTATTTTTATCGTTTCATTCAAATTACACAAACCACTAGAAACGTGCGGATTTCTGTTCCACTAAAGCAACCCCCAAAACAAACAATGGACGAGCGTTTGGTTGGAAGTAATAAAGATCTTTGCAATCATCTTGCCTGCAAGAAGGCCTCTCTTATTAAACTACAGTGGGGCGGATGCTGATAAATAGTATGACTCAGTCTAGGAATTTGGAGGGCCTAATTCTGTACATGAATTAGATAATATATTCCTCTTAAAATGTCTGTACGAGCTTTCAACAATTGAAACCCTGGGAGGAAAAGAAATAAAAAAAAAAAAAAAGATTTTGGTAAAAATCGTTTTGCTGCAAAACAAACTCCACTTCAGATGAGTGTAACAGAGTCACCAAAACACCGTTTCCTACTATGACACTTGATGTCGTTTGAATAACTTAAAAAAAGCTTTCAGGCACCAAATTCTCCCCAGAGATCGCAAGAGAATAAAAAAATAATCAATCATCAATTGATTTATTACGATAACCTTGAAATCGTTTCAAATAAAATTGATATTCCCAAATCGAAATTGTAAAAATTCGTGAACATGGAAAAAGAAAACTCGAAAATTTGCCTGTGAAATGTGCCACAGTGGCGTCACATCGTTTTAATTGTAGTCGCCTGTGTATGAATGCCAGCAGACGAGTGTGTGTGTGTGTGTGTGCGGTTGGTGGTGTGCATGTGTTTGTGTGTGTGTTAATGTTGTTGGCTTGTGGGGTGTATGGGGCTCCGTCGCAATGCCAGTTATGAATATTTAATTTGTTAACAACAACAACGACAACAACGACACCAAAAACATTAACATTCAATTTGATTTGGCTTTTGAATGTGTTGGCTGTTGTTGTTGTTGCCATTACAAAAATGTAAAAATATGATTGCAATGATTGTTGTTGTTGTCATAGTTACTGCTTCGCATTTGATTTCTTTTTTTTTTGTTTTTTTTTTTCTTTTTGCAAAAGTCATATTTATTCCAATTTAAAGTGAATTTTTATGCTTATCAAAGCTGTTGAAGTCGACTGTCGTTTTGTTGTTAAGAATCCTGTTTGTATTAAAATGAAGTGGTTTAATATTTAATGTCCGCTTACCCACCCCTGCCATATTTCTAAATGGACGTCAGCGTCATGTTTATACACACGTTTCACATTTAATCATCATTCGTCACCGTTCCGTTTTATTTTCTATTTTCTATTTTTTTTATTGTATCCCCATGAATGAATTTTCGCTGAATTATGAATTAATAAATTTTATTGTGGTGGATACAATTAATGTTTTCCATCACATCTCCAGGCACTTACAGCTCCTGTCGTTGCGGCAGGAAGAGAGGCAGGCAATAGAACAAACTGGAGTAGCAGAAGTCTGGTGAATGTCAAGATGTCAAGCAAATTTTTGACAAGCGTTTACAAGAGTTGAAAGTTTTTTGATTGACATGCAACATTAGAAATCTTAATGTTTATTATGCTAATTTTCGTTTATCTCTGTTATCGTTGTTACACTTAAAGTGTCTTAATTAAAAACGATGCATAATGGAAATGAAAATTTGCTTTAGAACGAAAACTTTTTTTTTATTTGTTGTGAAAAAAATAAATTTTTTAAGCTCTATTATCGTTATCGTTTATTTTAGTTGCATTAGCAGTTCAAAACATAAAATAGGGTGTCCCAAAATTTAAAAAAAAATTTTGCCAAAATGAACGCAAAATTTTATTTTGTCTTCGTGAGTGTTTCAAAATTAACCCGGGACTTAAATCTGTCACTAATTGTGCTGCAAGTGTTGGCAACCCTAAAAACCATTTGACAACTGACAGTAGAAATGAAAGGTTACACTGTGAAACAAAGTCTCTTCAATTTCGAAAAAAATTTGGGACACCCTTGGTGACCAATTCTTATCTTGAGTTTAATTATGGCACACCCTATACAAAATTGAAATATTGCTGGGATGGCTTTTTCATTAAAAAGATTATTTTATTTGTTGTGAAAAAAGCATTTTTTAAACTCTATTATCGTTATCGTTTATTTTAGTTGCATAAGCGCTTAAAAACTTAAAATAGGGTGTCCCAAAATTGGCGCAAAATTTTGACAAAATTGACGCAAGATTTGAATTTGTCGCCTTGGGTTTTTCAAAATTAACGCCAGACTTAAATCTGTCACTAATTGTGCGTCGAGTTTTGGCAACCCTAAAAACCATTTGACAACTGACCGTTTAGGGTTAGTAGAAATGGAAGGTTACACTGTGAAACAAAGTTTCTTCACAAACAACGCCAAATTCAAAGTTTGCGTTAATCTTGGAAAATTTTTGGGACAGTCATGGTGACCAATTCTTATCTTGCCTTTAATTATGGGACACCCTATACAAAATTGGAATATTGTTGGTATGACATTTTTATTACAGTCAGTAGATAATTTCATGGAATCTATATCTTTTTAATATAATCTTCAGCATATATTTGAAGCGACTATGAGTTGCATGTTCCATTCGATCAGGTCAAAATTTTTTAATACATTTTTCCAATAAATGGTAACTTGAATATTGGCTGGACATTCTTCTAATTTGTGAAACTAGTTTTTTTAATAATAAGAAGTAGTTCAGCGGCGTCAAATCGCATGAAGGAGGGTGCCAGTGCACAGAAAATCGTCTGGTTGTCATCAAATAGATTTCGCAATAAATTGATTGACGAGTGCGTTGCTCGTATGGCACGTTGCGCCATCTTGTTGGAACCAAATGTCGTTGATGTTTAGCAGAATAGTTTTTGGAAACAAAAATTGTATCAGCATGATTCCATAATGATCGCCATTCACCGTAATGGAAGCTCCTCCTTCATTTCGATACATGCCGTTAGCGTGTAAAACGTATTAAAATTTAATTATGAAGAGCACATGAATTATGAAGTAAAAAGTAAAAATAACTGCATCAAAATTCTCTATCTTCTAATTTGTCTTTCTCTCTGCTCTCAATCCCTTCCCCGCTGTTCAGGTTCTGGCACAACGCACTGCATGTGTACATCCAGTTTGGGCAACATACCGCGCCCGTTTGACGTTCGCTATAAGCGTCCTGCCGAGAGGACAATACGAAATGTAGACAAATTTGAGTCCAGTGTCTCATTAAAAGATCGAACAACGCTCGTAGGTTGACGACTGTCAACTTATTTTGGCCTGAATCGGATTATCTGGACACCAGCGACAGCTGTTAGACTTTTTCTTCGAAAGTTCTCTTACAGCGTCGATGAATGCGAATAAGCTACAAACCACAGCGGTCCTCGATGCCAACACGACTTAGCAAATATTTGCTAAGTGTGAACTTTTGAGTGTATCTTATGAAAATAAAATTATTTGCTACCAAATCGTTGCTTTTTACCTTCGTTAGCATTCACAAACGGTCATACATTTTTTCTTTAAATACTTTGAAAGTGGTTGTAGTTGATCTCGGCGGTTCCGATTGACCTCAAGCTCATTGTTAACAAAAATTTGTTGAAACTAAAACCATTTTCTTGTGAAATGCAGACCCGCTCCGAAGAACATTTCTGATCTTTGATTTCCCGTAAATTTGAGCCGATTCGATCCGGAAGATTTCAAGACATCTAAAAAAAAACTCTTACAAGACAAGAATTTTTCAAAGCGGCTCTTTAGAACTTAAGAGGGATCAGCGATCGATAGCACAAACTTTTTAAACTATTTAAAAATTACGTCGTTCTCCGCAAACCGGTTTAAAATTAGTTAATTCCTTCGTGAGATATCGTAAACGAAAAAATAAAAAAAAATATCTTTAGTTATTCAAAGAACTGTTGGGTAAAGATTCACTGATGATCTGCATTAGCCCCAGTGAAATGCGCGTAGGAAGTGGCTAAAACCCCTCAACTGATCACTTTGAATTTTTTAGTAACATTTTGGGAAAAAAGAAACAGCACAGATTAAAATTGAAGAGTTTAAAAAATCTCTTTCAAAAATTTCGAAATTATATACCTGATCAGTGACTGTTCTCGATTTTTTGTAGCAACCGAAAACGAAATTAAGCACCGCTTATCACATGGGAATGGGTTGATTTGAAAATTAAAATAATAAAATTATGCGACTCATAGAATAACAATAAAACCAGGTTCCGACAGCTTCGAGACTAAAATTAGTGGGAAGTTACTGGAATGGTATTTAGGCTCAACCCTTTTCCATGTATTTTGGTAGCAAATAAAAACACTCATGAGCATTGAGGATGAAAGTGTAGCGGCTTTTGAAAACAGCTGTTCTGCTGAGCTGTGTAAGTTGAATAATCAAAGCTGACTGTTGACTTTTCGTTCTGCTGGAATTTTTATCACGTTTTTCTGAATAAAAAAAAAAACAATTTTGTAACAATTCCCCTGCCATAATTGCATTTGATACAACAGCAAGTGTTTTATATCGAAATAAAATACTTGCAATTGAAACTGTTTTCTTTTCTTGAAAAGAATACTAAATTTTTTAACATTTTTTAGCCATTTTAAAACAGCGAGTTTATTAAAAACTAGTCTATAAATTGTTTATGAATATTAATTTTTGCTTCAAAACTTTTACCAACTGCAACTTTTTGGAAAAGTTACATATTTTTGAGAAAAGAAAATGCCGTCGATCGAACAATTTGCAAATTTTCTTATAAAAACTTATTAAAATATCCGACACACGATTAGCGTGATTATTTGCTATTCCTGGTTTCATTACAAACTGACTGCGTTTAAGTTCCAAAACACTGAGTTGAAAAGAGACAAAAAATTTTTCTCGATTCTTCTTAGAAATCTTGTGAAAACTAATCCTAAATGAGCAACTCTTGCGATCCCTCAAGGCTGAGTTACATAGAAATCCATCGCGTGTTATAAGTCACCATGTTTTCAAATGACATTAACATACCGACGGAGAAGGGGGCCACAATGTACCCGCTGTTGACAGTTGTTTGCTGTCCATTTTATCTTTTTAATTGTCACAAAATACAAAAATTTTTTTTACAAGAATCCAAAAAGTATTTTGACGTCTATTGACGTACTCAAAATATGCTAAAATTTAAGAGTAGCGTTGAAGTAGGCAAAAGGAATGTGACAAGGCCCATAAGAAAACCCAATTAGTCAATTTAGTTGCCAGTTGAAAAGGGCGATCGAGAGTATAGAATCGATTATATGCTGCTCGAAACATCGAGCTCTCCCTCTACATGAAATATAATTGCAAAAGGCCCACGAGTTGCTAATAACTTGGCCTTATAATATGGGTCCACTACTACAAGCATAACTAAAATATCATGTGATAGAAACTGCCGTTTCCAAAAAAATAAAAATAAAACTTACCTCGACTTTTATCCACTTCAGATCTGTAGTTTTGTGGTGACATCGTCAGGCTGATGTCGCTGCACGAATCGCCGCTGCAATCATAGTCCTCATCCATCCCGCTGACATCTAAAGATGCTTCCGAATGATTTTTCAAACTGCCACTGCTGGGCAACGACTCTCGCGCAGATGCAGTTCCCGTTGAGTGCTGTTTGACCAGAGTGGTTGGAACGTTGTTGGATGTTAAGGCGGCGGCATCGTTTAGCATTTTGCCCACATTCTGAGCAAAATGATTAGCCATACTGAGATTTTGTATATTATCATTTAAGCCACTGGCAGCCATTATTTCAGCCAGACGTTGACGTGAATTTAAATCACTGACGCCGAGGCTGGACTGATGTAGCAGAGCTTCGTTAAACGTCATGGCTGTTGCGGTTGTATTAGTGGCAGCCCCAGCCATATTTAGTCCGAAATTGGGATTGAATAACAAACGCTGGTGCAGCTGGTTTTCTATATCGCTGGAGGATTTTAAAAGATTTAAAGTCTGTGGATTTTGTGTTGCTGTCAAATTGTTATTTCCTAAATTTTCGTTGGCACTTGGTGGCTCTTTTGTGAGCAGATTCAATGGCATTGGACTGTATTCACCGCCATTGGCAAAAAGTTGAGAGATTCGATCGTGATTTTGTGCAAAATAGCCATGTAACCAGGGATTATAGAGAGGAAAGTTGGTTAAGCCTAAAGCCGATGATGCCACCATGGCACGGGCACTCAATTCTTCCGATACTTCCAACGAGTTGATGGAACCATCTGAAGATTTTGTGGAGGCATGCTGGTGGTTGGCTATTAGACTTTCTATGGTAAACGGTGTAGGAAACTTTGTTAGTTTTGTTGGTTCAATATTATCCATATTATGATTATGATTATCCATTTTGTATCCAATAAGAATTTTAACGGCGCACAATTTTCGTTTTTAACTTGGAAACTGTTTGGAAATTATTCCATAATTTTCACTACCGCATAACACGTTATTGTTTTATATTATTTTCTTGTAATTCTATAACTTTTCTTTTAAATAAATATATTCAACTTATTGCACACGTACTCCATACGAACCAGTGAACCGTTTAAAGGTCTTTGACGTACTAAATATTGTCGTTGTATGCACAACCGGTGCTCAGATACATCACGTACCAAACGCCTCGTTGTTGGCTGACAAACTCACACTTTGTTTTGTTTTTTGTCTGGCTGTATAAGCGTTAATTCATTCACATACACACACACACACACACACACACACACACATGCAAGTCGTCCCCCACACAAAACTGTAAAAATAGCAACCACCATTACAGTTTGGAGAACAGCGAATAGCAGTACTGCAGTGTTACTTCTCTTGGCTCCTCCTCGTTTTCATTTACAAAAACAATATGGCGCATGCCAATGAGAATTGAACACAACAATTCTGTTGCTTTTTTATGTGTTTGAAATAGAAGGGGAATTAAACGGCACATTAGCTTTGAGGGGGAACTTGTTGTTATCTGATTTCTTCTGTGTCGTTTAATGTGTGCCCTTTTAAATTTGTTTTTGGCTAATTGTGTCTAACTAAAGATGAATCATTTTGCGTTTGTGTGTTTGTTTTCTTTGCTTTAACGATGTTTTGCTTGATTCGTTTTCTAATGATGAAATTGCCCGCATTATAAGCAGACAAGAAAATTACCACGCCCGCTCATTAATAATCAAGCCAAATTGCAGTGCTTTAAGTGACCAATTTATAAGACATGATGAGAAAAAAAAAAACTCAAAATACACCAAAAGACATTTCTGCAAATTGTGTTTTCAACATTTATAATCGATCCGACAATTATTTTAAAGGAGCTGGCAGAGACTGTGCTGAATTCATGCTCGATATGCCATGTATCGGGTGTTTTTTATAGAGTGATACAAGTTTAAATCATAATAAAACATAGTAATATATTTTTGATATCAATCAAACGGTCTTTATTGGATAGAAAATTTTATGACATTAATGTTTAAATATGATTTGGGCCATGCGGCCGCCACGGCTGGTGCGTACAAGGCGCAATCTGGAACACCAATTTTCACAAACAGTAACATTCTGACCATCATCGTTTTTGAAGTCACAGGGGCCAATGACTCCGCCAGCCCATAAAGCGCACCAAAAAGTAATTTTCTGTGGATTTAATTAAATTTCTTAAACAGTTTGTGGATCCTTCTCTTTCCAAATGCGACAATTCTGTTTATTTACGTACCCATTCAACAAAAAATGGGCTTCATCGGAAAATAAAATTTTTAATGGACGAAGTGCACGATAAGTTTGACGAACAGAGACATTATTTTGATTAAATATTTCCACAATTTTCACGCGTTGCTCTGGTATAAGTCGAGCCATAATAAAATGTCAAAGCAAACTAAACAAAAAGCAACCATCAGCTGTTAAATGGGTGGTCAAATAAAGCAGTGATGCCAACTCAAAGTTGTATCACTCTATAAAAAACGCCCTATACGTAATTTATTCGCTCAAATACTTGAATAAGAAAAATATTGTGAAACTTTATTCGAGCGATTATAAAAGCGAAGATGTGGCAACGCCAATAGCTACCACAACTGGGCGTGAATGCTACTGCTTTTTGGACTTGATGTGTTTTAAGCTTCGCGGTCGGGAATCGCCAAAGATCTTGCAGTATCCACAGAGGAACTGAAATGATCGCTTTAATTTATTTTAATTTTAAACTAAAATTTAGTGTAAAAGTTTCATTTTCTACTCTGCTTTTTATTTAATTTAATGCAAAAATATTTTTATTATTTGACCTTAAAAGCCTGAAGAGAAGAAAATTCCCTAAAACCAACAAAATTATTTTATTTCGCTCATCCCAGCATATCTGTTCTCTCTGTGCACATTCAATTTCATGTTACTGAATTCTGTTCTTTTCTGAAACACTTAAATTATATATATGGAATTATAATTGTCAACAGCAACTTCCACTTGCCATATAAGAAACTTCAACTTAATACAGGTGGGCTGTGCAAAATATAAATATTTTCTATGTTTGTTTTCATGTCTTCTACATATTTTGAAAATTCCATTTAATTATTATATAAATACCAGAAAACTATTATTAAAATTTGTGCACGAGTATGTCGGTTGGTGTTTTGTTTTTATAATAAATTCGTAGTCCAATTAATTGAAACTGTAACTGAAACTGCAGCCCATCAAACCAGCCAGCACTTCCTTATTTATTGAATGTTCATTGAATACAATTCCGTTCGTGTCATGTGAATACGACCATCTGACCTTTTTAAAGTCATGCTGCCCAAGTAAACGAAAGAAAGAGTTTAGGTCAAATTTGTAAATGTGTATGGAAATTGTATGCCGCAGCATAAATTATAACAATCGACGATATTAATTTATATTTCAAGAACTTGAACAACAAACCACAAGTAGGAACAGCATGAAATTCGTGTTGAGGCCAGTGTTTAACCAACAAATGAAACGCCCTCTTTTATAACTGCCCAAGTAGCTGTTGTTGTTGTTGTTGTTGTAATTGTTACTGTTATTAAATACTATTTATGTAACATATACACAGCATGTGTATGTAATATTTATTTAAAAGGAAGTATACAAATTGAGGTAAAGGGTCTTTTTTTTGTTATAGACTTTTGAATTGACAATATATCCAAAGCTGTTATTCGTTTTGCGTTAAGTTTGATATTCTTGATTCTTTTATTTTATTAATCCGAACTGCCAAAAGTGAAGATCCGAGTTTAAAAAGTGCATGTATTCCGTTAATTGTTTTCTTCATTCATTTAAGTTGGCATTTAATTGTTTAAAAGGCAAATCGTGCCATATACGACATGTCTTTACTTGTGCCATCACAAATTTCCTGTTGCAAAATACACACTTTCATGTGTAACCTTTAAAACATTCGCCCATATTGTGAATGACGACGTCGACGTCCCATCAACACGGTCGCAAAAAATCGTCACTTGTCATTTACTTGTGGACAATAATTAATTATTATTAACAGCCTTTTGGTATTCTCTGAGGCGTATAATATTAATAAAACAAGTTAACAGGCATCAATTTCGCTCGCTAAAGACTAGACAAGTGACAATTTTTTGCTGTCGTGTTGATGTGACTTCGACGTCGTCATTCATAATACGGGCGATTATCTCTATAAGAGTCAGACACATTAGAACGTGTCGTATTTTCCTCTTAAAAGTCTTGGGACATCAGCCGTTCATATGACGAAAAATATGACGTCAGAAATATCAGCCGTGGTGAAACAGTATTTAACAACAATTTATTTTCTGCTGTTAGTTTTCATATACTTTTACAAATTAAGTCAACGTATTAAGTATTTGCAGACCTGATCTCAATGCAACTATTTCGAAATGTATTATTGAAACACCTTTTGCATCAAAAATGAACAACAACAAACAAACAACATTGTATAATTATATGATGCGACGAACGTATAGGGGAAGGACGTCAATGCGAGTTTGTGAATTGAATAATTTTAATTTAAAATAGTTTAATAAATTATTTATTTATTTACAATTCTTTAACATGCTAGAAATCACTGTGGCAGCAAATCATTTTATTAGGATCTCGATCTTCTAAATCTACAAGTCCTGTTTCTGACTGCAACCCGAAGCAGTTCAAATAACGTTCTTCTTAAATTTTAGGGTGTTCAGATATACATTTTTAATTGAGTCAATTAAATTATTGAAAAAATGTTCTTCCTGTTTACATAAACACAGAAAATTTAACTCAATTAGCGTTTGACAACTTCAAAAAAAGTTGTTCAATTAGGCCGTTCCCTTTTTCTTCAGTTCCATATCTTTTGGCATTAAAAAGATGTTGTTGTTTTATTGCAAATAATAAATTTTATATAAATAAACTCACCCTTAACTTGGCCTAAAGTAGTTTATTTTCATATATTTTAGCCTCTGCTTACATATTTAAGTTACCAATTGTCGACAAATAATATAGAGCTTTGATGGTACTGCATTTTGATATTTTTTTGTTTAGTGAGTTGCGACCAGCACTCAGGGAACGACCTCCGCATTACGCTGGAACTGGGAAAGGAGGTCATAGTGTTTAAAGGACAGATGACGACAGACTAGAAGACAGAATATTTATCGTAGCGGTTTTTACTTTTTACTTCGCTGGTGAAATTTTTGCTACAGATACCGGCTCAATATTATAACAATTTTTTATAAATTGAGCAACAATTAAATTGAAATTTATATACCAGATATTACAGAAAACTTAATGAATTTGAACACCGTTTTAGATGACGACAGACTAGAAGACATAAAATTTTTCGTAGCTATTTTAACTTCGCTGGTGAAATTTTTGGTACAGATACCGGCTTAATATTATAAAAATTTTGTATTAATTGAGCTACAATTAAATTGAAATTATATACATCAGATATTGCGGAAAACTTAATTAAGTTGCGCATCTGAACAGCATTTTAGATTAATTCAAAACCCTAAGGAAATTATAATTCGAATATTTTAAAGTAAATCTCTAACGTTCGCCTATAAGTCACAAACGATTGACACTTTTAAAGAAAACATTATTGGGCAGCAATATGCGGGCCTCTATTTTCACAAAATATGACTGAAATTGGGAATTCATTCATCGTCATCACAAGTGTCCATAATCTAGAAAACATATTCAAATAAAAATGGCCTGTATTTCATTTAATTTTTAAGCTGCATGCCTCTAAAAAATTACCCTGTATTCAATAGTTTCTTTCTATACATTCTTTCGTTCTCATACTGCCGTAATTGTCTCATTAAATTGTGAGCACAAGTTGATCGCTTTTGTACCTGCTGTTTTGTATGTCAAATTGTATCTGATAATTGGAATCGCACGTACAAACACTCAAACAGTAATTAAGCTTTTATCAGGGATGAACAAACGTTACTGATTGTGGGTACTATTTCTCAGTTAGTTAACTAAATAAACTCATAATTTAATTAATCAACAATATTTGATGGTTTCTTTTCGAATAAAATTTGAAAAAAAAATTATCGCTAAAATGATAATTAAATAGATGTTGGTTTTACCTTGTCCCCCGCATGTCTTTCTGAATTCAATATACCGACTTTTAGTCTATAAAATTCAAATAATGATAAACATCTCGGGAATTGTGGGGAATATTTTGCAGATGCTTGGGGTTTCAAAGAGTTCCAATAATTCCAACTTGTTTATATTGATTTCTGGGGATTTTCGCTACGGGGAATATACAGACATTTTTGGGAAGAAAGTAAATTTATTTCCCTTTTCTTATTTCCCTTTTTTATGCATATCGTTACTTGAAACTCAAAGTTCCCTATAAAAATAATATGTAATTATAAAATCATATTTTTAATAAATTGCGCGATAATTCATCGAAATTGTAACTTCAGAAGAATATCAAATACGCTTAAACTAAAAATAGCGATTGTAGGAACCGTAACGATTATAAATGTTATTTTAAAAATTGAAGTTTAGTCAATATATCCCGAGCTTAAGCTTTCGCTAAGAAAATAAAATTTATTTTCAGGATTTTATTTATTCTTTAGAAAATAAAAGTCATATTTGGTTAGAAAATAAGAGTTACTTTCTTATTTTATTGTATTTTTATTATTTTTTTTTTGCTTAGACTAAAAGTATTTTGTAAAAATAATAAATTCAAAGAACGAGTTCCTAACTTCTTGGTTTTATCCATATTAAATAATATTTTCAAAAAAAAAAAAAAAAAAAAAAAAAATAGGGCGCTTTGCGTTTCAGCTAACGATATGTAGCTGCAGTGAAACCATAAAATAACGATGACGTGATGGGATAAGCAGAAAACATTTTTTGTAATTCATCCTGGTACTTCTTTACAACAATTGCCCATTTGATTTCCCATTAATTAAAAATTAAAACAAAAAGTACCACTTTCCCCCCCTGCTCTGGCTTATTTGCGTGTGGCATCCTTGTTAAATAGTATTCCTGTTTGCACATCCCCTGCAACTGAATGACATGAAGGCTCGTTAAAGGGTAACCTTCGAGTGCTTGTCAACTGAGTTCAATTGAATGGCGTGTAATTAAATTGCCGCAAAGCCAATCGTACAATTTCCAGTTAATTACAAGTTGGTCAATTATTACAAACCTACGAAAGTATTTATTATTATTATTTATATAACAGAATGTCGCAATAACCACAAGGAACTAAAGGGCTTCATATTTAACTATATCCTCTTGCTGTGGGAGAATGTTGGCTTCAATACTTGAGTAGGTGTGGCAGTTTCCATCAAATATAAATATGGCAGACACTTGATCCTTAACAGGATTCTTGAAAATTTTTCATTTAATAACTGCTGCTCATATTGTTTCACATTTTGAACATTTCTTCTGTAACGTTGTGACCAGCATTTCACATGTTCTTTTACAGGGTGTAAAATTACGTTCACACTTATCAAATATTTGACCAACGGCAATATTAATATGAGACCCCATTTAAGATATTATATTCTGGATTCTTATGAATAGGGAAGATGAATAAACGATGTCCGTCTATATCTGTATGTGATATCTGCTTTCTTATGCCTTTAGAAAAGCTATAGACTTCGGCCTTGGATTTATGTATAGGAAATTGTGTTGAATACAGATCCGGAGCTGGAAAACTTTTACGTATTTCTGGTATATGAAAATTACCGGCTAAAACTTATTCTTCTTTTGTATTGAAACCAATTTCATACTCCAGAAAGAATTGAATTGGTATTAAAAATAAAAAAGAAAACTATTCCAGAGTTGGAAAGTTTAATATTTTTATGGTTTATGAGAGCAACAAACTAAAAAGATATTTTATTTGTGATGTTTTTAAAAGAAATTTATTGGGACTGAATAGCACCAATAGCGATTAACAACGTGATGTATAGGGAGTTTTTTATAGAGTGATACAAGTTTAAATCATACTAAAATATATTAATATATTTTTGATGTCAATGAAACGGTCTTTATTGGATAGAAAATTTTATGACATTAACGTCTAAATATGATTTCGTCCATGTGGCCGCCACGGCTGGCGCGTACAAGGCGCAATCTGGAACACCAATTTTCAAAAACAGTAATATTCTGACCACCATTTTTGAACCCACAGGAGAGAATGACTCCGCCAGCCCATAAAGCGCACCAAACAGTAATTTTCTGTGGATGTGAAAGTTGCTCGGCAAAAGCTTGTGGAGTCTCCCCACTGCAAATGCGACAATTCTGTTTATTTACGTACCCATTCAACCAAAAATGGGTTTCATCGGAAAATAAAATTTTGAATGGACGAAGTGCACGATAAGTTTGACGAACAGAACCATTACTTTGATTAAAAATTTTCACAATTCGCAAGCGTTGCTCTGGTGTAAGTCGGTCCATAATGAAATGTCCAAGCAAACTTAAGGAAAAACAACTATCAGCTGTTAAATGGGTGGTCAAATAAAGCAGTGATGCTCACTCAAAGTTGTATCACTCCATAAAAAACACCCACTAAAACTTATTCATTTTCTTTAAGTACTGAAAACAATTTTATACTCCACGAAGAATTGAAATGGTATTAAAAATAAAAAGGCGATTCCAGAGTTGGAAAATTTAATATTTTTATAGTTTATGAGAGCAACCAACTAAAACAAATATTTTATTTATGATGTTTTAAAAGAATTTTATTGAGACTGAATACCACCGATAGCGATTAACAACGTGATGTACTTAAGAACAGAATACAGCACCCTTCTTCGTCGGTACCTGCAGTGAAAATAATCGCTGGCGAAGTAAAAACTAAAAATAAATGCGAACAATTTTCTATCTTCTACTCAGTCTTTCTATGTCCTCTTAACACTTTCCCCTCCTTTCTAGTCCTGGCTTAATGCACTGCATTTGTTGGAGCCATGCCCTGAATGCTGGTCTAAAAAAAAAAACAATTGATTATCACCCCGTTTGAAAAATAATTAATCTTTTAACTGAACTATTTACAAATAACTCATACTTGGCGGAAAGCAATCAGCCGCTGCCCGTTCTTGAAACTGCATCTGTAACTATGCCAAGGCAATGGGGATCGTAACATAAATAGTTAAGTCTGCTAGGCCGTATATAACTCCAGTACTGGTCTTGAAATAGTGTTCCACAACGTTAACACTCCCCTTTGGAATTTGATGCCATACGCAGCACAGCCAAGATTCCTCTCTGAAAGATCAATCAACAAAACATCTGCTGTACATTCCGATGCCAGTCTATACTGGCAATCTGTGACTGTTCCCAAATATATTATTTACATTATTTTTTTAAATATCAAACACACATACTCTTGCATGCAGGCAAATACTGCTCGCATTTATGTAATAAATCATTCTACGCCTTATTTGTTTAATTATATTACAATCATTTCACCTCATTTCAGCTACAGTACCTACTCTACAGTTTATTGTTCATTTAACGTTCAAATGATTTTCGTCTGGCAAAGCAATAAAAAGAAATTTTGCGAAAAAAAGAGAAAATAAAAATATACACAAAATATTTAAAGCAAATCAGTCAGAATGGCAAAAGGCTTGCAATGATTTGTGTATAATTTTCATTTTATTATTTCTCTGCTTTTGCCAAAAAAGAAAATTATTCAAAAAATTTAAGACAATTTGTCAGTAAATAACGTGATGACGAACGATATCGTCTGTTCTTTGATGCTGCACCATAAAATACACTCGTATGAATTGATGGTGCATCGAAATGACAACAATTGAAATGTATATCTGAATCTATTTAATTTGTTCAATCTGCCCATAGAGTTTATTTACATGTTCGTTTGTTGGTTTGACGATGCTCCTCGACACACTTGAGCAAATTTTACAACATTCAATTCGCTTACAAGCAAATTCGTAAGTGGTACTCCGAATAGGAAAAAAAACAACAAAAATAAAATGAAAATAAATAAATAAAAATAATGAGTGTCTGTCCGCAATATAAATTTTAACTTATCGGGGATAAATTCACAGACGAAATATAAAAAAGAACTCGACGCGTATAAGAGAAGAAAATAAGCTGAACACTCTTCCACTCGACTAGTCGTGACATGATTATGTGTAGGAATACAAAAACAAACAAAAAAATCAAAACAAAAAAGAAAAGAAAGAGATGTACAACTCGAGGGTGACACCCCGTATGTCAACAGTTTTCTGATTTATACGATCATATGAAACGCTTCGTTGCAACTTGTTAATTTGTGCTTCTTTTTAAAGAAAACCTGCAGCAGTCGCAAGATTGTTTAATTTTCTAAGGATTTCCTGCGCGTTCGAAGATCAAGAAATTCCAAGCAGCCGTGATCGATGCTGTAGAATATGCATGCGCATATAAACCCAACAAGCACATGGTCAAGCGTTTAATACGCGTAACTTGTGGGCAGAGAAGGAAGTGGGAATTCCTTCTCAAAAAAAGTTGCCAGTATGGGAATTATTTTACCTACATTTTGCAAAAGTTGCGGCAGTTGCTTGTGGTTTGTTCAATTAAACCTGGTTTCTTAAAGGGCGCCTGAGAACTGTGTTAAATTACAAGAACAAGACGGAAAATTGGAACAGGGGCTCATCACTTGATTATGTGGAAAAATGCGTTGTTTTCACTCAGTTTTTCAAGAAACGAATTCACAGTGATCGTAAATGTTTACAATTAAAATTCATTGATCAAGAGTGTAGCGTTCCATGGTTTCCAACTGTTTAATAAATAAATGTCAAAAGGATGACAGCTGAATTCTTGACATTCCTTAATTTGACAGCTAATATATTTTCTAACCTCAAACTTGACGACCGTGTTGATTCTTTTTTTTTAAATTCCCTAAGTCGAATTTGAAAATTGTGTTGAATCTAAATTCCACGAGTTTGATTAAGGGTTTTAAATTTATCGTGTTGAATTATTATTCCTTGTGGCCATGAAAATATTACCAGTTTTTTTTTAATATTATATATCAAAGGATAATTTTTCCACAGTCATAAAGGAACAATAATAATTTTTAACTTATTATCACACATTTGAATGTTTCCTAGGGCCCAAATTATCGCATTCGATATTGACCGAAATTCCAATACAATTTATAAACAAATTACGATCGATATCGAAAGCCGTAATATGCCCACAGTCATAAGTCATAAGATCGATTATGCTATTAATATCGACTTTTGTTTCATATATTTGCATTAATCTTATTTCAATACCAAAAAATAACATTTTAGTTCTATAAATAAAAAAAAATAACGAAACGATGCAAAGTAATTCAGAAATAGCAAAAAGCAAACCTTTAAAATCGTGAATTAAAAATATATTTTAAATTATTTGCTTTTGCAATCATTTACTTTCAATGTTTAGCTACACGATATACACACATTTTGAGTAACTAAATAAAAGTATTAAGAGAAATAAAAACAATTCAGAATCAACTTAAAGCTGGCTTAGAAAAATTATTGTTAAAAATAACGGTTAGAGTATTTGAATTTATGGGAAAGTGGTAACATGTAATTATTTTTGTATTAGAAAACTGTCTGGCATCTTTAAAACTCAGTACACTTTTTTTGCAACACTGTTTTTCTAATAGTAAAAAAGTGCAGGAAAAAATCTGTGTGTGTGTTTTGTTGTGAATAAATTAAAATAAACAAAAAAGATGTTTTTCAATTTCAGTTAATTATTATAAGTTCATAAGAGAATTAAGTTTAAAGAGCTAGACAATTGATTAATTTTTGTTTTGGTCAAATATATAAATTCGTATTATAGTTTTCGGTAATAATTGCAGCAGAAGCAACAGATAAAATATACAGACGTCAACAACAACTTAGACGAACCAGGTTGGTTATTGGACGTATTTGTTGCTTGGTCGCCGTCGTAGCTGGTAACATTTGCTGCAGGCAGACCAATTTCATGGCTTTTAACACTTGGTGTTGTTTTTGTTTATATATTTGTGACGTTTAATTTTTTCATTGATAATGAAGATGGTTAAAATGGAAAAGAAGTTAAAACACTCATGTCTCAGTTTAAGATGAGCTATTAAAACGCAAGAGTGTTAAGAGACACGCGGACGAAATATATTTTGATTTTATTGCTGTTTAGAAAACTGGATTTTATTATAATAAAATAATTTATGTTTTAAATAAGAAAGTGTGTTCTAGAAGTGCGGGTTTCTTTTTCTTGAACATAATAAATTGTGCCATTAACTATCGTTTACTAACTACGAAAAAAAAAGATAAAATAGGTCTTTTTATCAATAAAAAAAAGCCAACATCACCACTGCTAGAGGAGAGTATAAATGACTGATCCATAAATTCGACTTTGTCAACGTTTTATATGAGTAATTGAACCAAACCGGATGAAAATATACATAGACACATGTATGTGCAAATGTATAACAATATCTAAAGTTATTAAAATCGTTTAGAAGTGAAGGGAAACTAATACTGTTCATACTTCCTAAAATGCTGCCTCGTTTTCGATCCTTTTATGGTAAAATTATTACCTTCACTCTGGTGGCCTTAGTATTTATTATATATATTAGAGTATTCAAAATTGAGGACGACGCTACATCACTTCCCACCTCTTTAGAAAAAGCTGGCTTGAAACAAAATCGCTTTAGCCATACCGAAAAGGGAGGTAACGAATATGATACCAGCAATGAAGGCTTCAACGAAAATGAAATACCACGACCATTGGCTGCATTACACAAACCACAATCGATTGATTCTAACTCACCTATTGAGCTAAGCATACAACGAGACTTAGCCAAACAGGAACCGGATTTGGGTGATATGGGAGATGCGGCTTATTTGGAGGGTGCAGCCAAAATCAAAGGCGAAGAGATCTATAAGAAAATCGCTCTTAACGAAGAATTGAGCGAACATATATCGTATAATCGAACTCTGGACGATTTCCGCCATCCATTGTGTGCCAAGAAACATTATGATGTGCAAAGCCTGCCGTCAACTAGTGTCATAATTATCTTCTATAATGAACCTTTCTCGGTATTACTGCGCACAGTTCACAGTACAATGAATACGTGTGCGGGCCGTTTATTGAAGCAAATTATTTTGGTGGATGACGGTAGCACCAACGAGGAGCTTGGAGAGAAGTTAGACTATTATATACGTACACGTATACTATCAGGAAAAGTGTCGGTTGTACGCTTAAAAAATCGGTGAGCGTTAATAAAATGGAAACTTTCATAAAAAAATATATTTCAAAGTTGATATTTCATATAACTTATAAAATAAACCTCAAGGCTTTTCTTTTTAGTATTTTAAAACAATATTTCTAAAACACTATAAATCTTTTCACCTCTTGTGTTTGAGTCCATGTTGTGATTTATTAATTAATTTTGATCAAAAGTAAAACAACTTTACACGTTAATTTTTGCCTCTTCAAAAATAGTTTCATATTACAACAAAAATATGACCTTGTTTTATGCTATTTGCATAAATATAAAAATTGAGGTAGCGAGAGAGATCTCACTTAATTTTTATTTAAATAAATTCTTTTTGAAATGTTTAACATTTAGCTTAGAGATTTTTTATTAATGTATCAACTTTAAGTTTTGCTTTATACATATGCATACATCATATGCATATGTGTGCATGTATACATCTGTGTAATTACACACATATACAACAAGCTTGAAGTCTTTCTGATTATTGCTTAAATATCATAGTTTATTTTATTTATTGGATAAAAACTTATATCATTTCATAGTCATTTGACTAAATTTAAATCTGCAAACGAATTAAAATATTTGAATATATGTATCTGCCTTGGTTACTCATGCGAACGGTTTTAAGCACCAAAATTTGTAATACTGTTCAACGTGTGTGTATTAATTATCATAGACTTTCAACTAACAAACTGCAACCTAACTTTTTGTAGAAAAATAATTGGGTATGTTAGAATCTATAAGTTATGAATTGAATCTAAATGAAAGAAAATATTAATCTAATCAAGGAGAAGATTGGAAAGCTATCATAATATACAAAGATTGGAAAACTGCATATAATACAATTCTTTTAAATTTTAAGTAAAATGTAAATATAAATTATAACACATTACGGATCCTTACCCATAAATCTTAACTGTCTTGAGTAGTAAAAAATAGTTCAAAATAAATATCCAGAGTAAAATCGATTAGTTTTACATTCTATTAGTTACTTAATACCTTTCGGTACCTTTTGTATTAATGAAAATACACTAAAAACTCTGGGCAATGTTAACAAATTACTTTGTAGCAAATGCAGGCTTTTGCCATGTTAGAAGTAAATGTTCATACATGCGTTGCAATTTCTGAATCGAATGTGTTACAAAATAGATTAATTACCAACATGCATACGTACATTTTAAGTATCTACCTACATAAGCACATATTGACGCTATTTATATTAAATTTTTTTCTCATTTTTCAATTAAAAAACAAAACTAACAAGTTTTGTATGAAAATGTAAAAATTTAATATAAAGCCTGCTCAAACAAAGAATCATAATGCAGGTTAGAAGTAATTACAGTTTGAACAAATCATAAGAAATGTTACATTTATAACAAATAGAAGCATGGGTTTAGTTTTTTCAACTAAATAAAACAAATTAAAAACCAAATACTATGATGTAACAGTGGAACATTCAATAAAAATTTTTGAATTAAGTCACACTGCTGAACTACAAGATCTATCGCCAAAGCAGTGTGGTATTCTAGCTTAAGTTATGTAAAATATTCTTCAAGTTAACGCTCTAAAGAATACAACTAAACAAATATTTTGTTTGTTGTGGCATAAGTATATCTATACAAGTACATCTATAAGTATATCTAGGTTTCTATTTGTACTGCCTTAAATATCATGTCCGATATTACTTAATTTATAGATAATAAATACATCAAAGTGCCATTTTTTATTTTTGGAAAATAAAAAATTTGAATAGGGTCCGACTGTGCCCTATTGTGTACAATTAAAAATAGAGCTAGACTAACTACATAAGCGTTTGTAAGCAAACGTAACCCATTTTCACATGTTTATGAGTTTTTTCAACCTTTCATAATAAACACTATAAATTTAGTTGTTTGCTTTCTTTTTATGTATTTCTCATCGATTTGTATTATGCTGTTTTAATTATTGATTTTTTTATTTTTGTGTTACATTTCAGGTTGGGCTTAATAAGAGCCCGTTTAGCAGGTGCACGTGTTGCTACTGGTGATGTTTTAATATTTTTAGATGCTCATTGTGAGGCAAATATTGGCTGGTGTGAACCTCTGCTGGAACGCATCAAAGAATCTCGTACAAGTGTTTTAGTTCCCATAATTGATGTAATAGATGCCCGAGACTTCAAGTACAATACAAATGGCTATAAATCCTTTCAAGTGGGCGGTTTTCAATGGTCTGGTCACTTTGACTGGATTACTGTTTCCAATCGTGAGCGTAAGAGGCAGCGCAGGGAATGTAAAGACCATGACTTAGATATATGTCCAACATATAGTCCTACCATGGCCGGTGGCCTTTTCGCAATCGATCGTAGTTATTTCTGGGAGATTGGTAGTTATGATGAACAGGTGGGCTAGAATATATTTATAGGAAAGTTTTATATTCTTTTAATGCAATCAAAATGTTGCTTTAAAATTTCAGATGGATGGCTGGGGTGGTGAAAACTTAGAAATGTCCTTTAGAATCTGGCAATGCGGTGGCACCATTGAAACTGTTCCTTGTTCTAGAGTGGGGCATATTTTTCGCGACTTCCATCCTTACAAGTAAGTTCTTAAATGATTTTTATTCAATTTATTTTATATATTCTTAATTTTTTTCTATATTAAAGATTCCCCAACAACCGCGATACACATGGCATCAACACTGCCCGCATGGCTTTAGTTTGGATGGATGAATATATAAATGTATTCTTTTTAAATCGTCCAGATTTGAAATTTCATCCTGATATTGGAGATGTTACGCACAGAATTATGCTACGCAAGAAACTACGTTGTAAAAGTTTTGAATGGTATTTGCAAAATATATACCCCGAAAAATTTGTTCCTACTAAAAATGTTAAAGCTTATGGAAAGTAAGTATATATTTCAAATTGTGAGCTAAATTACAAAAAACCATTTCGATTAAATGAGGTTGTATTCCAAAAAATTTAATTCTTCGTATTCATTCCTAGCTGGTATAGCGGAATGAATTGAAAAATATATCTTTATTTTTAAATGAAAAAAATCTGAAAAGTAAACATTTGCATTTCGAAGAAATCAAGAGCACTTGATCCGGGCAAGTTGTAGTTTCAAAGTGATGGATCGACTTACAGAAATCAAAATTTGTCTATAAGTTAAGCTCGTGAAACGATCTTGCCAATTTGTCATAAAGGTAGATCACCACCTGGCTATAAGCCCGAAAACATATTCAAACAATTATGTCGTTTGTTTTTATAGCTTAAAAAAGTGGAATAAAATAATTTTTTCATATTATTTTTTACAACTTAAAGTTCTATTCTATTATATATTTATTTTAATTAATTTTTTATTCACAGAGTACGTTCCCTTAATTCCAACTTATGTCTGGACGATTTGCAGCAAAATAATGAGAAACCTTTTAATTTAGGTGTTTATTCGTGCAGTAAAGAAATTGCCAAAACACAATTTTTCTCCTTAACAAACAACAATGTTCTCCGAAACGAATTAGCCTGTGCAAATGTACAGCATAGTGACTCGCCGCCATATCTAATTGTAATGACAACATGTTTTGAAAACGATGATTTAAATGAGAAATGGCAATATTCAAAAAATCGCATAAAGCACTTAAACACCGGTATGTGCCTGGACCATCGTGGATTACATCAAGGAGATTATGTGCAAGTTGCAGTATGTGATTCGTATAGTATGACTCAGAGTTGGGTTATTGATCATCGTGACGAGACCGTACTACCGCAATTGTAATTTAATTTAAGAGAAACTTTTGTCAATTTCGCGAAAGGAAAGAAAAACGTTGTAAATAACTAATTCTCAGTTCACAGTATTAAAGTTTTGTTTCAGGAAAGAACAAGCGAGGAATGAATATCAAAACGGTATATATTTTTATATTATCACTCTCACACTAAATAAGAATTCATGACTGTCATGATGTGAACTGAGACTAAATATTTGTTTCATTAGCATATATTATTTCTGTCCTAGTTTTGTGTATATAAGATGAAGAAGCGAATTTACACATGAAATAATATATATTTTCTTTTTAATTTGTTAAATTTACAACATAACATGAGGATGATATTTTTATACAAGTATTTGTTCAATTAGAAAAACTACTCTTAACTTTTAAAAAATAGTCAAATTATATTAAATGAACATTATTCCTTAAAATATACTTATTTATACAAGAAATACTTTTTTTTATATGCATACATTTTTTGAGATTCGTAATCGTGTATATTGACTATTTTATATTCTAAACTATTTAATATTCTAAACTATTGAATATCAACCTTGAGAACAAACGTAAACAGCCATAATTAATTAATATTTAAATGTTAAGGATCCGCTATTTTTCTATTTTGAATACAAACACACAAGCACGCTTTTTAACCACTTGCAAGTAATATTTTTGAACTAGAGGTATTTACATTTCTATCGTCTAAATGTTAACCAAGAATTTTAGAAAGTCAATTTACTTTAGCAACATAAGAATTTTTTAATGGAAAGTATATTAACCAATTAGCTAATCATCTTATATGGAAGAGAATATTCTACTCAATAATATCATTTTATATGAAATTATCCATAATATCCATATGTTAGGGTCCAAAAATATATCCAATTTATATATAAAAATGCAAGTATGTATGCAAAATACAATTTTTATGCTAAAAAAATTAAATGAATTCCTTTTTATAAAAAAAAAAAAACGAACATAATATATTGTACATAAACAAATTCCTATTGCAATACTTCTTGATATCAAAAGCGCTTTAAAAGCATTCCATACATACCACTATAATAGATAATAATAAAAATTATTAACGAAATGATGTAAGATTAAAAAATTGCAAGATATGAAAAGCTTCCTATAGTTAGAATACATAATAATAGTTATAGATAATATACATTACAGAAACAAGGTCATACAAAACACAAAGAAATATTATAATACTTCAAAATAGATAAAAAGCTATAAAAATAAAAATATTTTTATATTATTGGTTGTACAAATATTAAAAATATACATATAAAAAGAAGTTATTCACAAATAAATAAAACAAAAACTAAATATGCTTTAAAATCAGTACTAATTTTTTAAAATAAAAAACAAAAACTTTAGCAGAAGTTCAAAAATACAGAAGTGCTGTGATCAATTGAAGTCAATATAATTTTATTTCCGGCAATTCATCAATGAACTCAATTGTGCCGAACAAGCGAATCATAACAGCTGGGGGAAAATTGCGGCATTTGATATCGTTTGAAATTTCTATTTAAATTGTTTTGAAATTTCGATCGATATCGAGTGCGGTAATTGGGCCCCTGTAAAATACTCTTATTGTTTAGTTTTTACTACAAACTAAATGTGAGCAATTTCTTGTGAAAAACAAATTCTCAGAAATAAATTTATTTGCATGGAATTGTTTGTGTATACACATGGACGTACGAATATTGTTTAATCAAGATAAAATATCTTGGCAAGGTTAAAATTTATTGATGCTAACCCAGCAAAAAGCAAAATTGTCGGTTAACTGAACTCAAAACAGTATGCATTTGGTCAATAAGAGGGTAAAGACTGTAAATGCATTTTGTTGTTATTGTTTGTAGCGGATCAAGTTTTTCTATAGTTCTTTCGGTCTTGAACTCATTTCTGTTTGAAATCGCGCATTTTCAAAAAACAAACTCCGCTAATAAAAGCTTTTGAATTAATGCTTTGTTTTTCTTTAATATATCTCAAATAAAACTATCACATATGATTTTAAGATTGTCTTCGTGATCATAGTTAGCTGTTCAACGATGTAACATTCTATCATTCGATCGTATAAATAACATTTAAAACAAAAAATTTAAAATTTTTTTTCGATTATTTAATATCAATTAGTTTAGTCCTAAAGGATTCTATGATCTGACTTAATATTAAACTCAGTACTATCCGCTAAAAATTATACGCCAATGAAATAAAATTTTTTGCTGGGTATTTTTTTTGTCAGATAATTAAAAATTTAGCTTTTCAAAAATTAATTTTTTATTCTGTTATCTTGGAGATATGTAGTTGTTTTATATGGTTTAGATATACAAATACGCTTAAGAAGTATAAATAGAAACGAAGTAAACAAAAGATATCTCCTCAAAGTCTTAATGATATCATGCAAACTTATATTCGATTATTTATACTCGATCAATTAATTGACAAGCTTAAGAAGAATTGTTATGTCGACAGAAAGTGTCGTAGAAAACACAAGTGTAGTTTTGGTTTATTTGTTTTTAATTTGTAATTTTTTGTTCTAAGTGGCTTCAAATTAGAAAAAAAAATATTAACTGCCTGTTCGCCGATGTCGAAAGCTATCGTTCGTTCGAATAAATAACATTCAAAACAAAAACAAGTTTTGAAAATTGTTTTTGTTTTGAATGTTATTTATTCGAACGAACGATAGCTTTCGACATCGGCGAACAGGCAGTAAGTTATTTACATTTCCAATTTTTTCGATTAATTGAAAATAAAGAGCACCTTCGCCATAAAAAAAATAAAGACAACCCTTTCGTATATGAGACAAAGCAAATTATTGAAAACACAAAAAATCGGTTAATCCGTCAATCGACTGAAATTAGCCGGTTTAATCTTTAATCGAAAAACGTTAAATATAAATTAATTAACCGACCAGTTAATTAGGTAGTAGTTAATCGTGTAGTAACTAATCGGTTAACCGATTAACGAATGTACGCTTCTACAAAATTTATACAAACTGGCTGTTTTGAAATGTGTAAAGAATTCATTCTTTCAATTACATTGTCAAATAGGCATTAAATATTTATTTATTTTGTGTTCATTAATTTTTTTCAATTCTCATTTCCTTAGATGAATGTCACTTGAATGTCCGGCCACTATCTTCAGAAGCCAACGGACTGTTACAATTACAAAAATATTATTGGAATGTCCCGATCGGTTTAATGATTTGAACCACTCCTCTTGAGAAATTGGATGGACACTTTAATCCTTTAAAAAAAAATTATAATCTTGAAAGCAATAAAAGTTCCAATTATCTTAAGAGGGAACTCTGCATTTCTACTGTCAACATGATGAAACAGTAGCCTTTCCAAGGAAATGCATCCGATCAACAAAAGTGTTTAATTATACGCTACCTAAATGTGGAGGAATAATGGAAAACGCATTTGATCATATAAAAACTAGATAAAGGAATCTTGGAAACGGTTTCGATAATCAATCAGCATCACAACATTTTAAAACAATGAAAAATTGCTGAAAAGTGACAACCTAATACTTTCGAAAATATAAATTACAGACAACAGCCTGATTTTATAGAAATTCAGAAACTAACGAAATAAGAAATGCATTTGTTAGTTCTTTATAAGACAATTAATTTTATTTACGTACTTTTTCTGATACAAATTTTAATATACATTTAATGTTTTGTTATAGTAATGAAAATTAAAAATTTTTAAATTACTTTGAACAACAGAACTTATTCATCTAAAAATGTTTGAATATTCTTATTTAGAAAATAACTATTACTTTGATATATCCATTTAATTTTGAAAACTCTGTTAAGAGGTTTGGTTCCTTTTCTTCTCTGTGGCAAACATTTCCTCCTGTTCCTTAAGCGATTCTTCCTCACTCTCAAATGCTTTTCAGATTCAAGTTATTACATCGACAGACTGCGTTATGATTAAATAGAATAGAATCTTGAGATGCTAAATCGCAAAAGTTATCATAACCATTCAGTATTTCAACAGTAACAGCAAGGAAATTGGAACCTGTTGAGTGAAGAACAACATTAAATATGATAATTTTTAAAAATTTTCTTAGAAATGGCTAATTTGTTGTAAGCACGCTTATTTTTCCCAGTATTATCCGAAATAAATCATTTGGAAGGGTTTAGAAGGGTATTTTTAATTTTATGGAACAAAAGTGAAAATTGAAAATTTCATAAGGGGTACGTACCTCTTTGTTCGAAAAATCGATTTTAAAAAATTTTCTCAGAAATGGCTAATTTTTTGTAAGCACTCTTATTTTTCCCAGTATTATCCGAAATAAATCATTTGGAAGGGTTTAGAAGGGTATTTTTAATTTTATGGAACAAAAGTGAAAATTTAAAATTTCATAAGGGGTACCTCTTTGTTAAAAAAATCGATTTTTAAAAAATTTTCTCAGAAATGGCTAATTTTTTGTAAGCACGCTTATTTTTCCCAGTATTATCCGAAATAAATCATTTGGAAGGGCTTAGAAGGGTATTTTTAATTTTATGGAACAAAAGCGAAAATTGAAAATTTCATAAGGGGTACCTCTTTGTTCAAAAAATCGATTTTTAAAAAATTTTCTCAGAAATGGCTAATTTTTTGTAAGCACGGTTATTTTTCCCAGTATTATCCGAAATAAATCATTTGGAAGGGCTTAGAAAGGTATTTTTAATTTTATGGAACAAAAGCGAAAATTGAAAATTTCATAAGGGGTACAAAAAATTTTCTCAGAAATGGCTAATTTTTTGTAAGCACGCTTATTTTTCCCAGTATTATCCGAAATAAATCATTTGGAAGGGTTTAGAAGGGTATTTTTAATTTTATGGAACAGAAGTGAAAATTGAAAATTTCATAAGGGGTACCTCTTTGTTAAAAAAATCGATTTTTAAAAAATTTTCTCAGAAATGGCTAATTTTTTGTAAGCACGCTAATTTTTCCCAGTATTATCCGAAATAAATCATTTGGAAGGGTTTAGAAGGGTATTTTTAATTTTATGGAACAAAAGTGAAAATTTAAAATTTCATAAGGGGTACCTCTTTGTTAAAAAAATCGATTTTTAAAAAATTTTCTCAGAAATGGCTAATTTTTTGTAAGCACGCTTATTTTTCCCAGTATTATCCGAAATAAATCATTTGGAAGGGCTTAGAAGGGTATTTTTAATTTTATGGAACAAAAGCGAAAATTGAAAATTTCATAAGGGGTACCTCTTTGTTCAAAAAATCGATTTTTAAAAAATTTTCTCAGAAATGGCTAATTTTTTGTAAGCACACTTATTTTTCCCAGTATTATCCGAAATAAATCATTTGGAAGGGTTTAGAAGGGTATTTTTAATTTTATGGAACAAAAGTGAAAATTGAAAATTTCATAAGGGGTACCTCTTTGTTCAAAAAATCGATTTTTAAAAAATTTTCTCAGAAATGGCTAATTTTTTGTAAGCACACTTATTTTTCCCAGTATTATCCGAAATAAATCATTTGGAAGGGTTTAGAAGGGTATTTTTAATTTTATGGAACAAAAGTGAAAATTGAAAATTTCATAAGGGGTACCTCTTTGTTCAAAAAATCGATTTTTAAAAAATTTTCTCAGAAATGGCTAATTTTTTGTAAGCACGCTTATTTTTCCCAGTATTATCCGAAATAAATCATTTGGGAGGGCTTAGAAGGGTATTTTTAGTTTTATGGAACAAAAGCGAAAATTGAAAATTTCATAAGGGGTACCTCTTTGTTCAAAAAATCGATTTTTAAAAAATTTTCTCAGAAATGGCTAATTTTTTGTAAGCACGCTTATTTTTCCCAGTATTATCCGAAATAAATCATTTGGAAGGGTTTAGAAGGGTATTTTTAATTTTATGGAACAAAAGTGAAAATTGAAAATTTCATAAGGGGTACCTCTTTGTTCAAAAAATCGATTTTTAAAAAATTTTCTCAGAAATGGCTAATTTTTTGTAAGCACGCTTATTTTTCCCAGTATTATCCGAAATAAATCATTTGGAAGGGTTTAGAAGGGTATTTTTAATTTTATGGAACAAAAGTGAAAATTGAAAATTTCATAAGGTTCAAAAAATCGATTTTTAAAAAATTTTCTCAGAAATGGCTAATTTTTTGTAAGCACGCTTATTTTTCCCAGTATTATCCGAAATAAATCATTTGGAAGGGCTTAGAAGGGTATTTTTAATTTTATGGAACAAAAGCGAAAATTGAAAATTTCATAAGGGGTACCTCTTTGTTAAAAAAATCGATTTTTAAAAAATTTTCTCAGAAATGGCTAATTTTTTGTAAGCACGCTTATTTTTCCCAGTATTATCCGAAATAAATCATTTGGAAGGGCTTAGAAGGGTATTTTTAATTTTATGGAACAAAAGCGAAAATTTAAAATTTCATAAGGGGTACCTCTTTGTTAAAAAAATCGATTTTTAAAAAATTTTCTCAGAAATGGCTAATTTTTTGTAAGCACGCTAATTTTTCCCAGTATTATCCGAAATAAATCATTTGGAAGGGTTTAGAAGGGTATTTTTAATTTTATGGAACAAAAGTGAAAATTTAAAATTTCATAAGGGGTACCTCTTTGTTAAAAAAATCGATTTTTAAAAAATTTTCTCAGAAATGGCTAATTTTTTGTAAGCACGCTTATTTTTCCCAGTATTATCCGAAATAAATCATTTGGAAGGGCTTAGAAGGGTATTTTTAATTTTATGGAACAAAAGCGAAAATTGAAAATTTCATAAGGGGTACCTCTTTGTTCAAAAAATCGATTTTTAAAAAATTTTCTCAGAAATGGCTAATTTTTTGTAAGCACACTTATTTTTCCCAGTATTATCCGAAATAAATCATTTGGAAGGGTTTAGAAGGGTATTTTTAATTTTATGGAACAAAAGTGAAAATTGAAAATTTCATAAGGGGTACCTCTTTGTTCAAAAAATCGATTTTTAAAAAATTTTCTCAGAAATGGCTAATTTTTTGTAAGCACGGTTATTTTTCCCAGTATTATCCGAAATAAATCATTTGGAAGGGTTTAGAAGGGTATTTTTAATTTTATGGAACAAAAGTGAAAATTGAAAATTTCATAAGGGGTACCTCTTTGTTCAAAAAATCGATTTTAAAAAAATTTTCTCAGAAATGGCTAATTTTTTGTAAGCACGCTTATTTTTCCCAGTATTATCCGAAATAAATCATTTGGGAGGGCTTAGAAGGGTATTTTTAGTTTTATGGAACAAAAGCGAAAATTGAAAATTTCATAAGGGGTACCTCTTTGTTCAAAAAATCGATTTTTAAAAAATTTTCTCAGAAATGGCTAATTTTTTGTAAGCACGCTTATTTTTCCCAGTATTATCCGAAATAAATCATTTGGAAGGGTTTAGAAGGGTATTTTTAATTTTATGGAACAAAAGTGAAAATTGAAAATTTCATAAGGGGTACCTCTTTGTTCAAAAAATCGATTTTTAAAAAATTTTCTCAGAAATGGCTAATTTTTTGTAAGCACGCTTATTTTTCCCAGTATTATCCGAAATAAATCATTTGGAAGGGCTTAGAAGGGTATTTTTAGTTTTATGGAACAAAAGCGAAAATTGAAAATTTCATAAGGGGTACCTCTTTGTTCAAAAAATCGATTTTTAAAAAATTTTCTCAGAAATGGCTAATTTTTTGTAAGCACGCTTATTTTTCCCAGTATTATCCGAAATAAATCATTTGGAAGGGTTTAGAAGGGTATTTTTAATTTTATGGAACAAAAGTGAAAATTGAAAATTTCATAAGGGGTACGTACCTCTTTGTTCAAAAAATCGATTTTTAAAAAATTTTCTCAGAAATGGCTAATTTTTTGTAAGCACGCTTATTTTTCCCAGTATTATCCGAAATAAATTATTTAGAAGGGTTTAGAAGGGTATTTTTAATTTTATGGAACAAAAGTGAAAATTGAAAATTTCATTCTTTGTTCAAAAAATCGATTTTTAAAAAATTTTCTCAGAAATGGCTAATTTTTTGTAAGCACGCTTATTTTTCCCAGTATTATCCGAAATAAATCATTTGGAAGGGTTTAGAAGGATATTTTTAATTTTATTGAACAAAAGTGAAAATTGAAAATATCATAAGGGGTACCTCTTTGTTCAAAAAATCGATTTTTAAAAAATTTTCTCAGAAATGGCTAATTTTTTGTAAGCACGCTTATTTTTCCCAGTATTATCCGAAATAAATCATTTGGAAGGGTTTAGAAGGGTATTTTTAATTTTATGGAACAAAAGTGAAAATTGAAAATTTCATAAGGGGTACCTCTTTGTTCAAAAAATCGATTTTTAAAAAATGTTCTCAGAAATGGCTAATTTTTTGTAAGCACGCTTATTTTTCCCAGTATTATCCGAAATAAATCATTTGGAAGGGTTTAGACGGGTATTTTTAATTTTATGGAACAAAAGTGAAAATTGAAAATTTCATAAGGGGTACCTCTTTGTTAAAAAAATCGATTTTTAAAAAATTTTCTCAGAAATGGCTAATTTTTTGTAAGCACGCTTATTTTTCCCAGTATTATCCGAAATAAATCATTTGGAAGGGTTTAGAAGGGTATTTTTAATTTTATGGAACAAAAGTGAAAATTGAAAATTTCATAAGGGGTACCTCTTTGTTAAAAAAAATCGATTTTTAAAAAATTTTCTCAGAAATGGCTAATTTTTTGTAAGCACACTTATTTTTCCCAGTATTATCCGAAATAAATCATTTGGAAGGGTTTAGAAGGGTATTTTTAATTTTATGGAACAAAAGTGAAAATTGAAAATTTCATAAGGGGTACCTCTTGGTTCAAAAAATCGATTTTTAAAAAATTTTCTCAGAAATGGCTAATTTTTTGTAAGCACACTTATTTTTCCCAGTATTATCCGAAATAAATCATTTGGAAGGGTTTAGAAGGGTATTTTTAATTTTATGGAACAAAAGTGAAAATTGAAAATTTCATAAGGGGTACCTCTTGGTTCAAAAAATCGATTTTTAAAAAATTTTCTCAGAAATGGCTAATTTTTTGTAAGCACACTTATTTTTCCCAGTATTATCCGAAATAAATCATTTGGAAGGGTTTAGAAGGGTATTTTTAATTTTATGGAACAAAAGTGAAAATTGAAAATTTCATAAGGGGTACCTCTTGGTTCAAAAAATCGATTTTTAAAAAATTTTCTCAGAAATGGCTAATTTTTTGTAAGAACACTTATTTTTCCCAGTATTATCCGAAATAAATCATTTGGAAGGGTTTAGAAGGGTATTTTTAATTTTATGGAACAAAAGTGAAAATTGAAAATTTCATAAGGGGTACCTCTTGGTTCAAAAAATCGATTTTTAAAAAATTTTCTCAGAAATGGCTAATTTTTTGTAAGCACGCTTATTTTTCCCAGTATTATCCGAAATAAATCATTTGGAAGGGTTTAGAAGGGTATTTTTAATTTTATGGAACAAAAGTGAAAATTGAAAATTTCATAAGGGGTACCTCTTGGTTCAAAAAATCGATTTTTAAAAAATTTTCTCAGAAATGGATAATTTTTTGTAAGCACGCTTATTTTTCCCAGTATTATCCGAAATAAATCATTTGGAAGGGTTTAGAAGGGTATTTTTAATTTTATGGAACAAAAGTGAAAATTGAAAATTTCATAAGGGGTACCTCTTGGTTCAAAAAATCGATTTTTAAAAAATTTTCTCAGAAATGGCTAATTTTTTGTAAGCACGCTTATTTTTCCCAGTATTATCCGAAATAAATCATTTGGAAGGGTTTAGAAGGGTATTTTTAATTTTATGGAACAAAAGTGAAAATTGAAAATTTCATAAGGGGTACCTCTTGGTTCAAAAAATCGATTTTTAAAAAATTTTCTCAGAAATGGCTAATTTTTTGTAAGCACGCTTATTTTTCCCAGTATTATCCGAAATAAATCATTTGGAAGGGTTTAGAAGGGTATTTTTAATTTTATGGAACAAAAGTGAAAATTGAAAATTTCATAAGGGGTACCTCTTGGTTCAAAAAATCGATTTTTAAAAAATTTTCTCAGAAATGGCTAATTTTTTGTAAGCACGCTTATTTTTCCCAGTATTATCCGAAATAAATCATTTGGAAGGGTTTAGAAGGGTATTTTTAATTTTATGGAACAAAAGTGAAAATTGAAAATTTCATAAGGGGTACCTCTTGGTTCAAAAAATCGATTTTTAAAAAATTTTCTCAGAAATGGCTAATTTTTTGTAAGCACGCTTATTTTTCCCAGTATTATCCGAAATAAATCATTTGGAAGGGTTTAGAAGGGTATTTTTAATTTTATGGAACAAAAGTGAAAATTGAAAATTTCATAAGGGGTACCTCTTGGTTCAAAAAATCGATTTTTAAAAAATTTTCTCAGAAATGGCTAATTTTTTGTAAGCACGCTTATTTTTCCCAGTATTATCCGACATAAATCATTTGGAAGGGTTTAGAAGGGTATTTTTAATTTTATGGAACAAAAGTGAAAATTGATAATTTCATAAGGGGTACCTCTTGGTTCAAAAAATAGATTTTTAAAAAATTTTCTCAGAAATGGCTAATTTTTTGTAAGCACGCTTATTTTTCCCAGTATTATCCGAAATAAATCATTTGGAAGGGTTTAGAAGGGTATTTTTAATTTTATGGAACAAAAGTGAAAATTGAAAATTTCATAAGGGGTACCTCTTGGTTCAAAAAATCGATTTTTAAAAAATTTTCTCAGAAATGGCTAATTTTTTGTAAGCACGCTTATTTTTCCCAGTATTATCCGAAATAAATCATTTGGAAGGGTTTAGAAGGGTATTTTTAATTTTATGGAACAAAAGTGAAAATTGAAAATTTCATAAGGGGTACCTCTTGGTTCAAAAAATCGATTTTTAAAAAATTTTCTCAGAAATGGCTAATTTTTTGTAAGCACGCTTATTTTTCCCAGTATTATCCGAAATAAATCATTTGGAAGGGTTTAGAAGGGTATTTTTAATTTTATGGAACAAAAGTGAAAATTGAAAATTTCATAAGGGGTACCTCTTGGTTCAAAAAATCGATTTTTAAAAAATTTTCTCAGAAATGGCTAATTTTTTGTAAGCACGCTTATTTTTCCCAGTATTATCCGACATAAATCATTTGGAAGGGTTTAGAAGGGTATTTTTAATTTTATGGAACAAAAGTGAAAATTGATAATTTCATAAGGGGTACCTCTTGGTTCAAAAAATAGATTTTTAAAAAATTTTCTCAGAAATGGCTAATTTTTTGTAAGCACGCTTATTTTTCCCAGTATTATCCGAAATAAATCATTTGGAAGGGTTTAGAAGGGTATTTTTAATTTTATGGAACAAAAGTGAAAATTGAAAATTTCATAAGGGGTACCTCTTGGTTCAAAAAATCGATTTTTAAAAAATTTTCTCAGAAATGGCTAATTTTTTGTAAGCACGCTTATTTTTCCCAGTATTATCCGAAATAAATCATTTGGAAGGGTTTAGAAGGGTATTTTTAATTTTATGGAACAAAAGTGAAAATTGAAAATTTCATAAGGGGTACCTCTTGGTTCAAAAAATCGATTTTTAAAAAATTTTCTCAGAAATGGCTAATTTTTTGTAAGCACGCTTATTTTTCCCAGTATTATCCGAAATAAATCATTTGGAAGGGTTTAGAAGGGTATTTTTAATTTTATGGAACAAAAGTGAAAATTGAAAATTTCATAAGGGGTACCTCTTGGTTCAAAAAATCGATTTTTAAAAAATTTTCTCAGAAATGGCTAATTTTTTGTAAGCACGCTTATTTTTTCCAGTATTATCCGAAATAAATCATTTGGAAGGGTTTAGAAGGGTATTTTTAATTTTATGGAACAAAAGTGAAAATTGAAAATTTCATAAGGGGTACCTCTTGGTTCAAAAAATCGATTTTTAAAAAATTTTCTCAGAAATGGCTAATTTTTTGTAAGCACGCTTATTTTTCCCAGTATTATCCGAAATAAATCATTTGGAAGGGTTTAGAAGGGTATTTTTAATTTTATGGAACAAAAGTGAAAATTGAAAATTTCATAAGGGGTACCTCTTGGTTCAAAAAATCGATTTTTAAAAAATTTTCTCAGAAATGGCTAATTTTTTGTAAGCACACTTATTTTTCCCAGTATTATCCGAAATAAATCATTTGGAAGGGTTTAGAAGGGCATTTTTAATTTTATGGAACAAAAGTGAAAATTGAAAATTTCATAAGGGGTACCTCTTTGTTCAAAAAATCGATTTTTAAAAAATTTTCTCAGAAATGGCTAATTTTTTGTAAGCACACTTATTTTTCCCAGTATTATCCGAAATAAATCATTTGGAAGGGTTTAGAAGGGTATTTTTAATTTTATGGAACAAAAGTGAAAATTGAAAATTTCATAAGGGGTACCTCTTGGTTCAAAAAATCGATTTTTAAAAAATTTTCTCAGAAATGGCTAATTTTTTGTAAGCACACTTATTTTTCCCAGTATTATCCGAAATAAATCATTTGGAAGGGTTTAGAAGGGTATTTTTAATTTTATGGAACAAAAGTGAAAATTGAAAATTTCATAAGGGGTACCTCTTGGTTCAAAAAATCGATTTTTAAAAAATTTTCTCAGAAATGGCTAATTTTTTGTAAGCACACTTATTTTTCCCAGTATTATCCGAAATAAATCATTTGGAAGGGTTTAGAAGGGTATTTTTAATTTTATGGAACAAAAGTGAAAATTGAAAATTTCATAAGGGGTACCTCTTTGTTCAAAAAATCGATTTTTAAAAAATTTTCTCAGAAATGGCTAATTTTTTGTAAGCACACTTATTTTTCCCAGTATTATCCGAAATAAATCATTTGGAAGGGTTTAGAAGGGTATTTTTAATTTTATGGAACAAAAGTGAAAATTGAAAATTTCATAAGGGGTACCTCTTGGTTCAAAAAATCGATTTTTAAAAAATTTTCTCAGAAATGGCTAATTTTTTGTAAGCACGCTTATTTTTCCCAGTATTATCCGAAATAAATCATTTGGAAGGGTTTAGAAGGGTATTTTTAATTTTATGGAACAAAAGTGAAAATTGAAAATTTCATAAGGGGTACCTCTTTGTTCAAAAAATCGATTTTTAAAAAATTTTCTCAGAAATGGCTAATTTTTTGTAAGCACGCTTATTTTTCCCAGTATTATCCGAAATAAATCATTTGGAAGGGCTTAGAAGGGTATTTTTAATTTTATGGAACAAAAGTGAAAATTGAAAATTTCATAAGGGGTACTTCTTTGTTAAAAAAATCGATTTTTAAAAAATTTTCTCAGAAATTGCTAATTTCTTGTAAGCACGCTTATTTTTCCCAGTATTATCCGAAATAAATCATTTGGAAGGGTTTAGAAGGGTATTTTTAATTTTATGGAACAAAAGTGAAAATTGAAAATTTCATAAGGGGTACGTACCTCTTTGCTAGAAAATTAAATTTTTCAAAATTTTCTTAGACGGCTAATTTTTTGGTAAAGCTCTCCTGTTGGCTAAAAGATTCCAAAATAATTCATTTGCAAAAGGAGAAAAGCTCATTTTTTAATTTATGGAAGTAAAGTTGAAAATTGAATATTTCATAAGGGGATCGATCCTCTTTGCAAATAAAAGAAGAGGATACATTTTTGCTAGCTTGTCCAGAAGCAGACAAGCTTATATTTTACTTAGAAAAACGTGTAATTGAAAATTTGTTCAGGGTAACATTTTGCTAATACAACATTTTAAAAATAAATTAACACTGAAAAGTAGTACTCTAGTGTTAAGATAACAGAACACAAAATTTTAATTTTAACACGCAGTAAATCGTTGATTGACTCAACGACAGTCGGGTGTCTATGCTTTCTGTCTGTTCGACATTGTCGTGAGTTATCGTGTTAACTGTATCTTCAACTTCTCTTTGGCCAAAATGAGAAATAATTTTGCAGAATCATATCACAGTTTAAGATAAGACGGTGTAGCGTTAATAACGTGAGGGAAAATTGTATACACACATTTTTTAATCTTATTTCTATGAAGTTCATGGCGTAACTTTTGTTTTAAAAACAAAATCTTTTAAGTTCGTCGATGCCTGCCGTGTATTAACAAATTCCAGTTGATGATATTTTTATGTGTGTATGCGAAATAAAAAATTTTACTACTTCAATTATATGGAGTAGAACTGAATGGAAAATATATGCGAACAATTTTCATACTAAAAAAAAATGGTGCCCTGCTATCGTTCTTTCAACAACCAAATAATTATTTTTGTGGTGGCCTTCACAATTATTATCTTCATTAATGTACTACAAATTGAAAAGCATACCACGTCATTATCCTCGGTGTTAGAAAAGTACGCCTCTAAACGGAATCAGGTCATCATTAGAAGATCTAATGATGCTGGGAGCAGCAGTAAGCAATTGAGTGGAAATAAAATACAACGACCGATACTACACAAACCGCGATCGACTAATTTGAACTCATCTCTTGACCGAAGTATACGAAATGACTTGGCTAAGCAGAACTCCAACTTGGGTGCCATGGGACATGCAGCCTATTTGGAAGCCGCAGCTAAAATCAGAGGCGAAGAAATTTACAAAAAAATTGCTCTTAATGAAGAGTTGAGCGAACATATATCGTACAATCGTACGCTGAACGATTTCCGCCACACGTTGTGTGCCAAGAAACATTATGATTTACAAAATCTGCCGTCAGCAAGTGTTATAGTGATTTTCTACAACGAACCCTATTCGGTATTGCTGCGCACAGTCCACAGCACTCTTAATACATGTGCGGGCCGTTTACTGAAGCAAATTATTTTGGTGGATGACGGTAGCACCAACGAAGAGCTTGGAGAGAAATTGGACTACTATTTACGTACACGTTTACCAACAGATAAAGTTATGCTTGTGCGCTTAATTAATCGGTGAGTGTTAAGGAATGGAAACGTTGATTTAAAAAAAAAAATATGTGTAGAAATAAGAGATTCATTCTCCAGCTTAATTTAAATTAAATTTCATTTAAATTGCATTTCAGATTGGGCTTGATAAGAGCCCGTTTGGCGGGTGCACGTGTTGCCACCGGTGATGTCCTTATATTTTTGGATGCCCATTGTGAGGCAAACGTTGGCTGGTGTGAACCTCTGCTGCAACGTATTAAAGAATCTCGCACAACAGTTTCAGTTCCCATTATTGACATAATTGATGCTGGCAATTTTATGTACAATAAAAATGGTGGCAAATTTTTTCGAATAGGTGGCTTTAAATGGTCTGGCAGCTTTAATTGGATCACTGTTTCCAATCGTGAACGTAAGAGGCAACAACTGGAATGTAACGAGAAAGCCGTAGATTTATGTCCAACTCATAGCCCCACTATGGCCGGTGGTCTCTTTGCAATTGATCGCAGCTATTTCTGGGAGATCGGTAGCTATGACGAAGAGGTAATTTCATAGCGGTATTTCCATTTGCATTGCGATAAATTTCACTTCTTCAACTTCAGATGGATGGCTGGGGTGGTGAAAACTTAGAAATGTCCTTTAGAATTTGGCAATGTGGTGGCACAATCGAAACTGTGCCTTGTTCTAGAGTGGGGCATATTTTCCGCGATTTCCATCCTTATAAGTGAGTGCTAAACTGATTTCCATTACATTTAATTTATTAAATGAAGGTTATTTATTTGTTTTTTTTTATATTAAAGATTCCCCAACAACCGCGATACTCATGGCATCAACACTGCTCGCATGGCTTTAGTTTGGATGGATGAATATGTCAATATATTTTTCTTGAATCGTCCAGATTTGAGATTTCATCCTGATATTGGAAATATAACGAAAAGACTTATGCTACGCAATAAATTACGTTGCAAAAGTTTTGACTGGTATTTGAAAAACATCTATCCAGAAAAATTTGTGCCCACAAAAAATGTTATTGCTTTTGGAAAGTATGTATTAGTTCTTTTCATATATTCTATTTTGAAAATTAAGGTCACCCTCCCAAAACATTCTTCTCAACAGTACAAGTCGATAGATAGAAGTTTTAATTTTTTAAAATTAAAAATATGTCAATATAATTGCAAACGCCCTACTTGATTGAATTACTTTTCAAACTGGTATACATCTTATTATTGAATATAAAACTTTTAGCGTCCTTAACTATTGTCAAACCTAAAATGCAACCTCTAGGGTGTCTAAATTTTAAGCATTAAAGAGAAAGAAAATTCTAGTTACATCGTGGGACAGAAAACTACGCTTTTAGTTTAACTAATCCCCTGAGTCTCGTGGGATAAAATATCAAATTATTTTAGTTCTGGTTATACTACTGGTTAGTTATAGAATAATGCATTAGCCAAAATTGGGTGCTTGTTATATGAAAATATATTGTGCTTGTCTATATGAAAATATATTTTATGATATATATGTTTCATCAATACTGATGTATGATAAAGTAGTTAAAAGTGTACCACAAAAAAAGTGTGGTATACGATTCCAAAGGAAAACGAGTTTAAAATAATTAGTTTCTGTAGGAAATTAAATCGGTAGGAGACTGGGGTGCAATAAGGGTAGTGATAAGATAAGAATCTTCTAATAGAGTTCGTTAACCAGGATTTTTGTAAATATGAGTATCGGCCATGGCATAACTTGGTTTAGAACTTGATTGAATTAAGTAGTAGTTGTATAAGAGATATCCAGTTCAACTCGAATGTCCAACCTCTGGCCTGCAATAAAAATCCAGACATTAATTTCCCACACACATTTTATTGCCACGCTATTGAAATAAAATGTCCTTTTGCATGGATCAAGGCTGAAGTTCTTATATTATCTACACCAAATTTCTTTATACACCAGAGGGCGACCTTAGTGTACACATGAGTTCATGCATTTTCCAAGATATTATTTCATATATATATATATATATATATATATATATATATATTATTTTTTTCTTTTTTTTCCTCCAACCTCCAAGATATTATTTCATATATATATATATATATATATATATATATATATTTTATTTTTTTTTATTTTTTTCTTTTTTTTCCTCCAACCTCAGAGTACGTTCATTAAACTCCAATTTGTGCCTGGACGATTTGAAAAACGATTACAATGCACCTTTTAATTTGACAGTCCATTCCTGCAGTAAAGCATTGATCAAGCAACAATTTTTCTCCTTAACAAACAACAACGTTCTACGCAACGAATTTTTCTGCGCCAGGATGCAGCGCAGTAGTTCGCCACCATATCTCGTTCTCATGACAAAGTGTATTGAAAACGATGAATTAAACGAAAAATGGGATTATTCAAAACACCGTATAAAACACTTAGATAGTGGGATGTGTTTGGATCATCAGGGGTTGCAGCAAGGGGACTTTGTGCAACTTTCAGTGTGTGATTTGTCTAGTATGACACAAAGTTGGGTTATTGATCACCGCGATGAGACTCCACTGTCACATTAATAAAGAAAAACATTGTAAATATTTAAATAATTTTTAGCATTAATTAAATTCAAAATTTTACCTTTAGAAATTTTAAAGTTTTGAATTGTTGTCTCGTGTTTTTTTTTTTTCTCTTATAAGTCCAGGAAGTTTTTCTGCTCATATTTTGAGTTTGTGAGAGATCAGAGAAGAGTTTCTCGAAGTTCGTTTTGTTGTGCCATGCATTATTATTATTATTATTTGGTATTTCCTTTTGCATTCCCTGGTTCGCTGTGAAGAAAAGTTTAAAAAATTTGAAAAGAAACAGGGTTCAAATCACAGCATTCGATATCGACCGATTTGGTTATAAATTGTAATGAAATTTCGATCGATATCGAATGTGTTGATTTGAGCCCAGATTTTATTCTAACAAAATTCCTTTTAAATAAACTTAATATAAATAAACTTGTATAAAATAAATAATGTGTTTTTCGCTTTAATTCAGCAATAAAATGTTTAAACATAAACTAAATAAAATGAATTATCAAAAATGTAAGAATTTGGAAGTAAAAGAAATTTTGTTCAAACAGAATTTGAGCTGCAAAAACTTCCTCTTGTGAACCTGGAATAAGAAGAGTTCTAAGCACATCTTATTATAATTACTTACATTGTTAGGATTAAAAGACTTTTCTACCGATTTCGTTGTTGCATATTTTCTTGCTCCTGTAATAAAATAATTTCTGGAACTACAAAGACTAGTCGCTCGGTGGATTTATTCGTTTTTACCTTCACAAGATGTTAAACAGTTTTTGTTTCCAGTTACGTTGCGCTGCGCTGCTAGATTTCATTATTTCAAATAGATGTTCCCCGGAGGGAACAATAATTTCTCGAAAAATTCCCTTTGAGAGGAATAAAAATTTCAAGAGAATAACATTCTCGATAGGGACGATTAAAATATAATTTCAGATGCTGCCGCACTTGTATTGTGGCATTTGAGAAAACCTCTTCTAAATAAGTAGAAGTTGATCAATAGTTAGAGACGCAGTTAGGAACTGGATCCAACCATCTTCTGCATAATGAAACACCATTTATATTATTTAAGTATCTATGTAAGTATTATTAATTTATTGGTTTGTATCTTTTTCACATTGTTATTTTCTCATCATCATCATCATCATCATCATCATCATCATCATCATCATTAATTGTTATTCATATTTAATATTTTTTCTTTTTTTCATTTTAATTTAGGTACGCCAGGTGCTGCATTTAAGTGTCTGAGAAGCTTTAGAGTTAGAAGCTTTAATATCATTTAAACTTTATTGTTTTTATTCTTGGTTTGCTTGACAGGGATGAGAGGAAATGGAATGATCGACATGAGAACACTAACGTGCTGTACATATAACTAAACTATTTATGATATTGTTAGACTTGTCTATGACTTGTAAGGGGAGCGGGAGCAAAATGTTAATTGGATTGGCATATAAATTTGTATTTTTTTTTTCTTTTTATAAGAGAAATATTTTGTAGTTTTAAGCTCTAAAATTTAGAAATAACTTTTACATGAATTAACTTTTAATTCTCATTTAATTCTCTTTTCTTTTGAAGATAAAAATTTGTGCATATTTTTTAAAACATTTTTTTTGTATTTTTGAATTTTAAATTTATTGTTTTTTGATAAGGTGATGTGTTTTTTTTTTAGTAGAATAATAACTTTGATATTTTTATAATTATATTTATTAATTATTTTATTGCGTTTTTTACAGGATAATTTGACAAAAAAAAAAAATACTTTGAATGGACATTTTGTTCATGCAACGAAAATGAGAAACAACATTTTACAAATATTTCATTAAAAGTTTTTGCTTTTTAAAATATTTTTCACAACTTTTATTTTTGGTTGTTATTGTGTTTGCTGTTATTGTTTTGTTTAGTACTTTTATTTATTTATTTTCATTCTAAATAATTTTTTAAGTATAATATGTATATATAAAAATATCAATTATTTATTTTTAAATATTTAAAAAAAAAAATTATTTTCTTTTGGACGTTTTGCAAGTTAGAGATTTTTTTTTTTTGTATTTTCAAATAATAACTTGTAAATGGAGTTCGTGTATTTTTATTTTTTGTTCAGTATTTTGCGTTTCAAGGTCGAAAAAATTCTGCAACGAGTTGTTTGGTATTTTGAAGAGTTTAAAGGGAAAGCTTTGGTTAATCAAAAGAAAACATTTCTTTTGCATCTACTAGCAGCAGAGTTTCTAGGAGAGCAGGCTGTCATTACACAAATCCTGGGTTTTAAATATTTTAAAATATGAAGTTTATGAGAACTAAAAATTAATACTTAAAATATTAAATCCTTTTAATGAATAACAAGTTTTTGACACGGAAGCGTTTTTGCTTTAACGCACAAATATTTAGCACATGACCAAAAATCCATGGAAAGTGTTTTATTTATATACAAGAATATTAATAAAGATACGTATTTTTAAATTTGATTAAAATGTAAATAAAATAACATAAATTTTTAATTAAACACATTATTAGCGAAATTATAGCGGGCATATACATATATCATAAAAAATTTAGGATTATATTGAATCACTTGATATCCAATCTCAGATGCACTGAAGATGCACTCAGGAATTATGTAACTAAAAACAGCTAAATCATGACTTTGATAATTTGAATTTATTAAAAAAAAAAAACAGTGTCATTAATCTGGTGCGGAGAAATTTGTTCCCAAACGGATTTCATAAATGCAACCAGTAGTTAATTGTTGGGAATATTTTAGACAATCGTATTGGGTTCTGTAAGGCAGCGTTATTTTTTAGTTAGAAAAACTTTCTCTCTTACAAACTCTTCCCCTTTAAAGTTCTCGTGTAGAACAGACTTAAAAGTTTACATAATGTTTGAGTCAAGTGTAGATGTTGTCGTGTTTTTTATTGTTGGTTTTAAACTTTTATTTGTTTTTTTTTTGCGAATTGTAGTTAAAGTTAATTTGGTTTTTTTCTTCTGAAGTTTTTATAAATCATCAACTCTGTCAAATCTGGATGGATACTTACGTAGAACAGTTGAATATACATATACATATATTTTTTAAATTTCAAGTATATTTTTGTATAATATAAATATTAGTTATTTAGTTTACTACTTAATTTTGTCTCCATTTAGTTGTAAATTTATTCATGTATTTGTTTTATTTATTTATTTTTTTATTTTTGTAATATTTGTTGTAATGTCAATCGTAAATTGTGATTTAGTCAATTTATTTTTGTTTCATTTATTATTGTTGATTATTTAGTACACAATTAAATATATTGTTTGTTGGAATTGTATAATTTACGTGTATACAATTTTTATGTATTTTTCTTCAATATTATTTGTTAGAGATGGAGTTTCGTTTTAGGGTCGGAATATTTAAATTTCTTTTTTCTTATAGTTTTTTTAAGGTTTTTTTTTTATCTGAAATAATTTTTAATATTGTAAATTAAATACTAGTTCATCCTGATAAAGTTCATATTAATATTTTTGTCTTAATTTTTTATAAGCTGCTCATATTCAATTCTACTTCCGCATGATTTTTCGTTTATTCTAATATGTAAGTCGTTACGACTACTCTACATAAAAGGACTACATATTTTACTTATTTGAGAAAAAATAATTTTGTTTTTTATTTCAGAAAGGAATCAAACATTTTGTTTCGAAGTACTAATAGAATTTTTTAAATTTTACAAAAAATTTCACTTTATATCCAAGTCTATATATTAGCTGAAAATTCAAATAATTTTTATTCAGAAAAGTTGGACGACGGAAATCATTCCGAGTATGGCTCTGTTTGTATGTAACTTCAAGTTATATTAATAAAGATCATGTATAAAGGAAGAATACGCGGGTAATTATTAGTCTAGCGAATGCAAATCATCGTATGTATCCCTATTATGAGCAACATTCGATCTTCAATGGCGATCAAATGTCAAATTAGTATGTATTACTCGTATGAACTGGCAGTGCTGTCTAGTGTGCGCTTTACACAATCCACATGGTCGAATTTTATGATTTTTTAGTGCTTGACTGACTAACGCTGATTTTGAACTTTAAATCAGTAGTTTCAAATAATTGGTTTCGCTAGTGTTTTATATATTCAGTTAACTTTTTCTCCCTTATCGAAAATAAATCCAGTTTATGTACCCAATAAATTTTCAAGATCTTTATAAATAAAAAAACGTAACATTTGCATGCCTTATTAATCACATCTCACTGATTGAAATAAGTACACAGTTTTGAAACATACAGATCAATCAATGAAATGTGAATAAAAAATGCAGAAATGTGAATTAAAATTATGAATTTAAAAAATGAATTCCAAACTACACCACAATTCCTTCGAATATGTACTTGAAAATCCAGTAGCGTTTCAAGTATTCTAAAGAGTTGCGGTAAATCAAAAGTATGGAAAATTAGTTCGGAAAAAAGTTCGGGAAAATACCCGGTTAAGTTCTTTTCCTATTTTCCGCCTTACGAACGACTTTAGAATTATCTATAATTAACAGAATTATTTTTTAAAGCATCATCCATCACTAATTATTTCTCTCTTTTTCGCTTAATTATCATTTCGCTGTTTATCTACACTAAAATCTAAACATACGAGTGCTATTATTGCTTATTTAGATACTGACATGTTTATATTTAATTTCATAAATACTTTAATTTTTGTTCCACTTTGTAAGGAGTTTTCATGTTTTAAGGGAACAATATATGCAATTTTGTTTGGTAAAGTTTCATCATGAGCTGCTACTAAGTCTTAATAACTAAGTTATTTATAATATTATTATAATTATTTAGTATATAGTTAAAGTATTGCACATTGACTTAAGCATAGAGGAAGAAAATAAAAGACTGCTGAAAATAATAGCTAAATTAACAAGAGCAAAAATTTATATAAAAATAAGTACATAATAATAAGTACATAATAATAATAATAATAATAATAATAATAATAATAATAATAATAATAATAATAATAATAATAATAATAATAAAAATAATAATAACAATAATAATAACAATAATAATAACAATAATAATAATAATAATAATAATAATAATAATAATAATAATAATAATAATAATAATAATAATAATAATAATAATAACAATAACAATAACTAATAAATAACAAATAAATAAAAATAAGGTATGTATTAATAAAATAAATTATTTATATGTAGAAATTATATAAATATATAAAACACTAGAAAATAAAAAAGTTTACCCTTGCTATAACTTTTTTTCACATAAACTTCATACACAAAGAAAAATAATACTCAAATAAAAGAAAATCGGCTGGTTTTGGGCTTGAAAAATAAAATGAAATATTCACATTTTATTAAAAATATTGTTACAGAATATTGCATGACGATATGAGATATTATATTAGTTTTTTTCGAATAACGTTTTCCTTTTTTTCTTTATAAATACATCACATAAAAGTATACAAATATTTTTTCTTAATTTGTAATTAAATTATAACAAAACTATTTATGTGTACAGTAAAACATATAGGCGTTATATAAACATATGGGTAAATAGAAGTTATAAAAAGAAAATACTAAGCTTTTTGGATAGTAAAAAAAACAAGTAAATTTTTATCATTTACGAAATTAAAATGGAATTTTGGACTTAATTATAATTTTTTTATATTTTCAAATCTATTTATATAAATGAAGTTATATACAAGTTGAAATACTTGTTTGGTTGGCTATTCGTTGCTTAAATGAATTTTCGTTTTTATAAAAACGGTTTAATTTTAAATTATAAATGGAATAGAAATTTTAAACATTCAAAAAATTTAAAACAATAGGGATCGTAAAATATACAAATTTATGTATATATAAAGCATCACAAGAATTATTGTTAACTTAAAATTTAATATATTTTTTATACGTAAAGTTTTTAAAATCAATGCAAATTATAAATAATTAATGAAATATGAGGCTAATGCACATTTTAATAAAAGACTTAAAGCTTTTTAAATACTAAAGAAGAGTTTATCAACAAAAGAGGTTTAAAAAATTTTACTAAAAATAACTGAATGCATTATAGTATATAAAAATATTTTTTCTACCAACTAAAAAGCGAGTAATAAAAAGCTACATTCCCTTTTTTGTGATTTTAAACATACCAATATTATTAAGACCATTTTTAGTTGTAATAGGACTTTTCTTCAATCCAGCTCAAACTTGAATTTAAAAAACTATCAAATCAAAGGTCATTTTTGAACACCAGAATTTGAACTTATACACATTAAAGTACAACTAATTCAGTTTCTTCAAACCTGTCTATACGAATGTCCATTCTAAAATAGATTTTAGAACGATATTTAAGATTGGAAAGGCATTTTTTGTTACAAACTATTAGACGACCGCTTAAATAAATTTCTCAAATCGCAAACAGGCATATACTTAGTAAGTATTTACATCGGAGTACGTGCGAAAACGAATGGAATTAAAAAAAAACTACAATACAAGGGAATTGAACATTTCAAAGTGAAAACAGAAAATACTGGGCCCACTTAAGCAAAAATATGTTTGTTTTCAAACTACTAAACAAGCTCCTTGTATACAACATTTTTAATTAGCATTAATAGTGTTTCAGATATGTAACAATTCATTTAACTAGTCGACCTTAAAATATATCTAATATGATTCTTGTGTATAATTGTTCAACCTTTTTCCTTTTACCAATTAACAGATTAGTAAAAAAAACTCAAACAGATCTATTCATTGTTATATATGTATCTAAGATAATAACAAACCCTTTGAGTGAACGGAAAAGAACGCAACAGTCAGACTAATTGCTTTCAATTATTCTTCAAATAAGCAATTTAATGAACATTTTATATTTTTCGTTATTTCTAAAGTGATTTTACTTCCAATATAGAATTTTGCTTTAATTAGATAAAATATTTACTTTAATTAGATAAATTATTTACTTATAGTACGCCTGCTGGGTTCAACTATATTAAAATTAGAAATTTTTAATACTTTCAAAAAGTTTGTATGTCCCAAATAGATATTGAAGTGCTCTAGGGAAAGATGATTTTAAGTAAGGGAAGTTGAAAATTCCAAATATGTAAAATTGAATTTGAAATAAATCAAGACGCAATATGAGAACGCAAAGGAAACGATTCTCTCTAACCAATAAATTTCGCATTTTGAGCAAGACTTTAGAATATATTGATAAAAATATTTGTACAGTTTTTCTTATTTTTGCAAATCACAAAAGTTGAAGGGAATGTAAAAGGGGAGTTTTGGGCTTTCGTCTTAGCTAATTAATAGGCTTAAATTAAAATAAATAGTCTAGTTATTACATTTATATGTAAATACATATATGTATGTCCGTAACATATAACTACACACATAATGATATTTAATCTGATACCGATTGTTTAAAAGTAATAACTTAAAAGAAAGGAAGTTATTTGCTTTCAATGTTTAATTTAAAGTCAAGTTTTTTTAAAAGCGAAAAAATACATAAATCTCGAATATTTTATGATGATTTTTTGTTTAACTTTTTTTCAAAACATTTTAAATGTTTTGGTCTTTGTGTTAGTTAGTGTGTAATATTACTAAATTTCTTGGTGTTGTTAAATTTTACTTATGTTATGTATGTATGTAGAGTTTTATTTTATTTAGTTATGTAAAAAGCATCAAACGGGCATTTTACTATAGAGTCTTGAATAAAGTTCATAAAGTCTATTATTTGAGTTAAAATGCCGTAGAGCGTCTATTATATTTTTTCGTATTATTCGTATTCGCATCGGTGTTTAAGTTTGTATTGCAGTGACTACGTCCAGCTGTTAGACGCATTATCGAACATGTGCGCTTATTAAACATATTGTTATCGGTAACAATTGTTGTCTCATTTTTTGAGTGAATCTTTTGATTTGGCACTGCGATTCCAGTTGTTGCATTTTTATGATTGATGTTGGATGTGGGTGTGGTCGTAGTATTGCTAGTTCTATTAATGGTGGTCGTAACTAATGTGGATTGCCTACAATTAGACCAACGTTGCATTTGATGCGAACATTTCGGAAATAATCATTTACGCCCACCAGAGCCACTCAAAGTGCTCAAAGATTCACCGCGACTTTTTGAACGTGGCATAACAGATTCTATATAAAATTTACATATTTGACTATTTTAAAATATTCTACAACTAGTGATATACACATATAATTATTTTTTTATTACTTACCTTTATTTGATTTTTCTGCTTTATAAGCTCTCATAGCTTTACCTCGTTTGTCCAATATCAATTTATCAAATCTTACAAACATACCATGTTTGGGTTTACATTGAAAGTATTGTATTCCCTGAACGCTGCCGTCGTTTTTACCCGTTGGTGTGTCAAGTTCTACACCAATCCATGTGCCTTTCTGGAAGTGTGTAGTGCCCACGTAATTTATCACGCCGCTGGTATTGTAAGGTCTAATTAAAACAGATTCACCAACCACAACCCAGTCGGGCAAAGTCACATCGATGTGTTTATTATCATCTGAGTGGATAAAAGCAATATTAGATTCAAGTATCAAAGGAATCAATATAATTATAAAAATATCCTAAATAAAAATCAGCCGATTTCATTTATGGTAAAATATTGTCAGTAAAACGTACATAAAAGTGTCTTATAACTATGTGAAATTCAGATCAGTGTAACACAATAGCATCTGGCATTATAAGAGAAAACAAATAAATTAACTGCTCCCATCCCGAACTCCTTTATTAACATCAATCTCGTGAAAAATGTTTATAATGTAAAAACTCTATGATATTTAGTTTAATTTGTACTATATTAATACTCCTGAAATTTATAAAGAATAATTGATTTAGAGACGAACTTACTGAAATCTGTATTATCTTTAGTATGCTTCCGTTAATGAAAGTGGGTTCAATTCATATGTATATATCTTCGATGAAATCTGTCTATGGATATCTTTCCTTCTTCCCGCACCAATAACTCAGATAATTCTTTTAATTTCTTCAAAATATGTATATTGTACTTCCATACGAACTATTTCTAAAGCGCTCATATACACAAGATTCGCGATAGTGATAAATAATTTAGAAAATTCAAAGCTAAATTGGTACAGAATTGCAAACAAGAGATTTTGTAATGCAAAATGTCGCAGATTTTATACTGGTAAATTTAAATGACTGTAACTAAAAATGCGTAAGTCTCTTCAATATCTTCAATTGCAATTTCGATCCATATTCGTAAATGGCATGCCTTTGATTGAATAAACTATTATTCAGGTGATTGATATTTAAGAGCTTACTGACTTGATAGACCGGTAGTTTTGAAACCACTAAATAAATAACCCGTTGATTTATTGTCGAAAAATTGCCTCATCTTGGATATGAAAGTGCTGTCTCTCACTTTTTTGTAATGTATTATTTGCAATGTTCTCTGAGAGATTTAGGCAACCACGTGAAAATTTTCGTTTTTCGAATAGCGTGATCTATCTCTTATGAGTTCCAAGCCATTTATTTGAACAAATTTACTTACCCTCAATTTCCATGCTCGTTGACATAGACGACATATTCAAATGATCATTGGAGTTTGTCAGCAGGCCCTCCATTTTTGCCAATGAAGCACGATGCATTGCGTTTGAACGATTATTATTGTTGCTAATTGTCGTTGTATTTGTCGCACTAGTTGTCATTAAATCATTGCCATTATTACCTTGTGGTGGAGTCTTTTTTCTTCTTACTACTTTACCAGCTGGCAGAATTGTCTTGACAATACCAGTACCTTCTTCAATAATTTCGTTGCCATTTTGATTGTCGGTATTCGAGCTGGTATTATTGTTATTGCAATTATTTTGGCTGTTTATTAAATTCTTCAATAATTGATCATGTTCATTATCATTTTGCGATTTTATTGATTTGGAGGTGGAAGTTAGGCTTCCATTATTGAGATCATTTATCAAATGCTGTGTATGTTTTGCATTGTTGCTGATATTTTCAATTTCGAGTTGTTGGTCTTGTTCATTTTCAGTTGGTAGAGGAGGATTGATAATTTCTGTTGGCAGCTGTGTTCTTGTTAAATCATTCTGATTTTGTGACTTTGGTTGTTGTTGTCGTTGTGATTGAAGTTCGTTATTTGTGGTTACGGCTTCTATGTTTTTGTGATTGGTCGAGGACTTTGGCATATCTTTAAGGAATGGATTTACTCGATGCGTTTGACGGTTTGGTGGGGAGTTCGAATTAATACGATCAAAGTCTTCAATAAAGCAAAACAAATAAAAAATAATAGTATTGAATGAAATCTTTTTTTAATTTTAAAATTCACCTGGCGTTTCGTCAATGCTCATAGAACGCATTGAGGCAATATCGTCGTTGGTTAAGTTGGTGCACGAAACAGCCTGTTCAAAATTGGTGTTATTTTTATAAAAATATTTTGCTTATATGTATTTTCTTTCTTTACTTACTTGCGATCCATAACCGCTTGACGTTGATGAACTCATGCTGGGTGTTGCCAAACCCGTCAAATGTTTCAAATTTGTATTGACATTGGATGTATAACTTAAATAGCTTTGATTCGAATGTGTGCTCACATCCATAAATGAATCCATAGTTTTGGATGAGGTAAGACGTGATCGTGGTGTTTGATAATTGTTGCGATGATTCTTTTCTTGTTCATAATCATTTATATCTTCCGAATCACTATAACTGTCTTCAGCTTCTTCAGCCAACGAACGGTGGCCTCCCAAAGGCTCCTCATGTAACGTTGTCATCCGCATGCCCATCAATTTGCTAGTAGCAGGCGAAGCTAATTTAAAAATATCAATAAATAAAAATAATAATCAGTTATATGATGATGAGTGGCAATTATTACAAAGATTTAAAAAAATGAGAAGATTCTACGATTAAGAAGGTTTATTGATCTCCATTTAAACCTACGTTTTGTTGGTTGTGGTCTAAAGTTCGAATTTATATTTAAATTCAAAAATGTTGGCCGAGCTGCATTCCAAAAATAAGTAACAATAATATTTAATAATTTTTTTCGTTATTGTTTCTGACGAACAACAAATTATGAATTCAGCTAAAACTAAAAAACGAAACTAAAACTTTTAGGTGTATTTAATTGTAATTGCTCTTCATCTAAGGGCAAAGGAATGGTGCTGTTTTTGTATAAAATATATTTATTATTGTAAATATTTATATGCTTTTTGATGTAGAGAAATTTATATGCAATTGATTTAAATGGTCTGAATAAAAACTCTAATTTTAGTATTAAACTTTGTGACTTTTTAAATTGGAGCATTTGTAGAAGTATGATGACAATTATCCTACACAATCTTACGATTATGTTAAAATGAAATCCGACTAGAAGAAATTAAATCAAAATTCTGCTACCGATGCTACCGTGTCACACAAAAAATGCATAACACTGCAAATTTAACCCCATAGAAGTGTGATATTACATAAAATTATTCCATCGAAAAGATCTGTCAAAAAATCTGAACGTCCTCAAGTTTTGGTAGACTTATACACTTATTGAGTAAATACAATTTCTGTATGGATTTTGTAAAAAATTAAATAAATTAAGCCTTAACCAACTATTAGAAATTCCATTAAAATATTATAGTGGATATTAGAGCAATAAATTGCGATAAGTCAAGTCCAAAGCTTTACTGCTCGGCTGTGCATTATGTGGTAGTCACATAAGGGAAGTTATGAAATTATTATTAAGTTTTTTTACTTTTATAGTTGCAGTATTTTGCAGTATATGAGTACGCATTTAATTTTGAAGTTCATATATAACTAACACACAATAAACCCCATCCATATTCAAACCTTTGGAAATGGAACTTTAATTCAGTCTTAATTTTCCTTACGGTAAGCGAGCCTAGTTATTTAAGATGTTTTTTTGCCGTACAAATTTAAGCATTGTTCATTATTTTATTTAAAAATATAAAATTTAATACAAATTAGAGTAGGAAGAGTATGAGTTGATGTTTATGAACGTATTAATGAATTTTGATTAATTTCTAAAACATTCATGATAACAACATCTAGATCTACAACTAAGTTTAAGCATTGCAAGGATATCCAATATATTTATTTTTTTTACTATTTAACATCTTTGCAGTAAATATGTATATATTATATAAGTGCTTTCAGAATAACATAACATTTCAAGAATTTAGGATAAGCATGTACCCAAAAACTTTAATTATTATTCTAAGTTTAACAATAATACAATAGAGCGATGGAAATTGTTTTCGACAAATCTAGTACATGAATTGTGAAATATCTTTGGATATGATAGATATTTTTGAATGATTGATAGACGGAAAGAGAACATTACCAATGGCTTGTGATGATTTTCTGATAAAACACAATACAACACAATACAAACATTTGTTTTTGTTTGAAACTAAAAACAAAGTATATTAATAAAATAAGGATACAACATAAAAGACAGCAAGTAGTGTTTTATTAGACAAAATACAAACAAAATTTAAGGAAAGTAATATAAAAAGGAACATTTAAAGTTGAAAACGTTAAAATGTCATGTTAACGTCTGTATTTTTCAATTACAAATAACTAGTTTGAGCGTTTGTGTTAAATAAATTTTGTTATTAAGTTGTATTATTTGTTTCAGAAATTAAGACTTCAAACAGTTTTCAAACTATTTGAAAAGTAGGAGTATTTGTGTAGTAAAATGTAGAATTTATTAAAGTTTAAATAGTTGAGTAATAAAAAATTAATTAAGTGTAAGTAATCAAATAACAAACGTACGAGAACAAGCGATTTTTTTTTAAGAAACGCCTTTTTAGTTGTTTGGCAATAATAACAATTTACATTCAAGTGCCAATTTAACTTTCACTAATCATTGTTAAGACTTTTGTAACAAAATAATAAAAATTGCTTTTCTAACAAATTACAATTTTCAATTTTAATTTTTTCATTCAATGCAAAGGATCATCTTGTTCTATTATTACCTGACAAATAGGAGCCTGTTTGTGGCGCATTTCAGATTGATTTTTTAATTGATTGAGAATTAATATACAACAATATATATATTATTCAACAATATAATTAATTTGTTTTGTTATAAAATATTGTTAACGTTTTTTGTTAATAAATGTTTGAAAGAGCAAATCAACTAATAGAGACAAAATAAAAATTAACAAAAAAGTAACAAAAATCTTATTTTAATAAAATTATATATAAAATTTATTTCAGATATGCTAACCAAGTTACGTTTAAGATTTTTGTTTGATGTCGAATTGAAAAGTTTGCAAACATGATTGTTGAAGATCTACCGATGAATTGGCGTTAACGAAATGAAGGCATATACATAAATTAGTTTAACCAACAATATATACAATATATAATAACTTTTTAAAAATTTAGAACAATATAATAAAAATTAGTTTTGTTTACTGCTGGTTAAGCATATCTTTATGCCTGCATTTTACTGTGTCTTATACAAAAAAAAAATATCGATAGACTTTAAACTAATTGCAAACAATCACTACCGATACATATTTTTAAAAAATTTCTAGCAAGACTTTTCACAGTTATGCCATTTTTAGAGATAGTTTCTTTGATAAACGAAAAACGGAACCTTTTTGCCGTTAAAGGCTCCATATTACAAATCTTATATAAAAAATGTAAATAAATTTTAAAATTCCAATTAATAAACAAATTGAAAAGACTTGAAATTAAAACTCGAAAATAAAAAATATATATAATGAATGACATTTAGTAAACGATTGATTGATTGTGTAATGAATGCGTTAACAGAGAAGATAGAAGAAAAGAAAGAGCGACGGATATTTGTGATGTGTTGTGAGAATAATTTCAAATGATTCTGTTTTTTCCACAGCTTTAGTAATATTAGAAAAAAATGAAATGAAAGACATTCATACAAAAAGTTAAGCTAAATGCAAGTAAGCTGCACTTTTTTATTTTGTATCGGAGCTCTAGCTGTGTGGTAAAATAGTTGCAAAAAATTAATTGCTTGTCTATTATCAAAATAGATGCTTTAGATTTGTATTTAAGACAAAAAATTAAGCTGAAGCATTTAATAAATAATCTTTATTTTAGTTTTGTATTTTTGAACGTAACGAAAGTTTTAAGTGTGACGGATTTTGGGCAGGAGTATTGATTGGTGGTGATGACTGTGATTTTGAAAATAACCGAACTTAATATAACATGGTTTTGTGTTAAATAAAAAATATAAGTATATGTAAAATTTTTCTATAAACAAGATTGTTCATACGCAGCCGCTCACATAAATGAGGAATATATCTGTGTAATACTTAGCTGCATTAGAAGAAAATAACGATATGGATTATTAGGATCTTTTTTATAGAACATGTAAATTTGCATAAGATTTTTAGATTTCAAAACATAAGTTTTACTGCAACAACCGCTGCTGATTAAGCGTTGTTCAAACGATTTATTTAGTTAACGAAATATGACTGCTTATATATATGAAGGCGTATATTGTTATTCGAACGTATGGGATTAAATGCTAAGAGGCAAAAATTATTCAGACTCAAGTTCAAGTCCGCGGATTTACAAACTGTTTATAATTTGTATTGTGTTAATTTTTTTTATTAAGACTGGAATATTTAGAATATTTATTATAATCAATATGCTACCAGAACGGGTCAGTGATAAATTCGATGCCGCTACGGCATCTCAGCGAGTTTGTTCAATTTTCCATTTTTTACGGTGGTACTAGCCATTAGAAATATCAAATATTTAACCAATGATTTAGATTAGTAATGTCCAATATATTTTCCAAGATTGACAAATATACTTCCCTATTTATGTGGCAGACAAAATGTATATTATAAAAATACGTACTTATTTAGCAATTAAGTATTGTAATAAACTTTTTATTTAATTACTACATCTAATAAAGATGTTTCAATATAACTTTTCAATGACTACTAAAATTGGCGACGTTTCAATATAGAACGTTTTAATTAAATATTTTTAATTACAGTTTAATATGATTATAATTTCTTTACATAAAAGTTATATAATTCAACTAGTTTTAAGTAAATGCGGAAAAATCAATAGAAATGAATTTTCACACTAGTTTCAAAAATGTTTCCAAACTTGAATATAAATTCGGGGGAAAAAATAAAGTCGATGAGAATAAGAAATTTATAAGACTAAAATGGTTTACATAAAAAAAATGATGTATAGTAAAAATGTTTTGTGATGAATTGGATCATTTGCTTGTTTTCAAATATGCAATAAACAAATTTATTGAAGAAGTAAAGCTACAAAACTTACCAATACCAAATGCTTTGCCTGGAGAATCTTCGTTGCTACCTTTGCCGCCAAAACTATGACGAGTACGGGTACCAAAATCTCTCATATTGCCTGGTGTTGTTTGTGCTGCAATTAATTTGTTTATTTTTATTAACAATTGTAATATATTTTAGAAATTAATATAAGAATTTACCTGGCTGTGGTAAGAATTTTGAGCCTAATGATTGATTCAAGTCGACAAACGATTCAGAGCGGCCAACATTTAGCAAAGACTCCATTGAAGCATCAAAACGCATAATCTGTTTTAATAACAAAAGCAACCATATTAATTGACAACATATTTTAATTTTTATATTGATTAACAGTGTTATCCACAAACCATTATTAAATATAAAGTCTCTTTAAAGTAAGTAAAAACACCTTTAAGGCATACACTAACTTTAAAAATAGTTTGTGGGTAAGGACGTAAATAAATAACAAAGTTCAAATTAAGATATCACAGAAATAACAATAACGCACATTTTATCTACATACAAATAAATATATAATTACAACATAAGTAATCAGCAAACGCTGCTAATTGGAATTAGCTGGTAAAATATATGCATGTTGTGTGTTTGATTAAGTGTATTACTTTACTATTGTAATGAGTTATTTGTTAAAAGACAGATTTCATTGTTGTGGTTATTATTCCATAACTAGTCTAAAAGAAATTTGACGATCTGTTCGTCATCGGATCATATATGTATGTCGTTCTGCTAATATCTATTAAGCGCTAAATCATTAGTAGTAGCGCTCAAAATAAGTTTTTAGTCGCATAATGATCGAATCAGTAGGAAAAGTTGGACAATATTTATTGTGTATGGAATTGATACTGCCAAGTTCTCGAACTTGTGTAACAATGAAAGGAATTTAAAACAATGTTCTCTATTGTCACAGAAACTCAATTTGTATGATTTCGGCAAATTTTATTAGAAACGAAAAACCAAGATTATATAAAACCAGTAATAGATTGCCCAGAATCTTTCAAAACTAGCCCTTAAGCATCAATTCACCGCTAAATGATCGATATGTGTTCTTTGAATTCAATTGATAGACGAAGAAATAGCAAAGTAATACATAAATCACATTAGACACTGAATTTGTTGTTTGTTTGCATATTAATTTAAGAGATTTAGTTATTTATATACTTACTGTCCCAGGATTTGGTGTTTCTTTAACCGCCTTATATTTTATAATATCGAATAATAATTTAGTGCGATTTTTTGTTTATTTCAAATTTAATATTTGTTTAGCAATATTAATGTGTATCGACATTTATAGATTTGTTACATTTATTAATTGATTGATTGTTTTTGGTGGTGAATTGGTGAGTTTTGTTTTATAAGATTGCAGTAGTTAATATTATAGTTATTATTTTTGTTAGGTGGTGAATATAAAAAAAAATTGTTTTTAAGCCAATTTTTGTTCAGGGTGAGCACAGAATACACATTAAATATTTTTTGTTTTAATTTTCGGTTAAGGTGAAGAAAGCACAAAAGAAGTGAGAGAAAGAATAATTTTAGAAACAATTTAGAGTTTCGGTAAACGAAAGCATAAAGGGTACAAAATTTAGAAACGAAACAATTATTCCCAATTAGAAATAGAAAGATAAGTACATATTAAATAATTATTTGCTTTTAAATATGTAGTTGTGTTCTCATTATGTGACAAAGCATAGACAGCAGAATATTCAAATACTCTGCAGCTACATTTAGATAAATTACAAAGTGAATAAGCGAATAGAAATCGTGAATTGATTACTCACCTGCGAGAAGTTTGGTACACTACAAGTTTTGCGCATAGTTAGTGGTTGACCATGGGCAGTTTCTAACTCTTTGACTGCTACGTTTTGTCTTAAACGATCTAATGTTAAAATACTTTCTACAGCTGAAACACCGCGTGTGTATTTTTCTAAAATATACCAAGCAAAATAAGTATTGTAAAAGGAAACTTTAAAAATTCAAATATAATACGCACCTATATAAGTTTCGCCATCACTGGCAGAACAATCATCACCACTGGCTGCCAATTGAGCCAAAGATTCCCGATCTTCCAACTCTTCAGAAGCTTTAGGTATATTCGATACAACCTCGTAGGTAACACCTGTACTAGGGATAGTATTTTCTGTCCTAACCAAGCGGAATTTCTTTAAGCGATCTGTTATGCTGGGACCCTTTTTAATGTTTATGCACAAACGTTTGCGTAATACCAAATCCATGGGTGCTGGATGTGATAAACGCACTGTGGTGCGTAATATTAAATAAACACGTTCATTTGCCTCAGTTACACGGTTTAGAGCAGGGCTATCATGCATCGAGGAGTCCCAACTGGAAATTGCACATACATCTTTATCCAAATGTTGCAAAATTTGTAGCGTATAGAATTTGTGTCCATGTTCTTTAGAAAGTATGGAATTGATACCAGCAATAGAGAATTCATCGTTGGTATTTTGAGCTGAGAGATCATCGGCATTAAGATTAAGGAATAATACTGGTACATGTGGTTCCATGCCAGGTGGTGGATTCCAGGAAGCTGGAGCTCCGGGAATACCTGAACCAGGTGCCGGCACTAGCACAGCATTACGTTCTTCTGTCAATGACACCCACTGGTGCACCAAACTCAATTCGCGTTCACGTTCTTCTTCAGATTTCTCCTCTTTCTTGATCAGTTTTTGTATTTGTTGATCCAAATACTGACGCCGACGTCCCAAGGCCTCGCTCCACTTTTCTCTTAATATTGTCAGATCTTCTTCCTGATAAGAGTCTAAAGCTCTCTGCAAACGCGAGCGCACAGTGACACTGCCAATAGCAATGTTTACTATAGACTGGCATATTATTGGCAAGGTGCCAGAGTTTTGCACAGGCTTGACGCGAACATGCACACGGCGCTGTTGTCCCTGGCGCAGTTGATAAATACCGCCGGTTAATACTTCTGTGGGATTCGCCACTTCCACTGCTGCATATTCACCGTTGTCATTCAGCTCGTGAATTTCTACCCACAGTTCAATTTTACGCGATAGTTCGGCCCAGCGATCCACCAATGAACGGGCTTTAGCTTGTTGCTGTTCCACTTCCCAACCTTTAGATTTGGAGAAGCCAGCACTGCGATGACCCCATACCTCAATTGAGAGGGCACCTTCTATACAATGTTCTAGAAATTCTTCATTTATAGATACTGTGAAATCTTTAGTATGTTCAAATTTAAATATCATATTTTGATCTCTTGGCGTAGTTTCCGCATTAATAACCGGTACAACGGTTTCCTGATGACCCCAAAACGTATATTGACAAAAAACAAAGTTTGAAAGAGATAGTGGCAAGCCAGAGGCACACTTAATTGTAACACGACACGTTACTTGATTCGCCATAGGATCGGGAGCATCTTCATAGTCATCCCGAGAGTCTGAAGATGATTCTGATATCGACTCACACATACGATCTTGGGGCATTTGACCAGCAATACGTTGAATTTCGACCTGAAGTCGTCCAGCAACTTCACCCTGTTGACTTATAATTGGTGTGTGATAGTCCAGTTTCACATCATGGAACAAAACTTCTAAGAAAATGTTCGCAACGCCAATTAAATTATGATTCTCCTGCGATTCATAGAAAGGATCTAAGATCTTGGAGTTTTCATTTTCCTGCAAATAAAACGTCAAACATGTACATATATGCTCGGGTACAAATTTTTTCGCAAATGGTTTTTTTTATTATAAATATGTTCAAAGGAAAAAATATTTTTATATACATTTTTTTAATGAAATTACCTCGTCTGAATCTTCCTCATCTGAGAAGGTCTCAATGAGAGGCTTTTGTGTTGCAATTAAATGAGTATAAAACAATGAAATAGAAGGAAGTGTTAGTAACATACACATGACAGTCGATATTTTTGGTTTTTTAATCGGGGGACTTAAAGAAGAATGTGAAAGACTAGACAAACTTATTCCCTATCCATGCAAATACGAGTGTTGAATGGAAAATTCTTTTAGTTTAGCCAAGACCATTTTTGAACACTATTACTTAACATCTACATACATTGTTTTTCATTGTTATAATTTTTTTTTTTCAAATACAACAATCCCCAAACACTCGTTTTTATTTATTTGTGTTTATAATTTTTTAAAATAATTTCATACCAAACCATTCAAAATTCGCTCTTTATGTTCTTGATACATCTCTCTCATATCAATCAACTTATTTTCCAACTTTTCCATGCTCCAAATCTGACTGCCCGAATTTAAACGTTTCACCAAAATTGCAGGTTCACTTACAAAAGCACCACGCTAAAGATTAAAATATATCAACATCATGTTGTACAAATACTCTAGAAATAAGTAAAATATGGGGAACATATTGCTAGATGGCGACCAAAAGAGTATATATTTTGTAATATATAATCCTTTAGGTTGAAAGGTGAGATAAAATAATTTCTCTTTTACTACAACAAACTCCATTTTAATATTTTAACAGTGTTTAGAAAATAATTAAAATTTATAATAATGTGGACAAAAGCTGAATAAAATATATAACTCCTTCGAAGGACTTTTGACCGCCTTCTCCCCAAATGTACCACTGTGCAATACTTACTCTTCTGTTTGGACTTAAATTAGCTGGAGGAATTTGTAAAGTTACGGAAAATTTCGTTTTCTTTTCCATTTCTTCGGCAAGAAAATTGGCCTCCTGAACCAAAGCATTAGCTCTCATAATATCATTTTTTAATTGACCCAAAGAACGTTTAAACATTTCATCGCGTTCTTGAGCCCATTTCTCTACACGCATTTGTGAAGTAGGTGTATTGGGAGGTATTTTACCTAAACGTAAGGGGTCATAAGGTGTATAGGGAGCATATGGAGTGCTGGGCGATAATATATTGCGTAATTGCTGGAACTGTCGCTCATATTCCTTTTAAAGTAAATATTATATAACAATTGCAATGTGTTTGGTAAATAACGCAAATGTTTTAGCTACTCCTACCTGTCTTTGTTTTTCCAATGCCACTTGTTTGTCCTCCTCATGCTGACGTTCCAAACGAGCAATAGCTGTTTGTATAGGGTCATTGCTTAATTCATTCTGCATAATTTCATCTCGTGCAAAATTATAATCAATCAACTGAGCTGGTGTTTGCGGTTCAGAACTCATATTGGCATTAGCCGATTTAGGACAATTAACACGGAAAAAGTGATGATTACCCCACAAGATACGATCACCGTTAGCTAGAGGTGTTTTGTCTATGGCCGCATAGCCATTAACAAAACACCGAGCGCCTGTAAATGGTTCCAAAAAGAGACCACCATCTTCAATGGTGATAACACAATGTTCGGGTTGAATACCCAAACCTGATAGTTGGATATCTGGTTGTGGTCCACTTATAGTGTGGCCACCGATTAATGTACGTTCTTTGAGATAGTAAACTAACAGCTCATTAAGGGACGGATCTGCATTCAAATTAACTAGATAATATTTATTTTTCTCCACCATTATGCCACTAGCTTGCACACTAATGCCCATTTTCTCCAACGCCTGTTGACGCTCATTTTGAATGCGTTCAGTTTTAACCAGTTTCTCTTCCCACGTTTGAGAGATTTGCTTCATTAAATTTTCACTTTCGGCCAGTTTATCATTGATATCTCCCACCGGAGAGCCAGTAGCATGTTTTAACATATTTCTTAGTGTTTCCACTTCATGGCGTAGTTCGCGAATAATACGGGCATTTGGATCCTCATTAACCACTGCATGATTCACAATACGCTTAGCTCGATCGGCATAACGTAAAGTCGACAAGGTTTCTTCAAAATTATCAGCTGAAGGTGAAATTGTGGCCACCATAACGGTACGGGAGTTACCACCCAGATTGTCTTTTAGAAGCCACGTTAAAACTGAATCTCTATACGGAACAAATTTATCGTTACTGCTCTTTTTACCATTAGATTGATCGGCCAGTTTTGAAATAACTAAGCCCAAAGTAGTTAAAGATCTAAAATCAAAATTCATTAATATGCCAAACTACATTCACTAGGTTAAAACTTCGTACTTGTTAATATTGGATCCCTCCTTTAAGCGATCACCCACAGCACCGGTTTTAACGGCTCTTTCAGAACCAGCTAAATCAACCAATGACATGCGTGAAACTTTTTCGCCTGTTACACCAGTTGCCTGATCGGTTAATATCTGAGTTAATACTACTGAGAACACAGCATGAGATCTAGATGATTCAGCATTCATATTTGTTGCTGCAACGGTACGTGATTTATTTCCCTCGGTCATAAGATTATCAATATCTTGATATGATGCCACAGCCAGCTGAGACAAACCATCCACATAAGGACCTAAAACATTATGTTCACGAACTTTCAGCGACTGCTTATTTGGTTTAGGATCCAAGAGATCATGGACTTTTTCATTGTATATTTCCATATAGGAGACTTCCACTTTGTACATTAATTCTTGGGTGGATTTATTGGAAATGGCCGAAAACAAATTATCACACAAGCGAGGAATGATACCTTTACATTCTTGAGAGCCCATCATAGTATATGATTTACCCGAACCTAAAGCCAACCAACAAAACGAAAACAAAAACATTAATGCCAAAAGTAAAAGAACACAGTGCGACAAAAATGAAAATTAATTGAATGTAATAAATAAATTTATTGCGTATGCACTGGGCATATCATACATACCTGTCTGTCCGTAGGCAAATATGCACGCATTATAACCTTGAAATGCATTATCCAGTATATCACGTCCCACGCAATCGAAAACAGTCTCTTGCGAAGCAAAGTTCTCATCATTTGGATTTAATGAATAGAAACAATGATCAAATGCAAATGTCTTGGGGGGTTTCCGGCTGTAAATTCATGAGAATAAAATAAATAAGACTATTAACAGTTTTTATATTTTCTTTTGTCACACAAACCTTTCGATTTTGTCTATAGCTGGAGGATTGTGCAGAATTGTCTGCTGCTTTTCCATTTCGACAATACATTTTGTGCCCAATTCGATTTCTGCAAAAGAAAAATGGTTCAATGATTTTTTTTTAATTTAAAATAACTAACAATCATGCAATTATATTTGTAGCTTTAAGAAACCACTTTTAAATTTACGAAATTAATTATTATTAATAAATTATGAGAAGAGTAAAGTGGAACGGAGTCTCATGCTGTTTTCAAAGTCCGCTATAGGCTCTCGGCATTTTTAGTTATCTAAATTTTTAGACAACTTTAAGGCTGGTCCGCAAAAGTGACCTATGAAGCAGACTTTTTTAATTAAATTTTTTTTAAATTAAATTTGCACAATTTGGAAGATTTGTGCTGGCGTCAAACAATTTTTGATGAGTTGACAAACCCTATGCTGATATATTTTGTGACTTCGCATTTGCTGTCATTTTGAAATTCAAAATTGACAAACGTCAAGAAAATAAAGAGTTGACACAAATGTCGTCAACACTGTTTGACATCCTTAGCTGTCAAACTATTGTACTGGAATCGATTTTATAAGTTTAACTAAATTACGAAAATAAGCATTTCATTGGTGTTGATCAACTTAAATTTTAAATACTTTTCCATTCTTTATTTATAATTTTATGAATTTTTATTCTTAAATCTCTTGTTTGCATTTTTTTGGGTAAACAATTTTTTGCATTTTCTGTAAACTTATACAAATATTTATGTACATATATAATACGTACGCGTACATACATTTTCGTATGCATGTATATATTTTCAGGATTTTACGTTCATTGAACTTTTTGTTTGTTATCACAAAAACAATTTATACGTAAATCTATATTTTGTTTGGCAATTTTTAGAGAAATATTTCATGTTTGATAGCAATCTTATGCTGAAACGTCAGTTATTTTATAGACTTTCCATTAGGGTCAAGTGTTAACGTTTCCATTTTGTAAAATAAAAGTTTTGTAGAAAGGAATGCAATTAACAAAATAATTTTTCTTTAAAATTAAAATAGTGTTTCATGTGAAAATATGCAAAATTAACAAATAAATAATTTATTTTTATATTTTTGTCACCAAATTGTCCTTAACCGGAGAACACACAATGGCATTTTATGTCATTGTATTGAGCTGTCACACAATGATATTACGAAATTTAAAACGTTGCCAGTATTACACACTACCACCCCTATAGCGTTTGGCGTTTTTCGCACTTAAATTTGCAATATTGTGATTAGATTAGAGAACAAATTTGACTTTTTGCCTTTAATCTATAACGAATAGTTGAATTTTGGAGGCGAATATCTTGAAGTATTTTAAACAGTTTAGACTAAAAATAGGCATATTACGTTTACTTCTATTAGCTCTTATAAGTTTATTTCACAGATAAGTTTATTCTGATAAATAAATAAATAATGAATAATTAAGCAGAAATTAAAATTGGTGAAACAGTTGCATTTTCCTATTTTTTAATTTAAGCTGCACATTACAATAACTGAAAAACTTAAAACTGTCTTTTAAAAATAGAATAAAACTACATTATACTTTGTGTACGAGGTCTGTTCAAAGTATAAGATGAATTTCCATTTTTCTCAATGCATACTTATTTATTTATTGATTCCTATTTTGTCTCTTTCAAAGTAGTTTTTTTTTTTTTCAAAGCAGTTCTGATAGACTCACACTTCTTTAATAACACATTTTTCCCATTTGAGACTCAGCTTGCAATTAAATTTAAAAGTTTTTTCACACTTGCCTTAAATAAAGTGACAAAACGTAAAACAATGTTGGCGAGTACTGAGTTCGTCTTTGATTTATTTAACATTTCACCTGATATGTTAAATATTCCAAAAAATAATATTGAAAAATCACACAAAACTACCTTTCAGAACTACGTTTATATTTCTGTAAACGAAATATATAAGAAGTTATACCTACAGGCTTAGCAATTAATTAACATTTTAAAAATGTGCCAGGTCTGTTCAAAATTTTTGCTAATTTTAGTTGACAACTAAAGGTCGTGGTCGATTTTTGGTCGGATTCGGCAAGACAAAATATTTATTGCGTTGTTTAATCATACATTTGGTGGCAACTGAAGTTTAAAACAATCTTAGGGTTAATATGCCAAGTGGATTATATGGATATATTTTTGTGTTAAGTTTGTGTTTGTCTACCGAACTAATTTTATATAACAGTTACCTCAATTGGAATTAAAACAACCTTTATTTCATAGCCCAGATTGATAGCAAAAAGTAGCTCAAGTGAAAACGTTTGTAATACACGTTGTATGCATTTCCTTCAAGACATGCTTGACATCACTCGATTGTTGAACTAATTTAATTCAAACTTCAAAACTACAGGTATGTGGAAAATATTCGTCATTTTCTTCAGTTGATACAATGAAGTATAAATCAAAAAAAAGTAGATAATTATTACGGTAAATTATGTAACGCAGTAAAAGCCACACAAGATTTGACATGAAGAACTAAATGCTTAATGGAGAAATATAGGGTGATACAACTTTGAGTTGGCATCACTGCTTTATTTGACCACCCATTTAGCAGCTGGTAATTGTTTTTTGTTTAGTTTACTTTGACATTTCATTATGGATCGACTTAGACCAGAGCAACGCGTGCAAATTGTGGAAATTTTTAAATAAAAATAACGGTTCTGTTTGTCAAACTTATCGTGCACTTCGTCCATTCAAAATTTTATTTTCCGCAGAAGCCCATTTTTGGTTGAATAGGTACGTAAATAAACAGAATTGTCGCATTTGGGGTGAGGAGAATCTACAAGCTTTTGTCGATCATCCAAGGAAATTACTGTTTGGTGCACTTTATGAGCTGACGGAGTCATTGGCCCATGTGTCTTCAAAAACGATGATGGTCAGAATGTTACTGTTTGTGAAAATTGGTGTTCCAGATTGCGCCTTGTAGGCGCCAGCCGTGACGGCCACATGGACGAAATTATATTTAGACATTAATGTCATAAAATTTTCTATCCAATAAATTCTGTTTCATTGGTATCAAATATATATTACCATGTTTTATTATGATTTAAACTTGTATCACTCTATAAAAAACACCCTATATTATTGATAACTGTGGCAATTGGAAGATATATTAAATTTTTATTTTTGGCTTTTGGTAAATAATGGCAAATAAAACTGTCATATAGTTTTCATATACTTATTTCTATCGACATGTAGTATTTTTTGGCACGAAGAAACAGAACCACTTTTATTATTTTCAGAACGTCAATCAACAATCCGCCCTCGGCAACACCATAAGCTGACATTTCTCCCAATGATTCAATTTTGGTATTGTATTTCACTAAAGTATACTTTTGGTTGACGCAAATTAGCTGACGAACATAACTCCTTATGATTATCATTATGCAACGAATTTCTTTTGATTATGTGATTTTCGAAAGGTCAAAAAAGTCACACTTCCTTGTATTTCGATAAGTTGTGGGCGCTACAGCACAACAAAAAAGTTTCACAGTTGATTTTATAACTACATGTGAACTGAAATGGTGCTATTCTCAGAACATGGTTCAATATATTAAAAATATAATCTCACAAAAATACTATTTACCGAGGTTTTCTAGCTTTCTGAGAATTATCGATATTAATGGTTTCACAGATGACACTCATGATGAAACATTTAACACTTCTAAACTGTCGAAATTTACTTTGACAAAAGAAATAAATAAATAAATAAAATAAAATAATTGGCGTGGTGAGTAAGCAAATCCACTGATTATTGATCGTCTTGGCACTAATTTAATTGGCGGCATCACCGGTCGTTACTTCTTTCGAAATTAGCAGGGAGTTACCGATCAGTGAATGACGAACATCATCGATCCATGCTGACGGAATATTTGTTTCGAACGATATTTTCTTCCTCTTTAATTTGTATTTTCGTGCTGATTCTTTTTTTCTCAAAAATTATATTAAAATTCAAAGTGATCAATTGAGGGGTTTTAGCTGGTTTTTATGCGCATTTCACTGGGTCTAATGCAGATCACCAGCATTTCTTAGAATAACTAAAAATATTTATTTCAAACTTCCACATCAATAAATGAGAAGCTTAAAAACAAACGTCAAAGTCATAACACGAACCCACTGATCACCTTCCCTTTTTAATTTTCTTACGTTTTTATTTCGTTCTACAATTGGCTTTTCCCGACTCTAATTGTAGTTCTAAAAGAAATACAGAACAACAACTAATAATTGTTTTAATGTTGACAACATAAGTTCCTTCAAAAAAAAAAAAACCGCAGCTTGTCATATTGCAAAATGAAATTGATGGCAGCTTTATTTCCAGAAGTGATATTGGCCTCTTTCTTCGTGCGACTTAACGCCTCTGGATTACTTTTTATGAGACCTGGTCAAGTTTTTGATTTGTGCCGACAAACCGGCGATTCGTAAAGCAATATTAAAGCTGGCATTTATAAATAAAAAGTTGTAAAAAATTGGACTGATCGCAACATACATTTTCAAAAAATTAACATTTAAAAATTACCGGCTTCAGTAAAACAAAGAAGGAACCTATTAAAACTGGCCAAAACGTTCGATTTTCCTATAACAAACAAATTTAGAAGGATATATTAAAATTCTTCTGTCTAATAGTTAGTGTTTAGGGTTGCTATATATATAAAATTTATATAACCACATATAAATTTTGCTCAAATCAAAGTCAAAACTTTTTTTCTAATTTTGTGGTTTTTTTTCGGTTGAAAACAAACAATATTGGCCTTTGATGACGACACTCAATTAATTCGTACATTTCAAGTGAATAATGTGTAGTGGAGTGGTGAGCTGGCGTTTGTTTGTGGTGCTTAACGAATGTGAAACATCAAATGAACCTGTTTTCAAGTGGCAAACAAATGATTCTCTTCACATTGATTTCCATTCGATTGTTTTGTGTGTGTGTGTGTGTGTTCTTTTTTCGGTTTCTATACGAAACTTCAGGTTTTTCTTGTTAATGCATTTTATTAGTCGCATCGTGCAGACTAAATTATTATTTTCTTTGTTTTATTTATTTATTTTTATTTTTTCAAACACATTAAAGAATATGTAAAACACTAGTGAATGCAGCATAATAATATTATTTGGATGAATGATTTCGAGTGGCAGAGAATTTTATGAATGTTAAATGGTTAAATATGCATGTTAATAATATCTACAATTTTCTTATATTTTTTTTTACAAGCAAGAAGAAGCTTTGACCTCATCAGTTGAAAAATAAATATGCATAAATAAATTTTAAGCAGCCAAACAGAAAATGAAATGATAAAAATTATTGAATAAACACAACAAACCAAATGGAATAGAAAATGAAATTTTCAAATATTATTCTTAATAAATATTTGTCATACAGGGTATATCAATAGGAGGTATTTGGAAATAGAAAATATAGTTTTAGAATTATGGATGCAAACTGAATCGCTTTATGGAAATGTGTTCTATATTATGTGTGTGAAGATAAATATGCCGAGTTAAATATGTTTCGACGTAAGCCGTTACGTCATGGCATATTTAGCCTTGAAGTTAAATATGTTATGAAGTAAAGAAAATGAAAAAATTAATTTTATCCAATAAGAAAAGAAAATATGTTATATATAATGAATTTTAAAAAATTTTCAATAATATTAAACTCTAAAATGATGATAATTAATAAAATATTCAAAATGTGCGTTTCATAAAACTGCAATCTTACATGGTCTTGGAGGGATTTTGGCCTATGTGGCCAAATAAGGTGTTGGCATGCATGGCCACTATATAGGAATTGATTATTGGACTGTATTCTATTAAGCAAAAGAGCTGTCATAGCTGAATTGAGTTTGTGAAAATTTTTACAGGCCATCAAAATTCAGGCCCTAAAAATTGAAGCGGCTCCAAATCAAATGGTTTTTATGACTGATTATAAAAATAGTGAAGAAGTAGTCATGCCGGGGTACCAATACTCAGTAGGTGAATTTAGTTTTAGAGAGCAACAAGTTGCCTATTTGAAGGAATATTTCATAGAAAGCGGAATAGAATACAGTCCAATAATCAATTCCTATATAGTGGCCATGCATGCCAACTCCTTATTTGGCCACATTGGCCAAAATCCCTCCAAGACCATGTCAGATTGCAGTTTTATGAAACGCACATTTTGAATATTTTATTAATTATCATCATTTTAGAGTTTAATATTATTGAAAATGTTTTAAAATTCATTATATAAAACATATTTTCTTTATTGGATAAAATTTATTTTTTCATATTCTTTACTTCATAACATATTTAACTTCAAGGCTAAATATGCCATGACGTAACGGCTTACGTCAAAACATATTTAGCTCGGAATATTTATCTTCACACACATTTCTATATTATAAGTCCTGGATTGAAGTTTTAATACAATTTGGATACGAATTTCGTTAAATATCGAATGCGGTAACTAAGCCACTGTTCTGAGAATTAATAATAGATTTAATAGATTTTGGTTCCATTATTTTAAATTTAACTACTGATTTAAAAAAAAAATAAGTAAATAGCCTATTATTATTTATATGTTCTGACATGGTGCAGGCAAATATTTATAGTATACAGGGGAATAAGAAAATTTATCTGATCAAAATAACAGCACTATTAAAAGTACTCTGTATTAAAAGGCGTGTTGACAACATATTTTCTTAGACTCTTTATTTAAACTAAATTTTTTTCAGTTATTGGTTTGGTTGCCTACTAAATTGCTCTTCTTATTGCAAGACTTTAACTTACTTTTGGTGGTTTAATTTCTATTCTAATTTGTCAAAATGATGTCCACATTTACAAACGAATTTCTTTCTGTGCTAGTGGCTCATTACAACGTCGTACGATTTCAATATGTTTTGTTTTATTATTACGCCACTTTGGCGTGTTCTTAGACACTTTCGACTTAACGTTGTGCAAATTTTTGAAATGCCATGAAAAAAGAGAAATACTGTCTGTTACACCCTTTGCATTATATTATTAATGGTAAGCAGTAGTGGCAAAGGAAGAAGCTACAAATTATTTTTTCTTTTTCACTATACAAAACACAATAATTTGTTTTCGGAATTATATGGCAGGAGAGTTTGATTGTGACGCATTAATAGAAACAGAAATTGTAAGGAAAAAGTTAAAAGAACTCCCAAAATGACACATGTAATTCACAGTGAATAATAATATGTTTTATACCAGCAGTGTATGTAAAAGAGAAAGCATATAAATTTTTTATTCTTTTGTGGCGAAATATTTATTCAGTTTCCAGTTCTTTCATTATAAACTTTTATATAGATATATATTTTTCTTTACACAAGCATCTCAAGAGATAACAAAAAGCTGGATTTTTTCATTTAAATATATGCCAACAGTCAGGAAATATGAAATATTGAGGCGGCGAAGTGAAAGGATATATTTTATATTAGCATTTCTTTTCTTATATAATTTATACTTTTTTTTCAAAGAGAGAGAGAGAGATAGAGAGAGATAGAGAGAGAGAGAGAGGGAGAGGGAGTGATCTTTTTGATTCAAATTTTTACTTCTTTGTGAGGGCCTTGAAAATAGTTAATTCATCGATCTTTGACGACCAACTATTTTAATGAACTTCTACTGTGAATTGACCTCTGGGTAGAGCGATTGACTGTCATTAATTTCTATGCTTTGAAATTCTATTTAGGACTGGGTAATTATCGATATGGCCGATACTATCGATAGCTCTGAGATATCGAACACATGCATGAAAGAATGTATAGAGTTTTAAAAACGTCTAACATTAAATAACAAGGAAACTGCTTTAAACCAGATAATGCGAACATGCTTGTGGTTGAAAAATAAAATCAATCTATCAAATATTTGTTGTTTTTATATTTTAAATATAAACAAATAAATATAGCAAATGAGTAATTTCATTATGATTATTTGCTTGCTGCAAACTACGATTTCTATTTTTTTTTTATTTGTTTACATATTTATTCTTTAATAGCGTTTTGTTTTCACATTAATCTTTAAGTATAGGGTGTTTTTTATAGAGTGATACAAGCTTAAATCATATTAAAACATAATAATATATTTTTGATATCAATGAAACGGTCTTTATTGGATAGAAGATTTTATGACATTAATGTTTAAATATAATTTCGGCCATGTGACCGCCACGGCTGGTGCGTACAAGGCGCAATCTGGAACACCAATTTTCACAAACAGTAACATTCTGACCATCATCGTTTTTGAAGACATATGGGCCAATGACTCCGCCAGCCCATAAGGCGCACCAAACAGTAATTTTCTGTGGATGTAAAGGTGTTTCGACAAAAGCTTGGTAATTCTCCTCACTCCAAATGCGACAATTCTGCTTATTTACGTACCCATCCAACCAAAAGTGGGCTTCATCGGAAAATAAAATTTTGAATGGACGAAGTGCACGATAAGTTTGACGAGCAGAACCATTATTTTGATTAAAAATTTCCACAATTTGCACGCGTTGCTCTGGTGCAAGTCGATCCATAATGAAATGTCAAAGCAAACTAAACAAAAAGCAACTATCAGCTGTTAAATGGGTGGTCAAATAAAGCAGTGATGCCAACTCAAAATTATATCACTCTATAAAAAACACCTTATACTTTTATATCCTCAGCTCAGAATGCAAATCTGCAGAGTCTACTTTTTAAGATATATGATATTTGAATGCCATCAGAAAGACTCGCCGCATTGTAAACAAAATATTTACTTTAATTGGAGTCCCTACATTTTGAAAAACTAATTTTTGTGCTTAATATATCTGGGCAGTAACACAGATGGAATTAGTTATTAAAATCATAGTTGAATGCCGCAAATCTTATTGAAATTCGTTTACGATATAGATGAAAAAAAAACTATGAAATATTATTGCCACATTGACCTGTCATAAACGCACTACAATGTAGCATCATCTTTGACTTTAATAACTAATTAGTTTTGCAAAAAATTTTTTTTTTGAAATTTAGGACATACATTTCTGTTCTATGCGTGTGTTTTAACTATGTCGTATGTCATAAACTCAATCTAAATCGATTAAGCGGTCGAAAATGAATTGTATTCATAATTGATTATCTTAGATTTTTCTTTAAATTTGTATATTTTGAAGCGGTTTGAAAATAAAATGGACTGAACGTGCCAATGTTTGAAGAATTTTCCATAAGATGCAGCCATTGTTTTGTATGGGAATTCTAACCGACATCTACTAGAACTGAAGCGAAAGTGTTCATACTCATAATGAAAATTATGCAGCTGTTAATGCTCTATTAAGTTAGTAAAATGTATGTATTTTTTTGTTTAATTACACTTAATGTAACGCAATATAAAATAAAGGTCAGCTTGTTTAGCTTATTTATCATCTATATAAAATATATATTTATTCGATACTGCTAATAACATCAGTGCTCTTCTACAGGAATTTCGGATAAGAACTAACCGATGAAATATTAACCGATTAAATGCTCTAATCTCTAAGATACAAATTTCTGATATGCTGCAATAGAATAAAAACAAGACACATTTTTTTAATCATGTGCCACTTTGGATTGAGTTTGCTAAAGAATTACAATTTTACATCTTCTCATCCCAAAACTCTATGCCAACAACAACATAATATTTGTGTTGTTAGTTTTTCAAAAAACATTTCAAATTATTCTCCAAAGATTTTTAAATTATTATTTTATTCATGAGTTTATGTAAATGCCAAAATTACGACTTGGCAACACTTTACATACAATCAAACATCCAACATACATTTTATAAATGAAAGATACAGCGAGCAAGGATTTCCAACAGCATCATCGTTTTGCATGCGTTAGCATAAATATTACAATAATCAAAGTCGACATTATTTTCCATTGCTGTCAATTAAACGAGTTGAGATACTGTGCCACTGGCTGTTCGTTAATGGCGGATGCTTTATTAATTTATTCCCTCATCTTGTTTCATCTTTGACTCTATCGGATTGTTAAGTTGTTTTCTATGGCGTTATTAATGAATCAAATTACACAAATTTTACAAAGTTCGTTGTAAGTTTTTGCTGCCACAACTGAAAGTTGTTTTCTTACACTTTGTTTTGAAAATTGAAGTTATTTCAAGGTATGCACTAATTATTATGTTCAAATTTAAATAGCAGTTCGTGAGATATCGGGAAATTTGTGACAAAATAATATTAAATTATTAAATTAGTTTAACTCTTAATGAATCAAATTACACAAATTTTACAAAGTTCGTTGTAATTTTTTTCTGCCACAACTGAAAGTTGTTTTCTTACACTTTATTTTGAACAATAAAGTTATTTCAAATTTAAATAGCAGTTGCTGAGATATTGGGATATTTGTGACAAAATAATATTAAGTTATTAAATTTGTTTGACGCTTTTGTTTATATTATATTTTGTTGTAATAATAAAAAGTGATTTTTTAAGAGGTTTTGAATTAGATTCGAAAAAGGCACATAAAATTTGGAGATATGTATGGAATTTTTATTTGCGTCGGCAGAATGGCTAATGATGATTTCATGTAAATGTTGACCACTGCTTCGCCTCAAACAGGTTATATAGGGTGTTTTTTATAGAGCAAAAAAAAAGTTTTTTATAAAGCAAATTGTGGAAATATCAAAATAATGGTTCTGTTCGTCAAACTTATCGTGCACTTCGTCCATTCAAGATTTTATTTTCCGATGAAGCCCATTTTTGGAGGAGAATCCACAAGCTCTTATTGAAACGCCATTACATTCACAGAAAATTACTGTTTGTTGCGCTTTATGGGCTGGCGGAGTCTTCAAAAACGATGATGGTCAGAATGTTACTGTTTGGGAAAATTGGTGCTCCAGATTGCGTCTTGTACGCGCCAGTCGTGGCGGCCACATGGCCGAAATCATATTTAAACATAAATGTCATAACACTTCCTATCCAATAAAAGCCGTTTCATTGATATCAAAAATATATTACTTCTATCACTCTATAAAAAACACCCTATAGTTGAACTACACTCTGCAATACATCGGCTTCCAGTTTGTTAACCGTTGCAGGCTTGTCCCTTTATCTACTTTGCTTAACACACTTTTCCAATTGTTTTCTTTAGCCGGCATAAAATTCGATAATAAATTTCGTCAGTCTGCAAGCGTTGTCGATTTGCAAGTCGCTTCGTGGCTAAACTGTAGACCAAACTCAGCATGTTTAACAGTAAAATATTTGAAAAAGGGCTGAGCTGTCAAAAAGAATGTCTTCATTCAAGGGCTGAGCAGTCTTCACAAGGTTGCTAACTCGCTCTAATCTTGTTATGCGATTATGTTGTTACGTAGTTGGTGTTTTTTACGTGAGAAAATAAAGCTTTTTTAGTTATAAAGCTTATCTATCAGCTGTTAATGACAGAACCTTATATCTTTACACTTTTCAACAACGAATTATTTTGCATTCAATTAATTGTTATTAAATGCCTACAATAACTTTCTCAATGGACAAATTTCTGTACAAACAACATTTATTTTTTATGAATTAAGCCTTAAAGGTAGCAAAGTGCTACTTTATTTCCGCAAGAGTTAAAGTCACTTAAAATTTAAGCATTTGTATCGCTTGATTTGCAACATGAATTAGTTTCAATTTCTTAAAATTTCAATTACCAATAACGTTGGTAGTGTATTGCAAATAAATTTACATAATCAATTATATGATACGACTGACTGTTATTAAGAAATATTTCTATTTTAATTGATATCCATATCACAGGAATAACAACAACAACAAGTAAATCTAATGTTTAAAGCTTTAGAACACAACTTTGTTGAGGCATATCCACAAAAAAAAAAGAATTAAATTAAAATAAATCTGTATAATAATGGGAACACATTAAAATAGTTTTCACAGCAGTGTCCAATAAAAATATGAGATATAAATAATGGTAATTGCGACAAGTTTTTTGTATTGTCTGTTTTTATACTCGTATATACTCAGTTAAATTAAAATCAAATTTATAAAAATTTACGCAGGTTTTTGTCTAACATGTAGGGTGTTTTTTATAGAGTGATACAAGTTTAAATCATAATAAAACATAGAAATATATTTTTGATATCAATGAAACGGTCTTTATTGGATAGAAAATTTTATGACATTAATGTCTAAAATATAATTTCGGCGCAATCTGAAACACCAATTTTCACAAACTGTAGCATTCTGACCATCATCGTATTGGAAGACTCCGCCTGCCCATAAAGCGCACCAAACAGTAATTTTCTGTGGATGTGAAAGTTGCTCGGCAAAAGCTTGTGGAGTCTCCCCACTCCAAATGCAACAATTCTGCTTATTTACGCACCCATTCAACCAGAAATGGGTTTCATCGGAAAATAAAATTTTGAATCGACGAGGTGCACGATAAGTTTAACGAACAATATCATTATTTTGATTAAAAATTTCCACAATTTGCACGCGTTGCTCTGGTGTAAGTCGAGCCATAATGAAATGTCAAAGCAAACTAAACAAAAAGCAACTATCAGCTGTTAAATGGGTGGTCAAATAAAGCAGTGATGCCAACTCAAAGTTGTATCACTCTATAAAAAACACCCGATATAATTGTGTTTCTTAACACAGTCTCCTTAGAAACTATGATCAGGGTGATTTATACAAAACAATTTATTTTTGTAGTTGGACCTGCACTTGGGGGATGAGACCTACTCACGCAATGAAAAAAAAGCGATAAACATTTTAATTCGCCGGGATATTTATGCTACGAAGAAGGATGCATAATATGTCGGATATGTTCAGCGATCTACTTTATACATTCCTCATTGGAACAAGCCGCCAACAACTAAAATAGCCATGTACTAATGCACATCTGCCTTTTTTTTCTATAAAGTTAACCGCTGTTTGTACTATTCCATCAAATAAGTGGCAAAATTTTGATTATTCGCCATTAATCGGTAGTAGCGTGCTGTACAAGAAACGATATAAAAAAGAAAAATCTTATATATTCAAAAACTTCAATAATATTTAAAATAGCTGCTGTACGTAAACTTTTTTAATTCAGTGCACTTCAATAACGCATACTTTAGAGTTTTATTATTTATTCTCCAATTGATAGCCGGTAGGCGTTACAACATAATAAAAATAATAATCACGTACAAATGTTAGCTTAGTTGAGTTCCTAATGATTATGTTAAATATAACTTGTACACACGGATAGGTGGATTACATAAAGTTATTAAATTATCACTCCTAATAATATATTCGCATTTATTTACATACGCATCAGTCACTACATTATGATCAATATGGTGCTGGCATAGAAGTGCGTTTTATGCTTCCAAAATGTTTTAATATTCAGACGACATCTAGTCAAGTAGTAATTCTTTTTCTCCGAGTTCTTTCTTTCTTTTCTTTTGGTTTATACAAAAGAACAATATATATTGCACTGTGGGGTATATGCAAACATACATATGATGAGATGTGTATGCGCAATTATAACAATGGACAGATAGATAATGATGTATGTGCTGTTTGTGTATAGAGTACCTGTTATCATAATATAATTTTATTATCATCTTTTTGTAGGTATTGTAACTTGGCCTGCAAGCGTATATTTTTAAAAAAGTTTTTGTACACATACATACGAGTGCAAGTAATAAGACCTTAAGCTCAATTATGTACAAGTATATACAGTACGCACTCGGTAATCGCAACCCTCGATACACGCAATTCCTCGATTTTTGCAACGCTATAAAACATAGTACTGCAACCTTTATAAGTGCAACTACCCAAACCAGTTGACCTCGATAACTGCAACTTTACATTTAATTATGTTTTGTTTCAGTTCATTCTTTGGGGTTTTCTTCTTTTAGATTTTTTTTTTATATTCACAAACTGATCGTTATTATAACGCTATTCTGTCGACTTTGTTTGCTAGTTTTGTGAAGAAACAAGCCGTGGAAATTTAAAGTCCAGATGATAGCGAAGCGAATGTTATTGAACCTCATAAATTAAAAGCAGCAGTTGCTATGCAATCTTTTAACACATGTACTCAGTGAGCTGAGGAAAAACATATTCCAATAAAAGATATTATGTTTCTGAAGGAGCTTCGTGAGACAGCTTATTATAATAAAAAATTTTAATAGGAAAAAAGTGCAGACAACAATAACCGATTTGTTTAAAAATTGAATAGTTTATTTGAATTTTAATATTTTAATAAAAAAAAAACTTTCTGTTTCATTAAAAGGTTTCCATTTGTCACTTTTCTTGTTATATACATATATATATTTTCTCGCTGTGTGCAACAGCCTCAATAAGTTCAATTACCTCGATTTCTATTAGTTCCGGTTACCGAGTGCGTACTGTACTATGAAAGTACTAGTTAGAGTATCAGAGTTGCCAATATTGTGGACTTTTCTCCGAATAAGAAGATTTTTCATCTGCTCTGTTAGAAACGTATTTCTCTCGTGAAGAGAAGTAATTTTCGAAGATATTGTAACATTTATGTTTTTCGGAATACACATAGAGAAAAAAACATAATAAACGGTTGATCGACAACTGCACTACAGTACTTAAAAATTTCTATATTATTGCAATAATAATGTTATAATAGGCATTTTCTTAGTGTATATATATTTCCATTTGGCAAAGACAGCTGACTACATCAAGAAAAACGTGCTTGTGATGTTGACAGTACCAACAACAGTAAACAAAGATCGTTGTAATGCAGAGAATATATTATACAAATTACAGCCCTAAATTTGCCCCAACTTTTGACATAGTAATAACATGCGTGACGATTTTAACGGCTAAAGACCACAATCCCGATAAAAATCGTCCGCAGAGTTGTATTGAGCTTTTTATTCATCTATGATTTGTTGACTTGTATTAATAAAATATATTTACAAATTTTGAAAAGCTGTATCTTTCTTTTGCGCTAGAAAATTAATTAATTTTTTCTAAATAATTGGCAAGTCTGGTAGTTAAAAAAAGAAAAAATATACAAACAATTATATACTTGTAACTTATTTACACTACAATATACGATTGAGATAAAAAATAATTTTTTCTCCATTCACTTTGTTGACAACATGTAAATATTTATTTATTTATTATGAAATCCCGACTGTTTTGTCCCAGAATTCTCCCATTTTTTGAACACATAAGTTCAGTACATATAAAAAAAAAATTTTTATGTAGAAAAGAGTAAAAGTTTAATGTTAGAAAAACTGTACCAAAGTGTTGTGCGTGTGTGTGTAATATTTTATGCATGTAGCTGGTATAAATTAAATAAAAGACTTTTATTGCCCTCCACACAGTTTATTATATTCCACATGACGACGAATGTAGAGTGTGCATGAACTGTGTACACAATATTGTTTGAATTTCTTTTGTTTAAAAAGAAAAATTATATTTGCTTAAATTATAATTGACACAAAAAAAAATAATAATAATAATAAAACAGCGGAAAGTTAAAGTTATAACGAAAATTTCTCCAAAAATTTACGAGAGTTTCAGTTTAAAACTGAATTTGTAATTTGAAAAGTTTCTAAGAAGTTTCGCAACACAAAGTATTTTTCTATTAAAGGAGTAAATTAGCATTTGTTGTTTTAATTATATATAAGTGAAAGTTAATTACGAAGAAGAATAATTTTCAATGAGCCAGACCACACTGGACTCTGATTTATAAATGAAGAAACTCTCATCGATAAAGTTCATGACTTAATTTTGTTTGATTGCAGTGTTAGAATTGAATTTAATCCAGGCCATGACCACATTATTCTCAGTCATTTAGTTTGATGGAAACAAAACTACTGGACAAGCACATTTGCCTCAGGATTATATCTCGAGTCACAGATAATAAGAAGGGAAAATCAATAATTGTATGATATGGGGTCAAGATAATCTACACTGTTTTGTAATTAATTTTTTCTTTTCTTATCAAGGATTTTCCAGTAAATGTTGCTAAATAGTAAATAATAGAACATTCGACATCACTATAAAGCGCACACAGGTCTCACGAGATTGACGACAAAGTGATTTCATATCTGTATCACGTTTAACAAAGTGGCATTAAAAAGAGAATTGAAAATTATTTCACGTACACTTAAAGAACAAACATGGTTGAAGCAATCATAACATAACAATGACATTTAATAATATTATTTTGATTCAATTGGCCGAAAGCAGTAGTCGGATTTTGCTGCTCTTTTGGCAGAGATCTGTTAAAATAAAAAAATAAAAATAAAATACTTATTAATATGGGTACGCTTTAATTTTTGTTGTTTTACTATGAAAGGAGATAATTTCTACTCATTATATTCATTCAGTGCATTGTGATATAACCATGGAAAAAAGGATAGTTTTGAGTTCAAATAAGTTTTGAAATAAATATAGCAGCATAATCATAAAAAGTGTCATAACACAAACAAACTAATTTTGCAGAAATCGAAGTTTTAAATTTCCTAAAAATAATTTTTTATCTCAAGAATAAATTATATAAGATATATAAATAAAATTTTAACACAATTACAAGAACAATATGTAGAAATATTCTACATTATTTCAAATCCAAAATTGCATTCTTTTTATGATACTTGCAGCAAATATCGCCCCTTGAAGGGAGAGAAATTTTAGGAGTTTTAATAATTCACTGTTTAGTACTACATGAAAATGTCTATACATTGCATCGTTATTAGGTCGTTCCATTCTTCCAGCAATAAAATATTACAACAGACTTTTTGCTTGTGTAAAACTATTACAGACTTGCCAATATTGTGGACTTTTCTCCGAATAAGAAGATTTTTCATCTGCTCTGTTAGAAACGTATTTCTCTCGTGAAGAGAAGTAATTTTCGAAGATATTGTAACATTTATACTGTGATGTTTTTCGGAATACACATAGAGAAAAAAACATAATAAATGGTTGATCGACAACTGCACTACAGTACTTAAAAATTTCTATATTATTGCAATAATAATGTTATAATAGGCATTTTCTTAGTGTATATAATTTCATTAAAGACAAATAAAGTGAACAGGTATATTTATATGTGGCGTGTAAAAAATAATCTGTAGAGTTGCATTGACCAGTTTATTAAGCCATTTGACAATCGATGACGGTACTGTCCACGCAAAAGTCCTGTAACTTTTCTCATTCAAGCAGGCCAACAGCAATTAACACCGATCAAACTGAGTGCTTAATAGTATAGGGTTTTTTTATAGAGTGATACAACTTTGAGTTGGCATCACTGCTTTATTTGACCACCCATTTAACAGCTGATAGTTGCTTTTTGTTAAGTTTGCTTGGACATTTCATTATGGATCGACTTACACCAGAGCAACGCGTGCAAATTGTGGAAATTTTTAATCAAAATAATGGTTCTGTTCGTCAAACTTATCGTGCACTTCATCCATTCAAAATTTTATTTGCCGATAAAGGCCATGTTTGGTTGAATGGGTACGTAAATAAACAGAATTGTCCCATTTGGAGTGAGCAGAATCCACAAGCTTTTGTCGAACAACTTTCACATCCACACAAAATTACTGTTTGATGCGCTTTAGGGGCTGGCGGAGTCATTGGCCCATCATATGTCTTAAAAAACGATGATGGTCAGAATGTTACTGTTTGTGAAAATTGGTGTTCCAGATTGCGCCTTGTACGCGCCAGCTGTATCGGCCAAATGGACGAAGTCATATTTAGACGTTAATGTCATAACATTTTCTATCCAAAAAAGACCTTTTCATTGATATCAAATATATATTACTATGTTTTCTTATGATTTAAACTTGATCACTCTATAAAAAACACCCTTTAGTACATGTGACAACTATATCACCAAGCAATGAGGATCAGAATAGGCCGATTTCAAGCCCCTCAAAAGTATTTAGAACATAGATAAATGTGTGTGTAAAATATACATTGTTTCTGTTTTTGTGCCGTATTTTAAAAACTGCTACTAGAAGAAAATACTCCACAGTTGAGTAATAAATATGTAATTTTACTTAAAACTTGAGGTGGTGTGCCATCGAATCTAAACTAAAGATTTTAAGATAAGTCTTCTGAAAAAGTATTATTGACTTTCATCAAATTATTAATAAAAGACACAGTAGTTCTCTTAAGATCAATAAGAGTAGAAGAATATTTAGTAAATACTTTTAAAGTCCAATAGTTTTCAACTTTTCACAGCATATAATTTTTGCATGAAAGGAGTAAACATAATTATACAAATTAAAAAAAATATTTTAAAGTAAAAGTAATAAATTTTGTTCAATTGGTTTCACCACCAAATTTAACCGCTTTATTAATTAATCTAAGATAGTCAAAATGCCCTAACGTTTGCGACTTCCTCGAGAAGAGTTTTAAATTTTTTCATATAACACATATCACATGAATTAACCTCAATTTAATACAATAGAGACTTTGTAATATATGTAAAATAAAAGATATCGGAAATGTTACAGCATACATTATCGTATTTTGACCATTATTTGAATTAAATTTCATTTCAAGTTTTCCAAATTATGTAATTAACGACAACAAAATTTTCTGTGTGAACATTAAAATCTGTTTTGTTAAGTTCACTTGTTTACAGTTAATAAATAATTTTTAATTTAAGCTTTAAATTAAAATAACATTTCCCCGCATAACCACAAGAAAAACATATTAATCTAATTTCAATTATACTGGCTACAATACAATCGTTTCAGAGCAGTACAGGCAGGCAGTATGACAACATCATTTGCAAAACTTGGTCAAAGTAAAAAAAAATAATAATAATAAAAAAAGTTAATAATAATAACAATAAATTTGCTCTGAAAACGCAAACTTGGAACATGATCATTTATTTCTGCTGGATTAAACTTAAAGTATGAAAGTATTCATTCGGCCTTAAAAGCTTTTTGTCTCTGCTTTATGAGCAGTTCTCTTTTTGTCAGACTGTCTGTCAGTGTCGGAGTTACGAGTGATGTTCCTCTTTTACACCTCATCCGCAAACGCCGTAGTTCGTTGTATTTAAAAAAAAAAAAACAAGTTAAAACAGAAAATAAATATATTTTCAAAACTCAGCTGCTTATCAATATGAGTCATTATTTAGCCAGTTAAAACTCGGCAACAATATTTGCTCTTCATTTGTCAATGCGAGAACACGCAACATGTCTGTGTATAGAGGTCGGCCGAATTATCATGATCAATATAAATTTGATCATATAACAAACACAGAAGAGAAGAAATTAGATGGGATTTGAGCAACGACAACTATTCTATTATGCATTAATTTTGTTGTTAATATTAAGTCTACGATGAAAATTATATACTTAATGATTAAAATTTTCAAAAACAAAGTGTTTAAGACCCCGTATCAAAGTGATGTTTATAAGAAAACAAAATTTATATGAAAATTTTCTTTTTCATAAAAATTTTCAAACATATTGAAAGGCAAAGCAGCTAAAAGAAATTTTTACTTTCTTTACAAATTTGTTTTTGGTGTCCATAAAAATTTCCATAACGCGATGTGATTTATCCAATTATAGTCTTAATATCGCCTAATTTTGTAGTTTGTTTTTTCTCTTTCGAATAATTTACAACGCTCATTTAGAGAAGGCACTAAAATAGGAATTAAGTTAAATGATGTTGTCAAAGGTCAATAGCTGAAGTTCCAATTTAAATCGACATAAAAATTTACAATTTCGCTTGAAATGTGGGTTTCTATTATGACATTTAATGAAATTAATTTAAATTTTACATCCCAAGCGTTTAATATTAATTATTCATCATTATTACAGAAAACGTTGTTTTCGGTAGCCACTACCCTTCCATTATCAATTCCCATTTTAGTACTTTTAAGATGGCTTGATTGAGTCCAATATTAATTTTTATTTATGCAATTGTTGTGATAAATTTGCATACCAGAGTTGCAAAATTGCTATAGTGCTTTTAACAAATCAGCACAAATCACTCCTTAAGTGAAAGGAAGGTATCCCGTCTTTTTTGTGAATCGAATAGGGTTAAAACGATTTATAAGCGGTTCAGGTACCTACCCTGCATAAATTATTGGAGTATATGAATCGTTTCAATTAAAAAGGAGTAGTTACAACATGGTCCGGTGTACTGCAGGCATGAACCGTGATGACTAAAAAAGATAGTTGGCAATACTCGCAACGCGTGATTAAAAAAAAAAAAATTCGCGGGTTAATAGCATAAAATGGTTTCCAAACTAGTTTCCTATGGTAATCCATGGAGTAGCGAGATGAAGTAATTTCAAGCTAATCCCGTGTTAATAATGTGCGGAGTAATTACTTGGACTAATTTTTGGATTACTCTGACGTAATGTGTTTTTGGATTACATCGTCTTCTCCTACGACATTGTAATGTAAAATGGAGCATGGTTTTCCCATATATTTGGATTACTTTTGGACTAGTCCTGGTCCCTGGGTTAGTTTTTATAAATATATTGTGAATATATTTAGCAATAAATTTTTTCTTTAAATTCAGCATGAAAGTTTTATATTATAAGAAATGCTTCCGCTCTTTTGTTACTTTGTTCGGATTTCTCAAGGACTTTTCGTTATAATTATATATATGTCCTCTCTGACATGGTCACTGCCAGTCCCATTCAGTATATAAATTTGTTTCAATGGTTGGGTGTCCGTCTCCATTTGTGTAATTTATTTATTCTTACACATTTTCGCTGTTGTTGTTAATGGCGGTTTATGGTAATGAAATTTTTTGCTTTGTGCTTTATTTTATATTTGTTGGGTTAAAAATCAGCTACATGCAACAATATATACATTTATAATATATACACCTTTTTATTTATATATATATTTTGCAATGGTTTTACATTGTTGTTGTGCAAAAACATTAAAAACAAAAGAAAATGAAACAAAAAATAAATGCCATACAATATATGATTTAACTGATATTTAACTTAAAAGTTGCTCATAAACGTCTGACAAAAATAATCGTAGACAATTGCAATTAAGTTTTATATTTTTATAAAAACAATTCAAACAAAAATCTATGACGAATGATGGTTATACATACGCTTTCCTTAAAAGTGTTTGCTATTGGATCTTAAATTTTTTTCTAAAAACTTATAAATTAATGACGTTATGAAATTATTATTATTGTGCGAATACGTATATTTATTTTATTATTGTATTATTATTATACTTACACATAAAAGATTATGTGTCAGTATGTGTTTGTGCGTACATGAAAAACGATCTCTCCTATTTTATTTTTCAGTGTGGGCTTTTTTCTCATGTGATATATTCTTAGAAATCACACAAGCCCCGAAAGTTTATAAATTTAAATGTTTATATAAAAATCGGCATAAATAAAGCCTATGAACTGTATTAATTTTTTAAACATGTATTGCGATATGTGCGTATGTATGTGAGCTATTGAGCGGACAATTTATTCATTAGAAACATAAAATAGCATTCAACATTTAAATTTTCACATTTTTATTTACGCCAGTATGAAAACCGTCTTGTTTCTGAACTGACATTCACAGTAGTGAGCACTTCTTTCAGACAAACTACAGCGTTGCCAAATAGTAAACTAAAAAATATTTGGTTCAAATAAGATACTAGTCTATTAGTGGGATTCTCTCTTAATATTATTCGTCTTATTTTGATACTCGCATCTCACACAAAATTCGCTCTTGAGCCCAAAAAAATTTTTCTGTGAACGGTAATCGCAAAAATAAAAAGTTTTAATATTTAAATTTTCATAATATTTTTCCCAATTTTAAGTAGAAATAGGCAATTTCAAAAAGGCTTTAATTTTGCAGTAGTCTCTTGTTTTTTTATATACTGTTGTTTCCAATAAAAAAAATGCTGAAACATATCTCCTTTATTTTAGAACATTCAGAAAGAAAGTTGGTGATTTGTAATTGACAATTACATTTTAGCAATCTCGGTCAAAGTGGCAAAACTTCCTTAATTGACATCGATTTTTGGTTCATGCATCTTTAAAATTTTTTGAAATTGGACAGAATCGCTTAATCAAACATATAAAATATTATTTTTTTTTCTTCAAAACAAACGCTTAAAAAATCACCCTTAGGAGCACACACACACACACAGCTAAGAAAATATACTTGTTTATTGTGTGTCTATGATTTGAAATATGTCTGGTTTTATTTCAATTATTTTTCGAGTTCATTTGTTCAATGTACAATTTGGTGAAAATCATTTTGTAGCACAATTAAAGCTTTACAATTTCAAGTTTGTATGAATTGTGTTTTATAATTAAAAAAAAATTACGTTTATTTTATTTTTAACTTGCATAATTTTAATTGTACATATTTTCAATGTGCGGTTAAGAAACCATAAGAAAGTTTTTTTTCTTTATTATTTTCACTTTGGATTCATTTACAATCTGATTATGGTAAAAACTTGTTTCTGTTTCTTTTTTATGGTATTATAAATATTTTTTTTTTAAAGATTTCGGTCGCTTTAAAATAGTATATTTACGAGGGGAAGTTAGAGAGAATTGACGCAAGAAGAGGAATATATTTTCAATTTTCGCCATGCTGTTTCATATTTTTCCTTAAGTTAAAAATAATCTTTTTTGTGAATCAGCCTGTTCATAGAATCGCAATTTAAGCACACATATTTGCGAGTACAAAACCTAAATTCACCTATACATATGTATGAACTTATACCTGTACATGTTTTTGTGTGTGTATGTTCATGTATGCTTACAAAATTTTAATTACTCGCATGTTGCCGAACAGCTTAATCATCAAATAAAAGTTCGTTCGATATTGTAACAAAAGTAAAGAAAATTACTACCATTGTTATAAAGAAATAAATTTTATTTGAGAAACAATATTGTAATTAAGAAAATGTTATTCTAATTAAATAATATTCTAGTACGTTTGTATTATTTTGCTTATTACTTGTTTAAACAACGTCTATTACGCAGATTGTGAGATTACTTCAGAGCTAACTAAATATTTATTTAAACAAAAGACTTAGTTATTACATGCAGAATGTATGAGTTTATAAAATTCAATTAATCGGATTTTTTTTTAGTCGGTTAACCTCTCGATTAATTGATCGATGTATAGGTTTAGTAGATTAATTTTGATTGAATATCTGAACCAATGATTTGTTTTGTTTTTGCAATATTCCTTAATTTTAATAAAAATGTATACATAAATACACCAGGTTTAAAACAGAGATGGAGTTTTATGCCTCCCAAGTGATAATTTTTTATTGATTTGAATTACAAAAGTTTTAATAAATTTTTCAATATCTAACTAAAATATAGGGTGGTTTTTTATAGAGTGATACAACTTTGAGTTGGCATCACTGCTTTATTTTTTTTATTGTGGAAATTTTTAATTAAAATAATGGTTCTGTTCGTCAAACTTATCGTGCACTTCGTCCATTCAAAATTTTATTTTCCGATGAAGGCCATTTTTTGGTTGAATGAGTACGTAAATAAACAGAATTGTCGCATTTGGAGTGAGGAGAATCCACAATCTTTTGTCGAAACACCATTACATCCACAGAAAATTACTGTTTGATGCGCTTTATGGGCTGGCGGACTCATTGGCCCATATGTCTTCAAAAACGATGATCGTCAGAGTATTACTGTTTGTGAAAGTGGATGTTCCCGATTGCGCCTTGTACGCACCAGCCGTGGCTGCCGCATGGCCGAAATCATATTTAAACATTAATGTCATGAAATTTTCTGTCCAATAGAGACCGTTTCATTGATATCAAAAATATATTACTATGTTTTATTATGATATAAACTTGTATCACTCTATAAAAAACACCCTATAATTTATCTAAATATTTTAAATACATTCATTTCTGAAAATTTTTGTATATAAAAAGCGGTGTTGAAAAGGACTGGAGAAATTAGGAAAATCGTTATTTCTGAACAAATACATAAATATTCCGCCACACTTACTCTTATTATCTCTAAATCTGTTAGGGAACTGAAAATTGGATGATATTCAACGAAGTTATTGAACATTAAGTAGAGAAAGGTACGAAAAAGCGGTGTTTGGCCATGACACAGGATTTTATAGATGTTCTAAAAATTAGGACAATAGGTTCCTTTTATACTTCTTGATTTTATTGGTAACTAATGGACTTAATCACACAGAAAATGAGTTGAATTCATAATTTTGAGATTATTTTAAAAAAGAAATAGAACTCATTATTTAAAAATATACCTTAAATAAACCTAAAATCATTTTTTCTTTTTTTGATATTATAATCCAAGTAATGAGTTGTTGACCAAAATTATTGGAATGGTTTTAATCATATATACGGAATGAATTGAAATACGTCAATAAATTTTTTTTGAGAACCCAATAATTAGGTTTTTTAAGTAGCCCCAACAAAATGTCCTTTACAATGACAAAAATTTTTTATGAAAATTACAAAACTGTAATTATTTTATTTGGAAACAAAACAGATGAACCATTTTCATGCGTGATCAAGCATTGGCATATGTGATGTCGATCAATCACTTAAGCGTACATAGTCCATCTCTAGTCAATAAGTATGAAGAAGTAAAATAGTTAAAAAACATGTTATTGCGGGTAACAAAGGTTATTATCTAAAAAAACAGTATCTAACATTTTTCAAGTACTTTTAATACAATGATTTCAACATTTGCCATTTAGCAAATGTGTATGTATTTACATACACATGCATACATATCTGGAATAAACATTGCTGAATGAGTTCTTATGTACATAAATAAGAACTTAGATTGAGTTAATATATATGGGAGTATAAAAATAAGTGCAAGCGTTAGATGTAAAACTTACCGCGGCGATTAAAGGGTCGCACCCTGACAGCAACTTTGATCTTATCCGTTGACATTTTGTGTATCAAACAAATACAGCCTGATGATGACGAAGAGTGGCAGTAGACAGCAGTGACGGTATGTCGTGTGGAATAAAGAGTACAGGACGAGGGGGTGGTATAGTAGCTGTTATAGTATTAACACAACTACTACCACACTACTAAACCAACTGTTTAGTTATTAAAAGTGCAAATTATATGAGTAGCAGAAGTAAAAGATTTACAGGCATATATGACGATAAGAAAGGAAACAGGCTGCCCCACCGAGTGGGTGGTTTAGTGTTGCTTTGATGGCTGTTTAAATAGTTGACGGTTTTTTCTTTCCTTTTTTTCTGCTTGATAAGAAACGAAGCCAAAACTGAACAGTTGGAAAACAAGTAGACACGAGCACGTAAATAAAATTTCAAAAAAGCACTCGCTCGCTCACTCAGTTACGAGTTACATTTATATTTTAGGTGTAAACTCGACAAAGACGAGACAACTACCGCAAATATACTCTATAGGAAATATATACATGCATAAGTACATACATACATACGAACGTAGATACCAAACAAATGTGTACTACTTCATTTCAGTATTTTCCTAATACATATTTTTGACTTCTTATTTTTATGTTATGACAATAAGTAGGACGATAGAATCTGGTAGTTTTTCTTTTTTTTTTTAAACTATTTTCTTTTAAGTTCAGTTAGATTGAATGAATTTACGAGTTCTTTTTCTTTTTTGTTAGTTTTTCAATGTTGGTTGTGTTAAAGTTGTCTCACTGCCTGACTGACTCAATATTTCGTTTGCAGTTCTTTCTTAGTTGGCTCTGTGCCGGATTATGGATGGATTATTTTCTTTTTAGTTTTGAATTGTTTTTTTATTGTTGCATTATTTAGTTTAGTTTAAATATATATAAATGTATACTGTTCAATAGTAGAAACACCCAGTTGTTAAATATTCGAATGCTGTGGATGTTTTTGGCTTCGCGTGGCTTTTTAAATAGTATTTTTCAACAGGATTTTGTTTAATTCGCTAATATTATTGTTGTTGATATTTTTTATTGTTAGTTTTTAAAAACTTTACAGGAAGTTGGTTTAGCAAAAGAAAAAAAAAACCAGACATTTACAGCAGTACACAACACCGGTTAAAGGAAGGAGGCAGTATGATGTTGGACTTTAGTTTTAGTATTTTATGTTCAGCAAGGAATACTTTTTTAAACGCACCTGGTTTAGAACATTGACCAAAGGAAATGAGTGTGTACGTTTAGCTGGGAGTATCGGTCTAAAGTGCAACAAACAAATAATATTAACAAATTAAATAATTAAAGGGAAATGAAAGAAAACTATATTCCGTATGAGTCAGTCAATTGTGTCACGCGTATGATTGATTTTATTGACTACTACAACAACAAAGTTGAAAAACAAAAATACTGAATGAAAAATTAATTTTCCATTTATTGTTTAACTCATCTTTTTCACATTCATAATAAATATTTTATATACTTTTTATTACTACTGTAGTTTTTTTTATTGTCTTTAGTTATGAATATGATTTTGTATACCTTTTTTATTAAATGGAAATAAACTAAATATATCTGTACGCACGAATTTCTTTCCAGTTTTCATTGATCGATTTGAAAGAATTTATTCATTTAGTCGATTGTTTTACTTTGTTTATAAGTGAATTATAATAAGTATCATATGGGTTCAACAATGCTTTGACACAGAATGCTTCTAATTATGATTTTGACAAAAAAAAATTTTTTTTAGGAAAGTTACTTTAAAAAGTATTGCTCTAAATAACATGAACACATATAATTTTAAAGTTTATAAGATTATAATGATGTTTTGAGGAACTATTTAGTGATATATGATTTTCTCGGCCTTAAAATAATATAATAATTAAGCTGTACAATATAAGAAGAGGGTAGGAGATATTATTTCCGAAGTATGGCGATAAACGATCCATTTCAAAATTGTCACTCTAAAAAGATGTCATGAATATTTATGATTTTTTTGTTTTAATTTAAATGGTTTTGTTCAGCGCACATTAGCGAAGATAGAAAACAATGTGGTCTTTAGAGCGTTTAGCTTTTAAATTTGTTAATAAATACAATTCAATGTAAAAAGAAGACGCCAAGTATGAAGCTAAAAACATTATCGACTATTTACATTTTGTAAAATAATTTATGGCAGTTGTGGTTTTTATATTTTAACAATTTTTTCTATTAGTTAGTTTTTCCGAGACAATATTTAAAGTTCTATTAGAATGATTTTATTATTGCCTTACGTTCGATAGTGCGGTAGACAACATATCTCGGTACAGAAGTTTGGATTTCTGAGTAAAAATAAATATATATTATATAAAAATACAACCACCAAAGAGCCTTAAAACAAGCTAAACGATAATCTAGTGGAAAGGCTCTAACTCAAGTAATTATAGTTTTACAGGAGACGAAAAAATTCCAACAGCAACGCATGATTCGTAATAGAAACTGTAGTAGTCAATTGCTGATAAGATTCTTATTTTGAATATTATTGTTCAATGTATTGGAAATACAAAAATATTCGAGTTGGGACCTTTCTACTTCCGACCAACGATATTTTTGATATATTGACATATTATGTACATATGTACATACATACATGTTCGAATTGTTATGAGGTAAGCTCATGTTACTTTTTAAGTAACATTTTGAGATATTTATTGCTTATTCGTTTCATAATAATTGTTTGCAAAATTCGTAGGCATGTTCGTATGCAGATACACTTTGTAGACATATTTAATCTAAGAGATCCTTTTCATATATTAATTGGGAGTATAAATATTTCATATTCATGTGTTTTGTTTCAAATAATGTTTGTTTGTATATGTTAAATTGAAGAAAGACAAATATTTATTATTAAATTACATATGCCAGAAGAAGATACACAAAGAATTTGCGAAATATTGGAATAAAGACATAATTTTTATATTCATATGTATGTATATTGGAATAAGGATTATTTCTTATTTATTTGCATGTGTTATCTGTATGTATGTATGTATATATTATATATTGACACAGATTTCCAAACAGGCATATATGTACTGTCGTATTTAGTAATGATGAATTCTTTCAAATTTCTGAAGAAAACAAAAAACTGCACACATACATATTATGTATATGTGATATTGATAATGTTTATGTGACACGCTAAATTCCGTAATATACACGCAAGCAATCATTCACAAATACATTCGACATTTCAGAGAGTTTCGTTTGTTCCTTCGTGGGGTGGTCGGTCCATTCATTTATTCAATTTGTTTTTTATTTTCTTCCCTTTGTTTATTTTATTTCATTGAAAACAATAACAAAACAAACAAAAAACTAGGCACACACACACAAATGCAACATCAAAACCTTGGGGATGGGTAAAGGACGTTTGTCATTTCAATTCACGAAGTGGACAATGGTTAATATTAAACAAATAGCTTTTATTTGCTTGTTAATTTTTCTTTTTTTCATATGTATGTACTTTTCCGAATAACGTAGTAATAGCTTTACAATTTATATAAGAATTTCCACTTATTCGTTAACGCTAGCATTAACATACATACACATTTAGCTTTGTTTGTAAATTTCATTAGAACAATTTGTTGTTTATTAATTTTTTGTTCTCTGTTTAGTAATTAACATTTATTTTCACTTTTATACGAGCCATATTTTCGTTTTTCTTTCACATTCATTTTTTTTTAATTTTTTTTTTTGAACCAGGCAATTTAATTAAATATGTATTGACATTAATTCCATGTTAAAATTTTGTTACCACTTTATTCACTTCTTGCTTCAGCGGCCACTTTCTCACACATATAACAAACGACTGACTGGAGTGTGTGATTTGGTCTTTTCATTAGTTAGTATTTGAGACGTATTTGAAGATTTTTATGGACAATCGATTTTTATCGCAAACTTTTTTCTGTACTGATTTTTATGTTATAATTTTAAGCACAAATTTATTGGATATTGTATACAATCGCACAAATTATGATATAGAATTTTTAGATATTATTCAAAGCTTTATTTTATTGCAATTCTTGTTTTATTTTTGCAAATTTTTTAACAAAAATAAAATTTTTCCAGTCAGCAGGTAGAAAAACACTTGATACGAGTCGCCATATTTGTTAATTACTGACAAGGTTGTACAAAGATGTATTTTTCGTATCATATTTATTATAGTTGGCAACGAAAGAACCAGACAATTGCCACAAGAATTTTATTAATACAAACTGTTTTATCTGTTAATAAATTCACTGGAACTTTATATATCTCTTTATATAATTGAATTGCTATTGGAACAAGTAGTCGAATTTCTGTATCCTTTTAATCAGCTTATACAGTTGTTATGCAGTACATAAAGAAAACGTATTAAACAGCAATAACTGCGTTATCCAGTCGTGTTAGTAGAAGAACCCTGCCTTACCATTAGGGCAGTAGTGTTAACATCCTGTTAACGTTACCAACAAAGCGTTTAAAATTTAAATTCCTATATATTAATTATTTATTTATTTTATTGTTTGAAAATTTTGCCGTGCAAGATAAGTTTGACGAACAGAACCATTATTTTGATTAAAATTTTCCACAATTTGTACGCGTTGCTCTGGTGTAAATCGATCCATAATAAAATGCCGAACCAAAGTGAACAAAAAGCAACTATCAGCTGTTAAATGGGTGGTCAAATATGGCAGTGATGCCAACTGAAAGTTGTATCACTCTATAAAAAACACCCTATAGCAATATTACAACTGTTATATATCTGTATTCATAAACGAAATTAAAATTAGGGCATGGATTTTGGCGCTATTTGTGCCATGTCTATCTTTATTCGTATAGAAGAAGAATGTGGTTAATATGATTGCACATTTTTTGATGTGGTACGTATATTTAAATATGGTGTGTTATATATAAAACTAAAAAAAAAAAAATAATTGCCAAGTGAATCTGGCATGATTAATTAAGTGTGTTATTATTGATATAATTTTAATTTTCCTACATCTATTCACATTTCAATTCTGTGTAAAAATTTAAATATTTTCTTACATAATAAAACAATCCTAAAAGCACATTTAAATCTTTTCAGGCCCACTGTGGGCACATGGCAATCTGACAGCCTGGCATTGGATTACTGTTGCTCCGGCTATTGCAAACAATTCGTCAGCTGTAAAGTTTCTGTTAATGTTTGACTGGGAATGTTAAAACAAAAACTGTTTTAATAATTTCTTGGTCAAACATCGAAGATTATAGATGGACCAAAGTTAATAAAAACTTTATGTACTTATGCAGTCGTACACATTTGCTCGAACGACGTCGTTTAGTCAAGAAGTTTTTACGGAAACTATAAGTTGCTCTGGCACGGAAAAATGTGAACAAAATTTAAATAACCAAGACAAAAAAAAAAAAAAAAAATCCAAATTTACAAACGCATACCAACGCACATACATTTTAAAACCGAACACAATACTAAATATTCGGAAGACGTGATATTCAAAAAATAATAATACAAGAGTAGCTCATATTGTCGATTTTCAATAATAAATAAACAAAAGTGCTCGTTCAAAGAAAAAAAAAAAAATTTAACAAAAAAAGTTAAATAATTTTTAATATGTATTAACGTGTGTCTACCAAAAAAATCTGTTGTGAATTTTTGTACATCTCGCGCCACATTTCATTAAAATTTACTACGATCTTCGAAAAAAAAAAGGTGTGAGTGTTGATGAGTATTTAAAAAGTAAATAAATGAAATTTTATATTTAAACAGAGAATTTTTTATTTATGCGAGTGCAACAATTTTTACATAAAAGTTAAGTTTCTTTTGCAACTGAAATAAACGAAACATAAAGTAAAAGCGTCCTTGAAACCAGTTTGCAATTTGGAGAAGCAAAAGAGAAGAAAACGAGACTTAAAGCCAAAAGAAATTTGAGTTCCAAAACAAATAAATAATAATAAAAAAAATAAGTAAAACTTAAGGTACGAAATAAACGAATAAAATCATACAAAAACAATTTAATAACAAATACGAACCAAAGAATCTTTTTTTTATTTAAAACTGTTGGTTCCTTAAAAGTGTAGGAAAAAAACATCTATATAATTTTTTTATTATTTCTCTAATTAAAGGTGTTAATTAACATTTAGGTAGTTGTTTTGATCGAAACAAATACTTGCAGAAGATTAGAAAAGATTTCCAAAATTTTGTGATGCCTGATAATGACTGATTCTCGGATCGTAGCATAAGACTCAACACAAATTCTGCTAATAAAATTTCAACTTCATTATTTTACATAATTCTTTCACACTTTATTGGTTCAATCGAATATTATTAAATCGCACTGAAGTGCGTGTTCTGAATTCACTAATTCGTAACACACTGTACTTAAATACCAAATATTAAAATTCGGCTTGAATAACAGAAGTACATAAAAAAATTAGAATTCTAAATTGGCTGGATATTAACCCTTCAACGCCGTTGAATTTAACTTTCAACAGTCGCTTCAAACTTGCACAAACTTTGCAAAACTATTTGAGAATCATAAGAGAAGCAGCATTTAAAGCCACTTTAAATTATATTTGGATTGAGTCCATTGTTAAGGTATTTCATTTTGATTTTTCATTTTATTTCATTAAATTTAGAAATTTGAAAACGTGGTTCATGACCAAAATTTTAAAAAAATTTATAAAAAAAACTGTGGTAATCAGTGAGTGATGTTGTTTTCAATTACCATAACATAATCCAGAATATTAACTGATCAGATAAATAACTTCGGAATTTAAAAAATATAAATCTTTTTCGAATTTTTTCGCTTGCGATATCTCACGAACGGATTAGCCGATTATAAACCGGTTTACGGTGATTACGGTAGTTTTCGATTCGACAATCAGAACTTATCAGATATATAATTTTGGAGCTTAAAAAAAATAAATTTTTTGGATTTTTTTCAATCACGATAACTCTCGAACGGATTAACCGATTATAAACCGGTTTGAGGTGATTGCCGTGTTTTTTCAATGTGGAATCGATCGTTGAAGCGGCTCAAAAGTTTTTGTAAAAAAAACACTTTAAAAATGTTACTTTCTAAGTTTTTTTGAGATTCTTGAAATCTACCGATTCGAATCGGTTAAAATTCATAGAAAATTTAAGTTTGGAAACGCTCTTCAGAATGCTCTTCACTGGGTTAAGTTCGATTCAGCCGTTCAAAATTTATAAACGAGCTGCATATTTACACACATTCCCCTACACCTACACAAACAATACATATACATACACACCTACATACATACGGACGTGATGATGGGCTCTCAGAATTAGTAAGGAATTGTTTGTATGGGGTGTTTTTTATAGAGTGATACAAGTTTAAATCATAATAAATCATAATAATATATTTTTGATATCAAGGAAACGGTCTTTATTGGATAGAAAATTTTATGACATTAATGTTTATATATGATTTCGGCCTTGTGGCCGCCAAGGCAGGCGTGTACAAGGCCCAATCTGGAACACCAATTTTCACAAACAGTAACAATCTGACCATCATCGTTTTTGAAGTCACAGGGGCCAATGACTCCGCCAGCCCATAAAGCGCACCAAACAGTAATTTTCTGTGGATTCTCCTCACTCCAAATGCGACAACTCTGTTTATTTACGTACACATTCAACCAAAAAAATGGGCTTCAACGGAAAATAATATTTTGAATGGACGAAGTGCACGATGAGTTTTACGAACAGAACCATTATTTTGATTAACATTTTCCACAATTCGCACGCGTTGCTCTGGTGTAAGTCGCTCCATAATGAAATGTCCAAGCAAACTTAACAAAAAGCAACTATCAGCTGTTAAATGGGTGGTCAAATAAAGCAGTGATGCCAACTCCAAATTGTATCACTCTATAAGAAACACCCTATAGAACCTCAAAACGTGGAGATCTGATGAGAACTCGATTTTTCCAAACAGGGTAAAACCAATAACTTCCCGATTTTTGATGATTTTTAATTTTCCTAGTGGGAAGTTGAGACAACCGACATGTCGATCATTCTCCATAAAAAGTTTCTTAACTTTCTCATTATTTTGATCGGTTGTTGAAGTGCCGAGACGTTAATCACGAGCGTCTTCATTCACATCTTCCTGTTCTTCTTTAAAAAGCCTGCAAATGTCAACATTTTAAGAGCTTTTAAGAACTGAATATCATTTTCGACAAATTCAAATTCTTCGATATATTTTGTTCGATAGAGGAAAATCGCCAAACACTCATCGCACTTCTGACTTTTATGACTTCCATAAAAAAACTGCAGATGTTAAATAGCTAAAATTTAGATTGAGAACGATAATCGAAATTTTAAAGTTCATTTTTTATTTCGCGTGTGTGTTTTTGGAAACGGTCACATGAAATAATCAGTTTCAAATTTTCCAAATCAGGCGTTTTGCTAAAGAGTTTTATTTAGCTAAATTTGTAACTCAAACCACCGTACTTCGTTGGCCTCAGTTATAAAATTTGACGCTAATTGTTGTATGCAAACAATTTAGAAAATAAAAAAAAAAGTGTTTGCACAATTTTTCAAAACAAGCAATATAATATTATCTGTAAGAGGAGTTACCTCAAGTTCAAAGCAAAAAGCATTCATTCAGTTGCAATAAAGTTTGTGTTATTTTATAAAATCTCTTCCTGTGATTTAATAAAATAATAAAAAATTTTAAAAATATATATATTTCATAAAATACAATTCTGGCCTAGTTTCCCGCATTAACACAAGGTGTCTTTAAAAACCGACAGCAAAAAGATTTGCAAGACTTTGACCCGTAAACAAAATTTCATTAAACATTAAATAATTTAAATTTATTTAGTTTTTAAATGCGCCAGCATTTAAGTTTTTTTATTGAAATTAAAAAAAAATAAGAAACAAATTCGCAACTAATAAAAAAGTCAAGGTTGTGGTGTGTCCCATAAACGTTTGCTTTTGGCTTTTTGTGGCCCTTTTTTAATGCCCCCCTTCACAAATTAACAAATCACCAGCTAAACCAAAAAAAAAACAACAACAAAAAACAACAAAAAACAAACAAAAAATGATATAAAATTTAAATAAAGTTTGTCAATAAGATGTTGTAAAAATATGAAAGGAAATAAACTAATTAATTTTTCTAAACACAAAATCAAAAAAAAAAAAAAAAAAAACGAGTATCAGTATTTGAATTGTGAATTAATTTAAATATTTAAAAAGTGTTCAGATAAATTTCAAATGCGTATAATTGAATAATCAACTTTTATGACGATCCATTTGCACAAGCACATTCGTACAAACATTAATTAATTGCATGCATCTTCCTGAAACGTGCGCACAGTGGCACAGTGGCTGTCAAATGACATCAATAATTGAGTGGATATTCTTTTGAGTTAGAACTGGTCGCAGAAAGCAGATTAAGAGAACACATGGAGTAACATGAGAGCAAGAAAATTTGTTGTATGTTTCCTTTCCAGCGAACTCTCGCTGTAGTCAGGGGGGCCAGAAGAGCCGACACTTTTGCCAATTTTTTCATAAGAAAATCTCCAGATTCTAACTTGCCAGTTTTCAGTAAATCAGCTGACAACATGATAGTTCCAATTTCCAATGACGTTTTAGTGTATAAATCAAAATATTGGATTTATAAAGGGTCTTTCATTAAGTGTCTGTTAATATTAAATTTGAATAAAACGAAAAGTGTGTGAGATATCATCGAATCTTTCTATTGGCCTTAAAGACCTATTGATGCCATTATTCATTTTCAATTGTTTACACAATTTTAATAATAATTATTATTTTTTTATTGAATTGGGATCAATATTTTTAGTTAGTGTTAACAATTCAAATGATTTGGTGCCTTTTTTCTGTTTCAAACCAGGAAAAAAATATATTTGAAATTATTACTCTCGCAGGATGGGAATACATACAAATTAAAATTGAATAGATTCGAATATAAATTATTCGATTAAATTGTATGTCAATAATTTTCTATTAAATCAAAGTCTGCGACTATTTTTAACGGCAGACTTGTCGTAACGTTGAGACATTTCGCTGGGTACGCAAATTTTTTTCTTATATGTCGATTTCTTTTCTAGAAAATAATGCAACATTTTTCACACTTTTCAACATAAAATGGCAACATTTTGCCATTTCAAAATAAGGAATTTGTTAGAAATGAATCCAACATTCCTCACGAAAAATAATTTCTGTTTTAAAACTTTTCCAAGCCGCCCGTTTTTTGAAAATAAGTGAAAAAATGTTACATTTTTTCTAGAGAAGAAAACGCCTTTAATTTTGGTGAAGTCAAAAAAATTGTTTCGAATGTACTTTTTTTTTGTTATAAAACCCAGGGAAAATTTATTTATGTTGTGTTTGGGAAAACTATAAAAAAAAACAGAATAAGCTGGTAATACAAAAGGGAAATATGTCGGTTGAAATATATAAATATTTTCGTAAAATTATCCCGACTAATCGTTGCCAATCAATCTTGCCAGAAATTGAAACCCTTTAATTTATATCACAATTTTTTACTCCACTATTATTTTTTATAAAAAGATGAAAACATTCCACAGTGAACAGAGTTTACGATTATTATTATTAATTCTTTTACAGTTGGCACCACTGTGCAAGCATAAGCAACAATCGACAGTGAACAGAGTTTACGATTATTATTAATTATTTTGCATTCGGCTGCACTGTGCAAGCTTAAGCACAATCCACAGCGAGCAGAGTTTACGATTATTATTATTAATTATTTTGCATTCGGCTGCACTGTGCAAGCTTAAGCACAATCCAAAGCGAACAGAGTTTACGATTATTATTAGTAATTATTTTGCATTCGGCTCCACTGTGCAAGCATAAGCAACAATCGACAGTGAACAGAGTTTACGATTATTATTATTAATTATTTTGCATTCGGCTGCACTGTGCAAGCTTAAGCACAATCCACAGCGAGCAGAGTTTACGATTATTATTATTAATTATTTTGCATTCGGCTGCACTGTGCAAGCTTAAGCACAATCCACAGCGAGCAGAGTTTACGATTATTATTAGTAATTATTTTGCATTCGGCTCCACTGTGCAAGCATAAGCAACAATCGACAGTGAACAGAGTTTACGATTATTATTATTAATTATTTTGCATTCGGCTGCACTGTGCAAGCTTAAGCACAATCCACAGCGAGCAGAGTTTACGATTATTATTAATTATTTTGCATTCGGCTGCACTGTGCAAGCTTAAGCACAATCCAAAGCGAACAGAGTTTACGATTATTATTATTAATTATTTTGCATTCGGCTCCACTGTGCAAGCATAAGCAACAATCGACAGTGAACAGAGTTTACGATTATTATTATTAATTATTTTGCATTCGGCTGCACTGTGCAAGCTTAAGCACAATCCACAGCGAGCAGAGTTTACGATTATTATTATTAATTATTTTGCATTCGGCTGCACTGTGCAAGCTTAAGCACAATCCACAGCGAGCAGAGTTTACGATTATTATTAGTAATTATTTTGCATTCGGCTCCACTGTGCAAGCATAAGCAACAATCGACAGTGAACAGAGTTTACGATTATTATTATTAATTATTTTGCATTCGGCTGCACTGTGCAAGCTTAAGCACAATCCACAGCGAGCAGAGTTTACGATTATTATTATTAATTATTTTGCATTCGGCTGCACTGTGCAAGCTTAAGCACAATCCACAGCGAGCAGAGTTTACGATTATTATTAGTAATTATTTTGCATTCGGCTCCACTGTGCAAGCATAAGCAACAATCGACAGTGAACAGAGTTTACGATTATTATTATTAATTATTTTGCATTCGGCTGCACTGTGCAAGCTTAAGCACAATCCACAGCGAACAGAGCTTACGATTAACACTAATTATTTTGCATTTGGCACCACTGTGCAAGCTTAAAAATGTTGTTGGTTTTACTTCTATGGTTGGATAATCTTTACAATTTGTCGCTGTAGATCTAAGAAAGAATTAAGCAAATCAAAGACAAAAAAAAACAGCATAATTGATGCTGAGTGGAGGGACTGTCTGTCTAACTTATTAATAGTTTTTACATTGAATTAAAAAAAACTATAAATTTAAATAAAAGAACAAAACACACGGAACAACAACATTTGAGAAACATAAAACTGCCTAATAATAATAATAATAAAAATAATAATAGAATATCATATATTTTGCATAAAAAAGCTGTTTTAGTCTTGTTGTTGTTGTTGTGTGTCTAGTGCCGCTTACAAAAACCAACACTTCCGCTTCTTGAAAAATAGTTAATTTTTTGTGTGTGTGTAAATTTCGGTTACAAAAATCTTTTGTGATGCTTAAAAAATATTTCCTTACCTGTCTCAACAAAATGAATATTGTAATTTGACTCAAACAAACAAGTCGTTGTCACAAATTGAGTTACAAAAAAAAAAAACAAAAAATAAAATCCTATTAACCTCTTAAACTGGAAAGAAATATGGAACAAAAATTTAAAATATAAAAATATGTAAAAATGTTAAACACGCTTAAAAGTCATTATTCTTGGCGTTGTGCCTTTAAAACACCTGATCTGTTCTGGGCAATATTTAATAATTATATTCGATCATAATAGATGATTATTGTGTCTTAAAGTGTTTGCACACTGGCACAGTTTTAATAAATTCTAGTTTTAACGTTGAAGCCTTAACCTGGTATAAAATGATTTTGTTAAAATCAATTCAATCATGTTCTTATCTGCGCTATATTGACTGCAGCCAAGTTATATCGGTTGTTTTTTATAGAGTGATACAAGTTTAAATCGTAATAAAACATAGTAATATATATTTGATGTCAATAAAATGGTCTTTATTGACAAGAGAATTTTATGACATTAATGTTTAAATATGATTTCGGTCATGTGGCCGCCACGGCTGGTGCACACAAGGCACAATCTGGAACACCTATTTTCACAAACAGTAACATTCTGACCATCATCGTTTTTGAAGGCGCATGGGCCAATGGCTCCGCCAGCCCATAAAGGGCACCCAACAATAATTTTCTGTGGATGTAAAGGAGTTTCGACAAAAGCTTGTGAATTCTCCTCACTCCAAATGCGACAATTCTGTTTATTCAACCAAAAATGGGCTTCATCGAAAAATTATTTTGATAAAAAAAAAAAAAAAAAATTAATAATAATAATAATAATAATAATAATAATAATAATAATAATAATAAAAATCGAATTCAAAACAAGAACACTCATCTTTTTATTTCGACTAAGACTACATTTTAAAATTAATTCAAAGATCATTTTAAGTCTAACCTCCTACTTTGTTCGAAGGAAAACATTTCGTTGAACATTTAATATTATTTTTTTATAAGTACTTAAGCCACTATTTTATGTACATATTTTACCAAAATTACTTTTTAAAAAATTGTACTTGAACTGAAAAGTTTGCAAAAACAAAAACAAAAAAACATGTCGCTGTAATTGTAACTTAAAAAGTCTTCTGGCAGTTTAAACTACTTTTACATTTCGTTGTCAGTTCAAAAAAAAAAAGAGGTAGTTAACATTGTAAATTAAAAGAAGCAAAAAGTTATTGTCGTTGAAGACAAACACACCAACCAACCAACATTCATTTGGCAGAAAATCTTAGCACAATGGGGCCAAGTACTTCAAATATACATGCGGTAATAAAAACTTACCGATATTTATAAAGTTAAGGTTGTTTTAGGTCTGAAATTATTAGTTAAGCATTAAACACAATAAGGGCGACATGAACACCGGCTACAAAAGCCGTTGGCTACAATCGTCGCCTCGTAGCCAGCTACTTAATTATTTTTATAACGACACCACCAAATCAATAACCATGTGTTGTTGTTTGTAGCGGAATTCTCTTCATACGCCAGTGTAGCCGCTTTCATATATGTAATACATTTAAATGGTGTTATTCCAATAAAATATATTTAAAGCCCACCGTATATGACAAGAAATGATTTCATTAGCTTGTAGTTTTTTGTTTCTTTTTGTATAATAAAACAATATATTTTCAAGTTTGCAATAATTGAATTTATTTATATTATACTGGCAACACTGCATCTGCTTATGGTCGCTCGCAAAAATGGAAATCAGTTTAATTTGGCTACAATCAAAAAAACATCACGGACAACAACCAGTAGCTGTGTTGCCCCTGATAGTAAAAATAAGCATTCTTTTTATTCTATTTTTGACAAGTTGTAGTCTGTAGCCTGCTGTCGTTATTGTGTTCAATGCCTTATGTTGTTTTATTTCATCTTTTACTAAAATTAAAATTAAAATTAAATTTAATTTAATTCAAAGTATTTTTGTTTATTAAAAGTAACTTATTTATGGAAAATAATCAAATAGACAACACTGGCGCTTTTCATAATAAAGCTGTCAAAAAAACAGCTGTTCTGCTCTGCTGTGTGACCAGACATTCCCTTAACCTTTTCAACATTTCTCTTGACTGCATCCAAGATCACTAAAAATCATATGTGATCTGAAAGAATAACGGCAAAATAAACGATCTTAAGCAACTAATCAGTTGGTCTATCTGACTGCCATGTTATTCTATCGACCTTAAAAAAAAACAGTATTTCTGTGCTTCTTTTGAGGTCATTTTGAGTTTTATTTTTGTGCGTAAAAATTACCCAACATATTTTATTTATTTATCTTGAATAAACATTTCCTTATGGCCAAAGAAACCAGATGAACGTTACAAAAATGTGCTTCACAAGCATTTCGTTTGCAATAAAACGTTGGAAATACGCTTCTAGCATTTTTGAAATGTTTCAAACATCACGTTGATTGTGTCTGCGTGTGTGTGTGTGTACGTAATTATGTATAGATGGATTTATGTAAAAGAGATAAAAATAAAAATACATTAAATAAGAAACACCAAAAAAGTTGAACTTCAACTTGCAAAAGAGATTAAACATTTTTATGGGGGCGATATTTGATATCAAAATACGATAATTTTTGTTGAATTATTGCCCCAAAATAGGGTTGCCGTAGTGGGTGTTGAAATCTGCCGGTTTTAATGTAAAACAAATGGCAACTGTTATGGGGTTAATTATTACAATGAACAAGCACATGTTGCACAGTGGGGTAGCGTCGGCAAAATAACAACAATATTGATTTCTAGTAACCGATCGAGTTATTTACATTTGGCAACACTTTTGCCGCAATACACGATCACCTACCGGGCATTAAAATGGACCAAAAGAGATTAATTAAATGTTGTTTCTTTCATATATATATATATATATATATATATATATATATTATATATATATATATATATATATATATATATATATATATATATATATATCATGCCTTAATTTTACTGCATTTAGATATTTTAAAAAATGTTTCGCGATTCTTATCCGTTCCTATATAAAAACTAATTCATAAGAAATGATCACACCATGAATCATGTAGCGAAATGTACTTCAGTCGTTTGTTATTTAGTTTCGTTTTAAATCAATATCAGCTTAATTAATCCAAAATAAAAATTAAAAAAAAAGGTGGTATTTAAGTGTTTAATCAAAACGATTGATTGTGTGTTGATGTGTTTTACTCTCACTCTCGTTGTGAATATTTTAAACACGATTGTGTAACAGTTGCTGCAGTTGCTGTTCATTTTTTGTTCACACAGTCAGCGTCATTCTATTAGGTGCGCTCTATTTAATATTTCAAATTAAAAAGGTTTTTAGGTCCAAGGAAATGTTTTTATAAGATGCAGCGTTTTATTTAGAAATAGTGGATAATGCCCACAGTATTCCTCGAGTTTGCTTAATTCCTACAGGACAGAATGTAGCAACGTTTGTTTTGAGAGGCCGCAGCATTGCGTCATTAGTTTTTTTTAAGCCGTAGAAATTTGTCTCTGAATTCAAATTCCAAAATTTAGCATTTTTCCAATTTATTTTACTGTACAAACGAGTATCTTTTTAATATTTTTTATTAAAACCAACACTCACGGTAGGACCTTCACAAATACAAGGTAAAGGAAAGTATTGAGATGACAGATGAAGACAGATTAATTGTTATTGTAGCTATTTTTATCCTATTAATTGCACTTTCTTAACAGAGCATTCATTTTGATGAAAAATATACAATAAACGATTCATGGTTATAATGGGTGTTTTTTATAGAGTGATACAAGCTTAAATCACAATAAAACACAGTAATAAATTTTTGATATCAATGAAACGGTCCTTATTGGATAGAGAATTTTATGACATTAATGTTTAAATATGATTTTGACCATGTGGCCGCCACGGCTGGCGCGTACAAGGCGCATTCTGGAACACCAATTTTCACAAACAGTAACATTCTGACCATCATCGTTTTTGAAGGCGTATGGGCCAATGGCTCCGCCAGCCCATAAAGGGCACCCAAAAATAATTTTCTGTGGATGTAAAGGAGTTTCGACAAAAGCTTGTAAATTCTGTTTATTTACGTACCCATTCAACCAAAAAAATGGGCTTCATCGGAAAATAAAACTTTGAATGGACGAAGTGCACGATAAGTTTGATGAACGGAACCATTATTTTGATTGAAAATTTCCACAATTTGCACGCGTTGCTCTGGTGTAAGTCGATCCATAATGAAATGTCAAAAGAAACTAAACAAAAAGCAACTATCAGCTGTTAAATATGTGGCTAAATAAATCAGTGATGCCTACTCAAAGTTGTATCACTCTATAAAAAACACCCTTTACATTGAAAAGTCATGCGTCGAATAAAAATTTATTTCATACTTTCAATCGACTTCTCCTCAACTGGACCACTGTGCGGCATCAATTAGCGATATCGCATGGAAAATAAAACAAATTGAAGGTGTAAATTTTTAAGAAACAAATTAGAACCTTTTCTAGCTTAAACCACATTTTGTGAATAGCAGCCAATAAAATTTCAGTTCTGTATCCGTTCCCATCCTATACGATGGGCCAAGGCACGTTATGATTGTTAAAAATATGTGTGAGCATAGAGATTTTTATTTTAATTCTAATCAGCAGCCTTTAAAACTTTAGCATAACAATTTAGATTATTATTTCGCTATCATTTACACTTGTACATTTATATACGCTCATATTTTTTTTATTAGCATTTTGTTGTTGATTAATTTATGGCCGGCTTAAACAATTGTTTTTGGCTTTTTGTTACCAACTGGTTGTGTGAGTTAAGACATTTTGATTGCAGTAACGCAGTTTTTTTAATTTTTATTTTTTTATTTCCTTTAGAGATGAACAGGTGAGTGCATTAAGCACTTTTGCTTCGTTATTGCCTGTGTAATATTTTTGATTGTATAGGTTGGATATGACAGAAATGACGCAAATGGGACTTAACAAAAGTACAATTCTCGTATGCTTTCTCATAATCGCCCGTATTATGAATGACGACGTCGACGTCACATCAACACGACAGTAAAAAACCATCACTTGTCCAGTCCTTGTCAACAGAACTTGACTTTTGGTATCAAGTTCTATTAATATTATACGCCTTAGAGAATACCAAAAGGCTGTTAATAATAATTAATTATTGTCGACAATTAAATGACAAAAGTGAAAATTTTTTGCTGTTGTGTTAATGTGACATCGACGTCGTCATACATAATATGAGCGAACAAAATCGGTACAAATAGAAACTGTTCTCACCTTCAAATCAGCCACCAAACGAGTGGCAGTAAATAAAAATACACATGAATACTGATGATGAAAGTGTAGCGGCTTTCGAAAACAGCTGGTCTGCCCTGCTGTGTAAGTTGAATGTATAAAACTGATGGTGGCTTTCCCTGGTGCTTTGGAGTATTTATTTTGTCTTTCTAAATTAAAAATACACTTTCCGAACAATTATTCCGTAAAATTAAATTTTGAAAAGAAAAACTTTCATATCGAAACTCTCTTCAATTTGCATATTTTAATGATTATTGAGTATTTCTATTAAAAAAAAATATTGGGTCTGGACAAAAATGTTTTCCGTAGCAAATGAGCGGATCCTCTTTAGTACGAGTTGAAGGTGCCCAAACAAACTATTTGATTGTTGCGCGCATTGACACGGCACGTGCTCATCTTCAGTTGCTTAAGATTTGGTAAATATATTTTGGAGTTAGAATAACTTCTTTTTTTCTTTGTGTTTTTTTTCACTTTTTATTTGCTGATGTTATTTCTTGGACCCTTTTGTATTCAAAAGTGGAATGACGTTGATGTTGTTAAATATTTTTATATATAAAGGGTGTTTTTTTGTAGAGTGATACAAGTTTAAATCATAATAAAACATAGTCATATATTTTTGATATCAATGAAACGGTCTTTATTGGATAGAGAATTTTATGACATTAATGTTTAAATATGATTTCGGCGATGTGGCCGCCACGGCTGGCGCGTACAAGGCGCAATCTGGAGCACCAATTTTCACAAACAGTTTGACCATTATCGTTTTTGAAGTCAGAGGGGCCAATGAGTACGCCAGCCCAAAAAGCGCACCAAACAGTAATTTTCTGTGGATTTAATTGAATTTCTTAAATAGTTTGTGGATCCTACTCTTTCCAAATGCGACAATTCTGTTTATTTACGTACCCATTTAACCAAAAATGGGCTTCATGGAAAAATAAAATTTTGAATGGACGAAGTGCACGATGAGTTTGACGAACAGAGCTATTATTTTGATTAATATTTTCCACAATTTGCACGCGTTACTCTGGTGTAAGTCGATCCATAATGAAATGTCAAAACAAACTAAATAAAAAGCAACCATCAACTGTTAAATGGGTGGTCCAATAAAGCAGTGATGCCAACTCAAAGTTGTATCACTCTATAAAAAACACCCTATATATATTTTTTTCCCCTAAATTTATATGGTTGTCTGCTGTTCAATCAAGCATTTATCCAACTCAAGCGTCGTCTCTCCCCTGACTATCGGCTTTGGCAATTTGTTTTGATAATGAAAACTCGTATATAATTGCTGAGACAGCATAAAAATTATTACGCAATTTAAACATGTTGTGTGAACTGTTTACGTTTGGAGGAAGATCGGAGATTGAAATTAAAAAAATCGATGAAGAAGATGATAATTATTGAATTGATGATTATGAAGTTAATCAAGCGGTTGTTGTTGGGGAGGCGAGAGTTGAATAGTTAAACTGTAACTTAAGTCAATATGCTTTAACATCTTAGCAAAAGTTTTTTATTTAAAAAAGGAACTTTTAGCAACAGTTAAACTGAAATTTCTGCTGAAATTAAATAGACTTTATTTTAGTTTATCTTTCCGATTAGCAAATTCTATTTCAATGTTAATTTGTTGCCGGTTTTCCCCCCAAAAGGTGACAACTACGTACAGTTGGTTTTTGTTTTTGTTTTGTTTTTAACAAAAATATAACATGTAACAGTCTGTTTGTGTGGTTGCGTACGAGAATTATAATATAAACTGACAAGTTGGTGTACATATTTAATTAATACCACAATACGAAACGTAGGCTTCTTTCAAGTTCTGAAAATAAGTGATTGATTTTTTTCCTATTAAAAGAATATCTGACGAATGTCAACGCATGATTTTTATTTATTGCTCTTGAGAAAATTTTGGTAAACAATAAATCGTTGACACTTTTAACAAAAGTTTTAAAGTTTGTTTATTATTCTTTAATACTCTTTCGGAACGTTCTCAAATGCATGTCATATTAAGAAAACAATTTGTTAGTATTCTAATTGTATTTGTGTCGTAAAAATTTATAATTGTGTTGCAAAAGCATTTATTTCGTTATTTAACTGACAGTTCGTAACAATTATTGACGCATTCAAAATCATTTTGAATCTTTTAACTAATTAATTACAGCTGTTGTATAAGTCCATGTGAAACATTTTAAGTTTTTAATTGTCATTTCAGTCGGATATTCATATTAATTGCACTTCTCGTATTTGAATGATATGAATCATTTTGGGTGGGCGTGAGTGAATTTATTTCAAAAAATTTTAAAACTAAAATAAGAAAAAGTAAAATAAAAAATAAATTTCAATTCTTTAACGCCAAACCCAATAGGAACTTCGGCTTGTCCACTGAACTCTTCTTTCTCAAGTAAATAAAACAAATTTCAAACTCATTTTGGGTATTGAACGTTACTCTCCTTTCTCAAGTAGCATTAATTTTCACGAAAAAGCTCAACTGGCAGTTTGACCGTTCCATCGAATCAACTGTTCTTTCAGTTATTAGCATTCAATATAATTGTAAAATTTTTTCGTGTGTTGAACGTTACTCTTCTTACTTAAGTGTTGCTAGTTATCGTAGAAATTCTTTGCGCGTCACCCGTTCAAATATTGGCAGCCATCATGGCATTCCAATTTGTTTGTACTGAACGTTACCCATCTTTCTCAAATAGCGTTAATTTCTTCTTGAAAAGCCTTAGGCCTATGCAAAATGTTACTGCATTTAATTCTTTTCTGTTAACAATACTCTCTTTTCAGATACTAGAATTCAACATAATTAATAATTTTTTTGTGTATTGAATGTTACTCTTCTTTATTAAGTGGCCTTGATTTTCGTAAAAAAAACTTTTGTACATCGCTCTTTCAAGTATTAGCGTTCATCATTTCAATAATTTTTGTTGTATTGAACGTTATTCTTCTTTCTCAAGTAGCATTACTTTGCATTGAAAAGTTTAACTGCCAGTTCGATCGTTCCATCGAATCAATAACATTTTGTTTCAGTTCTTAGTATTCAATAAAACTAAAAAATGTTTGCGTGTGTTGAACGTTACTCTTCTTCCTTACGTGTTGCTAGTTTTCGTAGAAATTCTTTGCGCATCACCCGTTCAAACATTAGCAGCTATCATGATTTTGTACTTTATGTTTGTACTGAACGTTACCCATCTTTTTCAAATAGCGTTAAGCCTGTGCAGAGTGTTACTGCATTTAATTCTCTTTCGCTAACAAGAATTATGAAGAATTATTAATTTTCAGATACTAGAATTCAACATAATTAATAATTTTTGGTGTATTGAACGTTACTGTTCTTTAGTAAATGGCCGTAATTTTCGTAAGAATACTTTTGTACATCGCTGTTTCAAATATTAGCGTTCTTCATGGCAATAATTTTTGTTGTATTGAACGTTACTTTGTATCCATCTTGTTCTGATATTAGCATTCATCATGAAGTTTTATTACGTTGATGTACTGAGCTTTACTCTTCTTTTTTAACCAGCATTCGTTTCCGTTAAACAAGATTTATGTCTTCTTTTTTCAAATACTAGGGTTGATCATGACATTTCATTTCTCGCGTACTGAGTGTTACACTTTCTTTCAAATATTGGCATTCATCTTGTCGTTACATCTCTTTTTGTAATGAATGTTACCCATCATTCTTAATTAATATTCGTTTTAGTTGAAAAGATTTATGCATCTCTTATTCGGATATTAGCATTCACCATGTCATTCTTTTTTTATAACAATTAGTAGCTATTCTTTTCACCTTTTTTTTCTTTTTGTACTGAACGTTACCCTTATTTTTATCAGCTATTCTCTTTTGTTGACAATTTTATGCGTTCTTCTTTCTAAGATTAACATTCATCATATCGTTACATCCTTTTTGTAATGAACGTTACTCATCGTCCTAAATTAATATTCGTAATCGTTGCAAAGATTTATACACTTTTTTTATAATAATTATTATATTTTATTTGTGTACAATATATTTGTATTGAACGTTACTCTTCTTTTTCCAACAGCTATTCTTTTTTGTTTATACGTTTTATACAGTCTTCTCTTCAAATGTTGGCATTCATGAAGTTTTTCCATCTTTTTGTGTAATGAACGTTACTCATCCTTCTCAATTAATATTAGTTTTCGTTGAAAAGCTTTATGCATTAATGACATTCTTTTTCTTTTAACTATGATTATATTTTATTTGTGTATAATTTTTCTTTTTTTTTTTTATTGAATGTTACCCTTTTTAACAGTTATTATTTTTTGTTGACACGTTTTATGCATTCTTCTTTCAAACATTAGCATTAATCATGATAATTAATATTTTGTGAACTGAACGTTACCGTATCTTCTTTTTTTAATTTTAATTGTTTTAATTTTTAATTCAAGTATTTATTTTGAACCGCTTATTGTCATAGTCAATTCAATAAAATTAAATTTAAGAAATCAGGCCACGAAAATATAATCAAATGGCAATACAGGGACTTAAAATTTTATACCATCGGTGTGATACAGTTCTCGTATTCTATTTTATCACAAAATTTTCATATATAAGAAAAATTACTATTTCAACTTAGCAACTTAATAAGTGGTATTGATATGAATATATGTACATAAGTGGAAAAAACTGTAGCGGCTTTCGAAAACGGCTGTTCTGCTTTGCTGTGCAAGTTGAATAATTGAATTGTTGGTGACTTTCCCTTGTGTTTTAGTATAGTTAACATATCTTTCTGAATATAAAGAAAAAAACAATACGAACTATAGCCTATCAATCCTAGTGTCCATATTTATTTTGATCGGAGTTGTTTTATAGCAACAACTTTAAATATTTTCGAACAAGTTTTCCAAGTTTATTTTTTTATAAAAATTTAAAGTAACTTATGCAGGTGTCCGTCAAGTTCGTATGCACATTTTGCGGGGGTTCATGCCAGTCATTTAAATCTTTTGGGAAATATTACAGATATATTTCATCTGACTTAGTAGAAAAATGGTAGTGCTGGCCTCAGTCATTTGGCATAAATAGTACCAGATGCTTATGCAGGTTTTTATTTAAAACGAACATCAATTTACATTAAATCTTGAGTTTGTCTGAGTAGATCTCTAGACAATCAAAGATATAAAATAATATATTATTGAAACAATTAATTATATTGATGGCCTAAAACAAAGAGATTGATTGGTGAAGGTTAAATTTCTAACGTTTGTTCTAATTATTGATCAATTCATTTACTGTGGCATTAACGGGTGTAAAAAGTGTGTTTCAAAAAACGATAAAACCTTGAAGACATGATTCGAAATAATCTGTCCGTAGTTAAGAAACTTAATTGCTTTTCAATGTCATTAACAATACAAAACTTATTGATTCAACATGAATATGTAAAACTAATTATAATTATTTCAATATTTGAGATCATATAAAATACTTGAGTGTATTTGAACGTGAGTATTAGAAATGTATTTATAAACAATTCCATTAAGTGATCTCACATGATGGATGGTTTTTATGACAACTTTAAATTATTAATTAAATTTGCAACTTAAGCTGTTTATTAGCGAAAAGAAATTGGGAAGGAGTTTGCAAATAGTTTTATATATAAATCTGACACTATCAAAATATAATAGAAATAAATTGTTTTACGTTCTTCAAAATTAACAAACATGTTGTGTCCCGTCTACGTCAGCGGTAACAACGTCTTCAGCATGTTAAATAGTTTAGAGAATTTTTTTTTATTATATCGATTTTCGTACATGTTTGATAATTATCCAGCGGTCCCACCTGCTTGGGAATAACATATTAAATCGTTCAAATCATGCGCTTCAAAACACAAATTCAAAATGTAATTGGAAACTTGCCGCCGAAATAAATTGTAAAGCCTCAAGCCAAAAAAGCTTTTAAAATATTTGCACAATTGAAATATTCTTAATTTCGTGAAAAGTTTACTAAAATTTGAATATTTATTTTAATTTTTCAATATTTATGTGAAATACGATAACCGACAAAACAATTTTTTCTTCGGTTTAGATTTCGAGTGGGTAAAAGTTAATCTCCCCTTCCTTTCATCATGTGTGGGAATGAAATTTAAGAATAAAAATAAAATATTGTTAAAGGACACACTTAAAGTCCTCGTAGACTATTCAATATTATTGAGGAATTAATTGTTATTATTGCTGTTGTTGTTATTGTTATTGTTATTATTATTATTATTATTTTATATATTTTCTTCTCCGATGAAGCGCCTTGTCAACTGAATGGCTTCCTGAGTACCCAAAATTATATTTTCTTGTTTTATATTGATTCAAACTTAAGTCTCTCTATAAAAAACACTCCCATTAAAAATACGAGAATTTCAAAAAATATTTTATATATTTTAATCTTAATAAAAATATAGGATGTTTTTTATAGAGTGATTCAACTTTGAGTTGGCATCACTTCTTTATTTGACCACCCATTTAACAGCTGATAGTTGCTTTTTGTTTAGTTTGCTCTGACATTTCATTATGGATCGACTCACACCAGAGCAACGCGTGCAAATTGTGGAAATTTTTAATCAAAATAATGGTTCTGTTCGTCAGACTTATCGCGCACTTCGTCGATTCAAAATTTTATTTTCCGATGAAGCCCATTTTTGGTTGAATGGGTACGTAAATAAACAGAATTGCCGCATGTGGAGTGAGGAGAATCCACAAGCTTTTGTCGAAACACCACCTCCACAGAAAACTACTGTTTGGTGCGCGTTATGGGCTGGCGGAGTCATTGGCCCCTGTGGCTTCCAAAAACGATGATGGTCAGAATGTTACTGTTTGTGAAAATTGGTGTTCCAGATTGCGCCTTGTACGCGCCAGCCGTGGAGGCCACATGGCCCAAATCATATTTAAACATTAATGTCATAAAATTCTCTATCCAATAAAGACCGTTTCATTGATATCAAAAGTATATTACTATGTTTTATTATTATATCAACTTGTATCACCCTATAAAAAACACCCTTCACTTAAAACCAATTCAAGTGGTTTTAAGTTGGTTTTGACAAACTCAACTCAGTGATGTGCGAATATTAATATTCGAATTACCGAGTATTCGGTCTTTTTAATATTCACAATCACTATATTTTTTTCAAGAAAACTAAGATTTTATCTCTAAAACGGCTCACTTTAGTTTGCAATTCAACATCATTTAAATTGTACTTCACATTTGTCGTTGTTTATAATCGCATAGATTCAATTCATCATAATGATCATTGAGCGAATAATAATCTACTTTACAGTGCAAAATAATTAAGACAATTAAATTTTATTGCTGCTGTGCATTCGACAAACTTTAAACAAAACTAATCACAAGAGACAGCAAAAGTTATTTAGCCGGAGGGAAAGCAAATTCAGCTTTTAGATATTTTTATGGGACTATTTAGTAAAGTGAAGTTACGATTAATGCGGCCATGAAAAGTAACCGATTATTTTGTTGCAATAAACGAAAACCAGTGTTGATCTACTTTGCATGCAGAAACATGAATTGTGTGATTTTATAATTTTCTGTTTATAAAGTTTTTGGCAACACTGTTGATCAGCAATCAGGCGTACAGCTAAAACAGCAAAAACAACAACATGATCATAATAATTATGTTGTGTGTTCCAAAATTACATGAAAATAATAAAAGAAAAGAGAAAAAAAATTATTATTAATAAGTTTGGTGCTGCTTGTTTGTTCGTTATGATTTCTCAAAAGTGTTTTGATGCTGCCTTTGACTTTGAAACCCTGATAAAGATCTTCATTTTTGGTGATTTTCTTATTTTTAGCATCTTTTGGTTGGCAAGTTTTTTTTATTTTATTTGCTCGTTGGCTATTTTATATGCGTTTCAATTGCTCCCTTTTGCAGCTGGACATTCAATATGACAATTACACTACCCAAAAATTTCGAAATTTTTTCAATATATAGGTTGTTTTTTATAGAGTGATACAAGTTTATATTATAATAAAACATAGTAATATATTTTTGATATCAGTGAAACGGTCTTTATTGGATAGAGAATTTTATGACATTAACGTTTAAATATGATTTCGGCCATGTGGTCGCCACGGCTGGCGCGTACAAGGCGCAATCTGGAACACCAATTTTCACAATCAGTAACATTCTGACCATCATCGTTTTTGAAGTCACAGGGGCCAATGACTCCGCCAGCCCATAAAGCGCACCAAACAGTAGTTTTCTGTGGATGTGGTGTTTCGACAAAAGCTTGTGGATTCTCCTCAGTCCAAATGCGACAATTCTGCTTATTTACGTACCCAACCAACCAAAAATGGGATTCATCGGAAAATAATATTTTGAATGGACAAAGTGCACGATAAGTTTGACGAACAGAACCATTATTTTGATTAAAAATTTCCACAATTTGCACGCGTTACTCTGGTGTAAGTCGATCCATAATGAAATGTCAAAGCAAACTAAACAAAAAGCAACTATCAGCTGTTAAATGGGTGGTCAAATAAAGCAGTGATGCCAACTCAAAGTTATATCACTCTATAAAAAAAACACCATGTGTTATTATAAGATGTATCCTGCCGAAATTTAGCACCGAACATTAAGAACAAAAAATTTATTGTCAAGTTTTTAATTTTTTTGTGCTGTAGTGAAATCAATTTAAATTAAACAGTGAACCAAATTTTTCAAAACTCCTCCAAAGAACTTTTAATTTTGCTGTTTATCACCGCCAATCGAAAATAACCATTTTTTTAATTAATCCAATAATTAATCGGGTAGCAAATAATCCCTTGTGGGTTAAACGACTGAATACCCTAAAATATAGTGACTCCGGGTATCTCGTTTTGCTGTTGATGTGCTTTTTATTTTAACTCTTTTTTCGGCATTTTGCGTTACCAACTTTAGCCTGATAATCACTTTGAACTTGAAAGCGAAAACTATTTTCGCAAAATATTTTATGTTGTTTCTTTGTCATATCAGCAATTACGCCATTATCTTTAAATATCTGAAAATTTATATATTTTGCTTCCTAAAATATTAAATCTATATTTTCAGTGTATATCAGTATTATTATTATTTTTTTAATAAAATTCAACCTCTTAAACTCAGTTAAAGAATTTTTCTTGGTTTTAGTGCTTTTTGAAAGTGAAACATTGACAACGCTGATGGCGATAGTAGGCGAATCCAAATGCCCTATTAAATATCAAGCAGTGTTCCAATCTTTCTACATTTTATTTATTTATTTATTTTAGTTTTTTTATGATAATTTATTATGGATGCCGTTCGTATCTGAAAGCAGGTGGCAGCCATTTTCATTAACTCAACAAAATTATGCCAATTTTTTATCTTAAGACAATTTCTTTAGTAATAAATTAATTGTTGTTGTTTTTTTTTTAAATATATTTATGAAAAAAAAAATTAACAAAGAAATTAATTAATAGACAAACGTGCAAATTTTTTTGGTTAACTTCTTCGTATTCGTTTAAATTTTGACCCAAGACGAAAGCTTGAAAAATATTGCTGGAAAATACAAATCTTGGCTTTTAGCATACACACACACACACACACACACACACACTGTAACCTAAATAACGCTGCTATTATTTGCATATTTTTTTCTCCTTTTTATTAAGATTCAAGGTTAATTTAAACCATTTTGGTAGATCTACACTATGCGTGTGTTTGTGATCGCCTTGTTTTTTATTTATTTTACATCCCAGCAAACACAAGGCCAATATATTCAAATGTGGCTGTTTAATAATAAGATCGACGAATAAATCGTTCCATCGAATAAATAAAGTTTAAGGCAAAAACAAGTTTTAGTATTTGTTTTTGTTCTAAATTTTATTTCGAAGTGAGGAGAGTCCACAAGTCCAGCTTTTTTTCGAAATATCATTAAATCCATAGAAAATTACTGTTTGTTTATAGTGAACGGTATAGGATTATGATTCGAAGTATTTTGGTGCCTTAATTATGTGCCACTAATCGTTATCCAATGGGATGGATCCGCATGCTTCACAGCGGGCGCTGCAATTTGTTTACTTAAAGAAACTCTTTTGATAAAAAATTATTTTCGCGTAATCGCCCAATTAATTGGCCACCAAGATCGTATGATTCAGCCCCATTTTAGATTATTTTCTTTGGACTGATGTTAAGTCACTTGTCGACGTCAAAAAACAACAAACAAATGGGCAGCTGGAAATCAACATTCGAATAGTTGTCGGCCGCAAATGCTGTGAAAAGCTTAAGTTTTTAAGAATTGGTGTTCCAGATTGTGCCTTCTACGTGCCAGGCGTGGCGCACACATGACAAAAATCATATTTAAACTTTAATTTCATAAAATTTTCTTTCAAATAAAACCCCTTTCATTGATATTAAAATTATATTTTCTTGCTTTATTTTGATTCAAACTTGTGTCACTCTATAGAAAAAAACCCCATTATAAATACGAGAATTTCAAAAAACATTTTATGTATTTTAAACTTAATAAAAATACAGGGTGTTTTTTATAGAGTGATACAACTTTGAGTTGGTATCACTGCCTTATTTGACCATCCATTTAACAGCTGATAGTTGCTTTTTGTTTAGTTTGCTTTGACATTTCATTATAGATCGACTTACACCAGAGCAACGCGTGCAAATTGTGGAAATTTTTAATCAAAATAATGATTCTGTTCGCCGAACTTATCGTGCACTTCGTCCATTAAAAATTATATTTTCCGATGAAGCCCATTTTTTGTTGAATGGGTACGTAAATAAACAGAATTGTCGCATTTGGAATGAGGAGAATCCACAGAAAATTACTGTTTGGTGCGCCTTATGGGCTGGCGGAGTCATTGGCCCCTGTGGCTTCCAAAACGATGATGGTCAGAATGTTACTGTTTGTGGAAATTGGTGTTCCAGATTGCGCCTTGTACGCGCCAGCCGTGGCGGCCGCATGGCCGAAATCATATTTAAGCATTAATGTCATAAAATTCTCTATCCAATAAATACCGTTTCCTTGATATCAAAATTATACTATTATGTTTTATTAAGATCTAAACTTGTACCACTCTATAAGAAACACCCTATATTTAGTTGTCTAAAATAACAATAATTTGCTACATTTTGTACACTTTTCTTTAGAAAAGGGCAACATTCTGTCATATGACAATCAATAATATATTAGAAATTAATCGTACATTTCTTTCAAAAATAATTTATGTTTTTTAAACTCCTCCAAACTGCCACTTTTTACAAAAGAAGTGAAAAAATGTTGCATGTTTTTCAAATTATAATTTGATAGCCTGACAAATAACTTTCACCTCAGCAAACGAATTCAACAAGCTCAAACACTTATGTTTGCTGGGTTAACTGAAGTTTATTTAAGCTAATGAACACCCAGACATCAAGCAAAAAATCTCTCTGTCTAATTCCCTGTAAGTTGCTAACGATTGATTTGCATTATATTTTTTTTACGTCCATAAAGAGTTTGGAACTGCTTCGGTGTTAATCCGGGGCTGTTTGTGTTAATAACAAAAGTTTATTGGTAGTTCATGTCTAGCAATTGTTAACTGAAACTGCAAACAACGGCTGAACAAAAACGCAATTTGTTTAGCCATTTGCCTCTTAACAAACTTGGCCACTGCAGCATCGCCAGCAGCAGCCGCAGCAGCAGCTGTTATGGGTCAATTTGGTATTGCATTTGGTGTTTATTGTTACTGCATGACTTTGGTGGCTGAGTATCGGCGTGTTTGTCCATTTAGTTCGAAAACTGTTAATGAATCTTTTGAATGTTATTAACAGCTACTTCGGCTGCAACGAAAATAAACACATCTAGAAGATATAAATATATTTATATATAATAATAATATATATATTTTATTATTATTTTGTTTTACTTGTGACCTCTTGGTTTTTTCCACATGCGCCCGGGTGCCTGTTTTACAGTGTCAGTCTTTTCGTTGACAAAGTTGAAAATATTTTTCTTCAGGTTTATAAACTGAATTGTTAATGGTGAAGCACTGGATAGCGTGTCAGTTTTATGATATTCAATTGCAATAAAATTTTTTATCAAGCGGAATTGTTTAAGGTTTTTCGTTGTTAAGGCCAGTTTGTGCTTTCTTATCAGTGATTTGTTTAGTTTAACAAAACCGAAAGCATTAAGTTTTTTATATAATTTACAATTTTAAATATGTCTCTCAGAAGATCGGAAATTATTAATATATTCGTACAATCCAGTAGAAGTTGACACGTTGAACTCTATTTGAGTCTCTTCCAATTAAAGTATTATTGAGAATGTATTTGTAACGAGTGATAAAATTACTCGTGATCGGTAGGAATCGTTTTGAATACAGATTTTGATCCAATTTTAGTTTTTAACAATATTTTCGACTGAACAACACAAAGTCAGTTTAGTCGCTGGTGCACTACGTGGCCACAGATGTACGAGGTCTATTCAAAATATATATATATATATATATATATTTATTTATTTATCAATTTCGATCTGGTCGTCCTCACAGTAGTCCTCTTCAGATTTAATTCAATCCTTGAACCAATTCTGATCTGCTCTTTTTGCATGTCCTTGTGTCCATTGTGCAACTTGGCAGCACTGAACTTAGCACAGATAAAAGCAGACAAAAATTAAGTTGCAGTTCATAAAATTTACTTGAAACCAATTTAAAAATAATTTTTAGTTAGTCTTAACAAAATCTTTTTTTATGCTAAGACCAGGTTCGAAAGGTTGGTTTTAACGTTAAAACCAGAATTTATTACAACCATGTTAGAGTGAAAACACTATAAAAATGAATTAAGATCAGGCAAATTTATTCAAACAGAAATATTAATTCCTAAAATCATACTGGGAAATTCCCCCTATTTCGAAAGACCGATATTGTTTTTTTAATGTTGTAAAAAATTAATTCCTAAATTCACGTTGGAAAATCCCTTCTATTTAGATGGACCGATATTATTTTTTGTATGTAGTGAATAATTAATGCTTAAGATCATACTGTGAAATACCCTCTATTTAAAAAGATCGATATTATTTTTCGTATGTAGTGAAAAATGAATTCCTAAAATCATACTGGGAAATTCCCTCTATTTAGAAGGACCGATATTATTTTTTGTTTGCTGTGATAAATTAATTCCTAATATCATACTGGGAAATCCCCTGTATTTGAAAAGATCGATATTATTTTTTGCATGTTGTGAAAAATTAATTCCTAAAATCATATTAGGAAATCCTCTCTATTTAGGAAGACCAATATTATTTCTTGTGTGTTGTTTAAAATTAATTCCTAAAATCATACTGGGAAATTCCCTCTATTTAGAAGGACCGATATTATTTCTTGTTTGCTGTGATAAATTAATTCCTAATATCATACTGGGAAATCTCCTGAATTTGAAAAGATGGATATTATTTTTTGTATGCAGTGAAAAATGAATTCCTAAAATCATACTGGCATATTCCCTCTATTTCGAAAGACCGATATTATGTATTTATCTTGTGTGTTGCTTAAAATGAATTCCTCCAATCGTACTGGAAAATCCCCTCTATTTAGAAAGACTGCTGTTATTTTTTGTATGTTGTGAAAATTTCCCGTCGATTTGTTTTTCAATGCTGTCGTCCTTTTATTAATTTAAATTTTTTTTATTTTTATTTTGGAAACACGCTGGTTGAGGCACGATATTTAAAAGTTTTGGAAAGAACTGCACTGCCATGAGTTTCATTCCCAAAATATCCGAACAATTTGCAGGGCGAAATTCTCAGAAAGTTCTTTAACAGCCACTCAACGCTTCTCCATAACAATTTCAATCACTTTTTCGATGCGTGCAGGACGAGTGTTGATCCGTTCAAGACGAGTGTCGCCAATAACATCTTATCGATCTTCTCTGAAAACATTTTACACAAAATCTTTTACAAATTCCTTAATCCATTTTTGTCGACAACAGAAAATCGTCGGACACGCAAAATATTTCTAACTCTTGTTGCTCTAAAATAATAATGCTAAACAGCTGTTCAGTTTTGCAAAACTACAGGTTTCTTTGTCCTTTGGGTTTTTACGTTATTTGTCGTTCGTAAACACAGACAATGTTCCAACATGAGCATGCATATATTGACCCATGTTATCTGTTGTCTAGAATTAACTGAATGTTTGTTTAGGATTTATATCTACCTTTAGAATGATCCAGCTAATGATCTGTATTAACGAACAAACACTGATAATTGTAATAGATTAGGGTGATTGTAATGGTTTAGGATAGTTTAAGATTCTAGTATATAAGGAAGAAACATTTTTGGAATAAAGGAGTTCTAAATTAAAAGTGAAAATAGAAAGGTGTTCCTCGCAACAGCAGGGGTACCATCAAACAAAAAAAAATTAAATTAAATTATAATTAAATTTAAGTAGTTTGAGAAACTTTAAAATTCAACTAAATTTGTTAGTAGACCTCGTACGCACAAATTGAACGTGAGAGTGTAAAACAAAATAATTGAAATTTTAATTTAAATATTTTATCTGAAATATTAATCTTTCATTCCTAAAGCAGACACTTAATTATTAAATAATTTACTTGCAGATTCAATTCTTGACGGCCATGACGACCGCAGTGAAATGGAAAATTCTATTTCCCTTAACCATCCTGATCGTTCTCAGTAGCATAGAATATTCTCGAGCTAGTCGTAAGAATCTCAGTTACTATATGCAAACAAATGCAACTCTGCTCAGTCGCTATACGATAGCAGATGCTGCAAACGATACGATTTTCAGCGACGAAGAGATCTCTGCAGAAGATGGCGAAGAGAGAGACGAAGTCGATTATAATTTGATAGCACCCGCCTATGAAACGCATCTAGTCAAATCGTCCATTATTTATGGCTTAGCCAAGACAGTAAACGCCAGCAGCGTTAATTCGCAATGCTACCGACACTTGCGAAATATTCAGAAAGGGGTGTTGAGAAAGGAGCCGTGGGCCATGAAAGGCAAGCATTTTGAGTTCATTTTTAATTCATTTTATTCATTTTATTCACCGATTTATTCCAATTTAGCTTTCGATGCTTCGGGCTCAAAGCCGGCAGGTTTTGTTTTTGGGCAAAATTTCTGGTTCGGCAGTCGCGAAGCCTGTGGCGCTGTACGCCGTCCTGTAGGCATTACCTTGTCGGAGAATTTTCCGCGTGTCATGAAGTCGGGCATTATTAAGGAAATCGCTCCATTCGATATGGACTATCGTGTGATATATTTGCGTCACAATTCCCCCTGGCAAGTTGAGATTAAATTGATGTCCGAACAAATCATACATGTTGGCCTCTGTTTGCCCTCATCCTGTCGATCAGCTGAGATTCAACAACTCATGTCAGACTATATCCAGGAGGGCCTGTTTGTGGAGAATGCCATTTACGACATACAGCCGGAAGTGCTGTACATGAAAGACTTGAAAATAGCGGACAACTTTTTCGAACGCCAGAGTTTCAAATTGATCAGCATATTTTTGGCCTTCACTTTGGCCATGATATTATTCGCTTCTTACGTAAAAACCAAATCGCAAGTGAAGGATCTTAAATATTCGAAATCACCAGCTGTGCAGGAGGCTGAAATTTCATGTGACCCAAATGTTGTGGACTTGGCGCTAAGCAATTCTCCCAAGTTGCGTGATTTTATCTTGTGTTTCGATCTGCAAGCGAACTGTGCCAAATTGTTTTCCACTAAAGAGGCCCAGCCCAGTGAAATTCCCGTTATAAATGGCTTACGTTCGATATGTTGTCTGTGGATTTTGGTGTTCCATGTGGTCTGGTACATGTATTTTACCGTTAACAATAAAACATTTCTGATTTCTTATGCGGAGAAGGTCTTCTTCCAGTATGTCAGTTCAGCGCCCGTTTTAGTCGATGTTTTCTTTACCGTGAGGTTTGTTTTGACATTCTCTGAAAGTATTTCTTAATTATTTCAAGTTTTTTTTTCAGTGGCTTCTTGCAAACTTATAACTTCTTAAGGAATAGGGAGAAAATGGAAATTGTGCGCAACAACTCGTTTGTACAAAATGCCCAGCAGTTCTTCAAAATGTTTTTCCATCGGTATTTGAGGTAATTGATCTATAACAATGCTTTCACTCTGAAATTTTAGGGGTTTGAGCTCACAGTCTGTCCAATAAATTTAATCACAATGAATTCAATTTCTCAAAGAAACAGCTGCACTTATTGTTGCTATTTGCTTCTCTTTTTATAACACTTAATGCACAAACTGTACTGCAGCTGTATTTGTTTGCATAAAAAAATAAGAAAATAGAACTCCTGTTATCTTTTGTAAATTATTATTTTAAAATTATAAAAAAACGTATACAAAGTAAATGAACACTTGTAAATCACAGTATTTCATATAAAAATCGTGTAAATTTTGTGGACTTTACTGTGTGTTCTTTAAATATTATCAGATGTTTCCAATTATGCAACTTGGCAGCACTAAACTTAGCACAGATAAAAGCAGAAAATAAACGAAGTTGCGTTTCATAAAATTTACTTAACACCAATTTAAAAATATGGTGTGAAAACATTATAAAATTTATTTATTCAGGGAATTTTACTCAAACAAAAAATTAATTCCCAAAATCATACTGGGAAAGCCCCTCTATTTAGAAGCCCGATATTATATTTTTGTATGTTGTGAAAAATTAATTCCTAAGATACTGGGAAATTCCCTCCATTTAGAAAGAGCGATATTATTTTTTGTATGTTGTGGAAAATTAATTCCTAATATCACACTGGGAAATCTCCTCTATTTAAAAAGATCGATATTTTTTGTATGTTAAGAAAAATTAATTCCTAAATTCACACTGGGAAATCCCCCCTATTTCCAAAGACCGATATAATTTTTTATATGTTGTGAAAAATTAATTTCCAAAATCATATTGGGAAAGCCCCCAATAAAAGAAAAATTAATTCCTAAATTCATACTGGAAACCCCCCTCAATTTTGAAGCCCGATATTATTTTTTTGTATGTTGTGAAAAATTAATTCCTAAGTTCACACTGCGAAATCCCCTCTATTTAAAAATATCGATATTATTTTTTGTATGTTGTCAAAAATTGATTCCCAAAATCATACTGGAAAATCCCCTCTATTTAGAAATACCGATACATATTATATTTTGTATGTTATGGAAAATGAATTCCTAAAATCATATTGGGAAATTCCTTCTATTATAAAGACCGATATTATTATTTGTATGTTGTGAAAAATGAATTCCTAAATTCATACAGCGAAATCCCCTCTATTTCGAAAGAGCAATATTATGCCAATCCAAATTTGTAGTTCCATTTTATTTGTTTTCTTGGACCGCCACTCATGGCATGCGAACTATGAAAGGCAAAAAAATAGCGTTGAGAGAGTAGACGGGGAAAGATAAGAAGATGGAAATTTTGTTGTAGTCAGGGCTGTGCATTCGTCACTGAAACAGTCCGACGACAATTAACCCAACAACGCACTACTGCAGTGTCTCAATTTCTAATGTGGCAACTTCTCGGGTCGTTATCCGAGCCACACCGACCACTTCACGTTAATTTTGTTCCATAATTATTCAGACCAAACCTTCCTTACGATCTAAAAAATATCTCAAAAATACTAGTTTTTATTTGCCAGGATTTTGTGACAGCATTCTTTGCCATATAAAACTGTTTAACAAAATATCTTGGCAGTAATTTTTAAAAACTCTTTGAAATTCATTTGCTTTGCCTATATTTTTGCAGACTGGGCCCCCTTTATTTGGTGGTGATGGCCGCGGTGGATCTCTTGTATGTCTACATAAACGACGTGTCCGTTTATCATATAAACGACAGATTCGATGAGAACTGTGCCAACTACTGGTGGCGCAACATATTATTTATCCAAAACTTGTACGATCACAACAACATGTGCCTCAATTGGACCTGGTCTTTGGCCTGTGAAATGCAATATTTTGTTATTGCCACCCTGTTGTTGTTTACATACGCCAAGTAAGTTTTCACTCGTTACAGATTTCTTTCATTTAAAAATTAAATTAATAATTAATTTGCAGACATCCGAAATTGGCCAAGTTTGTGACAGTCGCTGGTTTCGTGGCCAATATTATATGGTCCTATAGCATTGGCCTGAATATCAAATTCCAACTGTCATTTGATACCTTCTTTGCTACAGGCACTCACATTTACATCAGCCCCTTCGTGCGCGTCTTGCCCTACATCATGGGCTCGATAGCTGGCTGGTACTTTTTGGAGCACAAGAAGCGTAAAATCGATTTGAGCGAATTCCAAGAGAAATGCTTGTGGAACTTATCAATTTTGACATTTTTCCTCTGCATGTATTCGACCATTAAACGCGACATATCATATCTGATGGCGATATCGCTGTTTGTGGTGGGACGTTTTTTGTTTTCGTTAAGTATTTGCTGGATAATAATTGGCAGTGCTACGGGTCGCGGCACTTGTTGGTCTAGATTCTTGGAAGCGAAACCATTTCAGCATTTGAATAGACTTTCGTATGGGATTTATTTATTGAATCCATTCGTGATTGCATTATTTTTCGGCTTGACTAGTGTCAGCACACATGCCGATCCGTTTATGCTGGTAAGTGGGCGGGGCTTAAATTAAGTTATTATATATATCAAGTGTTAATCTCTTTCTTTACTCTCTTAAGTGCGTCCTGTGTTCCGGGTTCTCTACCATCACCTACTTGACATCCATCGTGTTTTCATTGGCCTTTGAAATACCCTTCAGTAACTGGTCGTCACTGATGCTGAAACGCTCGAGTCAGAAAGTTAAAAATGCCTAAGAAAGATGCTGTTTTATTTTAATAATTAATTTTTAGCAAAAACTTTAATTATATTTTATACGGCTGTACTCAGCCTTTTTTTTAATGCCAACAAATTGTGATCCTACTAAATTCACTCATAATGTTGAGTTCTTGCCACCAAACAGGCGTAAGCGGAGATCCCTAATTTGATATGCATAAAATAAATTTGGAATAAAACTATAATTGTAAAAAGTTTCACTGAAACTTAATTTAAAAAAACTATTTAACTTTCACTTACGTCTGTTTGGTATTGAGACCCCGACGGATATCACGTTTATCTTTTACATTTTTAGGAATTTATATGTAAATAGTTTTATTATGATATTTTATTTCTAACTATTTTATATTTCCTTTAGTTTTCTAAGTCATTAAGTTAAAAAATTGCGACTCATTCCCTCCGCATGGATATCGAATAATTGTACATACAAAATACACTCTTGATTTTGCCCAGGGATTAAAACTTTAATTAGAATCTAATTCAAATAAAGACATTTTTCATTAAGCCTTAAATTGAAATCTGAAATCTATTAATTATTGCATCAAATTCGGCATCAGTCGTTTATGATTGTGAAGAAGTATATAATAGGTCTGTTCCAGTTGCTTAGCAAAACAATGGAAAATAATGAGAGTAAGAAAAAATTGCTCTCTGAATTTTATTTTTCAGTTACAGCCAGATTTAGGTACCAGTTCCTAAATAATAGTTTATGTTTATTAACAGTTTATAAGAAAAATTTCTGATTAACTTGTGCTCAATGGGGTTTTAATACACACAAACTATTTGTTATGAATTGGATGAATCGGGAAAATTATATTTTCATTTATCTGTACTATTAAGAATCAGGCAAAAGCTTTTTTGTAGATGCACAAGTCGTAAGTTTTTCTGTTCCATTTAGTTACGAAAATGAAACAAAAATTATTGATTTGAAAAATTTATATAGCAAAGACACAAACCAAAAGTATTGGAAAGGCCCGTTTAGCATTTAAGGCTGAAATTTTTCATAAAACTTTTATAAATAAAAGTTGACATCAATTTCAAACAAGCAACCTCAATGATAAATAACTTTACAACTGGGCACTGAAGGCGGGAGTGTAGGGGCTTCTGAAAACAGCGTTATCAAGTTTTAGCAAGGACACCGTGGAAAGATAACGAATAAGCAAAAATCATAGAGGCTTCAAAGAGTATGAAAACGTAAAAAAAGAGCACAGCAAATTTGCCGAATTCCCATTTTCAGTGGTTTCGTTCGCACTATGGGAAAAACTATCCAAATTTGTAGTTAAATTTTGCGAACCACTTTAAACTCTGTAAAATTTATTTGTGGCTGAAAAATTTAACACAAATTACAGTAAAATTTACATAGTTTTTTCGTCAAACTTTTATTGCCTGGTCATGATTTTTCTCAAGTAATTCTCAAATGGTTTATTAAAGTTTGTGCTTTGGAATTCATACAAATAGTTTCAACTCTACTGAGATTTTTTGTAGGATTCAGGGATATGTAATTTTTTTTTAATAATCATTTTCAAAACTAAAGTTTAGTACAAGAGAAGTCAACGTAATTAAGTTTTATCTCATGGGAGCTGCCTCAAAAGCTTTACTTTATTTGTTTCCTTAAAAATACAAAGATCAGCGATCTACAAGATTGATAATTAAATGAATTTTATATATTATTTTTATAGCTGAGAATAATAATAAGACTTTAATTTAAGCAAAACAAAACAAATTGACGAAAACACTCGCCAGTTGTATGTCTTCTTCTTGCAGTGCTGATTTTGATCAACCTCTTCAAAAGCGATCGGGCTACGTGTTGCATAAATATTCCCATGCATGACCAACCCAACTTGTAGCTGCTTATGGTGTGTGATGACGCTGCTGATGTTAATAATTCATTCATAAATCAAATGAATTAACACAACAACAAAAACAACAACAACAACAACAACCACAACAAACAGGAAGAGATGTGCAAAAAACAAAAAGAAAAAAATTTTTGTACCGCAAATCACGGAAATGAAACCTTTTCTTCCCTCAAAAATCATAATAATACGAGTAGTGCCTTCAAGGTTGCCGTGTTGTTTATTTCTTTTGCAAAGTTTAATGAACTTTTTCCGTAAATTTCATTTTAATAAAATTGCAAACTTTTCATAAGCAAATAAAATTTGCTGAGTGCAGATGCAAATTTTGCTGCTGAGCCAGACAGTGCGTACTTTTGTTATTGTTTTGATTGTGCAAGATCGTGCTCAGATTTGTTTTATTGATCACTTTAATGAAGAGTATGCAAATATTGAATGATATTTACAACTTTAATTCATTGACGCGCACCTTTTTAATTTAATTATCTGTTTTGCTTTAAGAATTTTGTCATTAAATGTTACGAGCACAAGAGAATGATGAAGTTTCTTTCCTTCTCAATTTCAGTAACCGTAAATTTTGTGTACAACAACACGGATGAAACAGTTGAAATAGTTTGTGATCTTCGCAATATTAACTTGCGGCCTTGACACATACATACGAAGTATTTATGTAGCGGAAGACCCTAAAATACGTTTTATTGTACTTAAAATAGGCTGGAAATTGCATATAAAAAATTTTTGCGTAACACGATACTCAAGTAGCGATCAAATTTTTAATATATTTTTGAAATCGGAAATTAGTTTAAGGCATCTTAATTGTGGTGCAAAAGTTTCAAAAAATTATAATTATAATTATAATTTTAAGAGTTATGCTGTTTTATGTACATGTATAGCGTTTGTTTATGTGGGATGCTTTCATGTTCCCCTAGAAAATGTCAGTTTTACGCTGGGAATTTGTGTATATGAATACAAACACAATCACGGCGTAGGCGACATTAGCCGCAAAAGATTATTTCTTATGTCGTTTATCATCTCGCTAGTAGTGTGGTGGCCTCCGAAAACATCATATTTTCTTTTCTGCAGCACAAGAAATTCTCCTCTTAGCAAAATAATTTTGTTCATATAGAGTGTTTTTCATGGAATGATACAACTATTAGTTGGCATCACTGCTTTATTTGACCACCCATTTAACAGCTGATAGTTGCTTTTTGTTAAGTTTGCTTTAACATTTCATTATGGATCGACTTACACCAGAGCAACGCGTGCAAAATGTGGAAATTTTTAATCAATATAATGGCTCTGTTCGTCAAACTTATCGTGCACTTCGTCCATTCAAAATTTTATTTTCCGATGAAGCCCATTTTTGGTTGAATGGGTACGTAAATAAACAGAACTGTGGCATTCGGAGTGAAGAGAATCCACAATCTTTTGTCCGCAGAAAATTACTGTTTGGTGCGCTTTATGAGCTGGCGGAGACATTGGCCCCTGTGGCTTCAAAAACGATGATGGTCAGAATGTTACTGTTTGTGAAAATTGGTGTTCCAGATTGCGCCTTGCACGCGCCAGCCGCGGCGGCCACATGGCCGAAATCATATTTAAACGTTAATGTCATAAAATTCTCTATCCAATAAAGACCGTTTCATTGATATCAAAAATATGTTACTATATTTTATTATAATTCAAACTTGTATCACTCTATAAAAAACACCCTATATAAATCAATTGATATAAATAAAACCGGTATAACAGAAATATTTTTCAACTAAAATTAAACATGATCGCAGTTTAATAAAATATGTTGCTATAGTTTTGAGCATTACTGCTCTAGCTATTATGTTTTAGAAACTTAATTAATTATTATAAATTATAAAACTTTTAGATTCACAATTAAAACAGTCACATTTTTTATCCCGCAAATAGTGAACGACGTCATCAGTCAAAGAGCCGATGACAATTCAATATACGATCATTTGAATTATGAATAAATTAATTTAAGTTATTTTGAATACCAAAAAATATTTACTTATTTTATGCGTCTGCTGCTGGTGATTTATTTGTTTAACATCAGTGTTGCCATATTTATCTTTTTATGTTACCCTTCTGGGAAAATTTCTAACAAAAACAGATTTTTTTTAAATTTAAATGTTTGCACGAGATCGGGCATAATTTATTTGCTGTTGATTTATTTTCTTAAAATCAGTGTTGCCATATCGTACTATTCATTTAGCTTATGTTCCCCATCTGGGAAAATTAGTAACAAAAACAGATTTTTTTTAAATTTAAATGTTTGCACGAGATCGGGCATAATTTATTTGCTGTTGATTTATTTTCTTAAAATCAGTGTTGCCATATTTAACTTTTTATGTTCCCCATCTGGGAAAATTAGTAACGAAAACAGATTTTTTTTAAATTTAAATGTTTGCACGAGATCGGGCATAATTTATTTGTTGTTGATTTATTTTCTTAAAATCAGTGGTGCCATATTTATCTTTTTATGTTCCCCATCTGGGAAAATTTCGAACAAAAGCAGATTTTTTTTTTAAATTTAATTGTTTGCACGAGATCGGTTATAATTTATTTGTTTAACATCAGAGTTGCCATATCGTACTATTTATTTAGTTTATGTTCCCCATCTGGGAAAATTTCGAACAAAAACAGATCTTTTTTAAATTTAATTGTTTGCACAAGTTCAGGTATAATTTACTTGAGATAAATAAAATTTATTATGCCTTTTACATTTCTTTGTGTTTTTTTCTGCAAATATGTGTTATTTTAAAAACTGTAAGAAGCTCGTCTTTAAAAACGTTGCCCTCAAAAGAGAAATAAAAGTTGGAAAACCATTCCTTCCCGTGTAATTTATTTATAAAACGAGAACAAAAATTTCAATGAGCTTGTGAATCTGTGGAAAAAAAGTTTATTATATTGTGAATTAAAAATTCAATCCATTCTTTGATTAAGTTCGTTTCTTAAATTTGAAAACGTTGCTTTTTTTATATAAAAAAATTTCATTTATATTTTGTAACACATAATAATATAACCTTTTAAATAACATGAGAGCCATTTTTGTAAATGAAATAGTTTTTGAGATATTGAATAAATAAACTGAACTCTGTAAAACTGTTATCCCAAATATGACCTTTACAAAAGCCATTTTTATGTGTGAAGTAGTTCTTAAGATATTAAAAATTAAACTGCGCTAATTCGAGTATATTATGAAATTTTGAGCTTAATAATAACTTTAGCCAAAAGGACGCTTTTTGGCCAAACGAAAGAACTCTCCTGACCGAATTTCAACCAAATGGAGAATCATCCTGGTCGATTTGACTATAAAGCGATTTTGCTTTTTTTTATAGTTTCTTGGAAAGTAGTTTTTGGTAAAAAAAAAAGAAAAATAAATAAATAACATTTTTGTAGCAAACAAATTTAAAAAAATAATGATATGGCAACACTGGTGCTATAACACATACACATCGAACATTACGAACTTTAAAGTTATTGATATACTCATTAATTTTACTTAAAACAATATTATTTACATTAACTCATGAATATGGAAACCGTAAATTTTGCCAATTAAGCAGGCAGATTGGGCTCGTCGTCCAATTGGGCTCTTCTTTTCGCTCCCCAACAACAACAACAAAGTCTACATTTGCATTATTCATATCCAATATTCATCACATGCTATCCCATAATTTTGAACGGTGTAGTGGAATATATTTTCGAAAACTAGACTTTAATTTAATATAAAGCAAATATTTCCAAGAATATTTATTGTCTTGTGCGTTTGTGAATTGATTTTTGAAAAAAAAAAAACTCTTCAAGAATAGCGTTACACAATCCCTCTTAGAGTTTTAAATAAATCGTTTTTCAATAAGGGCAGATTGATATTGAAATGAAAGAAAGCACACTCTGTCTATAAGAAATTAGTTTATTGAATCGCACTTGGAAAACATTTGCAGGAAATAACGTAACCACTCTTTAAAATTTAAATATGCAGATTTATTCTTTTTCACAAGTTCTATTTAAAAATCCATGGTGATCGATTTGGGGGGTTTTAGCTACTTCCATTGAGCATTTCACTGGACCCAACATTTCTTAGAATAAATAATTATATTGTATCGAACTTCAATTTAACTAAATGAGAAGTTCAAATAACATGAAGGCCATAATAAGAACTCATTCATCATTTTTTCTTTTTTATTTTCTTACATTGGCTGGCATTTATCGCAGCTTTAATTAAACTTGTAAGAGAAAAAGAACTGCGAAAGCTAACAATTGTTTTAATGTAAAACTATTATTTAAAGTGTTGCCAGCTTCCGTTTTTTTGCACAGGCAAAATTAGCACTATTTTATATAAAATTTTTATTTATTTAAAATTTAAGATTTAAAAAAATGCTAATTAAAATAGTTTAATTCAGATACAGGTTTCTTCAGTAAAACAGTTTCATATATAATTAAGTGTCAGTGGCATAGAATCCAATATTATTGAAAAGGATACATACAAATCACTTTCAGTTAATATTAAAAAAGCCCATGGTAAACCAATGAAAGGGCAACCAGGTTCAAATATAATTAAAAAAAACTAAAAGCAAAAAGTTTGACTTGAGAAACATGGCACAAAAAAATTCAGCATAATAGGACTTGAATAAAAATAAACAAACGGCAACACAGGAACTCAAAAACAGTGTGCTGCCATCAGTTTATTGCAAATTTCGCAAATTTTTTTTTCATAATAAAATTATTGATAATTAAAACTACTGATGATGAAAATGTAGCGTCTCTCGAAAACAGCTGTTCCACTCTGCTGTGTAAACTGAATATATAGGGTGTTTTTTATAGAGTGATACAACTTTGAGTTGGCATCACTGCTTTATTTGACCATTTAACAGCTGATGGTTGCTTTTTGTTTAGTTTGCCTTGACATTTCATTGCGGATCGACTTACACCAGAGCAACGCGTGCAAATTGTGGAAATTTTTAAACAAAATAATGGTTCTTTTCGTCAAACTTATCGTGCACTTCGTCCATTCAAAATTTTTTTTTTTCCGATGAAGCCCATTTTTGGTTGAATGGGTACGTAAATAAACAGAATTGTCACATTTGGAGTGAAGGGAATCCACAGAAAATTACTGTTTGGTGCACTTTATGAGCTGACGGAGTCATTGGCCCATGTGTCTTCAAAAACGATGATGGTCAGAATGTTACTGTTTGGGAAAATTGGTGTTCCAGATTGCGCCTTGCATGCGCCAGCCGTGGCGGCCTCATGGCCGAAAACATATTTAAACGTTAATGTCATAAAATTTTCTATCAAATAAAGTCCGATTCATTGATATTAAAAATATATTACTATGTTTTATTATGATTTAAACTTGTATCACTCTATAAAAAACACCCCATATAAAACTGATATTGACTTTCCCTGGTGCTTTGGAATAGTTTTCATATTTCACTGAATTGGCCCATAATAAAAGTTGTCATCATTATGTCACACGATGAGTCATATATATATATATATATATATATACTTTTACCCGATTTTTATAATAACCAATAAATTATTCTATGGCTGAGTCTAGAAAAAATAACATGACCAGCATAATCAATAATTTTATGGATGCGAGAACTCTCAATCAGTTACGGAAACCAGGCATCCAACTGAAACTTCTAACAAGTGGCAGTAAATGAAAGTAGTCACGAGTACGGATGACAAAAGTGCGGTGGCTTTCGAAACCAGTTGGTCTTCTCTGCTATATAAAATAGTTCAAAATGATGTTGATTTTCCTGTGGGCTTTGAAATATTTATCATGCCTTTTTGAATTCACACAACATTTTTGGAACAATTGAGATATATAATCAAATTTTATATTGGAAAGTGTTGAGCGCCATAAAAACGTGTTTGAATTCAAATGTTTTTCACTAGAATTTAGTGGTTAGGTTTTTTTCTGTTTTTTGGCAGCGCTTTTTTCGCGTTATTGCCAACCTGTTTTTATGGAAGAATTACACGTTTCTAAACGCTAAAATCTGTGTATTTAATTAGCATAAACATTAAAATAATTTATCAGTCTAAAAACAATATTTTTAATAAAAACATTCCATTAATTTTAAATAAATCTTACACGTGTGCTACACGATTCTCTACGTGTGCTACACGATTTGATATGATTGCATGTGTGTGTATGTGTGATTAAATAATTTTCTAACGTTATTTATACGTGGTTACAAAGCCGAAAAGTGTTTATTATATAAATTTAACTTGAAGCAACGCCATCGGTGGCGGTTACCACGTCTATTACCGTTAATAGTTTGGCGCTAAGCTGCAACTTTAATGCAACTTTATGTTGTATCGTGCATGAGTGATTGATAAACAGCAACAGTAACAACAACAAGTGCCGGCTTTCGAAACCCTTTCGCTACTCTAATATTCCATTGCAACTGCTGCGCTATTTAATATTGGAAAAACTGTTTTCCAATTTTCTTTTGCATCGCGTTTTTTTTTCTTATATTTTATTATTATTTTTAATTTTTAAAATTGTTTTTTTTGTGTTGAATTCGCGCAGACAATTGTTCATTTTGAGCGGCAGCAAGTTAGTTGCTGTTTGGACTTTAAGTTGGCAACAACCGTTAATGTGTTGCAGTCTCGGCCATGTGTTACGAATTCGATCGCGTTAAGCAAATCGTTGCAGTGGCATTCAGTGTCTTGTGCGTCCATGGTGTTGTGAATGCCTCAACGGTGGCAATGTCGCTGACGTCGTCGCCGCAATTGAAACCGGTTAATGGCAGTGTATTGAAAATGGTGGTGGCGGACGATGCCCGAGCGCTAGTTAAACATAATTTTCTATATGGTATAGCCAGTTTGGGTGCTCGGTATGAAAATCATACCGAATGTGGCCGCGAACTTGATATCATGGTGAATGCAATGGCCAAAAGAGACGTTTGGGGCGTAAAAGGTATGCGTGAATGTGTGAATATGTGTGTGAGTGTGTATGTATATATTTTCACGATCAAGTGCAAATAAGAAATATATTTGCATTGATAAAAGTCAGTGGCATTCACTGGAAACCAACAACACCGGAAGTTGTTTCGTTGCATTTGAAAACAAAATTCAAGGTTATAAAATAAATAAAAAAAATTTTAAACTCTTCAGACTCTACGCCCGACATTTGGACAGATATGGTAAACCGAAGAGATATATACTGAAACTTGGAAATAATTATTGAAATTCAAATGGATTTTAATATAAAATTTCAATACAATAAAATTCTAAGGCAGCAAACTTTACAGGCTTGTAAAATTGTGCAACATTTGCAAAAAAAAATAAAAAAATTGAGTTATTATGAAAGTGAATAAAATTTGTTTAAAACATTTCTTTTTTAAAATTTACGAAATAATGTTCAGTCAGTTGGATATATTGTGCTTCCTCGAGTGAAATTCCATACCAAATTGTAAATGTTATGCAAAGAGAGAGAGAGAGAGAAAAGAAAAATATTTTGAAAGTTGGAAAATGAAATAAAAAGTGCAGCAAAACAATAACAAACCAAAAAAACAAAAACAAGTTCGCTAATTTTTCCAACAACGGCAGTGGTAAATTATTTAAGTGTGACAGTGTGTCACAAGGAGCCAGTTTAATATCAAAAGTAGGCGTTTGAATTTCTTTTTATTTTTTCAAAATTCATCGATAGTAAAAAGTTGTCAACACTAGCTAAGAGTGTTGTCATCAAATAATTGTTTTATATTTTTAATCAACAACTAATTGTCTTATTCATGGACAATAATGTGGTGATTAAAAGTGTTTGAAAAACATCTGCGAAATTTATGTTTTAAAGAACACGGTGCAGTTGCTTATTGTTTTTAAGCAAGCCAGCAGTTAAATATTTAATTCAATTCGATATTTTTTTATCAACAATAAAATTCGATTCAAAATAATCGTGTGCAGTGAAAAACGGCGGTTTTGAGTTGTCGCGTTGTAAACACAATATTAATTAAAATAAGCATGTGAAGGAGCGGTTACATTTAGGCGAATATTTGCTAAAAAAAAAAATAACGTAACCACTAAATGTGAAAACAAGAAAATCTTAATTCAAACAAGCGGTTATTCAGTTAAACAGTTTCCAATCATTTGGGACTCCACACCGCTGCAGAGCACTGACTAGCAATCATCTATGCAACTGTTTAACTTAAGAAACACTTATCGAACTTAAAATATTTTTCTTTAAGCATTGAACACAATAACGACAGCAGGCTACAGACTACAACTTGTCAAAAATAGAATACATGTGCGTATATACGAGTGATTATTTTTACTACTACAGACAACACGGCGACGGGTTGTTGTCCGTGCTGTTTTTGTGGTTGTAGCCAAATTAAACTGATTTCCATTTTAGCGAGCGACCATAAGCAGCTGCAGTGTTGCCAGTTTAATATAAATAAATTCAATTCTTGTAAACTTGAAAATATATTGTTTTATTATACAAAAAGAAACAAAAAACTATATTTCCAAGCTAATTAAATGATTTCTTGTCATATACTGTGGACTTTAAATATATTTTATTGGAATAACACTATTTAAAAGTATTAAATATATGAAAGCGACTACAGTGGCGTATGAAGAGAATTCTACTACAAAGAAAAACACACGGTTATTGATTTGGTGCTGTTGTCTTAAAAATAATTCAGTAGCTGTATACGAGGCGACGATTGTAGCCAACGACTTTTGTAGTCGGTGTTCGTGTAGCCTGCTGTCGTTATTGTGTTTAATGCTTTACTGTTTAGTGGTTACGCTTATTTGGACAAATATTTGACAAGTGTGAGCGTACCTTAAGAATACTAAAATTATTTTTAAATTTTTAAGACAAACTGGATCCAGAATTGCGGCATTCGATATTCCATAACAATTTTATTAAATTTGACCCCAGTTTTGGTTGGGATTCACATAAAATTGTCTGCAAAAATACTTTTTGGATTTTTTTGTTATATTGTTGGGTTCGAAGAATTGAAAAATCGATAAAATTAATTTCGGTTCACATATTTAATCATTTTTACAAATTTCGAATTTAATTTTTTTACTTTTGGCGAATTAAAACTCCGTCAGTGTAAACAGACTTTCAGTTCTTTATTTACGAATTGCCGTATTGGAATGTGTTTTCAGCTTTTATTTGTAAAAATCTTGCAAAAATTTTTTTTAAAAGAACTGATGTTAACTGAAATTAAATTTCCCTGCTACTGTTGCTTAATTTTTCATGGTATCCCATTTAAAGTGTTTGAATTAGGGGTTTCGGCAAATGGATATTTTGTATTAATCGATTAATTGTGCGAGTTTTACTTGCAGATAAATATTTAATCGAATAATCATTGCCTAATTTAATATTGTGCGGTTAATTGAATAATTAACTTCGCCTGAGTTTTAAGTAGGGTTTTCGGTAAATAGAGATTTTGTATTAATCGATTAATTGTGCGTGTATTACTTCCAGATAACTATTTAATCGAATAATCATTGCCTAATTTAATATTGTGCGGTTAATTGAATAATTAACTTCGCCTGAGTTTTAAGTAGGGTTTTCGGTAAATAGAGATTTTGTATTAATCGATTAATTGTGCGAGTTTTACTTCCAGATAACTATTTAATCGAATAATAATTGCTTAATTCAATATTATGCTCGTTTACTTCTAAAAGGTTATAACTCAAAAAAATGTATTCTCAGAGCTAAAGATGCAAATTTAATCTACATATCGTTCTTGTTGTTGTATAAAAATCTCATTGAAATATTTTATATATTTTAATCATGAGATAAAAATTAATTTTTAGATTTCCATTAAGCTGTTAGTAAACTTAAAGCTTTGAAAGCGTTTTTTGCAAAACAAGTTTTTTAAGTTATGTCATTATTGCAGTAAATGGACGATATGGTCAAGTGCATCTATACTTTGCAAACTTACTTTGAAAAATATAAGTATAAATTATAATTTTTTTTTTTTTTTGTGAAGTGGAAGAAACTCACCAACATTAAATTTCTATCACCTAAAAGCTCATCTACAAGTCAGTGAGTCATATGTGTGTGTGTGTATGTGTATAACGAAATATTATGTTTATAAATTTACTAAATTCATTTTCTATTTGATATTTTCAGTTCTGGACTCTTTCGGTTTACCGCCAAAATCCTTCAATTGGGGTAATTATTTTTGGTATGGCACTCCAGCATTATGTGACGACATCAGTCAGCCATTTAGCATAAGTCTATCGCATTCAAGGCCACCCATTTTCAATGCCAGCAGTCCATTTCCACTCAACTTCGTTGTTGTTTATTTAAATTTCACTACTCCGTATTATATTGATCTAAAACTACCATTCGATGTAAGTAAGTTTTTCATTGGAAATGACAACTGAAATTATATTCAAATAATTTTATTAATTTCTTACAGGTTTTTATCAACTTGGGCTTGTGTGTCCCGAAAAGTTGCAGTGTCACACAAATAACGAAATACACTGAAGCCTACTTTCAGCATGAATATTTTGAAACGCAACGGATTTACAAGTTAAAAATGAAAGCTGTACATGCCAAAGCTCCACACTTCAGTTGGAAGTATTTTGATGAAACTGGAACTATTTTAACTCTGTATGTATTTCATTTAAGTGTGCACAGTGGAGTTGCTTAGTGAAAATAATACATTTTTGCGATACATGTATAATTTGCGGTTGGGACCATTTTTATGAATTAATATTTTAAAATCTCATATACTGGATTGTTTTTGTTGTTGCTCAAGGCTTTAATATCCTTGTTTTAAATTCTCGGTGTTCAATTCATTAACAAGAGGTTTTATGAAACTTCAAATGATATATTATTTCGTGATATGAGTGCTTATATATTATCGGTATATATAAGCTTTTAAGATTATTCTTTAATTATTAAGTTCATACATCCTGAGTAATTCAAAGTTCCGTACGGAAGGGAATAATCTTTTGGAAACTCTGGCTGCCGACATAAGAAAGAAAACAAAAAAAAAGTTATATTTATTGAAATCCATAAGATTTCTTTGCTCACAAATTGTGCGTCGTACGAGAATATTATTTTAAGCTCTTTCTGCTTTAACTAGTTTTTCTCCACATGTACTTTTCACTTAACAGCACAAAATTTTAAAATTTTGCAATCGATATTCTCTAGAATCACATACAAATTCATTAAGTGCCCTACTGAGAGAAAAGTCTTATATATAAAAAGTTGTATATCAAATATTTTTGTTTCTTAAATGAAATACTTCATTTTAATATACAATAATAATAATCGAACTTCCTAAAATACCTCAATTTATCACCTTGAACGCTACAAAGTTTTTGGAGAAAAGGAGTCAGCACTATTAATATTGAATTAAGAACTTGAAAGCCACAACTCCCAAATAAAGAGTGTTTTTATAGAGTGATACATGTTTAAATCATAATAAAACAAAGTAATATATTTTTGATATCAATGAATTGGACTTTATTGGATAGAAAATTTTATGACATTAATGTTTAAATATGATTTCGACCATGTGGCCGCCACGGCTGATGCGTTCAAGGCGCAATCTGGAACACCATTTTTCACAAACAGTAACATTCTGAGCATCATCGTTTTTGAAGACATATGGGCCAATGACTCCGCCAGCCCATAAAGCGCACCACACAGTAATTTTCTGTGGACAAAAGCTTGTGGATTCTCTTCACTCCAAATGCGACAGTTCTGTTTACGTACCATTCAACCAAAAACGGGCATCATCGGAAAATAAAATTTTGAATGGACGAAGTGCACGATACGTTTGACGAACAGAACCATTATTTTGATTAAACATTTCTACAATTCGCACGCGTTACTCTGGTGTAAGTCGATTCATAATGAAATGTCCAAGCAAACTTAACAAAAAGCAACTATCAGCTGTTAAATGGGTGATCAAATAAAGCAGTGATGTCAACTCAAAATTGTATCACTGTATAAAAAACACCCTATATGTTATCAACAGAATGATATCGAGTGACATCGTGGAACAGGCCGTTGCTTGCAAAACATTTTACTTTGTGACAGATTTATAAAATAGTTTATCCATTAAATTTGTTATAAAAAAGATATAAGAAAATAAGTCTCTTATTAATTTCTCTATATTATTGATTACCTACTTATTTAACTAATCAGCATACAACAACAACAATGTTAATAATTAGACACACATAATTAATATTTTTATTTATTTTTATATATCAAAAACAACAACAACTTCCACTGTGCCTTGCAAAAACCTTTGGCTTAACAGCAAATAAAAGCTTTTTCATTTTATTCCAGAGCTGTAGCCATAACAGCCACGGTGCTGGTAATAGCAGCTGAAATTAATTACAACAAGTAAGTGGTCCACTCGGCAGTAGCGGATTTCTTTCACCCTTCACCAATGAAGCAACGATATATCAGTTTAGCAAATTTTGAGTTTTATCAAAGATAGTATATATTCTTTTGTTTTATACAGAGCAGTTCAGTGCCTTATATTATGATAAATATGTCTAAGAATTTATTGAGATAATTTCATGTCAAGTGGTACACCACGAAGAACAAACTGTCATCTGGTGTAGCACCACTACCACGATTTTATTACTTCATGTGTTTAGCTAAATTGTACTACTTTTGCCGCAGCCACTTTGATATGCAATTTTTATGTTTTAAAAAATCATTCTTAAAAGAAAGAGACAGACATATTTTCGGCAATTTTTTAAGGTGTGTTCGCCCAGATTGACTATATTCTGGCATTTGCAATATTTTAATAAGTTCTTAATCGGGCTTTCTGATGCTAAAAATTAAGCACACAACAGTTTGAAAGAACAATAACGATACCGATTTTTTTCCTGGCGATATACACGATAGTTTAAAATTATCGATAACATCGACAATATCGCTGGTAACCCTGCACTAGAGTGCGTTTGTGAAATCATACATATTTTCAAAGTTACAAAAGTCTATTTGAATTTAATTTTGCAGTGGTGAAGGGTGTATAAAAACATAATATAACTTTAAGCACTAACGTTTGAATCATGCTTGTCCTACCAGCAGCATTGCCAACAGTCACAACACCACAACTCAGTATAATCCAAAGAAAAGCTCTATGTGGCATGAGCTTTTGATGTGCTTTCGTTTCTCTCACAACTGGAAGACGGTTATCAGTTTGGAGAATTCAAGATCGCATTCAAAGTTCTTAACTGTCATGGCGGGAATGCGCACCATAATTTGTTTGTGGATAACCGTATTCCACGTCTACTACTACTCCCTTTTCGCCATGTCGAATACGCCGTTAATTTTTGCCAAACTGGAATCTTTTGCACTGCAGCCAGTCCAGCAGGCCGTTTTCTATGTGGATGTATTCTTCATAATGAGGTTTTTATTTAATAATTTAGCACATGATAAAAAATAATAAAATTTATTTTCCAGCTCTTTTTTGTTAGTCAACAATTTCTTGTCAAATACAAAACAAATTCAGCGCATTCAGCGTCAATCGTGCTGGGCAAATTTAAAGCTCTTCTTACGTTTTCTGGCACAGCGTTACATGCGGTGAGTACGTTTTGGGAATGGAAATTTATTAACTACGCCAACATGAAATTTATCATTTAATTATTATTATTATTATTTATTTTTTTTTTTGCTGTTGTTGTTAATTGCAGTTTAACTCCTGTTATGATTTGTACGATGCTGCTGGGCACGATGGTCTTTGATTTTTTGAATATGTATTCACCCTTCCACTTGGCGGAAAATAGTGGTTTGTATTGTAAAAAGTGAGTACGCACTCCACATTCTTTCCTTCTTTCCACTTCGTGTGACAGACACATACGGGTGGCACATGAATATCAATTTACATACTTTTTATGTGTAATCAAATTATCGGCGTTGTTTCTCTGTGAAAATTGTAACCGAATTTTTGAATAATCTGTATTGTGTGTTATAAGTGGTTAACAAAAGGTTATTTAAGTATTTCTATAGAATAATTCAGTTCAATTATGATTAATTTCTGTCGTCGAACGGGAATTCAACAAGAGATAAATATTTATCAGAGAGAAAACATTCAATCGAATTTGAATGATGACGAACAATAACAAAAAAAAAAAATGACCGATTTATAACAAACTGCGTTTGTGTGTGACACGTATATTTTAGTCTATTTATACCAACAAATTTAATCGAGTTAAAATAGATCGAGGATCGTGTTGGTATTTGTTACGAAGCCAAAAGTTCCAACTTCAATAACGCACTCATGAGTTCGTGATCGTGATAATTGTTGTCAGCACTGGCTCAGCGATTGACAGTAGTATTTCCTAAAGAGCACATTACAGCTCCCCCGTTTGTTGGTAATGCGGCGAAAATTCCCTGGAAGAGCAAGTAAAAGGGCTGCAAAATACTATTTTTTTCTCATCTTTCTCCATTTGCCCTCTCAACACTATCCCCTCATACCTTAGTTCCGGCCATGATGTATTAAATATAAGGTGGCAGCGCTACGCCAACCATTATGTGGCCTCAGTGATGTGGTCAAGATCTCATGTGCAACAAGTCATGTGCAACAAGTATATGTGGGCGTTGTTTGCAAGTGCGCATGTGTGCAACATTTCAATGTGTTTTTTTCGCTATAATTTTTGACGTGGGCCATGGCTTGACACAAACAACAACCATTGCTTTGCTTGTTGTAAGGTTGTGTTTGTAGTCGTATCGATACCACCTCATATTTATTACACCAGGGTTACGGCACAATGCATTTCATGAGTAGAGCTCATCCCCTGAGTGCCCGCCCAAGTAAACAGAGAGCAGGCGAAACAGTGAAGTAATTTTGAACTCGTTTGCTGGCACTCCAATTTGGAACAACCCGCTACTCTCTAAAATACTAAATCGAAACATGCATTTACACATGCCAACACATGCTCGCAGGCATTTGGTTCCACTTTAATTATTTATGTTTTATTTTTTCAATCTTTCCTGCAGCAACTGGTGGTATAATCTCCTCTACATACAAAATTTAATAAACATCAATCACATCTGCTGCTCGTGGACCTGGTATTTAGCGTGTGAAATGCAATATTTTATTTTATTCACTGGATTGTTGTTTCTTTATGCTAAAAAGCCAATTGCAGCCAAAATTGTATTTGTCACATTATCGCTGGGATTTGTGGTCGTCAGTTGGATGTGTTATTTTGCCAGAGGAATAACGTTTGAGTAAGTACGACTAGTTTGAAAACAAAACGATGTCATGCCACATGTTGATGTTGCACAAGTGCTGACAGCATGTCAGTGCCAAAAAAAAAAAATAAAATTAAATAAAAAATATTTATTTGCTTGCATGGCGAAACTAAACTGGCAGTGGAAAACTTCTTTCAAATGTCCAGTTTCGTTTCACCTTCAAACCATAAACGTGAAAACAGCCAACATGCAAAGAACTCGCAACAACAAAAGACCAAACAAATAAATAAACCAACACTTTGGCAAATCGTTCTAACCAACATTTTCATTTATTCACTCATTCAACTCATTTACTTTGACAGAATCGATGTCATCTACAGCACAGTCAATCAGTTGTACACGAAGCCGTGGACCCGCATAACACCCTATTTGGGTGGTGCCGCAATGGGTTGGCTAATGCACACGGTGCAGCAACGCCAGCAGAAGCAGCAGCAGCATCAGGCCGAACAACATGAATATGTCACAACAGATGCTCTTCAGGCACAGCATCAACAGCAGCTGCAGCGGCAGCATGACAACAAACATCTACTGCAGCGCAAACATGTTGGCAAAATAGGCCGCACGGTGTTTTGGCTGTTCTGTCTTGTCCTGTATGTGACAACAAATTTCATGAGCTGCTGGCACTCGACACCCTCCTGGATGGTGGCGACAATTATGTCGATTGGCAAATTGGTTTTCGCACTCTGCGTCGGCGGTGTCATCATCATGTGTGCTTGCGGCCGTGGTGGCAGACTCAACGAGTTGCTGAGTGCGCGACCGCTTTTGCTTTTGAATAAATTTTGTTTCAGCATTTATATGCTGGCGCCCATTATTGTTGTGACCATATTCGGTTTGCGCAACGAGCCCACCAACTTCACTGAAGTTGCTTCGGGATCAGACTTTATCAGCGTCGTCGTGTTGTCGATATTATCAGCATTTTTGGCCATGATGTTAATCGAGCTGCCAATGCAGGGCATCGCAAATCGTTTGCTGAGAGAAAAGAATGCGTAGACGAGAGACAAGACTTGAACTGTTTTGCTTATTTAGTTTTAGGCGGGGTGCCCCTCCCCCTCTCTGCAGATTTTCCCGAAAGTTGGAAGTGATTTACATGTTGCAAAGCAATTCACATACGCACACACACATGCACATGTAAAAGCCCAATTAGTTACAACAAAATAGAGCAGCACAGTGGGCCATATACCCTATTTATTTCTGTTCAACTTTAAATGGTCCCGAAATATTTCGATGCGGGGATTTTTAACGGATTTTTGTTTATTTTGTTTTCTACGTGAATTGATAATTTTTCTCAGCAGCATCAACCAGTCAAGCTGGCGATATAAAATGTTGGAGTCGCCACACTTTGAGCATCAATTAATTCTATAAAATATTTAATTTAATTTTTATTGTTTTTATTACCTTTTTTATAAAACTAAGTAAGCATGTATGAGTGTATGTTTGTAAATAAAATGTCGTTAATGTTTTTAAAATTTTTATACAAACTATTTCCAAGCAATTTTCATAATAATATGGCAGCATTGGCGTTCCAAATGTTGTCAATATACAATATATTTTTGGGGGGTTTCAAAAGGTGAGCTATTAAGTCATATTGTCATAATGTCTTACTATTTTGGGATAAATTTTAAAAATTTTGATTTTTCTGTTAAAAACCAACAATGTATGGGGAGAGAGAGAAAGAGAGAGAGAACTCAAACTAGAGTGTAAATAAGTACGATTTCTATATATTTTTATTCAAGCCATTATTTTATTACGTTCGAAAACAAATTTTTTTTTGTAATGGGACCGGCCTCAGCGTATGAAATTTAAGAACAAATGAAGAAACATAAGAAGATAGAGAATTTGTTAACTGGGTAGCCTCATATTAAGTAAGTTACCAGGGAAGGAGGGTAGAATACTGCGTTCCGTGGAACATGATGGCCTCATTTTAATTATAGTGATTTTCTTAAGACCTTTTTATATTTTTTTCTTTCAATAAAATTTACTATCAAACATATTGTTAGATCGGGCGTTTTTTATAGAGTGATATAACTTTTAGTTGGCATCACTGCTTTATTTGACTACCCATTTAACAGCTGATAGTTGCTTTTTGTTTAGTTTGCTTTGACATTTCATTATGGATCGACTTACACTAGAGCAACGCGTGCGAATTGTAGAAATTTTTAATCAAAATAATGGTTCTGTTCGTCAAACTTATCGTGCACTTCGTCCATTCAAAATATTATTTTCCGTTGAAGCCCATTTTTTTGGTTGAATGGGTACGTAAATAAACAGAATTGTCGCATTTGGAGTGAGGAGAATCCACAAGCTTTTGTCGAAACATCCGCAGAAAGTTACTGTTGGGTGCCCTTTATGGGCTGGCGGAGTCATTGGCCCATATCTCTTCAAAAACGATGATGGTCAGAATGTTACTGTTTGTGAAAGTTGATGTTCCCGTTTGCGCCTTGTACGCACCAGCTGTGGCGGCCACATGGCCGAAATCATATTTAAACATTAATGTCACAAAATTTTCTATCCAATAGAGTCCGTTTCATTGATATCAAAAATATTTTACTATGTTTTATTATGATTTAAAATTGTATCACTCTATAAGAAACACTCTATAAATTGTTTGTAACAACAAATTTGTTATACTATTTATTCGGAATTTCAGAAATATTTCCCATGTAGGCCTTTACGAATATCTAACTCTGGCCAAATATAATGCAATTCTAATTTTTATTAATTCCAATAATTATATTCTCTGTATATAAAAGGTTTAAAATTTATTACGATTTCCATTATCAAGTTCATCGTGGCACAATTCAACAGACCGTCCGCTTTCAAAACTGTTTTAAAATCCGTACAAACGATATTAAAGTGTGTCAACTCTCTGAAAAAAAAATAAATAAAACTCACACACACACATACACATTCATATGTATTTGAGTAAAAATATTTTGCGTTGGCATGGTAAAATCTCGCCCACTAATTTTAAATACTGATCGATAGCAACCGATTGTCTACGTTTGTACGTTTATGTGCATGGGCTACAGCATCGCAGAAATATGCATGAAATTTAACTGATCATCATGATCTTTTTTTATACGCATGGCATTCATTATCGGCCTCAAAAATCATTTACTTGACACATGCACTCTCTGCCATGCAATCTTGCAGATACCGCATCCATAAAAGCAACCATACGTGAATACATACAAGCATACACACACGCACGTACATTCATACATACTTTCATCCCTATACATTTGCTTTGTGTGCGCTTGTTGTTGTATTTGTAGTTGTTATACAACAACGTCATGGATTATAATTCTTCTTAGAAATTATTATGATCTTGTGTTACTTCTCTGCTGGTTTTATTTGGAATCTATTATAATGAAATAGATTTTAAGAATCTTTCGTATCAGGAAAAACCTGTTTGGGTCAGGTAAATTTTTAGAAAAAATCTTTTTCCCTTTCCTTTACAACAGGGGCCACAATTCAAAATGATGACAGGCATACGAAAACTAAGACATTTTCTTACAAACAGGCATACCGATCTACACACATGCCGATCTACACACATACCGATCTACACACATACCGATCTACACACATACCGATCTACACACATGCCGATCTACACACATACCGATCTACACACATACCGATCTACGCACATACATACAGTCAGCCAGCCAGGCATTAAATTTCGACTTAAAAAAGGACTTGGGATTAAAAAGTAGAATATATTTCATAGCATTTGCTGCACAGTGGAGGGTTAGTTTTAAGGACAGACTATAATAAAGAAGAAAAAAAGAAAACCTTAAAAAAGGCACTGCTCGACAGGGACAGACAGATCGAGGGATGGATGACTGCAATGAAATTTATGTTCGACAAACAGGTAGAACTGCACTTAATAAATTCTTGGGGTTAATCTAATGAACTACAAAAAAGATGATGATGACGATGATGATGCTGCTGAAATAAAATTTCGTAGTGATTTTATTTAAATTTTTTTTTTTTTTTGTAAAAATTGGAATCTGAGTTTGAGAGCACAAAAAGTTTGAGTAACGTCACGATATCGTTTTCTATATACCTGCAGAAAATATTTTTTGTTTGTTTGTTATGAAGTGGGTACCAGGGATGTGCTTCATAATATCGAACGCATGCATAGGGTGTTCTTTTTTAACTTGGAAACTGTGGATATCGATAACTATAGTTTGACAGCTGGAAATGTCAAACGGTGTTGATAAATCTGTTCAGTATTTTTTATATGTTCAAACAGAATTTTATCCGTAATTTTTTTTTTCTACGTAATTTGATATAAAAAGATACTTGAGAAAGCAGTCGACAGATGGAATCTATTTTATTTTGGCTACGTTTTCTCTTATTCTCTTACTTTTATTTTTTGTTTCATTAATTTTCTGATTAACCCTATTTTATACTTCAAGATAAATGATAGTAATATATTTAATTTCAACTGCAGAACTCTGCTTACATTTTTAATTTTCTGGCATAAACTATTTTAAACAATATTAAAATTCAAGGTACATAAAAACGACCAGCGTTGGACAACTTAAACTGATTTAGTGGAACTTAAGGAATAAAATATTTTTTTGGACGTTTCGAATTTCGGAAATTCGCTTTAAACAACTCATTCTGTTTGACAAATTTAAAGAGCCCTTCGCTGGAGACTTCTGTTTAGTGAAGAGGCTCGTGCAGGGTTAAATTGCTGCGGCAATAAGTAAAATTGACTTATTTGGAGCGAAGGCCATCATCAGGCCGTTAATGAGTCCTCATTAAATCCATTAAAGCTTAATATTTTTTTGTTTTTGTTGTTGTTTGACTTGCACCGCAACTCAGATTGTGAACCCCTAAAATATATTGTGCCGGAACTATGATATGAGGGGAATGCGTTGAGGGGATATTTTGTTCTTTATTTTGATGTTTAATTTTTAGCAGAGTATCAACGAAGTAGGGCGTTCATGTTAATGTCAATTGCCGAAGTCAATATTCAGCGACCAGTGTCAAGCATTCGTCATTAAAACAAGCCGACAATAATCGCAGAAATTCGATAGCATGATTGCAGAATCGAGCCCGAGTTCTTCGGCTTCGTAGTGGGCGCGTTAACTTCTTTAGCCAACTGTACAGCTTCAACAGTACGGCGCTATTACCGATCCTTATTTCTTTCGAAATGGGCAATAACCGGCCGCTACAGTACATGGCGAGCGCTATGGAAACCACGCTGACTGAAGTTTTGTTTCTTGATCAGCTGAATATCAATAAAATTTGGTTTTAACCAGATGGCGCAGCGTGCTTAACAAACGCTTTAATTGAGAATAGATTGTCGGCGAAAATGTTAGAACCAGGCCTTGTTCACTGGTCCCCTGTCATTCCATGGGCTTAACGCCTCTGGTTTGGCTTTTATGTGATCATATTAATTCATTGACTTATGCCAACAGCCCAGTAAATCTTAAAGATTTTTCAACTAATGACGTTTTCTTTTCTCGAAAAAAATATTGCCTTTTTTTAGTTGTTTTCTAAAATTTAACAAATCGGAGGAGCTTTAAATAAATATTAAATAGAAATAGTTTCTCGTAAGAGATTTTGAATAAATTTCGAATGAATTCTTTGTTTTCAAATGCCAGAGTGTTTCCATTATCAACTAAAAAGTGCAAAAAATTTTGCACTCTTTTATAGAACAGAAATCAACTTAATATTCAAGCCACCATCGACTAAAAAAGTAGTCAAAAATTTCACTGATCGGATCTTATCATCTACCAGAAGGCAAAAAAAAAAAAAAAACAAATTGTATTGCAAATCGCAAAAGCAACTCTAATTTTTTAAATGCAGCCGGGCCACACTGATCGATCGTTTACTCTCTTTCGCGAGTTTTGCATCTCACTCGCATTTCATTAAGGCAGTGTTTAAGGTGACGGTACTTCTGAGGAGTTTGCCGTGGTTAACTACGTTGCTACTTCTTATGTCAAGGCATAAGTCATGCCACAGAAACGGATTAACAATATCCCCCCCTGGCATATGGTCGCAGTCAGCCGTCGGCATTTGGGCTGCACTATTTTTAAAATTTATTTGCAAAATATTTTCAATACAAATACGAAAGATCTGTTTTGCATTATCATTTCGAATTGTCATGCAGCTAAATAAACACCCGATACAGCAACGCACAAACTGATTGTGATGCTGTCAGCTTGTAGATCTGCTTGCGCACGTACATATGGCTGCACACGTACACACGGTGTGTGTGTTCCTGTGTTTATGTGTGCATGTACATAAACCGTAGTGTCGGTCCTTTTGTGTTGCTGTTTCAGACTTTTATTCAGTTATTTTTTTTCTTTCAAGAGTTTTTTGTTGTTTGTTCTTATAAATTCTTGGGTTTTCCTTTTTTAAGAATTCTCAGAATTTTCAAAGTCTTCTGCTAAAGATCACAGACTTTGCCAGGGTACCGTTTCAATTTTAAACAAACAGGCCTGTTCACAGCCAAACATACACATGCACACACAATCATGTTTACATTAAGCACGCATGTGCATACACACACACACACACACATGCATGTGTGCATTTGTGTGTCTGCAGATATTTTTAAGGTTGCTTTTTAAGGACTGCTTAGTCAGGGAGGATTCTGATTACAAGGATCTACATTTTTCATGGTTTCTACTTATTGTCAGAACAGAGGACTCCATGTATTAGAAAATAAAGTTTAAAAATTTTTAATTTTTTAACGCCTGCAACAAAAACAACATTTTTTTTTTCTAATCATCTTCTTTTTCTTCAAAAGAATAATATGGATCCTAAAAATGTTCACTATTTAAACTAGAATTTTTACTATCGATTAATTTTTATTTCCTTTATAAACTTTTAAACATCTTATTTCTCATTTTCGTATATATTCTTCTTTATAATATCGGGTGTTTTTTATAGAGTGATACAAGTTTAAATCATAATAAAACATAATAATCTATTTTTGATATCAATCAAACGGTCTTTATTGGATAGAAAAGTTTATGACGTTAATGTTTAAATATGATTTCGGCCATGTGGCCGCCACGGTTGGCGCGTGCAAGGCGCAATCTGGGTCACCAATTTTCACAAACAGTAACCATCATCTTTTTTGATGACTCCGCTAGCCCATAAAGCGCACCAAACAGGAATTTTCTATGGATGTAATGGTGTTTCGACAAAGTGGTGTTTCGACAATTCTGTTTATTTACGTATCCAATCAGACAAAAATGGGCTTCATCAGAAAATAAAATTTTGAATGGACGAAGTGCACGATAAGTTTGACGAACAGAACCATTATTTTGATTAAAAATTTCCACAATTTGCACGCGTTGCTCTGATGTAAGTCGATCCGTAATAAAATGTCAAAGCAAACTGAACAAAAATCAACTATCAGCTGTTAAGTGGATGGTCAAATAAAGCAGTGATGCCAACTCAAAGTTGTATCACTCTATAAAAAACACCCGATAGTAATCGAAAACTATATCAATCAGGTTCCGATAATTTTGCGGTTAATATTATCGGAAAGTTATAAGATTAGGGTCAAGGGTTTGTAATTGTTTTTATTTTGTAAAAAATTAATAACAGCGTAGCGCACAGAAGTGTCCAACGGGCTACTTTTAGATTATGGAAGTCTTATTTAATATCAAAAATTAACATTCACAGTTAACAAAGTAATTCGATATATAAGACCGTTATAAAACCGTTAATAAAATTCCTAGCCCTGTTGCCAATTTAGCTAAAGTTGTTACTAAGAGTTTATGGAAGCCAACAACTGATGTTATAAAAATCTTGACGCATCCTGCACGACCATGCTTTTCAAATGTAGTCTCAGAAACTACACTGTACTTTGAAACCTAAGCATCCGTTTTTTCTTAAAGCAGCATTTAAAAAACGCATCTTTTAGTTAGAATTTTGAAAACTAAAAAACCAAAAATAAAATTTCAAATCCAGTTTCTTTAAGAAGAATAGATATTTTTTTTCTTTTTTTTCCGTATTGTTTTGTACATGAAAGAGAAGCAGTAGATGTGTCGGGCCACACAAAATTCTTGGCATTTACTTACCACCGACCGCTTTGAAAGAAATGAAAAACAAAGACACACAGATACACAGATACACCCATACAGGGGTACAATGGCTGAAAAACATTTCAGTTTGTGTGTTTCTTTCCACCTAAGCAAACCACTACAGATCCAATTGCCAACACACAGATCCACACACAGGCTCGCACACAAATGCATGGTGTAGCACACACAGATACGACTCGTTTCGAGAGAAAATATTGTTTCATGGCTCTTAGTTTGTGTGGCTGAATTAGGCAGAGTGCTCTCTTCTTTAGCTAATTTCTCTTTATTCTCAAACCTGACAGTGTATGTGTGAGGATTTGCTCCAGTCGCATTTTGTAGTTATAAATTTCAACAATCGTGGAGGCATTTCAGTTTGCGATACGTTGTTGTACAGTGCGGTATTGTGCACGGTCCTATTCTTATACACAAACCGATAAATACTAAACAATTCTCATTGATAAAAATATTGAAACAGACGGAAATAAATTAAACTAAAGTTTCTACTGCGAATTCCAACAATAAATAATTCTATTATTTGATGTATTTAATTCTCCAAGAGGAGAAAAATAATATGATAATTATGAATTAACAGTGTCATACCATTTGAGCAAATATATGTTTGTGCAGTGTATAGATTAAAGCAAGAAATTGAAAGAAAAGTCCAAGTGTTTGCTAACAATAAAATAGAATCAAGAAAGTTGGTGAATAAAATAAAATAAATTCAAACGCTTCAAAGCGTTCTGATTAGGAGAAGCGTAAGAGAAAAACTAAAACAAAAAATGGCAACTAACACTGAAATATTACCCTTCCACCATCAAACCAGTTTGTCATTGCAAACAGCGGCTGCTTTGACCAACTACCATGGTGGTGGAGGCGGCGGTGGCGGTGGGGGCAGCAGTATTCACACAGCTACGCAGTTGGCTGCAGCAGCGTGGAGCATGGAAGACCATCTTTATCAACAAACTGAATTACCCGGCCTCACACGTAGTGCCCATCATCTGCTACGCTTTACCCCATATGCGCTGCATCATCGTCCCCAGCTGCAAACACTACCACCCGCATTGTATCTTCAACATGCAGCTGCAGCGGCTGCTGCTGCAGCAGCGGCAGCAGCACATGCGCAACATCATCATCACCATCATCATCTGCAGCAGAGACCTGCTTCACCAGACAGTCCACCCCCCGTCGAGGGTCTTCACATTACCAATCTCTTTCCCGAAGTTTTGGAAATTATTTTTGACAAGCTGTCGGTTAAGGATTTGGGGCGTGCAGCTCAAGTTTGTACTACGTGGCGTGACGTTGCTTACTCCAAGAGCATTTGGAAGGGTGTCGAGGCCAAATTACATTTAAAACGTCCCAGCCCTAGTCTTTTCAATTGTCTAGTTAAGCGTGGCATAAAAAAGGTGCAGATCTTGTCATTGAGACGATCACTGAAGGATCTGGTTCTAGGAGTTCCTGCTTTAACCTCCTTAAACCTCAGCGGTTGCTTTAATGTGGCCGACATTAATTTGGGCCATGCTTTCTCCGTGGACTTGCCCAATCTCAAAGTACTCGATCTCTCTCTGTGCAAACAAATTACCGATACTAGTCTCGGCCGCATAGCGCAACATCTGAAGAGTCTAGAGACTTTGGAGTTGGGTGGTTGCTGTAATATTACCAACACCGGTCTGCTTCTGATAGCGTGGGGTCTCAAAAAACTGAAAAACCTCAATTTACGTTCCTGCTGGCATATAAGTGACCAGGGCATTGGTCATTTGGCTGGCCTAAACAAAGCCACCGCCGAGGGCAATCTCGAACTTGAATATTTGGGTCTGCAAGATTGCCAACGTCTGAGCGATGAAGCTCTGGGTCACATAGCACAAGGTTTAACGTCACTAAAGTCCATTAACTTGAGTTTTTGCGTGTCCATAACAGACAGCGGGCTAAAACATCTGGCCCGTATGCCCAAACTAGAGCAACTTAATTTACGTTCCTGCGATAACATATCCGATATAGGCATGGCCTACCTCACCGAAGGTGGCAGCGGCATAACATCGCTGGATGTCAGCTTCTGTGACAAAATCAGCGATCAAGCTTTAACACACATCGCTCAAGGTCTCTACCATCTACGATCACTTTCGCTCAATCAATGCCAAATTACCGACCAGGGTATGCTCAAAATAGCTAAAGCCCTACCCGACCTGGAGCATCTAAATATTGGCCAATGTTCACGCATAACGGACAAAGGCCTACAAACTTTGGCCGAAGAGCTGGCCAACCTCAAGACCATCGATTTATATGGCTGCACGCAGTTGTCTTCCAAGGGTATTGACGTCATCATGAAGCTACCGAAATTAGTGAAGCTCAATCTCGGCTTATGGCTTGTAAGATGATATGCTAAAAGGCAAAACCGAATCTCCACACCAAACCAAAGGCAGGAAAAGAAATTCTTTCGAGCCATCGTTATGGATGCAACACGACCGCAGAGTGACGATTGTAAACAAGTGATGAGAAACACTAACACACAACCAACAAATAAAACGTCATCCTTAACTGCAGCAGCTGCATCATCATCATCATCCTCATCTTCTACCGTAAACGATGGTAACTGGCCAGCGGAACATCTCCACGACTAGAGTCCAGTGTGCTCAACAAAATCAAATCCTAAACTGCTGTCTGTGATGGTGTTTGCTATTGGGCAAATGTCTTATCCTTCGCCCAGCAATACACTCACACACACACACACAATCAACAACAAAATGTATCCTGAAAGATAGAGGTTTTGCAATGGATTCAGGAATTCTTGCGGTATTTTTATAAAAGAAAATATTGAGGGCGAAAATTAGCATTCGAGCCAAAAAAAAGACAAAAAAAAAAAATAATATAATAATTCATAAAATCTTATTAAAAAAGTTTAACTCAAAGAAACAAACTAACACACGCACACACCGTTGAGGAGGTAAGAAACACACACTTGCATTCATACATGATAATATTAAGCCAACAACAAAATCTTACAATCCGTATACGAAACAAGACAAGTTTTTATTTCGTTGTTCGTTGTTCGCTTTTTGTAATTTTAATTTTTTATTATCATTTATTTTATTTTTTTTTTTTGAGGGCATTAGCATTTTTGTGCTGCTTACGAAACACACTGGCATGCACACGCATGCACATGAACGAAGCCACCAGCACACACACACACACAAACACACACTACACACAACTGACTTTCCACAATCGAGTGAAACATACATACCTGACAACTGAATGCAGGCAGGCAGGCAGGCAGGCAAACAACTCGTACTTGCATGCGTGCGTGCAACCTTAACTTATTATAACTACAACTATTTTCTACTCGTCGTTGTTGTTGGTGCTGTATTTGTTGCATTTTATGCTTTTCGTTGTTGCTGCTTCGAACGGAAAACAAACAGACCCTGAAATCAGTAAAACAAAAAGCACCATCGACAGCACGAGAAAAAGAAATGTAATGCAATAACAACAAAAGCACATGCACACACACACACTTTCATACACATGCATGGATGTGTGTATGTGTATAAGAAAACTAAATGAAAAAAACACAGTCGTGGCAACATGCAAAAAGTCAGTGTGAAAATCGAATGTCTCTTCTGGATTTTTCTGAATTTCAGTAAGATTTCGGCCCAGGGAAGTCCATACGTACGATTATTTATAAGTAGATACATATTTTGAATTTTATTGGCGCTCCTGACATTAGGCGCAAGGTCATAGCGCTCAGGCACAATATGGTCAGTGTTACCGTTTTGGTGTTTTTCTCTGCTGCTTGTTGCTCAACTAAACGAATTGTCTTGTTTGTTGTTGGTGTTTAATACACGCGGCTGGGGGGCGTTGGGAACTTCGTATGGGAAGAAGAACCGAGCTTGTGCAGCGGTTAATCTCTTGTCAACCCTATACATAAAACTTCCACCTGGGTAAGATGTTGGACCTGGAACGTGGAATGGAGACTGTGTCATGTCTGAAGCCTGGTCTCTACTCGTAGTAACGCTGGTTACTAACGTTTTCGTTGTTGCGGCAGTAATCTGCATTCCCATTGCCATGGAAACGGTGTTCTTCACTGTCGTTTCGTGGCGCTCTGTTTTTGTTCAAATTATTATTGTTGCGGCGGTTCATCATGAATACGTCTTATGCTCTCGAAATTTATTTATATATTTATTAAAAGTTTTTAAAACTCAAAATGCCTCTCCGAGGTCTTTGATTTGGAAAGTTGTTTTCTTTTTTATTGAGCTGTGGGGCAACCACTTCGCAATGTCCTTTGAAAAATTGATACCTTTCAAATCGCATTTACGTGTTCATAAGAGAATTACTTGTGTATCACTATCCATAGAAGACCTCGGCAAGAGGGCGACTTCCTATCCCAGTCACATCAAATATATCTTCTGTATGTTTGAGATTAATTATCAACCACATTTGCGATAAATATTGATCCGTTCGAGCTACAAGAACTGACTGCGATCTGTAGTTTTTCCGACACCCACTTTCGCAAACAATGGATTCATTGGTGAAACATTATGTTTCCTTGGCCAATGATGGACGGATTCCTCGCTCACCACCATCCATCTGGTTTGATTTTTAGCGAAACCCTTTGTCACGATATCTTCCTGTACGCGAAGATCGACTAAAATTAACGTCGTCGTTTCTGTTTCATTGCATATTTGGATGGCATAGATATTGTGGCAATCCTCAGAAGCTAAAAGCCTTCTAGTCTTCGGAAATCTTTACAAATTTCTTCCAACTCCATTAGAAGAAATGTTCTGCATCGCTGTAGCACACTCTCCAGAAAGAAGTGAAGAGCAAGTTTTCCACTATCTTTTCTAATACAACTGCTAAACGTTATCTACAAGTAAATAGAATTGTTCCGAAACTTTTTCCTGCTTTGTCATTGTAAGTAATAAACAATAGTAGAATGGAGCTCATTCTCCTTTGTTCCATGGGAGACATCACCAGCGGTTCCGCTTAACATTTCCCAACTTGTCAAGAATTACAAATGCAGCCAGTTCTGTCAGCGGGTATCACCAAAAATATAAGTGTCATTATGTGACAAAAGGTATGAAACGCTGAATTTACTTACGAGTAGTATGCACTCCTAGACCCTAGTCCAAGATCTACCTGATATGGGAAAAGTATGATTCGACAATATTATACTCTCCGTCGTTCATCCCCCTGGGGGGCACAATAGGCAACTTGGTCAGTCGTAACGCCTTGTTGCAGTGCTTTCTGAAGAGAAGATAAGAAATACAGGTGGAAGGATAACTGGGTACCGTCATTGCAAAGGATCAAAAATCAATAGTAGGTTACAAACCTACATTGGTTTGACCTGCGAGGCGTAACCAGTTTCCTTCCACTGGTAAGGATGTAAACTTGAGCATTATCTACCGTCGTTCAGCACGATTCCTTTTTGAGCTGCTCTACTTGTAACTCTTAAAATCTCAAGATTCCATGTAAATGAACCAGTCGTTTGTAATTGGAAGTCTCGTTATGTAGCAAAAGGCATTAAACGCCGAAGTTATTTTCGACACCAGTCCGAGATCAACCTGATATGGGAAATATGAGTCGACAATGTCCAGCAGTCTGCGTCCACTCAACGAGGATGTTAATCCAATATTCTGAGTGCCACAGCGTTACTTATTTGAAAGGACTCCGTAATTAATACAAAAACCAAATGCTCGGTATGAGTGAAGTTTTATTATTAATGCCGACTTATTGCACAAGATGTTACTTACTAAAGAGCTTTCCTAAAATACTAGCTACTTATAAGGATTCATTGCGATATTGACTTTGTGCTGTATCAATAATTAATGACAGCTTTCAATAATTAACGAAAGCTTTCTAATAAACTATATTTTTTCTATTTGGTTTTTTGTGGTGTTTCAACTATTGCCTCGTCGTTGGGGTTATATCTAGCGTTTGCGAATGAGCGCGTTGTAATTCCATGCGCGAAACAGGGAAATTCCAAGTTTATTTCGCAAACTTCCAAAGACTGGCCTTGCGATTTATTTATGGTCATCGCAAAGGTCAGTCGGACTGGAAATTGTAAACGTCTAATATCGGAAGCTAAATCCGTTGGAATCATCGGTATCTTCTCCTTTTTTCTTGGGTTAGTTTTAATTCCTTCAGAAGTTATGATGTGCCCAAGAATTTCAATTTCTTGCTATAGAAACTCAGATTTATCTAGTTGAATTTTTAGGTTGGCTTCCTTCCGTCGGTTGGAAATCAATTTAATAGAGTTCATACGCTCCTGCAGCGATGTAGAGAATATGATTATCGCTGGGGCTGTCTTAAACCCAAATGGCGTTCTCAGGAAATCATAGTGTCCCCCTTCTACACTGCAGGCGGTCTTATGAATATCCTCCTCCTCAATCTCTATTTGAAAGAAAATTTTTTAAAGGTAGTTTTTTTTAGCAAAATGATAAGACAACCCCTTAAGAAATTTTCAATTTTCGCTTCTTATATTATAACACATGATGCTATACCTTTGACACTGATTTAGTTTGGAGTTATTAACCAAAAGAAGAGCTCTGCCAAATATGTAGCCCTTCCTACAAAAAATTTTTAATGGTAGATTTTGCACAGTCCAGAGTTGTAAAATAATCCCATTTACAAGCACTTTTTTCCTTATTTGTATCTGAGATTCTGCTCTATCATTTCTGTACATTCCTTCCTTTGATGCTATAGTGTAAAGCTTGGTTTTGTCTAAATTGTTTAAATCTTTTTAAAGTTTATCACTGCCTTTTCGCATAAAACTTCCTGTTTATTACTTTCAACGAAGTGAAAACATTCTATTTCTTGATCACATTCACCAGCTTCTACAACATTATCAATTATTTCGCAGTCTATATAAACAGAATTTTCTTCTATGCATAATACAGCTCTCATGAATGCTCTTTTCTTTCTTTAAATGGCTAAAAACGGTGAATTTCTTAATCTACCAAATTTAGCATTGAGACAAGTGCAACCAGATGCTATTGACGTGCAATATAGATCTATGGAATGCTTTTAAATTGCAGCAATCAGAGCAAGAAGATGCATTCACTGGTTCTATTTTCCAAGCAGTCGTATAATATTCAAGATCCATGTCTACGTTGACTTCAACTCCAGTTATTATAAGATGATGTATTGATGCAGTGTGATGTTTATCAGATTCTATAAAATATTCTTGCATGTTAAAGTTCTCTACTTGTCCAGCCCATGCTATTTCACTAGGAGCTTTACACTTCATATCATTTGCTTCACAGTGATTTACAGTGTATTTAATTGATTTAGCAGAAAATGATTTAAAAAACGGTGACGTTCTTAGTCTATTAAATTTAGCATTGACACAAGCGCAACCTGATGCATTTACGTGTTCATAAGAGAATTACTTGTGTATCACTATCCATAGAAGACCTCGGCAAGAGGGCGACTTCCTATCCCAGTCACATCAAATATATCTTCTGTATGTTTGAGATTAATTATCAACCACATTTGCGATAAATATTAATCCGTTCGAGCTACAAGAACTGACTGCTTTCCGACACCCACTTTCGCAAACAATGGATTCATTGGTGAAACATTATGTTTCCTTGGCCAATGATGGACGGATTCCTCGCTCACCACCATCCATCTGGTTTGATTTTTAGCGAAACCCTTTGTCACGATATCTTCCTGTACGCGAAGATCGACTAAAATGAACGTCGTCGTTTCTGTTTCATTGCATATTTGGATGGCATAGATATTGTGGCAATCCTCAGAAGCTAAAAGCCTTCTAGTCTTCGGAAATCTTCACAAATGTCTCCCAACTTCATTCGAAGAAATGTTCTGCATCGCTCTAGCACACTCTCCAGAAAGGAGTGAAGAGCAAGTTTTCCACTATCTTTTCTAATACAACTGCTAAACGTTATCTACAGTTAAATAGAATTGTTCCGAAACTTTTTCCTGCTTTGTCATTGTGAGTAATAAACAATGGTATAATGGAGCTCATTCCCCTTTGTCCCATGGGAGACATCACCAGCGGTTCCGCTTAACATTTCCCAACTTGTCAAGAATTACAAATGCAGCCAGTTCTGTCAGCGGGTATCACCAAAAATATAAGTGTCATTATGTGACAAAAGGTATGAAACGCTGAATTTACTTACGAGTAGTATGCACTCCTAGACCCTAGTCCAAGATCTACCTGATATGGGAAGTATGATTCGACAATATTATACTCTCCGTCGTTCATCCCCCTGGGGGCACAATAGGCAACTTGGTCAGTCGTAACGACTTGTTGCAGTGCTTTCTGGAGAGAAGATAAGAAATACAGGTGGAAGGATAACTGGGTACCGTCATTGCAAAGGATCAAAAATCAATAGTAGGTTACAAACCTACATTGGTTTGACCTGCGAGGCGTAACCAGTTTCCTTCCACTGGTAAGGATGTAAACTTGAGCATTATCTACCGTCGTTCAGCACGATTCCTTTTTGAGCTGCTCTACTTGTAACTCTTAAAATCTCAAGATTCCATGTAAATGAACCAGTCGTTTGTAATTGGAAGTCTCGTTATGTAGCAAAAGGCATTAAACGCCGAAGTTATTTTCGACACCAGTCCGAAATCAACCTGATATGGGAAATATGAGCCGACAATGTCCAGCAGTCTGCGTCCACTCAACGAGGATGTTAATCCAATATTCTGAGTGCCACAGCGTTACTTATTTGAAAGGACTCCGTAATTAATACAAAAACCAAATGCTCGGTATGAGTGAAGTTTTATTATTAATGCCGACTTATTATACAAGATGTTACTTACTAAAGAGCTTTCCTAAAATACTGGCTACTTATAAGGTTTCATTGCGATATTGACAGCTTTCAATAATTAACGAAAGCTTTCTAATAAACTATATTTTTTCTATTTGGTTTTTTTGTGGTGTGTCAAATATTTCCTCGTCGTTGGGGTTATATCTAGCGTTTGCGAATGAGCGCGTTGTAATTCCATGCGCGAAACAGGGAAACTCCAAGTTTATTTCTCAAACTTCTAAAGACTGGCCTTGCGATTTATTTATGGTCATCGCAAAGGTCAGTCGGACTGGAAATTGGAAACGTCTAATATCGGAAGGTAAATCCGTTGGAATCATCGGTATCCTCTCCTTTTTTCTTGGGTTAGTTTTAATTCCTTCAGGAGTTATGATGTGCCCAAGAATTTCAATTTCTTGCTATAGAAACTCAGATTTATCTAGTTGAATTTTTAGGTTGGCTTCCTTCCGTCGGTTGGAAATCAATTTAATAGAGTTCATACGCTCCTGCAGCGATGTAGAGAATATGATTATCGCTGGGGCTGTCTTAAACCCAAATGGCGTTCTCAGGAAATCATAGTGTCCCCCTTCTACACTGCAGGCGGTCTTATGAATATCCTCCTCCTCAATCTCTATTTGAAAGAAAATTTCTTAAAGGTAGTTTTTTTTTAGCAAAATGATAAAACAACCCCTTAAGAAATTTTCAATTTTCAATTCTTATATTATAACACATGTTATAACACATGATGCTATACCTTTGACACTGATTTAGTTTGGAGTTATTAACCAAAAGAAGAGCTCTGCCAAATATGTAGCCCTTCCTACAAAAAATTTTTAATGAAAGATTTTGCACAGTCCAGAGTTGTGAAATAATCCCATTTACAAGCACTTTTTTCCTTATTTGTATCTGAGACCCTGCTCTGTCATTTCTGTACATTCCTTCCTTTGATGCTATAGTGTAAAGCTTGGTTTTGTCTAAATTGTTTAAATCTTTTTAAAGTTTATCACTGCCTTTGCGCATAAAACTTCCTGTTTATTACTTTCAACGAAGTGAAAACATTCTATCTCTTGATCACATTCACCAGCTTCTACAACATTATCAATTATTTCACAATCAATATATGCTGAGTTTTCTTCTATACAGAATACTGCTCTCATGAATGCTCTTTTCTTTCTTTAGATCTATGGAATGCCCTTAAATTGCAGCAATCAGAGCAAGAAGATGCATTCAATGGTTCTATTTTCCAAGCAGTGGTATAATACTCTAAATCCATTTCTACATTGACTCCAATTCCAGTTGTTATAAGACGAATTGAAGCAGTACGATGTTTATCAGATTCTATTAGATACTCTTGCATGTTGTAATTTTCAACTTGACCTGCCCATGCCATTTCACTTGATGCTTTGCATTTCATATCATTTGCTTCGCAATGATTCACAGTGTATTCTATAGATTTGGAAGATGATGATTTGGAAAAAATTATTCTTTCATTCCTTAATCGCTGTATTGAGTTTCTTTGATACTGATTTCCTTCAAATTTTTCTTCTATTTTGTTTCATAACAGATTATTGCTTTTAGTGGTCTAAGTAAATCGCTACTTTTAATCCTTCGTAATAATCATGGAATTTCGTTGTATAGAATTCCATCGTCTCAATGGTTGTACTGAACTCATAAAGATTGATTTAGTGTTGTAGAGTTTTTATGGGAATTGGTTGGGTTTTAATCCATATATAGAAATTCCTTGAGGTGAACAACTGAATTTTTAGGTTGGCTTCCTTCATCAGTCCACATACTCTTGCAGTGATGTCGAGAACATGACTACATCCTCTAGTTAATATAGTCCCGAAGGGTATTATTCATAAGTCTCTGAAAAGTCTCTTTGGCTGTCTTCAACCCAACACTATGAATTCTAAGAAATTCATAGTGTCCTCCTTTCACACGGAAGGCGGTCTTATGAATATCCTCCTCCTTAATCTCTATTTGAAAGAAAATTTTTTAAAGGTAGTTTTTTTTAGCAAAATGATAAGACAACCCCTTAAGAAATTTTCAATTTTCGCTTCTTATATTATAACACATGTTATAACACATGATGCTATACCTTTGACACTGATTTAGTTTGGAGTTATTAACCAAAAGAAGAGCTCTGCCAAATATGTAGCCCTTCCTACAAAAAATTTTTAATGGTAGATTTTGCACAGTCCAGAGTTGTGAAATAATCCCATTTACAAGCACTTTTTTCCTTATTTGTATCTGAGACCCTGCTCTGTCATTTCTGTACATTTCTTCCTTTGATGCTATAGTGTAAAGCTTGGATTTGTCTAAATGGAATGCTCTTAAATTGCAGCAATCAGAGCAAGAAGATGCATTCACTGGTTCTATTTTCCAAGCAGTCGTATAATATTCTAAATCCATTTCTACATTGACTTCAACTCCAGTTATTATAATTTGTATTGAATGAAGTACTACGATGTTTATCAGATTCTATTAAATATTCATGCATATTATAATAACTGGTCTTTAATATTTAATAACATGTCCAGCCCATGCTATTTCACTAGGAGCTTTATACTTCATATCATTTGCCTCACAGTGATTTACAGTGTATTTGACTGATTTAGCAGAAGATGATTTAGAAAACATCATTTTCCTTAAACGAGTTTTCTTCTATACAGAATACAGATCTCATGAATGCTCTTTCCTTTCTTTAAATGGCTAAAAACGGTGAATTTCTTAATCTACCAAATTTAGCATTGAGACAAGTGCAACCAGATGCTATTGACGTGCAATATAGATCTATGGAATGCTTTTAAATTGCAGCAATCAGAGCAAGAAGATGCATTCACTGGTTCTATTTTCCAAGCAGTGGTGTAATATTGTAAGTCCATTTCTACATTGACTCCAATTCCAGTTGTTATAAGATGAATTGAAGCAGTACGATGTTTATCAGATTCTATTAAGTATTCTTGCATGTTGTAATTTTCAACTTGACCTGCCCATGCCATTTCACTTGATGCTTTGCATTTCATGTCATTTGCTTCACAATGATTCACAGTGTATTCTATAGATTTGGAAGATGATGATTTGGAAAAAATTATTCTTTCATTCCTTAACCGCTGTATTGAGTTTCTTTGATACTGATTTCCTTCAAATTTTTCTTCTATTTTGTTTCACAACAGGTTATTGCTTTTAGTGGTCTAAGTAAATCGCTACTTTTAATCCTTCGTAATAATCATGTACTGAACTCATTTTCTCATAAAGATTGATTTAGTGTTGTAGAGTCTTTATGGGAATCGGTTGGGTTTTAATCCATATATAGAAATTCCTTGAGGTGAACCACTGAATTTTTAGGTTGGCTTCCTTCAGTCATCATCAGTCCACATACTCTTGCAGTGATGTCGAGAACATGACTACATCCTCTAGTTAATATAGTCCCGAAGGGTGTTATTCATAAGTCTCTGAAATGTCGCTTTGGCTGTCTTCAACCCAACACTAAGAATTCTAAGAAATTCATAGTGTAATCCTTTCACACTGAAGGCGGTCTTATGAATATCCTCCTCCTTAATCTCTATTTGAAAGAAAATTTTTTAAAGGTAGTTTTTTTTTTAGCAAAATGATAAAACAACCCCTTAAGAAATTTTCAATTTTCGCTTCTTATATTATAACACATGATGCTATACCTTTGACACTGATTTAGTTTGGAGTTATTGACCAAAACTGTTTTTTTTCTTATTTGTATCCGAGACCCTGTTCTGTCATTTCTATACATTCCTTCCTTTGATGCTATAGTGTAAAGCTTGGTTTTGTCTAAATGGAATGCTCTTAAATTGCAACAATCAGAGCAGGAAGATGCATTCACTAGTTCTATTTTCCAAGCAGTTGTGTAGTACTCCAAATCCATTTCTACATTGACTCCAATTCCAGTTATTATAGGATGAAGCAATTTAGAATTATATATATCAGGTTCTATCAAATATTCCTGTATATTGAAGTTTTCAACATGACCAGCCCATGTTATTTCACTTGGAGCTTTACACTTCATATCATTTGCTTCGCAATGATTGATCGTGTATTCAACTGATTTTGCTGATGATGATTTAGAAAACATGATTCTTTCATTCTTTAATCGCTGTATTGGGTTTCTTTGATAAATATTGCCTTAAAATTTGTCTTCTATTTTGTTTCATAACAGGTTATTGCTTTTAGTGGTCTAATTAAATCGTTACCTATTCATCCGTCGTAATAATCAAGAAATTTTCTTATATAGAATTCCATAGTCTCAATGGAATTTTCCCTATCTCATAAAGATTGATTCTGCGTTTTAAAATTTTTATGGGAATTGATTTGAATTTTCTTTTATCCATTTGGGGTGAGATATATTAGGGTTGCACCTTTATCAGCTGTACCAACTGGGTTTTATCCTTTATAAATGGAAATTCCTTGAGGCGAAAGACTGAAATTTTTCGTCCTCAGTATGATCATGATTGGTCGGTGTTTCCAGGTTTTTAATGCCCATAGGGTCAGGTCTTGTTGTCGGAATGGATTCCAGTTATTTTGTTGTTGTTAATTTTTCTTTTCCGTTTTGCTGATTATTCGTGAAACTACGATAGTATTCTTTCTGGCCAACTTAGGGAATTCGGTTGGTTATAAGAAGGATTTTTATGGCTACCGTAGTACTGTGTTGTTACGTAATCAGAATTATGGGTGTTTCCATTAGCTTGTCTATGGACTTGTCCGTTTTCACTGGTCTAATCATAAGTGTGTTTTGTTGCCGTTAATGGTGTTGGAAACAAAACAAACTTATTGTTGAAATTTGGTTTCTTACCAATTAATCGATAACAATTCTTAAGAAAAATTAAATACTTTCGTAAGTAAAATGAGTTGAATTGCAGTTGCGTTATGAGAACGGAAATGCAATTGGTTTGCAAACACTTTTTAAGAAAACTGTCATATTTGCATACTTGCAATAAAGAAACAAAACTTTACAACTAAACAAGTGTAAGAATGTATGTGTATATGCGTATGTATATGTATATATGTCTGGGAATAACGGGTGACAGTACAACAGCATACGTAGCTCCAACACATTCTTAGCCATCGTTCCAAAATAGAAACTCATTCAAAATATGTATCTAAAAACAACAAAACAATCGCTTTAACTTTTCACTTTAAGTCTCAAAGTTTAAGACGAACATCCATATACAGACATACTTACACCACTACATGCTAAAGCTTCCTTCCCTCAATTCTTGTCCCCACAATGATTGTAAAATTTTGCAAAAGCAGGGAATTTGAATTCGATAGACCAGGGCTTTTGGAATGGGAAACATCAAACAAATATAAAGCCAAAGATACAAACAAACGCACATACAGACAGACACACACACACACACACACACAGCCACCGACAAACTCATACGCAAACAACCAACTTCTATTTTAAACAGAGATACGGAGAGTGAATAAAATTTTTGTTGTTTTAAATTAAACAGAAACTTCATAGCTTTCCTTTGCCATAACAAAGACAACCAACAACAACGATAACAGCAGCAAAACACACGCCGTGCATGAAAAGTAAAACTAAATACAACAACAGGGCCAGCAGTAACATAGAATTCAGATACAACGTAAAAAGCAACGAGCAGCAAACGGTTACCGAGGAAAAAAGCCAAGAAGCAAACAAAGCAAAACAAAAACAAAAAAAAATAAAAATTTATATATAAAAATTATATAAAAAGTGCTCAAACAAACTAACACACCCGTGCATACATGCAGGCAAACAACATTACATATAAATTTATCTATTGATGTTCACTGTACATGCACAGATACATTTTATGCGTGCACCCAGCAAACATTTAATCGCAAAAGCGATCAGGGGGTTGGTTATTCGCAGAATCTAGATTCTAATATCTGCCGTTTGCTGGTCCTACGTAAAATATTACGAACAAATTAATTGTAGCCCAGTTGAACGGCTGCCAATCACCCAGAGCCCCGCCAAGACTACAACAAGCCTCCCAGCTGTTTCTATTTGTTTATTTTATTGAGCGGCTGTTAATATTATCCTATTAACGTTTTAAGTTGTAGGAAAATAACGATTGAAAATGCTACTTTTGCTTGCTTTGTAATTCAGTGCGAATATTATCTCAAAATCATTTCCGCTCGAATTGTATTGCTCACGCAATGAAAATCGGAAATCCAATATTTTGCCGGCAACTTGCAGCCTCGTTTAGGGATAGGAAATTTCAAATTTATATGGCAACAGCAAGCGGGTTATCTTAGAAAATTCTGTTAATGGTCTGATAAAGTTTCGGAGTTCGTTCATTACAGAGGATGTTAGAAAATGTTCGCTGGGTGCTTAAATAAACACCCAGTATTTTATTATAATTGTATGCAAGTAAGCTGAAATGCAAGTCTTATAGCCATTTAGTCGCATTTGCTTACTGTCGGTTAGTCAGACAGGCAGACAGACTTGCAAGGCAGGGCAGCCAGTATTTTTTTTAATAAAATTACTGCATACGTAAGTAAATATGTAAATGTGTGTGTGTGTGTGTGTGTGTGTCTAAATATACACACATGCAAACATCTTATTTCAAGAAATATCCCACTGCTAAGAGCGACTGTAAAATATTTTATATAGAAAATTTTTATTATTTTTTTTTCGCTGGAGAACTGGTGCTCATTACTTTGCGTTACTGAGGCGCTCACATACACACACACAAACATATGCGCATATATATATATATATATATATATATATATATAGATGTGTATTTACCATATCCAAAGGCACAGTGGGCAATGAAATCTATGACACATTCTTGTGTAAATCAGCAAGAGGTACAAGTTTCACAACTTTGGCAGTGGTTTACGAATGTAGATGAGTGTCGAACTGATTATTTCAATAGTCGTTTCATTAATCATATCGATATAAAATGTATTCGCAATAAACTATATTTTTCAAATGTATTTGTGTAATAACACGAGTAATGCGTTTTAGCCAGTACATTTAATTAGGCTATTACTGAATCAACTTCATTCTGAAAAGAATATTTTTTATAACACATAAAAAAAAGAGAATAAAACTCAAAAACTGCAGTCAACAAACTTCTATTGCCGAATTCGTATACATATAAAAATAATAAGAGCTGGCAACATTGTTACAACATAATCAGCTGATTACATTTAATTATTTTCTAATTCCTGTTGTCAACATAATTTTTATTAGATAAAACATTGATTTTCAAAAAGTACCGACAATAAAATACTTCCTTCAATATGTTTTGGCTGCTGTCAAAATATTTAGTAACTGTTTGCCCTAATTGTCATTTCTTTTGAGGCTTTCGGCACTTCTTTTCGATGACAAAGTTTTTATAAAATTGTAATTATTGTTGCATCGTCTGGGGTTAAGTAAAATTTTCGACAATTTTGAAGTTAAGCTACGATCACCGTCTAGATTGAAACTCCTGTAACTTTAAGAGCATTTCAATTTTTTTTTACTAATAAAATATATTCTTTAATCGCTATACAGTGATTGCATCGGAACTGGTTTCACCCGAGAAATAATTTATTGGTTTTCATTTGGTGTATTTATATGCATGCCTCCATGTAAGTGAACATATACTCCCATAAGTATGTGTGTATAAATACCATTTTGTTTACTTGCCGTCTGCAACTTTTGTCTTGCACTGTAGCTGTGTTGTGTGCGCTGCATGTGTGCGCCAGTGTCAGTTATCCATATAGAATTGCTGGCTATTGTTGGTGTACTCAATACTTTGATGGGGGACGAAGACCAAAAGGCAATCCATACAAAAATAGAAAATAAACAACTAAAAGAAAAAAAAACGTATTGCTAAAAAGTAGCGACGAATGTGCTTATTCACAGTGGGGCAAAGTTAGAAAAAAAAAAGATGGAAAGAGAACTGCGCCAGTAAATTTGATGACGATCCTTGTCGTGTTAGGTTCTGGGAACAGAGTTTGGAATAGCACTATATTAAAGGGTGATGCGGTGCACTGTTAGCTTTTGGAGATCGAACTGGATCTGGTAGATATAGTTCGATCCATGAAGCCTCTCACTCTTGGATCTTAAAATATTTGCAGGTCTCACTTTCCTCGATTTCAGCAATCTTTAATACCATCACAGTAGAATAATCGAATGTACTCCCTCTGTAGTGAGTTTGCGTGTGGACTCGCATGGATCTAATGATTGACATTCTGTAGCTCTTTTTCGATTCGACTTGAGTCCATATCTGCTAGTTTATTAGCTGCAGTTCCTTGAGCTACTGCGTCTATTTAGTCTTTGTCAATTATTTCCGGGACACTTGGCTGTAAGAAATCAGCAACAACTGTTACTCCTTCTTTAAGGGTTGGTCCAGCCATATGGCTGATCTTGTTAAAGCTACAAATTAACTCTCCAGCAGAGTTTTGACTCTAGGCCCCGTGCTATGGCATTGATGTGAAAAGCATTTGACTGTTTCTTAGAATCCTTCAAGGAAGTCTTGATTCGTAAATACATTTTACTCATGACGGATCCTCACGCGATCGTTGTTCGACAATGGATGCGGATGATTTTGAACTCTAGAAAATAATAGAGTACTTCTCTGCTGCTTTTTTTAATGTTATTAAAATAATCGCACTTATTGTGGCTAATTTTTCTCTTTCAAGTTTTCAATCCTGAAAAATCATCATGATCAGCAACTTTTTATATATAATGAATTCATTAATTAAGTTAAAAATTGTTTCCTTGAAAAAATTCTCTTATCGTTAATATAATTGGAGGATTGTGACATGATTATTGTGGTGCTGAATTTATCTGTAGCACAGTGTTCGACAGCTCACTGGTAACAACAATTTCGAAAATCGTTTGACTATTCCTTGAATTAATACTTTTTCTTGAATTTTCTTAAAAAAATTTTATTTCACGAATAACTGACTTTTAGCATTTCCCCTGTTGTGGTATTTAGAACTTCTTCCCCATGGTGCTGACAGTCCATTGAAAAACGACGGATAAGCACCGCACCGCGTTGAAAAACAATTGACGGTTGTTTTTCAATATAAAAACCCAACAAGTTCTGATCAAGTTTTCGTAGCGAAATTCTGAAATAAAATTTTCAAAAATTTATAAGAAAAAGTTCACTGCCGAAGCTGATATTTCTTGCCAGATGTTTTCCCACTTTGCGCCACTGTGCTGCTTAATGTACGGACTGTTTTACGGTTGGGGGGCAAAAAGACCAATTTGACAGACAGAAACGTTGGCTGGCTGTAGCCGTTTCTGAAATGCCAGCAAGTTGCATATAAAATGCCTGCTTAAAGCCTGTTTTTGCATTTTTCGTTTTTGTTTGTTTGCTTTCTGTTCAACTTGTTTTATTCAATACTTTTTTAAATAAATTTTTTCTAATTTATACCGACTTGTTGTGTATGTTTCTCCATCTGTTTAATTTTATGCGTGTGTATAAAGTACAATTTTTTTGTTCGTTTCTTTTTTGTTGTTTCTTTTTTGTGTTTCAAACTTTTAAACGAAACAAAGTGTTTTTGTTTCGGTTTCAGGTTGAAAATGACTTGAAACTTGTCTGCTTTAAACAAAAAAAAAAAAAAACTCTGTTGAAAATTAGTTATATTATTCTTAACGATACACAAACATGAAAGAACATTTTGTTGTTTGATTTTAAAACTTCGTTTATAATTATTATTATTATTATTATTATTATAAATCTTAAAACATTTATAGTCAATTTTTTATTAAAAAGCAAATATCATAACGTAACGAGAGATACTCGCAGATTCTTGCAAAAGAATTATTGTACATACATAATAACTACACACGTACTCCATTGAAAATGCTAAACAAAAAAGAACTATTAACTGAAATTAAAATTAAATGAAAAAAAAAAAATTAAACATATAAAAAATGTATTAATTTTAGTTTGAATGTTAGTTTCCATTATAAACAAGCAAAGGAAACAGTTTGCTGACGTCAAATCCAGGCAGGTAAATGGCAACAGCGGAAAACATTTTTCCCAACTGTCCAGCTCTGACAACGAGACTGTTTCCTCTGTGCCTTCTAGTTTTGTTAATTTAAATAATTTCTAGTTTTTTAAGTTTTTGTACATTTTACTTTTTTTTTATATTCTAAGGAATGTAATTTATACAAGAAAAAAAAACAACAACAAATTGAAATCCCAAAAAGAAATCTAAAAATTCTTTTTTCTATTGTGATATAAAATTATTATTAAAACAAAAAATGAAAATTAAAAAAACTAGTTTTAATTTAGTTCATAAACTGTGTATAGCTAAACCATAAAACAACAATTAAAAAAAAAAAATATTAAATGACAAAAAAAAAAATACATAGAAAAAGTCATCCTCAACTATATAAAATTTGATAAAACCCTCTCTTATACTTATTATTTTAGAGCTGCACTGTTTCGGCCATGACAAAAATCTTGCTTTACATTCAATTTATTTTCGAAAAAAGAAACCCACGTTTTGCCTTATTTAAATTGTTATTCCAATTTCCTTGGTTATTTTTAAATAAAATTATTTGAAATTTTAAAGTTTTTACACAACTTCATTATTCATATTGAATTCAGTTTTCATTTTTGTAATTAAAAGAAAATACTTTTTAAAGATTTTGAGGTTTTTCGTTTTTATTTTTAAGTCTAAGAATTATTTAAACTTAAGTTTGTTATTTAGCTTAAAATAATTATTTCATAAGTTTAATATTTTAAACGTAAAAATTAAAAACTCGTCTTCAATAAATTGAAAAAGAAAAATAAGAATAAGAATAGAAGGAAGGAGAAGAAAATAATATATTGTTTTGAAAATAAAACGAAACCAAATGAACTTTAACAAAAAACTTAAAAAAATTTGTTTTATTTGATTTAGAAATTTCAGAATTGATTTATAAATTTCAGAATTGATTTAAAAATTTCATAGTTGATTTATAAATTTCAGAGTTTCTTTATCTGACAGCGAAGATGTCAACACTGGCCACGACTTTGATGATTGGAAAGAAAAGTTGTAAGATTATCCTTGTTTTTTTATAAACAAGAAAAACGTTTAACCCTACAGGCCATCCCATCAACTTTCTGGTACTTTCAACCGCAAGATTATCGTAGCCTGGTTTCTGTGCTATTCCATGATTTAGAACTCCTCGAGCTGATATATTATTATTTGAAATTTCAAAGCAACCGATTCCAACGTGATAAGTAGCGATTGATAGAGTTTTCGATTACCGTAGAAGAATCGTGAACACTAACTGATCAGATATATAATTTTGAAATATAAAAAAAAAAAATAACTCTTTTGAAAATTTTTCGCTGGCAACGATATCTCACGAACAGATTAACCGATTTTGACCCAGTTTGCGGGCATCGACGTGATTTCTACCTGTTAACAAACACTTGATTAGTTTTTATGGAATCGATTGGGGAAGCCGCTAGAAAGTGATTCTTACAAATATCATATTGAAAAATTATTTTTTCTAAGTTTTCTTAGGATATTTTAAGATCTTGCGATTGAAGTCGGCTCGAACTCCCCTAAATTCAGAAACGTTTTTCAGAATGCTATCAGGTCTGGTTTGATTTAGTTTAGCAGTTTGAAATCTACAAGCTGGTCTTATATTTTTACACACTCATACACATGCACACACACTTGCATACACACACACACACTTACATACACATACACACACACACACACACTTAAATACACATACACACACACACAAATGCATACAAACATACTAACGGGCTCTCAGAATTAGTGAGGAAAGTTTCCCAGGACCACGAAACGTGGAGCTCTCATGAGATGTCGCTTTATTTCCATAACCCGCTAAATTTATTTTTCAATTTAAATTTTTTAGCGGGTAATTAAAGAAAAAAAAAAAACAATCGTGGCGATAAACCGCTAAAACCGGTACATTTACAAACGACAAATCGACGTGGCATCACTGAAAGCGTTTCACGACTAAAATAAAATCAGTCTGGGAGCACATACAGAAGCACATTTTAATGTTAATATCGGGCGTTTTTTATAGAGTGATACAAGTTTAAATCATAATAAAACATAGTAATATATTCTTGATATCCATGAAACGAGCTTTATTGGATAGAAAATTTAATGACATTAATGTTTCAATATGATTTGGGCCATTTGGCCGCCATGGCTGGCGTGTACAAGGCGCAATCTGGAACACCGATTTTCACAAACAGTAACATTCGGACCATCATCGTTTTTGAAGACATATGATGGGCCAATGACTCCGCCAGCCCATAAAGCACACCAAAAAGTGATTTTCTGTCGATTTAATTAAATTTCTTAAACAGTTTGTAGATCCTCCTCTTTTCAAATGCGACAATTCTGTTAATTTACGTACCCGTTCAACCAAAAATGGGCTTCATCGGAAAATAAAATTTTGAATGGACGAAGTGCAAGATAAGCTTGACGAACAGAACTATTATTTTGATTAAAAATTTCCACAATTTCCACTTGATGCTCTACTGTAAGTCTATCCATAATGAAATGTCAAAGCAAACTAAACAAAAAGCAACTATCAGCTGTTAAAGAGGCTGGTCAAATAAAGCAGTGATGCCAACTCAAAGTTGTAAACACCAAAGTAAAAAACACCCTATATTATCGGAAGAGAATATACATCGCTTCTATACTGCTGTGGCAGTTAACATTTTTGGAGTTGACCGGCATCTTCGGCCAGGGAAGATACGCAGCGTTATCACCAGTTTTATTATCGATAAATAAAAAAAAAAATTTTTAATTGTGTTGCGTTGTAATTTATTTCCTGAAGTCGCAAAGAACAAAGATTTCTCTGATATAAAAAAGTAAGTATCACAGCAAACATTCAGGTTGAGAGCATGTTTTAGACGAAGCAGTTATTCTTGAAGCAATTATTTCTTAAAACTCCTTGTTTTTTTACACTCAGCCAGTCTGTGTTAAAATTTTTGTTGCCAGAAGCCAGAACGATGAAATAGCAAATGAGAATTGGAAGAAGTCTTCTTTCCGCTCTCTCTCTCTATTTCCTATGAAATCGAATACGATTCAAGACAAACTACGCTGATTCAATACTTAAGCCCGGGTCCACATTATGGAAGTTTTGTTGCAGCAATTTTAGTGTTGTTATAAAAGAGGTGAACTAGAAATATGTACCATTTCTGTTCCCTTGACGCTCCTTCTCACTATAAAATAAAAAATTTGTGCAACATAAATTGCAAGTGTGGACCGGGACTAAGCGAAAACTGGTCTTTTGCCATGGGAAATATTTGACAATCTAAAGCAAGTTCCTGTTGTGAAAGTGATTCGAATTGGAAGGCAAAAGTCAACAGGTACGCATAACAGGGATTTAATAAAAGTGTGTTGCCATCGCTTCGAAACAATTCTCGTATACTTTTTCATCATGAAATTGATGCAAATAGCAACTGTTATCATATTCAAGTCAGCCATCAAACAAGTGACAGTAAATACAAGTCCACATGAGACTGATGATGAAATTGCAGCGGCTTTCGAAAACAGCAGTTCTGCTCTGCTGTGTAAGTTGAATATATATAAATGAAGTAGACTTTCCCCTATGCGATCTGAATTAAAAAACATTTTTCAAACAATTCGCTTATGATATTATATTTATTATATTTAATATTCGATCAAGTTGTTGCTTCAGCTATAATTGTGGAAGGCTCCCGATTCTGTTGATATTAAAATCCAGTATTTAGGAAAAATAAGCCTGCGAGATTAGGATCAAAATGGCTACAACAAATTCTATGTCTTCTCATCTGCCCTCTCAACATCAAAAAAAATTTATTTTAGATCTCACAAAAACTATTGCAGTGCGCGGATACATCGAATATATTTTTGAGTTACGGAAGAGGTTATCGACGACAGCCGAGAAACAGTTTTCACAGCAGACACGTGCTGGCCGACCTCTCAGAGTTATCAGAGATTGATCTGGTAAACCTGATCAGATATTTCAGTACGACAGGTTGGCAACAGTACCAAATATGGGATCTGTACCCGAGTGTGGATCCTTGGGTCTGTCAAAATGATATCAAATGGATTCTAATAGAACGCCTGCATCAGCCAGCAGTTCAATCGCCACGAAAATGAATTGCATTATAATTAAGTCGGGGAACTTGTTCTCTATTCTTTATATATTGTCTTTCGAGAACAAGACGCACTCTGCCGGAAGCACTTCCAATTGGGAATGCTATCCCAATGAATCGTGCTACGATAACTGAAGAGAAAATTTACTCTTCAGGCGAATATTTTCTATATAAAAAAAAACTGTCCTTCCTTCCACAAAGAATTTTGTGGTGCAAGTCGTGTCAGGGTGAGGGGTTACCCCGCCCGAGTCATGGTCTCATAAAAAAACAAAATTAGTGTTAATTCTTTCGAATTGCACCCCAACTTAAATCAATCGAATAAATGAAATTTTACTTACGAGTCGTCGTCGTAGTCGTCGGGCGCCGAGTTCGGTTATAGCAAATGAATCTGGAAATAAAAGATTAAAAAAAAAAATTGAGTAAATCTTTAAAGCGCAATGAAAAGTTTATTATAATAAGAGTCCAACCGTGTGAAGTTAATGGCGAAACACACAAATACAAACGAAGCAGTTGCAAACAGAAACACATAAACGCACACACACGCCTAAGCACACATACACGCACACAAATGTAAATGGTAAAAATGCAATAAATATTCTTATTCGCTTTTGTATGTGTGACAATAATAACTAAAACGTTTATGTATTTGTAAATGCAAGAAAAACTCGTGTGAGCATGTGTATGGTGATTGTGTGTATCTGTGTATTTATGTGTGTGTGTGTGTGTGTGTGCGAGCTTCAAATTCATATAAATATATTTTGCCTTTAAATTCATATAAAATTTAAGTTGAGCATTTTTAAACAGCATTCAGAATGTTGTAGTGTTTCACTAGCTGACTGAACTAAGCAGAGCACTGAAAGAATGAATTGATTCTGAAGGCATTTGTTTCGAAATTATTAATAAATTGTTAAGTTTGTCACTTATTATTTATATTCTTTCGTAAATTATTTATGAATTTTTAGAATGAAATCCATTGTATAGAGTTAGTTGTAAGAGTTTGCTTGGATATTGAAGAAGAGCTGTTTTCGGATCGGAAGTAGCTAAATGATTTTTTTTTTAACTGCCGCATCAGCTGTTTGATATTATTTGAGCAAATTGATCAGATGCTGTGCAGAGATGTATATCCGATATATTCCCAATATATTCACGATGTTCCTCAAAATTTCTTTTGTAACCAGGGCACACACACACATACATATAGAAATAGTGATGGGTTCTCAGAATTATTCAGGGAAGCTTCCTAGAGCCTCAAAATGAAGAGGTCCCATGAGAACTCTTTTCTTTCAAAACGGAGTAAAACCAATAACTTCCCGATTTTTTAAAATTTACAATTTCCGTAGCGGGAAGTTAAAATTATATTCCCACAAGCAAATTTTTTTGGTTCGACTAATCGGTTAATCGACTCAAAACAAACGGTTTCATCGTTAATCGAAAACAAGCAGTTTTCAATTAACAGACCACATAATCGGGTAATAATTAATCGGTTAAGCGATTAACTCATAATTTTTGTTTTTAAAGGGTGTTTTTTATAGAGTGATACAAGTTTAAATCATAATAAAACATAGTAATGTATTTTTGATATCCATAAAACGGCCTTTATTGGATAGAAACTTTCATGACATTAATGTTTAAATATGATTTCGGCCATTTGGCCGCCACGGCTGGCGCGTACAAGGCGCAATCTGGAACACCAATTTTCACAAACAGTAACATTCTGACCATCATCGTTTTTGAAGGCGCATGGGCCAATGACTCCGGCATCCCATAAAGCGCACCAAACAAAAATTGTCACTCCAAATGCGACAATTCTGTTTATTTACGTACCCATTTAACCAAAAATGGGCTTCATCGGAAAATAAAATTTTGAATGGACGAAGTGCTCGATAAGTTTGACGAACACAATCATTATTTTGATTAAAAATTTCCACAATTTACACGCGTTGCTCTGATGTAAGTCGATCCGTAATAAAATGTCAAAGCAAACTAAACAAAAAGCAACTATCAGCTGTTAAATGGGTGGTCAAATAAAGCGGTGATGCCAACTCAAAGTTGTATCACTCTATAAAAAACACCCTACGGACACGCAGAATATAAATATTTCTGCCCGATTTCTTTGAATATTTGACAACAAGGCGTTACCAGTTTTTATTAAACGGTTAAAATTAACACAAAATATTATTAAATTAATAAAAAAGCATATAAAATTCAAATTGTTTTTAGATTGTGTTGTGATCTCTTTAAAAGGAATTCATTATTACAAAAAAACGAGATCTTTTTTTAATAGTTTAAAATATCTATCGAAACAAAATTTTGCTTAATGGTATCTAGATCTAACGGCTATAGTATTGAAACAATTTGCTCAAGTGATATCTTTAAAAATTTTTATTAAAAGGAATTTCATAAATCGCAGAAGTTGTAAAAGTCGAATTAATCGTGTTTAGATTTTTTCAGTTTCTTAACACTTGTAAATAATTATATTTCTAAAGATATATTGTTGTTGTAATATAATGTAATAAATTATTTATTGTAATAAATTTTTGAGATTGAAAACAACTGAACAAGGAAAAAAAGAGAGCATTAATAGTGTAACAAAATATAATTGCAATATTTTGAATATAAAAAATTATTTAAAGAATTGATTATTTTAAGGGAGTGTCCATTGTTTTCGCACTTCTGTGCGATTTTAAAATTTAACTCTCTGGGACTTTGGGGATATTTAATATTATACAACGATGATGGCAGTTCTCGTGATGCAATATTTTATGCACGCATATATTTTAGTATAAATTTATTTTATATAATGCGGTCGGTCGGCCGGACCGACTTAAACAGAGTGGGCCTCAATTGGTATTCATCTATGAATATTTTGTGCGTACGGAATTCATGTCAATATACATGCAATTACATGAGTCTGTGTGTGTGTGTATGGCCGCATAGTGGATATGAATGCGCAATACATACACGAATCGTATGTAAGAATGATTATGTTTATTTATTTATTTATTTATTTGTTTATATGCATGCATAGTAACTGCTTGCCTGAACTTACATAAGTCTCGTACACATGCAGATGCATGCATGAACATGTCCCAGCAGGAAATGTGTGTGGTGATTATTCAATACACCCGCATTGTCTCTAGCGCTACTGACTTATCATGTGCTGTGCTTCAGATACTTATCACTCTGGAAGTTTTGGAAGCCAATATTCAGGTCTCCATTGGGGCCTGACAGGCTGCTTCATTGACCCAGCCACTGCGGACATATGGCGGATATTATTTTTAAAAGGATTTTAATATAGAAATTACAAGCCGAGAATATTTTTTATTAATAAGCTGAGCAAACTGTTTTGAAAGTTTTGTGCTCTATTGCAACTACTTCCTAAGGCATTAAACACAATAACGACAGCAGGCTACAGACTACAACTTGTCAAAATTAGAATACATGTGCGTATATGAGAATGATTATTTTTACTACTACAGACAATACGGCTACGGGTTGTTGTCCATGCTGTTTTTGTGGTTGTAGCCAAATTAAACTAATTTCTATTTTGGTAAGCGACAATGAGTAGATGCAGTGTTGCCAGTATAATATAAATAAATTCAATTATTGTAAACTTGCAAATATGTTATTTAATTATACAAAAAGAAACAAAAAACTATATTTCCAAGCTAATGAAATGATTTCCTGTCATATACTGTGGACTTTAAATATATTTTATTGGAATAACACTATTTAAAAGTATTAAATATATGAAAGCGGCTACACTGGCGTATGAAGAGAATTCTATTACAAAGAAAAACACACGGTTATTGATTTGGTGGCGTCGTTTTAAAAATAATTAAGTAGCTGACTACGAGGCGACGATTGTAGCCAACGACTTTTGTAGTCGGTGTTCGTGTATCCTGCTGTCGTTATTGTGTTTAATTCGTAACATTGTAACCAGTGCTGTCAACTATTTAGCTTCAAAGAGCACTAAAAGCAAGAAAAAAGCACCTGATTTAAAATGTTAGTGTTCTATTTAACACAAAAAGTATTTTAAGCGAATAAAATATTTAGATTTCAAATTATTTAAAATTTTAAGATATTGAAGAACACCAACATCTTAATTGCAGATACTCCAAAAACAAAACAACAACATAAAAATATTTGGTGAAAATCTTTTTCCCTTCTTCATCCTTAAAAGGTTATTGGCTAACGTTTGTAATAAAATAATCACAAAGAATTAAAAAGGATAGGCCCACCAAAGTAACGAGAAATGAATTGTCCAGGATACACAAAACAACAGAAGAGTAGTTCTCGGAAGTTCCTACACTCCCATCATCATTAAAAAGATGGTGTGTGATTACTTGGCGGTTCTTCTTTCATCGCTTAATTGAACTTGGAATTATAAATATTTTTTTTTTATGAGTAGGACCAGAGGACGTGCCTTGCGCTGGAACTGGGAAAGGAGGAGATATTGTTAAGAGGACAGATGAAGACAGATTAGAAAATAGAGAATTTCGTTAAAGTTCTTTTTATTTTTCTATTTCGCCGGTGAGTAGTTTGCCTACAGGTAACAACAAAGAAGTGCGCTGAAGCTGGGATAGGAGGGAATAGCCTTAAAGGGACAGATGAAGACAGATTAAAATATAAAGAATTTCGTTGTAGTTTTTTTTTACTTTTTCTATTTCGCCGATAAGCATTTTTGCTACAGGTATCGACGAAGGAGTGCGCTGTACATGACAGTATTAATAGCTGTCGGTACTGTTAAGCGTCCAGTGCTATGCCGACAAGAATTAACGCAATCCCGCAGATCAGAAAAATTCGAGTCGAACTCGGGCTCTAGGGTATCGCAGTCTTGTATGCTACTACATCAGCTGACAGGATCCTCAATTTGAATTGAAAGAAATCTTAGAAGGAAATCGAAAGGACTTTGCCCAAGTAAACTTTCCCTGGGAAAACGATATCGTAGCTGATAAGGAAAAGCAAATTTGCGCTGTCGTTGAAAGAGTCTTTCCTTTAACTTCGGCAAAATGAGTGAGAGTAGATGCCCTGTTGTTGCTGAAACCATAGAGAAACTACCAAGTGTTGACTTGTCTACACTTGAAAACAGTGCTCCTACAGGGCTGTTAAATGCTGTAAAATACATGCATGCAAATGTTTACACGCATGTGTGTATGTGTTTGTATTTGTGTATGTATGCATAGATATTTATGTTGTTATTAAAATTTAACTTGAGGATGTCAGCAAGTCCATAAGCGCCTAAATGGTATTTGGCAAGTTGTTAGTCAACGGCCGATTATTCGGTTTCATTAAAATGGAAACACAATTAAAAGCGATCGTTAGACTTTCTTATATAAATTGATTTAAAGTACTGAAATTGTTTAAGAAGAAACTTTCGGACTCGATGAATATATTTACAGTGGAACCAGGGCAAAACTTCTATCAATAATAATACGTCGATTATGACAAATAATTTAAAGCTGAAAACGTGCGAAACTGATAGTCTCCAGCAAAAATTTAGGCATTTTAAAATATTTCCAAGGATTCAAAGGACTTTTGGAATTGTGGAAAAGTTTTTGCTAATTAAATTGCCCACATATTCAGTCACAGATACCGAAATTTATCTCGTGGCATGAGTGGCTCAAATAAATATATCTTCTGTAAATATTATTTCGCTCTGTTTTTTGCTCGATATCTAGATCGCCTTGGACACGATAAAAATTGATTGCTGCCAAGTTCGTTTCGAACTTATCATCCAGCACACATTTTTAATTTGATTTTGTGCCTTAAAATTTCTCCTGGCAAACAATTCTAGAAACGAAAAATTCCGCTGAATGTTTTAATGACTTAAAAATATTATTTACGATGAAAGAAATAATTTAAAAAGATTTTCCTAAAAATAAATATGGAAAACGGCCGACCCTAAAGGCCATCCCTGTAACTTTTTGCTAATTTTAACTGCAAAGTTATCGTACCCTGGTTCCTGTGCTTTTATGCTTTTTCGCTCTTCGAGCTAAAGTTTCCGGAATCCGAGTGATTAATTACAATTTAACTCAAGGATAAGCCGTTTTCAAAATTTCTATATCAAATCGGGCAAACACTATATCGTGATTTGCCTCAATTATTTTGGGTGTAGAGACATAAACTGAGCGACCAGAATGTAGGGCATCTCCCCGTTTTTTTATGGCCACACCGAAATTCGGTGACAAAAAAAAACTTGGCACCATTTAAATTGATGCAGCAGAGTTTCCGTGCCTAACTACGCAACTAATCAGGTCCCTACTCTTAAAAAGGTAACATGCCATCATCCGCCTAACAGACAGGCTTGGCCGGGGTTCAATCACGCTTTTTTTGCAAAAGATTTTTATTCGCAAGAATTCCAATTCCTAAACTGATTTCATGACACACACACTCTCTGACAGACATTCTGACAATTTATGAACGTATTGAAATTTCTTTCTCAGTCTTTAAGTTTAATGAAATTAAATTAGTTCTGGCAGAAGTATAAATTGAATAAAAATAAATAAATAAATGGAATCATCCGAGAAAAAGTGTATCTACTAATTTTGCTTTGATACTAATTTATTTAAAGAATTTAATTGTGTTTCGTAATAAAACATGCACGAGTGTGTTAGTTTGGAATACATACATTTTTATATACACAAACACACACACACACACACACACACTTACATGTAAATATGCGTGCACTTATATACAAAACTTAAAGCCGATCTGTATGCGAGTATAACATTTTATATAAAGAACAAACAGGTGGCGCTGGCTGTATTGGACGCTTTAGAAAACATCAGCTGTGTCAGGCGGTTTAAATTCGCAGACCAGTTGGGCAATTTTGCATTAAATCGTGTGAAATGGAATAAAATAATTTTCAAAAATTAAACTTTGTTATTGTCATTTATATTACGAAGATTATGAACTTGAATTTGGTACCTTTTGAAAAATACTTTTTATTTTTGTTCCTTTTTGGAAGCAGCAATTTTTTAAGACAGTGCTTTTTGGGAAATAGTACTGTTTTAAATGGTGCTATTTTGGTACTTTTTGAATACAAAATTTTTGAAAATCTAATCTAATGTTAGAGAGATGTACTTTATGACGCTGGTACTTTATGAATGGTCTTACTTTATGGTACTCTTTCAAAAAATGTACTTTAAGGAAAAGAAATTTTATTAATAACGCGTTTTAAAAAAAAACCACCTGTTAAATTAAGTAATTTTTAAGAAGAGTACTTTTATACAAAAATATATTTTCGAAAAAGTACTTTTCTGAGAAGATTATTTTTAAATTAAATTTTTTCTTATTCCGTTTTGGAGGCAGCAATTTTTATATCAGTGATCTTTGGGAAATAGTACTTTCTCAAATGGTATTTTTTGGTACTTTGTGAATACACAATTTTTGAAAATCTTATCTTGGAATACGAAAGCTTTTGGAAAAAGTGATTTTAAGGAGATGCACTTTTCGATACTGGTACTTTTTGAATGGAGTACTCTTTCAATAAAAAAAAGTACGGAAAAGATATTTTCTTAATAACGAGTTTTTTTGAAAAAAAAACCCCTATTAAATTGAGTAATTTTTATTAACAGAGTAATATATTTTTGAAAAAGTACTTTTCTGACAAGGTGTTTTTTAAAACTCATTTAATTCAAAAAGGATCTTTTTTTAATTTATACTTTTTTACCTGTAAGAAAACGTAGTTGTTTGAAAATTTTGTGTACTAGTTGCGTGGCACAATGCGCTGCCATAAAATGTCCCGATTAATTTGGTACCTTTTGCAAAATATCTTTTGGAAAAGGTACTTTTCGAGAGAAGATATATGCTTCTCGAGTGAAACTTTTTTCTTTTTTCTTTTTGAAAGTAACAATTTTTGACTACAATGGTTTTTGGGAAATAGTACTTTTTTGAATGGTACTTTTTTAATGGTACTTTTTTCAATATGGACTTTGTGGATATATAATTCTAGAATATGTAAAAATGGGACATACGAACTTCGGAAAAAAAAGTTTTGGAGAGATATACTTTATGACGCTGGTACTTTATGAATAGGGTACTTTGTTAAAAAAAGTACTTTAAAGAAAATATATTTTCTTAGTAACGTGGTTTTTGAAAAAAGCACTTGTTAAAGGAAGTACTTTTTCAAAAGAGTGCTTTTATACAAAAATATCTTTTGAAAAAAAAGTACTTTTCTTGAGAGGTACTTTTTTAAAAAAGGAAATTTTTTTAATACCTACTTTTTAAAGAGGTACTTTTAGAAAAAGCGTACTTACTTAAAATGTGTGTGTAATAGTTGTGTGTCACAATGCGATGTCACAAAATGCGTCAGTCTAGTTTCAGCTTTAAACCAAAAAGTAATAATGGGGAACCCTCAGATTAAATAATTATAAGGGGTTACAATTTGAGCTTTATAAATTTTTTAAGTACAAATTTCCAACCCATACTATCCAGTCGATAAGTATATGGCGACCCCCAGAGACATACTTTCCACTGGATTAGTTTTTGCATCATTCCATTTTCCAACGAAGACCACTTTTTTTCCAAATAAATAATTTTAACTAAATTATCGAAATCGAAGATAATTTTTTTCAAATAAATACTTTTGACTAAATTATCGAAAATCGAATCCAGTTGAAGTCGTCTTCCAGTATTTTGAATTAAACGATAATGAATTCCCGCTTGAAGAGAATTGACTGTATGTACGAGTATATGAAATAATACTCCCAATACCACTTGATATGTTTGAGATATGAAAGCACACATTGGATGTACGCATGTATGTGTGCAAATTAATATACACGAACACAAGCAAACAAATAGAATGCCTACTTATGGATGTGCTTTAGCCAGAGATTGTGAATTGAAACTTTTTTTTGCCGGACTGCATATTAAGTGTGTGCGTGGACTTGTGTTGCACTTCCGCACGCATATAATTTATGTGATTATCATGTAAATGTGTGTGTGTGTGGAAATACATGACATATAATAATACATTAATATACATGACATACATACAAGCACACACGTGCATACACATACAACCTATTGACTGCATTAGTGTGGTCACTACACATTTACATTCCAAGCGAAATTTGAATTTTTTTTTTAATGGAAAAGTTTTTAACTAAAATATTAATTCAATAAAATGTTGTTTGTGTTGGCTTTTTAGCTTCTTGATAATTAAAAAACTCATCTTCGTGTAGTTTCCAGGATTTTGCGATACAAAAATCGTGCCACACTAATTTTTATATGCAAGTTACGCATGTGTGTGTGTGTGTAGGTGTATGTTCATACATTCGTAAATATGTATACCATATTAAATAACATTAAATATTAAGGTAGATGCATGTGTGTGTGTATGCGCTTGTGTATATTTATATTAAATTTGTAGTGTAAATCTGATATCAAGCAGGATGCTCGGAGGTCCTGCATCATCATCATCATCATCACCAACAGCTAAAGCAACAATAGTTACACAAACAGCAACAACAGCAGCATCTGCAACAACAACAACAACAACAACAATGACAAAATCAGCATCAACATTATGCGTGCGATAATGCAACTCATTTTTCAAAAAATAAAAACAACAACAACAAAAAACTTTTCAATGTGTGGCTCCGTGTGTAGGCGTTTGTGTAAAATAATATCGGAGAAAACAAGATACAACAAAAACAAAACTGCAAATACACACTTACAATTGTATGAGCGGATGTGTGTGTATACATTTTACAAGGCTTGCGTGCGTGCGTGTGCATGCATGTGTTTGTTTGTGCGTGTGTCTTTTTTATTTCATAATATGGAAAAAAAATTAAATTAAAATTTAAAATTTATTTGAAAAAGTTTTTCCCATAAATATGCATAATAACAGTCCGAGGCATTGTTTATTCTGCACGGTTGTGTGTGTGTGTGTGAATTTCTATAAATTTTATATACAAAATATTTATGAATATGTTTTTTTTTTTTTAAATGAAACTATGGAAAGTATTGCAGTGAGTTAAATAGCAACGACTGCGTCAAGGCCTTCATGAAAGTTTAAAAAATATTTATATTTTTCCCATTGAATTAAAAAAAAAAATTGCCTGAGCTCTCTACTACTACCAGAGCACTTGAACTTTCACGCCATTCTCATGTTTAACAATATATTAAATAATTGCTGCCCTGGCGGGTAGCGATTTTAGTTTTATCATATATCGCTGCTTTATTTAAAGGAATCTGAAGTCTTAGAGTTATTTTTATTACGAATATAAACTTCAATAATGCTCAATAGCTAGAATTCTAGTACTTACAAATTTTCTAGCGAAATCTGAAAGATTGTTTCTCGATTTCCCGCGGGAAAACAATGTCCTGTTGCCCACTAAATTTTACAAAAATCTCCTCACATATAAAGGCTGTTTTTATAGAGTGATACAAGTTTAAATCATAATAAAACATATTAATATATTTTTGATATCAATAAAACGGTCTGTATTGGATAGAAAATTTGATGACATTAATGTTTAAATATGATTTCGGCCATGTGGCCGCCACGGCTGGCGCGTACAAGGCGCAATCTGGAACACCAATTTTCACAAACTTTTCGCAGCATTTGCGGCCGTATCTCACCGATAACACTTCGCATGTTAATTTTCAGGTGTTCAATGTTTTGTGGTTTATTGACGTGCACAAGTGACTCAGCATAAACCCAAAAGAAAATAATCCAATGGGGTTAAATCACACGATCTTGGGGGCCAATTAAATGGGCCATTTCGTGAAATTATTTTTTCATCAAAAGTTTCCTTGAGTAAATCAATTGTAGCGCCCGCTGTGTGGCATGTGGCTCCGTCCTATTGGAACCACATATCAGCAAGATTAATGCCAGCTAATTGAGGTACGAAAAAACCTTGAATCATGTTCATTTACCGTTCACCATTGACAGTAACATTCTGACCATCATCGTTTTTGAAGTCACAGGGGCCAATGACTCCGCCAGTCCATAAAACGCATCACACAGTAATTTTCTGTGGATGTGAAAGTTGTTCGACAAAAGCTTGTGGATTCTCCTCACTCCAAATGCGACAATTCTGTTTATTTACCCATTCAACCAAAAATGGGCTTCGTCGGAAAATAAAATTTTGAATGGACAAAGTGCACGATAAGTTTGACGAACAGAACCATTATTTTGATTAAAAATTTCCACAATTTGCACGCGTTACTCTGGTGCAAGTCGATCCATGATGAAATGTCACAGCAAACTAAACAAAAAAAAAACTATCAGCTATTAAATGGGTGTTCAAATAAAGCAGTGATGCCAACACAAAGTTATATCACTCTATAAAAAAAACCTCCCTATTCAACTGATTTCTTTACAAAATATACGCAAAAAAATTTTATTGGCTAATTTTTGAAAAGTATTTTTAATTCAGAAAAACATGAAAAAGTCAATATCAATTTTATATAGTCTACTTATACAACAGAGCAGAACAGCTATTTTCGAAAGCCGCTGCCCTAGCATCATCAGTAATCATGTGCCGTTTTATTTATCACCACTTTGTTTGATGGCTGAGTTTGGAATATGACAAGAGTTTCTATTTCTACTGATTTTGTTATGAAAAAGTATACGAGAATTGTATGAAAAAAAAAGGAAGGTAACACGCTTTTATCAAGTCTCTGAGTTGCCGTTCTAATTTTCTGAGTTTTTGTGTTTCTTGTTTGTTTAGAAAAACATTTTTGGTTGGAGTTTTATAACAATTTAAAATTATGAAAAGTACTTCTCAGACCATTTACACGGTCTTAAGAATTGGATAAAGGAAAATAATTTTTGGAAGGGAAACTGGATCTGTTTCCATTTGCTTTAACTTAATTTGGAAGTGGGAAACAGCATTTTTTTCGCCGCTCTTTTCACAAAAAATTTTCGTTAAAACTAAAAAACACAAACATTTCCTTGTATTTGTTTTTTTTTTACTTAATAATTTCATAATTTATTGTTAAATTTAAATATAAAAGAAAGTTTTTTCTACTTTAATTTTGTTCAAAAATAAAAAATATATATATTTTATAAAATATAATATAAATTCGCATAAATTTTAACAAGAGCACATACAAACACACTCACACAGTCACTTATGCCAACGTACATACTTGAAAGTCATAAAAAAGTGTATATATGTGTGTGTGTGTGTTTGTGTGTGTAAAACCATGAATTTAATACATATTTATTTTAGTTGTATTTTTTCTTTAGTCTTTGTTGCAGTTGTCGTTGTTGTTGTTTTTTCCCAACTCCTTTCGGCTGGCATAATATTTTTTTTTATAAACATTTAAAATATTTCATTAAAATTTAGTTGAAATATTATTTTAGCTCAACCATAAATAAACACGGTGGCTAAATAACCAACCACTATTCCGAAAGGCAGCAACAATAAAAACAACATAGAAGAACAGCAGCTCCTGGCTGCTGCTGTTTGAAAAAAAAAATAAGCAAACAGTAGAAAAGATGCAGCATACTTTGTGGCGTTTTAAAGCCTTAAACAAACACATTGAAATGTTTACAAAATGCACGCATGCATGTGTGTTTGTTCTAACCCACACAAACGCATACATGCATATTTATAACTGGATGTTGTATGTTTGCGTGCACGGTCACACAGTTTACATGTGTGTATGTGTGTGTGTGGGTGGCTATGTGTGTGTTTATTTATTATTATTTATTTGTAGAAAAAGCCACTGTCTATGGACGTGGCCAACACTGAGCAAGAATTCAAAATATGTGCTGAAAATGCGCTTAAAATTTAAATGCGCCAAAATAATCTGTAAAAAGAAAAATTCAGAACTCCATAAAAGGTTCTGAAAAGGAAAGAGTCATACAACTGCAAATTTCCCAACAACAATAATAATAAAAATCACCAGTTGGCAGCACTGCAGATGTGTTGGATTTGAAAATGCATCCCTGAAATATCAGATGAGCAAAACAATATGAAACTGAATCGGTAAAATTGTTGTTGCAAGGGATGATGATTCAATTTGTTATTTATTTCAGGTAGCGCAAATAACGCTCTTATTTTTCAAATTTTAACTAAAATATTAAACCCAAAAGCAAAGCTTTTAATCGAGGTAGTCCCTGTTACATGGACGGACCGGACTGCCTTTAGATGCTTAATTTTGGTGTTTTTTTTTTTAATTTTAACGATTATTTTACGACAAACAAAATTTCGTCGATTTTTGTGTGGCGTTTTCTGAAAATTTCAAAGCCTGTCTTTTTAGTTATGTAATTCTCAAATAGTTTGCGCAAGTTTCTGCATGAGATGACAGGTTTTTGTTATGTTTGAATTAGATTGAAGTCTGTTGATTTAATATGATTCAAATTTACTAAGAAAAATTACAGATACATTATATTTTAGCTATATAGGGTGTTTTTTATAGAGTGATACAAGTTTAAGTCATAATAAATGATCAAAATAGATCATAATAGATGACTATTGATATAGATGATTATTGATATTATATATATTGATCATAATAGATGATTATTGTGTCTTAAAGTGTTTGCAAACTGGCACAGTTTTCATAAATTTTGGTTTTAACGTTGAAGCCTTAACCTGGTTTAACCATATAAAATGATTTTGTTAAGTCAGTTATATTGGTTGTTTTTTATAGAGTGATACAAGTTTAAATCATAATAAAACATAGTAATATATATCTGATATTAATGAAATGGTCTTTATTGGATAGAGAATTTTATGACATTAATGTTTAAATATCATTTCGGTCATGTGGCCGCCACGGCTGCCGCATACAAGGCGCAATCTGGAACACCCATTTTCACAAACAGTAACATTCTGACCATCATCGTTTTTGGAAGCTACAGGGGCCAATGACTCCGCCAGCCCATAAAGCGCACCAAACAGTAATTTTCTGTGGATGTAGTGGTGTTCCGACAAAAGCTTGTCGATTCTCCTCGCTCCAAATGCGCCAATTCTGTTCATTTACGTACCCATTCAACAAAAAATGGGCTTCATCGGAAAATAAAATTTTGAATGGACGAAGTGCACGATAAGTTTGACGAACAGAGCCATTATTTTGATTAAAATTGTCCACAATTCACACGCGTTGCTCTGGTGCAAGTGGATCCTTAATGAAATGTTCAAGCAAACTAAACAAAAACCAACTATTAGCTGTTAAGTGGGTGGCCAAATAAAGCAATGATGCCAACTCAAAGTTGTATCACTCTATAAAATACACCCTATCTTGAGTTTTCATTTTGCTGAAATTTGCATTAAAGTGTGTTCACACTGAAAATTGGCATTAAAACCACAAAAAAGTGAGTTTGTGTTCAAACTGAAGATTTAATAAATTCTGGTTTTAACTCCCTGTTTGTTTTACAAATTTAATCCCAATATATTAAATCTCTCATAGGAATTGGTGTATTTGTTGTTGTATTTTTCTGTATACTTTATTATACTTCATGTACGAACTGTACTCTACAGCTGTATGTATGTATGTGGCTGTGTGTGTTGTGTGTATCTGACCCGTTTATAACTTTGGAACGGCTTGGCCAATTTCCATCAAATTGATGGCGTTCTAAGGGGTTCTACTGAACTTAGATTCCTGAGAATTGGAACCGATTCGAAATGGTAGATTTCAGGAAATTAAAAAAAAAAAACTTAAGAAAAAATATTTTTTTTAAAAGGTTTTTTAAAAACAACTATTAAACGGCTCTACCGATCGATTCCAGAAACTATTCCGCTCTCAAGATTAAAAACCCACGGTGGCCACTGCGAAATGGATCAAAATCGGTTAATTTGTTCGTTGGATATCGTGATCGTAAATAATTTGAAAAAAGTGGTGTATATTGTTCAAACTCCCAAATTATATATCTGATCCTTTAGTGTTCTCGATTCTATTATAATAACCGAAAACTACATCAATCACCACTTATCACTTGGGAATCTGTTGTCTTGAAATTTAAAATATATAGTGTTTTAACTCGAAGAGTTCAAAACCATAGATTTGCCCGACGAGTGAGTGATTAAAATTAGGGAGAAGTTACAGGGATGGGCTTTGGGTTCAACCGTTTTATATGATTTAAATAACACACGCAGCTCGCGAGCCGATGTTTTTGTCTGTGGTGAAACAAAAGGAGGGTTCGGCGGGTGTCGAACTCACGACCACTAGACTGACGGGTTAGCTTTGCTACCCATTAGCCGCGGCCACACCCACAATTAATTTTTATTTGGTCTTCTAATTCATACGATGCGACACTTTTTAATAATATTTCTACAGGTATTTTAGATCGTCTCTGTAGACACTGGAGAAATCCTCTTGCCCTGCACTAGTAACGAAAAATTAAATATTAACATCAAAATCTTTTGAATTGCCTTTTCAGCAAACCCAATTCAAGGATATTCAGGACTTATCTCGATAATTTATTTAAGATTCAAATATATTTGCCGCCAGCCAATCTTAACCCTTTTTATACCAACGATAGATCCTGATATCAAAAGAAAAATTCTCTGAAACATAAAAACTCAATTATTTTGATTTCGCCAATTCGTTGTGTACGGCAGTAGGGTGTATTGGAAATTAAATTTATGAGATATTTTCACCCCTTTTTACAGTCAACAGACTTTAGAATCAATAATTCATGTTTGCGTTGTGTACGCACGCAGTGGTCAGTTATGTGTGGCTGTAAGTGATTGCGTTTGTATGCGAGCACTACATACACACACACACACACGTACTCGTACGTGTACAAACGTAGTGAATAAAATATGCATAAATTCATGCGTGTGCATGATTGTATGCATTTTAATGCATTAATGAACGCGCAACAGTGCGTATGCAGAATATTTTGCTTAAATATATGAATTCAGTGCTCTTGTTTTTCTAGGCCTGAATAAACGAGGAGTGTTTAAAAAAATGTTTACTCTAGTCTTTAAGGCTTTTAAATAGACGATGCAAAATTAAGGAACTACTTTCTCTGGATTGTCATGGATGTTATTGAAGTAAAAACCTGATTTAAAAGTTTCCTTTCATAAACACTCTTGCTTAAATAGAGCAACCCTCGTAAATCATATATTTCTTTTATTTATTATTTATTTTACAACGTTTTTTTTTTTTTTAATTTTGAAATACGACAGCCCAGATAGATCTCGTTATCGTGTGAAAGGCAACAAAATCAACTGTAATTTTATAGCAGAAAATATATATTTTATTCTTGCATTTTATATAGAATCGTATCTGTCATACACATAAAGAAATAAAGTCTCCGTCTGATTATGAATGGTTAGTAATTTAATAAATATATTCGCTACTGTGTAGAGTTAAAAACTTTACACGAGAAATAAGAAAAGTTTTCAAATGGATTAAAAGATAATACCCATATAGGGTGATTTTTATAGAGTCATTAAACTTTGTGTTGGCATCACTGCTTTATTTGACCTCCCATTTAACAGCTGATAGTTGCTTTTTGTTTAGTTTGCTTTGACATTTCATTATGGATCGACTGACACCAGAGCAACGCGTGCAAATTGTGGAAATTTTTAATCAAAATAATGGTTCTGTTCGTCAATCTCATCGTGCACTTCGTCCATTAAAAATTTTATTTTCCGATGAAGCCCATTTTTGGTTGAATGGGTACGTACATAAACAGAATTGTCGCATCTGGAGTGAGGAGAATCCTTAGAAAATTACTGTTTGGTGCGCTTTATGGGCTGGCGGAGTCGTTGGCCCCTGTGGCTTCAAAAACGATGATGGTCAGATTGTTACTGTTTGTGAAAATTGGTGTTCCAGATTGCGCCTTGTACGCGCCAGCCGTGGCGGCCACATGACCGAAATCATATTTAAACATTAATGTCATAAAATATTCTATTCAATAAAGACCGTTTCAGTGATATCAAAAATATATTACTGTGTTCTATTATGATTTAAACCTGTATCACTCTATAAAAAACACCCTTTACTTGTCTTGATATCTTGTACAGGCCGATCTATATAATAATACGAGGTCAGTTTATTAACTTATTAACTTTAAATACAACACTGCGGCAGTCTGCCATCAAAAACTATTTTACAATTTTGAGCAACACTGTTTTTGACAGCTCAGCTGTTCTCATGTCACATGTTGCTGTTAAACATAATCAGGGGGCCAATTGCGGCACTCGGTGTCTATCAAAATTTGTAATTAAATTTTATTGATATTTCGATCCACATTGAATGCGGTAATTTGGCCCCAGTTGGGTCTATAATTTAACCATGAATCCGGCTTACAAACAAACAACGCTGCCAGATTATTGAATTTTGTTATCAAAACTCATGCTTCGGCCTCCTGCTTTTCTTCAATTTCTATGTCAGTTTCTATTATCTGAATGGATGGATACGTAAACGTATTTGATGTGCAGACCCGCAGGCAAAAGTATTGCAAGAGCTGTCAATGCCTCCCGGTAAATGTACTACTTGAAGTGGTGTATGGGCCGGTAGCATCACTGGACTGTACTTTTTCAAGGACGGCGAAGACAGGAATATTACCATCAACAACGAGCGCTGCAGTGCGACGATTATAAATTTTACCATTATTATTGTTTTTTTTCCGAGATCGGAAGGGCTGAGCTTGATTGGTATGCCCTAAGCCTCCCCTAGACATCATATATGTCCGCACATCAAAGCGGACATGAAAAATGTCAATGTAGACGACAAATTTCCCTGTCTCATCCATTTCTAACCAACGATGAACGAATATATTTCGGGCCTTCCATATCCGACGTGATGTCCGTCTTAATATAAAATTTCAGAAGAGAATAAAAAGGACCGATCGCATGAAATTAAATTTGTTCTCTTTTGTACAAGATAAAAACTGCTTCATAAGTCTGATCACTTTGTTGCTCTGCCAGCGTCATTTCTATGTCATGCTCAGACCGATGTCTAGTGGAGACGTACGGATGGGGTTTCAACAACACGGTGCTACATGACATACAACATCCAAAACAATAGCGTGGTTGGGTGGCGATTTCGGTGAACAGTTTATTTTAATTTTGCAGCCGGGCCTTCTTGACCGTACAGTTTAACGCCTTCAAACTATTCTTTGGGGGACTGTGAAACACTGGAAGAAAATATTGTAAAATTTATTCATGACACACCGGCCAATATGTGGGAAATGCTATGGCAAAATTAGACCCAGTGTGCGAGCGATTAGAATAATTTCCGAAATACTGAACTAATTTAGCCGAAATCAGCATAAAGTTTTTGAAATTTTCCTTTTCCGTTTTTCATAAAAATAGCGGCAAAAATCGACAATTCGTTCAGATGCAGCTGCACTAAAAGAAATTTTTGTACGCCCGCAATTCACTTCATATACTTTATAGTTGCAATTGTTTTGTCAACATCCACATATTTTGCGTGTATATTGAAATACATAATTTTAATGTCAGCTTCATATTTTCATTCAAGTTTTATAAAAATTTATTATTTTATAGTTGATTTTTTTCCAACAATTCGCATCAACTTTAAAATAAATTTCAATACTTTTTTTTTCTCTCATTAAATATATTTTAGATTTAACTAAAGCTGATATTTTTCCATGCATAACATTATGTAGTCAGTTATATACAAGTGTGTCTGAGTGTGTGTGTAGATAAATATTCTTGTATGTATTCTTATCTGTACATAAAATATCGTGTACAAACAAACATTCAGTCATGTATGAAACGTATCTATTAAACAAATAAAGATTTGTGGTCGTTGCTGGTCTTTATGGCGTTGCAGCAAAATGCGTTATATAATTGCAAATTTTAATATAACAAAAACAAAATACATGATGCGCATACATGAACACTAGGGTAGCTCTTATATAAAAATATTCGCGATAGAGTGATAAATTTAAAAAAATATATTTTCTAAATGAAATAATTCTATTTTTAATGCAAAGAAATGTTTTAATTTCAAAAAATTTTTTTTTTTAAGTGTAGGACCAACACTCAGGGAAGGACCCCTTTATATGCCATGCATTGCGCTGGAACTGGGAAAGGAGGGGATGGTGGTAAGAGGACGGATGAAGACAGATAAGAAAATAGAGACTTTCGTTTTAGTTCTTTTGACTTTTTCTACTTCGTCGGTGAGTATTTTTGCTACAGGTAGCGACGAAGGAGGGTGCTGTATTCTGGTCTTTTAGTACACCACGGTGTTAATCGCTGTCGGTAGTGGTCAGCGTCCAGTGCTATGCCTTCGTCATTGAGACAAGCCGACAACAATTAACACAATTTTTACACTATAATTAACACTATATTCATGACTGAGTGTGGAGTCGAACTCGGGACCTAAAGGCATCATTGTCTTGTGTGTTACCCTACTGGAGCCAACAGTACATTTAAGTTTACAATTCGTTTAAATAAAATCAATTAAATTTTTGTGTCCGCTACGGTTACGGTTGCGGTTATTTGAAACACGTTTTCTTTTTTGTCTTTTGGGATTCGAACACCCGACTTTAAATACTTTTTTCCTCATACAATACTGGCCGGCCCTAATGAAAATAACACAGTTTATTTTTTACTTACGAACATGTTTTTTTATGTAAAAAAAGCATATCTAAATAAATAACAAAAAAAAAACGTACGCATAAAAAGCCAAACAACGATCGATAAATGAAAAAAGAAAATATATATGGAAAGACCCACCCATCGTAATTGCAGCCAAGTTTATTTCGCTTAAATGGAAGTTTCGGGCCATAAATATTTTCCCTATCAGATGCGTTTAAAATAATATGGAAATCACTTTAATTTAGGTTTCACTGATTGGTCTGGTCCATATTCTTTTCACATATCAAAACTCTTCCCCTTTTAATGTGATTAGTTGAAGTGACGTCACGCCACAACGTCAGTTATAAGCACTCGCATGGATATATTTCTAAGCTTTTGGGAAACTTTTTTTGATCACTCCACTCGAATACAAGATAGGCTTTTTCCACTACTTATTGAACGCTTTAATCTTCCGCAAAGTGCTGCATTTTCATTAATTGGAATAAACAGCTGACGAATATCAGAGTTGCCACTGCGCAAAAAAAGTTAGCACGAAATTTTTTAAAATTATTTCTTACTGAGATATTTTTTTTATAAACAAAATTTTATGGGTGTTGTTTCATAAGCGTATTAAATTTACTTCTTATTGTAAAATACGTTGCAAGAAACATAACGAAAAAAAAAAACGTGGAAAAAAGGTTGAACGCAAAGGCCATCTCCTCTACTATCTGCTAATTTTATAGGCAAAGTCCGATAAGAGTTTAATGAATGGAATAGTTTTTGAAACTGCTATACTTTTGAGTCAAAAATGTTAATTCTACGGTATCGGGTTTTCGATTTTGTTTAATTTTTAAAAATAATTTAATTTTCAAAATGCTTTTCATTGAAGTAATTTTTCGAGTTCCATAAAAGGATCGACAACCCTACCTGATTTGATATATCACTCGTAGTTTTAAAAAAAATAATTTTTTATCCGACTTTCAGTGGCCGCAGTGGTTTTTTTAAATCTTGGGAGCTGGTTAGTTTCTGGAATCGATCGGTAAAGCTGTTTAAAAACACTTTGAAAACATGTTTTATTTTTCTAAGCTTTTTTAAAATCTCTTGAAATCTACCGGAATGGAATCGGTCCTATTTCACAAGAAATCTAAGATCAGTAGAATCCTCACTTTAGTTAAAATAGGTCAAGCCGTTCCAAAGTTATAAGCGGTTCACATATCATGGAAATTCAAAATCAATATCAGTTTGTGCTTCAGCCCATTCGCCGAATTGGTACGATGGCCGTTTGGCTTTAATTCCTGCACAAGTTGAATCTTGAAAGCTTTTAAGCCAAGAAATTTGCTTAAGATCTTCCATAAAGTGGAAGGACACAACCCCAGTTGCTGAGAACGGCGACGAATTGATTGATTAGGATCATCTTCAATGCTTTCCTGTACAGCGGCTATAGATTCTTCAGTGCGCACTGTTCGCCAGCTCACGGGATGCACATTATCAGTAACAGTAAATGTGGTTCGAAATCGATCTATTGTTGTTCGAATTAGCAGCTCTGAAGGACGATTATAAACGCCATAAAATGGACGAAGTGCACAATAAGTTTAACGAACAACCATTATTTTGATTAAAAATTTCCACAATTTGTACGCGTCGCTCTGGTGTCAGTCGATCCATAATGAAATGTCAAAGGAAACTAAACAAACAGCAACTATCAGCTGTTAAATGGGTGGTCAAATAAAGCAGTGATGCCAACTCAAAGTTGTATCACTCTATAAAAAAACACCCGATGCAATGAAATTTTGAGATCGCAAAACTTCTGCACAACAAAAAATACAACTTGTTAAATCTGATACCGACGAAGGGCATGTTGCCGCCATTGCCGATGTCAATTATAAATTCTTGATCTCAGTTCTTGACTTCGTAGTTGTAAAAACAAATTTCGAAGAATTTTCACATCTTATTGCATGATATAGAAAATGAACTCAATATTTAACAATAACTCTTATTTGCAAACACGCACGAAGAGCTTTCGCTGTACCTAAATTACGCCGTGGTTGGTGTTTTGCTGTAGCACAGTGTTACTAAAAATTTTTCTCATAAAACTTCAGATAACTCGAGGCGTTTTGTACAAAGTCTGTGAATTTTTATGTATTCTTAGAGTTCTTTTTCTTTTTCTTCTTTGTTTTCTTAAAAGTACAAAACAAAAATTTCAATTGGCAAAAAATGCTAAAAGTATATATTCTCAGCTGAAGTAAAAGTCGGTTTTAACACAATATGCTGTACCTTAAAGCAACAAAAATTAAAAGAAAAAATTAACAGAAAAGAAACTGATAACACACTAAAATTCGTATTCGATAAAAAATAAAATAAAGAAAAAAAGTTAAATAACAGTTGCAGATACAAAAAAGCCAACTTTTTTTGTTTTTTTTGTTTTTGTTTGCTGTCTTTTTGTTAGTTGCAAAAATTATGTGCAGGTGTTTTATTGTTGTATTGGTTAGAAGTAAAAATTATACAACACCGGTAACCAGGCAACAGCAAACAGCATTGAAGAAAACATATTTCATGAATAAAAATTTTTTTTAAATAAACAACAACAACAACAACAAACACCGATAGTCAATGTCTGCAGAAAGTCAAGCTTAGAGTTGTGTCAGTTGGCTGGCTGGTTGGTTTCATTTGGTTTCTTCGGTTTCACTGTGACTTCATGCAGCTGTCATGGATTTCTTTTTTCTTTTTATTTATTATTATTTTTAATGCCTTGAGTGTCGACTGTTTGCGAATCAACATTCCGAAATAAGCACTAAAACAATGTATTTCTTGACTTGGGAAACATTCTAAACCACAAACGGATTCGTATGACTAACGAAACAAATTTTGCATAAATAATTGCAAAAATATAAAAAAGACTCAATTGCATTAGAAAATATGTATCTGCGTTGCATTAAGTTCTTTGTATATATGACCCAGTCTCCTCGAAATGGGCGTGGCAGCAATCATTCAAACATCTTTCAAATTACGACAACAGAGTTGTTGAGATTTTTTTTAATTATTAACAGTGTTCGCACGAGCCCAAAAACTATTTGTAATCCGAAAATCTTTGCCATTGTGCAAGTCCCACATACAGCAAATTATAGTGAAACATTTTTCAAAATCCATTTGCTTTGGGAATATTTTCTTTAAAATTTCATATAAAACTTGATTTTCTCTCATATTCTTTGTTACAATTTTATGAGGATTCGTGCTAAAAATCATATGATTTTTTGGAAAGAAAGTAAAAACAAAATAAAAAGTTTTGCCCCACACTGTGAAAGTTCCTCAGTCTCATGAAGTGTTAATTTTTAGTTGCAAATGGGCAACTTTGAAATTCAACGGCTGTAGCATCTTTGCAAAACATGCAACAAGGCCTCATTTCCCTGGTTAGTGCTGATGCCTCATTTAACTGGTCAGTGGTGATGCCTCATGTGACTAGTCAGTGCTGATGCCTCATTTGACTGGTCAGTGCTCATACCTCATATGACTGCTCATCATAACTCAGTACTGATGCATTAACTTACTATTCAGTACTGATACGTTATATTATTACTCAGTACTGATGCATCAATTGACTCCTCAGTGCATCAATTGACTCCTCAGTGCTGATTCCTCATTTGACTACACAGTTCTGATGGATCAATTGACTCCCCAGTACGAACTAATATATTGATTGAAGCATCAGTACTGAGTAGTCTATTTCAATGCTGATAATTCATTTGACTACTCAGTGCTGATGCCTCATTTGACTGGTCAGTGGTGATGCCTCATGTGACTACTCAGTGCTGATATATCATTTGACTGGTCAGTGCTGATGCCTCATATGACTGCTCATCATAACTCAGTACTGATGCATTAATTTACTATTCCGTACTGATACGTCATATTATTACTCAGTACTGATGCATCAATTGACTCCTTAGTGCTGATTCCTCATTTGACTACACAGTGCTGATGGATCAATTGACTCCCCAGTATTGACTTAATATATTGATTGAAGCATCAGTATTGAGTAGTCTATTTCAATGCTGATAATTCATTTGACTACTCAGTGCTGATGGATCAATTGACCAATCAGTGCTGATGCATCAATTGACTGCTCAGTGCTGATGCAACAGTTGACCCGCTCAATACTGATGCATCGAGTGTCAAGTTTATTTGGTTTAAATCTATAAGTCACCGCATTAACGATATTAAATAAGAATTTAATTTATTAGTAATACGTACTAATTTGTTTAAGCTTAAGGTCTCTTTATTTTTATTAAATTATGAATTGTTGCTCGATATTTCGTCACTCCTTTGTGTGACTTCTTCAGGAAATTTATTTTTTTTTATTTCCTGAAGAAGTCACACAAAGGAGTGACGAAATATCGAACCACAATTTATAATTTAATAAAATATAAGAAGACCTTAAGCTTAAAAATATTAGAGCATATTATTAATCAAAAAGAAGTAAAAAAAGTAGAAGAATTGAATTTATTAGAAATAATCAGAAAAGTCAAACAGTTAAGCACGGGTAGAATTGAAAGTCGGGTAGTTTATAAATAACAATTTTAAAACTAGTTGATGCCTACGATTTGCAAACTCAAGAAGGACATTTTAAAACTGGACTCTGCACGATTATTGAAACAGAGTGTCAAAAAAATTAAAACAGATTGTAAAAAAAAAAATTAAAATTAAATATAAAGGATTAAGATCCTTATTATAATATTAATCAAGCTTATAATAGTTTATTATAATTTTCATTTCCTGAAGATGTTAACAAGCTGTTACGAAATATCGAATAAAAATTAGACTAAATAAAATTTATTAAGAAACGACTAATGTTATGATATTAATGATTAATATTATAATAAACTGATAAGGTCAATAAAGGTAAATCAACATTTATAAAGGATTAGGATCCTTTTTAAACTGAACTAAAATTTCTTTTTAAGATTTTTAAATAAAAGTACAGGGAAGTGTTTTAGAAACTTTTTACTCGCTTATATGGCATATCCTGCTTTGCAATAATTTTATTTTAAATTTGCATTATTTATTCCCATTTCTTTTTTTCTTCTTTCATTTTTCTCACTGTATGGTTAGTTGGTTGGTTTTTTGGTTGCATGTAACTTATGATTACCAGAAACGAAGCCAGGCAGCAAGCGAGCAGACCAGACCATCCAGGTGAGCAAGTTAACATCAGTGGCAACAGTAGAAATCGAAAAAGCAACAAAACAAAATTTATAACAAACCGAGCGTTTGTAGTGCCAAACAAACACCATATTAAAATGTTGGTAGACGTGTTCCTACAAGCGCACATGCATTAAAACAGAAATCCACTTGACTGACTGACTGACTGACTGGCTGGCTGGTTGACTGTCTGGCTGGCTGGCTGGCTGACTGACTGGTTGGCTGGCTGACTGACTGGCTGGCTGACTGACTGACTGGCTGACTGACTGACTGGCTGGCTGGCTGGCTGACTGACTGGCTGGCTGACTGACTGGCTGACTGACTGGCTGGCTGACTGACTGGCTGGCTGACTGACTGGCTGGCTGACTGACTGGCTGGCTGACTGACTGGCTGGCTGACTGACTGGCTGGCTGACTGACTGGCTGGCTGACTGACTGGCTGGCTGACTGACTGGCTGGCTGGCTGACTGGCTGGCTGACTGACTGGCTGGCTGGCTGACTGGCTGGCTGACTGACTCGGCGACAGAAGGCGACAGACAGCGACAGGAGTCGAACTCGGCACCTGAATGCAGTCAGTCAGTCAGTCAGTCTTGTGTCTTATTACTCCAGCCCACAGCAGTTTTGAAAAGGACAAAAGAACTACCCAAAATTGGTAAATAACGAAAATGTCCAGTCAAGCAATTGTGATATATTTCAAATTAAGTTCTGTTTGCTGGAACATTTTGGTTAAGGTAGCAAACCTTGTGAAAAAGTACTTTTCAATAAGGTACTTTTAGAAATAAATACTTCAGAAAATGTTCCATATTCTGGTATTTTTGGAAATGTAATAAGCCACACCATATTTGAAGTCTGCTGTGGTCATAAAATAAAATGGATTTTCTGCCAAAAACCTTGAACTAAAAGGGGCGGGGACACCAGTGCCTTAGAATGGGACAGTAAAGCACAACATGTGTGGCACCTTAAGGAACTTAAGGAATCCGTTTATAACAATAATTTTTAAAAAATTTATTTTGCCGCACGAACACAGAGATGAGCTTTTGCTTGTGGCCGTATAGCCGTCATTAAAACTGAATACTTTCTGTAGGGTAATTTTGCCTTCTCGGTGGAATAGTTTTGAAAATTTATGTTGGCATGACTGTTTAAAGGACTCTGCTGTCTAAGTGCAGACATATTTGGTATCTGTCTTGTCTGTGTTTTACCCACACATTTTCATTTATAGACACACTTTTTTTTTGTATAAACGAACTCTTGCAACTCCGTGCTTAGTTGCATTCTAAAAGAAAAAATGAATCTGCATTTAAAAACATAAAACGCAAAATGAAGCAAAAGAACTTAAATTTTAAGAAAACGAAAACAAAGAGAAAATGTCATGAAATATTTACAGTGGAGAACAGCAGAATAATCAGTGGAGGGTCAAAGTGAAATGCTCTGGAAAATTCACCCATTTTATTTGAACAAAAATTTCGTTGATTTTTAATATATAATATTTCTGATCTTTTATTATCTGAGATCTGATACACGGAAAACTCGTTCACGGGATATTTACGATATCATTTTTCTCATCGAGACAAATAATTGTTCTTCATGGGAGCGAAAATTCCACTTGTTATTCCTGGTAGGGAAATTAACCCTCATGATTAATAACACAGCGGTACTTTTTCTCCATCCCTATATATTTTCCCACCCCTGCAGGGCACTGTGAGATTTTACTTTTCTTACATATAATTTTTTTTTATTTTTTTATTTAGAGGAATAATTTTTCAATGGGAGCAAAAGACCCAGTTGTTATTCCCGACAGTGGAGGAATATTTTTATTTAACTGCTTTAAATAGAGATATTCTTATTTGCAATTGAACGTATTTTATCTCAATGGAAAAATCTTAACAAAAATTTTTCTTTTCCCATCAAATGTTTTGTCCATTTTGACAGATTAAGGCCCTGGTCCATGTGTCAAAATGGGCCAAATAAATGAAGGCACAAAAAAAAAGAAAAAAAAATTCAACAACCGAAAGCTTGTTTTGAAGGTACACTACCCCCATATCCAGTATTAAAAAATTTACAGATACAGACAATTCACAGAGATGACTTCCGTTTGGTAGCGGGATTTATTTGATATTTTATGGCGTTTTCCTTTCTAGAAAACATGCAACATTTTTCCATTTATTTATTAAAATGTGGCAGTTGGGAAGAGTTTTAATATAGAAATTGTTTTCCGTGGGGGTTGTTGTATTAATTTCCAATAAATTTCTTATATTCAAATGACAGAATATAAGAATGTTGCATTCTTTTGTAGAAAAGAAATAAGTATTAGTTTCTCACATTTAAAATTTTTTTATAAAAATCTTACAAAATTATTCTCCCTCATGATTAATAACACAGTGTTACTTTCTGCTCCATCCCTATATATTTTCCCACCACTGTGAGATTTTACTTTTCTGACAAAAAGAAAACTTCCTTATTTTGCTTATAAAGAAACCAAAAAGCAAACATGTTCGTTCGCCAGCATATTCATATTCTGTTTCATATTTCGCAAAAAAAAAAAAAAAAAAACCCCCAGCTACGAGTCAGTCATTAAAAAAAAAACTATGATTCTGCTGCTTTACGTAAAAGTTTTTGTATTCTTTAAAAAAATTTCTTTTTTTTTATTGATTGACAACATCCGGATTGAATTTCACTCAAGAAATATTCATGTAAATTTTGACTAAATGCTCATACGAAAGAGAATATGCAGAAGAACGAAACAGAAGGATACAAGAAGGATCTGATTGTGGGAACGGGAACTGTAAATTTTATAACAGGATTCTCACGATTGACAAACAAGAACAGATGATGTTTGACGAATGATGACAGTTGGTGGTGACAGATACTGTACTTCGGCAAAGATGTTATTTTTTAAATTAATTATTCACTACGAATTGAAATCAGTGCTTAATTTCATTTCTTGAATTTAAATGCCTGGAATTAATCCATAGAAATACTCGCATCTGAATAGTTGGAAGCAGCAACCGGAGGTTTTCAAATAGACGCAATGCAATTAAGTTTTTATTATTTTTCAAATATATTTTCGTTTGTTTCCACTGAAAATATAAAGTGTTACAGAGACAAAGACTTTTTGTCATGTCACTGAATAAACAGGTTCAATGCAACTCTCCAGATGGTTTATTGCAGGGTTGTATTTTGATCATTATGATATATACTGGGGGCAAATTACGGCATTCAATACGACTCGTAATTTTAAAATATTTCCATATAAACTCTATTGAAATATTTCGTAATTTCGTTCGATAACGTGTGCTGTAAGTTTCCCCCAGGGGGAAAACTGTTAATGCAAAACGACAAAAACACCTTTTTTATTGATACTGTAATCAGCTGTTTTTGGCACAATGGAAATATTTGTAAGCAAACGGTACACCCGTTGTTTTCTGATTCGTTGCAACAATGAAAGGGCCTAATAGTTGGGCCATTAAAGCACACAAATACAATTTAAAAAAGCAACTGGTTATCGTTAAATGTATGTCACGATCACTCATGACTTTAACCAATTTAAATGGTTATATTTTCCAAACTACTAAACCGATTTCAATTATATATAAACTGTGCACAGCTGCACACATTGGCCTTTTAGTCATGTCTATTTTTATCTAAAACTGTTGTTAAATAGGAGTATAAAACGGATAACAAAAACTGGGCGCAAAAGGGCCTGCATATAACATACATGTTAAGTACATGATTCATCAGGAAAAAGTTTTATATCTTCTCTGACACTTTTATAAATAAATATGAGTAATTTTTTTTTTATCAAAAATTTATTTTAAGAAATTTTGGATCTTTAATATTTTATGAACCTTTAAAATTTACAAAAGGATAATATCGGGTGTTTTTTATAGAGTGATACAAGTTTAAATCATACTAAAACATAATAATATATTTTTGATATCACTGAAATGGTCTTTACTGGATAGAAAATTTGATGACATTAATGTTTAAATATGATTTCGGCCATGTGGCCGCCACGGCTGGCAGGTACAAGGCGCAATCTGGAACACCAATTTGCACAAACTTTTCGCAGCATTTGCGGCCGTATCTCGCCGATAACTCTTCGAATGTTGATTTCCAGGTGTTGAATTGTTTGTGGTTTATCGGCGTCCACACGTGGCTTTACATAACCCTAAAGAAAATAATCCAATGGGTTTAGATCACACGATCTTGGGGGCCAATTAAGTAGGCCATTTCGTGAAATTATTTTTTCATCAAAAGTTTCCTTGAGTAAATCAATTGTAGCGCCCGGTGTGTGGCATGTGGCTCCGTCCTATTGGAACCACATATCAGCAAGATTAATGTCAGCTACTTGAGGTACGAAAAAACCTTGAATCATGTTCCTATACCGTTCACCATTGACAGTAACATTCTGACCATCATCGTTTTTGAAGACATACAGGACAATGACTCCGCCAGCCCATAAAGCGCACCAAACAGTAATTTTCTGTGGATGTAAAATGGTGTTTCGACAAAAGCGTGTGGATTCTCTTCAATTCAAATGCGACAATCCTGTTTATTTACGCCCCATTCAACCGAAAATGGGCTTCATCCGAAAATAAAATTTTTAATGGAAATTCAAAATCAATATCAATTTGTGCTTCAGCCCATTCGCCGAATTGGTGGCGCGTACAATGGTCGTTTGGCTTTAATTCTTGCACAAGTTGAATCTGGAAAGCTTTCAAGCCAAGAACTTTGCTTAAGATCTTCCATAAAGTGGAAGGACACAACCCCAGTTGTTGAGAACGGCTACGAATTTCCTGTACAGCGGCTATAGATTCTTCAGTGCGCACTGTTCGGCAGCTCACGGGATGCACATTATCAGTAACAGTAAATGTGGTTCGAAAACGATCTATTGTTCCTCGAATTAGCAGCTCTGAAGGACGAATATAAACGCCATAAAATGGACAAAGTGCACAATAAGTTTGACGAACAGAACCATTATTTTGATTAAAAATTTCCACAATTTGCACGCGTTGCTCTGGTGTAAGTCGATCCATAATAAAATATCAAAGCAAACTAAACAAAAAGCAACTACCAGCTGTTAAATGGGTGGTCAAATAAAGCAGTGATGCCAACTCAAAATTGTATCACTCTATAAAAAACACCCGATATTATTTTTAATAAAAAATATATGTTTGAGAAAACTGTAGCAGCAGAATTTAAAAGTTATCAATTTTATATATCAGTGCTATATTTTGCCATATAAATATGAAAATTTGCCTTCAGTTTTTGAAAATATTAACAATAAAAAACACTTTCGAAATCCAACTAAAAAATAAAAAGATCTTGACACAGAATTTTATGTTTTTACTTTTTTTTACAATTTGACAAATTTGTCAGTGGTGTAGCACAGTGTAGTTGTATTATGTCACAAATGTCTGTTGTAGAAATTACCAACTGAATGATAAACTAATGCTATACGGGATGTGGTGAAGGGTACAAAAATTTGTTTAGAAAAACATTGAAACACTTCCGCTTAATTGTAAATTCGCTTGTCATGCCTCAAAATCCATTCGTTTCAGCCGTGAATATTTTTTTAACGTACGAGGTGCACTCAAGAAGTTTGTAGAAACACATAAAGAAACAATTCTGTGTTTGTCTTTAATAACGATGCGAGAAGCCTATAATTTATTTTGTATGCCCACAGATCGTTATCAAAAAAAAAAAAACCACAGAATTAACTTCTATTTCTGCCAGTTATTTTTGTTAACTTAAAAGATGGGATTTTATTCTGCACTTAAGAAAAAGAAACTTCAATTTAATTTTGCAACTAAGCAGCAGAGCTGTTTTCGGTAACTTCTACAATTCCAGTATCAGTACTCGTGTGTGTTTTAGTTTCATTGAGCACGAACGGGTTTTAATGATAAAATTCTGATGTGAAAAAAGTTTACGAGAAGTGTATCAGTACAAAACTGATGTTACAATCCATTAAACTCTTTTTTAAGAAAAAAAAAAAATTATTTCGTTTACAATATCTCAAAAACGAATTAGCCGATTTTGATCCCATTCGCAGTGGCCGACGTGTTCCTTTTTTTTCCAATATTGAGAGCTGATTATTTTCTGGAATCGATCGGTAAAGAAGTTTAAAATTTATTTTAAGAACCCCACTTTTAAAATATATCTTTTTCTAAGTTTCTTAAACAAATTTTTGATATCTACCGGCTCGAGTCGGCTCAAATCTAAGTTCAGTATAACCCTTTAAAACGCCATGTGTTTGGTTGAAATCGGTCAAGCCGTTCCAAAGTTATAAGCAGGTCGCATACTTACACATACACACACATACATACATACAGACATAGTGACGGGTTCTTAGAATTAGTCAGGAAAGAGTCTGAAGACCTCAAAACATCATTATCTGATGAGAGCTCGATTATTTTCAAAACGGCTTGAAACCAATAACTTCCCGATTTTTTAAAACTTCCAATTTTCGTAGCAGGAAGTTAAAAATTCAAGTGTTTAGTATCGTTGTAAAGGCATAAAAATATCGTAGATGCCCCTGTATCACAAAGAAAAAAAAATACGTCAATCGAAAAACGCCGATTTATCGGTATGGGTTACATCCCTAATTCATCTATTGCAATTAGTCGGTGTGGTCACATCGTGAAAATGTATGCAGAAGCTTGAATGTGCTACGTTCTTTCAAATCGGAGTCTTTAACATCAGCTGGATTTGTTTATTTTCCGTTCTTTATTATTCCACTAGAAAATATTCTACAATTATGGAATTCGCCTCGTACTACGCAAGTAATCTTGCACTGATCGTTGAATTTGAGAACTAAATGAAACACTGATTTTTTTTGTCTTTTCTCTCTTACGTGCCTACGTAACGATGAGTGTGAATATCACGTAATTACACACTGCGATATCACCTTCCCGATATCAGATGGAAAATAAAAATTAAAACGATTTCAATTGTAATCGCACTCTCTTCTTCCATTCTCATATTATTTCATTTTATTTGTAACAGTGTGCGTGTGTGCATGTGTATCTTGGTTTCTTTGTTTCCATTCGCAGTTTGCATTCGACGTTTGATTCGATTGTAATTCAATGCACATTTCTGTTGGATTAGAAAAACGTTAGTTTAGTGTTCGGATTTTATTCGTGCTTTTCTTCGTCGTTGTATTTCATTATGTTTAATTTAAATAACAACAATAAAATCGTGAATAAAGATTTCTTTTATAATGATTCTCCAGTTTCGGCACCCTACTGCATTCTGCATTGTCCGATGAGGCTTGACATAGAGATTGTAACAATTTCAATTGTAACAATTTCAATTGTGACTTAATTATCTAAATTTTTTCTTATATTTCGAAATATATTTTTTAAATCTTTAAACAATTGATATACATTTTTGTAGTTTTACAATAACTAAAGCAGACTTCAGGCCACAAAACCATCTGATGCCTAATAGTTGGCTCAATATCTGTGATGCCAGCAACACTGATTGGTCGCCTCCTCTGGCATTGTTACCTACAGCGTAATAGTACGGTATCTACCTCCCTTTTTGCTGTAGTGTATAGGGTTAGAAGCGTTACGGCGAAGTCTCTCAAGGTGCAAATGATGATATTCGATATCGTTCGAAATTTTCATTTGAAATTAAAAATTTCCATGCATATCGTATAAAGGGTGTTTTTTATAGAGTGATACAAGCTTAAACCATAATAAAACATAGTAATATATTTTTGATATCAATGAAACGGCCTTTATTGGATAGAAAATTTTATGACATTAATGTTTAAATATGATTTCGGCCATGCGGCCGCCACAGCTGGCGCGTACAAGGCGCAATCTGGAACGCCAATTTTCACAAACAGTAACATTCTGACCACCATCGTTTTTGGAGACATATGGGCCAATGACGTCGCCAGCCCATAAGCGCACCAAACAATAATTTTCTGTGGATGTGGTGTTTCGAGAAAAGCTTGTGCATTCCCTTCACACCAAATGCGAAAATTCTGTTTATTTACGTACCCATTCAACCGAAAATGGGCTTCATCGGAAAATAAAATTTTGAATGGACGAAGTGCACGATAAGTTTGACGAACAGAACCATTATTTTGATTAAAAATTTCCACAATTTGCACGCGTTGCTCTGGTGTAAGTCGATCCATAATGAAATGTCAAAGCAAACTAAACAAAAAGCAACCATCGGCTGTTAAATGGGTGGTCAAATAAAGCAGTGATGCCAACTCAAAGTTGTATCACTCTTTAAAAAACACCCTATACAATAATTTCGGCCTTAGCACAATAGTTTAATATACGAGGCATGTTCAAAGAACAAGGTATATCTTCATATATCACATGACACGCACAGTTGATTAGTGTCTTTTTTTAGCTCTTCAATCCTTTTTTCCCAAAATTTGATTAAAAATTCAAAATTGTAATCGAGACGTCTTTATTTAGTTCCTGAGCTCATTTCACTGCGGCTAATGCCGATCATTGGGTAAACCTTTAACCGAATTTTCTTAGAATAAATGAAAATATTAATTTAAACTTCCACTCAAATGAATGAGAAGTTTAAAAAATTTCAAACTCATAACAAGAAATAAATGAGGACATCTTTTTTTTAAATTCATAATTTTGTATTTAACTGGTGTTGTTCCAATACAAAATATTCATCCTCCCGTAACCAATTTTCCTAGTTCTGCCCCAATGCATCGCATATGTAGGGGTCATTCCCTGTGCTCTGATCCAGCAAAAAATAAACAATTATTTACAGTGATGACAACTTTCAATAGTCAAATAATAATTATTTTTATTTATTTTTTACTTGTCATTTCTAGCACGTCAATTTAAAAAATTTCAGGTGACCAATAAGTAGGTTTTCGTTTTTTGAGGAACCCACATTCGAAATCAATGCCGTTGCCAACCGGAATTGAAATCAACGATGGCAACATGTTTATTTAATAAGTTTTTCATTACTAATTAATAGAGGTTTTCATTAATTTAATTTGACTTCTTCTTAATTATTAGGGGCGTATATTTGACTGCCCTGCAGTGCTGTTCGTCTATCATTGACAATTTGATATATTTCACTTATCACTTTTGAAATAATCTTTATGGGCTTCTATAACTTCTTGTTAAAAACTATATTTTTCGGTTTGATATCAAGTGGCATTTCTGTTGAAAAAAAAGCTAATAAAAATCAAGCAATAAATTTCTGCTTATCAAAGTTTTTTTTACTTTTTTATCAATTAAAATAATACAAGCGTTGCCAGTCACAAAAAACTGACTTCATGGAAAAATGTCGGACTTCAACTGAATAGACGACTTCTGTCTTAACACAGAAACATTTAATAATAATAATGATAATGATAATAATAATAATAGTAATAATAATAATAATAATAATAATAATAATAATAATAATAATAATAATAATAATAATAATAATAATAATAATAATAATAATGGGATAAAGTTAACAGCAGCGCCTAGCGTTTAAATGTGTTCACGAACAAGGAGATTGTAAATTTAGCTACTCTTAAAACTATCACCTATTTTCTAGCACTGGCACAATCCACTAAATATGTAGCAGCCATCTTCTAGATGCTTATCCAAAACAAAAAAAAATTCCTTCCGGGATTGAAAAATATCAATCCCCAAAACGGGAAGTACTAGATCCCACATGGCAACTCTTGTCATGCGCGTCACATATTCACTGCAAGTCATGAGTCGCCGTTTGCTGTCTGATCACACTGATGACAATAACAACAACGATGACTACGATTTTATTATTTTATTACTATTAAATTTTTTATCCGGTTGTGCTCTTTGCAAACAGATAAAATTGCATTAAATTCAATTATAACAATAACAAATACAACATTGTATGCCTTTCCATCTAAGTTGTGTAGTCATTTGTAACTATGTGACACACTCAGTCCTCTCTGTACGAGCTCAAGTAATATTGTTATTTTCAAACGTCATATACAAGTTTTACAGACGTATTCCGATATTTTAGGGAATGCATCGGAAAAAACTTGAAAAACAACCGTTAAACACGAAGTTGTACAGTCTTGCCACACAGCGAAAATGACAAAACATTTGGCACTAGTACACACTTTCAACATGCAACTGAATTCTAAGAAATTTATAAACCCATACACACACACATTTACATGTCTGTATTTACATAATTTCATAACTCCAATATCCGTTAGATAAACACGCTCTCAAACACACAACCACACATAAACAGTTTATATCTGTAGTCGTAAATGATTGGACAAACAAAAAACTATTTACATCTTTCTGACTTTCCTTTTCAATTTATTTTTGCCCAACAAACACACGCTTGTGCTGGGGCATGGAACTTTGTTGGAGGCCAAAATCAAACGGCAGACAGATGAAGGGAAACCGAACTGACATTCTAGTTGTTCAAGTAACGCATGAGTTTTCTTTTTTCTTCTTTATTTTTACATATTTTTCTTCATCTACTTCTTGCAAACCATATCCCATGAATGTGTACTTTTATTGTTTATCAGCATGATAAAAATATCAACAACAACAACAACGAAAAATTCACTCCTTTCAAGAAAAACGAAATGGTTACGAGGCAGGCATTCTGTGGTAAAGATCACCGCAGCTCACAAACTCATATTTTATTTTCATTTCAGTTTGATATTCATAATTTTTTGCAGACGCTTAACAGAACCGCAAACTCGTGTACAAGATAGAGTATTTAATTAATCGATTAATTGAGCGAACAGGTATTCGACTAAAAATCGACCAATTTAATATTATTCCCTTAAACGATTAATCGCGCGAATAATTATTCGACTAAAAATCGAACAATTTAATATTGTTCCCTTAAACGATTAATCGCGCGAATAATTATTCGACTAAAAATCGAACAATTTAATATTGTTCCCTTAAACGATTAATCGCGCGAATAATTATTCGACTAAAATCGAACAATTTAAAATTATTCCCCTAAAGGACTAATCGCGCGAATAATTATTCGAATAAAAATCGAACAATTTCATATTATTTCCTTAAACGACTAATCGCGCGAATAATTATTCGACTAAAAATCTAATAATTTAATATTATTCCCTTAAACGGTTAATCGCGCGAATAATTATTCGACTAAAAATCGAACAATTTAATATTATTCCCTTAAACGATTAACCGCGCGAATAACTATTATTAGTTTTGCACGAAGTTATAGGGATGGCCTTTAGGGTTCACCATTTGGTTTACATATTTTTTTAAATTATTTTTTTATTAAAATTAAGATTTATTTTAAATGTGCTGTTGAGCAGTCGAATTTTGATCCCCTAGTGATCCTCTTATTCGATTAATATAAGATATTAATGTGGACAGAAGAAGAACAAGACATCTCCCACGTCCAATGAAAGTTGTGTAGACATAATTTTAGAAAGACTTACATTTTTATTGTATTTCCAGAAGCGCACCAACAGCAGCAGCGTTCGTAGTTGCTGGTGTCAGTTGTGCGTCAGTCAGTGTTGGCGATGTAGAGATGACTCATCTGATTTTTTATTTTTTCTCAAATAAAGATTTGGGTTTTTTTTCTGAATTCTCGTTATGAGGACTACACGTTTTCGGAGGGTATTGTTAGTTCGTGGTTGTGTTTGACTTCACGAATGCAACAAAATATTTAAGTGAGTTTCTATACTCTTTACAACGGGTTTTTTCTCTTCTACAAAGAGTAATATATGGAGAGTTTTTTTTCATCGACTAATATAACAGTTTTGTTGGGTTATTAACACTGTTGCCAACTTACTTTCAACAAAACCCGAAAAAGTTTTATTGTGAAAAAATTTAAAAATTAACCAGCTGACATTTTGAATTTATTATGTGAATATAAAGAAATACGTTGACCCTAAAGGACATCCCTGTAACTTCCCGCTGAAATTAATCGCAAAATTATTATAACCTGGTTTTTATGTTTTTAAACTCTTCGAGCGAAAACGCTATTATTTTAATTTTCAAATTTACGGCTTCCCGCGTGATAAGCGGTAAATTATGTAATTTTTCAAGATCTATAAGAGGATCCAGAACAACAATTGATCAGATATAATTTCGGAGTCTTTCAAGAAAATAATTTTTTTCGTTCACGATATCTCACGAACGGATAATCGATTTTGAGCGGCTTTGCAGTGGCCGACGTGGTGGTTTAGTTTTGGAAGCTGATTAGTTTTTGGAATCGATCGGTAAAACCCTTTAAATGTTATAGAAAAATCACTTGAAAATTTTTTGTCTTAGTTTTTCTAAAAAATTCTTGAAATGGACCGATTCGAATCGGTTCAAATTCACAGGAAATCTAAGTTCAGTAGAACCTTTTAGAACGGTCTAGCCGTTCCAAAGTTATAAACGGATCACATACTTACTCTCTCTCTCTCTCTCTCTCACACACACACGCATACACGTGCACATAGTGGCGGTTTCTCAGAATTAGCCAGAGAAGCTTCCTACGATCTCAGAACGTCGAGATCTGATGGGAGCTAGACTCTTTCAAAACCGGGTAATACCAACAACTTCCCCATTTTTGAAAATTTTGAATTTTCGCAGCAGCAAGTTAAAAAATTTGTCTATATGCAAGGCCTTGAGAAAGAAAAATTATAAATAAAAAAAGTTGAACAAACATTTCACTAAAGGTACTGATCTGTTTCAGTCACGAAGTTAAGTACACCCCTCGTATAAACAATATTTATTAAGGGTTAAAATAGGGGCCATGGTCCTTAATTTTAACCTTGTGCTGTTCTATGCTTTTGAGCTCTTCTTCTTGTTAATGCTTGAACTGCTGCAATTGTTTAATAAATCAACCGTTCCTATGTGAGTCCTATAAGAGAATAGAGAACAATAACTGATCAGATAGATAATTTCAGATATTCAAAAATAAATCACTTTTTTCCAATTTTATCGTTCACTATATCTCTCGAGCGCATGTGAAATTGACTCCGTTTCGGGAAATTTATGTGGAAGCAATTGAAAGGCCATTGAAAAGTTATTTTCAAAAACCATTGAAAAAAAATTTTTTCTCAGTGGTTCTGAGATTTATCGATATCTACTGCTCCGAAGCGGCTTCAATTCACAGATCATTTAAGTTCATTCGAGTTATTTAGAATGTCAATGAAACTTCTCAGAACCTAAAAACGTTAAGATCTAATTAAATATTGTTTTTTTTTTTAACGGGGTAAGACCAATGACTTCCCGATTTTTTGAGAATTCTCAAATTTCCTAGCGGGTAGTTCAAAAATACTCGACTTGAATTTTGTTAATTTTAAATGGAATTTTATTTATCATATCGGCTAAAAGGCGCATCCTTGCATTCGTAATTCATAACTCTCTAGAGGAGATGAAGAGCGGTAGAGAGTGAATAATAATTCCTAAACTTTTTCATATTCTCTGGTATTATTGGCACGATTATCTGCTGCCAGTCAAATTACTGCAGGGTATGAAACATATCGCAGTTGTACGGCAAAATTGTTTTAAAATTTATTTATAAATCCATTTTTGCATATTCGCATTCGCTTCCCCATAATTTGTGTGCATGGAAATAAATTTCTTCGAATTTTGTCTACATGTTTGCGGTTCAGATACACCACAATTCTTGGAAGCTTTTCACTTAGTCAAGATACAATTGTATCTTATAGATTTCCGTATTTATTATTTGTTTTACTATTATTATTTGTTTTTATATCGTATGTAACAGTTGCTTTCGAAAGTAAAATTCATGGCATTACGCTCGCCTTTACAAATGTTTTCATAAAATAAAATCGTAAGTATTTTGAAATAAAAAAAAAAAACGAAACTCTTCTTGCACTAACTGAAGCTGAATGATCGATTGGAATTGACTCTTTGCAAACGTTAAGATATTTTTCTAATAATTTTTCTTATTGTTTTTGTTCGGTGCGGTTGAAGTTCAATCCAACGCTTTAGTATTTTGTTAGATAATGAATGTTTCAAATGGTTAGACAAGACCTTGAAATATTTTTTTTTGTTTTTTTTTTTGCTGTATTGTTTTGTATTCATTATGACTGCTGCTTCTATTGTGTTGTTGTTGTGAGCTTTTTCTCTAGTCTTTTTATGTATGAATTTTTATTGTTATTATGTTTGTTATTTTGTTTTAAAAGTGCACGATTCGTAAAATTGTTCACTTAAAATACAAAAGTGGAGGCAAAAAAAAAAATGGATTCGAAAAATAAACATATTTTGTTCTTTTCAACGTCATAACAACTCAACATGATGTACTGTACGTACATATATCGCAGCCACACACACACACGCACACTCACCCAAATTTAAGCTTTAGTTATGTTACGTATGGTGTGACCGACAGTTCTGCAAAGGAATTTGTTTCATTCTTTTGTCGGTCACCAGATTTGGTTTATTGGGATAACGGTTTGAGGAACTGCTTAAACAAAATACTTCTCTTCGTATATAACTCAGAGTTTAATGTTACACTCCTTTAACCCTGGCTGGTTACTCTTGATTTTTGTACATGAAGGTAACTCTTCGTTGAATCGACGAACGTCTTTTAAAAATAATTTCAGGGAAATAATTTTTTGTAGTTAAAAATACATACTTTTATTTAAGAATTTTAATCGAAATGTAATTTAAAAAATATCGGGTGTTTTTAATAGAGTGATACAAGTTTAAATCATAATAGAACACAGTAATATATTTTTGATATCACTGAAACGGTCTTTATTGAATAGAAAATTTTATGACATTAATATTTAAATATGATTTCGGCCATGTGGCCGCCACGGCTGACGCATGCAAGGCGCAATTTGGAACACCAATTTTCACAAATTTTTCGCAGCATTTGCGGCCGTATCTCCCCGATAACTCTTCGCATGTTAATTTCCAGGTGTTCAATGTTTTGTGGTTTATCAACGTCCACACGTGGCTTTACATAACCCCAAAGAAAATAATCCACTGGGGTAAAATCGCACGATCTTGGGGGCCAATTAATTGGGCCATTTCGTGATATAATTTTTTCGTCAAAACTTTCCTTGAGTAAATCAATTGTAGCGCCCGCTTTGTGGCATGTGGCTTCGTCCTGTTGGAACCACATATCAGCAGGATTAATGCCAGCTAATTGAGGTACGAAAAAACTTCGAATCATGTTCCTATACTGTTCACCATTGACAGTAACATTCTGGCCATCATCGTTTTTGACGACATACAGGACAATGACTCCGCCAGCCCATAAAGCGCACCACACAGTAATTTTCTGTGGATGTGAAAGTTGTTCGACAAAAGCTTGTGAATTTTTCTCACTCCAAAAATCAATATTCTGTTTATTTACGTACCCATTCAACCAAGAATGGGCTTCATCGGAAAATAAAATTTTGAATGGACGAAGTGCACGATAAGTTTGACGAACAGAACTATTATTTTGATTAAAAAGTTTCACAATTCGCACGCGTTACTCTGATGTAAGTCGATCCATAATGAAATGTCAAAGCAAACTAAACAAAAAGCAACTATCAGCTGTTAAATGGGTAGTCAAATAAAGCAGTGATGCCAACTCAAACTTGTATCACTCTATAAAATACACCCGATAAAAATATTAATATAATAAACAAAAATTTATATAATAACAAATTATAAAAAATATATATTAAAAATACAAATAAAATAAAATAAAAACTCTTTTATCTCTCAAAATTCGCTACGAATTCGAGCAAAATAAAAGACTTATACGATAAAGACTAAATGAGTTGCGTCGATTCGACAAGCAGTAACGATCCAGGGTTAAGACAATTTTGAAATACTTTCAAACTGCTTTTTGTAATGAAATATTTACGGATATTGTGTGAATATTTTATTTAAAAAACAAGAGATTGAAAGAGATATAGACAGCGAGAGAGAGAGAGAGGGGGAGAAAGAGAGAGATGTAACTGATCTTTATATAAGTTTATAGAATGATTTATATAATTTAATATATAATTCCGAACCCGTGTAAATATTGATCGCGGCTACGCCTCAAACTATTCATACGCTGCGTCCGATATTGACAAATTGTTTTCAACACATCGTCCAGTATCTCAAAAATAAATTCTTCAGTATTGACTCTTCCACTGTGTGAACTGTTGCAGTCCCATGTCTATAGACAGAATATAGACCAATAAAAATGCGACAAAGGCGTTAAATCGCTGGTTCTAGGCGACCAATTTACCGGCTCCAAACCTGAAATAAACTTTTCACTGAAGTTGCCTCTCAGTAGAGCCATTATTTCGCGTGCTGTGTGCCAAGTAAGCGAAAACCAGCACGGCAACTCTTGCCTTTTAGAGTAACGTTCGTGCTTTTGTGGTCTTTGACAAAGTACGGTCCAATGATGCCACCTGCCCATAGTGCACATCAAACAGTAAACTTTTGGGGATGCATTGGCTGCTCTTGCGATACTTTTAGCTGCTCCTCACAGCCAATACGGTAATTCTGTTTTCTCACGTATCCACTCAACCAGAAATGAGCTCCGTCCCTGAGCACAATTTTCACTTTTACATATTCTAAGCCGATCACTACTTTTTTCTAAATTAAAATTATCTTCGTTTGTATAGAAGACGATTCCTGCTTCAATTATAGACCAAACTGAACATGATTCGCTGCAACATGTCGCACAAAACAGCTGAGATGCTAAAAACAGTGTTGCCACAGAGAAAGTTGCTGAGAGATTCCCGAGATGACTTAAAATTCGTTAGGTGAGATCCCATCTATAACAATTCGTCTAGAACGATCTGTGAGAAAGCTGCTGGAAATCTCTCGGTTTCCATTCTTGAACAAACTGAATTTTTTTATGGTGACATTCTTATTGTCAAGTCCTGGTTGATGTTCTGCATCTTCCTGAATACTCTTCTGTACCCGTAACCAGGAATATTCCCAAATGACGGTTTGCTATTGAATCCGGGAGCTCGACTAGAACATGCAAATGACTATGACATGTACGCTGACTAAAAACAATGACCCGTTAATTTGAGATATAAGTTTCGAAGATTTGAGCCTGTCATTTTTAATGCCTCAGGTGTTCTCTTCAAAAGATATACAGAGAAAATTATGGAGAAACTTTTTTTTCAAGCATGCAAACTTCTTCGGAAATTCGATACCATCCTGTATACAAAAACATGAATCTTAATATCTTCAATTAGTAACATGTGACATGAATGCACTCTTTCAAGTTGCCGCTTAATTGTTGCTGTGTAGTTATAGTACGGATGTTATTTGTTATTTGATTTTTTTTTTCTTTTTTTTTGAATAGTGGAAGTCAGTCGTATCTCTATGAACTCCGCATGAAATTTTAGTTTATTTTATGGGGTCCGTATGAACGAACACGCAATCACACACACACACACACAAAGAATCCAGCAGGCAGACATATAAAGACGACATATATTTCATCAAATTTATAAAGTTTTTTCATCGTTTTTTTATTTTTTTATTTTAAAATACAAAAACCACAAGGTCATTTGATGTCATATTTTAAAGTCCGAGAGCCGTGCATAAATTAAGAACACAAAAATTTCAAAGAATAAATTTTGTACTTCTCGTTGTTTGTGAAAATATATTTCAATGATGTCATGAAAGTTATTCTGGCTTTTTTTTTCCTGATCATATATTTTACCAAGAGAAAGGGAATTGTACAGAATGACATTTATTTTATTTTTTTATTATTTTCTTAATTAGTTTCTTTAAAGTGTTTTGTTGACGCATATTCGGGAACAACGATTGTGGCCATCCCTTTGCAATACGTCAATAAAAGGCCATTTCAGAAGTTCAATATTTTTCAAAGCGAATAAAAATTGTAAATAACGCGATTTATTTCAAATAGCCCCTGATGAAATTATAAACTCGGTGGCAGATGAGTTTAACTACACTGATGTAAAGTTCTTGTGTACAACAAGTCCTCGTTGTGTTTGTGTATGTGAGCGTTGTGCATGTGTACAGCATTTCATTTTGTTTTTGAGATCAGATCATTTTCACACAAAATTAATTTTGATCTTCACCAGCAGCAACTTGTCATCCCAAATGTGATTTTCAGTTAATTCTATTATCCATTTTAAATAAATTATTTTTGAAAATTTTCTTTTAATTGAAAATTTTCAAAAATCGGAAAGTTATTGATTTTGCTGTGTCGTGAAAAAAACGAGTTCCCATCAGATCTTGACATTTTGAGGATGTAGGGAGCTTCCCTGACTGTATCTGAGAGGCCGTCACTATGTCTGTGCGTGTGTGTGTGTGTGTAACCCACCACAGTTAACTTTCGAACGGCTTAACCGATTTCAAAAGGGTTTTACTTAACTTAGATTTCTGGTGAATTTGAACCGATTCGATTTCGGTAGATTTGAAGAGCTTTTAAAAAAGCTTAGAAAAATAAAAGATTTTTTGCAGTGTTTTTATTTAAATAAATTTTCAACCGCCTTACCGATCAAACTACCGAGAAAATAAGCAGCTCTCAAGATTAAAATACCATGTCGGCCACTGCAAATCGGGTCAAAATCGGTTAAGCCGTTTGTGAGATATCGTGAGCGAAAAAATTCCAAAAAAAATTATTTTTGTTGTAACTCCGAAGTTATATATCCCATCTGTTAGTGTCCCCGATCCGTGATCATGTAATCAAATTAGCTGAAAGTTGCAGGGATGGCCTTTAGGGTTAAAGGTTTTCCGAATATTTTGTTTGTTTTTAATTCTAGAACAGCGATGAGGAATTATTTTTCATAATGCATGTCGTTGCATGTCAAAGAGGCACTCACGCGATGTAGCCGTGTGACATGTTAGTCCTCACCATGTACACTTCGGTCTATAATTAAAGCAGGAATCGAGTTACAAACGAAGATGGTTGAAATCCTGACGGGATAAACACGCAATCAACAGTCATTTCCACAATTGGCCAGATTTTGTTTAGTAAATGTTGAGCCTTTTAGCTCCAATTTTTGCTCTCTACTGTGGTTTTCTAAAACGAGATTAGCATTTTGGACTGTGGCCGCAAAGTATTGCCAGACTGTCGGAATTTTTGAATCCCATGATTTTAATTTAATATTTTATTTTCGAAATAAATTCATCGTGTATGCGAACCAGGTCTTCTCCATTGATTTCAATTTCTCATATTCTACTGAATTTTATCTTGTCCAATTGCTCATTCTATCAAATATTGGCTCCGTCTCAACGCTCCTTCAAATAAATGTGTACTTTTGTTTTTGTTTTTGTTTTTTTATTTTTCTTATTACGGAACAACCCGGGAGTCTAGAAATGCCTGCTTTTAGTTAATCATTTAGATTGTCTTTTATCCGTTTTTTGCAATCCAAATGTCTGTCAGAGTTCTCTTTTTTCTTTTTGTTTCTTCTTAGCTTTTAATGTTTAAATATTATAATAACAACAACAACAACGCCGTGCTCCTGATATGCTCGTACTTTTACTATTCGATTACGTGAACGTCCTCGTCTAGTGTGTTTTGCGAAGGGTTGTTATTTTTGTAATACTGATTTATGGCTAAAAAAGAAAGAAAATGTTGGAAAACTCAGCTAAAGTTTCATTAAGCATTGATAACGTTTGGCTTATAACAACAGTGATGGCGAAAAAAATAGCATTAAGGCACAAGGCTCCAATAAATAAGATGAACATTTTTACAAATAATGCGTATAACGCAGCAAATTTTAAATTGTCATACAAAAATACATACAATCGGGTCCAAGTAAGAATTGGTAAAAAAAAATTTTTTCTTACCAAGAAAGAAATTTATTTATTGCCAACATATAAATTTTAACTTTGTTGGGGACTGCTATTAAAATATTCTATGCTATCGCAAATATTAGGATCTTTTATACTACTCGATGACAAATTTCCTTTGATATATTTTAAATTAATTAAACTGCAAAAAGTACTATTTTCTAAAAGTACCCATTCCCAAAAGTACCTTTTCTAAAATTCACGTTTTAAATTGTTAGATTTTCTTCAAAGTAATTCATTTAAAATAGCATTCTTTTTGAGAGCACCCTTTTTAATAAAACTTCTTTTCGGAAAAGTACCTTTACTAAAAAGTACCTTTTCTGAAACGTAATTTTTTTCCATATATAAATTACCTTTTTTTTAAATAACTATCCAACAAGGTAACCTTTTCGAAAAAAACCTGTTTCTTAGAGGTAAATTTTTTTTATATGAGCACTCTGCTAATGAAGTACCATTTCCAAAAGTACTTTTACCAAAAAATTTCTTATTCTAAAACTACATTTTCAATCACTATATTTGCGGCCAATATTAGCAGAAAGTTGCAGCGATAGCCTTTGGAGTCAACCTTTTTTTTTGAGAGAGAAAAACCTTTTTCCGATAATTAATTTTCAAAAGGGACCAAACCAATTTTCTAAGTATCTTTTTAAGAAAAGAAAGAAATTGATTCTTCCGAAAAATCCCGTTTGAAAAAGTACTTTTTAGAACAAATAACTTTTCACAAACACAATTTATCCAAGAAGTAGTTTTTCAAAAAGAACTTCTTAAAATAAATAGTTTCTTCGAAAAGTACTTTCTCAACAAGTAATTTTGCTAAAAAGTAATTTTTCAATAAGTACTTTTAGAGAGGTACATTTCCAAATATTACTATTCCGAATAGTACTTTCTTAAATAGTGCTTTTCCGAAAAGTATTTTTTAATATAATACTTTTTGACGAAAAGAAAGTACTTTTTCGAAAGATACATTTTCAAACACTACTTTTCCAAATGGTACTTTTCCGAAAAGTATTTTTTAAAATAATACTTTCCGAGAAAAGGAAGTATTTTTTTGAAAGATACATTTCCAATACTTACTTTTCTAAAAAGTACTTTTCCAAATAGTACGTTTCCAAATAGTACTTTTCCACATAGTACTTTTCCAAATAGTTCTTTTCCATATAATACTTTTTCGAAAAGTATTTTTATATAATACTTTTCTCGAAAAGCGACTACTTTTTCAAGAGCTGGTACATTTCCAAATATTATTGTCCCAAATAGTACTTTTCCAAATACTACTTTTCCGAAAAGTATTTTTTAAATAATGCTATTCCCGAAAAGAAAGCACTTTTTCGAAAGATACATTTTCAAAAACTACTTTTCCAAATAGTACTTTTCCAAATAGTACTTTTTCAAATAGTACTTTTCCAAATAGTACTTTTCCAAATAAGGCTTTTCTATATAGTCTTTTTTCGAAAAGTATTTTTAAATAATACTTTTCCTGAAAATCTAGTACTTTTTCGAATGATACATTTCCAAAACTTATTTTTCAAAAAGTACTTTTCCAAATAGTACTTTACCAAATAGTTCTTTTTCTTATAGTACTTTTTCAAAAAGTATTTTGAAATAATATCTTTCCCGAACACCAAGTACTTCTTCGAAAGATATATTTCTAGAGCCACTTTTCTAAAAGTACTTTTCCAAATAGTACTTTTCCGAAGAGCATTTCGAATAAAATACTTTTCCCGAAAACAACCTTTTTAAAAATTAATTTCATCGCCAAGTATTTTTAGAAGGCAGGAAATCACGAAAGAGCGTTCTCGTACATGTTCAATAGTTTAAGAGACGTATGGAGTGCAAAAAAGTACCAAAACTAGCATTTTATCAATTTTTTAACCCATTAAGTATCAAACACTTATACAACTATCTTTCAGCAGCATTTATATGATTTCCGAATTTTGAATATATCTGTACACGATTTTTCGCTGATATGCCCTTTTCGCATTGGAATTCCCCAAATTGAATTTTGAATGGATCTACATATCAGAAGGGGGAACTAAACGCCACAGACCAGCTCTCTAATTATAGATGTTTGCTCTGCTCTATTATATGCCAGACAGGCGGTATATTTACCCTTTTAGATACTCTTAGAAACATCTAAAAGGACAACACTTATCGAACTCCACATATTTCAAATGAAATGTGCTATAATTTTGCACATCTCTTAACATTAATTGTCTGCATATATGAGCCCATTTTATATGAAAAGTCGCAAGTTTTCGAACATTCGACTAGAGCATTTAGGGGTGCTTTTTCCATACTTTCGTCTTGCCTTGGCTCTTGTTGGTTATCAGCTAAATTGGAACGAACATTCCAAACACAAAATAAAAGTATCTGAAGATACACAAAAGCCCATAAAAGTAAAATACGATACGATAAACATTAAAAAGCGTAACTTATATGAAACGAATTCTCAAATCGATGTGGCACTTGCTGCATTAAACTGCAAAACAGCACACACACACACACATGCATACATGCTATAATATAACCAACACACACACACACACACACGCTGCCATGAATACAAGAAAATATAAAACAACGAAATAAATTATAGCCCAGATGGATACGCACGGACAATGTTGGCTAAGAAATATTTTTTTAAAAAGGGGGGGCACAGGGTGTTTTTTGCATTTCGAATCTCCCGCAGCAACTACAACAAAATGTTTTGAAAAAAAAACTAGAAAAACTTCTTTTGACAGAACAACTACAACAACCCTTCAATTAATGAAAAGTCAAAGAAAACATTTTTGAAATTGTTCTCCACCGACTATCGCATGCAAAATTGTATTTTTCTAGTCCAACATATTTTGTTTTCGTCTGAAAGTTTCATTCGTAGATTTGAAGGTTCTGGAGTTTCTTTTTTTTAAATTAGAAAAATTCTTTAGCCAAAAGACTTCAGCTTGCGTGACTAAAACAAAAACAGAAGATTTGTTAGTAAATTTTTTTACAAATTCGTATATTAAATTCTGGTATTTTAAATGCCAGAGAAACAAGCGAAAAATTGAAGAAAAAAATTGCAAAAAAAAAAATTACCTTGAATAAATCAGTCAAGTCATGATATATCTGCGCATAAATGTGAGCCAGCGTAACCCAAGAGGCGTTATGTGATCCCTTGTCTGTCCGTAAAAAGTTTAATTCGAATAATAACGCTGAATATGGTTTGAGTCTCAGAATGCAACAGCACAATGGGATGGATACAGAAATATATGTTTATTGGGTGTTTTTTATAGAGTTATACAACTTTGAGTTGGCATCACTGCTTTATTTGACCACCCATTTAACAGCTGATAGTTGCTTTTTGTTTAGTTTGCTTTGACATTTCATTATGGATCGACTTACACCAGAGCAATTGTGGAAATTTTTAATCAAAATAATGGTTCTGTTCGTCAAACTTATCGTGCACTTCGTCCATTCAAAATTTTATTTTCCGGTAAAGCCTATTTTTGGAGGAGAATCTACAAGTTTTTGTCGAAACACCATAGAAAATTACTGTTTGGTGCGCTTTATGGGCTGGCGGAGTCATTGGCCCATATGTCTCCAAAAACGATGGTGGTCAGAATGTTACTGTTTGTGAAAATTGGTGTTCCAGATTGCGACTTGTACGCGCCAATCGTGGCGACCACATGCCCGAAATCATATTTAAACATTAATATCATAAAGTTTTCTATCCAATAAAGGCCGTTTCATTGATATCAAAAATATATTATTATGATTTATTATGATTTAAACTTGTATCACTCTATAAAAAACATCCTTTATAAAAGACAAAATTATATAATTTTTGAGCCCCATGGTGACTGCACTATTGAATCTCAGCTATCGAATATTTCCTATTCTGTGAAATGTATGACAAGAGGAGGATATTTGTCTCTAATTTACTATCAGACTTGAAAAACTTTGGTGACCATAAAAGATAACAAAACCAAAACCCAGCAGCCCCAGTGTGCACTGCGCTATAAATATTTTGTTAGTTACCAACTTTGTATTACAAACATCTATGAATAATTGGAGGCACGCATGTAGGCATGTATGTACACATGTGTGTGTGTGTGTGTGTGTATGCGCGCGTGTGTGTCTGTTTGTATATAAACTGTTCCACACACAAACACACTCATTCGGATTCATACATATTCATGAAACTCATATGAATTACTTTTGGGCTGATCATTATGGCCTTTTGTACGGCTTTTGTTCTTTCTCTTCTTTTCAGCTTTTATTTTGCTTTGTTTTCGGCTAAAAAGTATCGATGCCAAGATGTGATAAGAAGCAAAACAAAACAAAAAAAAATTTATATATCAAAACTGAATAAAAGGTTTCTTTTAGAAATTCTATAGCGAGTGTGTGTTTGCGAGTATGTGTTGCGCGAGTGCATGTGTGTTTGTGTCTGTCTGTATGCACGTGTACGTGTACGTAGATTTTCATTTCATTCATTTCTTTGGTGGATGTACAACAACAAGTACAAAATTTTTTCATTTTTAAGATTCATTTTTATTGTAAATTCTAACCTCTGGAAGTTGTCCGTACTTTTCCTCTTGCATTTACGTAAAACAAAAATAATATATAAAAAATATAACAATAAATTTATTTTATACGAGGTTTTAGCAATCAGTTTTGGAAATCTTGTATGCAGGAACCGTCATCGGTATGGCAGAGTCATTGAGATTAGGGTGTTTTTTATAGAGTGATACAAGTTGAAATCATAATAAAAAATAGTATTATATTTTTGATATCAATGAAACGGTCTTTATTGGATAGAGAATTTTATGAAATTAATTTTAAATATGATTTCGGGCATGTGGCTACCATGGCTGGCGCGTACAAGTAGCAATCTGGAACACCAATTTTCACAAACAGTAACATTCTGACCACCATCGTTTTTGGAGACATATGGGCCAATGACTCCGCCAGCCCATAAAGCGCAACAAACAGTAATTTTCTATGGTGTTTCGACAAAAGCTTGTGGATTCTCCTCCATAAATGGGCTTCATCGGCAAATAAAATTTTAAATGGACGAACTGCACGATAAGTTTGACGAACAGAACCATTATTTTGATTAAAAATTTCCACAATTTGCACGCGTTGCTCTGGTGTAAGTCGATCCATAATAAAATGCCAAAGCAAATTAAACAAAAAGCAACTATCAGCTGTTAAATGGGTGGTCAAATAAAGCAGTGATGCCAACTCAAAGTTGTATCACTCTATAAAAAACACCCTATATAACGGCATATATAGAAATTGAAAATATATCTGCAGTTGACTAACAGATCTAGAAAGTATAAGCGGAGACCTTTTGAATGAGATATAGATTTTTTCAAAAGGGATTGGGAATTATTTATATATTTTGCAGAAAAGTTTTGTGAAATTTCGCCGAGATTCGTGGCATCAGGGCCGCGTTTACAATCCAATAAAAATATTGCAACTGTTACAAAAAATAAGTGTTTTATATTGTGAAATAAGAAAGTGAATTCTTTCCAAAATTCTGTTCAGATTCATTTTTGTAGTTATTTTGTAAATATTTTGTAGACTTCTCGTACAATATTTCCTCATATAATTTTTGTGAATAAAAACTTTTATTACAAAATACATACAAGTACTGATTACGGGAGTGTAGCAACTACCGAAATTAGTGTTTTTTTTTTTTGTTCTGCTGTGTGAATAAGAAAATGAAATTTATATTGATTTTCTTTTGTTCAATATAAGGATTTTTTTTTCATGTCTTGTTTAATTTAATATTATGAATCTTAACCATAAATCTCAATTGAATTTAAGATAAAAGAGAAAAATTTTATTATTTTTATAATTTAAAGATATTTTGAAGGGTCTTTCAATTGTACAACATCATGTAGCTGCTAGCAAACGACTTCACATGCGGCCCTCGTCTTTCGTATACAACAAATCACTGCTGATATGATTTTTTATAAACACACACACACACACACACGAACACACATTTTTATATTGTTCTTTGTGAGTTACCCATTTACCTGTTGCCTTCGCTGGGTGCATGCATGACTTTTCTTTGAAAGAAAAAAAAGAAAAGAAAAATATCACTCAGACAGGCCATGCATTCTTTGTTCCACATCTAAGACCATGAATCATTTCGGTTGTTTGATATCAAAAAGGTATTTTATTTAAAAAAAAATAAAAAAGAATATGTACACACTCACATATACACAAATACATGCATGAACACATACTTGTATGTGAATATAAAAAATAATCTAAATAAAGAGCAGCTTATGAAACATTTACTTACGTTGGTACCAGTCGCAGGAACTGGTCTTAATTTTAAATATTAAGAGGACTGAAATAAAAATATGAAAATAATTTGAGCAGGTCCCGAAATTTGTTCTAAAAAGTTTTATGTTTTAGAAATAACTCCCGATTTGGTTTAATACTTTCGCAACCGCTTCAGGTCTAATCGTTTTGGGGCGTACTACAAGCCTGCGTTAAAAAATAATATCTTATAAATGATATTATTTTTCTTGTAGATATTGTGGAGTTCAACAAAAATCTGAAATTTCCGAAACACTTTCAGTATCTTGATTCACTGGTAAAAACTCGATTTCCGTGTCTTCCTGTACTAAATGATCAATAACTTTCTAAAATCTTACTCGAATTTCAAATGCCTAACAGATCTAGAAAGTAAAATCTGAGACCTTTCGAATGATATATAGTTTATTTTTAAAGGATTCTGGGAATTATTTTCTAATAGACAAGGTTTTATTAAATTTTTTCACATGTTTTCAAACTCGAAGAACTTTTAAGGCAACTTTTTTATGTAAAAATTAGAACAATATTGGTCATATTAAATAACTTGTGATTGAGATTAAAAATATATTCGATTTTTGAAAATTCATTGGTAATTGAATATGTCACAAAAATGTTCACTAATCCAACTTTAAAAATATACGGAAACACAGGAAACATCGGAACACACGTTCGATGCAGTTCTCTGATTCTATTTCATAATAAAATCTGTAGAAATAATAATTACAATTATTATTTCTACAGATTTTATTTTTTTATTTTGCTTTTCATTGTTTTTGTTGTAATGCAACGCATATTTTTGCGAAACATTTTAACCCCTTAAATCCCTGATTTAATGGTGTTTTTGCTCTTTTTTAAAAGAAGGACAAAAAAGACCCATACCCTGAGGAGTTAGAGGGTTAACATATTGTACAAAAATGTTCTCCGTAACATTTTACATACATTTGCTGAACTTATTTTATATGTAAAATGTAAGGATCACATGGATTCTTATGCCGATTAACAATAAGAATGTGCCAGAGTTGGGAAACTTTAATGCCCCTCAAATGAAATTCAGATGTAAACTTTAAAAACGCCGATACACGTGTCCCATTTTTTCGTCTCCTCTATCAAAATTTATAGGTTGGACCTTGCGATTTTTTTTGTGTTGTACAGTGTTACCAGCACATTCAATTAAGCACTTGCGAGTACTAGCGACGGAAGTGTAGCGGACTTTGAAAACAGCTGTTTTGCTCTGCTGCATAAGTTTGATAATTAAATTGATGGTGACTTTTCCTTAAACCCTTGTTTAAATAAAAAAAAAATAAAATCACTTTACGATTTATATTATTTAATATAAAAAATATGATTTACACTGTAAAAAATTGTAGACCTTTTTTGCGAAATGTTATATATTAAAACTTTTGCAGCTTTTATGTTTTTCGTTTTTGTAAAAGAAAACAATTTTTAAATTTTCCATGAAAGTTCAGACCTTCTCTAACTTTATCAGCTGTTTTGTGAGCTGTTTTTAAATGAACTATCAACAAACTTTTGACAGCAGTGAATTTTTTGATAGTTTCCAATTACAAAAGAAAATTTATAATGTTTAGAGAATAAAAAAATTTTTTTCGTACATTACGGAGAATCAATTTCATTCATTATGGTTGTAGCAGTTGTCACGAAACCGATAAAGTGTGGCAACACTTACCATACATTTAACATTGCAGTCGTTTTATTTCGACAACGCGTTTGGCAATCACCATAATATATTTTTTCGTTGTGTGCCACCAGCTACTTTAATTGATATAAAAAAAACGTAAAATCATCACGTTTGAGTCGTTTGCCCACTACAGTAATTTTACAACACTGGCAACATTGCCCATAGTGGCAATAACAACAATAAAGACAGTATTTTAAATAGAAGAATTTTCTTGAATTTGTGATATAAATTTCTTAAATCAATATGAAATTTAATACAAAATATTTCTTAGCTTTTAGTTTTAACGTAAAAAATACTTTTTAACTGCTACAATAAGAAGAACAACAACAAAAATAATCCCAAAGTACAACGACACGCTGCTGATAAGATAAGAATTCTATTTAAACAAAAAGTTCTACAACATTAGCAAAACATGGGCAACAACAGCAACAACAACAACAACAAAAACAACAGCGGCAACAAAAGGCAAAATAGCAAGAACAAACGCACACACACACACACACACACACATACACATACACAAATGGCCATAAACAAAAGTGGAATGAACTAAATACGAGGAGTATCAAAGAATCGCAAACTGCTTTTACGAAATAGGAAAATATTATGAAACAAAACAAGAAAAATTTAAGAAGAAGAAAAAGAGATCACTAAAATGAATTTGAAATACTTTCCAAAGAAATTTTAACGCTACTCTCAATGCATTAACAATTGAACGGGGCAGGATTCTAAAGTTTTTTTTTTCTAAAAGAGATACAAATAAATTTCTTAACTGCGATTGTTGTGTTACTTTTCCAAAAGCCAGATGAATTTCCAACTGATGACAGCACGCGGTTGGAGAGAAGCTTTTTCGCTTGGAATCTAGTCTAGTTTAAATCGTAATAAAACATAGTAAAATATTTTTGATATCAATGAAACGGACTCTATTGGATAGAAAATTTTATGACATTAATGTTTGAATATGATTTCGGTCATGTGGCCGCCACGGCTGGCGCGTGGAAGGCGTTTCAATAAGAGCTTGTGGATTCTCCTCCAAAAATGGGCTTCATCGGAAAATAAAATTTTAAATGGACGAAGTGCACGATAAGTTTGACGAACAGAACCATTATTTTCATTAAAAATTTCCACAATTTGCACGCGTTGCTCTGGTATAAGTCGATCTATAATGAAATGTCACAGAAAACTAAACAAAAAGCAACTATCAGCTGTTAAAGGGCTGGTCAAATAAAGCAGTGATGCCAACTCAAAGTTGTATCACTCCATAAAAAACACCCTATATGTATCTAGAGCTCGATTGTTAAGCTGAGAACCCACTATTTTATTTATTTTATATTGTTTATTATTATTATTATTATTATTGTTGTTGTTGTTGTTGTTGTTGTTGTTGTTGTTGTTGTTGTTGTTGTTGTTATTATTATTATTATTATTATTATTATTATTATTATTATTATTATTATTAATATTATTATTATTATTATTATTATTATTATTATTATTATTATTATTATTATTATTATTATTATTATTATTATTATTATATTTTTGTCTTGGGTCCAGCACTCAGTGGATAGTGCTCTACATATGCAGTTCAGTGTGTGAGGACTAGAAAAGAGGGGATAGTGTTAAGAGTACAGATGAAGGCAAATTAGAAGATAGAGAATTTCGTTAACTATTTTTACTTAGCTGGTGTATTTCTAGTACAGGTACGGACGAAGAAGAGTACTATTGTGCTCCTCTTGAGTCTGGTATTGCAACAAAAGCATGTGCTCTTGTGCCATCTTTTAAATACCGGTAACGGCGAAGTAATTTACAGCTCCAAAAAGTTCGACACCCTTTACTTGACTGAGTGCAGAATCTTTAGATCCGTGTACGTGTTGACGAAATACTGCAACCAACACCAGCCTCCTCTCAATTGCAGGACATCATTCTAACATTCCAGCATTAAAGTTAAGTTGTCAAGGTAAAACTTAAATAAACGCCCAACGCACAGCAGAAGTGCATCAACGAATGCGCAATTAAAAATATACTGTCGGGCCTTATCATATTAATCAGTTGGGTCTCCGATACGCCAGGTTTCTAGGGGGTAATAAGAATGCATTCCCTGTATTTGAGAGGTGAAGTGTTATCATTCAACGTAACACACTCTCGCTGTTAAAAAAAAAATTATATAAAATTAAGAATTATTTCAGTTGAAACTCTTCACAGAGAGAGAGAGAGAGAGAATGTCTTGATTCAAGTCATTCTAAAACATCACAATTTCAATTAGAATTCCCGATTTTTCATGAACAAACACGCGCAATTTCCGCGTATTTAATTTAATCCGCCGTGATCACTCCATTCAAATCAGTTTCGTCAAAATCATGAAAATTTTAGAAATCATCCATCTTCGTCATACAATTTATTTTCAGGCAATTTTATTACTCATTTTCGAAACTCTTCTAAACTTCCAATCTGATATTAAGAGAGTTTTCCCTGACAATAATTGTCAGCACGAAAGCCAAGAGAGTCCAACAGTTGCTGAATTGAATATGTTTTGTTTGAATAAGTTGAGGAATTTACAAAACACTGTGTGCATATTTATTTAACTTTATATGAAAAGCAAATTAATGTATTTCTCGGCAATTGGAATTGAAATTTTCGTTTATGGCGAAAAGCCAGAGAAATTTTCAATATTTAAAACTCATTTGAAATTTTTGAATAACCATTCAAGTTGATAGATAAACTCTTTAAAATATTATGTATTAAATTGAAAATTTTAAAGGAATTTTTCAATACTTGTTTTATAACGAAATACATGTGCCATCATGCGGTGCTCACTAACACTTCTATAACAACAGCTCACATAGATACTTACCCATACTAAAGCATTTATAATTTTTGCCTCTTCCAAAGAGTACACATTCACATATTTCACATTATCACCCACTCTCTGCTACATTCGCACACACTCTCTCCACTGTCATTTCTAAAAGAACCGAATTTCTAGTCTTGCCAGGTTTTATTTTATTTTTTTTTTGCTCGCGTTAAATATATTTAAGACCCAAAAGCTCCATATTTATTATTATGGGGAATAGCTTTCTATGTGATGAAAATAGCAGTTTTTCATTCAAATTCAAGTAAAATTTAACTGCAAATTTTTATCTCGTAATTGGTAAAATTATTTAAGAAATTTTATCTATTCGGGGGGAATGGATCGAAATTTGTCTATAAATTGTACTGTATATAAACTGATCGATATCGAATGCGGTAATGAGGCAGTCTAACTTACCATGGGAATGAGTCACCCCATGACTAATAATCTCTTCAGAGAAGTACTTCTTCTGAAACTCATTCTTATAATATATTATACCATTATCCATGGTCCCACAGGTACAGTTTCATTATATCTTATAATATTATATCTTATAATAATTAATTACATATAATATCTCTTGGAATATATTTTCTATATGGTTTTCGTCCCCTAAATGAATTTTATAAACTATTACGCCGACTGTAGTGAATAGAAGAAAAGGGAAACAGAAAGGGAAAATTTGGGCACGTATTTAGCCCAAAGCACTTTTAGTGCTTGAATGTAGGCCACGTTGTTTTGAGTGTGTCGATAGAACTCGGTTGGAGAGATTGTTTTTACAAAAACATGCGGGCAGATTTTTCTTTTGCCTGCTTTTCGACTTATTAAAAGTTTAGCAACACTATTTCGTGATTATTCCATACGAAAAGCTTGTATATACCGTTTGAAAACGGTTTCCATGTATCCCAACTATTTTTAAATTTCGCCCCCAATTGCTGACGAAACTTCCAAACCGGCAACACTGCAGCACATCAACATCATTCACTCACTCACACACACGCACTTACACTCACATCACCACTCACCTCTCCCAGAATGCTAGAGCCACCAAAAAGTATGGCCTTTCTTTCGCATGCCCCAACGTTGTATGAAATATTGGATACTTTATGGCGAATTTTTATCCATAAGTTTTCCCATTTTCAAACACTCTACGTGTATTCATGAAATACTTGATACTTTTTGGTGGCAGCCGTACAAAAAAGTGCCGAGTTTATTGTGTAGGAAAACGTCTGTGGGCAAAATTATAAAACTTGATGGTGCGTCACACCATAAAGTGTTGAGAAATGTCAAACTCAACGTTTTACGTTGAAGTTCTCAATACTTTTTGGTACGATTGAACGGGGATAGAGTGCGGTACATAAAGTATTAGATTCCTTTTCATTTGAATGCCGTATATGACAAACCAGATACTTTCTGGTGCTTTGCCTGTATAGTCATGGCAGTGTTTTGCTCAACAAACTATACGAAGGAAACTATAGGGCCCATACTGAAAATCATTGGCATGGCTATACAGCAATGTGCGCTCGTATATGTCACACTGGTACAATCACCATACATACAGATACACACACACACAAACGCATACATGACGATTTACATTCAAACAAATTTATTTGCATTTAAATACGGACTTAAATTTGTACTTTAGTACTCAATATCGGGGATAAGTACTTTTGTGCAATATGACGTGGCAGCTCCCAGGTTTTCCCAGCGCCCTTTTTGAGGGTACTTTAGAAAGAACAGGGATTTTCACATAAAACTTCGAAACTCTGTGTGAAATTTCGTACACCATGAATTGTGCGTGATCTATGAAAAGTAGGGCTGCTGTTTACGAAAGTTTCGCTGAACACTCGAAAAAATCAATTCGTTCTGAATGTCTTCAAAATTTTATAAAGCACTGGCAGCGAATTATGGCAAGACATGAAGCTGCATGCATTACACTTTCATCTCAAACCAGCTGGGTAATGGACCAAACAGGAGTCGATTTAAATTTATCTTATTCGAATTGGCGAGTCAGAAAGTCCTCAAGCGGTACATGAGAAATACATGCACACACAACAAGCAGCTGACTGTTGCGAAATTTGGTCAGTGGGTAAATAATAATGGTCGACACCGGCTTGTATAGATTTGCGAGTACGCGCTGGCAACATTATTATAGCGATGATGTTAGCGTTCGTACATGTTCGTGCTTGTAGACTACTGAGAGAGCTTCGCAGCTTTCTCTGTCAATATGGCTGGATGTTGGTTGATGTTTTCGTCGGAAGACCCAAAACGGCTGAAAACTTTGTCGGTCACTGGGGATTCTTGAAATGTGATAGCGACATGTCCGGCTTGGGTCTGACTGATAGTAGTAATTTCTCTGTGCTGTTGCGAAATCAACAGTTGCTCTGGAAGGGGCAGCTGTAAAGTTAGTACTGGGAGGGCCGAGCAAGCTCTGGACTGCCGTATTGTGGACTTTTAACTTGCCGGTTATAAGACTTCCTAGATGCTGGTGCCATGCCAGGATCCTCGGTCGGTAGTAGGCCCGTTAACCTGAGCAACTTGTTTGTGTACGCTGGAGACGATATTCTGCATTACAAGTTGCAACCTCTGTGAGTGAGATGCTCTTAACACCTTCAGTGCTAAAAGTACTTCCAGGCAAAGTCTTATGCCAGGTCTTACCTTTAAAACATGACAAATCTGACCACCAAGACCATGTGATTTACCCTCGTACATTTTTTTTAAGTTTTGTGGAACCTCTGGCTTATGGGAATAAAATGGATGTATTCCCTGCAATCAAATACGCATCAGTGTGGTCCAGCGATATCTCTGTGGAAGTCTTGGAAAACTTCTGGCTATTGAAAGTGATAGTCAGAGCCGTGAGGACCACTTGACTTGATATATTATTCACAACTTCGAGTACCTCAAAAATACATGGTTGCATTTTATAACGAAAAAAAAGTATTTGTACAGAAATACTCTTCTAACATGGCCAGTAGCTCGACAAACTATCCAGTTGAATCCAGCGGCCACTTAAAGTGTAACAGCAGTGGCACAAGTTGCATTCCATTGATCAGCAACCGCTCATGTCTTCTAATACCTTCCCCTTTACTGTCCCACCAGTATTGGTACAATTGTAACTAAAAAGGTACCAAAAAAGTACAATATGCAAACTTTGAATATCATCTCCGGTCCATGCCCAAGTAGTGTCACAAAAACTCGTCATCGTACAGCAAGTAGATATCGTTTGTTTGTATGTAAACTGCACACACACACTCGTACCCCGTATGACTCGTTGTATGAATGTCCGTTGGTATGTATGGATGTAAGTATGTATGTAAGTATGTACGTAAGTACGTATGTGCAGTTGTACATATTTACTACATGGGGATGTATAAATCGTATGTAAGGCTGTGTAATTGTATATATTCACATGAAGCACAGCACACTATTTGCTGGCTACACATTCTTCGTTGAATTTATTTCGTAGACATTTTCGTTGTCAATAAAACAGGGTCTTTTAATTGTGTGAATTTTCATGTGGGACAAATTCTGAATCCGAAATGTTGTAATAAAGTTCACAAAAAGTAAACAAATTGTAAAACTTGACCCAATTTCTATTAAACAATAATATATTTCGCTTTTCTACAATAACAAAAAAAAAAAAACTATACAAAGATTTTCAATTGAAATGCATAAATTGGAAGGTTATTATTTCGGATGCCTTTTCGAATTCGATAATAAATTTTAGTTTTTTTAGCTGGTCCGACACTTTGGTAATGCATTATGCAGTAACTATTAACCCTGAATGGTTACGCTTCATTTTTGTACATTAAAGTTGCTCGTCGTTGAACAACTTTTAAAAAATCGTTGTCATGGAAAAATTTTTGAAGTTAAAGAACAATATTTTTATTAAAGTATTTTATTCAAAATATAATACAGAAATAAATTGTACTAAAAAATTAAATTTAATTAAAAAAATTTTATATAAAAAAATCAAACTAAAAATAAAAACTTTTTTGTGTTTTGAAATTCGATAAGAATTTGAAAAAAATCAAAAAGTTATATGATAAAGAGTAAATGAGCTTCGTCGATTCGACGAATAGTAGCCATCCAGGGTTAAAGGAGAGCATAGTGTTGAGAGGACAGAGAAGAAGACAAGTGAGAAGATAGAGAGTTTGTAGCGGCCTTCCTATTCTTAACGTCTCCGTCGGTGAACGTTTGCTGCCGTAACGATTTATAATGAATTACAAGGAAGTATCCACCAAATTGTTCACTGATGGATCCAAAAGAGGAGAAGATCGGTGGTAGTTTTTATTTGGAGAACTTCCACGTTAAGTCTTCATCATCAAGACTGAGACCTTCGGTATTACGGCGGCAGCAAACTGACTGGACATTATATTGTATTTCTATCCAGAGCAAAGCAGCCATGTCGGCTACTACCGCTGCGTACACCACATCCACAGCTGGAGTCGAATGCCGACTTTCTCTCCATCAGACTGTGGGATATTCAAGAGTAGCACTTGTCTGTGTGCCGGGACATGCGTAGTATCTTCGCAACCATATTGCGCAACTGCCTGATAGAAGGCATAATATTCAGGTAGTCCTTTATCACGATGCTTGAATCATAAAAGGCTGCTGAAAGAGGTGGATTATTGTCCAGTCGTGAGCTGATCGCAGCCTTTCGTATGATTTGGCATCCTTCCCAAATAATACTTTTGGAATCAGGCTGGAAATATGTGTCTAATATAAAACGATCTTTACAGAAGCCATAAAAATGAAGAGGAGAATGGAACAGCGCTCCATTTTCTATAACAGTGACCTGCTCGGGCATCTCTTGTTTCGCCACAGGGAATACCGAGCGAATTAACTGGGTCGTATTAGAGAGTCTACAGCCACCTTGATTTTAACCCAAATCTACAATTACTTAAGCGGCAGTAGCCGACCGAAACTTCATGTTCGGCTTCGGAGGCTTGGTAAAAGTGATTTTTGAAAAAAGTTCATCGCTCGGAATTTTTTCCGATCAACGATTTTTGTTTTAAAATTCACACAATAACTAGTGCAACAAAATACAACGCCACTAATGAATGCCTACAAATGTCATGGTACTTTCAGAATACAACAAAAAAATAAAATTAAAAATTTCATTTCGGAAAGAACTCTATTCAGGTTTGGTCGAACTTTACGAGGTATGGGTTCGGTCTGCAAAAATACGTTCGGTTGGACTCTAGTAAACGGTAATAAGAGATATTTTAAGCACAAATATTTTTAAGTACGAACAGTTTTTTTTAATTAGACTACCGAGATAAGAATCTATCAGCTTTGTGTGCCTTTCCAATATTGGAGGACATTAGGAGGGTTGAAAATGTACCTCCAATATTTATATGTGTCCCGTATTAATAAATAAAATTTACACTGTGACTACCTACAAGATTATACCTTTTGAAATATATAATTTCCATTAACACTCGTGGCTGCTAAGATAGTTAAAGGTGGACCACAACATATCATGTACGATATAAAACTTGTGTTGTGCTTTTATACACAAAAGTTCCTTTTGAACCATATATATTTTGATATAGTTGAGGAACTATTTTATACTTCAAAGTGTACCACACTAAAATGTATTTGAATAAAATTTTGATTTCTTTTTCATACAACCTAAATCTTTTAGACCATAATTTCGCACAATTTATTTCCGGTATTTCGTACTACAGGCGCTACAAGTTTTACGAGTAAAATCTTTTATATAATTATTTAGGAAAATTAATATTTTAAAGGAGCAAATTTGCGGAGTACAAAAAGTACTTAATGCACAAGGGACTGATATCATACACTGACCGCCATAATAGAGCAACGGCCGGTTCTTACACTTAAACCTGAAATCCAGAAATTGATTAGGTATTTGGTTTGTGTAAAAGCAGCTTCGTTGTTATAATTTCCTTGAATATATTTATTTTAAATTTTTTTTTTTGTTGCGCTGGCAGCTGAAAAGCAAGTCAGGATGGCAGGCTTTACCGTGTCATGCTAAGAAAAATTAAGAAAAAAAAGTGAAATAAACACGCAACCAGCCAGTGTCAGTAAGACTTTGATATCTAGAAAAAGCTAAAGAATTACAACAACAGCAAATGTATGAACAACATAGAAAAATACATGGAATTTTATACAATTCTTTGCTGGTTTCCACACACAGAAGCAACAACAGTGTTGCCGTGCAGTTGAATTGGATATAATTATTTTTGTAAATTTATTTATTTTGTAGCAGTTGCAATTTTTCAATAATAATTTCTAATAATTTTTTAATAATTACAAATCTTGCGAAAAACTCTACTGCATCAATAATTTCATTATATATAGTATGATAGTGGCAACACTGTCCGTAGCACAACCAACTGACATCCAACGTACAAAAAGGAAACAACAGAAATGGAATGCATATTCAAGTATACGATAGCAATTCTATACTGTACATAAATACGTGTATACATACATATATTTACACACACACACACACACACACGCGAGTTAACGTACATCCCTTTAATACTCTTTGGGGTCCATGCGAACGTAGTAAAGCAAGGAATATTCGAATTTCAAATAGAAAGTCTCGCAAGTCTCAGAGACGTACAGGCTGATACACATGCGAGCAAGACAAAGTATCTGGATGTGAAGAACGAGTGTTTTAGTTCAAACAATATTCATGCAAACGCATTATAAAAACTATAGAGTCGTATAGACTACATTGGCGTGATTAGCTAAAACCGCTTATGTCTTAAACTTACACTTATTTGTTCGGGAGAGTCAAAAATCATTATACGAATTATATTGAAGGTAAAACTAACAAAACCGTTTATGTTGCGAAAATGTATTTTATATAAAAAAAAAAGTTCCTGGACCTTTTTAATGGCTTCCTAAACGTAGTGTAGGGTATCATATAAAAAATTAACGCCATTGAGACGAATATTATCGTTTTTATTCACAACCGGTTGTTAAAGTGAATGAATACAAAATGTATACTTTATAGCATCCTTAAATTTAAGTCGACTTAAGTGCATTTTCATTAAAACGGCACACATTTGCTTTTTATTACAATATACGAGAGTACATATTTATCCGTATATAAATATCTATAGATAAGTTCGTGTATTGTAGCCTTTGGGTTTGTATGAATGTTTATTCAACGCAAAGAGTTGCCATACTTTCGATTTTCTTTAATGACAAGGGCAATTTCAAAAGAGTGCAGGCAACATATATGACCCTTCAGATACACAAATACATCAAATATTACACAGGGTTGCATTTTTAATTAAAAATATGAATAAATAAAATTTAAGCAAATTTAACTAAAATATTAGACATAAATTTTAAAATTAATTTAAAACAATAATGAACACTAATATAGGGTGTTTTTTATAGAGTGATGCAAGTTTAAATCAAAAGCATGTGGCTTCTTCTCACTCTAAATGCAACAATTCTGTTTATTTACGCACCCATTCAACCAAAAATGGGCTTCATCGGAAAATAAAATTTTGAATGGATGAAGTGCACGATAATTTTGACGAACTGAACTATTATTTTGATTAAAAATTTCCACAATTTGCACGCGTTACTCTGGTATAAGTCGAGCCATAATGAAATGTCAAAGCAAATTAAACAAAAAGCAACTATCAGCTGTTAAATGGGTGGTCAAATAAAGCATTGATGCCAACTCAAAGTTGTATCACTCTATAAAAAAAAAACACCCGATATATGACCCTTCAGATACTCACATACACAGGGGTTGCATTTTGATTTAAAAATATGAATAAATAAAATTTAAGAAAATTGAACTAAAAAATTAGACATGAATTTTTAAATTAATTTAAAACAATAATGAACACAAATACAAGTATTAATGTATACACGAAAAGAAGGGGCTTAAGGCGCCCCCAATTTTCTTAACTTCCCGCTGGGAGAAAATAAAAGCTTAAAAAATGGGAAAGTTGTTGGTTTTACCCGTTTTGAAATATATCGAGTTCTCATCAGAGATCCACGTTTTGAGGTTGTAGGAAGCTTCCCTGACTAATTCTGATAGCCCGTCACACTGTCCGCTTACAACTCTTGAACGCCTGAATCAAACTGGCAGCGTTGAAAAGAGCATTTTGGGACTGACATTTTCTGTGAATTCAAACCGGTTCGAATCGGTAGATTTTCAAATATCTCAAAACAACTTGGAAATCATTTTTTTCATAGTGTTTTTTTTAGAATACCTTTTAAACTGCTCCACTGTATGAAAATCATGCCGATCAAAACCGATTAATTCGTTGTGAGGAAATTTTTTTAACTCAGATATTCGCCCGTATTATGAATGACGACGTCGACGTCGAGGTAACATCAAGAAATTGTCACTTGTCATTTGATTGCCGCCAGTAATTAATTGTTATTAACAGCCTTTTGGTATTCTGTAAGACGTAAAATATCAATAGAACATGTTACCAGAAGTCAATTTCTGTCGACAAAGACTAGAAAAGTGAAAAGTTTTCGCTGTCTTGTTGATGTGATGTCAACGTCGTCATTCATAATACGGGCGATTATATATCGGATTTTCCATTTCCCCGAAATGGCAAAAATTTATTTTTACAACCTGGCAACCCTACGCTGTATTTGCCTTAGAAAGCAGCATGCGGCTCAGTATGGTGCTGCCATACACACACACAACACAAACTTTTCATAAGGATGTGAACGCTCAAACCTAAAAATGTTCGTCGTTCTTATGCATCCATTGTTGCTGATGTCCTGACAGAACGGTTGTATGCGTGTGTGTGTGTGTGTGTGTTAAGGCATTTGTATGGTACCCAGAAGAAAAGTTTCTTTTAATATTTTTTTTTCTTCAGTGCTTAGTTCAGCAGTTTTTTGTTCGTAAATTCTTATTGTTGCTTTTGTTGCAAGTTTTGTTAAAGATTTAAAGTTTTGGCAAATTTTTGAAGAAGCAAAAGATTCTTTTCGGCTGAAAGCTACGAAATTTAAAGACTTTCCCAAGAACTGAATGGAACAAGTGGAAGGAAATTTTTTTTTTAATTTTTCATTTTGTACATTTTTTCAGGTCTAAAGCGGTCCGGTTTATTTTTACTGCCAACTTGCTGGCGATAGTTTTATTTGGTTTTTTTTTCTTGCTTTCAAGTTTATAAAGTGATTGCGAGTAGATTTTTTATATATGATTTGCCTGCTTTTAATATGAAATTATTTTGAATCTTTGATTTTATATTTTTGATATTTTCCACAGATTTAAACAAGACTGCAGGGAGTGTTGTTGTTGTTGTTGTTGTGTGCGTGTGTTTGTGAACGATTTATATTGAATCACAGGAAGTGCCAGTCTTGTTTATTTTATTCTTTCATAATTTTTACAAAATTTCTATTCCTTGTTCCAACAGAAATTTAATTCGTAATTTAAGCATTCACACTCTTGCATTAAATAGAATGTGAATGTGTATGTGTATGCATGTGTGTGTGTGTGTGTGTGAACAATATATCGTCTGTATTATCTGACACCATTTCAAAATACACATTGTCAGGATATGTTGAATTTTATATGACTTTAGTTTTTCAGTTTGTTTGTTCTTTTTAAATTTGTAAAGCATAAATACACACACACACACACACACACACACACACACACACACGAACATATACCCATACATAGATGCTGTTTGTTTCTAACGACAATTTTTGAAAATCTTTCTTGTTCTTTAAGCTGGTTTTGTGCGCTTTAAGGCAGCTGATAGAAATCATATAGAAAACAGGGAGAAGAAGTGGTAGATTATTTAAAAATATTTAGTAAAATTATATTTTAGGAAAAATTTAACTACATCGTTTCCTAATAAAAAAAAAGAAGAAATAGTCGCAGTCACAAGGGAAACCCGTTTTTGATTTTGACTACTTTAAGAAGAGAGCTTGACTGCACTGGCATGATGGCAAGATTTTACAAGAAACACTTTTTCCGTAGTATCGACATGTTTGGGGTATTCACACAGTGTCATATTGTCATAATGTTGTATTTCTTTAGTTGAGTTAAAAATAAATGTTCGTTGTGCTGCGCGAAAATATAAATCATAAAAACAGAAAGACTTTTTGGGAAATGTGCTCGTTGGTTTGCTGTAGAAATCTTAGCCGAACGGCTATTTGGGGTACTCACACACTGTCATAATGATGCACTATTTTAAATAAAGTCAATAAAAATTTTCAGAAAATCATAAAAATAAAAAGTCTTTTTGGGACTCGTTGTTTATTGTTTTTCTGTAGAAAACTGAGTCGAAGGACTGACATCTTAGCCGCCGTTATTTAAATATGATACAAGAATAGGAAACTGTTTAAAAAGTGTTAACTGAGATTTTTACAATAGAAAAGTAAGTAAAAATAATTAGCGGCAACTCAGAAATATATAGAAGTTGAAAATGTCACTTGTAGGACTTGTGAAAGTGGCAGCCACTGAACGTTTTTAGCCTCTGCCGGCGCCAAACAAATTATTCGACTCGTATAACCTGCAACAGCTGTTTTTGTTTTAAGTCATAATAAAACCAGGATATATATTTTCAATACCAACCAAACGGGAAAGTAAATTTTATTTTATACGATTTCTGTCATGTGTCCGCCACGGCTGGCGCGTAGAAGGCGTAATCTGGAGCACCAATTTTCAACAACTTTTCGCAGGACTTACGGCCATATTTCGCCGATAACTCACTCTTCGAATGTTAATTTCCAGCTGTTCAATTGTTTGTGGTTTATAGACTCAAAAGAAAATAATCTAAAATGGAGTTAAGTCGCACGATCTTGGTGTGCAATTCATTGGTCCAGTAGGGGAAATAATTTTTTCATTAAAATAGTTTCTTCGAGTAAATCAGTTGTAGCGCCTGTTGTGTGGCATATGGCTCCGTCCCGTTGGATTACGATTACTGCCACGTAATTGAGTTACGAAAAAATTTGGAATCATGTTCCTACACGGTTCACCATTGACAGTAACATTCTGACCATCATCGTTTTTGAAGAGATATGGGCCAATGAACCCGCCAGTCCATAAAACGCACCAAACAGTGATTTTCTGTGAATGTAAAATGGTGTTTCGACGAAAACTTGTGGATTCTCTTCATTCCAAATGCGACAATTCTGTTTATTTACGCACCCATTCAACCAAAATTGGGTTTCATGGGAAAATAAAATTTTTAATGGACGAAGTGCACGATAAGTTTGACGAGCAGAACTATTATTTTGATTAAAAATTTTAACAATTTGCACGCGTTACTCTGGTGTAAGTCGAGCCATAATGAAATGTCAAAACAAACTAAACAAAAAGCAACCATCAGCTGTTAAATGGGTGCTGAAATAAAGCAGTGATGCCAACTGAAAATGTTTCAAAATGGTGTTCAAGAAAGTAGAAATATATCGGATCAGTAAGTCAAACTCCCCGAGAATCCTTTGTCAATATGTCATATATATCAAAAAAAAAAAAAAAAAAATTTAGAAAACGGTAGGCCCTTAAGACCATCCCTGCAACTTCCCGCTAATTCTATCCGCAAACCGATTTTCACGATCTGAGTGTGGACTGATGGTTTTCGAGTCCTATAAAAGGATCAAGAACACGAACTGATTGGATATATAATTCGTCGTGTTTCCAAATAATCACTTTTTTGCTATTTGTTTGTTCACGATATCTCACGAATGGACTAACCGATTTTGACCCGATTGGCAGCGGCCGATAGGGTTTCTTTAATCTTGAAAGCTGATTAGTTTCTGGCGTTCGTTTAAAAGTTATTTAAAAAAAAAACACTTTGAAAGATGTTTTTTCATTATTTTATAATTTCTTGAAATCTATAAGTTCGAATCGATTTAAATTCACAGGAATCCAAGTTCAGTGGAGCCCTTTATAACGCCATCAGTTTAGTTAAAATCGGTCTAGACGTCCCTTAGTTAAAAGCGGGTCACATACTTACACACACATACACACACACACACACGGACATATTGACGGGTTCTCAGAATTACTCAAGAATGCTTCCTAGGCCCTCAAAAAGTCCAGATCTGATGAGAAATCGATGTTTCCAAAACGGGGTAGAACCAAGAAATTCCCGATCTTTTAAAATTTGAAATTTTCGTAGCGGGAAGTGAAAATTTTTTTATAAAAGTTATACACACACAAGCTTACGTTCTTTATGGGCGACTGCACAACATTCTTGGTATGGGGACAGCCCAAGATTTAGCATTGAAAGTTCTATAACTGGCAGAGTTTCCAGAAAAATAATCTTCTATTAAAGCGACTACAGTGATGCCAACTATTGGATCATCAAAAGCACTGTGATCATATAAGAAAAGGACCAGGAAGGGTAAAAATAAAAGATGCCTTTCAAACTCTAAATGTCTAAATGACAGCACATATTTCAGGTCACAAAATGCCGCCGTGTGTTCTCACAATATGATTCAAATATTAACAACGTACAATAAAAACCAGGAGGCACTGCTTCAAAATCGCTCAAGCACGCTACAAAATAAATATCTGAAATAACGGGATTAAAAAAAAACAACCCCGATTGGCATCTCCAGTATGAGCCCATCGAATTCTGTGCCGTCGTATTAACACCATTCAATTGCCCGTAAGTGCTTTTGTGCCGAAGCCTGAATCGTATTCATTGTCGCACTTCCATCTCACTCGTCATCATACTTTATTTCCTAGAAAGCAATTAGAAAGCAATTTATTTTTCAATTGACTTTTTCTACAGACAGCAAATTTAAAAAACATGCAACAACTAGAACAACCATTTGCCGCACTGAATGTTAAAGACGAGAAATGAAAAAAAAAACGAAAAAAATGCAACAATAAAGAAGTGGGGGGGAAAAGAAGAATTTACGTACGCACACACACACACATTCTCTGTTTGATATAAATGAGGGCAGGTGGAAAAGTTATCAGTTTGGAAATGTAATTAAATTATAGAATGACATACGAAATATTTTGCATGCAAAAGAACTTCAAACTTTTATCCGCCTGCATTAAAGATTGTAAACAAATTTCGAGCTCCACGAACTTCTGGGCAGAAGCCCCAAGTGTGGGCAGTTTTTGTCATTGTTTTTACTACCAGGATCAACCGGCGGTCCAAGTTCGACCACTTTTTATTTGAAAAAAATTTTTATCTACAAATTCACAGTGCGTTTCTAACTTCAAATTATGGCTGCTGAAATTTATTTAAAAAAAAAACTTTATTTTCGTATTACATTTTCCTTGTTCAACAAGTTCTAAGAGATCAATAAAAAATGGACTTTTCTCTTTGTACCAGACATAAAATTTTCTACACAGACTTTTGATGTGTACTTAAGGATTTAACACACATGTGTTGCCCACTGTATAACAAGAAGGAAATAGAAAGATTTTATTGTTACTTTTCAAGCAAATTTTAAAATATTTATACTAAATATTTAGAAAAATTATTTACAGTGTGCCTTTGTACACAAAAATACCTTTCAAATAATGTATGTTTTTATAAAATTAAAGAACAATTACATGGTTAAAAGTGTACCACAAAAAACGTTTGACAAATTTATTTGCAGGCATTTAATTTGCCAACGAATCTATCAAAATATCATTTAAGAATGCACAGCAGCGTGCCTTTAAGCCCTCCCACCCGCGGTTTGTTATATCAAACTCTCCTTTTTAAACTTATTTACAACAAAGCTCTATATCAGAAGGAATTTAAACAAATTTCAATCCAATTGTCGAAATTTGTATGCTGATATTACATTCGAATCCTTTATGTTTGTATCTCTACACGAAAATACCTTTCAAAATATGTTAGTTTTATCAATTTTGGTGGACGGTAGGGTGCTTGAAAGTGTACCACAAAAAAAAGTGTGTGATATAGTCATACAAAAAAATTTCCACTTATCAATTATTCTGCCATAATATCGTTTCAGATATAAGCAGCAGTATAGTTTTTAGTCAGTGGCCTTCATATATCAACTTCTTCCTTAATTTAAATTCATAGAATTTCGACAACAAAAACTAATTAGAAAGATAGAAGCGCATCGGAAAGATTTAAAAAAATTTTTTCCTGAAAGCCGGCACAAGTTATTCATATTGAGCATTTCTACACAAAAATACCTTTCAAATTATGTCTGCTTTTTTAATTTTGGTGGACGATAAAATGCTTGAAAGTGTACCACAAAATATGCGTGGCGTAGTTATATAAAAAATTTTAATTTGTGAAAGACTCTTTCCGAATATCATGAAGTACTTTTTGTATCTGCCACCTCAGCTTGAAATGTCAAAACCTTTGAAATTTAATTTTTCAGAATTTCTTTAATAACAGTGCTGATCTGATTCCTTGAAAATGAAGCTGAAATATCTTTTCGTGCAGACTTCAAATTGTCAACTTACCAACTACTTCGGCAAGCTCGTGATGCATCGGACCTTTCTTTCAATTTCTCCATCGATGACTTGTCACTGTCTGAAATTTGAAAAAAAAAAATTAAGTTTTTTTTAATGTTTTAAACATGTTAATCAGTTCTTTTTTCTATAGGGTGTTTTTATAGAGTGATACAACTTTGAGTTGGCATCACTGCTTTATTTGACCACCCATTTAACAGCTGATAGTTGTTTTTTGTTTAGTTTGCTTTGACATTTTATTATGGACCGACTTACGTCAGAGCAACGCGTGCAAATTGTGGAAATTTGTAATCAAAATAATGGCTCTGTTCGTCAAACTTATTGTGCACGTCGTCCATTCAAAATATTATTTTCCGTTGAAGCCCATTTTTTTGGTTGAATGGGTACGTAAATAAACAGAATTGTCGCATTTGGAGTGAGGAGAATCCACATGCTTTTTTCGAAACACCCTGACATCCACGGAAAATTACTGTTTGGTGCGCTTTATGGGCTGGTGGAGTCATTGGCCCATGTGTCTTCAAAAACGATGACGGTCAGAATGTTACTGTCAATGGTGAACGGTATAGGAACATGATTAAAGGTTTTTTCGTACCTCAATTAGCTGGCATTAATCTTGCTGATATGTGGTTCCAATAGGATGGAGCCACATGCCACACAGCGGGCGCTACAATTGATTTACTCAAGGAAACTTTTGATGAAAAAATAATTTCACGAAATGGCCCATTTAATTGGCCCCCAAGATCGTGTGATTCAAAACCCCTTGGATTATTTTCTTTGGGGTTATGTAAAGTCACTTGTGTACGTTGATAAACCACAAACAATTGAACACCTGGAAATTAACATTCGAAGAGTTATCGGCGAGATACGGCCGCAAATGCTGCGAAAAGTTTGTGAAAATTCGTATTCCAGATTGCGCCTTGTACCCACCAGCCGTGGCGGCCACATGGCCGAAATCATATTTAAATATTAATGTCATAAAATTTTCTATCCAAAAAAGACCGTTTCATTGATATCAAAAATATTTTACTATGTTTTATTATGATTTAAACATGTATCACTCTATAAAAAACACCCTTTATATCGCTCCGCATCAAAATATTTTTGAATTTCAATAACTTCAACTCTTAAATATGCACACCTTCTTCTCGTTCAAATACCTTTTCATACAGACCTCATATATTTATTGCATGCCATATTTCACATTTCCACATACAAGACACACACACACACTGACACATACTCTACTCCAATTCAAATACATTCACTCTCGTACTGGCACTCGTACATGGAGACAAATTTGAAGTGCATGATTGATAAAAATAAAATTCAGCTCATGAGATATGCAATTCAAGTTTGTACGAGCATTTAGGCGGGACAAAAAGAAATGTGCGACTACACAACAGAACAATACGGATGAAATACTTAAACACTTAAAAACTAAATGTATCTGTGTGACAAGAAATTGTAGTCACTACTGAATCTGTAGATTTATTTATGAACGAACTACAAAATTACTTGTTTGTTTACAAATTTCTAGAGAATCTGGCCAAGATGAAATAAACGATTTTGTTTCATTGGAAACACTTGGCCGGAGGAGCGCACACAGAAATATTCAAGTGGAGAAGGAAATTTTATACTTGAAATAAGAAGTTCAAGAGAAGGCTGAGATACTCATACACATTTTACAGTTGATCCTGTCTGGTATTTGAATGTGCGTTTCTCTAACAAATAAAAATGAGTTTTAATTTCACTGATTATTTGACAGTTTGAACAGCCGAAAGAACAGATGCATAAACTATTTTTTTTTTAAATATCGTTTTAAAAAATATATTTCAAAAATGTTTCATAAATTGGCAATAATTTTTAGGCGCGAAAATAAGTGAAAAAATTAGTTCGAGCAAATTAAAAATTAATATAATTATTGTGGAAATGTATTTGAAATTTGTATCAGGAAAATTGTGGCCCAACTAATCAGGTGAAATCGCTATTTGTGTGAAACTTTTCCATTTTGCCAAAGACGTGTTTGTGGCCTCACAATGATTTTCACAATAAGAAAGAAAATATTTGGAAAACGGTTGACCCTAAAGGCTATTCCTCTAACCTCTTGCTAAATATATCCGCAAATCGGTTTCCACATGATTAGTGTGAATTGATGTAGTTAATCCAAGTCCTACAAAAGTATCGAGAACACGAACTGATTTAAAAAAAAAATCACTTTTTTCGCATTTTTTTGTTCACGATATCTTGCGAACGGATTAACCGATTTAGGACCGATTCGCAGTGGCCGACGTGGTTTTTTAAATATTGAGAGCTGATTAGTTATCGGCAAAGCCGTTCAAGAGTTATTAAAAAAAACACTTTAAATATGTTTTTTATAATTTCCTGAAATTTACCGCTTCGAATCGGTTCATATTTACAAAAAATCTAATGGCGTTTTCTTTTAACAAAAAAATTTTGCCTTTTTTCAATTGTTTTCTAAAAAGTAACAGTTCGGAGTAGTCTGAAAATAGAAATAGTTTTTCGTAAGAGATGTTGAAAACATTTCGAATAAATTCGTTATTTTCAAATGTCAGAGTGTGGCCATTATCTACTAAAAAGTGTAAAAAATGTTGCACTCTTTTGTAGAAAAGAAATCAACTTTAGATCAAGACGTTCCAAAATTAAAAGCAGGTCACAACTGACACACACACACACACACATACAGGCACAATGACGGGTTCTCAGAATTAGTCGGGGAAGATTAGTAAGACCTCAAAACTTCGACAGCTGATGAGAGCTTATTTTCTTCAAAACGGGATAAAACCGGTTACTTCCGGAGTTTTGAAAATTGTAAATTTTAGTAGCGGGAAGTTAAAAATAAAAAAGAAATTTTGGAAAATAAACCAAATATATAATAACCATCAAAAACAACGTTTGACAGTACGGAAAAATTTTAATGGTCAAAATACAACCCTGCAAAGTTTTATACGAAGAGTTAAGTTCAGCCAAAAGGAAAGTAGTTCTTGGTTTTCCGAAACAAGCGAACCTAATGAATTTGATTGGCAGTAGTGTGCGTCGCAATAAATGGCGAAGGAAAGGGAAATATTGCACGGAAGCTTAAAAGAAATCTGAGGGGGGTATATGAGGGCCCTCGATTCCGATCGAAATTTGTATTTAAATTGTATCGAAATTTGGATCGTTTAGGAATGCGTTAATTTGGCCCATGACCTATGCCGCCAACGATATCATATTCTAAAGCAAAGCCTAATCGATTAATATTTATTCGATTAATTCGATTAAAGTTAAATAGTTCACTTTTATTAACTTATAACTCAAGGAATTGAACAAAAGCTTGCAATTATTTTAAATATTTTTATAGTATTTGAATTATTCAAGTTATTCGAATATTTTGAAATCGATTAATCGAGTATATTGAAAACCCCCGAATCGATTTAGAAATCCATAAAAAAAATTAATTCAGCAAAACCGAAACTGAAATGAGGGGAGACTCTACTGACGGCGTTTTCTTTTCTGGAAAAGCCGTAACATTTTTTCACTTCTTTTCTAAAAGGTGGCAGTTTTGGGGGAGTCTTAAAATGGGAACTACTTTTCTTAAATAAAGCTTTCAGCTTTAAAAATAATTATAACTGAAGTTGGCTGCAGAATAGTAATTTCACATCTCTTGTACGAAGTTGAAGGCGGGAAATGTGGAATTTATTGAAGTGAAATTTCCGTGCATCAACGTAAATGCAGGTGCAAAAGAAAATTGAAGAGGGACTAGTCAACTGGGACTTACCCTCAATACACTTTCAAAAATTATATATAATTAAAATTTTGAAAAAAAAGTATTTGCAGAATTTAAAAAATAAAATGCATGCGAGAATTATATTTTTAACAAAAATTATACGACAATTCCATACACTTTCATTCCGTATAAAACACGGAACAGGTCTGGTAAATTCTCCCAACAGTCATTTCAATTTAATTTTTTATTAAAATGTTTTCTTTTAAATTTTAATTACTTCCTCTTTTCTCCAAATTAATTTACTTTTGCAAAAATAAAAGAATATTAAAAACAAAGAACATTTAATTTTTCTCTTTTGATCAGGAGATATTTTCCCATTTCTTCTGCTTTAAGATATGACACAACTTTGCCTGCATAAAACAACAACCAAACAACAAACAACCAACAAAAACAAAAATTCCTTGCGCACCATTTTATTCGCCTGAATATTGTTTTTGTAAAATATTTTCCAACTTCGTTACTTTAACTTTGCCCGAATGAAAAATTGCTCATTCGGGAATTTGATTTTAACATGATAAGAAATCAGCCCCGCTGTATGGCTCGTATCGTGTGTGCGTTACGTAGGGGATGCAACTTCCACACATTCGAAAAATGTTTAGAAACCAACCAGAAACACTTGCGTTCCCAAATCGCGTTTAAAGGAATTAATTCCACAAGATAAGATTTGAATAAATTTGTATTTTAAAATGTTAAAAAATTATTTTAAATATAAATTATTGATTATTATGATTATTGATTTTTTATGAAAGGTACTTTTTTTGAAAAGTACTGTTTTTGAAAAATAGTTTTTGTAAGAAATACTTTTTACGAAAAGTATATTTTCTGAGAAGAACTTTTTCTGAAAAGTACTTTTTCTGTTAAGTACTTTTTCTAGGAGGTACTTTTTCTGATAAGTACTTCTTCTATAAAAATTGTGTTTCTAAGAAATATTATTTTCGAAAAGTTTTCCTGAAAAATTTTTTTTCTAAGAAATACTTTTTCAAAAATGTACTTCAAGAAAAGTATTTTTTCTGAGTAGTTTTTTTTCTGAAAAGTAATTTTTCTGTTAAGTACTTTCTCTAAGAAATACTTTTTCAATAAGTACTTTTTCTACAAAAATTGTTTTTCTAAGAAATTCTTTTCGCGAAAAGTACTTTTTCTGCGAAGTACTTTTTCTGATAAGTACTTTTTCTGAAAAGTACTTTTTCTGTTAAGTACTTTTTCTTAGAAATACTTTTTCTAATAAATACTTTTTCCACAAAAATTGTTTTTCTAAGAAATACTTTTCGCGAAAAGTACTTTTTCTGCGAAGTACTTTTTCTGCGAAGTACTTTTTCTGAAAAGTGCTTTTTGTGATAAGTACTTTGCCTGATAAATAATTTTCCTGAAAAATTGTTTTTCTAAGAAATACTTTTTCAAAAATGTACTTCAAGAAAAGTAATTTTTCTGAGAAGAACTTTTTCTGAAAAGTACTTTTTCTGTTAAGTACTTTTTCTAGGAAGTACTTTTTCTAGGAAGTACTTTTTCTGATAAGTACTTCTTCTATAAAAATTGTGTTTCTAAGAAATATTATTTTCGAAAAGTACTTCTTCTGATAAGTAGTTTTTCTGAAAAGTACTTTTTTTGTTAAGTACTTTTTCTAAGAAATACTTTTTCTGATAAGTACTTTTCCTACAAAAGTTGTTTTTCTAAGAAATACTTTTTTCGAAAAGTACCTTTTCTGCGAAGAACTTTTCCTGAGAAGTACTTTTTCTGATAAGTACTTTTCCTGATAAGTACTTTTTCTGACAAGTAGTTTTCCTGAAAAATAGTTTTTCTAAGAAATACTTTTTCAAAAATGTACTTCAAGAAAAGTATTTTTTTCTGAGAAATATTTTTTCTAAAAAGTACTTTTTCTGATAAGTACATTTCCTGAAAAATAATTTTTTTAAGAAATACTTTTAAAAAATGTACTTCAAGAAAAGTATTTTTTCTGAGGAGTATTTTTTTCTGAAAAGTACTTTTTCTGTTAAGTACTTTTTCTAAGAAATACTTTTGTCAATAAATACTTTTTCTACAAAAATTTTTTTTCTAAGAAGTTTTTTCCTCGAAAAGTACTTTTTCTGAAAAGTACTTTTTCTGTTAAGTACTTTTTCTAAGAAATACTTTTTCTAATAAGTACTTTTTCTACAAAAATTGTTTTTCTAAGAAATACTTTTCGCGAAAAGTACTTTTTCTGCGAAGTACTTTTTCTGATAAGTGCTTTTTGTGATAAGTACTTTGCCTGATAAATAATTTTCCTGAAAAATTGTTTTTCTAAGAAATACTTTTTCAAAAATGTACTTTAAGAAGAGTATTTTTTCGGAGAAGTATTTTTTCTGATAAGTACTTTTCCTGAAAAGTACTTTCTCTGTTAAGTACTTTTTCTAAGAAATACTTTTTCTGATAAGTATTTTTCCTACAAAAATAGTTTTTCTAAGAAATACTTTTTCTAAAATGTACTTAGTGAAAAGTATTTTTTCCGACAAGTACTTTTCCTTAAAAATAGTTCTCCTAAGAACTACGTTTACAAAAAGTACTTTTTCTTATATGTGCTCTTCGTGAAAAGTACTTTTTCTGAGAGGTATTTTTTCTGAAAAGTACGCTTTCTGAAAAGTACTTTTTCTAAGAAGTACTTTTTCTGAAAAGTACTTTTCGCAAAATATTTATTTCATTTTTAAAATTAAATTTTCAAATGGCAATTTTATTTTCAAATAATTCATATTGCAGAATTATGGTTTGTAATTGTACATGTTCAAAAAAGTACTTTTTCCAAAAATGGTATTTCACAAAATTACTTTTTTTAAAAAGTTCTGCTTTCAAAATGAATAATATAAACAAATACGTTTTTAGAGTACTTTCTCAAAAAGTACCTTTTAAGAGGGTGCTTTTTCAAAAAGTGCCAAATCAATTTTCAAAATTTTACTGACAATATTCAAGCAAACATTATGCCAGTTAAATTATTTAGCGCATATTGAAAATATTACATTTTTATGCATGTTCTCGAATTGAAAATTTTTACCCTTTTTGTTATCTTTTTTGTCCCCTTCGCAATAAAAGACGTTTTATTATCCCGGCTTCTCCCGAGTGGTCAGAAGTACTTTAAGACAATCAAATAAACACCAAAAACAGGTACAATCTTAAAATGAATTTCGAATTTTCTAAAAGAGTAAAAACTTTTTTGAGTATAGATATTTTCAGAAGATCGGAAGGCACCAAAATACTTTCTTCTAAATTTAATATTCTAGAAAATGTGTGGAGTGCAGAAAATTCTTAATCTTTAAAAGTACACGTACGCAAGACAGTCCCAGTTGTTCCAAGCTATTGATTAACTTGAGCAATTGTTATATAATGAAATCATACATTTAAGGTACTGTTCCATACAACCCGAACGCAGCAACAATGGCTGCTATTATTTTCTAAGCAAACTGCCAGAATGTGTTGCAGATGGAATCTGGTTCCAAGAAATATCGCAACACACGCACGCACACATTTCCTTTACACATGCGAAAAGCAAAAGATAAATAAAAATAATAATCAAAAGACAGCAACGAAAAGTAAACAACAACAACAACAACAACAACAACAACAGAAATAAAAATAAATAAAAAATTAAGAAAACCTCCGCAAGCACAATTATTTTTTTGTCCCTTCTTCTTGCAACTTTAAGGGAGTGTGTGTGTGTGTGGACCTGGAGCCAGGGGACATTTAAATTTTATGTATGAGCAGGACAATAATCAAAACTTATTGTATCCACGGCAATAGGTAAACAGGTTACAGCACAACCACACACACACACACACACACACACACATGCAGGGCCTAATTGCTTATCAGTGTTGCACACTCCTGTCCCGTACGAAATTCAATCTCTAAATCGTGGTGTAAGAAATTTATGTGGACAAAATGTTACACTCATTTTTTATTTTCCAGCCACCGACTGTTCGAACAGCCTGTTGTTGACTTTAATTGAATGCGGCCTTAAATTATGTTTTTCGTATTAGAATTCGATTTGAAACCACCCCTGAAAACTGAAATGCTTTAAGTGTCAAATTTAGTCAAGCAAAATTTCAAAATTTTAAGTTCTACGTCATTTAAAATGCTCTTGAAATTAACCCCGGTTGCATATTCAACAGTTCCAATCAGCTCTTTTGGGTGCTACCACGACCCCAACTATCGCGTCATTGCATTAATACAACGATGCAAAAAGAAGAGGCATTTCTTTTTGGGCAAAAAAGCTATTCACTTAAATATAGTACTTTTCACAATAAACATTTTCTGAAAAAGTACTATTCTATTATTAGAAAAAGTACTTTGGACAAAAAGTACTTTTCAGAAAAAGAAAAGAGTACTCTTCGGAAAAGGCTGTTCTCAGAAAAAGTACTTTTTCGAAAAGATAGTTTTTGAAAGTACTTTTCAGAAAAACTACTTTTCAGGAAAACTACTTTTCTGGAAAAGCACTTTTCAGAGAAGACTACTTTTCAGAAAAAGTTTTTTTTGGGGAAAAAGTACTTTTTGTAAAAGATATTTAAGAAAAACTGATATGGAAAATGATAATTGCTTAACATTCAATATCTTAAGTTTTTTGAGGGGTCTTTGGAAAGGATACTTATTAGAAAAAGTACTTTTCAGAAAAAGTACTTTTCAGAAAAAGTACTTTTCAGAAAAAGTACTTTTCAGAATAACTACTTTTCTGGAAAAGCACTTTTCAGAGAAGAGTACTTTTCAGAAATAGCCTTTTTGAGAAAAAGTACTTTTTGTAAAAGATACTTTAAAAAAACTGATAAGGAATATGATAATTTCTTTACATTCAATATCTTAATTTATACTTATTAGAAAAAGTACTTCGAACAAAAAGAGCTTTTTGGAAAAAGTACTTTTTAGAAAAGTTACTTTCCTAGAAGAATGCTTTTCAGAGCAGGGTACTTTTCAGATAAAGCACTTTTTAAAAAGTTTACTTTTTTTAAAAGGTACTTTCTTTTGAAAAGAAAGTGCATTGAAAAAATCCCTCTTTTAATATTTTAAAGAAATTCTTTTAAGGAAAGTAGTTTTTGGAAATAACACTTACTAGAAAAGGTACTTGGCACAAAGAGTACTTTTCAGCAAAAGTACTTTTCAGCAAAAGTACTTTTCAGAAAAACTACTTTTCTAAAAAAGTACCTTTTAGAAAAACTGCTTTTCTAAAAAAGTACTTTCCAGAGAAACTACTTTTCTGGAAAAATACTGTTTAGAGAACAATACTTTTCAGAAAAGCTTTCTTCAGAAAAAGTACTTTTTCTAAGAGATACTTTTCCAAAAATAGATATGGGAAATTATTATTTCTTAACATTTAATATCTTAAAGCAGTTCTTTTAGGGGTCTTTGGAAAGGGTAATTGTTAGAAAAAGTACTTTGCACAAAGAGTCCTTTTTAGAAAAAGTACTTTTCAGAAAAATTACTTTTCTGGAAAAGCACTTTTTCGAAAAGATACTTTTCGAAAATAAGTATGGAAAAAGATTATTTCTTAACATTTAATATCATAAAAAAGTTATTTGGGCGATTTTTCGAAAGGCTACTTATTAGAAAAAGTACTTTGCACAAAAAGTACTTTGCACAAAAAGTACTTTTCAGCAAAAGTGTTTTTTAGAAAAATTACTTTTCAGAAAAAGTACTTTTAAGAGAAGCGTACTTTTAAAAAAGTTTTTTTTTAGAAAAAGTACTTTTTCGAAAAGATACCTTAAAAAATGGATGCGGAAAAAGATTATTTCTTAACTTTTAATATCCTAAAGAAGTTATTTGGGGGGATCTTTGCAAAAGATACCTTTTTCAAAAAGTACTTTTCAGAAAATGTACTTTTCAGAAAATGTACTTTTCGCCTGATTAGTGTGGACTGATACGAACTGATTGGATATATGATTTTGGAATTTTCTAAAAAAACCCCGTTTTCAATTTTTTTTTTCGTTCTCAATATATCGCGAACGGATTAACCGATTTGCAGTGTCAGACGTGGTTTCTTAATCTTGAGAGCTGATTAGTTCCTGGAATCGATCGGTGAAGCGGTTTAAAAGTCTCTTTAAGAAAACACTTTAATATATATTTTTTTAAAGTTTTTTTAATTCTTGATCCGAATCTGTTAAAATTCCCAGGAAATCTAGGTTCAGGGTTTAGTTTAGTTGAAATCGGTCCAGCCGTTGCAAAGTTATAAGCTGATCACATACTTACGCACACATACAGGCATAGTGATGGGTTCTCAGAATTAGTCAGGGAAGCTTCGTAAGACCTCAAAACGTCGAGATCTGATGAGAACGCGATTTTTTCAAAACGGGCTAAGACCAATAATTTCTCGATTTTTGAAAATTTTATATTTTCGTAGCGGGAAGTTAAAAAAATAATTGCTCGATGCTACGTAAATTCTATAAGCGTTCATTTTTTCTGAGTGCCAAATATCCCAAATGCGAAAATTCCTCTGAAGGAAATTCCCAAACTAAATACTGTATTTCCCCGCAAATGCACCCGCCTTAAAGCTGCACTCGCACTCGCAATTAAAGAAACTTTGCAATGAAGTTAACCAACTTGAAACGGAGTTTCATAATTAATCGCTTTAAAGGAAATCTTTAAGCGAATTTAGCAAAAAAAAATTTAAATCAACTACACCTGCCAAACATTTTCTTTATCCCTGCTGCTGAAAACTTTTTTAATAGGAATAACTCTCTCATTAAATTGTTTCGAAAAATGTTGGTGGAAAGAGTTTTGAAAATATTTCAAAGTGTTTTGTATTTATTGTGAGTTCCCTTTTTTGCAAGCGTGCGTGCGTGTGTGTGTGTGTGTGTGTTTCTATAGTTGAATTTCAACCACCACCCATTTTTCATGCAAGTCACAGTTGCTTTTGATTAAAAGAAAAATACTCTCGTACTTTAAAGGGTTAGAATTTAAAGTTTTTTCTTCTTATTTTATTTTATTTTCTTTTTTTTTTTCTTTTGTTGCTTTTTGTAAAATGTGGGTGTTGTTAGCCAACAGCAGAGCTTTTCTCTACTGCAGATAAGAATTGTACGAATTTTCATGGCAAATGAAGAAAATTCAAATATTATATCGATATAAAATTGTATGTGTGTGTGTGTGTGTGTGCATGAGCAACAGAGAGATTTGAAATATTAGCGGTGCTTATTTGTAAAAGAGGCAACATTGGAGATGGCACCTATAAGACTAAAATGTTTATAAAAAGTACTTTTCAGAAAAAGTACTTTTTAGAAAAACTACTTTTTAGAAAAGTACTTTTCAGAAAACCTACTTTTCTGTAAACGTGCTTTTTAGACAAGAGTACCTTTCAAAAAAGCTTTTATTAGGAAAAGTGCTTTTTCGAAAAGATACTTTAAAATATATAGACATGGAAAAAAATAATTTTTTAACATTTAATATCTTAAAGAAGTTTTTTGGAGAGTCTTTGGAAGGACACTTATTAGCAAAAGTGCTTTGCACAAAAAGTACTTACCAGAAAAAGTACTTTTCAAACTACTTTTCTGGAAAGTACTTTTCAGAGAAGAGCACTTTAAAAAAATTTTTTTTTGAAAAAGTACTTTTCAGAAAAAGTACTTTTCATACTACTTTTCTGGAAAAGTACTTTGCAGAGAAGAGCACTTTTCTGGAAAAGTACTTTGCAGAGAAGAGCACTTTAAAAAAAGAAATTTTTTTGAATAAGTACTTTTCAGAAAAAGTACTTTTCAAACTACTTTTCTGGAAAGTACTTTTCAGAGAAGAGTACTTTTCTGGAAAAGTACTTTGCAGAGAAGAGCACTTTAAAAAAATTTTTTTTTTAAAAAGTACTTTTCAGAAAAAGTACTTTTCATACTACTTTTCTGGAAAAGTACTTTGCAGAGAAGAGCACTTTTCTGGAAAAGTACTTTGCAGAGAAGAGCACTTTTCTGGAAAAGTACTTGGCAGAGAAGAGCACTTTTCAAAGAATATTTTTTTTAGAAAAAGTACTTTTTCGAAACGATACTTTAAAAAAAATAGATATGGAAAAAGACTATATCTTAACTTTTGATATCTTAAGGAAGTCCTTTGGGAGGTCTCTGGGAAAGGATACTTATTAGAAAAAGTATTTTTCAGAAAAATTACTTTTCTAAAAGTACTTTTCAGAGAAGAGTACTTTTCTGGAAAAGTACTTTTCAGAGAAGAGAACTTTTTTGGAAAAGTACTTTTCAAAGAAGAGTGCTTTTCAAAAAACATTTTTTTAGAAAAAAGTACTTTTTAGAAAAATTACTTTTCAGAAAAAGTACTTTTCAAAAAAATGTTTTTTTGAGAAAAAGTACTTTTCCGAAAAGATACTAAAAAAATAGATACGGAAAGAGATAATAATTTCTTAACATTTAATATCTTAAAGAAATTATTTTGGGGGTTTTTGGACAGGATATTTATTAGAAAAAAGCACTTTGCACAAAAAGTACTTTTTAGAAAAACTACTTTTTAGAAAAACTACTTTTTAGAAAAACTACTTTTTAGAAAAACTACTTTTTAGAAAAACTACTTTTTAGAAAAAGTTCTTTTCAGAAAAACTACTTTGTACTTCTCAGTTAGTTTTTGAAAAACACATTTACGAATTTCTTTAATTTTTTTTATTGAAAATATTCTTGTTTACAATTGCTTCCACACCAAACGACTTGGCAGGCTGCTAATATTTCAGCCAACACTGTACAACACATTACATATAATCTAATATACATAATGAATAAAACATTGTTGGTGGGTTTATCAGTTCCCCGTGTCCTTACAATTCACTACAGAGTCGCTCTTACATGAAGGCAACAGCGAGTTTAAGGTGTTTTGCTCGATATTGTTTTTTTTTTTTTCTTTTTGCTTTTAACAAAATTTTCCCTTTCCTTATACAATTCCATATGCTGTGAGTCAGTCAGTCTATCAGTCTGCCAGCCAGCTAAAACAAACAGCAACAGCAACAGCAGCAGCAGCACCAACAGAATGGAAATGCCAACCATCTAAACAACCACCACCCGCCCGCACCTCCGGACGTCTAAGTTTAACTGTGCCTAACGCCAATAATCAACTTTTTGCATTAAAAGCTTAAAAAATTTCAACTTTAATATGAAAGTGGATTTTTGGAAAGGACAACTAACGATTCTGATGACGATGACGATGAGGATGATGACGACGATGACGATGATGGTGCTGATGCTGATGCTAAAAACAATAAGCGAATTTTTGTTTTTATTTTTTTTTTATATTTCGTTTAGGGTTCTTTTGATGAGCACAGCATTTTAAGTCTAATGACAATGAATGGATGGATAGATGGACGGACGGATGGACGGACGGGCGGATGGATACCAACATTTGGCTGAAGAATGCCAACCAGTAGAGTGACTGAAAGAATTCGGAAAACGAAGAAAATTATATTGAAAATAACTTCTCCTGTTTTATATGCGAAACATTTGTTTCAATTTTCAAAACTTTTGAACACGAAAAAGATGTTTGAAAAGCACACAAAAATTGGGAACAATTGAACAAGTTTGAATAATTATTAAAGTCAACTGCAATTTTCCACAGGCAATAAAATTAAAGTTTGTTAAGGCAAAACTGTTTTTAGTGTCTATTAAATTTTATAAAAATTCTACCTTATAAAGATTTAGCAAAGAGACTTTAATGTCTACGCGGCTGTTCACACGATGTTGTAAAAATCGGTATCAGATTTGATGAGGGGGGGGTCAAATTAAGTCATGCAACTGTGGGATATATTTGAAACTTATCCGATGTCCAACTTTGAAGCCAATTTGTAATGTAACATATTCAAAAAACTCTTGGTCCTGGTTCACACGATAATGTTCTTGCTGCTCGAATTCTTTTCAATTCTCTTTCAAAACTGCCTGAGTGTTCACAAAAAAAATTAAAGAACGTTCTTTTTCTGTTACTTCCAAATTCTTATATTTTTTTAAATTTATTTTATTGAGTTTTTGTTAGAAAGAATTTATTGCAGGATTAAAGTAAAAAATATATAGATTTTGTTTAAAAATATTTTTTTTGTTAAAAAAAATCCCTTGAGACAAATAATAATTATAACGAATTGAGCAACAAAAGGAATTTTCCGAGCACAAGCAGCTCCGCCCCAAATACTACTCTCCTGTCCCCTCCCTTCCTCAAAGTCAAATGATGAGCAGCAAAAAAAAACATCGTGTGAACCTGGACTTTTTTGTATTCACTGTACATGTACAGTGTGTAACAGTTGGCATTGCAGTTTGGTGTGGTGGTAACTTTTTCACGAATTCTGATAGAAATTTTGATAGGAATTCACGCACCGCACGTGTATTGAATACGAAAAAAGTCCAGGTTCACACGAGGAGTTTTGTGCTGCTCATCTGTTGAGTTTGCGGAAGAGGGGGGACAGGAGAGTGGATACACATTCACGATATTCCCGCCTATTGAAAGTGGATATGCTCATGAAAAGCGCCCTGAATTACTGATTGGCTATCGTATATATTTTCCATATCGTAAATATCTCCCATATCGTATATATTTCCCATATCGTAAATGTCTCACATGTCATAAATGTCCCACTTATCGTAAATGTCTCACATATCGTAAAAGCCTCATATATCGTAAGTGTCCCACATATTGTCAATGTCCCACATATCGTAAATGTCTCATATATTGTAAATGTCTCATGTATCGTAAATATCCCACATATCGTAAATGTCTCACAAATCGTAAATGTCTCACATAACGTATATTTCTCACATATCGTAAATGTCTCACATATCATAAAACCCTCATATATCGTAAGTGTCCCACGTATTGTAAATGTCTCACATATCGTAAATGTTTCCTATAGCAAAGTTTTTGGGACCGATTTCACAAATTTAGGTTAGGTTAGGTTGGCAGGTAACAGGCGAAAAAAGAAACCCATTGAGTCGAAGAAAAATTATCGCTTTGTGAACCACTGCTCCCAATACAGAGACTTAAACCCTTCAGTTTCATATCTAAACTCCAGTATCTGAAGGTACTTTAGAAACAGGTTCTCCAAAGCGGTGAAAACTTTTGATACTCTCCTCCTTTTCCTTATCATTCCAAAAAAGGCAACATTCGTAGTATGAGGGACTACAGATGCAGAGGCCAGTGAGTAGGGCTGCTACCCTTCGCAAGTACCTTCTTGTCGAGTCCAAAAGACTCCTGCTTATAAAAGGAATGAGGAGTAGGGCTGCTACCCTTCGCAAGTGCCGTCTTCTTGAGTCCGTAAGACTTCTAATTTTATTAGGAATGAGGAGAGGCCACATGCTGAGCTACTTCAAGAAGGGCAGTGAAGAGACGTCCTCGTAAGTAGAGTTCCCATCTCTGCAACTAAATTGATGGAATAAATTCAATCATGCTGCTGCATGAGTCATCAAGTAAACACTTTCAATTTTTCGAATACAAAACCGTACCGTGTGTCCTCAGCAGACTTGCATGACTTTAATCGAGCCGACCTTATTTTTTTTTTACTTCTAAAAGCAATAAAAATTTATAACCAACGAGAAATATATATTTTTATCTATTTCGCTTCCTATTTATTTTATAAAAACTTATCGCGGTTGAATGTTTGCTTAAGAAAAAATTGTTTAAATAAAAATAAACAAAACGATCGTTCAACAGCGTATTGGGGCATGTTAGACGATGGACACGTGTTGGCTGGCATGTCTGTAGGGGTGTTTCAAACAGATAAAAACAACAACAACAACAGCAACAACAACAGCAAAATACTTGTAAACGCGTATGAGAAAGTCTCAACTTGTGTGGCATCCACATCATCATCGTCATCATCATGATCATAATCATCATTTCCCTGCACTCGCTTATGTTGCTTTACAACTACAGCTACAATTGCAACTGCAACTTCAACGCTGGCGATGGCGATGGCGATGACGACTCTGACTATTTACTTTGTTGCACAAAATTATTTACATTCACACTCACTCTTCCAACATTTTGTTGAAAGTTGTGCAGAAGTAAAGCCCTCAACTACAAGACACCAACACCATCTATTCCTGATTGTTGTTGTCGTTGTTACTGTTTGTTGTTGTCGAATAAGTAAAATATTTCAGTAACTCACAGCGGGCGGCATGTTTGTTGTACACAGCAAACGCAGCGTGTGCCTTCAACGTCCCCGAATGTGTGAGGTGAATGTGTTTTTATCTGGTTTCCTTTGGGTACTTTTCTTTTTTATTTTATTTGCATTTTATTTTTACTTTTTGTGTTTTTTTTTTTCTTTTTGTGTCTTTGGCTTTGGCACGACTTTGAAATTGTGTTGTGTTCGTGCTTCTGTTTGCTGCAAGTGGGATGAATATTGCGGGGCAGAGAACTGTTTTCTTTTTAATGTTGAAAGATCCGATCCGGTGCCACATCGCGGACTTAGTAACGCCATGAAAAATATTTCAGACCTAAATTTCTAAATTGCTAAATTACGATTTTTGTTTGATTTTTTTTTTTTTTTTTTTGTGGGAAATTTAAATTTTTTTATTTTTTAAATTTTTGAATTCTTTCAAATTTCTGTAATTTAATGCGATAAAACCACAGACTTTGACGGTTATAAATGATATGAAAAAGCATTTTTAATAACTATTATTTTTGACAAAATATCCTTCTAAGAAAGTTTTTTTTTAAATGTTAAAATAAAAGTTCGAATATCTTAGAAAATAATACCTGCATTTTGGTTCGATGTTGTTTTAAATTGATTTCTTTTCTAAAACTGAGTGCAACATTTTTCACACTTTTTAAAAGAAAATTTCAATATTTTGTCATTTGAAAATGAAAAATTTACTAGAAATTAATGAAATATACGGGAAAAATATTATTTATCTATTAAAAGTTTTGCCAGCTGGTACTTTTCAGAAAATAAGTTCAAAAATGTTACACGTTTTCCAGAAAAGAAAACGCCATTAAACTCATTTTGAAATTAATTTTTTTAATTTTTATTAGTTCGATTTTCTTGAAAAAATATACCTGATTTTTTTTAAATTACATTTATTTTCTATTTTTTATTAAATATGCTTGGAAAGCGTGTAAAAATTGTTGCACATTATGAGAAGATGAGATCACGGACTACGCCAACACTGTAACTTATGAGTAACACTATTAATAATATTAAGTATACGCGTGGAAGCACCATACAAATTTAGAGTTCGATACAAGCAAACATACAAGGGAAGCTAAGAACAAGTAAAAGTGCTGTATTCGGCTGTGCCGAATCTTACATACCCTTCACCAACGCATGTCTGGCGTTACATATATTTTTAAGTATCAATTTTGTTCTTCCTAAAGAAAAAAAAAACAACGTCAGTTGCCTTTTTGGTGACTTTTATGAATGAAAAAACAAATCAATTTCCCAGCCCTGGAAACGAAATTTTAATTTTTTTTTACCAGTGCAAATCTTCATGATATATAAAGTGGTGTTATTTAAAAAAAACTTAACATTTTTCGACACTTTAGTTATTACATGTACTACAAAATACTGAATGTGTCACAAAACTATTAATTTCCCATGGCTGGAAATATTTTTCTATATTTTTATTTGTAATAGACAATTGAGGCTTCCCAAAGCATGAAATAAATTAACATTACAAACAAACAAACAAAAAAGAGTTATTTTTTGGTATTTATTTTGCGTCGGGAAATAGGTGTAAGCTTCCCAACTCTGGGATTGGATTTCAATACCACTATATATATACATATATATATACTCTATGGGGTTCCATATTAATATCGAAGCAGTTACACATGGTTTGATAAACCGATATATACCCTTTCACTTTTTTGTCAAGCGTTTAAATATGCCCCACCTGCCAGAGTTGCCACATCCCACAAAAAAATTGTATTTAAAATGTGCGTTTTTGCTGAGATTTATTTCACTAATAAAAATTTAACTTTCCCTTTCAAATTTCATTTCCCTTTTTCTAAACTTTTTGTTTGTACCGCCCTTCAGCATTTCTCACAGCCCGATCTCAAGGCATGAATAAATTTCTACTGGCCACCTTTAACATTTCCTCTTGTTGCATGGTCACTAAAGATTAATTTTCCAGTATTTTGTGCATACAATACAGACAACAATTTATTTTTATGTGGTCAAACACATACTCACGTATCAGCACACTGCTCATTTGCTGCAACACTGTCATAACTCAATATGTACACTTTTTAAAATAATAATGCAAAATGTTTCTACTTTCTTGAGAGTGTGTAAGCATTTCATTTATAGATTTTATAAACTTTAAAACTGAGAGAAAAATTAATTTTATAAATAAAACGTTTCAAATTGTTTTTTGCAAATTTAGTTTCGCCGAGTTACGACACTATTCAAGTAAATGAGCGACATGTAAACATGTATTAGTGAGTCAGTAGGTGGATGCGTGTGTGAATAAAGTTTTGCCACGGAGAGTGCACCGTAAATATCGTACACGGTGGGCTTATTACGTGTAGATTGAAACACACACCCACACAAACTCATATCAATAGTAGCACACACACACACACACACACAAACACCCACTTACACATGCACCTACATTAGACACAAGATTGCCATTAAGAATTGTAAAAAAAACACAAAAATTTGCAAACAAAAGAAAATAGATTTTGTTTTTTTAAATCTCTTTTTTATCAGTTTCTTCCTTTTGTTTTGCAACGAATTTTGGCACAATTTTTCAACAGTCGTATACTTTTATGAGGAAAGTTTATTTTAACTATTAATATGTAGCATTCATATCCCTGCTTTAAAATTAAATAAAAAATTAAAATTTTTTTTACTGCCTGTTCGCCGATGCCGAAAGCTATCGTTCGTTCGAATAAATAACATTCAAAACAAAAACAATTTTTGAAATGTTTTGAATGTTATTTATTCGAACGAACGATAGCTTTCGGCATCGGCGAACAGGCAGTTAATGTTTATAAACATTGTATATAAACATTGTATATAAACATTGTGTATAAACATCGTTTATAAACATTGTATATAAACATTGTATATAAACATTGTTTATAATACAATGTTTATATACAATGTTTATATACAATGTATATATACAATTTTTATATACAATGGTTGTGGAAGTGACGTGAATGTACGCTTGTGTCTATTGATTGTTTCTTTGTACGAATCTTATCTTGTTAAATTAATGTTAGTTTTATGTTAAACACTGAAAAAAAATTTTTGATTTTTTAACAGAAGTTTAACAAAAGCAGCAGACAATAGTTTTCTTTCTGTAAGGTTATTCAAATTATTAGCCGTTATTCGATTAATCAATTGATTTTGAACGGTTAACTTTTAAAATAATTTTGTGTTATTAGGAATTTTCGCCAAGAGTAATTATTTAAGCAATCAGTCGATTAATTGCGGAAATAATTTGGGCAATATTTTGACAAACTTCATGCACAATTTCAAATTATAGTTAAACGTTACAACGAATGGCCACATGTTTTATATTGAATGTACGTTGTGGCAGCACTGCTAGAGAATAATTGTTTTCCATTAAATTCAACTTTTATCCTGGCAATACCACCATTTCTCGAAACCCTATTTAAGCTTGCAGCAAGAAATACTAGTTCTGCGCAAGCATTTGTTGAATTGATTTCTGTTTAGGTGTTGCCAGCGTTTGCCGCTATGCTGCCACCTGATTGACGTCGCTTTAGTACAGACCATTGCCAATGGAATTTGTCTACGATATTATTTCAATCAATGCAACTGGCAGCACTAGCAAAACGGGGGAAAAAATTCATACATTTACGGATATCATATCCCTAAAGTAGCACCAATTATTAAATAATCTTATAGTTCAGAATAATATAAAATAAACTTTTATTACACTCACCTCTTCCAATAATTTTAAATAATATTAAAATATGCAAATACTACATTTCATTAAACGCACGAACCGCTAACCGTTTTATTAATTTAAATAGAGGGAGCCCTTATGTAACATGAGGCTTAAATGCTCCTTAAAATTCTATGTAAATGCACAAGCACACTTTCATGATCAACCACTGATTCAGATTTACTCTTATTTCCGCTCATTTCTTTAACAACAATTGAAGCACAAGCACATGTAAATGCACTACAAGCCCATTCCACTCAGCAGAATGTACTCAATGCGCACACACGCACAAACTTATGTAAGTTCATGCGTACCTACACGAATGATAGAAATGCAAGAATGCGCCATGCGAAGATTTTACAACTGCACTGCCTCTACATGACGGCTAACAGTAAAACCTTCGCATGGTGAAGTCTTTGCTTCCATCATCTTTGATACACACACACTTTTCTTATGCTTAACGGGCTTTTGAAAACAACAACACCAACACTGAATTGCCGGCAATGGCAAGAACAACAATTATAAAACTTTTAATATACATTTTTCTCATTATTTGCTTGACATTTTGACTAGGAATCACACATATTGAGGCTTTTAATTGCAATTATATTGTATTACTTTTCATTTGTTAGATTTATTAACAAATTGCACTGGACTCTATGCACTTTCTAGAACTTTTCAACTGAAATTTATATTAATTTAACTGGAGTAACGAATTGAAGCGACCGATTGCAATGATGACCCGATGAGAACTAAAATGTTTGGCAAATTCAGCAGAGTTACCAGTTCTGATAGAATTTCTTCGTTTATATATTTTGAAGCGAAATTGTTATATTCAAGCAAAATTGTTTATTATATGTTTTGTTGTATTTACATACTATTCAAATACATTTACGTAATAAAAACTTTTATTCAAATGGAATAACCGTTTACTTTATTCGAAGCTCACAACGAAGCGCGATATATTATATATAAGATTGTTTTTGTTTAAGATATTTTATAACTTCCTTTTTTAAATCACAATAATCTTTGATGTACTGGGTGATGTAAAAGATCACAAATTCCTGTTTATTTTGTTGTCCCATTCATTCCGCCTGCATTATTTCATGATGGTCAGTAAAATGTGAATGTATTCGGGTGTTGATTGCTTGGCGTTATTGTCCTGGAATATGAAATCCTAATTCTTGTTAGAGATTTGGATGCTCACAATTAAATTGAAGTAGTTTCCTTAAAAATTATCGTGTGCGAGTGAGTGTCAACATGTTGGCAGTGGCATTGAATGACGTTATTTGCCTGCCCGTTATATGACCGATATTATTTTTATTGTGGGTAAATACACGGAAGAGCAATAATTTGTTATTAATTCCATTATTATTATTATTATTATTGTTGTTGTTGTTATTATTATTACCATTATTATTATTATGACATTCAGTACACTTTCTACGATGACCGCACCACTTTCCACTCTTTGATTGGGAGAACTTTCAAAAAGGCATCAACAACTTTTACAGGCGAGATATAAAAATATATTTTCTTAGGTCAATGGAAAAATGTTATTCTCACATTTAAACATTTGTAAATAACAGCGACAAAAGTTGAGGAATAGCTTCGATTATATTTGCAAATTTATAAAATTCCATTACGCGCACATAAATATTTCGGTAGTGATTTTTTTCAACATTATTAAGATCGTGTCAAAGTTATATAAAAAAATTACATTCGAAAACATAAGACTCTGGGACAACAAAATACGCAGAAATTTTTGATCTCGTAAAGTCACCCAGTAAGTCAAATATATTGTAATTCGAACAAATTAAGCTATAAAATGTCTTAAACATATATGTACAATCTTAAATATCATATTTCGCGCATCTTTGTGAATTTCGAATAAAGTAAACGGTCATTTTATTTAAATAAAATTTTTTATTATTATATAATATTTGAATATTATATAAAACAAAATTATATACAACATAACACATCAAACAATAAGCAATTTCGCTTCAAAATATATAAACGAAGAAATTCTATCGGAACTGGTAACTCTGCTGAATTTGCCAAAAATTTTAGTTCTCATCGGGTCATCATTGCAATCGGTCGCTTCAATTCGTTACTCCAGTTAAATTAACATAAAATTTAGTTGAAAAGTTCTAGAAAGTGCATAGAGTCCAGTGCAATTTGTTAATAAATCTAACAAATGAAAAGTAATACAATAGAATTGCAATGAAAAGCCTCAATATGTGTGATTCCTAGTCAAAATGTCAAGCAAATAATGAGAAAAATGTATATTAAAAGTTTTATAATTGTTGTTCTTGCCATTGCCGGCAATTCAGTGTTGGTGTTGTTGTTTTCAAAAGCCCGTTAAGCATAAGAAAAGTGTGTGTGTATCAAAGATGGTGGAAGCAAAGACTTCTCCGTGCGAAGGTTTTACTGTTAGCCGTCATGTAGAGGCAGTGCAGTTGTAAAATCTTCGCATGGCGCATTCTTGGATTTCTATCATCCGTGTAGGTACGCATGAACTTACATAAGTTTGTGCGTGTGTGCGCATTGAGTACATTCTGCTGAGTGGAATGGGCTTGTAGTGCATTTACATGTGTTTGTGTTTCAATTGTTGTTAAAGAAGCGAGCAGAAATAAGAGTAAATCTGAATCAGTGTTTGATCATGAAAGTGTGTTTGTGCATTTACATAGAATTTTAGGGAGCATTTAAGCCTCATGTTACATAAGGGCTCCCTCTATTTAAATAATAAAACGGTTAGCGGTTCGTGCGTTTAATGAAATGTAGTATTTGCATATTTTAATATCATTTAAAATGATTGTAAGAGGTGAGTGAAATAAAAGTTTATTTTAAAATATACTGAACTATAAGATTATTTAATTATGGGCGCCACTTTAGTGCCATTATCTTCGTAAATGTATGAATTTTTTTCCATTTCGGAAATATTTGAGCTCTTTTGTTAGTGGTGTTAGTCACTTCACTATCTAAACATTTGAAATAACTGACAATTAAGTAGGAAAATATGACTGTTTAATTGCCCTGGGGTACGGTCTATATCGTTTTGGGCTTCAAATTCAACTCAGTTTTTGAAGCCGTTCAGAACGGTAATTATTTGCAGTGAGTTGAAACATAAAGTCAAGCGTTTGATGTACCCTGCAGGATTATTTGCTTTGCTTACTTGAATCAAAATATATATAAAAATTTCTTAATGCGTTAGATTCCTTTTTGTTGTTGTTAAAGAAGCTAAATTTATAATATATTTCTTGTGATTTATAACATATTAATAACACAAAGTTTGCAAAAAAAATTATTTTCTGCACCTTTAAAAAAACACTTTTTAAACTGAAGTTATTTGTAGTTGTTTTGTGTTACAGTTTGAAAATCTAATATTTTAATTTTGATTTTCGTTTTATCATACTTTTTCTTGTTAACAATTTTATAAATATGTAAATGTCATATTCAACTCTTAGCTAAGGAATTGAAACATATACTTTTTATATGAATATTTCAAATATATTTTAATTTTATTGATTTTATTTAGGCGGTGATTTTATTCTAGTTATTGATTATTAACACAATTTATTACAATTATATTTAATTTCCTTAGATTCTATACTTTTCATAATTTTTATTATTTACTAAACATGTCCATATAAAAATTAACTTAATGTCAAAGATGATTATAATAAACAAAATATCAAGTAATACTGAATATAACAAAATATTGAATATAACAAAAAATATGCATCACTTTGTGGCCCAAACTGCATCTTCCGAACTTGTGTGCCAAAAGATGGCAGTTTCAGAATAATATTATTATTATTATTATTTTGTAATTTTCAATGTTTGGTTCTTGTTTTTTATGCAAAATCTGTCGCTGCATTTAAGAAATGAGCGATTATATAATCTTTTTAAAATATTTACTTGTTGACATTAAACAATTTTAAGTATAGAATGGAGTGACTGGTATCGCGAATTTAAAATTTTTAACAGAGATTGAACATATTTATTTATTTGTTAGTTATATTTTTTTTTTTTTGTCTTAATAATTACTATTTTTAATATTTATAAAAATATAAAAAAAAAATTATATTAAAAATCTTTCTGTAAACAAAATTGCTGACAATTATGGTGACTTTTGATTCGTTGTTGAGTTTTTTCTTTTGCAATAATATTAGGAAAAATAATATACATTAAAACTTTGGATTACAAAATGACTCAAAATTATCATTAAAGATTCAAATTTCACAACAGGTTTTCATAAATGAAAACTATACACAACCAGCCAGTTGTAGCAAAATATTTCTAAAAAAGCCCTTAATATATTTTCAATATGTTTTTATGTATTCTTTTTGCAAGGCAATATCAAAGTTAAATGTTTCATTCCAAACTTATAGTTTTGAAAAACAAATATGTCAAGATATTTAAAAAAAAATTTTGCTACACTTGAGTTGAATAAAAATAATAAAAAAAAACAATAAAATTTAGTAAAGTTATGTACTTTAACAATTTTTGAATAAATAGAAATATAAATATACAAATTCTTATTACAATAACTAACGACAAGTGCATATACATACATACAATTCAGTTTGTAAATTATGTGCAATTTATAGTGTGCTCATGTTTGTTGTTGTTGTATTATTCGAATATTCATATCTGTGTGTAATTGATGCAATTACAAAATTAATTGAAACCAAATTAATACTAAAATTTTTTCTATTGATATATTTTCAACAATATTTTTCTCCGTGTAGTGATAATTATTTATGTGTATTTGAGATATTGAGTTTTTGTATTTTTCCAATAAGATGCGTACGTTTGATTTAAAATTAAACTTACTTGAGGTATTTAAACTGTAGTCATAAAGTCATATGTCATAACATCATAGGACGAAAATATGTATATGACTGCTGCAAATATTTTATATTCTAAAATAAGACTTCATGTCTAAATGGCAGAGTGTGCCACAATACCCCCAGCTTTATAAAGAAATTAAGAAATTTTTTTATTTTTTATTTGTTTACTCATATTACAAATACCTTCCACTTGTTTTAGGCTTGTAATATATTCCTCCCTATTCTGTAACTCTGTGTTAATGTCACGTCGAGATAGTATGAATAATAGAACACTTATGCAGCGGTTGTGTAAAATGCAATCGTTCTGATATCCTTTGACGATTCTTTACGGTTTGTAAATTAGCATTGATTCACGTCCTGGCGTGAAGTCGACAAACAGTTACAGAATAAAGTGGATAGTTCTTAAATAAGGCATTCATTTATTAATCAATAGCTATTGCACAGTATAAAATTCAACTATTTTTATCTATTATAAAATTATGTATTTCAATGATTTCTTTATTATTATTGTATATTTTCTAATTCTCTACCGCAAGGTAATAAAAAAAATTACGATTCATCACTATTTATTTTTGCTAAGAATATCGGGTGTATTTTTCACTACCTGACTGAGGGGCTTCCTTCAATTTACGACTGCTCGTTTGTTAAAGTCATGATTATTCACTATCCGATTTGGTCATATGATCTCTCATGATCTTCCTTTTCGAATCGAAATTCGTAATAGAACCCAGCCTTTCGACGAGGTTCTAAAGTCGTAAGGAATTTTATTAAGACTTCTTTTTGACATAATCGTACGACAGCTGCGCATTAGCATGTGTTTAAATTCTTTCTATATGAATTTATTATACTATTATTTTTTTTGCTATTAGTTTAGTTTTGCTGTTATTGTTGTATTGTATTGTGTTTCATCAGTCTTATTTTATGGAAATGTGCTTTATCAATAATATAAATTGTTGTATTATTTATGATTTGTTTCCCGATATGGAACAATAAACGAGAAAACGGCGAGTTTTTTCTTCTGATTTTTAAGTTTTGGTGTAATTCTAATTAATTTCTTTTCCTTTAATATTAAAAAACTTTGTATGCCAAGAAAATAGTTTCTAATGAATATTTGATTGGTTTCAAAACCATTACAAAAGTACTTCACATACTGACAATAGAGACAGTTTTCAGTCAATAAATAATGCGTTGAGTTTTCAATTTGTCAAACGGGTAAATGGGGGAATTCAAGTGTTATGAAAGTTAACTATTTTTTTTTTCATGTATATTTCTTATATTTTATTTTCTTTTTCAAGAACCAACACAAAGAAAATTACGTTTTTCTATTAAATCAAAGTTGGAAGTATAGAATATTATTCTCTCAGATCATCTTATGAAAAATTTTGATATTTATTTTTTTATGATTGTGCAAGTACTTTGTATTAGATTTATCGTGAAAGTATTTTACATACTAAACGTAAACTTAAGATGGAGCACAATCGGTTTTTATAAAATATTAAATCACAATTAACTTGAGGTTGTTAATAGTAGTCAATTATTATCGGCAGAATGGAAGGATATAACTTGTTTTTCTTTCTATACTCAATTTGCTTGATTTTATTACTTTCCAAGATAAAAATAAGAATATTCGTGGCACAAAGTCAAATTAAAACAATAAGTATGTATGTAAATACATTGTCGTCGCTTTTAAAGATATTAGTTTTTAAAATCAAATTTTTAGATTGATAATATGATTATAGAAAACTTATTAAATCTATAAAAAAATCTTTCCTAACTTAAAATTATAGCTGTTACTAATAAAAATTACATAATCTACACTATAATTCTCCATTTTAAGCTGTTTGTATGCTCTTACCTTCAAATTACTACGAACTGATGATGACGAATCATAATGACATATAATGGCAATAATGACATGTAAGATTAAATAAAGGATCTCTTGAGATATTCCGTTAGTATTTGTGGTAGTTGTTGGAGAAGTGACTGCATAAATATTTTCTAAAACGTTTGCATAACAGTTTAGTTGGAGAAATTTAGCTTCGAGAATCATTACTTTCGCTAAAACTTTGTTCGCTGGATTCTCTTCTGCTGCCAACTGGTTTTGGCTTGTATTCAGTAATGAAAACTGTCACCGAATTAACCGTGACTTCTCTTGTTTGGGCCGTCGAACGGTCCACATTTTTCAAGCGGGCTGGATATTTTTTATGCTTGTGTTTGTCGTGACCGGAACTATTGTGGCGAGAGCCAGACGCGGATTTATTGCCGTTCGGCATGGCTCCTGATGCACCGGGTAAAGTGGCAGCTTGTTGAGCGACGAGCGCGGAATTAAGGCGTGGTTTGCGTGTCGATGTACCTTAAAATAATAGAGACGGAAAACTTATTAGAATGCAATTTATAGTGAGAGGAACTGTTTGTATTTGATTTAATGGTTTAGTGATTGAAGCAATTCAGGGCGAATCAATGTAAAATGTCGAAAAGTAACGTATCCATTTCAAACCATAACAAAATATTAGTGCGAAAAATTTTTTTGAATCGGCGTTTTCCTAATTCACAAATAAATAAACGAATCTTAGAAGTAATTCTCAAATTAAAATATGACAGCTTGTGGGACTTTTATCCTTTCGATAAGGATCGTGATTTCATTACAATTCAAATGGAAATTTTGAGCGTTGTAATTTATTTTTGTGTTCGTTGAAATGACGAATAAAGTCTTCTGGTTTCTTTTTGGTTTAATACATTGAATAGCTACAACATGTTAAATAAAGACAAAATTGAGAAATTCAGATATTATTCTTTACAAGCAATTGCCGTTTCAAAGCATTTACAAGAAGTGTAACTTTGACCTATTCTTCTCCCAAAGCTTTCGCTTTCTAATATCGCATAGATTATCTATACAATTGAAGTCAGAAAATTGCGGACCTGAATATAGCCGCCTATGTTGTACTGTAGCGAATCCGTGACTAATTTTTGGCAGTGTGATTAAATCCTAGTTTTCTAAGTCTTTTTTTTATCGGTTCATGATAAAGTTCTTCAAAATTATTATGAGCTAGAGCAACAAATTGTTATAATACAATAAGAATTTGTATTTTTTTTTGTTTTCTATTCGAGTTTAAAGAGACAACATATGATTTGCTTTATTAGTTCTTGTATAAGAATAGTTTGTATTATCAGCATAGGATAGCTTCATCGATCTCTAGTTTTTCTTCTGATCTTAACTTAAATGAACCCGTCTGTGTACTCGTTGAGCAAAATTATTGTTTGTAATGTATTTTATATCACCTGCCGTATTTGTAACTTTGAAATATGTATGACTTAAGCGCCCTCCTTTACTTGAACATAGCACTTCATTAATCCACTTGATTGTGTTTTATGTTATTGTCATTTAAATAATTTCACATCACAAACTGTATAAGATTTGAAGTAAAATATAGAACGTCTATTTGTATATATTATCAAATGCACTTCGTTTTGAATGTAGAAGCAAGAATTTATTAGAGATGTGCGAATATTCTTGCTTAAAATATGTAATGGAAAGATTACCTAAAAATATTAAATACACGTCCTTTTGAGACAACGTTAAACTACGTTTAAACTTAATTCTTATCTCAAAGTTCGAGATGTATTTGTTAAACGAAAAAGTATTATTTCTAAAATATTGAAGGTAATGGTATGTGGATAGCATGATAGTATTGGATCAAGTGTTAGGTGATATAGTTTTGTCCTCCAAACTAATATATCTATGTATGTGATATAGATAAAATAAAACAGATAAATATTATTACATGTCCAACTTAGCAAAAATAACGAAAAAGAATTATATAGATAGGAAATAGGTGAATAGAGATAAAAGTCGTTTCAATTTAACACTATTAGAATGAGAGCAGCTTGAAATCCTACTGAGAAGGGAGTTAGAAAAGAATGACTGAAGTCTGTACTATAGATCTGCCACTTCTAATGACCTTACTAAGATATTTGCTCCTGAAAACATTTTTGATCTTTTATACTGTGGCATTCTGAAATACTAATGTACATTTCTTGAAAGTTTGTTTTAAAGATTTAGTCAGTTTTAAAATATTTCATAGAATTTTTATATATCCCAAAATCTACAAGCAACAATTACTGATACATTTAAGGTTTATATGAAATACAATATGTAATAAACCTAGAAATACAAGTCTGGTGGTGGCATTTTCACCGACCGTAGGTTTATTATAAATTTAATGAAATAAATCGATTCTCGCTTCCACCATTTGTATTATTTTTAGTAGTAAAAGCACAACCGGCTAAAAGTAATTAATAGCAATATATTTAAATTATCTAGCGTTGGTGATCTACAATGTGCAGTATATTTTATAGGAAAGGTTTTGAATCTTTCTCAAGTCCGCTGTTTAAACAATTGCATGTGGGTACCTAAGTTACGTAGTTTATTATAGAGAAAATCAATGGTTATAGTTTTGCATTTACTAAAACTTAATGCTGGAATAGCATTTTTCTCCCAAGAGTTGCAACTAAGATATTTTCTGACTAGAGAACGATATGGGAATTCACTCTATACTACTAACTAAGAACAGTATTAATTATTGAGTTAAGACTCTTCTGCAGTAAAGGCTCAACGCACATTCCTATAGAATTAATATATGAAGATGCATATATATGCATATACACACACACATGTATATATGCGTCCATATATAGATACATATTTCTTGTCTTCTTTTCCTATTTGCCACGATCGTTATCTTAAATCAATCAGAAATATTGCAAAATCGTTTAATAAATTGTTGTATTTAAGAAAAAAGCCGTGAAGTATGAGCATAGAGATGAAAAGACCGCTTTTTATCTAAAGTTTCTTTTAATTACTAATTCTTACCACCCCCAAACGCCGTCTTCTTTATCACTTTTGCTACAAAAATTTATAGATTGTTATTTATTATTTAGACTTTTTAATCTAGTTTATGGTCACTCACCTTTACGTACGTCACACATACGACATTTAAATGCCTCGGCGGAGTTTCTGTACGTACACACACTGCAGTCCCAGAAATTTTCTTCAATGACTTTGGATTGTCGCTTTCTTCTTACAGGCGACTTCTTTTGATCCATAATAGTTTCTGTAGGAGGAGAAAAAAATTATCTCTTGCTGGGTTTCTTAGAAACTGGCGTCTTTCTTCTTCGAAGAACCGCAGTAACGACAGCAGTCCATGAAGGCGACGACGATGTAAAATTCTTTTTTATTGCACAAACTTTTTTGTAAATTAATTACTGCTTTTATATAATTCAAAATTGGCGTGTTCTGCCTCGCCCTATTTCTCAAGTTTGCGTATACAACGCGTTTTAGAAATACAACGCTAGTACGTGCACTATAAACAGTTAAAGCGTCTTGCAAAATTACAAAATTAAAAATTTTCACTACTTTTCGTATATTTTCAGTCGGAAAACGAAAGTTTATCGTAACAGTAATGCCAAGTTCGAAGAGAACGCAAAGAAAGATAGAGTTTGCAATTACTATTGGTCAGAGATGGATGTCATAATTATAAAAGTTCTAAAAATTTGGGGGAAACGATTGTTTGAAATAATATTCCTAGATATATAATATCTTATATGACTATATGATGTGCTTGTTGTTGATTTTCGAAAAATACCACTAAATTTCTTATATGTTTATATATGTAACGTAAAACTGGCTTTTGCTTAGTATATGATGTTAATATAATAAAATTATACACATTTTGCAATGTAATATATATATATATATATATATATATATATATATATATATATATATTCAGCTGGTATATAAGTCATAGTAGTTCGTAGAGTAAATTACCGTGAACAATTTGGTACTGTTTACCTTTATCTCTGACCAAGTCAACTGTGCTGCCAAGCTAAATTAATCAAAGAGTGCTGCCAAGCTTTATTAGACAGCGGTATACTAGGTATTCATATTGTGCAAGCTGATTTGTAAATAAGCTGAAACTTTAATACAGCAATAAAACGCTCTCTTGCTGAAGTTGTACGACTTTATGATTCCCGGCAGAAACTGTAACAGAAAAGCAGCATGAAGTGCTGCACATATACACTAACAGAACGGGAACTCGTTGTACACAAGCACTTGAAATCGCTACATTGATTTCATGTCCCAATGATTTAGCAAAGAACTGTATAATATCATCTTAGTGCAATTGTATGAAAATGCAAAGAATTTATAATTGTATATACATGTATATTGGACATGCATATGTGTGTTTGTGCTTTCACCTGTATGATGTTAATTACAATGTAAATTTAAGTTACCAATTGTTGTAAGAAATCTGTTATGTTTATAAAGTGTTTTCTTAGAGGTTTTCTATGCCGAACTTTTTACATTTGGTTCCGCCGATAGTCATATTTTGGCTAGCCGCTTCCGTCGCCAAGTATTTGGCGACTTGGAACTCTGGTCTCCGTTGTGAAATTGTTGATTTAAAAACAAGTTGAAAAGTTCGTGAAATTGAATAGTTTTCAGTGTTATATTTTAATTATTGCAATATAAATATGTAAAATAACATAATATAATTGCAAATATGTGTGTTAATAATGGTAATGTGCCTTAAAATATCAATTAAATAAGAAAAAAGAGCAAAATAAAAGATTGGTACCTGCGTGTGCCACTGCCGGTAATTCAGTGCTAATTTTGTTGCCTGCAGCCCTTTAATAAGTGAAAAAGATGCATTTATAATTGCAATTAAAAGTGTTAATAACTATTGTTAATTTATATTAAAAATATCAATCAAATAAAAAAAATATATAATATTAAAGTTTTCCTATTGCCGGTAATTCTCTGTGTTAGTTTGTTGTTGTTGTGTAGATGCTTTCAATGCATGGAAATCTGTATGCGTACACACATGCACGCGTGTGTATATAAAAGCATGATGATAGAATTGCAGACTACGGCCTGCAAAGATTTTACTTCCAGATGATGTGCGCTGGCTGGCCAATGTAAAGTTAAAGAGTGGCCGAAGCCGTGCATGTTTTTGTAAAATCTTTGCCTGGCGAAATCTTTTTTAAAGAAATAAGCAAAAAGTATTTATTTATGTGTTTCGAAGCCTTTATGGAATGAATCTAAGTTTTATGTAGATCGTCAATAATAATTAGAATAAAATGGTTATCGGTACGCGCGTTTAATAAAATAATTATTTTATTGTTTGGATGCCTATATGAGATTTTAAGTGAAAGTAACAGGTGAGTGAGATAATATATATATTATGATACACAAATACATGCATACACACATTTATTTGCTTGTATATAGCCAAGGGAGTATAGATGTTAAATTGTGGGAGAAGTTGTAACGTGTACCTACTGAATTAAAATCTGTGATGAGCCAAAGGCTACGGCATTTTTTAAAAGCATTTTTATGAGATACCATCTCTCTTGATATAATTCCTATATATAACATGTTTCTGTTTACTTTTTCATATTACATTTTATATTTTAAAGTAAACTAAGACTGGATTTACAGGAATGAAACTGGGGGGCAGACAGAGGACATTTTTTGGTAGGGAGTTGCAGAGTTAGAATGTTTAGTATCTCTATTATTTTTTTTTTTTTTACTCTTCAATAATTCTATATGCAATAGGCAAGACCAAAAGAGAATTGAGAAAATGTCTGCCCTTAAATTTTGTAATCTTATAAATGGAGTCTAATCGCTATAGTTTTGGGCCAATTCTCTGTTGAAAAAATAGGTCTACGAAAAATATATTTTTAAGAAAGCGTTTCTTTTGAAAGCAGCTTTTATTAGCTCTGCCGATAGATTTAGTTTAAGCTTCGGACACTTCCCAAGAAGCGGTGACAATAATATATGAAAAGTTTGACCAGCGTTGACGTAGTGGATTTTTAGGGATGACAGTGTTGCCGTTGATTTTCTGCAGAAGTGCCGGGTAACTTTTGAGATTTTTGGGGACTTGTAGCTCATTTTTCTTAGGTCTAGTGGGGATTGTGTCTCCACTACGTGGTTGTTAGCTATACTAAATGGTTAGTATCCGTTCTAACGCTGGGGCATTTTAGTGTATCTTGTCTAGATATCACGTTTTATGGAGATTTTAGTCGGCAATTACCGGTTTTTATTAGCTTCTCTTGTATGTTTGTGTTTTTAACCGGCTAATATATGTGTGATATTAAATTACGTGGTTTCGTTCCTACTATTTTCATAAACAGCCATGTAATAATAATCGTGCAATATAAGAAAAAAATATTTTAAACACGAAAATTTTCTGAATGTTTAATTTCGTCGAATTTCGAAGTCAAACTCTAATGGTCAGTGGGACACACTAGTATTTAACAACACTGGCAGGGAATGAAATTATTTGATTAAAGTTGGCATTCAGTTCGGGCCATGTACCGCGATCTTTGGCCATATTATGGTCGCCTCAAGCATGTGAAAAAACGTTTTGGTTGGTGTTACGGCGAAGTTGGCTAAATTTATCGATGTTTGGGTACGTGTTCAGTCTGGAAAACTATTTTCAGTTGGACACTATTGAATGCTACTTATATCCGTCCGATATATTAATACGATGGCGGTTTTGCAAAACAGATAATTGGCCGAAGAGCGTCAACAAAATGGCTGATGAAAGAACAAATACATTTTCGAAATCGCTGAGAGAATTTAGATCTCGAAAAGACGGGCAAAATAAGAAGAAACACATTTTTAGATTGTGATTTTTTTATGTTTTATTTCGAATTGCTTTGTATTTTTTTATATATATAATAAAGTGAAACTGAAACAATAAGAATAATCATAATAAAAATTAATACAATTTGTTTATTTATTTATTTATTTTGTTTTTTTGGTTAATATTATTTTTTTTTTGGTTTTTTGTTCCTTTTTTTATTTTTCTCTTCAATTTGGTATTTTATTTATTTCCTTTAATTGTTTTATTTATACTTGTTTCTTCCTTTAACATGGCAGTGATGTCTTAATTTTATATAATTTTCAAAATTTGTTTATATCATTTTCAATTTAGTTTCCTTTATTTTGTTGTTCAATTAATAAATTTAATAAATTAAATTATAATTATATAATTTTATGTATGTATTTAAGGTTTGTATGTATGTATATGTACTAAATGTAGGCATGTCTTGTTTGTTTAATAGGATACTTGTTAACATGTCAAATTATTAAATGTACATAATTTTTCCTAGTGCATAATTATAATAATTTCATAATTATAATATAATATATTTTTTTTTAATATAATTTATGTTTTATTTAATTTATTTAATTTATTTATATGCTGGCTAACTTTTGAATGTTTGTGTGGGTGTGTGTGTGTGTGTGCGAGTCTTATTACCTTTTGCTGTATGTTGTATTCAGTTATAAATACACTCATTTATTTCTATAACACCTATACACTCACGCCCGCACACACACACGTACACGCATACACGCAACTTGATATACAATATTTGTTACTTGACTTTATGATTATTATATTTATATATGATATATGTAGAGTACAAAATACTACTTATGGATATTCGAGGCGATAAAGTGGCAAGAGCGGCCTAGTCCACAAACCTCGAAATTTCGCTAAAATTATAGTTCTCACATATTTAGTGACTAGTCGAGGGTGCTGCGCCTTAACAACTGCTAAAAGGACAAGTTTATGCCCAAAAGGATTAACGCTAGAGTTGCACTTGCGGCTTAAGGCCCTCTTGCACTCATCGCCCTATTTCATTTCATAATATTTTATTGCAACAGTTTGTTGTTTTTCTCTTATGCATGTAAATAAAGAAATAATTACAGTTTGAAATTAAACTAGATTCTGGATAAGACAGATAGAATATACAATATTTATAGGATATGGGACAAGATTTCTTGCCATGAAACTAACTATTTATGGTGGAGAGCAAGACAGAGAAAGAGAGAGAGAGAGAGAGAGAGAGGGAGGCCAAGGCTGAGAGAGAAAGTAATACCAACGCTGCAGCATTTCTTTCCCTCTTTATCTCGCTCCATTTCGCCTGCAAAAGCTACAATTGCAGAAATAGAATCTATAACAAGTCTAACGAAATTTTATTATAAATGGGAACTTTATTGTGTGTATGTGTGTGTGTGTGTGTGTATTATACTTTTTAGATTGTACAGTGGTTTGATAAGCATATAATTCAGTAATTGAAGGCAGTATTTAAGTAAAATTTCACTTTAGCGATGGTGTTGGGGATTCTATAGAAATTTAAAAAGAATGTGGAGCGCAAGAAGTGAAAAAAAAGAATTTCATTTCACAACAGGGTTGCAAAAGTTGGTACAATCATTTGGTACAATTTACGCAATTTCTCAGCTGATGTCTATCTTTTCAAATCATTTAGGTTGGCAACTCATCTATGATATTTTATTAGTGATTTAGTTTTATAGATTCACCCGTTTATATTGAAACAACTACTAAAACACTGCTTTTTCTTTCTCTAGTTTGATTTTATTACAAAAAAAAGAAAAAAAAACGAAAAATATTTGCTTAATAAATAAAAATATCTGTACTTAAATTTTTACAGTCTAATTAAAAGGAAATTTAATTCATAGAGGCTTAAAATATATGTTGGTATCAAAATTTGCTTTATTAAGCTGTTATAAATCGTTGACAAATTTAATAAAATAGGCCTCTGTAATTTTAAGAATCGCATCTTGAGAGTTAATAAATGTTTGTGTTTATTTTACTTCAAGTAAACAGAAAACCCCCGAATTTGTGAGAGAAAGAGAATTTATATTGATAAAATCGTTTCCGAGAAAACGTACAATTTTATGAGCTGGTTGGTACAATATTGATGGTCTCATTTTGCAAGCCTGCTTCACAATTCTTTAAAAGCAACGAAACAAAATTTGTCAGCCAACAATAAAATTGTTATAAAAATTATAGTGAACGGAAGAAAATAATATTATATAGTGATCGGAGAAAGTTTTCAGACCGAAATCGGACCGGAAGTGAACTTAAGTAAATTTTGCAGAGTTCTTTTGAATTGCAGCCCAACATGAACTTTTTTTTAATAAAACGAATTTTTTAAAACAAAATTTAGGAACTAATAAAAACACTTTTGTAATTGTAGAAATTTACAAGCCATTTCTTAAAGTCACTTTAGAGACAATATCGAAAATAGAACGATGAACTACTTCTGGAAGAAAACAAGAAACTACTTCTGACAGCCTGTGACTATTCCCTATCCTTGGAATATAGAAAAAGGCTGTTAGAAATAGTAAATTTTTGAAGAATTTTGATGTTTCTCCCCTGTTCCTCAAATGGTACCTGTTTTTTGAATTATTAGCACTTCCACACAGGCTGTAGCATTTTGGAAGTTAATAATATTTTTAATTTAAGAATTTATACCGCATTTCCTTTGTTATAACAAATTAAATTATAATATATAGACTCGCGTTCCCCAGGTATGATAAATAATCTAAAAATTATTGGAGGAATCAATATAAATCTGATTTTCAATATACACAGCAAAGTAGAACAGTGCTGTTTTCGAAAGCCGCTACAATTTCTCATCAGTATCTTGCTAGTTAGTTAGTTGGTTTAGTAGAAAGTGAAAATAGTTTCTATTTGTAAAAAAATTTTATGAGGAAATTGCATAAGGGAATTGCTTCCATAGTAAAATGATGTAGAGACCCGGGATCAAATCCCCGTGACGACTTTGATTATATTTTTCAGGTCATATATTTTCTTTATTTTTTTTTACATTTTACTCAAGACAAACTTATATGGCTTGAATTTTATACTGAAGTATATGAATGTCTTTCGAACACCAGCCTTTTTATTAGAATTAAAATACTTTTGTTATTTGCAGCCATTTTCATTTATTTAAATGTAAAAAGAATGTGAGAAATTTCCAAGGAAATAAATATCATGATTTCTAATGTAAAATGTTATCCCCAAAAAATCTTCAGGGAGAATGAAATGTTTTCCCCCCAAAAAAATGGGGATAGAAATTTCTAACCCCAATTTCGGTAAAAATATCTGATTCGGGGATAAATTCCCAAAACCCAAAGAGAGAGAGAAAGAGAGAGAGCGCTAAAGAAAACAAAAATACGCTCGAAAGTTACTCAATTTTATGGGCTGAGAAAACGATTGTGTGAATGGTTGAGAGAGAGAGAGAGAGAGAGCGCTAAAGAAAACCAAAAATACGCTCAAAAGTTACTCAATTTTAGGGGCTGAGAAAACGTTTGTGTGAATGGTTGAGAGAGAGAGAGCTCCAAAGAGAAGAAAAATACGTTCAAAAGTTACTCAATTATATGGGCTGAGAAAACGATTGTGTGAATGATTGATTGATTTGTTTTCGTGTGGTGGGTGGTGGGTGGTTGTTGTTTTTGTGTTGTTGACTATAATATTTTGGTTATTTAAATCTTTTCATAATTTTGCTACTATTTTTCTTCTCTCTTCTGTGTTATTTTTTCACAAAACTATCCTTTTTGCTAAAAAAAAAATCTAATCCTTTCAGCTGTTTTGCTTTTCGCTTTTTTTTCTTCTTTGACTAAATATTTACACTAAATTAATCAATTTATATAAATTTTTTATAATTTTTTCAACTTTTTTTATTCTTAATTAAATTTACTCTAACTATAACAGGGGGAGGGGGAGGTCTATAATGTAATTATTGTTAATTATAATAATATAATATAATAAATATTTAACTACTAACATTTTTGTTGCCTTTTTCAAAGTGAATATGTATGGGTATGCGTTATAATATATATTATTAATTATTAATTATTATAATTATTTTTAATAATATTATAATTTTTGTTTTTGTTTTGTTTGTTTTTTTTTTACTAAATTTACTTAATATTTGTATGTATTTGTATATATGCTGTCTTGTTTTTTTTCTTTCGTTTAAATTTATATTATTTGACAAAATATTTATTTATAGTTAATTATGAAGTATTTATGTATGACATCACATTATGTTTATTTCAATGTTTATTTATTAGTTGGTTTATATGTATATATATGTATAATGTTGTATTATTTATATCATGACCAATTCATCAGTGGGCACAATTCACAAAAAGAATTTCACTAAGAAAAAACAAAAAAAAAAAAAAAAAAAAATTAAAAATTAAATTAAAAATAATTAATAATAATTAGAAAATGAATAAATTACCAAGTACATACAAAAATGAATCGCATTGTTGTGTTGCATGTAAATCTTTGACTGAACTTAAATTGTACACAAGTTTTATTTAATTAAATTTAAAGGAATTTATAATTATTAGCAATATTAGAGAGGTTTCTTAATTATGTATAAATAGTAGAAAAAATATTTTGAATTTGAGTTTTGTTTTTGTTTTTGTTTGTCTTTGTTTTTGGTTTTTCGGTTTTTCCTTTTCCATTTTTTGTTTGTTTCTTTGTTGGTATTTATTTGTATTTTGCTTTGAAGAATCGATTTTTTAGATTAAAGAGAGTATGTAAATACTGAGACTTTTTGTTTTCATTATTATTTCCGTTTTCTTGATAATTGATGACTTTTGGAAAAAAGTATAAGCAAGAACAACAACAAATGTACAAATATATATATATAATATATGCATGTATATGTATAGTAGAAACTGTAAACTGTAGTGTAGTTTTAGTGTAGAGAAGGAGAGATAGATAGAGAGAGAGAGAGAGATATAGAATAATAACGATAAGTTTTGTTTAGAAAAAGCTCTTTAAGAATCCAGCTGGTCCAGCCTGAAAGTAAATAAAATAAATTATTTATAAATTTATAAAAACAAACGTTCATTTAAATAATTAAACAATAACAAGTCCGATACACTCTGGGCAATTATTACAACTTGTAAATAGTTATTTTTAGGATCGGACGGTTAAACTTTATTTGCTTATTAAAAGTTAATATAAGACCAGCAATTATCCCTACATATTCAATATATTGCGCTGCAAGTGGGTAAAGCTGGCATAATGTTAATAAGACAGATGAAGACAGATTAAAAGATGAAAACAATTCGTTGTAGCTTTTTAAAAAAGGTATTCCTAAAAATGCCTCTTAAAAATTTATTATTTTAACAAGCATTTAAGAAAAGTGCTTTTAAAAAGAGTCTTTTAAAAAAAGTACCTATAAAAAAGTATTTTTCAAAAAAGTACTTCTTGAAAAGGCATCCTTTAGGAAAGTACATTTTAAAAAGTATGCATTAAAAAGTACTTATAAAAAATACACTTTAAAAAAGTATCTTTTAAAAAACTATTCTTGTAAAAAGTACCTTTTTACAAAAGTATCTTTTAAAACAGTATTTTTTAAAAAAGTACCTATACAAAAAGTACTTATAAAAATTAAAAACAAGTAGATATCTCGAAAAGCTTATTTTTATGACAATACCTTTTATCAAAAGTACTTTATTCTTAAGAGTACTCAATTCATATGGTACCATTCTCAAAAGTATTACTTTTGAAAAGTACTTTTCTTTCAAAACTTCAGAAAAGCATCCTTCCGAAATTGCTTTTGAAAAGTGTCTTTTAAAAACAGTACTTTTAAAAAAGTACTTATGAAAAGTATCTTTTGATCAAAGTACATTTTCAAATAGTACATTCTAAAAAATATCTTTTAAAAAAGTATATTTCCAAAAAAGTACCTTTTAAAAAGGTATCTTTTAAAAAAGTACCTTAACAAAAAGTATCTTTAAATATATATATTTTTTTAAAATACTTTTCTCGAAAAACTTATTTTTAAGTCAATACTTTTTATCAAAAGTACTTTGTAAGAGTACTAATTTCATTTAGCACCATTCTCAAACAGTACATCTTTTTAATAGTACTTTTCTATGAGTTTTTGTACCCAGAAACTACATCTTCAAAACATCAGAAAAGCACTTTTTCCAAAAGGGCTTTTAAAAAGTGCCTTTTAAAAATAGTACCTTTAAGAAAAGTACTTGTGAAAAAGTGTCTTTTGGGCAAAGTACCTTTAAAAAAGTTTATTTAAAAAAAATTTCTTTTAAAAAAGTATCTTTCAAATAAAGTACCTTTTAAAAAGGTGTCTTTTAAAAAAGTACCTTTACAAAAGGTACCTTTGAATATTTAAAAAAAAAAATCCTTTTAAAAAAGTATCTTTCAAATAAAGTACCTTTTAAAAAGGTGTCTTTTAAAAAAGTACCTTTACAAAAGGTACCTTTGAATATTAAAAAAAATCCTTTTAAAAAAGTATCTTTCAAATAAAGTACCTTTTAAAAAGATGTCTTTTAAAAAAGTACCTTTACAAAAGGTACCTTTGAGTATTTAAAAAAAAAATTCTTTTAAAAAAGTATCTTTCAAATAAAGTACCTTTTAAAAAGGTGTCTTTTAAAAAAGTACCTTTACAAAAGGTACCTTTGAATATTGAAAAAAAAATCCTTTTAAAAAAATATCTTTCAAATAAAGTACTTTTTAGAAAGGTGTCTTTTAAAAAAGTACCTTTACAAAAGGTACCTTTGAATGTTAAAAAAATCCTTTTAAAAAAGTATCTTTCAAATAAAGTACCTTTTAAAAAGGTGTCTTTTAAAAAAGTACCTTTACAAAAGGTACCTTTGAATATTGAAAAAAAAATCCTTTTAAAAAAGTATCTTTCAAATAAAGTACCTTTTAAAAAGGTGTCTTTTAAAAAAGTACCTTTACAAAAGGTACCTTTGAATATTAAAAAAATCCTTTTAAAAAAGTATCTTTCAAATAAAGTACCTTTTAAAAAGATGTCTTTTAAAAAAGTACCTTTACAAAAGGTACCTTTGAATATTAAAAAAAAAGTACTTTTCTCGAAAAGCTTAGTTTTAAGTCAATACCTTTTAAAAGTACTTTACTATACTATATGATATGAGAAGTAAAAGTACACATTTTGAAAAGTACTTCTCCAAGAGGTCTTATAACCCAAAACGTGTTCAAGAATAACATTTTCATAAAAGTACCAAAAATATCACAGCATCCTTCCCAAGAGTGCTATTCAAAAAAGTGTGTAATTTTTTATAATATATTTTTTTTCATTTTAAAAACGTTACCCATATTCAAAAGTACTTTTTGCGAAGAGTTTTTTTCCAGAGACACAAAATTGTTCTGCAAAGTAACCCCAAAAGGTTTTGTACTATTTTCAAAATGTTGGGCGTACAAAAAGGGTACCAAAATTCATTTTCTATCCCTTTTTTTAACCCCTAAAAGGACGTGTAGCAACTTTAGCGGGTTTTTTTGGAATTGAATAATTGAAAAGATCGTGGCGTCTATCTGCCTGCCAAACAATTTAACCCGTCTTGAAACGAAAAGAGTGCATTGACCCTCAAAAGATCCGCATATTTTAAGCAAAAAATTTATAAACAAAAAGTATAAACATTTCGAATTTGTTGTTGTATTTGGCGGAAGAAAAGGCTGCAATTAATGTGTCATGGGCGAAAAATAACTTACATCTTGTTGTTGTTGTTGCTGTGTTTGTGCTTGTTTGACTTTTGCTTGGGCAATCTTTAAGGCTCTGCAATTGAATACAGAAAAGAACATAAATTAATAACTTGAAACCACTCCTGCTAAGAAAATAGGGAATAAAAAAATAAAATAAAATATTATTTGGGTTTGTTTTTGCGTCAACGTACTGTTGCAAGTCCATAATTGTCTTTTCCTTGGCGTTCTGTTCCTCCTGCGACATCTGCACCAATTTGAGTAATCGCTCTGTTTCGGCTGTTGCCTTCTTGTGTTCCTCTTTGGTGTTTTGCAGTTCTTTGATGCAACTGTTGAAGTGCACAAAATGCGGAAGAAAAAAAATTCAATCATAAATATTTATGAAATTTTTAATTTAATTTTATTTGCTCATAAAAACTTACGCTTCCAGTTGCCTTTGGGTTTCCATGAGTTTTTTATTCAGCTCGCCGGCAGCGGCAGCACCTCCTCCTTGGGCTTGCAAAGATTTTTCTAATTGATCCACTTGATCTTTTCGCTTGCGCAACTGTACATCGAACTCGACCATTTTCTTTTCTTTCTCCTCAATATCTTTGCGTTTGGCCTCGATTTGTTTGCGTTGTTCTTCGATAATTTTTCGTTCACTTTCGACCGCCTTCGCTTGATTATCGATTTGATTGCGTATCTCTTCCAATTGTTTTTGTTGCTGTTCCAATTGTTGTTTTTGTGCTTCGCTGGCGGCAGCATTCGCTCCTCCCGCTTGGCTAATCTGTTGTATTTGTTGCTGCAGCTGTTGTATTTGTTGTTGTGCTGCTTGCAATTGCTTGGCTTGTTCCTGGTTGGCAACCTTGAATTGAATGCAGAGAATAATTGAAACTTTTTTTTTTTTTGGGAGCACTTCTTGAGATCCCTCTTACCTGGCTCTTTTGCAGTTCTTCAACCAGAATTTCCAACTGCTGTTGGAATTGATCTCTTTGTGTTGTGGCAGCTTGAAGTTCGGCTTTAACCTTCTCCAGTTCCTGGTTGAGTTGCTGCATTTCTTGTGTGTTCGCAGGTGCTTGTTGTTGTTGTTGCTGCTGTTGTTGTTGCTGCTGCTGTTGCTGTTGTGCTTGCTGTTGCAATTGTTGTTGCATTTTCTGCATTTGAGCATGTTGTTCTTTGATATGCTGATCCATCATCTGAATAAAAGAGTTGGTAGTGAGATAAAATGAAAATATTTTCGATCTTGAAATAATCTAAATCGAGTGGCCTATTGAATAGAGGGATCGCGCCCTCCATTATGAGGGAGCAGCGCTGACCAACTATTAACCCATGCAAAGCAAGTAAAAGTGCTAAAGTCGTATAAACCCTTCAACGATCTACTTCTGTTACGTTTATGTATCGAAAAATTGTTCAGTTGTCCAACCCTGGAGTCGTCTTCTTGATTTTGTTTAACTTTAAATAACAATTTAATTCTCATTGAAGTATAAAATGGGTTTAATTAAAGAAAAATAAATGAATTGTGATTTATTAATTTTATAAAGCGAAGATAAAGTCTAAACTTTCCAGCTCTGGAACCGTATTTTGCTGACTTCCAATAGGAATCTATTTGGGACTATTTGCAATTTATAAATCGAGTACCGAAGCCTCTGGCTTTTCTAAGGGCTTTGGAAAACCGAGCATGTGGTAAAAAATTATTTCGATGTGGTTGGGGACAACAGCTGTGGCCAGGGTTGCATTTGACTGTTTGTGATGCCAGATTGTCGATGATTATTATCCGGCTGAGGGTCCCCGTTAAAACGGAATAGTAAACAATACATTAAGCCGCCCATAATTATTATAAAAATGTTAAGAAAAATATAATTAACTGGACGGAAGGACGAAAACTCTCAAAAGGTGTGCCGGCCCTTATTAAATCCACAAGCAGAAAGATTCATGAAAAAGAAATCTTTAAGTAGTTAAAATTTCGTACCTGAATGCGTTTATGCATCTCCTGGGCAGCCTTATCTGCCATGTCGGCCTTGTTCTTTTCAGCCTCGATAACTTTGCGCCAGTGCTCGATCTCCTCACGCGATGCTCCACCTTGGCTGGCAGCTCCGGCCGCCTGTATCGCCTTTTCGGATTCTTGCAGTTTCTGCTGCAGCATTTGAATTTCTTTTTGCATGGCTTGAATTTCGGCTGGCGCTGCTGGTGCAACAGGTTGGCCATTTCGTAACTTGCGATTTTCCTCTCGGGCATTTTGTAGTTCGGCTTCGGCATTTTGCAGTTCTTTTTGGAAGTTCATTAGGATTTCCTGACTCTTTTCCAGTTGATGCACCAGTTGTTCCCTTTCGATGGAAAGTTGCTTGCAATCACTTTCCAGTTGTTGTATGTGTTTTTCTAGCTGAGGATGAGGTTTGTCGGCCGCTCCATTTCTGGCGGATTGTCTTAGGGTTTCCTTTTCAGCTTCGGCCTTTTCGAGACGGTCATGAAGACGGCCAAGCTCGGCCGACATGCGCTCGAATTCAATACGGGTAGATTCGTTGGTTTCCTGCTGTTTGGCCAAATGCATTTGAGCTTTTTCGAGTTCCTTAGCCAAACGTCCCGCTTCCAGTTCGGTGGCATCTCGAGATTGTAGTGCCTTTTCTAAGCGATCTCTTAAACGATCGATTTCTTGCCGTTCTCCGACTGACAGCGATGATGTTCGCACGGAATCAGCAGGACTTATGGCAGAGGCTTGTTGTAATCGTAGACGTTCGACTTCTTTTAGTAACTTCTCGTGTTTGTCTCGTGCTTTCTCTCTTTCGATGTGAGCTCTCTCCAATTCGCTGCGCTGTTTTTCTTGATTGGCCAACAGTTTGGCCACTTCTCCCTTGGATAGCTCCAGTTGCAAGGAAGTTTCGTGCAGTTTCGACTCCATGTTGGCAATTTCGTTTTCAATTTTCTCGTATTTGTCCTTGTACTTTTCAAATGTTTCCGATTCGTATTGCGATTTGCCTCGTATTGTTTCGAGTTCCATAAGGGTTTTGTCAAGCTTCTCTCGCAAACGTTCATTCTCCTCTTTAAGGCGACGGGTTTCACGTCCGAAGGTGTCAGTGTCCTGAAGCTTCCTAAGCTCTGTCTGGCTCTTCTCATACCGATCTCGCATCTTTTCCAGTTCGATGGCATAGTGGGCACATTCATCTTTAGCAGCTTCCACACTGGCGCTAGCCTTGCTTTGAGCAGCATGGGCTCGTTCTAGTTCATAGCTAACACGCTCCAGCTCAGACTGTAGATGTTCCTTTTCGCCCTGGGTACGTCGTAGATCTGTTTGTATCTTGTCGTAACGCTCTCTATGATGCTCCAGCTCAGCACGGGCATTGTCTTCGCATTCTTTGGCGCGGCTAAGCTGCAGTGCTGCTCTATCACAGGCTTCCTGTAAACGAGTGCTCTCCTCTTGAAGCTTGCGCAAATCTTCTCTCGCCTTGGAAGCAGCCAAAGAAGAACGCTCTGCTTCCACCTCCAAACGGGCACGATCTGCTTCGGCTGTATCACAGCGTGATTGAAGGCGATATATTTCATTTTGAGCACGATCATATTTCTCCAACATCTTTTCGAATTCTTTGTTTGAAGTATCCTTTTCGTCAATAAGTTTCTGGCTGGCAAACAGAGCCTTGTCCAGTTTTTCTTTAAGTATTTCCACTTCGGTAATCGCATCATCACGCTCCATCTAAAGTTGGAGAGAGAGACAGAGAGAGAGGCAGTTAAATAACAAACAATGAGGATTAAAGTATTGAAACAGCAACAGTGACAGTCTAAAAGGATTATAGTGATAATTTTGCTTAAGCTACGACTAACAAACAGCCAATTGTTTTGAAGTAATCATGCATTTTTTCTTACTTCGTACTCTTTTTTGGATCTCGAATATGTTATTGAAGATTTCAGAGGTTGTTGTTGGTTTCTACAGGGTTGAGAGAGTTAAAGAGAGGGTGTGGACTTACCTGCAGTTTTTGATGTATACTATGCGACTTTTCATAACGTTCTTTGAGTACTTCCAAATCGGTTTGCATGGCTTCTCTGTCGCGTGCTGCTTTCTGCAGCAGAGTCTGTGATGACTCTGATCGCTCTTTAAGCGTTTCCAGTTCATCTGAGAACTGATCACGTTCCTTCTGGACACGTGCCAGTTGTATCTACATGTGGGTGTTTTATTAAATTTTAAATAACAATAATTTACAACGTTTATTTATTTACAACATAAAGGAAATGATCGTATATGATAGAAGTGGAAGTTTGGATAGATACGATATTTTGGCAATAACACATACACACTATTTGGACAGGATAGAGAAAATAATAATACATTTAGGAAGCATGTAAAAGCGGCGGAGTAGGAAGGGAGTAGATGTAGTTTAGAAGGCAGTGACTGAGTATTGTTTTCATAGAGAGTGATCTACAGGTTACTCTTACAGATTTATGTGATCGATATATCCATTTTGTAGTTTCATTTGTTTATAGACTAGATAAATATATTCTGTATGATAATAGTTACTGGGGGGCGTTGATAATTACCTGAACCTTTTCCAGCTTCTCGCGAATGCGATCGGCATCCAGTGTCAGAGTTTCACGTTCCTTCTGAACACGTGCCGCTTGACCCAAAGCCTTGTCTAACTGCGATTGTAAATTGTCATAGTCGTACGTCAATTTCTCCTTCTCCAATACCAAACGACGGTTATCAGTACTGGCCTTGTCCAGTTTCTCCTGCAAATGCTCTACCTCATTTTGTGCCTTATCGAGAGCATTTTGCAGTTTTTCTTGCTGCAATTGTGCTTTGCCCAAAGTGGCTTGGGTACGTTCCATTTCCTCCTTCATCTTGTCCACCTCGGAGAAGGCCTATTGAAAATGAGAAATTACAAATTATATCATTAATTTCTTGTTCTTCCGTTCCTAAGGCTGAGGGGAGGCAGTGAGTGAGGGAAGGGGGACAGACATTTACCCTATCTCGATCGGCATGTATACGTGAAATGCCGCCTTGTACTTTCTCCAGTTCCTGGCGCAAACTCTCCTGTTCCCCTTGGGCATTCTCCAACTTCGCTTTCAGTCTGTACACTTCACCCTGGCTCTTTTCCAGCTTCTCCTGCAACGCAGCCGCCTCTTCGCGAGCTCTCTCAGCATCCGACTGTAAATTTTATGTTTGAAACAAACAATCAAACAAACAAAGTTTCCATTTAAGTCTCTGTTACTGCCAAATGGTGTTAAATGATATCAAAGTAAAATGCACAAAGAGGACAGACAGAAAAACGGCTACAAACAAAAGCAATTGAGTGTGGTGGCGACAACAGAATAAATGAGGAATGCATGAGAAACAATCTTTTGTACACGTTTGAAAAGTAGTACTCGTATTAAATTTTCAATTTTTATGCGAGTATGCGTCTCATTTCAGTTGCATGTTATGAATTACAAGTACAACAACAAAATGGATAATGTAACAAATGGTTTTTTTTTCTGAAATATATTTTTTTACAAAGCGAAGAAGGCAAACAAAAATGTTAGTGGTGGATGTTAGAAGTGCAACAATAATGAATGCGAAACAAAATGAGTATAAAAAAGTTGGAAAATTTTTTTGTGAAATGAAATTACGAAAACAGACAATAATAACTCTCGATTCTTTGCAAGTTTTACAATGGCAACGGTTTTGCAGTGTCTAGACGGCTGAGGAATTATTGGCATTAAAGAGTGTCTCTCAAATGCAAATCCTTTTCAATTTAATTTATCAGACTTCAGTGCAAACAACTGTTTTGTTGGTTAGCGAATGAAAAAGTTCTCAGATGGAAACTGAGATGACAAGTTCTTAAATTACAATTCAGATATGAGACGAAAATTATCCGTAGAAAAAAAAAATTGTAAAAAACGAGAAAAATATGCTTGCGAATAAAAACGTTTGAGTGCTATTAATCGAATAAAATTAATTGAACAAAATTAATAGAATAAAATTGATATAATAAAATTAATTGAATAAAATTAATCGACTAAAATTAATAGGTTAAATTTAAACGATTAAAATTAAGCGAATAAATTTAATCGATTAAAATTAATCGATTAAAATTAATCGATCCAAATAATCGAACATAATTGAACGAATATATTATGTGAAAAAAACTTGTACCAACACAAGTAATTTATTTATTCAAAATGAGCTCTTCCAGAAAACACAGACAGTGAAGACAAAATTCGTTACGACGAAAATCATTCGAAACGAATTGTAAAATTAATTTTAAAAAATTCACCACATTACGAATATACAGCGAAAACAATTATACGCTTATCATCTTTTAAAGAAAAGTTTTTAACGGTTATTCGAATTTTCATAGAAATCAAAATGTGAAACTTTTTGAACGACAAATTTTGAAATGCGTTTTTAAAAAATCTGTTTTGTATTCTTTATATATTTACGAATACAATTAGTCATAGAAAAATCATTCCATTGTTTGTTTCAAAATATTTCGCATTGAAATTAATTTTTGAAAACAATTTTACTCGAATAAAATTATTTAAAAAAAATTTTTTTTACTTTATATTATTCGAATAATAAATAAAATTAATCGATTATATAGTGCAGCGAAATTCGTTAAGTTAGGTTAAATGCTATTCGGAGGTGAAATACTCGAACTTGATTAATATCCGAAATAGTTATTTCATTCAAAATTATTCGAATAGTTAACAAAATTAATCGATTATTTAGTGAAATACAATTCGTTTGAGTAACGTTAAATGCTATTCAGAGGTGGAATGTTTGAAATTGATTATATCTCGAAATAGTTATTTTATTAAAAATTATTCGAATAGTTAACAAAATTAATCGATTATTTAGTGAAACACAATTCGTTTGAGCAACGTTAAATACTAATCGGAGGTGATAGAACTAATTCATTCCCAAAATATTTATTTTATTAAAAATTATTCGAATAATAAACAAAATTAATCGAAGCAAAATTTGTTAGAGTAACGTTAAATTCTAATCGAAAGTGATGGAATTGATTCATTCCCGAAATATTTTATTAAAATTTTTGCAACACTCCAAAAAGATTTCTCCCAAAATACGGCTTCAATCAAAATCAATTAAATTGTTTATAGAAATAATCTTGAATTTGTATACGTATAACAGTATTCGAATAAAGTTATTCGGATAAGGTTATAAAAATTAATCTGCCAAAATTAATTTATTCAAGTAAATTTTGCTCTATTAAAGTTGTTATATTAACGTTATCCTATTAAAAACACTCGAACAAGGTTATTTGAATAATATAACTCGAATAATATTATTCGAATAAAGTTGATGGAATAAAGTTACATGTTAAATACAATTTTATAGGTTAAAATAAAATGAGAACAATCATTCTATTAAAGTTATTCGAATAAAATTATTCAAATACTATTATTCGAATAAAGTTATTCGAATAAAGTTTTTCGAATAATATTATTCGAATAAAGCTAATGAAATAAATTTTAAACGAATAAAGTTACATGTTAAATAACATTTTATATGTTAAAATAAAATGAGAACAATAAATATGCTGTAGAGAGCATTTTATAAAAATCTACTTTAAGAATTAATCGAATTATTCGTTAAAAACTATTCGAATACATATTTTATGAGTTATTTTGTTTGTATTCAAACTGGTTTATTAAATTAAAAATATTTTCTTTAATATTCACATAATTATTTTTTATTCGAGTTTCTTTTTTATTATTATTTTTTTAAATTTGAGCTTGTTTTTTATTTTGAATATGTAATTCAAAGTCGAATGTTTTTTTTCAGTTAAAAAGGAATTGGATATTTTTGATTTTATTATAACTGTTTGTAATTGTATTTATTCAATCGATTTATCGATAACAATATGTGTGGACATCATCAATGATGGTTAACGAAAGTGTCAACGAATTTATAATAAAAAACAAACTTGAGCTCAATTATAAAAAAAAATAAATTAAATAAAAGTAAAATAAAAAAAAGAATGTTAATTGAAATAATTTTATTTAAATTGTTTTGAATGAAACTCATTCATTTAAAACTATTTAGAATAAAATATGGAAACAAATATTTTGAGATTTTAAAAGCAAATCAGTTTCTTCGAGATCCTGTGAGGAAATGATTGTGTTCAGAGAGGAATCTTAATTGAGCAGTTTGGAAATGTAAAAAAACTTAATTGAGCTCAATTTATCAAACACTACAAGTTGAGCATTTTAAACTTAATTGTCTCATAATATATCAGAAGAAAATTGGACAGGACCAAAAAATCCTGTAGAATAAAAAAATTAAATGTCATTAACTTGAAAAGAAAAAAATGAAAAAAATGTCAGTTGATATATAAATTATATATTTCCCAAAAATATTTCAGAATAGCACAAACACTGACTCTTAATTAACAATTAACTGGCGGTATGACAGTCCAAGTTGATTAAAACATGTTGAGTTATCAAATAGTAACTGATTAAGCGTGTACTCAATTATCTTTAATTGCCTCAATTAAGGTGCACTGTTATCGAATTCTTTAAACTGCAACCAGTTGAATTACAATTTCTTTTTTATTTATTATACAAATCGAAAATCGAGAGTCATTAAAAAAGATATGAAATCATATGACTGCCGGCTTCACATGTTAAGCGTTGATGGACATGTTTGATTGAATGTCAATTTCATAACGTTGACGCAAAAATTAAAAACTGAAGTGCTTCGAATAATTCATGATGTCAGTTAATATACGAAAATGAATGCAAAATTATCTCAAGCTAAAGAAAGCATTCAGCGAATTGATGAAGTTTTCTTTTTTATCCAAATTGGCGTTAGAAAAATGCTTCGAAAATGAAGACGAGCAAACAAAATGGCTGAATCGAATGCTGCTGGTATTCATTCTTTTGGACATGTCTGTAGTTAGTGAAATGTAACGTAATTGTTGGTGTGAATGTATGCGTGTACATGTTATGCTTTTGTTACGAGAAAGAAAGTAAAAAAAAGTTTGAACTTTTAGAATGAAGTTGAAACGTTAGAATGATGATATATTTTCAATATAATTAGGATTTTCAAATATGTAATTCAAAATCGAATGCTTTTCTTTTTTTTTTGCAGTTGGAAACGAATTGGATATTTTTGATTTTATAATAATTTTTTTTTTTTGCATTTTAAATTAAGTAACTTGATTGGTTTCGTTGGAAGCGATTACTCACAAAACGTTTATCTGTTTCGCCCTATTACGAAGAAGTATGAACGCAAGCAATAGATACAATAGATAATTGAGATTTGATATTTGTTGTAGATTTTTTGTATTTGTTTTTTAACGTATTCGACAGGTTTAATAATTGTTGAAGTTGGTTAATGTTAAAAGTAAAAGGTTAAATAAAAAACAAAAATTAATTAATTGAATTGTGTTATTAATTGTTTTGCTTTAATTTAGTGTTCTTGTTATATATCGTTTTAGACAGCACAGTGGTATCTTCGGTAATATATTTACAAACAATTTGTTGTATTTTTATAAAACTTGGAGTGTTAAAATATTATCATATTGTTTTTTATGTAAAATTTCATTTTATTTTAACAACGTCTGCAAAGAAATTTATTTCAAAATATAATTCAAAGTAAAGCGGGATATTCCACAATATCACAAGACTATCGTTTTGAGTTACAAATAACTTATAAAATAAGGATATAACAACAAAATAATTATGCCGAGACATTTGAAGTTTTGCAGGTTTATTTACACGTGTATTTGTATGATTTAGAAAAACGACTTCGGAAGATTTCGTTTTTTAAGCAAATTTATATAGATATTTCTTACTATGGTTATTCAAAGAACTTTAAATTTATATACTGCATATCTATGCTAAAATGCCTTTCGAATTTTATAGATACCATCAACATTGGTGTACGTTAAGATATTTAAAAGTGTACCACAAAAAATGTGTGCAGGATATAAACACATTAAAAAAAAAAATTCAAAATTATTAGAATTTAGCTTTCCTTGAAATAATATATTTATTTAAGCGAACAATCAATTCTTTTATATAAAATAATTTATCATTGGCTTAATTAAATATAATATATTAATTAAATATTAATTAAAAAATTGTCAAATAAATTTCCTTGAAATATATTTCGTGTAACAAAAATCTGGCCTGCCAGATCTGAGAACAGTAAATTAAAAATAAATATTTTTAGCACATTTAAGATTTATACCAGTTTTAAAATTTTTATATTTTTATTACGATTTATTTCATCCAAGATCCCACTGTGCAATGCAACATAGTGTTGTAATTTCTATTATTCGTTAAAGTAACAAACAGCTGGTGTCAAAACTGTTCCAAATTTCGAAAGTAATTAAAAATAATTAAAATAAAAAGGCTCTGGTTTGATTTGCAGTATTATGTTGTACTGATATACAGTAGTGGCGAACATATTTAGAACAGTTGTAGGTCAGGAAGTCCTTATTAATTAAAATTAGAAAAGTGTTCCTGCAGAAAATTGCTTGTAGTGTCAACCATTTTGAAAACTTTCTTATGCTTGAAATGTAAATTAGCTAATGGCTTTTTTAATTAAAAAATGTAGAGCAAACAGCTGATGCGTGGTAACGGTTTTAAAATGGTCGGTCTGGCAATATTATCAGCTGTCCAATAGATGCCACTTGAAGTGTAATTTGTTTAGAAAAAGTTTTTTTTTTAAATAAATTGTTCATACAACCGAAGAAAGCGAACCATTTTTGAACCGAATATTGTGGTTCAAAAATTACCACTCGAAAGCCATGCTAGCGGTCAAATTCAGCATGATTTATGGGCCGGAGTCATGACCTTTCAAACGAATAAAAATTCTCCACGATATCTCACACTCATTTTATTTTATGGAAAACTAAAGATAACAAGCACTTCACTAAAGGAACCGTGATTTATAAAAAAAATCGCTTTTCTTAAAATGAATCCTTTAAATTTTATTTTCGTTTTAATAAATTTACTGTCTGGGATTTTATATTGAAGTTACAATAAAAAAGCTCAAGCTTAATTTAATTTTCAATGGCAAAAACCAGACATTTTGAAAAGCTAATTTAATAAAAAATTCAGGGTCCAAACTGCCGCACTCAATATGTAACGAAATTTCTATACAATTTATATAAAAATTTCCGTTGATAGTGAATGTCGTAATTGCAAAGTCGAGCAATGTTCGGCTACGAGTTCGGTCTGAAAAAGCACATTCGGTTGGACGCTGTTAAATATATTTAAATATTGTATTTAATATAATGACTTCGAGAGAAGAATTTTTTAGTTTTCCGTTCAGTGATGGTGTTGCATATCAGGGTTGCAAAAATTGGCACCGACGTATATTTGTGTGGTACAATTCTAGACTCAAAAGTACCATAGTGCTCATTTGGTACAAATTGCCAACTTTCTCAGTTGCTACTGATCTATGGTTCTAATTCCTATTACAAAAATTAAAGTAAAAAATTAAAAGTTCATAATAGGATTATAAAAAGTAAAAAAAAAGCAAAAATCGAGAGAATTATTTCATAATAAACAAGTTAAAATTAAATAAAAAATTTTTTTTATCAAACTTTTTCTGTTAATTTTTAATAAATCAAAAATAAATTTTATAACTTTAAAATAGAATCTCAAGAATTTATAAAATGTGGTCTATATTTTAGCTCAATCAAACAAAGAAAAATAAAAGATTTACAAAAAAACAAATATTTAGTAGTCCCATTTTGCAACCCTGGTGCATATCAAATAAGTTGATGATCACGAACGATACAAAACGATTTGATTCTGAGATGTTGAGAGTGACCAGAAGAGAATGAGCGAACTGTGAAATGTTGAGACAAAACGGTTGGAAACCATGCTAAAATGGTATGGAACAGCTTCTGTCTGTTGTTGCAAGTTAGTTGCTGTTGATTTCTGAATTCCCGTTAACCGAACGGTTTGAAAATTTGCAAGTTTTCAAATAAATAAAATGTTGATGTGGAAACAGTGGTAACAAGACTTAAAGGCTTTTCAAAGATCTGTAAAATCTACTGCATTTCGAAATTAATAATAATAAATTAAAGGAAAAATAGAAAATTGATTTATTTTTTGACAGAAGCTGTTGTACTCTACGCAGGAGTATTAAAAGAATGTATAAATTGTATGTGTATTTAATATTGAACGTATTTTGATGGTGGTGTTTGTATTTGATCTCTGATGTCAATTGGAATATATAAAAAGTTCTGGTGTTGTTGCGTTTTGGTTATTTAATAAAAACCCAGTGTTTCAATATTTACTAATTGTATATAAAAATAATTTTGGTTTCTTGATTTAGTGTGTATTCAATTACATTATGATGCTTTGAAAATTATAACAAGAAGCACATGTAATTCAACTGTTTGTTATTAAATATTGTTTAACAATTTCTTTTTGTTCAAAATAAAATACTAAAATTTTCCAATGATCATATCATATTAACACCACTTTCAAGTCTCAACAGAAATGTTCAGATTGATTTTGAAATAATTGATACACATTCAAAATTTGTGATAGAAATAATTTTTCAAAATAATAACTCAATAATAATAATAATAATAATATGAAGCATTTTGGATGGTAACAGTGAACTGTCTTTTGGTACCTGAGTTACTCTGAGCTCGGCTTGGGTACGTCTCAGTTCGGCAGCTGCTTTATCAGCGCGCTCTTGTGCTCGATCCAGCTCTTGGGAAGTTGTTAAAGTTGTGCGACCAAATGTTGTCTATTTTGATTTGAGATTGAGAATTTGTAAAAATTGCTGTTATTAATTTTCTAATTTAACAAATCGCTCATGTTAATATTTTATTGTAAATTATTCAATGTAATTTCAATTGCAATTGATTAGAAGAAAACAGTAGAAAAATATTCAAAGAAAAAAGAAATAGAAGAAATTCCAGCAGGAAAAAAATCAAATGCGTGTGTAGGCCAAAGAAAAACAAACGACATGCTTTAAGACGAGTTTGCTCAGAATTTAATTTTCAAATGTGTGAATTCAAAAAAAAAAAAAAACAAAGTTAGTAATTGGCTTAAACAAATTCGCCTTTAGTCGCCAAATTGTACCGGCTGTAGTTATGCAACAATTGCAAACGTGTTTAAACATGTTCGCAAACCAAAAAAAAAAAAAAAATGTGTTTTCGTACAATTTTTTTGTCAGTGCATTTAACGCCTTAAATTTGTTTGGTAATCAAAAATCAAAAAATACTTATTCAACCAAAACTATTGATATTTAACTACACGTTAATATAAATATTTTATTCACAAACTACTAGAATCGCCTCTAGTCTCTAATACAACTTACCGATATTTTTCCAGATTCATGTAATAATTTCTGAACCGACTGCAAGGCGTTAAGAAAGTGCTTTTAGTTACAAAGTTTACCGAGTGTTTTTTTTTTAAATTAAATATGTATTTTATAATATATTTAGTTGCATTTATTTATTAATATATTTCGTAGATTGTGTACAGTTACGCTCAAGTGTTTTAGCTGGACTTAGAGTTCGTTATTATGGCCGATTGTTTTAAATTTAATTTGTTTAAAGGAAAAGAAAATATTGTTACAAAATACACATGTATTTTTGTTCAGTGTACTTTTAATATATCAAATTTGTTTACCTGGATCGTTAATCAGGGGATGAACCCTAACCATGGTGTTCTCAGTATAATTGGAGAACAGAAGGATTTTTTCAATATCCCAAAAACTATGTCATACACAAAAATGTTTTTTATATCATTTCAAAGTTAATATATCAGGCTACAAATTATACCAAAAAATTTTTATTTTTGGGAAAAATGTAATATCTGCAAAGTGTTCAAATGTTAAAAATTGAATTCGTAAAAGAGGTACGTCTTTTTATCTTTATTTTCAGTTATATTTTTTTTCAAAGAAAAAAAATTATTTTTTAAAAGGGAATAGAAAACACATCCCTCAAAATACCAGGATAAAGGGAGTGCAAATTTAAGGTGAGGAAGTAAATTGGCTTAATAACTCAATTTTCTTGTGACAAATTCAGTTTTATTGATACAAAAATAAAGTAGAAACAAGGGAATTAATAAACAAATATGATGTCGGGTAAATGTCCAATCTTTTCCCAAACTTTTGAACCAAATTTTGAAATACAGCTTCGCTTATTTTACCAATGCGTCTTTCCGAGAGTCAGTTTTTAATTTGTTTTTTCGAATTCCAGCAGAGAACTGCACCAAATCACAATAATAAGGCGGTTAATTGAAAATGGTCTGGTACATACAGTTCCTATCTGCTCATATATGACAGCTACGTTAATTCCTAACCTCAAATTTGCCCAGCCTTTATATACGTTTCTTGACTAGATCCTTATATAAGATATCAAAACTTTGCAGATATTACATTTTTCCAAAAAATTGTAGTTTTTATTTTATACTCTGTTGTGTCATATATTCCATTTCAAATAATTTTTTATTTGTGAGACGGTTTGTGTGATATTGAAAAAATAAACTGAACAAATGCGGCGAATTCGGCAAAATTACATTTTAAATAGGACTTAAATTTGGGGAAACATTTTTTAAAATATATTTTTCGTCGTTATAAATTCCAAATAGAACGAAAAAGGCCCTCTGTCCGCATTTCATTCAAGTGAATAGGGCTCTCTGACCGAACTTCATTCAAATCGCAAGGGGTCTGACGCTCGGTCGATTTGATATGGAATCACCCAGTCATCATATTATTCGTCGAGGCTGCTGTAATGAGCTCTTTAGTGCATGATAATGTCAACAGCTATCGGCAATTTTCGGTTAGCGGTCATATGCTTTCCTCATTGCAACAGGCCAACAACTACTAACGCAATCAAAACTGCTCTAATGCAGACCAAAAATGCGGACAAAGAAACCTTTTCATGAGCTGAAGATTTCAGTTTTTATTTTATTTTGGCGGCATTCAAATCGGTTGGTAAAATCATGTGAAAATCGCCAAATTTGCGGCGAAAATCGTCTAGTCGTTAAAATATTAAAATTGCCATAAATGGCGAAGTCTGGCAACCTTGACTAGGTCATTATATATAATTTAAAAGTTTCGTATTGTAACAGTATAACCTGTTTAATTATTTCGCGCTTTAATAACTTCCCGTTTATTGTGCACACGTTTTGAAACGGCGCGCCGTTTGGTTTCCTCCCGTTTTGGAACTAAAGTTGCTATAAAATTGCTCATTTTAATTTTAAACTAAAAAAACACTTATATTTGGAAAGAATTGCCAGCGCTGTCCATGAAGGGTCTGTTAGTTTCTTTGGTCCTGAGTTTTAATAACCGGAATATATATTTTTTACAGTTGATGCGTTCCAGAGTTGCCACTTGTTCAAAAAAAAAAAAAAAAGGAACTGAAAATGAAAACCCGTGTTATTACTGAGACATTCCACATAAATGTCATACATTTTAATACCCATTTCGAGTTATTTGCCCTAAAAACAAACTGAAATTTTCTCTAAATTTTATTGGTCTAGTTCCCCCACTGCTATTTTACTCTAAACTTTCACGTAATGCGTTTTATATTATTATATGCCAAATGAATGTTTGAAATCAGTGCAATTGTTAAGTGCTCTTATATATTTCTTATTATATATTTATAAATACACGCATATTCGTTTAATTACCTCTTTGAGGTATTTAAGCGTATTGGTACCTGCGTAATAAACCGATAAATATAGCGCTTAATATTATGCGAGAAATAATATATTGTGTTTAGCGAAAGGCGGTAAATAAAATTAAAAATAAAATTTTTTATATATATATGAAATGTTGTGGGCTACTAGCCACGCCCATTTGTATAATATCATTAAAAACATTGTTTTTAGCAGCTGTTAATAAAGTTTTAATAATTAATATCCGCCTACTTGACCGTAACTGTATACAAAATATTATTAAAGTGTAGCATACTTTAGGGGAACTCAGTTTAATTCAATTCAATTCAATCCATTCAAATCAAATCATTTAAACACTTACACATACACAAATATCTATAAATAGTTTTAAAAACTAGAAAGGGGCGATTACTAGCTGGTTTGCAGTTATTATTGTTGTTGTTGTTGTTTTTATTTCTTAGATATAAATATATCTTATTACTGTTTTTGTTTGTGTAATTTAAAATTTTCTTTTTTTTTTGTTGGCTTAACAATAACATCAATCAATTGCGTGTAGTTTTTTCTTGTTATTAAATCAAAACCTTTTAGTTTGGAAAATTATTTACAGTGTAAAAATCTATATAATTAATGATGGCATTTGTAAAGATAATAATTTTTCAAATAACTATTGTTATAAGTTGCTAAAAAGTAAACTAAATTTATTTACATAAACTAAGAAGATGAAACGATAGAGAGTGATAGACAGAGAGTGATAGAGAGACAGTTGGAGAAAGAGAGTTTAGAGGTGGGAACACAAAGAGCAGTAATTCTGGTGCTATAAGAACAACAACTCTTGTGTTATTATTATTGTTATTATTTTTTTTCTTTTTTTGCTAAGTGATTGTGTGCAACACATACACACACAAACCCAGACACTTAGTTACACACAATTACTAAAATCTAAGCCTACTGATAACGTATTTACACTTATAATAACAGGAACTGGAAGTGCTTTTTTTTTGTTTTTGGATAGATAAGAGCGAGTGGGAGGTAGAGCGAATTGAATTGATTTGGTTTTGTTTTGTTTGGAGGAAGAGACAGGGTGAATTTAAAGGTTGTTGGTTAGTAATTTGGCTGTAGTTGAGGTTAATTCCAATTAACTAAAACAACTAACAAATCAACTAGCTATTCCCTGCTGGCAATTTGAGTGAGTTTAATTTATTTGAAATAAATTTTTTTTTTTGAAATACAAAACTAAAGGCGAATAAAAAAGTACTCAAGTTAAAGAAAAATGAAATAATAGTTGCAAGTAAAAAATTATATATGTCTTACTTTATGTAGTGTGGTTTGTTCATCTAGCTGCATCTAATATATTAAATTAGTAGTAGTAGTAGTAGGAGTAGTAGTAGTAGTAGTAATAAGTAGTATTATTTTATTAGATGGAATTAGGTAGTCGGTAGTTAAAATGAGGTGTACATGTAAAAAAAAAAAAAAAATTGGTATAAAAATTAATAAAAATTAAGACACATAAATAATTGTTTTTTTGTTTCGTTCAAATATATCTTATGGATTTCTTATTTAACTGTTAATTTAAAGGGGAAATTTGTTAACATTTACAAATATTCGTTATTCATTTATGATTACTTTTCTTTTATTTTTTAAGTATATTTTATATATGTAGTATAATTATATAGTAGATAATATTATGGGTAAAATCAAAAATACAACATCTATGATATTTTTGATTCTAAAAAAAAACATTAAATTAAATACATGTTGAGTTGTAGTAAAACCAAAGAAATATTAAATGAAAAAGAGAAATAGAAAAATGTGTGTGTGTGTGTGAGTGTGTTCAAAATGCTAGTTAAAATGAGAATGTGGGCGAGAGTACCTGTGAACGTTCCAAATCGTGTTTGAGTCGTTCGTTTTCTAATTCTAAACGCGCTATACGCTGTTTGGTCGTCTCCCAGTCGGCATTGCTGCGTCCCATTTCACAGGTGGCTTTTTCCAATTCGGCTTTCGATTTGCCTAATTCGCTTTGTGAAGCCTCAAGCTTGATTTCTAAACGTTCACGTTCTGTGACGGCACGTTCAAGGCGAGTATTTAGCTTTTCAACTTCACTTTCGAGGGCACGCAATTTAATTTTGTAATCGGCAATTTCACGCTCATGCAGTTCCCTTTCTTCTTGCTTTTCATGTTCGGCACGATCTCGCTGTTCTCGTAGTTGAGCCATTTGCTTCTCTTTATCACCAATGGCCTCTTCGAGACTTGTGAGAGCGCCCTCTGAACTGCTATGATGAGCTTGCATTGCCGATAACCGTGCACGAGCCATATCCACCTGGTTATCTTTCTCCTTAAGCAAATCCTCTAAGTTTTCAATCTAAATGGGTACAAACAACAACAACACGCATATACACAACGATAATGAACAGAAAATGATAACAATAATTAAATGTTTGTAAATATTTTTACAGTTAAGCGGGTGGGGGAGAGGAGAGGAGAGTTTCGAAATGTTTCAAAATGTTTTTTTAGTTTTAGTTTTAGTCAATGAGAAAATAAATGAGCGGCAACACTACACGCATACGTCCAAACATATGCAACAACTACAACAAATTCTACGAAATGTGCGCTTGTTAGCTTTCACTCGAAAGCAGAGTTGGATCCAACTTCATCAAACGCTCAGTTTTGCCAAAAACCTTTGATCAAACCCATTGAAATTACATGGGTTTGACCAAAGGTTTTTGAAAAAACTGAGCGTTTGATGAAGTCGGACCCAACTCTACTCGAAAGCTCTTTGTTTTCTCATTCACTTGCTGACAGTCGGTTCGATAGTGAGTGTTGGTGTTGGGAAATTTTGTAGAGCTGTGCCGAACTTCATCAAACGCTCTCAAACGCTCGTTTCTGACAACAACCTCTAATCAAACCCATTTAAATTACATGGCCTTGATTAGAGATTGTTGTCAAAAACGAGCGTTTGAGATAGAGTTGGGTCAAACTTCATCAAACGCTTAGTTTTGGCAAAAACCTCTGGTCAAACCCATGTAATTTAAATGGGTTTGATCAAAGGTTTTTGGCAAATTTGGCCGTTTGAAGAAGTTTGACCCAACTCTAGTTTGATGAAGTTCGGCACAGCTCTAAAATTTTGTCTGTCTTTGAGCATGAGCACCTTTCGTTGGAGCACACAAATTTTACGATCTTTAATTTCCATGTGATCCTTGAGTTCGGTTAGCTCGCTGGTAAGACGATTACGCTCCTGGACTGTCTGCATGGTGCCCTGGTTCTTTTTCTCCAACAGGCGATTCTTCTCCTCCAAACGGGCCCTCAATTCTTCAACATCGGACTGCAGCATGTTGTAGTGCTCCTCCTTGGCGCACAGCGATTCTTTCAAAACCGCAATGTGCCTCTGGTAGTCCTGCATAAGGAAAATATTTTAAAATATTAAAATAGATATTAATTAAATCAATTTTTTTTTTACGGCTGCTGCAGTTGTTGCTGCGTTTCTCTTACCTGATGTTGTTCTTCCAGTGTTTTCATTTTGGCCGCCATGGCCAATATTTCCTGGTCCCTCCTCTGTATTTCAAGACGGAATTCGTCCAACTTTTGTTAGTTAAAGTGAATTAGAGAAATTTAGAATTTATTGGATAATTAATATTTTTTGTTGTTTAATTTTTGTTTGTTAGTAAATAATTTGTTGAAATTAATTTGGTGGATAAATTGTTGGTCGAATGCAAATTGAAAAAATAAATGTAAAATGATTTTCTTTTTACTTCTTAATGATGATTTTCTATGTCTTTTCTTACAATCATGAAACGTGTTTTTTTTTGTGAAAAGAAAATGAGTCGATAGTCAGTTACTGGTTTCGAAAGGTCCGTATTTCATTCTCCAGTTGCTGGGGTTGGCTTTAAAATCAAAGAGAATTATATAGATTTTGTTTTGATAATTCTATTTTTATTTAATATGTGCTTTGCCAAAATGCCATGTTTTTTTTTTGTTGTTTAATTTTTATTTTATTAGTTTTTATTCGTATTTTCTATTTATATTGTAGTAGAATATTTATAAAATATGTATTTTATTATAAATTGAAATAATAAAACTTAAATACAGTGATGGAAGATTTGCTATTTGAAATTATAAGTAAATTATTAAATTCGTTCTAATTAACTTAATATTTTAAATGGGAAAAATGCGCAAATTAATATTTCTTAACATCGTTCTTAAAATGGATGTTAAAGTTGTTGAAAGACGTTTTTCAGTTAATACGAGACTAGTTTTTGTTATTGTGAATAATTATTGGCAAATTCAAAATATCAATTGACTGTTATAGAAAATGAATTTCGGTCGTATTTCTGATGTATCAACGAGAGGGGCACTACGAAGTACTTAAGACTATTTAAAAATGTTTAAGTATTAAAACAAAATTTTAGGTTTCAGTATGACAGTTGACAGTTAAAAAAAACAACAACAACATCAAAACATTTTTATTTTTATTCCCATTGACTTATTGAAATTAGTTTTCATATTTGCCCTTTTCGTTCTAAAGAAGTTCAATTAATTTGTCTTACCAGACCTCGTATCCTTTTGGATGATGATATCAGCAAATTAAACATTTTTTTCTTCACATCGTGATTAAATATTGCGAAAAGTGCGTTTCGTAAAAAAGTACTTTCTATAAAAAGGTACTATTAGTCAAAAAGTACCTATTGTAACAAGATATCTATTGCGAAAAATATCTTCTTTGATGACCTTTCATAAAAAGTACTCCTTACAAAAATATACTTCCCGCAAAAAGAACTTTTCATAAATAAATGTTTTTCATAAAAAAAGTAATTTTTATAAAAAGTACTTTTTACAAAAAGTACTTTTACAAATGTACTTTTTACAAAAAGTACTTTTCATAAAAAGTACTTTTCATAAGAAATAAGAAAGATATTGTCATATAAAATACTTTTTCATAAAAAAAAATACTTTTTACAAAAAGTACCTGTCATAAAAAGTGCGTTTCATAAAAAAAAAATACTTTTCATAAAAAATAATTTTGATTCAACAGCACTTTCCCTAAAAAGTTTCTTTCACAAAAAAAGGAACTATTCATAAAAAGCGCTTTTGATTAAAAAGTACTTTTCATAACAAGTACTTCACATAAAAATTATTTTTAATAAAAATTATTTTTAATAAAAATTATTTTTAATAAAAATTATTTTTTATAAAAAGCACACTTCATAAAAAAATTCTTTCCATGAAAAAGTACATCTTATAAAAAAATACTTTCCTTAAAAAAATTATTCTCACAGAAAGTACTTTTCACACAAAAATGTTTTTATAAAAAATACTTCCCATAAGAAATACTTTTCATAAAGAAATACTTGTTATTAAAAAGTACTTTTCATAAAAAGTTCTTTCCATAAAAGTACTTCTCCTAAAAATTACTTTTAATAAAAATTACTTTTGGCAAAAAGTACTTTTCATGAAAAAGCTAATTTCATGCAAAAGTACTTTTTATAAAAAAATACTTTTCATAAAAAACACTTTTCATAACAAATACTCTTCATAAAAAGTACTTCACATAAAAAAATGCTTTTCATACAAAAGTGCTTTTAATAAAATTACTTTTCATAAAAAAATTCTTTTCACAAAAATATACTTCTCATAAGAATTGCTTTTAATAAAATTTATTTTGGATGAAAAGTTCTTTTCATAAAAAAAAATTCTTTCCATGAAATAGTACTTTTCTTAAAAAAAAACTACTTTTGATAAAAAAGTAATTTTCATAAAAAGTACTTTTCTTAAAAATACGTTTCATTAGAAACAGTTTTCATAATAAATACTTTTCATAAAAAGCACTTTCCATAGACAAGTATTTGACATAAGAGTACTTTTCATGAAAAGCACTTTTTTTTATTAAAAAGTACTTTTTCATAAAAAGTACTTCTCATAAAAATTACTTTTAATAAAAAGTTCTTTTGATAAAAAGTATTTTTCATAAAAAAGTACTTATTCGTAAAAAAATACTCATAAAAAACACTTTTCTTTAAGAAACATTTTTCATAAAAAATATTTTTAATAAAAAGTACTTTTGATAAAAATAAAACTTCTCATAAAAAGTGCTTTTCATAAAAAGTACTTTAAATAAAAATAGATTTCCATAAAAAATAATTTTCACAAAAAAATACTCATCATAAAAAAATACTACTTTTTAAACTGAAAATGCGTCCCAAAAAATCGCACTGTTTGGTGTGAATTATGGGCACGTGACGTCATTGAACGGTACTTTTTTAAAGACAACGAAAGCAGGAACGTTACTGAGCGCTACAGTTTGAATCCCTCATTTACTTTTTATAGGAATCGTGCAATTTCTCAACAAAAAAAGAAAAACACTAGAGTTGGGTCCAACTTCATCAAACGGTCAGTTTTGCCAAAAACCTTTGATCAACCCCATTGAAATGACATGGGTTTGACCAAAGGTTTTTGGCAAAACTGAGCGTTTGATCAAGTTGGACCCAACTCTAGAAAACGGGCAAATGAGATGGAATTAGCGGACCATTCTCCTAACATTGCCTGACTTTTCCAATACATAACTTGGCAGCACTCAACTTAGCACAGACAATAGCAAGATTGCAAACCTACTAAAAACTACTATATTTTGTGTGATAAAACCAGGGGTAAAATTTAGGCATTTAATAGCGACCGAAATTTGTATTTCAATTGTATTTGAATTGTATTGAAACTGTGATCGTTTAAACGGATGGTTCTGAGGCTAAAACCGTTATTTATTAGACTGGTTACATTTATTAAAGACATTTTCAAAATGGTAAAATTTCGTATTTGATATTTTGAATTTGCCCGGATATTTGTTAAGGTATGATAAGTTTGTTTAATATATAATTTATGTATAGTAAGTATATTATTTAATCGGTATGTATATGAGTGTATATAAAAGATTATTGTTGTTGTAGTATAAGTATCTTCTTCTTAATATTTGTTTTTTGGTTTTTGAGTTTTTGTTTGATATTCCAAAAAAATTTGTAACAGTCGATTAAATAGTTTCGTAATAATAATAATTAATTTTAATCATAATAATAATTGTTAATAATAGTTTTAGTGTATACAATACTGGTGTATATAAATGCAAATACAACACTGTAGTTTTTCTTTAATATATTCTGAACTTTAATTTATAATTTTTGAATATTTTTTTTTTTGCTCAACCAAATGAACTTTTAAAGGGGGTTTCCTCTTGTCATTCGTTATGGTTGGGGTTGTATAAATAAGAGATTATAAAGAGGAATTAGTTTTTTCTTTTTTTTAATTTTCATTAGGGTAGTGTTCGTTAATTATTTTTTATTTTTTATTTTTTGTCGTTGCTTCAAACAAGCGGTTGGCTTTAAATGTAATTTTTTTTAGAGGATATAATTTTTATATATTAATTAAGAACTTCTACTGGGAAACAAATAAACGAGTACGAATTGATAATTTTCTAATTAATAGTTGACCAAAAATGATTGCATGTGATAATGATATGATTGAAATAGTTTTTTTTTTTTTAATTGTGTGGGATGAGTGGGTTGTTTGCTTCTTAAAAGTTATTAAAGGCAGAAAAAACTACAGTGAATTAAATTTCAAGTATGAGTTGGCAGAGAATTCAATAGGAATGAAAACTACTTAAACATTTACACTCAATAAATAGAATAAAAATTTTCTGGTTTTATCTTCAACTAATAAAATTTAGTTTACACAATTTTATTCAAATCAAATTAACGCTTATGTTATTTAGTTGAATAAATGTTACATAATTATATGAAATTAAAGAGAAAATTTACAATATAAATATTATCGGTTACGCTGGTGTTGTTATAATTTGTCTCTATGCTTATTTTGTTTATATTTATTTAATTATTTTGTTTTAATTGACCTTCTTTTCTAATGATCACACTCTCTAGTATTTGAGAAGAAAAAAAAAACAAATTAATAGAAAATATACACAACATTTAAATAGAAACAAGTAATTAGTTGTTAAGGAAATAATATTTGAAAAAAAAAAAACCAAAATATTGCGCCTACTTTTATACACTAGATATTTTATTTCCTAAATTCTCACATAAATTAAACATTTTTTTTAGGGTTTGAGGGGGAACACACATTTTATATAAATTTCAAATAACATAAACTTTAAATTAAGGTTTTGATTTAATAAATTTTAAAGCGAAATTCGTTTTTAAATTCTATTTGAATGATAACAGTCGAACTTGTAGTGCATGAATTGAAATGATCGCCATAAATGATATTGACAGTCTTGTGGAACATATATTTTTTATTCATTATCGTATCACGAACTGAAAGCTGCTATTAAACGTAGTTAATTCTAATTCAAAAGTTTAACGAAAAATAAAAGAGAATATTTTCAAAAAAAAATTTTTTTTTTCAATAAAATGTTTGAATGTGTTTTTTTTTCTATAATTTTTTATTTGATTTTTAATATTTATAGCGTTGTTAGCAAAAAAGTATTTTATTAGGCACTAAATTTAATATTCTAGAGCTGTACGGTTCCTGAATGAATTAATTCAATTGAATCATTCAGTCAATTGAGCGAGGTGAATCTTTCATTCAATTGAGCGTTTTTAGCTCAGTTGTTTCAGTTGATTCATTAGATCTGTCTCTTTCAGTAGCTCTTTTCAGTGATGTTTCAGTTTGTATGTCAAAATCCATACGAAAAAAATTAATTAATTCTCACACATGTGCTTATGCATACAGTGATGTAGTGCTCTTTATTTATAGAGTAGCCAGCAAAAAAAAACAACTGAGCTATTGAATGAACTGAGCTAGTGAAACAACTGAGTTACTGAATAAACTGAAGTACTGAAACAACTGAGCTACTGAATGAACTGAATGAATTAATTCAGTAAAGTGAGCGGAGCTAAAAAGAGCGCTCACTCAAAAGAGCTGTTTTGTACAGCTCTATAATATTCGCATGTAGGTTGACACTATTAAAGCGTTGGGCAGTTATACGCTGAGTTGTTAAAAATAATGGCGCTAGAAAATTTTACCCTTTCGATAGTTCAGAGTTTTGTTCGCAACAGTGTTGCCATTTTAGCACACTTTCTGCTAGATTAAAAAAAAAATTAAATAGAAGACTCGTTTCTCTTAGTTGGATTTATTATAAAATTTTTTTAAATATTCCTTGTAGCAGTTTGCCTTGAATAAAACCTGATTTCTAAAGCATATCTTTGCTATACAGAAAATCATATTTTCTGTAGCATATTTCTGAGCTGACTTTTCATGTCTTTTTTTTAATTCTTAAGTTTTTCTTCATTTGTCGCATAAATTGTGAAATATTTAAGATCTAATTGTTAAAAAAAAAAAGATTTTATTCCGATAACCTTTTCGTTTAACAAATTTACTTGCAAAATTTTTCATGAGTAGAAAACTTGTTAAAGATTTATAAAAAAAATTTCTTATTTAACATGCCAATAAAAAATATTTTCATACAAAAACTTTATATATGAGTCTATTTTAAAGTCTTCGGATAATAGTTAGTGGGAAATGTGTTTGATAAAAAATTTTTCTAACAAAATTTTTTAAAAAATATTTCTCAAAAAAATGTCTGCAAATAGATTTCAAATACATTTTATGTATTCATGAATTTGGGAGAAAAGATGTTCCACTTCATGTGGATATTAAAATAAAATTTTTTTATATCAATTTTTTTTCTTTTGTGAAATTTATTGTAATTTTTTTTTTAATTCAGCTGATATTTAAAAAATTTAAGACATTTCAAATATTATTTTATATTAGTATTCAGAACATTTTAGTAGATGTTTTTGAAAGTCTTATAAAAAAACTTTGGCAGTACTTTTCTGGAAACGAATCCTAGAGTTTTACTTTTTCAACTTTAATTGTGTTAAAAAATTAAAAATATCCCTTAATTTTTATAGAAAATGCTTTCAAGTAACCTGTGGAACGCATTATTAAAGAGGATCCACATGCTTAATCGAAAGTGCAACTAAAAACTTATGATAATAAAAAGCTGCAGGATATATTGCTAAATGACACTCTAAAACGAAGATTTAAATAGAATTCTGAATGATCACATATTTTGATCAGTTATCCAACGATCTACACAATTTCGTACTGCTGCAAAAACTGATGAGTGAATTAGTAGTTGCTTGTGTAACTCATGTGGGATCCTTTCCCATCGAATACAAAGAAAAACTATTGTCGTTCTGTGAAAAACAGAATAAGTCAGTATATTTTTTATTAGATTTATAAAACGTCCTGCAATAAAATAAAATGGCAGCCATAATTATAAATATTTTGTGGTAAACTACAGAAAATAGTCACATGATATGATATAAAAAATAGTACCCTTATTCTGTAACAAGTTAGTGGCGTCGACATCAAGACAATCTCAATAATAGAGCACGCATTGACGCTTTTGCTTTAACAGTCTTCAACTATTTTCTACCCCTGTAGAGAATAATTTCAGAATGTCAGTGTGATTCAATTGTACACTACAACAGGTGTAGCATTTTCGATATTGTCTTGGCACTCATGTCGGCAAATACTTACAGAATAAGGGTGAATATGAATCAATTCTGAACTAAATATTTTAGTCTATATCGAAACGAGAAAAACACTCGGTAGAAAATCGGTTTTTCCAAATTTTTAAAAACTTAAAAAGTTTGAGCGACTTAAAAAAATATTTTCAGCTGTCCTCTGGAGAGAGTCTTCGAACAAATTTTTTTTGCGCCACCCTATTTGAAAGAACATCAATGCAGTCTGCCGTTAAAGCATCTTAGAATCAATAAAGAAAAATAATAGATTTTTTTGTTTAACTTTTATGCGAACACTTTCTTATCAAATAATCTCGGTTCGCTTCAGATACTGAAACGTTCAGGGTTGTGTTTTGCAAAGAGGCATTCGACCTTAAATAATGTGTGAATATCAGGCATGTGATTCCTCGTAAATAATGCGTTCCACAATTTACTTGAAAGCATTTGCTATAAAAACTAAAACTATTTTTAGTTTTTCAATACAATTAATGGTGAAAGAGTACAAGTCTAGGATTCGTTTACGGACCAGTGCTGCCATAGTTTTTTTTATAGGACTATGCCAAACCCTCAAAAACAACTTCTAAAATATTCTCAATACTAAAAGAACAAAATTTTTAATATTTTGAATTTTTTAAATATCAGCTGAATTAAATAAAAAAATATTTTGCAATAAATATCACAAATAAAAAACATTTTGATATAATTTTTTTTTTTTTAAATATATTTGTTTAAAAATTCACTTCAAGTGTAAAATATTTCCCCCATACTTACGGACTCATAAAATATATTTGAAAATTATTTTAAGAAAATTTTGTATAAAAAAGTTTTATTAAAATCCATTTCAAACTCTTTTTAAATATAATCTCACTAATAAACCAAATTTTTGTACGAAATTTTTTCAATATCCTGTTATGAATCAGATCTTTTTTTTTTAATTAGTCTTTCACCAACCTTTTATGTGTTTTAAAAATTTAGCATAGAAATTTGTCAAATGAAAAGGTGAAAAGAATAAAATAATTTCTTATCAATTTGGCCTTAAATGATTCGATATCGATTAATTTTGATAACAATAATAAAATGATTTCTAAAAACGATAAAATACTTGACTATTCGAATATGAATGCGAATGTCTTTATGTCACACACTAGTGTGGACAGTCGAATATGTTGTTCTAAACTGTTGATGCAGTTCACCGTCACTCGTGATTGATAGTGTGTTAAGTAACACAGTTTTAGAGCCGTTGGAAAATGCAACCCTGAGTGTACTAATAAATACTACAAAATATGAGTAGTATTTAGTACTCAGTTACTAAATACTCAATACTACAGTATTTGAAAGAATGAAATGAAAAGAAATTGTTTAAAATAACTACAAAATGATTATGGTCATCCACAGAGAGTTCTAGGAATTTTATTATCATCCAGTAGTTTTCAATGGATAATTAAATACGAAATGATTTGTGACAAAAACTAGTGTTAATAATTATGACAATTTTATAAAATAACTGGATATTAAGTTTTTTATATTTTCCAAACAACAATGAAGAGCGATATGTGTGTCTGTCAACCCGGTACTTTGTAAGAGGTTGCCAGCATAATATTCTGGCATATTTTTAGACTTAAAGTTTCTTCATTTTAAGTTAAATAATTTATTTCTTTTACAATATTTCATAACTAACTTTTTTAGGAAATTAAATATTTTAAACTACTTAATAAGCAAATGAAATTCATCATATTTTATTTTAACAAACTGTGTGTTTCAAAACCTTTAAAGAGGGTCTGTTTCGAACTTTCATATACCTTCTGCGATAGTTATATATCCAGGGTTAATGTTAAACGCACACTGGATCTACACTATTATGATCAGGGTCCTGCTTCTCAAAACTACCAGTTACAACTCTACAAGTAAAATTACTTGCAAAATAACAAGAGTCTTAAAAATTGTATTGTTGTTTTTTTTGGTACTTTACTTGTAGATTTGAAACTTGTAGTTTTGAGAAACAGCTGCAAATGTGAACAAAATGAGTCGTAAAGACAGACATAATATCGTTTTAAGAACACAAAAAAAGTCATGACTTTTTACACTTCTGTTTTATTTACAGTCTGTCACAAAAACAATGGACACGAAATATTATATTGAAACAAACTGTTACGTGGAATAATTCCAAGTATTTTATTTTTTATTTTTTTCCATGGTTTTCTAAATCTTTTTTATATATAAAATTGTCAGGAATTAAGTATGTCCATATAAAAAGTATTTAATAACTTATCTAAGAAAATTGCCTTTATTCTGTACTTAATTGTCGACGTCACGTCACGACAATATCGAAAATATGATGCTTTTACCTACTCCTTAAGAAAAAGAATGAACTACTTTCGACAGCCTGCGGCCGGTTTAAAAACTGAAGCAAAAGGCTTATTGAAATTGTGGATTGCTAAGGGGTTGTCTTTTTATATTGACGTGACGTGACGTGACGAATATCTCAACTAAATTTATTTTAATAAATATCTTAATATAAATTCTGTTTTTCGTTTTTCCTTTTTCAATACTTTGATTGTTGACCATTGCACATTGGGGTAGTTTGCCAATCTAGATGGTCGTATTTTTAAAAAGTTAAGTATAAGAAATGTAAAATTTTTAATTACGTTTTGTGGCCAAACGAGTAACAATTTTGGATTAATTTTCTTCCATAAAAGACGGCTGCTTACGGAGATTTTAAAAAAATTTTACTTAAAAAAATGGAGTGGAATGGTGGGATACCACTTCCTCCGGGCTAAAGGAATAAAGATTTCGGATTGATTGATTTTCTATAAAAGACAGGTGCTGGCAGACTTTTTTTTCGAAAAAAAGTTAATTAAAAATTTTGCCTTAAAAAAGAGAAAGGGTGGGATACCTCTTCTCCCGACCCATAAAAGCTCAACTACTTAATTTTGAGGTTTCATGCCGTAAGTAATGCAGGTCTTTTAATATGTAGATTATATTTGTCACGGTCCACAAGAACGGGGAGGGTACAGAAAAAATATATATTACCTTCTCCTGGCTCCGTCCAAACGTTAAAAGTTACTTATAACAAAGAAAAGTATGGAAAGACCTAAAGAAAATTTATTATATCCAGAGGTAGGGTAATTTTTGCTAAGGGCAATTTGTCCCCCCTTGTTGTGAAAATTCTTGTTTTCAAATCTAAATATATTTCGGCCAAGTTACAGCATTCCAGGTGCGTTGAATAAGTTTGCCAATTCCGTAAAACCTAAAAAAAAATATACGTCCAGCCAAAGAACCCCATGGGCGTCGGTCAACTAATTTTATAAAGTCGGAATAAATTCATATCAAAACGAACTCATATCCAACAGAATTTATATGCTGGTATTTTGTTAATTTTAATTCTCAATTCTTCTTAGTAATTCTCAATTGGTTTTAAATGGTTTGTGCCTAAGCTAAGAGGCCTTGTGATTAGGTTGAAGTATATTGACAGTTTGGTGGGTGTAAGAGCCAACTTAAAGCAGGTATCGAACGAAACATGTGTTTGAAGTTTTTAAATAAATAAAATATATATTTTTTTTATTTTTTTAAATTTTTTTTTAAATAATTTAAAACTATAAAATTTCAATTTCAGTTGCACTTGTTTTTAATGCCACTCGCAGTAAGTCGCTAAAAAAATTTCGTTTGGGCAATTTGCAATTTTAAAACTCTTGAATTCTTTTTTCCCAAAATCTTAGTAAAAAAATTCTATTTTAGGAAAAAAGAATCATTGCGAAATTAAAATGAAACAGTTTCAAACGACAATTCCCAAAAAATTTGTATTTTGAAAATTCAAAAATGCTTGTTCTGGATAAATTGCACGATCGAAATTTTCTTTCGACTTAATGGTCCGGGCAGTTAATCCTTCACAGCTCCTAGTAAAGACTACAACCTCTTGTTGTTAACTTAGAGAGAGCCTAACGAAATTCAAATAAAAAAATTGTATTTAAATTTAAATGAAAAAAGGAAACTCTTTCGCCCAACGCATTAATTGTGGAGGTGACAACCCACTAATACTATCAGTAATTATATTTTAGTTATTTCTAATATATTTATTTCATTATTAAATGTTACACTCAAGAGCAGATGGTTCTAAACTGAATCTCTCTGACTCTTTGTCTCTCTCTCTCTCTTTTTGTCATCTCGTAGTTATTCGTATTCATCTAAATTCTAATCAAAATAGTTGAAATATTTTATTTCTCTAACAAGAAATAAAAACTTGTCCATCCGTCCGTCCGTCTGTCTGTCTATCCGTTAGTCAATTTGGCATTCGCTATTTGTTTTTTTTTATTTATTAATACGGGGGTGTTAAATGCATCAAAATTCTCTCGGTTATAGGAATCCAAAACAGTTCACAATTTGTGTGGTTTCTTTTTTAAAGAGAAACGTATTGTTGTTGTTGCGATTATTATTATTAAAAATGTAGAGAAAGAAGAGAAATAAAATAAAACGAATATAAAGAAGAGAAAGGAAAGAATTACAAGAGTTTATTTTATGAGCGCAAGAGGCAGTTTTAATTTAGAGTTTTTTTGAAGCACAAATGAAATCCCTTTTGGCAAAAAGGCGCTGCAGTTGTGGCCATAATTATAGCATAATAAAGATATAAAAGCTCCTGTAAGTTTTAAGCAAATTTTTTGGGTTTAATTATACGAAAAGTTTTTGTGTGTAACTTTTGTTTTTCTGTCTTCCTCTCTGGCAGGGCTTTTTTTATTATTTTTTTTTATTTTAGACGCAAGTACTCGTACTTGGAGAGAGATGTAAAGAGAATTATTGTGTCTCTCAATTAAAATAGTTGTTTATCGTAATAAATATATAATAAGTTTAGGGCAGCAAAACGCTTTATTGTGGCAGCATAGATTTTTCTTTTTCAATTAAATTAATTAAATTAATTAAATTATTATTATATTTCGAAATCGTTACGGGCTTAAGAATCTAGGGATAGCGTATCTACGTCAAATTTAAAACTTACTTGTCGTTTCTGCTCTTGTGGCAGTTTTGGATAGTCTAAGTCTAGTTTCGTATATGGCGACATGTGATGCGGATGATGGGAGGAGTATGAGTGTCCTAATGAAGTTGTTGCTGTTAGCGGATGCTGCATGTGCGAGTGTGTATGTTGCAGATGATGGTGCGGATATGAGGAGTGTAGTAAGTGATCGTATGCAGCTCCGCTAGAGCCAGACAAAATCCCACCCACACCCACGCCCACGCCCACACCTCCTCCTCCACCACCCATGGCACTGCGCACATCGTGCAAAGCACTGCTGGTCAGGGTGGCCGGGAAAGGTGCCGTCGTGCTGGCCAGTGCGGCCAACGGATGGGTTTGCAAGTGATTTTGATGCTGGTGTATATGAAATTGATGATCCGGATTTAGCTGTTGCTGCACGGAGGCGTGTATGTGTGCTGAGGGATGTGAAGTGGGCGGCAATTGGTGCGCATAATGTTGCGTGCCAGCAAATTGCTGTTGTATATTGTGGGCCAACATTTGCTGGTGTGCATTATAATGCTGCTGCTGTTGCTGCTGCTGCTGTTGTTGTGTTGGCAAATGGTGCTGCTGCTGGTACATTTGCGATATGGCGGGATTGGAGGCGTGCAGCGATGACATTAAATTGCGCTGTTGCAAAAGATTATTCACGTTGTAGGCGTTAATGTCCGTTGTATTGTAAAGGGCTTGCGAGTACGGATTTATATAACTGCTGCCACCGGCCACACCACCAGCTGTCGTCGCATATTTACTGCCGCCCAAGCCTACGCCCAAGCCACCACCAGCACCCACTCCCACACCGCTGGGATAATTAAGATAATTAAGATTCGATACGGAATACGCGGGTCTTAGACGCGTCCCACCCATCATGCCGCCACCCCCCATGGCCATATGGCTGGGCACCGTCTGTGGCGGTTGCGTGTATTGTTGGAAGTACATGTTCGGCTGGGAGGAAAAACTCGCGGACATTTGCATGAGATTATCGTTTAAATAGGGCGGCGAGGTATCACCCGGATGTAGAGTGGGATAGCTGGATATAACACGGCCGGGATAGTGTGTTAGGGGCGTAACCGTTTGGGCGGCAGCCTGTTGCGCTTGAGCTAATCGCGCGTGATGGCCGAGGATTTGGGAGGAGCGCGATATCGACTTGTGAGCCTCGTTGAGCAAATTAATAATATTCGAAGAGGAAGACTGATGCAGGGGCTGTGGTCCCACCGGCTGATAGCCATAATAGTCGTTCATCATTGAGGCCGATGGCAGGCCAGCAATACTATATCTGCGCCTGCGTATGGGCGAAGTTTGGCCATAATAACCGGCGGCCACAGCCGCAGGATCATACAAATAACCAGCCGATGTCGAGGGTCCTCCATACAAATCGTAGGGCGCTGGGCCTGCGTAACCGGGCGAATAATACTGTCCTATAATGTCGGGCAAAGGTGGGCTTCCAGCTGGCGCATAGTTACCGTACATCTGAAAAGGGCGATTTGAAATGGTTTTTTGGTTTTTGTAGGCTGCTCGTGTTTGGTTTTATTTTATTTTTTTCAATTTTTTTTTAATTTTTTTAATTTTTTTATTTGTTTGCTTTTGTTTTTTCTTATTTTTTTTTTGCTTTTGCTTTGGTTATACTAATTTATTGTTGTTGCTAGTTGCGTTTTAAGTGTCTTCTTTTTTCTTTTTAATTATTATTGTTGTTGTTGCGATAATTGACTTGTTTCTTCTTTAATTAGTTGATAATTATGTTGGATAATTGAAATCTCTAAGATTTAAATTCAATACAGAAAACACACACACAGAAAACTATTATATTCATGTTAAAAACAAAAAAGAAGGTTTCAAAGAGAAAATTATAATAAATTGAAAGTAAAACAAAAAGAGAACAAAAACAAAAGTGAATCAACATGATAATTGGAACAGAAAGAGTTCAATCCTAATTTGCATGGCCACTAAAAATATAAATTTAATTTAAATACAAAAAAAAAAAAGAATTATTTAAATACGATAGATAAATTATTTGTTATTTTCAGTACAATTTGGACAAGTTTGTTTGACTACAAATTGATTAACACCAACATAGATTTTGCCCGAACACTTACGTACTACTGGCCCCATTATTTTATTTGTAAAATATTTGCTTTTGTTGTTTAATTTTTGGTATTTCATTATAAATTATAATTAAAAATTTATATGGTAAAATATTATAAATTGCGTTTAAAATTTTCAGTTTTGTTGTTTTTCTTGCACAATCTTAAGAACAAATAAATTAAAAAAATAAAATATCAAAAGACATAATTTTTAAACTTATAAACACTCGTTTAGTTGCAGTTTTTATGCAATAAATTCAATTAATTATTTAATTAATTACAAGTAACATATTCGGTATATGCGGCTCTACAACATATACAAACTTGACAATTTCAACTTATTTTTTATATATAAAAAAAATATTTCCATTTTTGGTTTATTTAAACATATAGATTTTGGCAAGCTGTTGACTTATAACGGTCCAGGTAGGTCTTTAGGGTCCTTAAACGTCTGTTTGTTCGACTGATTGATGGTGTGTTTGTTTAAAAAAAAAATCTCTTAAAAATAGTTGTTTTTTTCAATAAAAAAAAAAAGAAACAGTAAAGTGAGTTGAAAGGAGTAAATTATCGAGTCTTGTGGTGAGGAGTTGAAGAGAGTTGAAAGAGAACAAGAAAGAGGCATGTCGCATGTTTAACGGTTTTAATGTATGAATGAAAAAAACTTTAATTAATTTTGATTTTGTTAATTCACGTTCCTGTGTTTTGTATTGAAATAAAATATATAAATAAAAAAAAAAGAAAAATTATCGTAAGAAAATAATAACGAAAGTATTTAATAGATACATTTTATTGAAAATTCGGATGCATTTTAGTTAATAACGTGCATAAAATATATTTAGACGGAAAATAAGTTTGTTTTAATTTGCTGGCGGTGAGAGCAACAAACAAACAACATAAAATGAGAGGAGAAAATATATATAATTTAAAAGAGAGAGACAGCGAGAGGAAGGAGTATAAATTAACAGACAGAGACAGAAATATTTATATATATATAATTTTTTTTCTTATAATAATCTTATTTAGCACACAGAAAAAAAAGAGACAGAAAGAGAAACATGTAAGAAAATTTCGGAATTGGTTGTAAATAAGAAAATTATAATAAAAATGTATTGAATATATAATTAATTATTATTAATTAGCAGCATCATTTTTATGAATTATTATCAATACGCTTTACAAAATATGTGGGGACAAGTGTTGCCAAACAATTAGGATTAAAAAGAATTTGAGATAAAATATTTTATGACGGAAATTATAGACCGGAGGCAGAAACTAGATGTAGAGGAGCTCCATTTTATTAAACAAAAAATTTAAAAACATTTTCTCGACAAACTGTATTTTTTTTTCAATCTCTGTTATGAATAAAATATTCTAAGACGGTAATATAATTTCATTCAACTGTTTGAAACACATGAAAGTGCTTCAGGTGATCACTAACACAAACAAGATCGCTAGATCACCTTGCATTCACTTAAAGAATCCTCACATTCTTTGCTGGCCTTGAGAGTTCACGTTAGTTTTAGTAGTGCTGATACGTTTTTTGCAAAAATTAATATAAAAAAAAAACTTGCGAGTGATCTTCGCTCATTTCACAGCGGCTAATGCGATCATCAAGCATCCTTTTTCCAAAAAGTTTCTTACAATTAACTAGAGATATAATTTCGAAATTCCACTTAAATGACTGAGAAGTTTAAACAACTAGATAGAAGGTGATAGAGTTAAGAGGACAGACGAAGACAGATTCAATGGTTTCGGAAGGGAAAGACAAGAGAGCGAGCGGAGACACAAAGTCCTGTAAAAGGATCATCATAAATTTTGAAGAGGGTTAGAAAAAAAAATCTTTTCGTATTCTGTATCTTTTATCTTTCTTGTTCGATATTTGAAATGGATACGTAATGCGTAGACTCAAGCAGAGGACACACGGTCCCCGGGAATTATGTCCTGCTGGCAGCCTAAAATACTCCACAATTTCAATTAAGAAAATAAAATACAATTTTGTTCTCTGGCTTCTTTTACACATATTCCATAAACGGTAGCACTCAGCCATTCACAGTGACACTCCTGCTTTTGACGTCTTTGGAAAAGTGCGGTCCAGTGATGCCAACGGCCAATAAACCACAGCGAACTGTGAATCGGGATGAAATTAAAGTTCTTGCAATAGATCTGACTTTTCTTCACATCAAATACGCCACGCTTCTATGCAACCAGAAATGCGAAATGAAAAAGTTGCTAAAAATTACTCTTGAAATAAATTTATGCTAAAAAGCCTTGTGATCTGGTAACATGATTCATAATCTTTGATTTTGAAATTCTTCTTGAGTGATTCTATTTCGAATGGATCACGATATCGAAAGATATTAACAATTAACAGTCAGGAAAATGGGACATGAAGAAATACACTCAAAGGGAATTAATAAAAGTGTTGTCGGTTTGATACAATTCTCGTATACTTTTTCATAATGAAATTGGTAAAAATGGAAACTGTTCTCATATTCAAAGTAGCCCGGTAACAATTGGTTGTAAACAGTAATACTCATGAGAACTGGTGATAAATATGTAGTGGCTTTCGAAAACAGCTGTTCTGCTCTACTGTGGAAATTGAATACTTAAAAGACTGAACTTGATGTGGCCTTTTGCTTTGAAGCATTTATTATGTTTTTCTGAATAAAAAACATTTTTCTAACAATTGGCCTATAAAATTCAATTTAATTAACAATTAAATTCTCGCTTATTGTCTGCAAAATTGGTGACACTGAGATGTGGTTTTCATTGCACGCAGCCACTGGCAACAATAATTTGATTACTTTTCGAATTACTTTATGAAATCAAATAGATGAGGCGATTTAACAATATTTTCGTAATATAATTATGTATAACGGGTGCTTTTTATAGAGGTATACAACATCATGTTGGCAACACTTTTTTTAATTTAGCAGCCACTTTGACAGCTGTCAAGTGATTTATGTTTAGTTTGATTTGACATCTCAATTTGAATAGAAAATTTATAAATCATGGTTCTGTTCGGAATACATTTCGCGCGAATTGAATTTTGCTTAGCGATGCTGCAGCTCACGTTTGTTTTAAATGGAGGCGTGGTTATAGAAAACTTCCCTATTTGGATTGGTGCTGATCCTCGAGTGTATGTTGAGATGCCGTTGTATAAAAGAAAAACTGACTGGTCGGCACTGCTTTAGGGGCCGACGGAATAGTGTTGTGTGCAGCAAATTGATCTCGGGAAGCAGTTTCCGAATTTCGCTTAAAATGGTAGTCAATGTTTTGTCGATGCCAGAGAATGTTAATCGTGTTGACTGCACTGGAGTTCTTGCGTCCTCTCTTAAACACTGATCTTTAATGCCAACCACATCAAGAGCATACAGATGCAGCAACATGATCGCTGAGTAAACATTCAATCTGGTGCTCTTGATCAAAAAGGGATGAGTTGTTTCTTGTGGATTTAATATATCCAAAAGATCGATGATCACTGGCCGGGAAGTACTCGATCACTTTGTCTCAATATGGAAAAAATATTGAGCTGAATTAAATTTTTGTTTGTAGTTACTCTTCTGCCCGACGGCATAAAAAATCTAAAAGATCTTAATAACGATTTAAGTCTTAATTCTCTGATCTCGATTTCATGGATACAACACAAATTTTGATACTGCTAATGGGAAAAGAAACTCAAATACAAATGAAATATAGATTTTATTACAAATAATCCAAAAATAAAATTTAATAAAAAAATTAATAAAAGTTTTGATGTGAAGGTGTTGTGTTGTTGGTGGTGGTGGTGGTGGTAGTGGTGGGAGGGTGGTGGGTGGTGGTGTGTGTTTAGAGATGCTTTTAAATGATCGCATACAAATGAGAGAGTTGTACTGCAACTTGGCATGACAACAGACAGTTGACTGTACTAGGGAGCTTAAAGCTTAAAGCTCTCTTATTAATATGATTGTTGTTGTTGTTGTTATTAATATTTAAAATGCTGGTGTTTGAAAAGTAGATGCTGAAAAAGTGCTGCAAGTGGGTATGCGTTCGGTGTGTTTTTATTTTTTTCTTGCTTAAAATATTATATTTTGAAAACCGGTTCTCATTAAAAGCTGAATGGGGCAGTTTTGTTAGTCTCTCAATTGAGAGCGATATAATTTTGAATTTGTTGAATTGTGTGATCAAAATATAAACGGAATTGAAAAATAAACGGAAACAAGGAAAACAATTTGCAAGATTGCAAATTTTCGATAAATAGTAACTCTATACGAGGGCGGGTCAAACGAAAAGGTAACTTCTTAACTCCCATGGAAACTTTTTACAAAAAAAGAAAAAGAAAAATTAATAAAAGTAACGATCGTATTTACAAATTTGAAATTATAATTCTGCTAAAATAATTCAAAACAAAAATTTATTGTAAAATTTCTTTTCAATATTTCTCTGCTTCATTTTAATGAGTCATAAATAATTGTTTTGTTTTCTTTTTTTGGAAATGGTGTTTCAAATCTTTTGTTGTCTCTTTTTCATTCATTCATTATTCGGAGGCTTTTCTAGTTTCTGTGCTGTTGGAAACAATTTTAATTATTTTATTAATATCGTTTTTTTTTTTGTTCTTTTAGTAAAAATTGTTTTGATAATTTTAGCAAAACAATTTTTAGTTTCAAATTAAACTAATTTTCTGGTTATTTGATTTCCCCAAGCCTTTGAATTATTAACAATTTTAAAGTTTTCAGTTTCTTTCTATTCCTTCGGGTTGACTGTTTACAATAGATTGATTTTGTTTGCAATTTTTCCATATTCTTTTTTTTGTTTTTGTTTTTTGTTTGTTTTTATTTTTGCTTGATAAGAACAACAACAAAATTATAATCCAATTCGTTGGAAATAATGAATTGAAAAAAAATATATAAAATAAATATTGAACTAAATCACAATTATGCCAATTTATTGGAGCCATTATGATCAATAAGTTTCGTGAGAAAATCTAAATTGTTTGGCAATCAACTTGACAAAACAATTGTTTGAGTCGGCGATAAAATGAAAATAAATAAAAATAAATAATCGTTTAAATAATTCGTTTCCGAAAATCAATTTGCTGACTTGTGCGCAATTAACAAATTAAATTGCAGTTCCTTAATGAGCAACATCGTTTGTTTTTTTTTTCTTTTCTTTCAGTTGATGGTTCGTTTGATTGGCTTCAGGTTATAAATTATAAATAATTTGAGTAAAACCGTTTGTTCTAAATTACTTAAGTGGGTTAATTCGTTTTTTGTGGTACGTTCATTATGTTGATTACCATGAAGTGCTTAAAATAATTTAGAGAAAAGTTGACATTTTTATTGGCAGTTTTACAGTTTCAAAAGTGAATTGAGGAAAGTGAATGTTTGGGTTGACTTGAAGGCAGGACATGGCGCAAATGCTGTTGGGGAATTTCGTCATCTACCTGGCAGGCTCAAGAATAGCCTTGAGAGGCGGGTGATTCTTTAGCTCTGTGTGAACTGTTTTGCCATTTCATTCATTTCCAGGACTTTTTAGGAATCTAAAATTTATCCTTTTCAGATTGAACTTTCAGCTTAACTCACCGCTCTTAGCAAACTGATCTCTACTTTCTAAGAAGTAAACCCTATTTTGTCTTATCTTTTCCTTTCCTAATATCCAGATCGACAAAATTTTCAGTTCGTTACATGGCGACTTAAAATATATTAAAGGACTGATAAACCAATTTACTCAGTTTCGGGTTACAGAACAGGGCCGAATACTCTTGTTGTCAAATGAAACGAAATGCTTTAAATTTCTTATTTATATAATATATTTTGATTGCACTGGCAACACTGAATTCTTATATATATAAAAAGCACACATTATATTGTGGTACACTTTTAGATAACTTATCGTCCACCGATATAGATGGAACCTACATGGTTTGAAAGATATTATTGTGTAGATAGGCGCAATATAAATATTCTTTTTAAAAACTGGTACAAAGAGTTGAAAAAGCATTAACAAAATCTTTATATTTTGCTGTGTACCTTAAATTACGCCTTTCCAAAGTTGTTATAGTTGTTGGCACAAAAGTGGTAAAAACGAGATTGAAAAGCAACAACGAGTTTGAAAAGCAACAAAAAAACTAAAAATACAGCTTTTGTGTTTTACTGGCAATTACGGTTGTATACCAAGTGATTGTATAATTATTTTATAGGCTGCTACAAAAGAGATATATTTTGAATTTAAAAATCAAGTGATTCCATACATTTCAGAATGTTTTTCGCATACATTTTTTTATTACAGCGGGGTTCATTTGAATTTTAAATGTCCAGTGGTGAGTTTAATTTGACTGTAGCAAACAAAAAGGCAGGGACAATAACCCTTCTGGTTGGCGCGATAATGCTAGATATAATTATACTGATTTGTGGTAAGTTTTTAGTTATCCCATCGTGCCCGAGTATCGACAATATATATATTATTTAATAGGTATTATTGTGCAGATATGCTCAATATAAATATTTCCCAAAATTCTTGACAAAAACGCTACAAATTTTTTTTTTCTATTTTGTGTTTTTTGTTTGTTTGTAAAAACACATTCAAATAAACATTCAAAAGTTTTTCGCAATAAATTTTTGTATTATAACGGGGCTTGTTGACTTTGAATGTCCAGTGGTGAATTTAATTTGACTGTAGCAAACAAAAAAGCAGGGACAATAACCCTTCTGGTTGGCGTGATAATTAGAGCTGTACCGAACTGAATCAAACGCTCTCAAACGCTCGTTTTTGACAAAAACCTCTAATCAAACCCATTTAAATTACATGGGTTTGATTAGAGGTTCTTGTCAAAAACGAGCGTTTGAGAGTGTTTGAGAGCGTTTGATTCAGTTCGGTACAGCTCTAGTGATAATGCTGGATATAAATGCACTTTTTGTGGTGCGTTCTTAGTTATCTAATTTTTCACTAGGATCGACAATATATATATTAATTGATGGGTATTATTGTGTAGACATGCACAACATAACCAATTTTGCTAAGGGTTTGACAAAAATATTGTTAAAACGAGTTTTGAAAGCCGCAACAAAATTCTTCTATTTAGTTTTTTTTTACTTGTACATAAATACTCAGAGAACTACGCAATAGAAATTTATTTTAACTTTAAAACAGCAAGTGATCGTATTTAGATGTTGTTATTCCGTTTAATTGAACTACAAACGCTCAATAAGCAAGGACAAGAACCGGCTGAGTGCCGTGAAAATAGTCATTCTCATAAATCTGGAGATAACGTGGGATACACTCTAAAATTGTTTTTAACTTGTAATCGAAATTTAAAAAAATTTGTTGTTGTTGTATATTTCGCTGTGAGGCATCATTTTGCGAATTTCTAAATGTTTTTTGCCTTCTTTGAACGTTGAAAAAATTATCCAAATCCTATTAAACACTTTTACTACATAAAATGTATTGAACACTAGAGGTTTAATATTTTTGTATTTAATTGAAGCCATTATATTTAACCAAAATTGATTAATTTGTTGCCTGAAGCCAATATTTGCGCTTAATAAATTTTAATTATACCAGCCGGTGCTGCTGCTGCTGCTGCAGTTGCTGGCTGCCTGCCGGCTTTTCTTTTACAACATATTCTTTATCTTTTTCGTCCCCAAATCGATGGTGTTCATTGCGAGGAACTGTTTTTCGATTTTTAAATATTTTTATTTCGGGAGTTGTGGTGGTGAAAAGAGGACAGACATTCTTTCTTCTTTTTCTGTATCACAATTCTGCAGTTGTTGTTGTATTTTTATTAGCTGGTGGTAGTGATAGTTTTAAAACACACAAAAATAAAAATAAAATACAATAAAAAAATAAAAAAATCAAACAAATCAAAACAACAACAACACCAAACCAAAATCATAATGTTTTCTGTTCAAGTATTTTGTGTATCAAACAGACAAAAAGAAGGAAGAAGGAAGAAGAAAAAAGAAATAAATAAATGGAAAACAATAAAGCAGAATATAACTTTTCGCTTATAGTTTTCTTGCATAATTCTCTTCTTTGCTGATTTTTATCTCTGGTTCTTTAGATGGTTTGCAAATTCGAATAAAAGGCAGTTTAATGCTGGAGTACATATCTTTTTCATATACTCTGGTTTTTGTTGTTATTTTATAAAAAAAAAAAGAAGACACCAAAAATATATATATGTATATTTTACAGAAAACAACAACAATAATAATAAGAGGCGGGAAAAGATATAAATTAAGTAACGGCGAGGAAAGAAAGCAGAAATTAAAAGAAAAAACATTGAAACAGTGGGTTAGTTGAAACAAAAATATAACCACAAGATACAGAAATATGAAAGCAACAATGCAATGCAATACAATACATAAACAAATACATATACACATACATAGACAGACACATACATGTAAATACATTCAAGCAATAGAAGCAATAATGAACGAAAAATAAATAAATAAATAATTAAATGTAAAAAAAATCTGTTAAATATTTAAATTTGAGTGCATTTACTGGAGTCCATATTCAAAACTATTGACTAAATATAAAATGTACAAATAAAATCGTATTCATAAAACTTTTCACAGGCTCAAGTGCCGAGTTTTAATTGCTGTTTTCAAAACAGTGAGTTTGTGCGGGTGGGTGAGTGTAAGAGTGTGTTTGAGAGTGTTTGTCTGTGTGTAGCATTTATCAATCGTTATTCAGCAGTAACAATAAGTTCTAAAGAGGCCTTTTGCAAGGCCTTACCCATCATTTGCTTAATAACACGCTCCTTGATTAAACAACTTTATTTGCTATCCTGCTCTAAAAAGGATCAGCTTAACTCCCCCTCTCTTCATATGATAATTCAATTCTTAACTAAAAGTTGCCTGTTTTAAATTTTCTTTTATATTTTTATTCAAATATTTATTTTATAAAGTTATTACAAATTTTTTTATATCTTATATCGATTTCTTTTCTAGAAAATAATGCAACATTTTGCCATTTTGAAATAAGAAATTTATTAGAAATGAATCCGACATCCCCCGCGAAAATTAATTGCTGTCTTAAAACTTTTCCAAACTGCAACTTCTTAGAAAATAAGTGAAAAAATTTTAGCAGAAAAGAACTGCCGTTTTCGAAGGCCGCTGCCCCCCACTCATTGGTACTCAACTGACTTAATTGAATAATATTCCCTCGAATATATTCCCCCTTTCCCTACATTCACAATCGCTAAGAAAATCCCCGTAAATAGTTTTCTGCCAAGACTAAAAAAACTGATATATAAAAAGGACGCATATTTGTGGTACAATTTTAGGCATCTTATCGTCGAATAATATTATTGAATCGCATATTATTTGAAAGGTATTTCTGTGGAGACATGCACAATATACTCGTTCATGGCACAGAAGTAGTAAAAAAGTTCCTTAAATTTGCTTGAAAATCATACAAAATTCTTTTTATTTCGCTATTAAATTTTAAATTTAATAACCAAATTGTTTGAAAAGTGTTTTGAATGCGGAAGGACCTGATAAATATTTCCAAGCAACATCACATTTCAACTATTCGACTTACAGCAGAACAGAACACTCGTTTTCGAAGGCCGCTGCACCTCACTCATTGGTACTCAACTGACTTAATTGAATAATATTCCCTCGAATACATTCCCCCTTTCCCTACATTCACAATCGCTAAGAAATTCCCCGTAAATAGTTTTCTGCCAAGATTAAAAAAACTGATATATAAAAAGGGCGCATATTTGTGGTACAATTTCAGGCATCTTATCATCGAATAATATTATTGAATCGCATATTATTTGAAAGGTATTTCTGTGGAGACATGCACAATATATTTATTTATGGCACAGAAGTAGTAAAACAGTTCCTTAAATTTGCTTGAAAATCATACAAAATTCTTTTTATTTCTCTATTAAATTTTAATTTTAATAACTAAATTGTTTGAAAAGTGTTTTGAATGCAGAAAGACCTGATAAATATTTTAAGGCAACATCACATTTCAACTATTTGACTTATAGCAGAGAAGAACAGCCGTTTTCGAAGGCCGCTACACCTCAATCATTAGCAATCAAATGAATTAATTGAATGTGATAATAGTTTTGATTCGTGCAAATTCTATGACGTTTCTTAGAAATGTTTCAAAGATTTTTGTATATATTTTAGGGCTGCCAAAAGGAGTGCTGGGCGGTCCAAGTTTAATTAAAGTTTTCTCACGGACTTTTTATTATTATTTTTTTTGAAAAGGATACCAATTAAATGGTTACTTGTAAAGAATTCTTTAATTATATAAAAAGGGAATTCATATTTTTTAACTTTCAAAATGAGTACAACTTTGAGAATGTTCGTGAGCTTGTGTTGGCGTCTGCCATAAACAGTTCTATGCTCAATTAAGCACGAAATACTACAGAATTAAAATATTAAAATTGAATATAAAAAAAAAATATTTAAAAAATTATAATAAATTTTGTATGATAATAGAGCAGCACTGTGGGGGGTGTGATAAGTGAATGTAATTTATGCGGGTGTTTAACGTTTAAATTCTACAATATTAACATCTTTTTAAATAAGTGTATGTGTGTGTGTGTGTGTGTCCTTATCAATGGGAGTGTATGCATGTATGTGTGTGTGCTCGTGTGTGTGTTTGTGTTTGTATTACAGTAATATCACGCAGATATATGAAACGTGAATATATTTTTCAATTTCGTTTGTTTGTTTCTTTAAAAACTAAAATTTGGGTCATGTGGCGCAAAAAAATTAAAAATAAAAAATAAAATAAAATTCAATAAACATGACAGACTTGATGTCTCCAAACAAAATGTTGCTGGTTTATAGACAATTTTTAGTTATTTAAAGGAAAGAGTGAAATAAATTAAAAAAGAAAAACTGTCATCTGTAGTTGGCTGAATTCAATATTTGATTTGCGTTTGGATGTGTTAACCGCAGTTCGTACAAGCGCCAGAGTATTTTTGTGCCAAAAAAAAAAAAAAAAAAAGAACACAAAAAATGCTTTAGGATTTTTGTGATTCTACTCTGTTTCTATTTATAAAATTTTCCATGTTTTATTTCTGCTTCAACAGTTTTCACAAACTTTTTTTCTCTCTTCTGTAGGCTTTCAAAGCATTCAAAGACACGGCGTGTGTAATTTGGCAACTTTTATATCCTGCCATTTGAACAACAAAAAAAAAAATAAAAAATAAAAAAATAACATCAAAAAGAGAATTTCAAAAAAGAAGGTCAAATTCGCATCTCCAACAAGTCCGTAGATTTTTTAATGTTGTATCATCGTTTATTGTTGTTGTTGTTGTTGTTGTTTGTAAATGTACGGTCATGATTGTTATTATATTTTATTTTCGAAATTAATTTCTTCTTCTCTTTTTTTTATCTTGAACAGTTGAAAATGTTCACATTCAGAGTTGCTTGTGATTATTTGTTTATCTCAAATAAATTTATAAAAACGATTGCAATTTAAAGCCTCCAGTACTAAAAAAAAACATTTTAATATAAAATTGATAGTGAATGTTGTTGTAGACAATAACAAGTGGATGATGTTTAACAACTGGAAGTAAATTTTTCTATTTGAAAAGAGTTTAAATAGAATTTTAATTGGTTATTTTGAAAATTCTTAAGCATTTATTATGGTTGTGACAAAGAAAAGATTTCACACAAAAGTTTTTTAAATTTTTATAGAAACAAATTTTTTAGTACTTTTTGGAAAAATTTTTAATTTTCTAAATGAAAATAATTTTATGCCGGAAAACGTTTTTGTGGGCATGTTTTTTCTCGCACTCCTGCGAAATATATTTCGTTTGAATAAAATTTAAACCAAACAGTGGTTGGGTAAATACTTCATATATATATTGTGGTACACTTTTAGGTGTTTTATCGTGCATTATTATTAACGATAAATAAATAATTTGAAAGGCCTTTTTGTGTAGAAATGCACAATATAAATAATAAAAAAAAATATTTAGGAAAATGTATTATAAAACTGTTCTAATTTGCCATAAAAAATATTTATATATCTGTTGTATTTTTTCAATTGCAAACACACACACACAAACATGTTTATGGTCAAGAATTGCTGTACTATTTTATAAGGCATTTAGCAATACAGCCAGCGATATCTGCTGCTCCATTAAAGTTTTGTATGTTATAATGGGCGATATGAAAACCCATTATATTCTAAAAATTTCAATTGCCCTAATTTGAAATCTCTGAAAAAAAAAATCACGCAGAGCATTTACCATTGAGATAGAGAAACTTTTGAGGGTGACACTCAAAAGTTTCTGGTACCGGGGTACTCGGGTTATTCTGGCGAACCATTTTGCGGATGGAGTAGGTCAATGATCAGCTGCTCACTTCACGGGCATTCTAAGTTTCCAAATTTTTGTGATATATAGAAAAGCGCTCAAAAAAAAGAGCAGGTGGGAAAGCATGGCTCATTGCCTTGTGGCCCTGGTAGGATCTACGCCGACCATCCCATTTCCTAAGTTTGATAAGGATCGACTGCGCATTAACTGATAACTGTTTCAAAAGGACACCAGAACTTAGGGGCTTATGAAGGACGCATGGGACTCGAGCATATCGATTACTGCAAAAGTCGCAACGATATAGACTTTTGCTCCTGTAAAAAAATTACTATTTCAATTCTAAACGTTGATTCTTATTCTGTAACTCAAAACGTCACAATATACGACACGCTTAAGTACCCGATTTTTATAACAATGACGTCCTACTGATAGTCTGTGACTTTTCTTAAATGCCTAGAAAATATAAAAAAACTATTAAAAGCATTCAAACGCTGAAGGGAAATACAACGTAAATGACCCTTTTTTGGATGCTGTCTCGACGTAACGTTAACGACTTATTACAGAATAAAGGGGTTTATATTATTCAGTAAATTTATTTGTTTTTTTCGCTTTCAAAAATTATTAAAAACATAATTCAATGAGTTCTAAGGGTGTTATTTATTTCGAACAGATTTCCCTTGAAGGGAACAAACATTTTACGGGCCATTGACAATAGCATATATGCCCTCGGCGGGGGGAATAAATATCTTAGGGGAACAACGATTTATTCGGTTTAAGTAAAAGTGAAAGGAAAATTTCAGAAAGTAGGACTTGAAGAAAAAGTGCCAAGACAGCGATTTAAAGTATGTTGCAATCGGTTTAGTGTTCATACACTTCTCGTATTCTAATTTATAATAAAATTTTTATAAATAACAGCTGTTATTACATATAAATCAGACATTAAATAAGTGTTGATGATTGCAAAAAAATGCACATGAGGAGGTGCGGTTGGTGATGAATGTGTAGCGGCCTTCGAAAACAGCTGTTTTGCTGTGTTGGATAATTTTTAATTGATATTGAGTCATGATGTGTATTGTTGTTAGCGTTTTATATATACAATTTAAAAAAAATTTACTATCAGGCTTAAGTTTAAATTTTAGAATTTAAAAAATAGTTCTTTTTAAGAATTTTTTTAAATAAAACTTTTTTTTATTAGAAGTGAAATATTTAGAAAAATTTTTTTCGATAGTTAAATTGATTTTTAAAAAATTTTTTTTTAATTATTCTGCACTTAAGAGACTATAAAATTTAATTGATTTTAATACAAAACAACTTGAAATTCTCTGCGAAAAATTCATTGATTGTTCAAAATTTATTACCAGCACACAATTAATCATGATTAGTTTTTTACCAAAATTAATTTCAAAAATCCACATTTTTATAATTCATCATGACCAACAGTCATGAAAGAATCAAAAAGAAGCTGCCATTATTGTTCTACACTCCAGGCAAGTGAATAGAAATAAGAAATAAAATTCCTGCTTCCAGTTCTGCCAGTGTCGCCCCCACTGTGAATGTTAAATTATGCAAAATAGTTGAAAAGCTATTTTCAAATGCATTTCGGTCTCTTCTTAGAAAATCCATTAATAAATATTTTTTTTTTATTCTTTATTTTTAGTTTTGCATTTGTTCGATAAGAATTCTTTTATTTTCACTCTAAATTCCATTCGCATGAATAGTTTTTACAAGTACAAGACAAGAGATTTTCCATTTCATTCTATTTGTTCAACGACACTTTTTCAATAGGAAGAGCGAGAGAGAGAGAGAGAGAGAGAGAGGGAGAAAAAAAGAAGAAAAGTTGCCATAGAACGACCGTTTGGAATGGAAGTGTGAGTGACAAGTGAAATTTGTTCTGGATTCGAAATAATTGCGAGGGAACAACTGCAGCTTGCAAATGAATGAAAACTTCTTTTTATGACACTCAATAATTAAACGGTTTTTTAATTGTTATTATTTTTTTAAAGATATTCTTCAGTCTATTATTTAATTAATTGAAATCAATATTGTGTCATTTAAATGGTCAGCAGTTGGTGGTTTTGAACTACTTTTCCACCACTCATGAGCGCATTTCGGGATGACAAATATTGAACAGCTGACAGCCTTGCCAGACCGGTGGTTTTGTAAACGTGAAATATATAAACCCACTATTTTCTTATCTCGTAGTATTTCGGGCATTTCCACTATGACGTGGAATTAATTTTCGTTTTTTAAGTCATCCTTCAGGCTACTTTTTTATATATTTTATTGAACAGGGCACAGCCTTGCCAGACCGGTGGTTTTGTAAACGTGAAATATATAAATCCACTATTTTCTTATCTCGTAGTATTTCGGGCATTTCCACTGTGACGTGGAATTAATTTTCGTTTTTAAAGTCATCCTTCAGGCTACTTTTTTATATATTTTATTGAACAGGACACAGCCTTGCCAGATCGGTGGTTTTGCAAACGTGAAATATATAAACCCACTATATTCTTATCTCGTAGTATTTCGGGCATTTCCACTGTGACGTTGAATTAATTTTCCTTTTTAAAGTAATTCTTCAGGCTACTTTTTTATATTTTTTATTGAACAGGGCACAGCCTTGCCAGATCGGTGGTTTTGTAAACGTGAAATATATAAACCCACTATTTTCTTATCTCGTAGTATTTCGGACATTTCCACTGTGACGTTGAATTAATTTTCCTTTTTAAAGTAATCCTTCAGACTACTTTTTTATATTTTTTATTGAACAGCTGACAGCCTTGCCAGACCGGTGGTTTTGCAAACGTGAAATATATAAACCCACTATTTTCTTATCTCGTAGTATTTCGGACATTTCCACTGTGACGTTGAATTAATTTTCCTTTTTAAAGTAATCCTTCAGGCTACTTTTTTATATATTTTTTATTGAACAGCTGACAGCCTTGCCAGATCGGTGGTTTTGTAAACGTGAAATATATAAACCTCGCGGGTTTATTTTTTTTCATTTTAATTCATCTCTTCCCTAAAAAAAAACTTGAAAATATTGATTGAAATTGTCCCCTTTTTTCAAACTGTTTCTTAATTTTCGTTCTTAAAGTCATCCTTCAGACTCCTTTTTTTATTTCGTGTTGATGAAATCTTAAAATCCCTTGTTTAAATGGCTGGTTCTGGATTGCTTAGAGCAGTTGGTCCTCTTGTAGTACTTTTCGATAACTATAGAACAGCTGACAGACTTGACAGACCGGCGGTTTTGTAAACGCGAAATATATAAATCCGCTATTTTCTTATTTCGCAATATATCAGGCATTTCTACTACGACGTGGAATTTTTTATTTAAATTCATTTCTACCCTAAAAAGTATTCAAAAATATTGCATGATATTTTCCCCTTTTTTCTATACCAGTATTCGCTAATTATAATTAGTTATAATAAAATATATAATATATATTATTTTAAGTTATTCTTCAGCCTATTTTTTAATTTCGTATTGATGGAATTTTGAATTCCGTTCATTCAAATGACTGGTTCTGGATTGCTTAGAGCAATCCTTTTGTAGTACTTTTCGATAACTATAGAACAGCTGACAGCTTTGCCAGACTGGTGGTTTTCAAACCAGTATTATTAAAGCCCATCTCGACTGTCTCTTGTACAAAAAGAAAAGTTGGAAAATATTGTGGAAAACTCCACCCTTTCCGGGAAATATTTCAATATAATTTATAACCTATTTTCAATACCGCTATTGGAAAGTTCCCAACTTTAATACCGTTCTTTTTTACATCTCTAAAAAAAATCTGTATAAAAAGTGTTCATGTCAGTGTGTGAGTATTTCTAACGAAACTGCAAATGAATGATATATTTCGCTATTATAATTGACATTTTCGAAATGAATTGAGAAAATTAAAAGCTAAAAATAACAATAAATCAAAAGAAAACTAAAAAATAAAAAAATAAAATACTTGACGGATGTACGATAAAGGAAAATTTACAAACAATAATTAAAATCTGTTGAAAAAAAGGAAATATATTTGTTGTTGTTGTTGCTGTTGCTGCCATCGTAGTGATTAAATATAAAAATAATGACTGTTTAACAAACACATTAACGCAGTTATTGTTTCAAGAGCACAAGTTTGCTATAAAAATGTTTAAACACACACACACACACAAACACACATACTCACACATAGACACTGTAAATTACAATCACTTCGTATATGAGCTGAATACTTGTATTTGTCTATTATGAAAACAAATCCTTATGAAAACTATCTGATTTAAAATTGTCGAGGATATAAAAAAAATAATGAAAAAATATGCACTAAAAGAATTACAAGGTCAGATAAGAATTTGAACAATTGAAAAATGTGTAACGTTTAGAGGAGGGATTAAAATGAATCCAAAAGCTGGAGGGCAAGAAAACAGAAGTTGCACCATTTTCTCAGGCTCAGGAATGTATTTCAGACTCGATTGAGATTGTCAGGTCAAGTTTCGGTAACAAGTAAATAGAATAGGAAAACATGTGGATATATAATTTCAGCCTTTCATGGCTCTAGCGAAAAATTTATTATATAATTTGAGTTTTCGAACGTATTATTCGAATAAATATATCATTCGGATAAAATTAATCGAATAAAAATTGAAAAAGTAAGAAATCCGTTGTATTTAATTTGACTTTGGAAACGTATTAAGTTATTTTCAAGCGAATAATAAATATTTTCATCACAAATATTCGAATAAAATTAATCGAATAAAAATTTAAAAAGCAAAAACACGTAACTTGACTTTAAAAACGTATTCAGTTGCTTACAAGCGATCAATAAAGACTTTAGTCATAAACATTATTCGAATAAAATTAATCGAATAAAATTTCGAAAACCAAAAATGCCTTACTTGACCTTGGAAACGTATTCAGTTGATTACAAGCAATTAATAAATACTTTAATAGTAAATATTTTGCGAATACCATTAATCGAATAAAAATTGGAAAATTAAAAATGCGTAAGTTGACCTTAGAAACGTATTAATTTGTTTACAAGCGAATAATAAATATTTTCATCATGAATATTATTCGAATAAAATTAATCGAACAAAAATTTGCATTTAATATGACTTTAGGCACGTATTAAATTATTTAAATCGTTTAAATTCTGTAATCGTAAATATTCGAAAAAAATTAATCGAATAAAAAGTTAAAAAGTGAAACTCGACTTTAGAAACTTATTCAGTTGCTTGCAAGCGAAAAATAAATACTTTAAACATTATTCGAACAAATATATTATTCGAATAAAATTAATCGAATAAAAATCTAAACAGCAAAATATGCGTTGCATTTTGTTTCATTTCAAAAACGTAATAATTTCTCTACAAGCAGATAATAAATATCTTCATCATGAATATTGTTCGAATGAAATTAATCGAATAGAAATTGGAAAATAAAGAATGCGTAATTCGCTTACAAGTCAATAATAAACACTTTTATCGTAAATACTATTTGAATAAAATTAATCGAAAAAAAAATTCGTAACTTGACCTTAGAAATGTATTTAGTTGCTTACAAGCGAATAATAAATACTTTAACCATAAATAATATTCGAACAAAATTAATCGAATAAAAATTGGAAAATCGAAAATGCGTAACTTGGCCTTAGAAACGTATTTGAAAAGCGAATAAGAAATTTTTTCATCATAAATATTATTCGAATAAAATTAATTGAATAAAAATTATTCGAATAAAATTTAATCGACTAAAATTTATTCGAATAAATCTAATCGAATAAAATATATTTTTAATAAACTATTTTTATTAAAGAAAATTTCGTATAAAATTATTGATATCAAAATTAATTACTTTAGAAATTATTTCCAACCATTTAGTTCATTATGGAGTTAATACATTTTGTTATATACCCATGAAATAAAATTCTACACAGAGCGAAAGAAAAGCTCATAAATAAAAGTAACTGAAAAATCTTTTAAAATGAATGTAAAAGAATCGTTATATCAGATATTGAGGTTGTAGTTGTAATCGTTAAAAGAAGCGCTTAAAAACAAATTATTTCAATTTTCTTAATTATTTCAATTAAATATTTTTATTATAAATTTAGTAGTTAATCTCTTATGAGCAATTGCCTTAAATAATAAAAATCTTTTTGTTTTCTTTCAGGTAAGAACGAAAAGGCAAAAACCTCAAGAAAATGAACGTGAGTTTTTAACTTTATTTTCCCAACTAATTTCAATATCATTATCTTTTGGATACTTTCGAAACTAGAACAATAAAATTAGTCGAAAACAATAAATAAAATGCCAGAATTTTTTGCTCACAAGACCACTGATATTGACATTAAAATAGCCGCAGTTCTTTTTATATAATCACAATAAATCAGGGCCCTAATTTTGTAACTCACTGTGCGTTAGTGAAATTTATTGGCATTCTCTCTGAGCTTTCATTTACTCAAATTAATTTTATTTTTCATAAAAATTTTAATAGACAACAAGACACATGAGTTGTGTAAAAAACAAATTTAACATTTTTAAAAAAATGTATTTTTGCATTCTTATAAATTTCACTTACGCAAAGTGATTTACAAAATCAGAAACACAATTTGTCATAAAAATTTGTGTATTTGTTGTTGTATTTGCCTCTACATTTAATAACACTTAATTGACAAACTGTACTGCAGCTGTTTTTGTTTGTTTAAGAAATTACACCACATTTTATGATAAAAACTATTTCATATATTTCAATTTAATCTTTTAAAATTATGGAAAGACCCATACACAGCGATTAAATGTTTCAGAAACATTTTATTTCTTATAAAATAATGAAAATTCTAGAAGAAAAAGGTGAAGTTACTGCCTTCTTCGCAGATGTTATCAGTTGTTTCCAGTCTACAACTTGGCAGCACTCAATTTAGCACAGACAAAAGCAGGCGAAATCGAGGTGGCATTTCATCAAACCTGCTTGAAAGCAATTCAAAAATGGGCTTAAGTTGGTTTTAACCAAATTATTTTGTCTGGTTAAACCAGGTTTTAGCTGTTGGTTTTTATGTTTAACTGTTGGGTTTTATTGAAACCCTGTCAGTGTGAAACCACCACTCGCCAATGATGTTGATTTTTCTATGCCGATTCATAAAAAGAAAAAAATTTAAAGAATTACAGTTTTAAAACCACTCCGTTCTCTCATCAGCTACTAGAAATTGATTGTTTTCAAATATTATGAAATTTTGTTGCACAGTGTAGTCAAGGATTTAAGTTCAAACTTTATCAGATGCTTGGTGAAATGGTTTGAAGAAAGAAAAACAGAAATTTCGCTTCAAGATAATGACGCTGTTGTGTGTGTGTGCGGTGGCACTCATGTCATGACAGTTTGGAAGTTCTGAATTGCAGTGAACGAGTGGGATGCGATTGTATGTTTTGTGCCATGTTGTTGGCAGAGTATTTAAGGTTATATAAACAAAACTTAGGCTTAAGTCCTCGCACACACACACACTTACACACCCGTGTGTGTGTGTGTGTGTGTTTGTGTAAATTAATTTTGTGAATATGTTTTTTGTAAAACAAAATAAGAAAATCTTATTTCTTATTTCTCATTTTATGTGGTTGGAGCACCATTTAGATTCGGCTGTATCTGTGTTTATTCAACCATGCTAATGCAAGTGTAAGTGTGTGTGTGTGTGCTTGTGTTTTATCACAAAAGTTCTTCAGCCAGCATCTTCTTAAGTGTGTGTTTGTGTGTGTGTGTGTGTGTGTGTGTGTTTGGATTTTCGTGTAATTAGAATGGCGCTTAACCTTACGAAAAACAAACACAGAAAATCTATTTATAAAAAATTATGCAGCTGCAATAGAAACTTTTATAAAATCTTACACTCAACGAAAAATATGAGAGTTGCAATAAAATTAATTTGGGGAAAATTAGAGACATTTTCTCACGTCTTTTTCATATAAAAGTCTGAAGAGAATAAACAATTGAAATCGGAATAGGTGAAAATATAATTTTTATATAAAAACAGCCGAGAATATCGCAAGAAGTTGGTTGCTTGAATATATGAAGTTGCAATCGGTGCACTGTGGGGCAGTTTGTAAAAATAACATGCCATGTTGTTCGCTACTGAAGTGAAAATGAAATGTTGCACTTCAAAGTGATACTACGGTGAAAATTTGAGCGCTTAGAAAATAGAATTACACTGTGCAACAAAGTTTTTGCCTTTGCATTTTATATTAACTGGAAAATATTTGTTATAGAAATAACTCCTTAATTCTGTTGGGAGACTTTTTTTAATCAAACGAAGCCGGTTGATATATTCTCTTACTAAGGAAAATGCGTCTACTCAGAAAAATTTTCGGGTTTTTGCTACGGTTTTTAAAATATTCTCCAGTTCGCTTTTACCCTTAATTTGAATTTCAGAGTTGCTCTTCAACTAATTCAATGCTGGCCATGCCATGTGTAGAACTAAATTCACTACAAGAATGTAATTTGTTTCTTAAAATTTCATTTAAATTACTTGATATATAATTTGTAAAGAACGCAGTTCGTTTAGTATTATTTGGCGCGAAAAAAACGCCAGCATTATTGTACGATGTATTACAATTTATTTATTACAACCTCCAATTGGCAGCAAGTGTGCAGAGGAAGAACCATTTATGATGTTTCTTTATCGCACTAGAAAATAGTTGCCCTACCTGGACCTGCGCCTAAAATAAATACGCACACAGAGCGTTTATTTGCAAGGAAAGCAAACAAGAAATGAAAAATTTTATCGAAGAAACTTATGAAGGAGCTTGAAAAAGAATGCAGAAAACTCTCTGTAAGATCAGCCGTAAAAAACCACTATTTTCTGCTGCAAAACATTTCGCAACCAGTGAAATATTTTGATATATTTATCCAGCATGAAAACTATCTACAACGAATAGGGTTCCACACTGACAGGGTTTTAATAAATTCGGGCTTTAACCTTCAAACCAACAGTTAAAAACTGGTTTAACCGCACAAAATAATTTTATTAAAACCAACTTAAAAACCATTTTTCAATCACTTTCAAGCAGGTTTGATGAAATGCCACCTCGATTTTTCCCGCTTTAATCTGAGCTAAATTGAGTGCTGCCAAGTTGTAGTTTGGATAACATCTGATAACATCTGCGAACAAGGCACTGAAAAATCCAGCCAAACTGCAGCTTTTTCTTTTAGAATTTTCATTATTTTATAAGAAATAAAATATTTCGGAAGCATTTATTCGCTGTGTATGGGTCTTTCCATAATTTTAAAAGATTAAACTGAAATATATGGAATAGTTTTTGTCACAAAATGTGGTGTAATTTCTTTAAGCAAATAAAAAGAGCAGCAGTACAGTTTGTCAATTAAGTGTTATTAAATGTAGAGGCAAATACATCAACAAATACACACATTTTTATTACAAATTGTCTTTCTGATTTTGTAAATCACTTTGCGTTAATGAAATTTATGAGAAAGCAAAAATAAATATAAAAAAATTTTATGTTGTATTTTACACAATTCATGCGTCGGCATGTCTATTAAAATTTTTATGAAAAATAAAATCAAATTGAGTAAATGAAAGCACAGAGAGAAAAAATTTTAGAAACTTCGTTTTTGTATACAAATACATTTCACTAACGCAAAGTGATTTACAAAATTAGGGCCCTTGCTTATTGTGATTGAATGTTTTGAATTTTAAGTTTTATCTTTCAGTGTGTGGAAACTCTGTTCGTACATTTCATTCCAATAAAATTTCGTATGAATAATATTTTAAGTCATCGCTAATGAAGTGTTACGTATACGCCACCATGAGCAAAAAATTAATTGCATACTTTCGTGTGCTGTTTAAGACACTATTTTTGAAATCTCCATGCGTATGAGCAACGTGGAAATTCAGTCATAAATCGAACAACAGTAATGAAAACAATTATAGCACACTTTTTCAGAATATTCAGTGACAGAATGAAACTGTTTATCCTCAACGTGTATTCGCCTTTAAAATAAAATTCTCTTTTAATTTGCATATTTTTCCATAACTTTTACACGATTCTCCTGTAATTTTTATATTGAAAAATAACTTGAATGCAAATAAATGAGAAAAATAAAAATATATAATAAATAGTTCGCTGAAATTTAAGTCATTTTGTTGCCTCATAATGGCCGCATTGTTGTACGAAGTAATTAATTTCGCTTATTCAAGAGCAGATTGAATTGTTTTGTTCAAGTCCGGCAATCGAGACAATGAAAAGCTGATGTTCACTTCAGAACAACAAAAGATAAAACGAGATGAGTAGAGATGTCATCAGCATTTTAATAATTGGAAGTGCTAAAAAAAAACGCTGGGATTAAAAAAATTTGATGCAGAAAAATTTAAACTACCAACAGCCACGTTTTTTTTAATGGCGGCATTTTCTTCTCCGGTAAATATGCAACATTTTTTCACTTGTTTTTTTAAACTTGTATTTTGTAAGAGTTTTAAAATAAATATAATTTTTTGTAACTGATATTGGATCCATTTCGAAACAATTCGGTATATTCAAATGACATAATACTGGAGTTTTCTGTTAAAAGGTGTAAAAAATGTTGCACCCTTTTCTAGAATAGAACGCAATATTGGTGAAGTTTCCCTTTTGAGATCTCAAAATATATCTGAAACTAATTTGTTAGTGACAAGATTTACTATCACATTAACGAGACCGTTTATTTCGTACTTCTCAGTTAAAGAGCTTGAAAATATCGGGTGTTTTTTATAGAGTGATACAACTTTGAGTTGGCATCACTGCTTTATTTGACCACCCATTTAACAGCTGATAGTTGCTTTTTGTTTAGTTTGCCTTGACATTTTATTATGCATCGACCGACACCAGAGCAACGCGTGCAAATTGTGGAAATTTGTAATCAAAATAATGGTTCTGTTCGTCAAACTTATCGTGCACTTCGTCCATTCAAAATTTCATTTTCCCATGAAGCCCATTTTTTTGGTTGAATGGGTACGTAAATAAACAGAATTGTGGCATTTGGAGTGAGCAGAATCCACAGAAAATTACTGTTTGGTGCGCTTTATGCGCTGGCGGAGTCATTGGCCCCTGTGACTTCAAAAACGATGATGGTCAGAATGTTACTGTTTGTGAAAATTGGTGTTCCAGATTGGGCCTTGTACACGCCTGCCTTGGCGGCCACAAAGCCGAAATCATATATAAACATTAATGTCATAAAATTCTCTATCCAATTAAGACAAAAGATATCAAAAATATATTTCTATCTTTTATTATGATTTAAACTTGTATCACTCTATAAAAAACACCCGATACTAATTTTGTTCTTGAATGGAAATATTTTCTTTCAAACTGAAATTGAATTTTTTTTCAAAATGTAACTCAATTTTGTTCGGTTAATTTTATCAATCCAAAAAGACATGATTAACTAAATTTTTATTTTGTCTACACACGATCTGCTGATTTCTCAAAGTGTAAATTAAAAAAAAAATAAAAAATTCAAACAAAAGCTGTCTTCAGTACGAGCGTAACTGAACAGATGAAACACACGCACACACTCACACACACACACACACACACTCGCGAAGAAAACAAGTAGAAATTGTGTATGTATTTGAGTTTTAATGTTTCTAAAATTTATTCAACTTGAATGTACGACAACATTCAATTGCGTGAGGGTGTGTTGACACGCGTGTGTGTGTGTGTGTGTGTGCTTTTTGAACGTGTGTAAGTGGGCCGATTGTGTGTTGTTGGGTAGTCAATGAGAGCCGGTCGGTCGTTCGGTCGGTCGGTGGTGCTCTCTAATGCAAAAATTAAAATAAAAACAGATGGAAAAGACAACGCAACTGTTTGAAATGTAATTCTGTGCTCATTTTCATAGTCTATTTTTAGGGATACGCAAACAATTCATTTTGTTTGTGCCGTTTCTGTGTGTGGATTTTTTTTTTTTGTGAAAAGTCTCCGACGTATTTCTGCTGTGGGGTTTTGTCTTATTCAAGTGCGTTGGTGTGTGTGTGTGTGTGCTTGTTAATGGCCGTGTGTATGTGTGTGTTGCTTTTGTGTGGGCTGTTCCATTGTTTTGTAACTATTTAAACGCTGTAGGTCTATGCCTCTTGTTTTTGTTAATATTTCTTGTTGTTGTTTTTTCTTCTTCTTTCACTATTGAAGGTTGCGAGTGTCAATGCGTGCTCATTCAGACAGTCATGCTTATCATGCACACACAAACACACACAAACAGTCATGGATAGATGTTTGTCATGTAAAAATATTTTGCATCGATTCACACGCATTTTACACCCACTTTTACGCAAACGGTTGCACTGCACCGCCATTTATGCGTTTAATGCTGAAAAATGCATTGAAAAAAAAAATAGAAGAAGTAATTTTGTTTTTGTACTCAATTAAAGTTGGTTTTCAGTTGTAGGAATATATTTCATTTTTATTTCAAAGGCCGTAAGAATAACATTCAGAATTAATTGAAATGTAAAAAAATAAAAAACCTGGGTGTGGGTCCGTGAGTCCGTTTCTGCCTTCGCAATTTGAGATGACGAACAGATTAAATTGTGAGAACAGGAGAGATAAAATGAAATTTATTTTAAAACTTGAAGTGATTTTTTTTCTTGAAGACAATGAGAATTATAGAATTGTTCTGAATATAACATGTGTAGAATAAACAATTAACGGGCGTTTTTTAAGCGGATAAACAACAGATTAATTTTAATCGATTAAAAATTTTGATTTTAATCTATTAAAAATCGATTGAATTTAATCGATTAATTTAAAATGAGTCAAAATACGAAATGAGAATATTTCAAGACTACTTTTAAGCTACAATTTTCTCTCAGTGCATCTAATCCATATATTCTCAAGTTTCCTAACAATGAATTGTCATTCAATAACTCGCTCAAACTCAATTAGAGTACCAGAGTCTTTCACTTCCAACGATTGCAAGATTCTCACAACACATCATACCTTTTGCATACATACAAAATGAGTCAAAATTAAAAAAAAAATAATAATAATAATTTCGGTTAGTCGATTAATCGATTATTCGATTAATCCTCCGAAATTAATGGCTTTAACTCTTAATCGAAAATGTTGAATTCCGAATTAATGAAACTTTTAAGCTATTAGTAATAAATCTGTTAATTGGTTAATCGGTTAACCGATTAATCGTTCATATATCGGTTGACTTAATATTAATCGAATTTTTAATCGATTAATTATTAATTGGTTAACCGATTCGATTACAATAATCGACTGAAATTAATCGCTTTAACCTTTAATAGAAAATGGTGAACTTAATGATAATCGAACTTTTAATCGATTAATAATTAACTGGTTATTCGATTCGTGTAAAATTTCTTAAATTTATAGAAAAAACTAAATTTTTGAGTTTTTAATCGACTGAAACTAATCGCTTTAACCGTTAATCGAAAATGCTTTAATTTATATTAATCGAATTTTTAATTGATTTATAATTCATCGAATAATAATTAATCGACTAATGACTAATCGTTACTCCTGTCTAAACCTACAATTAACAAAGCATTTTTTTCATTTATAGAAAAATCCCATTTCTTGAGTTATGTCATGTTGGCAGCAAATGCAAGCATCTTACCAAATTTCACAGGCTTAAATAAATTCATGCATCATTTTCCCAAATCTTCTAGATACTTTTTTAATGCACATGCAGCAAGAGATAAATTAAATAGTGTGTGATTTCAAGGACTCATTCGTGTGTATGTGTGTGTGCGTGGTCTTTGATTTATATATTTTTTTTTTTGGGGGGGGGAGGGGGGAATTTGTTAGCAAAAAAAAAAGGATGATAATAAATAAATTGCAGATAAAAGTTCTGTCCGATTAACGTAAACTTTTAGTTCGATAGAAGTTTCGTTGTTGTCGTCATTGCTGCTGCTGCTGTTCTTGTTGTTGTCATTGTTGTTGTTGTTAATGACATTAATTGAAATCAAATCCATGAGAAATTGAGATGATTTGAATGTTAAAATGATGATTTCAAATGTTACAGACGTTTGTGGTGAAGATGAGTTTGTTAGCTTTTTGTGATTCTTTTTTTTTTTTCTTTGCAGATGACCTTAACGAGAGGTGAGTTGATTTTTGATTTGATTTGATTTTGTTGTTGTTACGATTTAATTGATGGATGGAGATTAGATTGGATAGTTTGAAAGAGAATTTTGTGAGTGCCGTTTAGAGAAGAAAACAAAACGACTTCCAGAATTGGCATACTACCTTGTAGTAGACGTAGGCATTGTCCATAAGTTTGGGTTAACTGTAAAGGTTTTGTTGGTTAAGAAGAGCCCCTGTGGTTCGAGGCTGTGGATTTAATCCTAAAAGTGTGCTACGCTTCTCAACGTAGTTGAAGTGGTTTTTGTTTGTTTTTGTTTTTTGTATTGTTTTGCTTTCGCTGCTGTTGGTTTGGTTGGGTTTTTTGGTGAATTGCAGTTGTTGTTGCTGCTGCTGCTGCTGCAGTTGCTTTTATGTTATTATTATTATTGTTGTTGTTGTTGTTGCTGTAGCAGTAGTGACCAGTTACTTTTAAAGGTCACTCTACTTATTAAGCTTTCGTTTGGCGTCGTATGTGAGTGTGTGTGTGTGTAATTGTATATATTTTGTGTTTGCGTGTCAGTAAGTGTGGTGAGAGAGAGAGGGTGTTTAAGAGAGTGTGAATATTTGCTTGTACTTGTTTGTACGTATATGAGTGGTGGGTGGTGGAGGTGGTTGGTTAGTCAACCCTTTGCCCCCCACACTACTCCAATGCGTGTGAGTATTTTCGTAGTTTCTCTATTTGATTCAGAGTTTAATAACTAAAATTGTCTTGTTCTTGTTCGTTGGCTTTCTTATTAAATTTTTTTTTCTTAAATTGTATTCCCTCCTTTGCTTGTATGTGTGGTTAAAGAGTGTGTGTGTGTGTGTGTGTGAAGAATTTTGTTATTTTTCTTCTTTTTTGTGTTGTTGCCTTCTGCTCCAATATTTTTGCCTCTTCCTCCGTGTCGCTTGTTTTGCGATTCCGCTGGCTAATGCTTCCTGGCTAAAGTGTAATTCGATAGCTTCGTAGCGCAGTTGGCTGGTGTGTATGACTATTATTTTTTTTTATTCGTTTGTTTGTTTGTTTTATTTTTTTCTTCTTTTCCTAATGTGCTGTTTCCTGGTTATTATCTAGTTCTATTGTTTTCCCCCTCTCTTGTTGTTGTTGTTGTCTTATTATGCCTTGCGGTCATAAATTTGTAATATCACGATTTCTTAAGTATTTCGGTGTGGGCTGCCTCTGAAGCAGTTCTTCTTTGCAAAGTAGAGGAGTTTACAAGTTTGCCAGCCTGCCTGCCTGCTTGTCTATCTGTTTGTCTGTCTGTTTGTCTGTCTGTTTGTGTCAGTTTGCAGGCCTGTTGGTTGGTGTATTTACTAATTTGTTCCTGTTATTTTCCCTTTAATTTTGTATTTTTTGTTTGTTTTGCAATTAACTCTCTCTTGCTCAGAGACGTTTGAAAGAAGCTGACGAAATCTGTTAGATGATGTATGCCGTTATCTTATTGTTGTTGTTATTGTTGTTATTATTTGTTTTCGTTGTATTTGCTGTTTTTATAACATATTTTTTTTACATGGACTTTTGTCCCGATTTCGTTGTTATTATTTTTTTTGTTGTGTTTTTGCTATTTAGCTTTTGGCTTTGCTTTGCCTTTTGGCTGGCTGGTTGCTTGATTTGTGTAGTTTTTTTTTCTCGTTTTTTGTTTTTGTATTGTTTTGAAAATATTGATTTTATTTTATTTCTCCCTAGAATTGAAACATTTCTTTGCACGTTTTATTATTATTATATTTTATTTCGTTTAACAATTCGAGTATTGAATTAATTCTTTTTTTTTCAAATATTAAATTAAATTACGTACTTTAATTAACTTATTTGCCACTTGTTTAAATTGCTTTTTTATTTATATATATTTTGTGTGTGTTGTTTAAAGGCACCGAAGGCTATCAAAAATTATGTGTGTATCCTGGCGAAAGGATATTTCTTTTATAACAATTGCTTTTTTTTCTTTTGCTTGAAACAAACTTGAAAACTTTTATTTCATTTGATTTTTTCTTTAGCACTTCATGTTTTAAACGCGCCGCCGTCTTTTCGTTTCTACATTTTCTGTTGGGAAATATTCTGAGGAGCTCTTTTGCAATCTTCAACTTTTCTTTGAGCTTAGAATTTTAATTATTGGATGTTATATTTTTATGTATTTCTTTTCTTTTCTTTTTCTTTTATATTTTCTTGCTGGCATCCAATAGTAAAGCTATTTTTGGTGTAAATGAATTAATTTTTTATGTTGAAATATATTTTTATGTTCCCGATACACACTCACGCGCGTTGCTTCGTTTCGTGTTTCAGAACCTTAAACGTTGCTTATACAACTGCCCTTACATACGCAGCTTTTATGCTCGGTAGGCCTTCAAAAGTGCATTCCAATGCAAGAAAGGCAAAAGCTTGCAAAGCTTGTTTGCTCTCCAACTGCATATAGATTTCCGTTGTGTGTGTGTGCTTGATTTTTTTTACATGATTTCTGTTGGCAAAAGCTTTTCTATATATTTTCCTCCCTCTCTCCCTCTCTCCCTCTCTCTCACTCGCAATCTCTTATTTTCACACTCACTGGCTTCTTTACATCATGGCAAAGTTGAACTCTCTGTGCGTGTGAAAGCTTTTTAAGGGTTTACAACGAAGCTGTTGAAAGTATTGATTTCTTTTTTGGTTAAACTTAAATAAATAAAAGCTCTTTTTCTTTTTATTCCAACAATAGATGATGTTACGCGGAACATTAAAGTTTTTTCTTCTTTTTTTTGTTGTTGCTGATTTTGCTTTGTTGTTGTTGCTGGTGTTTTTCTTTCTGTTAATTTTTTATATCCTTGTTCTCGTTTAACGACATTTAATATTGTTTCTTTTTCTTTCTTCGTTTGTTTTGCTGGTGTGCATTTGGAATACTTTTGCAAAGGACTTTCGTCAGAATGTAGGCGTTAGGCGAAAAGCAATCATAATAAATTTTTTCTTATTTATTTTGTAATTTTAATGCTAATTTGCTTGTATAAAATATATTATTTACAGCTTGAGATGCTCCTTAAATTCCTTGAAATATATTCATTTGGGTCACACACAGAAATTATATGGAGGTCAAACAGATTCCGTCATAATTTACTGGGGCTTTTACGCAGTGCGACAAGCAACGCCAGACTGGATGACTCCGGCTTATAAATAATAAATAAAATCTTTCATTGAACTAAAAAGGATTTTTATTTATGTGATTGGAGGATGTTGTTGTAAGGATTTGAATTTACGTCTGCTTTATAAATTATGAGTTGATTTTGTATTTAAAATAATTTTATTTGGTGACCCTTTTCTTGTCACCAGTGTGTTGCTAAACGAGAGCGATTTCAAGGGATATTAATATTGACAGATCGGTGCATGCATGTGCATGCATTACTTTTTTAATTGTCGATTTAGGGCAATATTCTGCTGTCCTCTTAAATATTTTTTTTCCGTCTAAATAAATAAACTTTCAATGACAATTTTGGCATCTTAACCACGAGAAATAACACATTAAAAACCACATCAATAAATCAAAGCAGAATAATTTTATTTTTCTGATTTTGCTTTTAAATTCAGGGAATTATTTTTTACTCTTAAAAATATCCATTTTGAAAATGAATAATTTTTTATACCGTAATTTTTTGTACTACAAAACTTGAAATCAAATTGAATATGATGACTATTGGTGTCGTTACATGTTTAATAAGTACGCACACATACACACTTACAAAATAATTTTCAAAATGCACACATACAAACGATATTTCAGAACTTGGCCTGTGGCTAAAGGAACAAGATTTTGTTTTGATAAGAAAAAAGGAAAAAATAATCGATGTATTTAAAAAAAAAAGGTCTTATTTCTCAAAAAAATAAAAAAAAATTATTTTTTAAGAAATAAAACTTTTTAAAAAAAATTTTTTTTCTAAAATATATATTTCGAAGTTGTCCTTTTTCGCTCATCAATTTAATTTTGATCGTGCTGATTTATTTATATTTTCCCATATTCTTAAAATCATTTAAATATAAAAAAATATATATATATATTTTCAAAAATTAATTTAAAAAAATTCATAATATTTTCTAAATATAATATTAATTATTCGAAAAATTTTTAAAAATTCAGAAAGACATTATTAATATTCCAAAGCTTAAGGGAAAGGCAATATCAGTTCTCTTAAATATTTAAGTTAAACAGCAGAGCAGAACAGCTGTTTTCAAAAGCCACCACAGCTTGTTCATCAGTGTCCAGGTGGTGGCCTAACTGAATGTGATAAAAGTTTATGTATGTAACAATTTTATTATGAAGAGGGGTAGGACACTTTTTTCTTGAGAGCCTGTGTTGCCGTTTGCTTATATTTTTTTTTCCTATTTTTCTGAATCTTTTGCTCCATGTTTTCTTAAGTCAAATTTTTTTGATTTAAAATTTCTTAAATATAATTCTTTTTAAACGCACTCTATCATTTAATTAAGGAAAAGAGTTTGAGGAATTATTTAGAAATAAATCTCTTGCATAGTTCCAGGCGTAGTACAAACTTCGGCAACTCTACGGTCGCGCATTTTCATAGACCGAAATATATTTTCAAAGGCGAATAGTCGCCACGAAAAATTTTTCGTACGTCCTGGTTGTGTTCTCATCAATAGCATTTTTATTGAAAAGATATTTTAACTTTTCTGTTTAATTTTATAGTCAACATAAAATAAGTGTTTTATACCAGCTGGAGAAAAAAAAAAAATGGACGAGTATTTGCAAGAATCAAACTTATTTTCTGAATTCCACGTAAATCTATTTTCGTTAATCGAATCTATAAATAATTAGCGATTTTGTAAAATCAAAACTCGATTAAGAAAATGCATGTCCAATCATGATCAAAGTGGATGCCAGGGTTGTCGTTGGCACCCAGAAGCGAATACTTAACAGGCAGACTCTCTTAACAGTTAAACATACAACGTTGCAACTGCCTAGTGATTTCATCTCTTATATACTGGAGTTGATTTATTTTTAGGCGTGTTTATTTTGTTTCTCGTCAGTTTTATATATATTTTCTCTAGAGTTCGGTTTATTGAAAGCAATAAATAGAACAGAACATCCTGCAGCAATAGTTTTGCTCATAAAATTTTATAGGCTTTTGTAGTTGGCATTTGAAAAAACGTTAAACGTTTTTATTGTGCTTTAAGGGCGATGGAAAACACATACGAAAATAACAAGAATTGTGTAAAACTTTACACGCATATTAATCAAATAGGTAACCCAAATATATGAAGGCGGTCACATTATGGGCCTTCTTTTATTTATAAAGTAGTCAAACAGTTGTCAAGAAGATCACATATTTTAATTTAATTTAAATTTGTTTGAAGTTAAAGATCCCTTATTAAAGCACAGTGGAGCAGAAACTCTTTTTTTTTTTTGCTAATTAATTCATATCTTCACATCTACAATTGCTTGGGTCACAAAATTTTATGCGATTAATTTTTAGAAGAACCAGCAGTTCCCTATTAGAGTTCTCATAAGTGGGAGACAGTTGCCTGCTAGAATAAATCACAAGGGCATAACTGGCGCTACTCTTTTGTTCAATATTAAAAATAAAAACTATTTTTGCACAGAAATTAAATTAATATGTTCAACATATTTTTTTTCTCATATTGTAAAACTGTGAATATTCTGCAATCATTTTTATAGCGAAAAACTAACTATTCCCATGAAAATGTTGCCAAATTTCCTGATTCGCTATTGTGAATAGTTCCCTTGACAAAGTTTCTTAGAGAGAATTCACCAACTTAACGAATATGGCATCACCAGCAATTCTTCCCTTGAATTGTTTTACTAAATAAATTCACAATAAGATCCCAATTTTGTCAAACACTTTGAGTTAATGAACTTTATAAAAAAGCAATAAATTTAAAAAAAAAAAAAATCAAAAATCGTTCTGTTTCGTACACAATTTCTACAGAATTTCATGAATAATAAAAGCAGGAGGGTAAAAAATATTTGAAATTTTGTTTTTGTTTACATGTAACTTGCACCACGGCGTAGTGATTTATACATTTAGGGCCTAAGTGTATGTGGGAAAGAGAGGAGAACATTTAAATTTTAGTTGTTTTTTTTTGAGGTAAAACTGTTTGGAATTATATTTTTTGATTTTATTACAGAAACGCAACTGTTATTAAAAACAATGCGATTACTGGCAAATATTCCCCCCCCCAACACCTGCAACAGTTACCGGAATCCGTCTCTATTCAATCTGACATGGAATTTTTAAATATATTTTATTTAGAGACAAACGCTTTGGCGTCTGCAGTTTTGTTTACAATAATTTGTCTCCGCTAACGATCCCATATATCGGGTGTGTGTCTTCGCTGTAAACTCTCTATGGGTGCCGGCACCAAAAAATGCTGATAAACCGTTTAAATTAATTTTTGCACAAAACCCTCATTCCATTTTATTTTCCCACAAAATCCGTGTGGATTTAGTTTTAACATAAAATCAGTTTAATTTTGCATTCTACTCTCTTTTATAAAACAACAATAAATCAATCACAAAAGAAAATTTTACTCAAGCCATTCACAATAGCACTTTTATCCCCAAAAAAATATTCACCATACCGGATTGGGAATTTATGGATGCTCCCATGCAACTCATTCGCATAGAGTTCGCGGTAGGGGTAAATATAGGGTGTTTTTTTATAGAGTGATACAACTTTGAGTTGGCATCACTGCTTTATTTGACCACCTATTTAATAGCTGATAGTTGCTTTTTGTTCAGTTTGCTTTGACATTTCATTATGGATCGACTTACGCTAGAGCAACGCATGCAAATTGTGGAAATTTTTAAGCAAAATAATAGTTCTGTTCGTCAAACTTATCGTGCACTTCGTCCATTCAAAATTTCATTTTCCGATGAAGCCCGTTTTTGGTTGAATGGGTACGTAAATAAACAGAATTGTCGCATTTGGCGTGAGGAGAATCCACAGAAAATTACTGTTTGGTGCGCATTATGGGCTGGCGGAGTCATTGGCCCGTATCTCTTCAAAAACGATGATGGTCAGAATGTTACTGTTTGTGAAAATTGGTGTTCCAGATTGCGCCTTGTACGCGCCAGCCGTGGTGGCCACATGGCCGAAATCATATTTAAACATTAATGTCATAAAATTTTCTATCCAATAAAGACCGTTTGATTGATATCAAAAATATATTACTATGCTTTATTATGATTTAAACTTGTATCACTCTATAAAAAACACCCTATATTGTTGTTTTGCTTCTCTCGTAAAATATTTAAAATATTTTGCTAATTCCCTCGGGTATATAATTTGACGTTTTATAATCGTCCTATTTTGCGTCCCTTCCATTGATACTTTTAAGGAATTTTGGCTTTAAGGTCTCAGAGTTACATGGGGTCTGAGCAATATAATCCAAAGAGCCTATCTGATTAGTCTTTAGTGAGAAGGCGTCAATATTATAAGGCCCTTTGGCAGGCCTTCTGATTCCTTCTTCATGCTGACCAAAGTAAACACATACACGTGCATGCGTTTGCATGCACATAAAGAGTACACAAATGCTTACGAGTAATCGCATGAACATATAAAAAGTTTGTTTGCATACGTGTATGTGCGTGTATACATTTGTATGGGCTTATGTAAGCATGGGAGTGTGTGTTAGTGTGTATAGAAGTGTGTGTGTGTGTGTACACAAAAACAGCAGTGATGCCATGCATTAAGCAATTTAACAATTTAAAGGGATTTCTGTTTTTCTTCGTTAATATCGTACGAGATTACACACTCTGCATGGAAATGCTGCGACGTTTTGATTCACACAAACTCACACACATACTCACATACACACACACTTTTTAACTTTTTAACTTTAAATAAATTTGAAACATTTAAGCTAAAACTACGGAAATTATTCATTAAACTGGAGTAATTGAAATGAAAACATGTGGAAGCAGAAGCAGAAACAGAGCAGCAGTTGCCATAAATTTGTATCGTGAGCCAACAAAAAAGAAAAAAAAAGATAAAAAGAACTAGAAAAAACATCGAGATAGGAAAAATCTTGAAGATTAACTTTTATTTAATGTTCAAAGGCTTAAAGGGAATTTGATAGTTTCATTGCATAATGGAAAGTTATCTGGGTTTATGGATCAGTGGACAGAATTGACAAGAAGTCGGACGGATTATTGTTTCGTTTGTTGTTGTTGTTGTTGTTTATCCATTTCGTTTCATTGCTTAAATGCATAAATATGTTGCTGGTTTTTCTTTTTCTTCGTTTTCTTCATTTTTATTTCAATGGATGGCTTACAAAACGACAATAGCAAGACGACATCATCAGTTAATTAAAAGAAACATTTAGCTGGAGCACAATAAATGTGGGGTGTGCAAATAATATGTCTTTCGTTGCAAGGAATATCGGAGGCAGAATCGAGCATTTTTTTGTTTTGAGATTTCAGTTTGTAGAGCAACGATTGTGTTTTTAAAAGTACGAATAAGTGCAACTCTGCTATTTTTAATAATTAAAAATCTTTGCTGGCTTAACACGTTTGCCTGCTGCTTTTCAAATAAGCCGCCATTTTTTTCGGAGTAGGATCAGAAGAAGGCGTCTACAAATGCATCCCATTGCTGGCGAACTACGAGCAGTGGTTGTCAGAAGGGGGATAAACAGAGTAGTAGATAAGAAGCCCATCACTAAAATTGATTTTGTTGAAAAATAGGTTGTTTTCCTTCAGCCTATTCACAAACGTTTGACCCCAATAATACCCGGTCGGTCTTAATTCTTGAAGGAGTTGAGCTTTACCAGCGTGAAGATGAAGACTTTGATGCAAAATGCTTCTGGCGATGCTCAATTGTTGCGAACATCCACCAGTTGATTTTCTATGCTCAACACTCTGCTGTACAGCGGCTATTTTTGCAGCATTACGGCCGTAAGATGCGCATTATTTTGGTCTATTAAGAGCACCAGTTTCGTTGGCCTTAAATTTAGCAATTAAATGACTCACAGGGATCTCAGAAAGAGTCTGTTTATGAGGAAAAGCTGCTTAAGTGATGCAGTAAAATGTTTACCATCTTGATGGTCAATTCACACCCTTAAAATTCTTTTTTCTGCAACGTAACTTTCTAGGGCTAAAATTTCCTCACGTTTAACTAATCAAAAGTCCAAGGATGACGCCTTGACTTGACGCTTCATGATTTGAGAGATAATTTACTTCCTAACCTCAAATTTAACCGGTACTGGGAAATTTTGTTTTGAACATCCAACTCGAGTATAACAGTTAGCGAATACAATAACCATTTCCTTTAAATGTGAAATGACTTGTGGGTAAAAATTTATTGTTGATATGAGATGTCATGACAAGAGGATATTTATTTGCTTGGGAATTTAAATTGTTTCTACTTAGATTCGTAATTATTCCCAATATTTATTTCTTTCGTGCCAAAATCACCTGTTCCCTGTTTAATGAACGTGATAAAATATTATTTTATTATGGACACAAGCATAGTTTGTGATTGTCTGTGGTTGGTTGCACAGACACTTGGAAAATCCCTGACGAAACCGCAATAAAGAGGTGAAAAACTCTACTCCTGCATTATTCACTATCAAAAACCGATATTTGATTAATTTTTCTGGGCCCAATTGCACGATTTTTTTTTTAAAGGCCTTTAAAGAGGCAACCTTAAGCAGGTGATTTCCCATAATATTACACAGGGAATTTCGAAACTGTTTTTTTTTTTTCAATTAACCCAATTTTGTTTTAATATAAATTTTTTTCTTTGTAAAATATTAATAATTAAGTGCCTTGTTAATGCAGTTTGAATGTTTTAAATAGACAAACAGAAATTTAAAATTTTGTTACTAAAAAAAATAAATAAAAATCCCATATCAGTTTTTTTTAAACAAAAAATAATAATCGATCAATATATACGGACTTGTAGGACAATTAAAATGCTTTAAATTTGCAATATTTTCACTTTCTGGGATTTGCAAATTTTTAAATCACCATATTTTTATCTCTGCCTGCTCACTTGCAGTGCAATAATTTTAAATGTTCTCTCAGGAATTAAGAAAGAAAGAAAAAAACTAAAAGAAGAAAAAAAAAAAAACAAAAAGAAAAATGTTCCCAAATGTCCTGCTGCCCTATTGAGAGAGATTTACATAGAAAAACATAATAATTGCATTTGATACTTTGACAATTTAGTTGTAGGTCACAAAACAATGTGAACGTGCATGCATGTGCACGAATGGACTTGCACTTGCAGTCACACAAACACACAAATACCTGCAGTAGATGGATGAAATCATTTAAAAGGGAATTTTTTTTCAATTCACAATATTTTTTACTTGTTTATGTTTTTCGAAGTATACTTTTAGGGTAGAGTTTTAAATTACTTTATTACACACTCATACACACACACACACACACACACACTTACAGCTGTACACCACCAGCAAACCGACATGTTAGTTGCCATGGTTTTTTTTTTTTTTTTTATCATATTATTATTCTTCCCTTTCGATTGGCTTTTAATTGTTTTTATTTTGTTTTATTGAATTTCTGTTTATTCTGCCGTAAATTCTTTTCAAATTTAAGATGCCAGTTGAACTCAATAGCATGAAAGGAAGACGTTGGCTGCCAACCAGGTTGTAGTCGCTTTCAGCTCTTGACGTTTGTGGGTCTAGGTTCTGCCTGTTTCAATTCATGAATCAATTTTCCTTTTTCTTTTCAGCAAAAAAATAAAAAAAATATTAAAAAGGCATATAAATTTGTGTTGATTGCTTGTATGGCTTTTGGTTGTTATTGAATAATTGCAAATTGTTTGTGTACGAGAGGACCAACACAAATTGAATTAAATAATACTCTTCTCTCTCTCTATCTCTCTCTCTCTCTCTCCCTCCCTCATTATCATACTCATATTTATATAGGCCATGAGGGAATTCTGGAACGGCCTTCTTACTTTTAAGATTATTGAAGGGCTGTTGAGGAATTTCTTTTCCAACTGCTGAGGACTGATCTCAGCTGTTCCGTATTAAAGAAGGAGGACAGAAGGGAAGTATCTTTATTTTTTCTTTCTCACTTGCCGTAGCAAAAGACTAAAGACTGTTAATAAGAAGGCCTTTCACATTATTTGTGCAAAAAAGTTAAGAAGTGAAAAGTGAAAGGCCTGCTTTTCGAACACAACCCGTGTAGAATTGAACGAACAGAGCTTATGTATCTCAAAGAAGGGATTCAGGGGCCTTCTATCAGACATCCATAGTCCTTCCTTTTTCCCCTTGGCTGCATATTGTAAACTCCTACAGTTTAAGAAAAAAGTAGAACACAACTCTACCCACACACACACACACGCGCAGAGACATTATAACCCACTCACATATAAAATATAAAACTTAATTAAAACTACAACAGCAGTAGCAAACGAAAAAAAGAAGAAGAATAAATAAATGCAATTATAAAAAACAGGTCCTTTTAAGAATAGAAATAACAACGTACTCCTACACACACACACACACACGCATACACATACTAACACTCTGTGAGGAATACTGCTGCTGCAGTGGAAATGTTTGTGGCTGAACAGGAACAGTGTTTAAAGTGATATTTTTAACTACGTCAACTGCTGGGCAAAGTGATGCTGGGTACAAGACTTCGGAGACGCTGTCCACAAATACAAGAATATCTTTGTTTAACTTCTCACTAGGATATTTAAGAATTAAAAAAATAGAAAATTTGCTGGTCTAATCGCGTTTAAAAAAATCGAGTATTCATCGGATCTGGACAATTTGAAGTTGCAGGAAGCTTCCGTGACTGTTTTGGAGGGCGTAGTGAACCTCCATGGTTATTTCCTTGGGCCTGTCACTGTATCTTTAAGTATGAGTGTGTGCTTATATCTGTATAGGTGTGTGTGTGTAGATGTATGTGTAGATCTGTGTGTAGATGTATGTGTAGATCTGTTTGTAGGTGTGTGTGGTTCTGTAGATGTGTGTGTGATGATGTATATTCCTGCGTCTTTGTTCAGATGTGTGTAAATTTGTATGTGTGTGTTGTATGTAGGTGTGTGTGTGTGTGTTGAATGTAGGTGTGTGTGTGTGTGTTTGCTTGTGTAAGTATATGACCCTTTTATAACTCTTTAGCGGCTTCGCCGAATCAAACCAGTTTTGCCTATGAATTGGAACCGATTCGTACTTGTAGATTTCGCGAACCCCGGAAAAAAACTATAAAACTAAAAAACAAAGTTTTTCAAAAGAGTTTTTTTTTTTTTTTAAATAATATTTTTTATAATTTTCCGATTGATTCCACAAACTTATCTGCTCCTGAAAAACCACACACAACTCCGCGAACCGGGTAAGAAACGGTCAATCCGTTCATGAATAATAAACTTTAAAAAAAGGATTCCAAAAAATTCTGATGACTGATAATTTTACATAATTGAACTCGGGATTATCGTAGTCTTGTACTCACTATTTCAGCCAACAGCTTTGGTCTCCCTGGATGGTCTTTGAGGTCAACCATTTTCCATTTTTAAATTTTATTTATATATAAATTTTTTTTATTTTTTTATATTTTTATTTTTATTTATTTATTTTTTGAACTCACGATGCACTGGAAAAATGATACCTAAGCAATTAGGGAATTATTATGGTTTTCAAAACCACTCAAGATGTTTTAGTAGAGACACATTGACTGCCAGTAATTGGAAAAACATACAGAGAAGGAGGAAAAAATATTGTGAATTATATTCACCTATAACTCGAATGTTATGGGAAAAGTAGAGGTTGGGGTGAAAAACCTCTATTCCCACTCCCATTAAATCAGTATCTTGACTATTTTGGGATTAAAAAATTCTATTGTGAATTGTTTGGCAGTAACACTTTCTATTGCGAATGATCCATCTGTCAGTGGTATAACAGTTTGTGTTGGTGGATTTTTTATTTGATGCTGCTCATGTTGAGTAAATTTAATACTATTTTTTGTATCCTTTTTAATATATTAAATTATTATCCTAATAACTTGAGAAAAATATTATTTTTCTGCAGTTCGAACGCACGTTTCCGTTCGACATGATTTGCATAAAAATTTTTTTGGTTTCATTTTCAAGGTTGTTTCCTCAAGAGCATAAATCGACGAACGAACATGTGAGAAATATGACAAACAATAGCAAACTTTTTTCAAAAGTTCCACCATTTTTCACATGCTATTCTGACAAGTTTGTTTGTTTTGTTTTTGTTTAATCCAAAAACTCAGGTGCAACTTGGCATTCCATTGAGTGTCACAGATGCGCGTGTACGTGTTCGTGTTTGTATAAATGCATGAGTATGAGTTTCATATACAATTGCAATTATCTAAAACTAGAATTTATAAACAATTAGGTTACGGCTTAAACTAATTATGCCTTGTTTCACCACGAACGGACAAATTAAACCAGAGCCAACACAAAGAACAGCACACGCACACACGCACACACACACACACACACACACGCACACACACACACACTGACAGTGCATGCATAAAGCTGTGTACGTTTGACATACAAAAACATCCGTATTGTGTATTTAATTATAGAGTGTGAATTTACCAACCGACTTGTGCAAATCTCAACCACAAGAATGATGTTGCAATTAAAAGAAGAAGAAAAAAATGAGGGGAATAATAATAAAATTATCAAGTTTGTTTGTTTGCAAGATGGGCTACAGTCGCCAGAGATTAAATTAGTACACTCTTCTTCTTTTATTTATGCCATTCAAGAAAATATTGGCTGGGTATTCCCAAACTAATTCGCTTTGCATTAAGAGTCGCGTATTGAATCGGTTTCGGAACTATTATGGCTTTGAAAAATTCCATGTTGGCAATAAAACTGGTATGAAGGACAAATTTTACCCAACAGGATGGATTCGTTGGAAAAAATGCATCCTTTAAATTTGTCTTTTGAAACACAATAAATATGAAAACAAAAGAAATGTCTTATTAGTGTGTGGTACTAAGAAAGTATCCAGCGCGAAAAAAATAGTATCTTTTGTGCGACTTGTAAATTATAACGGACTTCTGCTAGAAAGTACCTTCTCTCTCTCTCTCTCTCTCTAAAAAATCCTTATGAAATAAGTACCGCTCCTTAAAAGTACCTTTTTGAAAAAGTATATTTTACGATAGTACCTTTTCCAATTAAGTAAATATAGTTATACAAAAAAGTACCGAAAAGGTACTTCTTCCCCTTATAACGGGGAATTTTCAAAAAGTACCAACATATATTCGAGACTTTTTCGTAAGAATAAAACGCTATAAAATGTTTTCAGCTGTTTTCTATTATTTATGACATGTATGAAGTGCAAAAAAAGTACCAAAAATAATTTCTATCCCTTTTTAACCCTAAAAGTACTTAAAGAAAAAAAATACCGAACAGGTATTAAACTATTTTTGGGCATTAACTGCGTGCATTTAGAATTTTAAGAATTTCTATCGTAGCTTTAGAGATAAAAGTTACCGATTTAGCCCTTTTTTCCTCCCCTTTTACCCCATTTGCAAATAAATTGCCAAAAATTACTTTTCAACGCTACTGAACGGTAGAGAGACAAAAGTTATTTTTAGATTTGTAAATAACAAAAAAGTACCAAATATAGTTTCTATCCCTTATTAACCCTAAAAAGACTTATAGAAAAAAAGTACCAAACAGTTGTCAAACTATTTTTGAGCAATACTTGTATACGTGTACAATTTCATGTCTCTCCATCGTAGGTTTTGAGATGGAAAGTTGCCAATTTTAACCGTTTTTCCCCTCCCCTTTTACCCCATTTGCAATTGAATTGAATGGTAGAGAAACAAAAGTTCTTTATTTTAGATGTCTGTAAGTACACATGCAAATTTTAAGTAACAAACAAGTAGCGAATACACATTTACCCCTCTTATAAAAGTGAATTTTTAAAAAGTATTAAAATATATTCAAGATTTTTTTTAGAGAAATGAAACGCATTGAAAGGCTTTTTGCTATTTACTATAGTTTACAAATTGTATGGAGTGTAAAAAAGTACTAAATTTAATTTTTACCCCTTTTTAACCCTAAAAGTACTTATAGAAAAAAAAGTACCAAGCAGATTTTAAACTATTTTTGGGCATTAATTAATTGTATGCATTTAGAAATTTGAGAATCAAGAGACACACAAAAGAATTTTTAGATTTATACACACATGCAACGTATTATTAATAAAAAAAAGTACCAAAAAGGTACCCCTTTTAATCGGGAACTTTTAAAAAGTATCAAAACTTCTTAGAAATTTTTTTTTAGAAAATTGAAACGCTCTCAAAAGCTCTCTGCTATTTATTACAGTCTACCCTAAAAGTCCTTTTAGAAAAGAAAGTACCAACCAGATGTCAAACTATTTTTGAGCATTAAATAATTGTGTACGTTTAAGAATAAGGAGGTTGTTAAAAGAATTTTTAGATGTATGCACTCATGCACTGTATTATTAATAAAAAAAGGTACCAAAAAGGTTTTACCCCTTTTAACCAGAAGTTTTTGAGAAGTACCAAAATGTGTATGTACAAAGTTCTTTTTGAGAAAAATAAATCGCTTTTAAAAAATTAGAATAAAAAATAGAATTGTGCCAAAGTTCAGAACATGTATGGAGTGCTAAAAAAGTACCAAATATAATTTTTGTCCCATTTTTACAAACTAAAAGTGCATGCACAAAAAAAGTACCAAAGACGTGTCTAGTTATTTTTTAGAATTACTTATATGCTTTTGAAATTTTTACTCTATCTAACGTAGTTCCCGAGATCTAAAGTTACGGATTTTACCCTTTTTGCCCCATTTTGCCCATGTCAGAGATATGGCTTGAGTCATATTTAAAAAATAAGCGATATGAAACTGTTTATAAAATTATAATGGAAAAGCTTTCATTCCATTCATTCTTTCCGTCTTTTTTTCTTCTCGTGCTTCTGAAAAAACACCCGCTATTAGGCATATGATTTCATATGTACACATACATGGACATATATTGTTGCGTATGTAATTCACACATAAATTTATGTGCAGAGAAGACATTTCACTGAAATTTTCTCCATTTTGGGTTTGTTTTAATAAAAAACTAACTCCCGCATTGTGAGTAAAATTATTAAAAGTTTAACTGCGCTGGTTTGCATATTAATTTAGAAATATTTTTGCTGAAAATAAATATTTGAATCACGTCTTAATCGTGAAAGACGCATATTTTCTCGCAACAGTTGTGCGACAAATTCGAAAATTATTTCAAACGTTCATCATCTATTTCAGGCAGTTTGTTTATTAAGTCACGCAACTTAATTTCTGGAGACTGGGGAGTATTAAAAAAAATTATTTATTTTTAAATAAATAAGAGAAAAAGAGAAATTAAAAACTTGTCGATGTATTTCGCACTCGTCTGATAAGTCAAAACGGCAAATTCATGGACGTCTAAATGAAACTCGAAAGGGGCACAGAAACGAGTCGGATATTAATTTTTGAGTTGTTTCCTGCATGCCGTAACATGAATTTTTCAGTTACATGCACACTTACACACACACACATACACATACATCGAAACTAATTGAATGAATGAATAGTGTAAACTTTAAACTATAAAAGAGAAAATCCCATCAATTTTAATTGCAGCAGGAAAATATTTCGTGAAGTTTTTTAATAAACAAAGTTTTATTTTTGTTTTAAAAGTTCTTTAAAAAATCTTTTTTTTTTACTTTTTAAATATTTTCAAGTCGTATTTATAAGCAAGAGACACGCTTGGTCGCCCACTCGATTTTTGATTTTTTTTTTAGCAAAATTTCTACTTAATTTTTTACACAAAAAAATTTTATTAAAAAAAATATTCATTAATTTTTCCTTAAAATGAATTAAATAACAATTCTGTTTAATCCTGATGACAAACCCTGTCTCTTAAAACCTCTCTCGCTCTCTCATCTTAATATATCTGTATAGTGTGTTTTTTATAGAGTGATACAACTTTGAGTTGGCATCACTGCTTTATTTGACCACTCATTTAACAGCTGATAGTTGCTTTTTGTTCAGTTTGCTTTGACATTTCATTATGTCATTGTAGAATTTTTAATCAAAATAATGGTTCTGTTCGTCAAACTTATCGTCCATTCAAAATTTTACTTTTCGATGAAGCCCATTTCTTGTTGGATGGGTACGTAAATAAACAGAATTGTCGCATGTGGAGTGAGGAGGATCCACAGTAAATTACTGTTTGGTGCGATGATGGTCCGAATGTTACTGTTTGTGAAAATTGGTGTTTCAGATTGCGCCTTGTAGGCGCACAGCCGTGATGGCCTCATAGCCGAAATCATATTTAAACATTAATGTCATCAAATTTTCTATCCAATAAATACCGTTTCATTAATATCAAAAATATATTTCTATGTTTTATTATGATTAAAACTTGTATCACTGCATAAAAAACACCCCTCAGTATCCGATTAACAGTTTCCCTGGACAAAAAGCAAAGACACAAACCGCTCTTAACGGGCACTGCTTAATGAGGCCACATCACCGCATTCAATATCAATCGAGATCTAAAATCGTTGATTTGCCCTCCACTTTAACTGTTCTTGTAAGTTCTAGCAATTTTGGTTTGTGTCTTCGCTATTTTGATTTATATTTACCAAACACCAGTAATTACTTGGAGCACAATTTTTTCCGTGTTATTGTGGTTATATGTTCACATGTTTTGGACCTGCAGATTAGACTACTTCCGCGACGGTCGGTCCATGACAAAATTCTTATTTAAATTATTTTGCCAGGAGTTAATCTTTCCAGTCAAATAAATTTCATGTCAATTTAAAAAATTAATTTTTATTTTATTCAAATAAATTTCATGTCAATTTAAAATATTTACTTTTGTTTGACACCATTTCAAAGTTTTAGACCTCTATAAAGAAAACACCCTTTATTGTGAAAATTTTAAGAAACATTTACTTTTAATAAAAAAAATCATTTATTTGAGGGTTAAAAACCAAACAGCTGGAGGGATAGACAAATTTTTAAATTTTCCACCACTCCGGTTGTAGTCTCGACTAAAATTGAGCTGACAACATTAACTGCAATAGTTTTCGCCAGCTAATTATAACGATTTTTGTAATTAATAAAATTTATTAAAAATCTTTATAAAAAGTTTTTTATTCGACTTTTGCTTTCTGTGGCAAATCGAATTAATTTTTGATAACAAGAAAACAATTTATTATCCGATTAATTACTTTTTACACCTCTATAAAAAACACCCTTTATTGTGAAAATTTGAAGCAACATTTTATTATTAATTAAAAAATCATTTATTTGAGGGTTAAAAACCATGATGTCCCAAACAGCTGGAGGGATAGACAAATTTATAAATTTCCCACCACACTCAGGTTAAAGTCCGGGATAGAATTGAGCCTCAAACATGAGCCTGGGATATTTTTTGTTGTTGTAATAATTACAATGATTTTTCTAATTAATAAAAGTTATGAAAATTTTTATAAGACATTTTTATTCGACTTTTGTTTTGCCGGGGCAAATCGAATTAAATTTTGATAATAAGAAAAAAATTTATTATCCGATTAATTGCTTGAATGCACCATCAGCCAAATTATGATGGCTGATATTTTTTTAAAATAAAAATTAATGGACTTTCAAATGGCTGAAAGCAGATTAAAACTGAAAAGACTGAAACTGATTTTCGTTTAATCTTTAAACTGAACTCTGCCATTCACTTGCCAGCGATTGTATTCAATTGCAACTTAACGGAACGGGTCACCCACACACTCTTCTGCTTCTTCTTCCTCTTCTTCTTCTTCTCTTGCCACTGCCACTGCCGCACAACAAACAATTGGCCAGAAATAACTTTCAGTGCAAATAAGTTTATTTGCTCAACGTCATTGTTTAGGGTTGAATGGAGAGTGAGTGACAGGAAGTTGGAAGAGAAAAATGTAGAAGTGGAACTGGTGTGCAGGGTGGCGTATACGTAATGGGAGATGGGAATTGTTTGGCATGACTCTTCATAACTCATACGCCGAGAATGGCCAGCAACATGAAACGTTTTTTTATGATTAAAATGTTCGGTGAGTGGAGAGCGTTTTGTTCGACAGCCAGCACTAGTGAGGGCGTAAGAGTGTGTGTATGTGTGTGTTTTTGTGTGTGTGCGTGCTATTTTTACGTATTCGGATCGTTAGCGATTATTGCAATCATTCGTTGCTGCTCATTTAAATTCATGAGAATAATTTTTACCCATAAATGGCTGCTTTCAAGTGACATTAAACAGTTTTTGCTGCTGCAATCACATCCCCGGGGGTTTGTAATTGTTGGCAAGTGGAAGAGATGCGAAGAAGGAAAAAAAGCATGTTTTTCAATGTTTGACAGAAGAGCGTGTTTCAAGGATAACAACTAAAAATTGGGGTATCCGCTTGCTTTTTTGTTTTGTGTTTCTTTTTCTATCTCTCGTTGTTGTTGTTGTTGTTGTTTCAGTTGTACTCTTTTTTTACATAAAACTGCTATTAAAAGCGCACCATGAAAGTTTATTACACGCTGGAATAAAAAACTCAATATCAGTTACGAAAAAAATACAATCTCTTGCTGCATACAACAACAACAACAACAACAACAACAACAAAAACTGTACACAAAAAGTATAAAAACGAATAAAGTTTTATTTATTTCACTTTGTAATGGAATAATATGTTCTTCTGGTTGTACTTGTTTTTTGTTTTCTTTTGGTTGCCAGAAAATACACGCTTTTTTTCATCAAAACACATACAAAAATAATGCGTGTTTGAAGATTATGAATGGAACAGTACAAGCACACACATACACACATATACACACTTACATATATAAACTTAAAAAAAGTACCAGCAGAATAATAAAAAAAATGAACAAGAAAATCTAATAAAAATGTTTTCAACACAAAAAAAATGATTCGAAAAACATTCATGCCAACAAGCGAACAGACAGACGCACACAAACACAAACACATGCATGAGCATGTGAATGTGTGTGTGTGTGTGTGTGTGAATATATTAACGCAAGTTTTTTTGTATTCAGATATACGAAGGCCACTTGATAACTCCGTGGCTATTTGAATACACTTTTTTTCCGTTTTATTTTCAATACATTTTGGCCAGCGTTTAAACAACCTTTTTTACTCCTTTCAAGGCTCTGAAATAGGCGACTATTTCGACTTAGTCCAGCGTTTGACTATTTTTTTAATCCTGTCAAATAAAAGGTTTTCTCAAGGCTCCTAAAATGGGAGTTTGTTTCGATTTATTTCAACGTTTAAACAACTTTTTTTACTCCTCCCAAATAAAAGATTTTCTTAAGGCTCCTAAAATAGGTGATTGCTTCGATTTAGTTCAGCGTTCAATAATTCTTTTTATCCGTTCCAAATAATAGGTTTTCCCAAGGCCTTAGTAATTTTTTGACCCCTCTCAAATAAAGGTTTCCTCAAGGCCCCCAAAAAAGAAGATTGTTTCGATTTAGTCATGCGCTTATATATTTTTTCTCAAGACACCTTAAGTGGGAGAATTATTTAAATAACAGTTCTATCACACACGGACCGCCATGAATGGCTCGGAAGTAGTCTAATTTGCAGGTCAAATTCTCGATGAATTTTTTTAAAATAGCGCGGCGCATGACGTACTCCAAGTGGCCAATGTAACCGGGCTTATTGGCGACTTCACATAATCCCACAGAAAAAAGTCTAGCGGCCTTAAATTGCACGATCTTGAAGATCGATTCAGGGGTCTGAATGTGAAAATTTGCGGTTACCAAATCATTTCTTCAATAAATGAATTGCGGAGCAGGGTCTGTGACTTGTTGCACCATCTTGTTGAAACGGCAGCTCCTCCCGCACACCCTGATTGTTTAGATGGTGGTGACAGGGGCTGGGTGACATGTTCCACCATCTCGTTGAAGCCACCACTCCTGCACATCCTGATTGTTTAACTGGTGACCGAACAAGTCAGTAATTATGGCTATAGCGGTCATCATTGACTGTAACCTGCTGACCAGCATCGTTTTCAAAGAAGTACTGACCCGAGACTCTACCAGCCCTTAAAGATTTTTCACTCCAAACTGATAGTTTTGCTGGACGTAACCGTGTCCCAACATACACTTGAGAATTATCGTCAGTCCAAACAAGGAAGTTTTCTTTTATTGGCGCACCCCTCCAAACAAAAGGGAGCTGCATCGCTAAGCGAAATTCGATTGGCGCGTTACATATTTCGAAAAGGATCTTGATTTAAAAAAATTTAACAGTTGGGAAGCGTTCTTCAAGCGTCGATCTATTCATAACGAAATGCCAAACTGAAATCACTTCACCGCTGATCAAATGGCTGACAGTTCAAAAAGTGTTGCCAACTTAAAGTTTTATGCCTCCAAAACAAATACTCTTTAATTAAATGTTTGCCAAATCTGGAGGACATGAGGGCTGGGGCAGCAGTTCGTAGCCTATTTTGTGGACTTTTCGCCTGCCTTCAATGAAAGTCAAACTAAATGACGCCTCCTGCTTAAAACTTGGCAGAAGTCTATTAAAAGATGCCGCTTGACAACAGCAGTGTTGCAAGGGAATTTCAAAAATTCAAGGAGTTATTAAAGCACCCCTCGTAAATTTAATAAATATTTTTCTCCGCCAGAGTTTGTGTGAATGAGAGCTGGTTTCTTTAAACATTTTCTATATTCCACTGTCACCAATATGTGTCCATGTATGTGTATGTGTGTGTGCGTCCATGTCTTGACAAACTGCCTGCTAAAATGGTCATTTCGTTATTGGCTGGAATGTTTGAACACAATCAAATGGCTGGTTAGATGCCAACTTATTTGAATGAGCGGCGTATGATCAAAAGTATGCGTTGAAATTGTCGTAAATAGTAAATGAAAATATATTCAGACACACACACACACACACACATTCACATTTATAATAGTAAAACAATGGAAATTGTTTTATGCATGAAGTCATACTAAATTTTAATTCGCATTCAACAATTTATTGTTGTTGTTTATTGACGGGAATACGAGAATGAAAAATGCCAACAATTTCTATTCTGATTTATAAGTTCGTTGTGTCTTAAAGAATTTTCAACACGTCTTTTTGTTGATGGTGACTTAAAAATTAGAAATAATTTCCCTCGAGGCTCGCAGTTTTTAATGCAGGAAAAATCTTAAACAAGGACTTCTACTACTCGCCGTACAGTGGCGATCTTGGCGACTTTTGAAATGAAAATTGAAAGCTGAATCTTAAATTTTTTTATTAAAGCAGCCGTTTTAAATTAAGCTGTATTAAGCGTCATAGGATCCAAAATTATTGGAAATTATTTAAAGACTTGTCGGAATCAAAACAGTTTCCCTTCCATTTCAGTGGTTACGCTTATTTAGCCAAATATTTGACAAGTGTGAACGCAACTTAAGACTTTAAATATAATAATAATCTTTTATCAATTATTAAGGCGAATTTTCAGTTTAAGAGATTACAGAAAAATAAAAAAGAGGAATATGAAAATTAGAATCTCATAAATGATTTCATTAAGTCTGCAGAACAATTTTTTAAAAAGTACTGAATCAGTTTAAACAAAAATTTTTTCAAAAATCTCTAATTTTAAATATCGTGATGATTTTTTTTGCAAATTTTTGTTAAAAACTTCAAACGGGTAAATTTATGGTTCTTTCATTTGTTCAGAGTTCTTTTTATTAAAGACGTTGTCTTTATTAAAAAATAGGCAACATTTTTAGTAAAACTTAGCATTTTAAAGCAGTTTTGAAATGGAACTGGAATCGTAAAATAGTTTATAATAAATTTGCTATTTCAAAATCACATAAATTTTACATTTTATTTAAAAAGTGCAAGAAATGTAGCATTTTTTTCTAAAGAGAAGAAAAGAACATAAAATTCTTAAACTTTTTTTCATAACTTGAGTGAAAATTAGAATCTTAAACCAGTTTTGAAACGGAACTTCATTTCCGTAAAGAATCGTAAAAGTGCAGAAAATGTAGCATTTTTTTCTGTGGAGAAGAAGAGAACATAAAATTCTTAAATTTTTTTTTTTATATTTTAGCAAAAATTATCTTTTTCAAGCAGTTTTGAAATTGAACTTAATATTCGTACGGAACCGTAAAATAATTTATAACAAATTCGCTATTTCGAAATCACATAATTTTTACATTTTATTTGAAAAGTGCGAAAAATGCAGCATTTTTTTCTTAAATTTTTTAAATTTTTGAGTGAAAATTAAAGCCAGTTTTGTAACGGAACTTAATTTTCGTAAGGAATCGTAAAAGTGCAAGAAATGTAGCATTTTTTTCTGTAAAGAAGAAAAGAACATGGAACTCTTAAATTTTTTTTTGTAAAAATTTGCATTGTAAAGCAGTTTTGAAACATAATTTTTATATTCTATTTGAAAAGTGCCAAAAATGCAGAATTTTTTTCTTAAATTTTTTTTTAAATTTTGTAGTGAAAATTATAATTTCAATCCAGTTTTGAAACGGTACTCAATATTCTACGGAATCGTAAAATCATTTTAATTAATTCGTCAATACGAAATCACATAATTTTTATATTTTATTTGAAAAGTGCAAGAAATGTAGCATTTTTTTCTGTAGAGAAGAAAAGAACATAAACGTTTTACATAAGCTGGGTAATTTACTTTATTTACTCTACCAGAATTAGTCTTTGAAAACTTTTCGTTGAATTTGTTTTTTGATTTCCACACATTTTAAAATTTTTAAATATCATCAGGAGAAAAAAGTGCAACAAATCCTGTAGTTTGTATTAAATCAGTGAATGGTTTATGAAGGATACAATCCTTCATAAATTAGGCAAAAACAATCCAAGAAAATCTCAAACAATCTGGGAGCAAATAAAGAAATTGTCGTCTTGAAAATGTTGATGTAAATGATTTTGTAGTCGTTGTAAATGAGAAGGGAAATGGCGCGGCCATGATAATGATGCTGAGAGACATGTTGTGCGTGTGTTTGTGTTCATTAATTTATAAAAAGTGTTATTGTGGGTGTGTGTGTGTGTGTATTGGTGTGCTTTATAAATTTGTTGCATCTAAAACATTTGAATTAATTAAAAAGAAAATACAATCACAAATACAGAAACGCTTGGAAGAGAAAAGCCGTGAAATAATTAACGGAAAAGGGAAATGAAAATAAAGAAGTTGCACAAAACAAAAACAAAAACAAAAACAAACAAAAATCGGTGTAACAATTGTTTATCTGTTTTCTAAACAAAATCAAAACTATTTCAACTAATTTGTCAACTTCTACGATACGATTAAGTGTTTGCTTTTTTGCTTGAAATGCATTTTGCTATTCGTTAATTAAATTATTGTTATTAATTTTTTTTTAAAATTGCATTAGAAAAAATTTATAAAATTTTGCATCATTCTGTTAAAGTTGAATGCATTCGGAGACAGATTAAGAATGAGGAAACAAAAAAGAAATGCTTTTCGTGTGATGGAACAACAGAAATGCAGTTTGTTTTGAAGAAAGAAAGTTAAAACGGAAATCGAATGGAACTAAAAAGAATAAGAGTTTGAAATTATTGACAAAAAAAATTAAAAAAATTCAATTGTTGCTAAAATTTGTGTTAGAGGATTTGAAATGTTTTCGTTCAATCACTGCAGTAATTCAGTTGTTATGAGATTTTGTTTATTTAACGAAATGAAATAAATCGTTTTGAAATAGATTTGAATTTTCAAAAATATTTTTCCGAAATGAATTACCTGTTTCTGGGCCATGGCCTGCATCTGCTGGAACATCTGGCGTTCTTCCTCTTTGCCTAGATGATGGTGTAAAAAATGAAATTGTTGTTGTTTGTTGGTTTAATTTTTGTTTAAAAAGTTAAGTTTTATTAAATGATTATAAAAAAATTTAAACAATTAAAAGGTTTGCTTGAATTTTGAGGTTATTTTTATTTTAATTATTGGCTTCTTCGGGATATTTTTTTCATCACCATTAAAAATAACATCCTGAAGAAGTTAAAGAAAAAAATCTCTTAATTGTAAAAAAAAAGAAATTTGAAATTCACTTATTCAAAAATTTAGGATCCTGACAAACAGATATTGAAATGTGATTTTCTTAGGAGAGTGCCTTGATACTAAATTAATCAGGGGTTTTTAATCAGTCCAACGCTGGTTTGATTAAACAAGGTTCTGGTTTAAACTCGTTCAATTAATCGAATAATTTTAATCGAATGATTAATTGGTTAAAAGATAAAAAACTGGTAAATTAATTAATTAGTTTTAATTAATCGAGATTGTTGTTGTTAATCATATTAATTGTTCACTCTAATCGGTTAATAGATTAATTAAATATAATTAATGAATTCATTAGTTTTAATTAATTGAGGCTTTCGTTGAAACTGTTAATTGTTGGTTCCATTAATCGAATATTTTTAATCGAATAATTTCCAATCATTCGGTTAGTAAATAATTAATTAATTAATTAGTTTTAATCAATCGAGGGTTTTGTTTAAACTGTTAATAATAGTTAATAGTTTCAAATTAATCGGTTAATAGATTAATTAAAAATAATTAATTAATAAGTTAGTTTTAATTAATCGAGGTTTTTGTTTGAACTGTTAATCGTTTGATTAATTAATCGAATATATTTAATCGAATAATTTCAAATCATTCGGTTAATAGATTAATTAAAAATAATTAATTAATTAGTTTTAATTAATCGAAGTTTTTGTTTGAACTGTTAATCGTTTGATTAATCAATCGAATATTTTTTTAAACGAATAATTTCAAATCATTGGGTTAGTAGCTTAATTAAAAATAATTAATTAATTAATTAGTTTTAATTAATCTATGTTTTTGTTTAAACTGTTAATAATTTGATTAACTAATCGAATATATAATTGAATAGTTTCAAATTAATCGGTTAATAGATTAATTAAAAATAATTAATTAATTAGCTAGTTTTAATTAATCGAGGTTTTTGTTTAAACTGTTAATCGTTTGATTAATTAATCGAATACTTTTTAATTGAATACTTTCAAATTAATCGGTTAATAGATTAATTAAAAATGTCAAATTAATTAATTAGTTTTAATTAATCGAGGTTTTTGTTTAAACTTATAATTGTTGGATTAATTAATCGAATATTTTTAATCGAATAATTTCCAATCATTCGGTTAGTAGCTTCAATAAAAATAATTAATTAATTAATTAGTTTTAATTAATCGAGGTGTTTGTTTAAACTGTTAATCGTTTGATTAATTAATCGAATATTTTTAATCGAATAATTTCAAATCATTCGGTTAGTAGCTTAAATAAAAATAATTAATTAATTAATTAGTTTTAATTAATCGAGGTTTATGTTTAAACTGTTAATAATTTGATTAACTAATCAAATATATAATTGAATAGTTTCAAATTAATCGGTTAATAGATTAATTAAAAATAACTAATTAATTAGTTAGTTTTAATTAATCGAGGTTTTTGTTTGAACTGTTAGTCGTTTGATTAATTAATCGAATATTTTTTAATTGAATACTTTCAAATTAATCGGTTAATAGATTAATTAAAATGTCAAATTAATTAATTAGTTTTAATTAATCGAGGTTTTTGCTTAAACTAATAATCGTTTGATTAGCTAATCGAATACTTTAAATCGAATAATTTCAAATTAATCGGTTACTAGATTAATTAAAATGTTCAATTAATTGTATACAAAATAACCTGAAAATTTCAAATTCAATCGATTAATTAATCGAATAATTATAACCGGTTAGTGTGAAATTAATCGCCTAACCGAATAAAGAAAACTGTGCTTAAATTAGTTAGTTTAGATAAATGAAAATTATTAATTAATTAATTGCTTGAGAGTTTTTTTTCGAATATAAATTATCTATAAAATCGGATGATTATCTATAATTCGCAGACTCAATCGATTAACTGAATCGCTTAATAAACGGTTAATCTTAAATATATCGTTTAACCGAATGATGAAAATCGCCCATCAATTAGTTGGTTCTATTAAATGAAATCATTAATTAATTAGTCGAATATATTTTAATCGATTGTTTCTAAATTAACCGGTTAAGCGATTAATAAGAACTTTAATAATAAAATTGTATAAATTATCTATAATTCTCAGATTCTAGTCATTACTTAATCGATTAATTAAATCGCCTAGTAATCTAATTATTCGTATTAGCGATTAATTTTTTATCAAATTTATATAAAACTCTTCATATTGAAAAAGAAATCTAATTCATTGTAAATTTTTAGTGCTCCTGTCATCATGTCTGCTGCAACGAAATTCGGCCCGAATCGGAGGCGATTAATGTCCAGTTTTAAGGTAAGAATCGATTTTGTTATTCAATAAAAATCTTTTAGGAAATTTTGGCATGAAAATCAATTTCGAAATTTGACCAAAGTTTTATTTAAAATGATTTTCAAACACGTTAATAAAATATTTTATAATCTTTCTGGGGAAAAATTAATACAATTTTATAAAAAATATGTTAGATAACCTTAGGGTATTCAAGCAGTTTTAGAAATGTTTGAGAAATATATGAAATTTCGTACGAAATTTGCAAAGAATTTATTTGAAACTTTGAACGAAATCTTAAAAGATATTATTTTTTAAATTAATTTTATAAGAAATTTTATTGTAAAATATTTTTTTTTTGTTTTTTACGAAATTTATAAGATTTTTTTCAAAAAGTTTCTACGGTTTTTTTTTTTAATTTTGTACGAGTTCTTTAAAAAACTTTTTATAAATTTTTTATTTTACAATAAAATAAATTTTTCAAAATATATTCGAATAAAAAGATTTATAAAAATATCATGAAAATTTCGTAAAAATTTTATACACATTTTTAACAAAAAATTTTAAAAACTTAAAAAAGATTAAAAATTAAAGTTTTTCAAATTTTGTAAAAAATTTCAATATAAAATTCTTTTCAAATTTCGTACAAAATTTCAAATTTTTTTTTTTTTTAAATGCATAAAGTATTTTATAAAAAAGCCATTCCCAATAGCTTTTTTATAAAATAATTTATGCACTTTCTAAAAAATTTTTGGAGATTTTGTACGAAATTTTAAAAGAATTTTGTATTAAAATATTTTACGAAATTTAAAAAGAATTTTATTTCAAAAATTTTTATGAAACTTTAAACAATTTTATTTTTAATTTTGTATGAACAATTTTTTTAAAAATTTTTTAAGAAGTTCTTATAATTTATTTGTTAAAAATTTGTATAAAAATTTTGCGAAATTGTTCATGACTTTTAAAAATTTTTTTTTAAATTTTTTAAATTTTAAAAGATATTTGTTAAAATTTGTAAGTAATCTTTTTTTACTTTTTAATAAAGTTTTAAAAACTATTTTTGTTAAAGTTTGTATAAAATGTTTGATTTATAAAAAATTATTTTTTTTATAAAATGAATGTTTGCATAAAATTTTTACGAAATATTCTTTTGATATTTTATATATTTTTAAAATATTTTTTATTTGAAAGATGTAAATAATTCGATTATTTTTTAAAAAAATTTTGTTATTTCTATAAATTTATTGAATTAACACTGGCAAACAAAATTTATTTTGTGTGGTGTATCTTGGAAATTATGGTTTTTGTTAATCCTTTTAAAAAGGGTGGGCCAGACAGGAAAAGTTGCTCCCACTTAAATTATTCGACTGATTGTAACCGTTTTATTTTTCGATTTTAATTTTTCTACACTTTCCATCAGCGCAGAAAAACGTTTCCCCAAGTAAATTTTATAAAAAAAATAAAATCGTGCAAAATTTACTAAATTAAATAATTTTATTCCGGCTTCTAAAAAATTATGTTGTTGTTAATGTTTTTTTTTCTCGACTCTTTTAAAAAATAGAGTGTTGCGTGCAATCAGTCATTAGCAAAGTCATGTTTGTACGAATTAATGTTGGATAAATCAACTTTTAATTAATTTCAAGCGGACCACCGCGCCTTCACCGTTTACTCATTGTTCATGTTTGTGTGCGTGCGTGTGTACAATATTTTGTATCACACTGTTAGTGCCAGCCACGTTAATTAAAAATGCCTTTTTGGTACTTAAGCGAATTCGTGTCGTGTAATTAAAATGTAATTGTGACAAGAAACAATCTGAAGTTGAGTAGAAAATAGTGTCACTCAGCAGAACGCCAGAAGTTTGGTTTCAAGTTGTTGATTTTTTTTTTTTTGCTTTTGCTACGCGATTTTATAGTTTAATTGCAATGAAATTATTTCAGTATTCGAATAATTTATATGAGATAATTTCACATGATTGAACGCAGATTTTAAAGAATTAGTGTGGCATCGCTGGCAAATGTGATTAGTGCAAACTGATGGCAACCTTGCTCATTTTACTAAATTTCGTAGTCTTAAATGTCAATACAAAAATTGAAAGAAGGAACGATGATGTCATTGGCTTGACGTGATTTGCTGTAAGACATAATAAAGTGCAGGCATTTAGACTTTCATTACCCCCAATAAACAATAAGTCCTAGTAAATATTTAATTGTGACCTTTTCGAATTTAAGTTAACATGCGTCCGTTATTTTTCTTCATAACTGACGGACAATTTGTAATTTGAAATTGCTTGAGAACAGTTAAACGCTGGTAATTCGTTGTGCGCTCCTTCATTTAATTTTTTTTTTTTTTTTTTTTGCCACACTTATTTGTGGTTAAGACCGTTTCAGTTAATGCTAAACTTGTGTAAACAATTCCAACCTAAATTTCATTTATGCACAAACCGTTTAAATATTTTATTGGCACAAGTGGAAAGTACATTCAATTTATTGTACCGACTGACGACGACAGTCTTATAATAAAATAAAATAAATGGAGAAATCAAAAATAAATCAAAAAGAAAAGCAGAAAAGAACAAGAAGACGAAGAAGAAGCAGAAGCAGAAGGGGGTAAAAGTAAACGCACTCACCCATGCCTTTGGCCTGCAACATTTCCAATAATTTCTTAATACTTTCATCGCGTGCAATCAACGTCTGCTTTTGCGTTTCAACGCGGCATTCTAAATCTTTAATTGTCTCGCGTAAAATGCTAATTTCGCGCTGTAAATGATCGTTTTCCGCATAAACGGCTTCTATTTGCTGCTGCATCTCAATATTCGGCTGACGCATACGAGCACGTAGTTCCTCCTCTAATTGACGCACCAGCATCGCTTGTTTCTGGGAAATGAAAGAAACAAAAAAATAAAAAAGATTATAAAAAACAACATTCAGAAAGCAAAAAGAGTGCAAGAAGTTGTAACAACATTTTTACAAGCAGTTCATTAGCTGCGGCATGTGTGCCAAAGATTCATGCCAAAAAAAGCATATTTTTTCTCTCTCTTAAAGCAGAATTAATTTATTGAATTTGAATATTGAATTAGAAAAAGATTTTTTGTTTTTAACAGTTTCATGGGAAGAAGTTTTAATGCTACTAAAAACACTCTCGGCTGTTAGAGGCCGGCTGTAAATTAAAGCCCATAAATTATGTATCTCTTAATACTGACTCCATGACACATACGAATACATACGAATATTTACACACTCATACATGCATGCGTGTCTTAGCATGAAAAATCATGTTTCGCTAAAAAGAAAACAATTTATTATAACGCATTGAATCGGCAGTATATCATTCGTTATAACGGGCTTTCACTGTACATGATTTTTACAACAATAAATTTATCATGCATTAAACACATTCACCTCAGCAGGCTACCGATTGACGCGGCTACAAGCGCCGGTAGCAACAACTGTCGCTGTGTTGTCAGCTACTGAAATAATTTGAAAACGCCACCACAAAAAAATAAATAAAATTAAAATTATAAAGAAATTGGCTGTCTGTTGTAAATATACTAGCCAGTGTTGCCGCTTTAATATATTTTTTAGTTGTTAAAATATATTTAAGGCACGCGAAATCCAAATCAAGTAAAACAATAAATTTTCAAGTTCACATTTAATTATAATTTTTATAAAACCAACTCATTGTCGCCTACAAAAATTAATTTTTATTTGACTAAAATGATAGAATCAGCAAGGACAACAACCTGCGGGGCAAATAATGCTTCTCATATATTAGAAATTGTAGTCGGTAGTCTGACGTAGTGAATGTGTTTAGCGCATAAAGTCAATTTGACTCTTTCAAATAATTTCATTCAAGTGATTTTAATTCAATGCTAAATATTTCAAACCTAAATATTATTCGAATAAAGTTAATCGTATAAAAATATTTCGAATAAAATTAATCGAAAGAAATACTGCTAGAATATTGTGCAATAAGCTGTAATCAATTTTAATGAATAAAGAAAAAAAAAATTATTCGAATAAAGTTAATCGAATAAAAATTTTCATTAGAATAAACTTAATCGAAAGAATTACGGTTCGAATAATGTACAAATTATTGTAATTAATTTTATTCACGAGCGAATAATAAATAAACAAATATTATTCGAATAAAACTAATCGAATAAAAATATTGCGAATAAGTTTAATTAAAGGAAATACTCTTCGATTATTGTGCAAATAATTGTATTGAAGTTTATTAATAAGCGAATAATAAATATTTCCAACCGAAATATTATTCGAATAAAGTTAATCGAATAAAGATATGTCGAATAAATTTAATCGAAAAAAATACTACTAAAATATTGTGGAAATAATCGTAACTAATTTTATTGATGATTGAATAATAAATATTTCAAACTTAAATATTATTCGAATAAAGTTAATCGAATAAAAATATTTTGAATAAATTCAATCGAAAGAAATACTGCTAGAATATTGTGCAAATAATTAAAATAAAGTTTATTAATGAGCCAAATATTTCAAACCTAAATATTATTCGAATACAGTTAATCGTATAAAGATATGTCGAATAGAATTAATCGAAAGAAATACTGCTGGAATATTGTGCAAAAAGCTGTAATCAATTTTAATGAATAAAGAAAAAAAAGAAAAATTATTCGAATAAAGTTAATCGAATAAAAATTTTCATTCGAATAAACTCAATCGAAAGCATTACGGTTCGCATAATGTACAAATTATTGTAATTAATTTTATTCACGAGCGAATAATAAATAAACAAATATTATTCGAATAAAACTAATCGAATAAAAATATTGCGAATAAGTTTAATTAAAAAAAATACTCTTCGATTATTGTGCAAATAATTGTATTGAAGTTTACTAATAAGCGTATAATAAATATTTTCAAACGAAATATTATTCGAATAAAGTTAATCGAATAAAGATATGTCGCATGAATATAATCGAAAGAAGTACTGCTGGAAATACTGCTATTGTGTCAATAGTTGTAATTAATTTTATTGATGACCGAATAATAAGTATTTTAAACATAGATATTATTCGAATAAGGTTAATCGAATAAAAATTTTTATTTCCAATAAATTTAATCGAAAGAAATACTGCTGGGATATTATGAAAATAATCATTATTGTTTTTATTGATGAGTGATTAAAAAATACATTAAATATTATTCGAATAAAGTTAATCGAATATAAAAATTTTTTGGTTAATTTCAATCGAAAGAAGTTCTATTGGAATATTGTGCAAATAATTGTAACTACTTTTATTGATGAGTTAATCATAAACATATTAAATATAAATATTATTCGAATAAAGTTAATCGAATAAAAATTTTTCTTTCGAATAAATTCAATTCAAGGAAATACTGCTGGAATATTATGCAAATAATTGAGCGAATAATAAATATTTCAAACCTAAATATTATTCGAATAAAGGTAGTTCGAATAAAGTTCTGTCGAATAAATTTAATCGAAAAAAATACTGTTCAAATATTGTGCAACTATTTATATATAATTTTATTGATAAAAGACATTCCAATTATAAATATTATTAACCGATTAACTACATTTCAAATAACTTTAATCGAATGAAATATTATTCGAATATTGTTTATTCAAATATGAATCATGTATTGCTAAATATTTTAAGCTTAAAAATTATTAGTCGAATAACAACGTATCGAATAAATTTAATCGAAATAAAAATTGTTATAATATTGTTTATTCGTACTCAATTAATTTTATTGATGATAAAATAATTAATATTTTAATCAAAAATATTATTGATCGAATATTTATAATACGATTAATTTTAATCGAATGAAATATACTTGGCTTATTTAACAAATAGTTGTAATTAATTCTATTGATAAGGAAATAGTAAATATTTTAATCATAAATATTATCAATCGAATAAAGATAAATTTAAGAAATTTAATCGACTGAGATATTGTTCGAATATTAATCGATTACCACCAATATAGCAAATAAATATAATCAAATGAAATATCTTCCAAATATTCTGAAAATAGTTGTTACTGAATTTATTGATGAGCGAATATATTTAATCGAATAAAGATTTATTGTGGAGTATAAAAAGAAAATATAAGTTTATTCGAATAGTTAAAAATGCTGCATTCGATTAAGCTTATACGAATAACTTTTAATCGATTAAATGTATTCAAATAATTTTTATTCGAATGGTATTTTTCGAATAATATTATTCGAATAATATTTATGATCACACTATTTATAATGCGCTTGTAAATCTTTTTACGTTCCAAAAGAGAAAAATGTGATCTCCCACACAGACTTTTCCGGCATACACACAAACAAATAAAGAGTGCTGACTATCCACACACACACACACACATTTTCGTAATTCACCTTTTTTCGCAGATACTTAAGATCGATTAAATAAAAATACGTACTTGATTTTCGGTGCTCAACAGTTTCAGTTGATCATTGATTAAACTGTATTTGGCGCTCTCTTCTTTACGCAGCGCTCGCTCCTTTTTCAGCTCTGGTGACCAAAATGTTTTGATGCTGTGCATGGAACTGCCTAATTTTTGATTTGTCAACTCCAGTTCACGCTTCAATTGTGCCAGCTCCCGTTGCAAGTCTGTGTTCTGGTGTTGCAAATCGCCCAGATGATAACCGCGATCCACTGTGGGCATGCCGGTGTTAAAACCTGCAATTAAATCGATTTTTATTTTTAATATTCAAGTTGGATTTAATTATTATTATTATTTTTTTTTTTTTTTGCTAAAAAATTATTTACCTAACGGATTTGGACTCTGCCTGGCCGACCGGCCATATAATTCATCCTCCAAATAAAGACCTCTTTCGAGGGATCTATCACGGGAACGATCACGAGGTTCACGTATGGGTATGAATTCACGATCATGATGATCTACTAGGCCGCCTCTATCCAAGGACTGATATCTGGGGGCTCCTATTTGACAATAAAAATAAATGAAAGTTGCGTCAAATTTTCAGTCCATTTTTTAATAAATAATTAAATTTTGTTGTTGTTGTGGTTGTATCCTTCACCAAAGTTGTAAAGGACGTGCTTGTAAATATGTGAGATCTTCATAAATATCAAATGTATTAAGTTAGAAAATACGATTTAAAGAAATTCTTTCCTCATAAAAATTTTTAAAATGTCTGGTTTTTTTAAAAATCGTACTTCAGATTTCTGACATGAATTGAGTTTTAAGACACAATCCGACACTATTTTGGAGTACCAATTCGCTTGTTGCATATATGACAGAATGTCCGGGGCATTAACGACGTTTAATGTATTAACCCCCCTTTATTCTGTAACATCACGTCACGTCACGTCACGACAATATTCCAAATCGGTCAATTACCCGGTTTCCTTCTTCAGCTTTTAACAACCCATTGAAAAATAATCGAAAGCTGTTAATAGGAGTCAACTGTTTTAAACCACTTATATGAAGGTGTCCTATTTTTCATATTGTCGTGATGTGACGTTGGCAAAGACTTACAGAATAAGAGGGGGTAACTTAATATATCGAGTTAAATGCCTATCGATTGTTTGCTAAAAACAAGAACCTTTTTAAATTTTTTTTAAATAAAAGTGAATAATTTAATAATATTTTTAAATGTGTTAAATGTTGTGTTCTCTTCTAGAAAAAATGCAACATTTCTTACACCTTTTAGAGGAAAAGGCAATTTTTTGTTCATTGAAAGTACCGAATTGATTGGAAATTAATGCAGTATCTTTTACAAAAAAATTATTTTCTATTTTGAAGCTCCTACAAAATGCAAACTTTTAGAAAAGAAGTGGAAAAATGTTACACTTTTTCCAGAAAATGCGATAAATTTCTTGTGATATAATTTTTTTAAGAAGGGAAAAATTTTAATTTGAAAATTTTTAATATAAAATTGGCCTCATTTAAAAAGAAATTTTCATGCTGGTTATATTGTCAGGGTAATCATTATGCGATTAATTTTATTCCAATACTTGTTATTCGAATATTTATTATTCGAATAATTTTGTTTTTACTATTTAATATTTGAGAGAGTTTTTATTAATTTAAATAATTTTCCTTTCTAAAACTTTTTGAATAAAATATTCGAACGATCTTAGTGATGCCGTTTTGAAGCGGACAACTTCCCCGTTAGTGTAAAATCGCGGGCACATATGAAAGAGTTTCCGTTGAAGACCTCCTGCGACTACGATTTTGGACGTAAATTATGAAAAATTCTTTTACAAATATAAAGATTGGCTGTTCCTTTTTTCTTTTTAATGATTTTATAAAAAAAATTTTAAATCTATTTTATTTTGAGTTTTCAGGGATGCCACAATTTAATGAATAAAAGAATTCTGGGATTTTTGAAAATTTTTTTACACACTCTGGTGAAGATTGTTTTCGATTAATTTCCAACAAATAGTCGTTCTGAAGTATTTTAATTTGATATCGAATATTTATTAAAAATCTTTCGGTTTATTTATTTGGTTACTTACTTGGATAGTCAAGTCCGTGCGACATGACTGGTCTGCTGGCGCTACGACTTCTGTGATGTCCCGCTCCCGCGGGACTTGTTGGCTCATCCATGTCTCTGTAGTATGGACTGCCCATTGCTGAAATTCATATAATTATGGTGGTGATATTATGAGGATGATGGGTTGATCGGCTTGGGTATTTTGAATAAAACAGTGCGGGGGGGATTTTTGTATTTTGGATTTGCTAGTAGCGTTTCAAACTCAATGCTTTCAAATAGTAAAACACAAGAAGAAAAAACAAAAACAGAAACAAAAATATGAAAACAAATAAATAAACTAAAACAACAGAATTCATCATAAACTTGGAATGTTGAAAAAAGAAATTATTAATAAATTAAAGTGGTGATGGTGTAAATAAATCGTGTGTGTCTGTGGTGAGTTTTGAGTGTTTGAAAAAGACTTTAACAAAAACATCATTTCAACAACCGAATGAGAGTTGCTCCATTGAGGAGCTGCACAATGGCGTGTTACACATTTTGGAATTTGTATTTGAGTTAAAGTTAATTAAAGTCAAGTGGAGTAGTTTAGAGAGTTAGAGTTCGATTATTGTTAAGAAGTGGGCAAAATGCTGCTGGAGCGGATTTATTTAAAGGGTGAGCCAACTATAAGACACGATGTCAATTGTAAGCCACGGAATAACATCCAGTTTTTTTTCCAACTTAAATCGGAATTTTCGGAATTTCTTTGTTTCAGTGTTGGACAAATTTAACCATGGAGAGCTACACAATTGAGCAGCGCGTTACGATCGTTGAAGCCTTTTACGGAAATGCGCGTGCAAATCAATATATATATCGCCGACTTTTTCTTTTATATTTTTGAATCAGCGTAATCGATCGATTGTGGGCATAATCGGGAGAATTTTGGCCAATTTTCACTAACCGGGTGTGTTGGAAATATGACAGCAACTGCTGCTCATGCTCTCTCCCAGATCGGTTTCTTCAAAACTCTCCTATTGCTTGCGTTGGAGAGGGAAAAAGACACGTTGCTGTGCCCTAAATATGGACAACTCACAAACTTCACTGAGACAAATTTTGATTCAAGATTTCAATTTACAAGCTTCGAAGGTTCAACCGACTTAGGACCTGAAGCCCAATAACCATTTAAAGCGTGGCCATTACCCCGTATGGTGGGCTAAACAGTCGGAAGTGACGAGGCTCAATTGCACCCTCAGTGGACAGCGTTTCAGCAAATGAGAATGTACGAGAGATTTATCCACAAACAGTGACTGTTTAGTGCGCTTTATGGGCTGACGGCGTTATCGTTCCGTACTTCTTCGCTAATGGGGAGGGTGGTGTTCCCTATCGCGGATAGAATATGGACCTGGACGGAAATGGGCGTGCAAATAAAAATATATTTCACCGACTTTTTCCGTTATATTTTTGAATCAGCATAATCGATCGAATGTGGGCGTAATCTGGAGAATTGTGGACAAAATTCTGCACACCGGGTGTGTTGGAAATGTGGCAGCAACTGCTGCTCATGCTCTCTCCCAGATCGGTTTCTCCAAAACTCTCCTATTGCTCGCGTTAGTGCGGATAGAAGATACGTCGCTGTCTCCTAAAAATGAGCAAATGAGAATGTACGGGTGATTGTCGAACAGCCGATGCATCCAAAAACAGAGACCATTTAGTGCGCCTAATGCGCTGACGGCGTCATTATTCCGTACGTCTTTGATAATAGGGAGAGTGATGTTCCCTATCGCGGCTAGAAACTAAGAATACGGAGCTGAACGATGTGTGATTCCAAGAACATGGTGCCGCTTGCCATCCAATCAACGAAACAGGGGCTCTTCTGAACGAGAAACTCAATGGCCATGCTATTTTATAGCGTGACTGCGTCAATTGGCCGCCATGATCAGGTAATTTGGCAGCGTTGGATTTCTTTTTAAGCAAAAATAGAAAAGTAAAAGTGAACTGCCTCATTCAGAAACTTATTTGTGGTTTATAAGTGTTTCATAAAACGGATATTGTAGGAAAATCTGTTTTATAAACCTTTAATAAAACAAAAGTGTTTTTAATATCTATTTTTCTTTAATCCGCAAAGATCGAATAAGCCAAAAACAATTGAGAGCTAAAGGATTTGAGATTTAACGAGATCGAATTTGAATTATTTCTCGGGGTCATTGAAAATGGGGGCCAGCAGCTGCAGATATGCCACCAAAGTTGTGGTCACCTTTTGGCGGCTCACCCTATCGAATTTTTTTATAACAATAAAAGAATATTAAAGACTCCCCCCAAACTTTTTGTTTTATTAACAATTAAAAGGGCACGTTTTGGTTGGAGTAGCCTGAATTATAGAAATCGTTTAAGTATCTTTTTTGTTGTTGTTGTAAGTTATAAAAAAAATAACATTTTTTAAAATAAATTGCACTAGAGACACATTTTTAGTAAATTATTTGCTAAATAGGGGAACGAACATGTTCTCCCAGTCGAAAAATGCAATTATTTTTGCCTTTTTTTATAAAATTTGTTTTTGTTGCTGTAGTTTTGCTTGTTTTTTAATAAAATTAAACAGAAAAAATAGTGATTTGATAAGTGAATTTTAATTTTGCAATTAAATTCATAAAATAATGAATTTTATAAGCAGCCGTGCAATTTGCAAAAAAAAAGTTTCTTTTTTGGCCTGTTTTTTTTTTACCATAATTGCAATCCAGTTTGAGGCTTTTAAAGTGTTAACTCGTCAAATGAAAAGCACGATGGTTGTTCACCTGGAAAGGTGAAGCGACTAAAAACTACAATTTATTGCTATTGTTGTTGTTGCTGTGGTTGCTGTTGCTGCTGTTGCAGTTGCAGTTGCCACTGCTGTTCTATTTTGTAACTACAGATTTAAAAGGTATTTTTGTAACGTTTATGGTTGCGATTGTTGTTGTTTTTGTTGTTGTTAAAGCGAAAACATTTGACAGTGATTTTGTGATTTTGTGTCAAGTGTTTGTTCCAAAGTGTTTGAGAGTGTGTGTGTGTGTTTTTCCATAATTAAGTTGTGAGTGTGTGTGTTTAATTTTAATTGTTTTTCATTTATTGTTGGGTCGTTAAGGTTTTTTTTGTTTTTGTTTGTTTTTTTTTTAAATCAAGAAAGGAAGAAGAAAATGAAAAATAAATGTTTTTGTTGTTTGTTTATTTTTTGTTTTTTGTTAGTTTTCCATAAAAAAGCAACAAAAAGAAGAATGTTTCATGCGCATGCGTGATGTAAGATAATAAAATTAGTTTAGGATAAATTTGTTAATTTGCACTCTTAATATTAAATTATATATTTTTATATGTTTTCATTAAAAATAATAAGAATAAAAAAAAAATTTTATAAAAAAGCAGCAGATTTTCGGCATATTTTTTTTAATGACCAACGAGTATTTGACTGCCTGCTGTCGTGCGTTCTTATTAATTTCAGTTTTAATAAATTGTTTACCATAATTTTTAATTTTCGCTATTTTTTAACTAAGAAACATTAATTAAATATTTTTCATATTCCTGGAAAAACTATTCAAAGAATGCTGATCAGCTGGCGTAGCTCCCTTAAAGTATGTCCTGATCCAGACTCAGTTAATACAAAATATTTTGAATACTTCTCTTCGAATAAAAACTTTTGAATTGAAAACCGTTAAAAAAGAAAATAAAAAGTATTTTGGGAAAAGCATGGCCGATTTGAAGTTTATCCTGAATAAAAATTTTCCACTTGGAAATTTCCTGTCTTATTCATAAACATATTTCGGTGTTATAAATTATGTGCAAAATCTATTCTTTATGAAAATTTGTTTTATTAACCATTAATAAATCAAAAGTATTTCTTTTTATATCTGTAAAGCTCGAATAATCATTTACATTCATGACAGATAAACTATTTTGTGGATATTTTTTTATAAACAGGGCTGGCAAATTTGAGGTTAGGAAGTAAATTGGCTGGCATATAATGAAAAGCCGAGAATTTAGCTGCCATACTTTTAAATTTATTAAGTAAAAAGTTGGGAAATTTGAACCATAAAACGCTACTATCTAGAACAAAGAATTTAAACGATTAAAATTTACCATCAAAATGTTAAAAATTCCTCTGTAACACTGCGTAAAAAACGAGCAGATTTAACTCGTATTCAGGTTCCTTCTAAGACCGCTGAGCGTAATTAAATCGCTAAATTTTAAAACCCACCGTGCTGGTGCTGACAACAGGCCAAAATAATACGGTCGTAGTGCAACAAAAATAGCCCCAGTGCAGCAAAGTGTTGATTATGATCCTGGAATTTTAACTGGTCTAAGTTCGCAACAATTGGGCATCACCCAAGGCACTTTGAGCAACACTTTGCATGAAGATATTCCACTTCATATTTTGAAAGATCAAAACGCTCAGGATCTTAAGTCGGCCGACCGATGTTTGCATCAACCGTTTGTGAAAAACTGAACAAAACAACATCAGTTTTATTGATGAGCATCTCATTTTCAATTAGGCGATTTTAAGAACAAGGGAAATTGACGCATGTGAGGGCTCACAAAATCCACTAACAGCCAAAACTCAATTTAATCCAAAGAAAGTGATCGTATGGAGTAGATTGCGGTTAGGCAGCATCATCGGAATGTGTTGTTTCGAAAATAGGCGGGGAAATGTCGTCACCATGAATTCCTTGTGCTACCAAACCGTGATAACCGATTTTTTTTTTGGGCTCAATTGGCTAATATTAACATCACTGACCTTCGTTTTTAGCAAGCCGGCGCCACAAGGCACACAACAAGCCAAACACTCCAGTTGTTGCATGAGAAAAATCCCGGTGGCGTAATTTATCGATTTGGCGATATCAATTGGCCGCCTCATTCTTGTGACTTAAAAGCGCTGGATTAATATCTCTGGTAATATTTGAGAGATCGGGTCGAACCAACAACAAACAACTGACACTCTGTAAGATGAAATTGGGCGCTGCATTGACGAGATAAGCGAGACTGTTGGAAATGTGTTTCAAAATTTGGCGAAAAGAGAGGACGTCTTCCGATATACTAGAGATGGATATATGCCCGACAATATATTCTGTTATTAATTCCCGTATCTCTACTTTATAATGGCATCAATAAAACTGAATTTGTCAAAAGAAAAGTGTATTTTTAAGCCAATTTACTTCCTAACCTCAAATTTGCCCACCGGTGCTATAGGGGTGTTATACTGAGGACTGGTCCTACTAAAATGAAGCAAAAGAAAAGGCTGCTAAAAATAGTCAGTTGCCAAAGACAACAGCCCAGAAAGTGTTCTATTTCGGTTATTGTCTATACGCTGATGTCGACAAACAGTTAGGGAATAGGGGAAGATGTACTGAATCACTCAATAACTAATTAAAAGTGGCAACATTAAATTGAATTATCCCGCAAAAATATTTAAGTTTTATTTTCTTTAAATCTTTATAAAACAGAGTTTTCCCTGCCTGCCCCTTGCAATTATTTCTTTAAAATTCCCAACTTTAAAAAGGCCGTAAGAAAACTTTTCAAAATATAATAAATTAAGAGCTTTTTGTTAATGAGAAATGAAATTATTAGAGGCTCTAAAGTGACAAAAGAAAATAGTTTGTCCCCAAACTGCTGGAATGCTGCTGCTGTTGCAAACTTTGCGGCAGCCAATAAAAAAATCACGACGACTTAAAATTAATGGCATCAATTTTTGGCTGCTGCTAAAACAACTGCATCCGTTAATATCTGCTTTTCTTTTTCTCTCTTCTTTTTTTCTCAATATATTTTATTCATACAATTTTTTTTAAATTATGCATTTGATTTTGTCATAATGCTGTTAGAATGGCTGGCGAAGAGAGATAAATTTGAATTTTTTATGGAGTCAGAACGCAGCAGGCAACAACCACACGATTATGAAGAAGCAAATGAGCCAGTAAAATAAGTTGCTGAGCAGCCATTTATTGGAGCGACTGGCTGACTGGCTGGCTGGTTGGCTGGTTGACTTTTGTAATATGGGACAGTGTCGAAAATGGGACATGAAAGTAATAAAAACTCTCAACAATCTTTATTATCCCGCTGAAGTTTAGAAAAAAAGCAAAAGAAAAAAGGGAAGGAGGGAGCACGAATTGTTGAGAACATGTTGGCTGTACATCTTAAGAAAATTTAATAAGTGGCTGCATGAAATGTTTGAGATACTTTTAAAAGCAGGCAAGCAGCCATTTATAGTTACACATATAAGAAGAAGAATATGTGATTTATTTGTCAAAGAAACAAAATTTTATATTTGTAAAGGGTGTTTCCTTAAACGCCTTTTTATCTATAAATTTAAATGGAGCAGCAGAGAAATACTTTATTCATATAAAAGATATATTTCTGCCATTTTGCGTGAAATAAAACATCGTTAAAATGTCTGCCACGGAGATCATCAAAACTGCCCAATTTTCCGTGACCTTGGCCCATGACCCAGCCTGAGTTTGACCTACAACTTGGGTTATGTTGACTGAGAGGATTTCTGAGGGCGACTTGAGGAAGCTTGAGAAAAAGAACTAACGATCCTGGTAATCCAGTTCCCATCGCCTCCAAGTGAGATGACCATGCCCTCAAATTGCTTAAGCACAATACCCAATTTAGCATGAGTTGTGTGACGTGTAGCGCCGAGGGGGTTGTTAGCTGAAGTAGTCAAGGAAGCCTAAGACCCCGAGAATTTGTCTGACCTTCAGAGGTTAATTATTAAGGACACACCACTGAACGCGGAATATTATCGACAGCACCCTCCTTCATCGGTGCTGTGGCACACGTGCTGTGCATTCTATGGGAAAGTTTGACAGCGATATTGCATTGAGACGACTCTGAATTTGCTGTTGCTGCTTCTGATAACGTCTTCAATTGTTTCAAGCAAATAATTATAAATTTAAAAAGAAAAAAAAATAAATTAAAAACTTCAGCCCACTTTAAGAAATTGTTCAAAAAGCAGTAAAAAAATTCCCCTTCTACAGCGGGACTCTACCGCGTCACTCATTATTCCAAGTGAATTTTAAAGAAAAATATAAAACTCTCATTTAGTTCAAAGCAAAGAAATTCGATATTTTCCATGACTCTAGAGCGTCGTATGCTGGTGAGGTACCCATGTGGGTCAGTAGCACCACCTTTTTAAAATAATTGTTATTTAATGGATAATTAAAAAGCATCTTACGGCATCCAATTTAAAGCAGAATGGTCGAATATATTCAATTAGACTCATTTCTCATGAAGTATACTCCTATATTTATGATACGTGCTTGTATATTCATAAAGTGTACTCGAATACTCACAGAAGTGTACTCGTATACTCATGACGTGTACTCGTATACTGAACTGAACTCGTATAGTCATGTGGTGTATTCGTATACTCACGAAGTGTATTTGTATACTCTTGGATTGTACTCGTATATACATAAAGTGTTCTCCTATACTCACGAACTGTACTCGTATAATCATGAAGTGTACTGGTATAGTTATGAAGAGTACTCGTATATTCAAGTGTACTCGTATAGTCATGAAGTGTATTCGTATAGTTATGAAGTGTATCTGTATACCCTTGAATTGTATTCGTATACACATGAAGTGGTACTGGTACACTCATGAAGTGTACTCATATATTCAAGAAGTGTACTGATGCACTCTTTGAAGTGTACACGTATACTCACAAAGTGTTCTCGTACACTCTTGAAGTGTACTTGTATACCTGCTGAGCTGTATTTTGGCCAAAAAATACATATTTTTATTGCCTCCAAAGGCTGCACGATAACAGACAAAATACTCATTCTTGCAACTGATTCATTTTCGTAAAATTTCAAATCTCATTAAATTGCCAAACTTAAATTGCATTTTGCTAAAGTTTAATTTCTTAATTTTCACTTTAATTGTAATAATTTTCTTTGAAGCAAAATAAGAAAGAAAAACAATATTTTTTATAACACAAAAATAAAAAGAAGAAAAGAAAGAGGATATTCATTCACCTAAAGGACTTCCACGTGTACCGTAATCCCGTGATGGCGAACGATCAACTGTTGGCAATTCGGTAAGTCGTCTGTTACGACCCGGGCTACGAACACCAGAGCTAGTTACAGGATTGTAATCGTCTCGTGACATAATATGCGGCGGTAAAGCCGCGGTTTGATATCAATTTTTATCGTTTTCTCTTAATTTCTTTCAATCACCGAACACCTCTTATTTGGAAACGTGTCGATAACACACACACACACAACTTTCGTTTTTGGGCGCTTAGCACGTGAGTGTGAATGTAGCATCTGCAAATGCAAAAAGAGAAAGAGAGAGAGTGAGTGAGTGAAAGAGAGATAGAAATAAATCTTAATAATATGATTTAATGGAGTTGGTGAGATATTTTTGTTTTATTTTTTATTGTTTAACAAAATGAATGACTCTCAAATAATTAAGTGGCAGTGGTGGGGAGGTGTGTTCTTAAGTGCAACAAAATAAAAAGTGCTCGGTGCTGGGCTTTGATGTTAATATGAGTGAAAGTAAAATACTTCAAGTGATCTTAAAAATATTATATATATTTTTTTTTATTTGTAAACTATTCGAGAAGTACAAGTTTTTGAGATAGGAATTCTCTTTTTTCGGTAATCATTTTAAATGTGAATGGATCTTAAGTGTAATCGGATAATCGCAAGCACATATTTAACTCTAGATTTTACTAAGAATTTAAGAAAAGTTTTTTAATCTTAAATAACAGAGATTTGTTGCCATAAATTGGACCAACTTAAGCCTGCTAATGACAGTGTAAACAGCAGCTAAAAAAATAAAATAAAAATAAATTAAAAATAAATTAAAAATAAATTAAAAATTAAATAGAAATAGAATAAAATTAAAATAAAAAATAAAAAAATAATAAAATTATGGAAAAGGGTTGACCCGCTACTTTTAACCGCAAAATTGTCGTAACTTGGATTTTGTTTCATTCTATGCTCTTGAGCTATTCGAGCTGTAACTCCACTATTTTAATTTTCAAATCAACCGATTCCCACGCGACGAGCCCTGATTGATTTAGTTTTCGATTACTATAAAGGAATCGACAATAGAAACTGACCAGATATAAATTTCGGGGTTAAAAAAAATAACTTTTTTGAAAATTTATCCGTCATGATATCTCTCAAACGGATTAACCGATTTTGAACCGATTCATGATGATTGAAGTGGTTTTTTAATTTTGAGAGCTGATTAGTTTCTGCAATCGATCGGTAAAGCCATTTGAAAGTTATTAAAAAAAATACCTTAAAATATTTTTTAATATCTTGAAATCTACCGGTTTGAATCGGTTCAAATTAACAGAAAATCGAAGTCCAGTAGAACGGCCTTTATAACGACATCAGATCGTTTGAAATCGGGCAAGCCGTTCTAAAGTTACAAGCTGGTCACATATTTACACACACAAACACACACACACACACATACAACACACATGCATAAATGCATACAGAGATAGAGACGGTTTCTCAGAATTAGCCAGGGAAGCTCTCAAAATGTGGGGATCTCATGAGAACTAGATTTTTTCAATTCGGGGCAACACCAATAACTTCCCGATTTTTTCTAATTTTCCAATTTCGTAGAGGGAAGTTAAAAAATCCAGAAGAAGGAAATAACAAACCTGCAGTGGCCGAACTGTGACCAAAAATAATAACGCCACGACTTTTTAAACTTTCCTCGATGGAATATTTCTTTTCATATTTTCCACGATATCGATATCGACTGACAAAACTCTGCACAACAAATTATTGGAAAACAACAACGCCTACAAAATTCTATTCCAAATTGAAGTTTTTCATGAAAAGCAGAAGAACTCCATTTAATAGCAGTTGAAAATTTCCATGCCGTCATTTAATTTTAATAACAACAAATAAATAGTTTTGAAAAAGTTTCCATTTCTATTGTGGGGAATCGGAATAATTTCGTTTATCTACTCCCATCGATATCAAAATGGAAAAGGCTTCAGCGTACTTCACATCATGCAATGCAACGTACAGAATAATTATCGAATATTATTTATTAACACACTTGCACACGTACAAACCAATAAATACACGAGTAAATCTATTCAGAGTGTGTATGTGTGTGTGTGTGTGTTTCTATAAATAAATGAATTCATGGAGGAATTGATAACGTGTTGGGAAATTTGGTACAAAGTCGATTCCATCATCGATAACTATAGACACGACATCGCATGTCGGTCGGCCGTAACCAACACCACCAAACAGCGAGTGGAGTTGCACCAACAGTCATTCAAACGCAGTGAAAAATAAAATATAATAAAAATAGACAGGCACAGACTGGCTAATAGAGAGGCGGACGGACAGACAGACGGACGGACAGCCTGCCAAGCACTCACGATTAGAATGAACTTTTTAATTTTCTCAATTCTTCTATTTTCCATTGAAAAATGCATGTTCCAGTCAAACGACGTGCGATGTGCGTGTGTGGTTGTGCCAGTTTATCATGTAAAACCATTTTTCACCTGCTTTATAAAAAATATAATAATTTTTGTTTGTTTTGTTGTTGTTGTTGTTACTTTTTTCCTCTAAATATTTTTCATATTCATTCCATTATGAAGCGGGAGCATGTTGAGTTTGTTGGGGGCGTTCCAAAAGGCATGACAAATATTTAATTATAAGTCTTTTAAAAAGTAAAAGTTAATAAACTGGTGATCTGGCGAGGAGGCAGGTAGTTGCCTCCTTGGAATTCTCTAACAAACATGGAGGCAATTTTTATTGGTTAGGGAAACGCGTGTCCTCTGAACGAACATGTTTGGCCAGGTGGTACTGAGTTCTGAGAAATGCGTATGATCTTTACCGGCTGCGATCTTTATCTTCAACATGGTGAACAAAACTCAAGGTGGCAGTGTTAAGTTAAGAAATACTTCATTTCAATTATTAGAAAATGCTACTATAACGTCACAGTCTATATAAGAAACTTGCAAAATTAAATTTTATTTAGTCATCCTATTACAACAACAAAAACAATTATGGAAAACGGTAGATATTAAAGGACATCCCCTGTACTTGCCCGCTAATTTTAACCGCATAGTTTTCGTTACCCGGTTGTGCTTTTGAGCTCTTCTATTTGAATTCCAATTATTTTATTGCCAAAAGCCATCAAATAAAACTTATCTGTTTCCTTCGTAGTTAAACAAGTTTTACTTGGGAAGATCGAAATAATATGAATCCAGGGTTGGAAATTGGAAGTTTTTTTTTTTAACTTTCTGCACGGAAAATTAAAATTTGATTTTACCCCGTTTTGAAAAAGTTGAATCCTCATCGGATCTCCTCTTTTAGAGTTCCTTGGAAGTTCCGATACGCTGTTACTATAAAAAACTAATCAGATAAATAATTCCGGAGTTTCTTAAAACAAATTTCAGAATTAATCAGGGAAGCTTCCAAGGACCTCAAAACGCAGAGATCTGATGAGAATTCGAGTTTTTCAAAACGGGATAAAAACGAATTTCAATTTTCCGTGAAGAAAGTTAAAAAAACTTCCAATTTCCAACCCTGGATTCATATTAATTGGTTTTCCCAATTAAAATATGTTTAATTGCGAAGAAAACAAGTCAGTTTTATTTGATAACGAAAAATATAGTGTTTTTTATAGAGTGATACAAGTTGAAATCATAATAAAACATAGAAATATATTTTTGATATCAATGAAACGGTCTTTATTAGATAGAAAATTTTATGACATTAATGCTTAAATATGATTTCGACCATGTGGTCGCCACGGCTGACGCGTATAAGGCGCAATCTGGAACCCCAATTTTCACAAACAGTAACATTCTGACCATCATCGTTTTTAAAGAGATACGGGCCAATGACTTCGCCAGCCCATAAAGCGCACTAAACCGTAATTTCAACCAAAAATGGGCTTCATCGAAAAATAAAATTTTGAATGGACGAAGTGCACGATAAGTTTGACGAACAGAACCATTATTTTGATTAAAAATTTCCACAGTTTGCACGCGTTGCTCTGGTGTAAGTCGATCCATAATGAAATGTCAAAGCAAATTAAATAAAAAACAACGATCAGCTGTTAAATGGGTGGTCAAATAAAGCAGTGATGCCAACTCAAAGTTGTATCACTCTATATAAAAAATATCCTATATATTATAAAATTTTCCAGGTCTGGAGCTTCTCAATGGGTCACTTTGAGTTTTTTTGTAAAATTTGAAAGGAAAGAATTCTTGTTAGTTAAATTAAATTTAAAAAAATTAAAATAAAACAGTTAGAAGTAACATGTTTTCAACTGCAGCATTATTTCGAAGCGGTTCAACTTCTGTAAGACTTTCATACGAGTGGCTCAGGCGATTGAGAAAATAGTGAAACCTTTAAATATTAATTTTTAATATTTTTCTTGAATATAAAATTGATAACAGAGACCGATTGTGAGGATTTGCAATTTTGTGAAACAAAAAAAAAGCTTTTGATTTTGGCTGTTATTCTTTTTCATTCATTTTTAATATTTTTCTTGAATATAAAATTGATAACAGAGACCGATTGTGAGGATTTGCAATTTTGTGAAACAAAAAAAAAGCTTTTGATTTTGGCTGTTATTCTTTTTCATTCATGTCTTTTTTTCTGCGTGATGTTAATTGCACTATGGGTATTTCAACCATGACAATTCGCACAATATTTTTAAATTCTCACATCCCTGCAAATTAAACAGCGTGTCAGTGCGCGTATAGAAATTATTATTTTTATATTAAAACATCCGTTTGAGCTGAATAAATTCAAGATGTAGTTGAAGGACGGACACCTTCCTCCCCTCCATCTCCACCAACATTTTAATTACGCAATGAAGGGTATAAAAAGTTCGACCTCGCCACAAGTAACACTCGTATTTGTATTTATTTGTTCAAAAGTTATAAACGCTGCTGCAAACCACTCTCGCACACACACACACAAACACGTTTGTTGCAGTTGGGTTCGATTCATACCACGTTTTGGATTATGTTTTATTGTTAAAAATTATAAATGAACGAGAAAAAGTTTACATATATATTTTCATTCATAAAGATCTAGATTAAATAATCGTATGCAACGTTATTTGCCCGCCCGACCGCCCGCCAGCTGGCCTTCCTGTCTGATTATCAGTTTGACTGCCAGCCTGCCTGCCACTACAAAGAGGACGGGGTTGGATTATTAACAATGAGAAGAAAGAAAGTTTGAATGCAAAAGCAGTTGCGGTGGCAGTGGAAGTAATTTCTGTTGCAGTTGCCTGGAACGGATGGATGTTTGCTGTTTCATATTGAGTTTTGGGTGTTGCAGTTGTGTTCGTTTGGCTGTTCGTCATTGGAGAATGTGCAGCAACAATTACTTGTACGTGCATCTGAAGCTGTTTAATACGATATGGAATTGTGGGCTGTGGATACACCCGGCTCGTCAACTTTGTTATCGTTATTATTGTTATTATTGTTATTGTAGGCAGGCAGGCAGGTAAGCAACAGCAGCAGCAGCAGCAAGAGGAAAGTTGTGCTGTTGTGATGTGCCGCACTGTGTAGGTGCATAATTCACCGAGTCAGTCCATGTGTGCTTTTGCTTTCTTGTTTTATTTGTCTTCTCAATATTTTTGTGGCAGCGCAACACAAAATTGCCAGCTTTTGTTTAGGGGTTTGCGTGCTTTTGTTTTTTTTTTTTTTTTTACAAAAACACGGCAAATTATTATTATTTTTCCCTTTATTTTAAATATAAAACAAACAAAAAAAAAAGAAAAAAATATTTATCATGTTTAATACACACACGGCTGCACTTGGCATGCGATTTGTTTGTCAAACAACACAAGAAAAAAGTTAATAAAAAAAGAAGTTGCTTCTCTTCTTCTGTTTTCCAAATAATTTGGGCCGCATTTTCAATATTGTTAATGTCTTTTGGATGTAAACTGGCAAACTATTTGAGCCAAATAAATAGTTGCAGTGTGTCTTCTGAATTTTGGTCTACTTTAAATAATGAAAATATCCCCCTTTTTTCTTTTGTTCCACTTGCATTCTCTGTTTCTTCCGTTGCAAGTTGCAACAATTTCTATGTTGTTGTTCATTAATTTCGCACATGAATGCAACTGCTGCATTGCAAACGCAAACGAAAACATTCCCAGTTTGTTAAATTAGGAAATGTTAAGGAAGTTGCCGTCTCATGTAAATTAAGTTGAATTTAAGTGCTCGTACTTTCATGTCATTAAACGACGAAGAAGAAAACAAAGTAGAGAACCATTTCAGCTGCAGTTTATTTAAGGAAAATATGTTCGATTTAAAGATCGTTAAAGTTGTAATAAATATTATTCAACTGCAACGCTTTGAATACATGGAGTTTTCTTAAATTACAACAACTATTAAAATGGTAACAAGTTTTAAAACTCAAGTGGACTTTCTCTTAAATTTTGGATCATTTATAAATCTTCCTGAATTGAAAACAGTTTTCGAAAAATTAATTTATAAAGATTGATTTTAATGCAGGAGGAAATAGTTCGATAAAAAATATTTACAATTGAAATTTAAAGCCCAGCGCTTTTGCTGAGGGAAAGACCACCTTCAAACCGTAAATATTTTTATTAAGAATTATCTGATCTTAATTCTCTGATTAAAATCAGAGAATTACGATCTTCCAAAAAAAAATCAAGCGGCAACACAGGGACTTAACAAAAGCGTGTTACCATCGCTTTGAAACAATTCTCGTATACTTTTTTTTCATAATGAAATTAGATCTGTGCTGAACTTCATCAAACGCTCGTTTTTGACAACAACCTCTAATCAAACTCATGTAATTTAAATGGGTTTGATTAGAGGTTGTTGTAAAAAACGATCGTTTGAGAGCGTTTGATGAAGTTCGGCACAGCTCTAAATGAAATCGCCACAAATAGAAACTATTATCATGTGCAACTCAGCCATAAAACAAGTTGTAACAAACAAAAATATTCATATGTACTAGAGTTGGGTCCAACTTCATCAAACGCTCAGTTTTGCCAAAAACCTCTGGTCAAACCCATGTAATTTAAATGGGTTTGACCAGAGTTTTTTGGCAAAACTGAACGTTTGATGAAGTTTGACCCAACTCTATGATATACAACTGAGCCATCAAACAAATTGTAGCAAACAAAAGTACTCATAAGTACTGACCTCATGAAAACAAAGCGGTGGCTTTCGAAAACAGCTATTCCGCTCTGCTGTGTAAGTTGAATATATAAAAAAACTGATGTTGAATTGCCCTTAAGCTTTGGAATATTTATTATGTCGTTTTGAATTTTCTAACAATTCTAATAAATTCTTATTAAATATAATAAATTCTTATTAAAAAAAGATATTGTAAATTTGACGCGTAAATTTTTTAAAATTTTTAGCCGTTTAACAGGCCAAAAAAAGAATTGCTTTTTAACTTTTTATTTCAATTATAATCCTGTTAATATTTTTTCCAACTTCTTAATTCTTTTTTTTTTTTCAAATTAAATAAAACAAATTGCAAAACGGTCTTTGAGGAGTTTTAAGGTAATTCCTAAGGCCACTTCTTTGAATCTACTTCAGATCAGCAGAGTACACACTCCCTTAATAATTTGCACAACCAGCCAACTACACGCCAATTACCCAATTCCTCTCAATTTCCTCATTTTATTAGAGTCACTTAGAAATAATTATAATTGTGAAACAAGCCGGAAGTGGACTGCAACCAGCGACTAAAACTTTATTGTGCACCCTTAAACTCCCTACTCCAGTTGAGGCAGAGGAGTCATTGATTGCTTCCTAACTGAATTCCATGCGGCAGCGAAGCAATTAATTCTTCGTTGTATTTTTCCTCCTCAAATCGTATTCTTTACATATCAAAAGCCTTCGGCTACAATTCACTTTCTTAATTAACACCTCTTAAATATTGTAATTTATTATTCTGCTTTCGCGCCAAATAAAAAAATACAACAAAAAAAGGTGCAAAAATCTACAGAAAAGAAAAACACCAATAAATTCCACCAGCACCACCGTATAAATAAATATAAGCAAAACTAACCCGACTCCCTTTGAGGTTTATGCACTCGAACACAACAATTGTTGTTGAATTTTTCGACCAACCACTAAATTTCAAATATTCAAAAAACCTCTCAATAGCCCTACAAACTTGGATGGATGGATGGCTGGTGTTATTCTGGCTGGTGGTGTGTGCAAGTGAATGTTCGAAACAGGGGTCTTGGGAGGCGGCATAGAAGGGGGGAAAAAGTATAACAAAACATTCTTCTAAACAAATTGAAAATATTCAAGTATTGTGTTGTAAAACATTCAGGAAAAACGAGCCGAATACAAATCGACGGATGTAGAGGAATTCAGTTTTACAGGTTGGCCACAAGCCACCATCCCATCCACCCCATCCATCCACCCACTGCTGCTTTCAAGTAATCAGCTGCCATTTCAACACGTCATTGAAATTCACCACACGACAGTGTTGCCGCTATATTGCGATTTGTTGTTCTTTAATATGAAAATTATTCCAACAGTTTCTTTTAAATTTATTTGTGTTTGATTACGTCGTGGCTGAAGTTGCTGGGCATTGTTGGAGTTCTTGAAAGCGCCTGGGGTTTTTACTAAATTAAAGCAAAATCTTGTGCTGCTGTTCATTCTATTACAAACCCGTGAGGTGACTCGAGAATAGAGTTCGGTCAAACTTCATCAAACGCTCAGTTTTGCCAAAAACCTTTAGTCAAGCCCATGTAATTTAAATGGGTTTGACCAAAGGTTTTTGACAAAACCGAGCGTTTGATGAAGTTTACCCAACTCTACGCGAGAACCATAATAAGCCACGTCATTTAAATTTTTGAATGGTTTGTTTGAAATGTGGTTGGAAGGGAGAACATTTTGTTGGGAATCTCCGTATTAGATTTTTTTATTTTAAATCAGAACACAGGCTGCTCAGATATATAATTTCGGAGTTAAAACAAAAAATATTTTTTTTTTATATTTTTGGCTTACGACGTGGTCAAGATGATCAATTGTTGGAATGTCAAGATGATCAATTTTTGGAATCGATTGATGAAGTCGTTTAAAGATATAGAAAGAAACACTGAAAAATTATATATATAAATTTTTTAAATATTTTTTCAAATATTTTGAAATCTACTGACTCGAATCGGTTCAAGTTCACAGGAAATTTAAATTCAGAAATGCTCTTTAGAACGCGTTCAACCGTTTAAATATTATAAGCGGGTCGCATAGTTATACACACACACACATACACACAGTAAAAGGGCTGGTGGATCAGCGTTCTGTACTTCTTTAAAAACGATGTTGGTCAGACGGTCAATGGTGACCGCTATAGTCATCATTACTGACTTGGTCGTTTTTCAATAAAACAACCATGACGTGCAGGAAGAGCTGTTGTTACAGCAAGACGGCACAACATGTCATGCAGCTCGTGCCATAATTGATTTATAAAAAGAAACGCTCAGTAAACGCATGGTCGACCTGGAAACTATACCTTTTGGACCCGTAAATTAGCCTCCAGACTATTTTCTATATAATGAAATCACTAATCTGCACCGATAAGCATGAAACTATTAACCTCTTGGAAGACAATCATAATCTGTTAAATATAGCAGCAAAAATACTAAAATGGCAACACTGACGCTGAAAGACAAGGCGATGAAAAAAGGAAAAAAGTTGAAAGAGAGAAAGAGAGTGAAACATCGAAGACAGTTGAGAATTATTACAATTGTGTTGCATTTCTAGGCTCCCTGGTGCTTGATTTTCTTCTCTCTCTCTCTCTCTCTCTCTCTCTCTCTGTCACTCTCCCTCTTCAGACTCTCGCACTGTCATTCTTTGACTGACTTCGTTTTGTGACGAAAGAACGATACCGTCACATATTTTGTACGATACACACAAACACCTGCAGCCCACGTATCAGCCAACATGCAACCACCCTCTTTTTTTTTATTGATATCAAACTGGTGTTGACTATTTCGTATCTCGTGACATGCTGCATGACAAAACGGCAACGTAAGACTTGCAACATAAAGCCATCGGCGTGTGTAAGAAATCATTTCAAGAAAGAAAAACGACAATCGAAATCAATAAAAGTTATTGGACTGATCTAAAATTAGACGCACGTAAGAGGAGAGCGTTCATTGTATTTTGTCCACCACTATTTTTGGCCCCCAAACCATCATCTCGGCAGCAACAGCACGCTGCCCTTCTTCGTATTGTTTGGCCGTCTACGAGAGTGCTAACAAAACTACAAGTGCTCCAAATGGAAATATGACTGTTAGCCCATATTGACTCCAGAAGGTTGACGACTGACTGACTGTTCGAATGAAAGTGAGGAAAGCCTTAAATTTTAATTACGCCCCCCCACCGCTAGTAAACGGTTAAATTAATGACGAGCTAATGATTTTTGGTTGCGGTTAATTGAACTTGTCATTGTGGGTCACAATAGGAAATTATATTTCTGTTTTATGACATATTTTTCGTTTTCGTTTTCGTTTTCTGTGCGGGGGCAGGAGTACAGAAGAGAATAATAAAATAAAGAAAATTAAATAGAATGAAATGAGGAAAAGGAAATAAAAACTTATTGTGGCATGTTGAATAACGAAACGGTTTAAATTTATTCTGTTTTTGGAAAATTAAAATTAAAGACGATAATATTTAAAAAAAAGTAATTAAAAGGGGACAAGTGCAGGGCTAGTTAAAGTAATTAATAAACCTGCAAATTTTTAAAACATTCGGACACTATTTTTAAACTTCTATTACAAGAATCAGGGTTGCCAAAGTTGATGTAATTGTACTAATTTTTTTTTTGGTGAAATTCCAGACTCAAAACTTGTTAGTTTCTGCAATTTAAGAACTTTCTCTGCTTGTGGATTATGCCCAGTTTATCGGATTTATAATATCAATTTATCTCGGCGATTTGGTTATATTTTTATTCAGCTGTTTACGTTCAAGCAACTGCAGCTAACTTCACTTTGTTCGTTACCAATTTTTTTTTATTACGAAAATTCTAAACTTTATTTTTACTAATTTGACAAAAAATAAAATAAAAATATTTAATTATTGCAAAATAAATAAACGTATAAATCTGCGGCCAAATTTTTCCACTCGATATCGATAGAAATTTAAATACAATTTAAATAGAATTTTACAATTAACTAAATTCAAAGTGATCAATTGAATAAGATACAAGCGTAAGAAAATTAAATAGGCCAGCTGATCAGTGGGTTCTTGTTTTGACTTTGATGTTTGTTTTTAAACTTCTCACTTATTAAAGTGGAAGTTTGAAATAAATATCTCTCCAGTTATTCCAAGAAATGTTGGGTAAAGGTTCCCTGATGATCTGCATTAGCCCCAGTGAAATGCGCGTAGGGAGTTGCTAAAACCCCGCAATAGATCACTTTGAATTTTTTACTAAGATTTTGGGAAAAGAGAACCAGCACGAAAATAAAAATTAAAGAGCTAAAACGACAATTCCCTAAAACATATACGGATTAAATTTTCAGTGCAAATTCAAAACTTTTTTTTGTGTTTTCTAATCTCTACGAGTAAAAGCAATAAAAATTTGAGATCAAAAACTCTGTAGCCTGGTGTTATATATGTTAGTATAGCTCTACGCTTACTTAATATGGTTTTTGCATTAAAATATGTCACTTAATGAAGAAACAAAATATAAAAAATAAAAACTCAGTAGATTCCTCGAGTCTGGTAAAGCGAAAAAGGAAAATGGTGGCAACTTTGATCCGATTATGCGACATTTCTAAAATTATAATTTTAAAATATAAATTTGAAAAATATTACATATTTTGCATAATAAATAGCGGTGTAATTGTTCTCAATACTAACTACAAGTTGGTAGCTTTTCGAGTGAAAACCCTAATGACGTGTTCTTTTCTGGAAAATATGTAACATTTTCTACACCTTTTTCAAAATATAGCAGTTTGGAGTAGCTTTGAAACATTAATTTTATATCTTAAGGGATGTTGGACTGATTTCTAGCAAATTCTATGTTTCTAAATCTCAGAATGTTGCCACCTTCTATTAAAAAGTGTAAAAAATTTTGCACTTTTTTGCAGAAAAAAAAATCAATATATAAAATATGTTAATATATTTTAAAATCTTTTTAGGATGAGGTCGACATTTTATAAGTAATATTTGTTTTGATATCACGGGCCGAAAGTGTGGCTCATTAACTTGCTGTATTCATAAAAACTTATACCAACTTGAAGAGGGATTTGAAGAAAAATTTTGTATGTAAAATTTATATAAATTTATATAAATTATGTTTTCAAATATTCTTCAAGTAATTATTAATTTTTATGAATAACGCCGAGATGATCGGATTATTTCCTCATTAATGGGTTCACCTGTGACGTCGCATTGTCGGAGCTAATGGGAATGATGCTCCACTTTCTTGTTATAACAAACACTTATTTTATGTGTTCTGTAGCGTTACCAGCTGCCTTAAATTGATTTTGATAGAAATGAGCCGTGGTTATAGGGTGTATATTTCATTGCGGGTATATCGAAAATATATATTTGTTATGGGCTATTTTTTCTTTCTTATAAATCTCAGGATTTCCTTGAAAAAAATAGTTTTCCTTTCCAAAGAAACAAGGAATCGGGCCAAATTGATGATCAAAAATATATAATTGATTAATTAATTGAGCTTTTTTTTAATTTAACAGCATGTGGAAATTAGATCTTTCATATCTTCTAGAAGTTTTTAAATTAATCAATTTAAGCCGATTAATTGTTCAGTTTATATATTGCGTTTTTTATAGAGTGATACAACTTTGAGTTGTCATCACTGCTTTATTTGACCACCCATTTAACAGCTGACAGTTGCTTTTTGTTTAGTTTCCTTTGACATTTCATTATGGATCGACTTACACGAGAGCAACGCTTGCAAATTGTGGAAATTTTTATGGTTCTGTTCGTCAAACTTATCGTACACTTCGTCCAATCAAAATTTTATTTTCCGAGGAAGCCCATTTGTGGTCGAATGGGTACGTAAATAAACAGAATTTTCGCATTTGGCGTGAGCAGAAGCCACAGAAAATTACTGTTTGGTGCGCTTTATGGGCTGGCGGAGTCATTGGCCCCTGTGGCTTCAAAAACGATGATGGTCAGAATGTTACTGTTTGTGAAAATTGGTGTTCCAGATTGCGCCTTGTACGCGCCAGCCGTGGCGGCCACGTGGCCAAAATCACATTTAAACATTAATGTCATAAAATTTTCTATCCAACAAAGACCGTTTCGTTGATATCAAAAATATTTTACTATGTTTTATTATGATTTAAACTTGTATCACTCTATAAAAAACAACCTTTATTAATTGGAAATGGTGTTTTAACTTTTCGTTACAATTTTAATGTTTTCTCTTAAATTTTATATCAAAATTTAAATTGATCTTTAGCCACTTCCTGTGCTCATTTCACTGGGGAATATCTACTCAACATTTCTTGGAATAACTAAAGATTTCATGTTGAAGTACCACTGAATTGAATGAGAATTTAAACAATTAAAACGTCAAAGTCATGGACATGAACTTCATGCTATATTTTTCCTTTTTATTTTCTTTCTTTTTCTAACTCAAAATGCAGTTGTAAGAGAATTTTAAATTTGATACAACATGTGCCGCAGGATATAAAGGAAAGAATTCCCAGAAATTAACTTGACTTCAGCGTTCAGCTCTTATCACAGAATATTTTTTGCTTCTACGATTCACTGGTTTTAATGAAAACAAATTCCCAGGAACTGTAAATTCCAGAGAGTGTTTTTTTTAGTGGCTGCTTAACAACTTGAGTAGTTGAAGCCAATAAAAAAATGAGACACAAAATCATTTAAAATGCAAAATGCGTTGAAGTATTTTCCGAATTTCTACAAATAAATATAAAAATTATAATTTTTCTACTTCTATTTGGTTAATAATTTTGTTATAAATAATATTTTCCAAAAAAAAATTAACTTTTCGCTGGACTTTGTAACACGAATAAATAAAAATATTAATAAAGAAAAGATGACGAAGAAACACATGAAATAAGTTTATGAATGGGATTTATTGATTTTATTTTGGGTATTTATAAACAGATATGTAATTGTGTGTGTGTGTGTGAATGTGTGTGTGTGCATGTGTATGTGTGTGTTTTATAATAAACATTTAACATAAATTCTATCTGCCACTCACCTGCTTTGCTTAGCCTGTAAATTTTGAATGTTTTCTTTCAGGCCTTCGATCGCAAGAAATATTTTAAGGCGATTTTGTTGTTGTTGTGTTTTGTATAATTAATTTATTTCTGTGTTCTTTTCTCTTTTCCCCTCCCCTTTTTTATTTTTGTAAGACGTTGCGTTTTCTTAATTTTAATTTCTTCTACTAATTTTTCTAATAAATGCCTGGTTTTAGTGGTTGTCGGCGTTGGAATGCAAATGAAATTCAAACATTTCGATTTAGTAACTCTTTGGATTGGGCTCCGAATTTTTCAGCAAATTTTAAGATGTTGTTGTTGTTGTTCTTGTTGTTGTGCATCGGTGTTGGGGAGAAAGAAAACACTTTTGATTTGTACAAGAAAAAAGGACACAATTTTATTTGTTATACTTTTAGTTTTAATATAAAAATTCTAATTTCATTATGCTGGAAAAATATTGGATTTTGGAAATAAATTGTTATTATTGGGAAACATAATTTTTTTTTGATTTATCAAGTTCGTACACCATTTCCAATTGTGAGTTTGAAAAGTTTTTAGGGTTTTTGGTTATAAAAAGTTCAACGTGCGACGGATTTGATAAAATTGGTGCAAGTCAAGCTTGAATAACAGGTTGGCAACCCTGTGACTGGTACGCTATTTTGAATTTTTTCAAGTGTTTTTTTTTTCGAGATTCTATCTGAAGTTAAAGTTGCAACTACAAAATTGTATTATCCGTAAAGATTAAAAATTTGTTTGATAAATATTCCCAGGCTTAGAGGAAGTCATCATCCATATTAATTTTCTAAATTTATACAGCAGAGCAGAACAGCTGTTTTCGAAAGCCGCTACATATGCATTTTTTCAGTACTGGAGTTTATATTTGCTTATCACCACTCACATGTTTGCTGGCTTCTTTGAATGTGATAAAAGTTTTTATTTTTAAAAATGTTTTCATTAAGAAATAGCATACGAGAATTGTATCAAGCCGATGCAATTAATAATACAATTATATCCCTAGATGTTTGATTTGTTTGTTCGTGATTTAATTCCACATGATTTTTTTAATATTTATTGCAAACGAACTTTTTTGTACAAATTTAAACACATAATTTTGTGAATGTGATCTAAAAGGATAATTTTATTGAAAACTTATATTTAAAAAGGGGGGAAAACACCTCCTTGGAATTTTTTGCACCGTTGAAAAACCGTCAGCGCTCTTATTAAAAATATTTTGGGGAAAAAAACGTTAAACGATTTTTTATTGAATCCATTTATAAAATTTCAAAACTTTGCAGATGTTACATTTTTCCAACAAATTGAAATTGTTTTTCCTCTTTTTATGAGCTGCACTTGTATGTTTTTTGTTTGTTTGTGTGTATCGAAATTTTGGAAATGGTACATTTCTGAAGGTACAATTTTTGGGAATGGTAGTTTTCTGAAGGTATAATATTTGGAAATGGTACTTTTCTGAAGGTATAAGATTTGGAAATGGTACTTTTCTGAAGGTATAATTTTTGGAAATGGCACTTTTCTGAAGTTATAATTTTTGGAAATGGTACTTTTCTGAAGGTATAAGTTTTGGAAATGGTACTTTTCTGAAGGTATAATTTTTGGAAATGGCACTTTTCTGAAGTTATAATTTTTGGAAATGGTACTTTTCTGAAGGTATAATTTTTGGAAATGGTACTTTTCTGAAGTTATAATTTTTGGAAATGGTACTTTTCTGAAGGTATAATTTTGGGAAATGATTTTTGAAGACAAAATTTTTTTATTTGATGCACTTTTTGATGATGGCACATGGTGAGAAAATACTCTTTTGGACAAGTGCATGCAACAAAAAGTACTTTTCGAGAAAGTTACTTAATCGAAATGGTACTTTAAAAAACTTTATGGAAGAAGTACTTTTACGAGGAAGTACTTTTTTGACTTTTTCTTGAATATAAATAATATATTTAAGAAGATTTAATTTTGGAAGATTAAATTTTTGACAATTTACTTTTGGGATACTTAAGCTATTGAAGAAGGTACTTTTTTTTTTAAAGATGCAGATATTGATAATAGTAGTTTTTATAAAAAGTACTCTTTTTAAAAATTGATTTTAACAAAAAGGTACATAAAATTTTCTTATTAATAGTATAATTTTTATTTATATATTTTTTTGGGAAAAAGTACTTCTCAAAAAAGTACTTTTGTGAATACCTAACATTTAAAGATCTGATAATTGAAAATGTACTTTTGACATACGCAAATATTTATAGATGGCAGTTTTTCAAAAGATGCACTTCTTGATAATGGTACTTTATGAAAAAGGTACTTATTGGAAAAGGAAGGTACTTTTTCAGAAAAGTACTTTTATAAAAATGTAAAATTTGAACATGAAATATATGAAAACAAAATCTTTTGAAAATGGTACATTTTCAAAGAAGCTCCTTTTATTTACGTTAGTTTTTTTTGTGTGTTTTATTTATCGAACAGTCCTTTTGTGTTGTTCTTCCGGGCGTATACTTAATATAATTGATAATGTTACTCATACGTCACATTGTTCTCGTTCACATTTAGTTGAGTGAATCATGTTCTCATCTTCTCATAATGTGCAAGTATTTTTACACGCTTTCGAAAAACATTAAGTAGAAACATTAAATATTAATGGATTTAAAAAAAAAACTGAAGAACACTTTGTCTTTAAATCGAAGTTAAAAGTGGATATTAAAATATGCGCAAAATAATAATTGACTAAAGAAAGCGCCCCACGCTGTTTTCACAATAATTTTTTAGCTAATTTAAAAAAAATTAATATAAGAAAATATTATATATAATTCTTTTTTGTTAATCCAGGTAAAACTTTCTTTTTCTTTAAACAGGAAATTAAGTGCAATTGCAAGTTTCGCGTGAACTTGTATTTTGTTTTCTTTTTCTTCGCTTGCACTTCGATGGGAAACACCCTGTTGCTCTTGTGTTTGTATATTTATATTTTATTTTTTTGCAATCTTATAGAATTAGCTCTTTATCTCATTTGTCACGCTATTTAATGCTTAGCAACCGGAAACGGCTTTAATTTCCTCAAGTGCAGCCTAAAGGTATGCTCTTGTAAATATTTATTTGCTGCTGCCTGTGCTCGTATTTGCAAAGTTGTTTTTGTTTTGCAGGTAAATCCCCGTCTTGTGTTATTTAAAATGTATTTTTGAATTTTTTGAATTTATTTCTAGATATATAAAAACACTGGAAAATTAAAATGGTGCCTATCACAATAGGAAATGGTGTAGGGATTTAATTAAAAATGATGAATTTTTTATAAGCGTTTTTGTTTGGTTTTTAATTTTTTATTTTTGTTGTTGTTGTTGTTTTGCTGCTGCTTTTGTGTTGAATTAAATATTGATAAATATTTTGCAATATTTCTTGGTGTTGTTGTTGTTGTTGTTGTTGTTGATGTTTTAGCATTAGCTTGAACTGCTTAAGATTGTAACACTTAAAATAGTTGTTGTACATTTTAAACAACAAACATTTCTTTTTGTATTTGTGTGTGTGTGTGTGTGTGTGTGAACCGCAATCATATTAAATTCTTTTTATTTTTTCTATCTAAAACTATTTTATCTCTGTCTCGTCATAGTTTTTTTTGATTATGAATACGAGCGTTGCTGCTTTGCGTTGATGTTGTCATGTTTTCCCTATAAAACCACTGACACACATTTTACTTATTCACCGAGAACAACTAGCCATTGACAATCAGAAACTTACACGCTCACAATTTTGTGAAAATAAAATGAAATATTTTTTTTCTTTCCCAAATACTCGTACGTATTGATGGATTTGTGTTGGTGTAGTTACTCCCGAAATGAATGCTCCTGTTAAATAAATAAAAAAAAAAAAAAACTTCACTGGAAACTCATTTCACATGAAATGATGGCTGGCTGACTGGCCTGAGCGAGATGTGTAAGTTAATGTTGTTTATGAATGTTAATGTGTGAGTGTGTGTGTGTGTGCGTACTCGTGTGTGCGTGCTTAGGCATGTTCGTTTTGTACTCTACGCACTTGTGTACAGCGCATTGAGAGGAGTTTTACACAAACAAAAAAAGAAAAGGAAAAATTGTGTGCGAGTTTCTTTTCATTTCATGTTCTGTTGTTTTGAAACTCTACGAAATGGCTCGAAAATCCTGCGAGAAAAATACCACAAACTTTCATGAGCACGAAACTGTAAGTGGGCAGAGCTGGTATGTAGACTATAAATGCAGGGATGGATGTTTTTCATATATAATATTTTTTATTAACTGGTTGATTAAAGAGTTTTAGAAAATATCGACTCGTACTGCGTACAGATTTTCATCCCAGAGAACTTTTTTCCCGGCGAAATTAATATCTTGGATAATTACTTCTTTCTACGAGGGTTGTTTGGACTAACACGTTTGTTTTGCTCAGACGATATTTCAATATATATTTCACCACTCTTTTCTGTGGATGTTTCAAGATAATATTGTGTTAAAAATAAATATTTTAAATCAAAATAATTTACGTATTCTGGAACAGTGATATTAAATTGGTACTTTTAACTTTGCTTTGGTACCTTTTAAAAAAAATAGACAAAAAGTACTTTTAGAAGAAATCAAAATTGTTTTACATATTTATTATGGTTATTATTTTATTTTAATTTTTTTGCAAAAGGTACTGCATGGAAAAGGTACTTTTTGGAACACTATTTTAGGAAATGGTACTTTTCTGAAGGTATAATTTTTGAAAATTATCTTTTGGAATACGAAAAGCTTTTTGAAGGCAAAATTAAATTTAATTTTTTTTTTGATGATGGCACATTATGAGAAGGTACCTTTTTTAAAGAAGCACATATAACAAAAAGTACTTTTCGAGAATTACTTTTTTTATATATTTTTTTTTTGTTGAAATTTATTTATTCATTCATTTCATTCATATTTATATTAAATCCACAAAGCTCAAGAGCTTGTGTGCTTCTTCTTTATGGAAGAAGTACTTTTAGGAAGAAGTACTTCTTTGATAATAGAGTTTTTTTTTTCGAATATAAATACTATATTTATGAAGATATAATTTTTGAACATTAAATTTTTGACAATTTACTTTTGAGGCACCAAAGCTATTGAAAAGGGTACTTTTAAGATAATAGTAGTTTTTATAAAAAGTACTCTTTTTAAGAACTGATTTTAACAAAAAAGTTCGTAAAACGTTATTATTATGATCTAGTTTTTTATAGTTTTTTTATATATATATTTTTTATTTAATTTTTTTTTTTTTTTGAAAAAGTACTTTTCAAAAGGGTACTTTTACGAATACCTATTATTTTATATGTAAAAATTCACTTTGAACATACAAAAACTTTTGTAGATGGCACTTTTTCAAAAGATATGCTTTTTGATAATGGTACTTTATGTAAAAGGTACTTCTGGGAAAAGGTACTTTTTCGGAAAAGTATTTTTTATGAAAATGTTAGCCTTGAACATGAAATATAGGAAAAGAAAATCCTTTGAAAACGGCACATTTTCAAAGAAGCTCTTTTTGATTACGTTAGTTTACGGGGGGAAAATCGATCATTTGCAAAATCTACCTTAAAACAACATTTTTTGTAAAGAAAATTTTCAGAAAATGTACTCTTTGGAAAGGCGAATTATTTTGAAAGATACTATATGGAAAAAGGTAACTTTTTGAAAAGGTACTTTTTGGAAAAACATTTTATTTTCTAAAAGGTACTTTTCAGAATAGGTACTTTTTTCAAGAGCTTTTTTTTGAATAGGTAGTTTTTCGAAATTTTATTTGTTCGAAAAGTTTTTCTAAAAAAGGTACTTTTCACAAAACTTACTTCATTAATTTAAAAAGTAGTTTTTTGTAGACGTACTAAATGAGAATTCATTGAATTTTTTTTTGAAGTCGGAAAGGGGGCACCTTATATTTAAGATATCGGAATTTAAAATCACTATTTATTCCAGCTATTTTTCATTAATTTTTTTTTTTCTTATTTATTTATTATATATATTTTTTTTGTAACCAGGTCCATGCTAAATGCTGTTTGTGAAATCGTACTTAATTTCTTAAAAAGTTGCTCTCTCAAAGTAAAATTCCATAAAAATTTCACTATTGATTTTTAATTGTATTAAAAAAAGTTAAAGTTCGACTTCTCGAATTCTGTTTAATTTAACAGGTTTTATTTATTAAATATTTGCGAATCAGTTGGTCCAACTCTTCCAGCATTTGATGCATAAATAAAAGGAGTTTTTAATCTTTTTCTTAAGTCGAAAATATTCACACGTCCGTGTATTTCATTTACATTTGAAATTGATTTTTATTTATATCCAAGAAAAGCTGTTTCGATTCACCATCAAATCGATGTGCAGCAAAAATATATTTTTGTCGTTTCTTGAAATACTATTTTAAGATAAATTTTTATTAAAAAGGTTTTTTCGTCTTTTATTTTTGAATATTTATCGATGATAACGTTGATAATTCATGTGGACAGATTATATTTAATGAATATTTGGAAATATTTTATGAAAAATATTATTGGGGAACCGCAGTACTTTTAGTGAGCAAATGGTGTGCAAAAGGTACCATTGCATTGAGTTCCTGCGAAGGGTACTATTGTACTGAATCCCTGCAAAAGGTACTATTGCACTGAGTCCCTGCGAAAGGTACCATGGCACTGAGCCCCTGCAAAAGGTACCATGGCACTGAGTACCTGCAAAAGGTTCTATTGCGCTGAGTCCCTGCAAAATTCACTACTGCACTGAGTCCCTGTAAAATGTACCATTTTACTGCGTTCCTGCAAAAGGTACCATTTTACTGCGTTCCTGCAAAAGGTACTTTTGCACTGAGTCCCTGCAAAAGGTACCATTGCACTGCGTTTCTGGATAAAGTACCATTGCACTGAGTCTCTGCAAAAGGTACTATTGCACTGAGTACCTGCAAAAGGTACCCTGAATCCCTGATAGTAACAAATGAAATTTATACAATAATTTTTTTTTTTTTTTCATGGAAATTGTTGAACTCTCAGGCCACTTTCACCCAAATCTAGACGAAATTTTCTTAACAAATTTCCTACCGTTTGCAGTTCTACGCACGCTATTAATAAAAAGAAAAATAAAATTGCATCGCCAGCGTATCGATAGTTAAACTCTCTTGAAATATTTAGTTCAAGTTAAGCCAGAGCCATTAACTTGATGTGCAATAAAAACAACTATCCAGCCCTGCTAGTAAACTCATTAACTCTACTTTGTACGTTAATGCTCGTGTGTGTGTGTGTGTGTGTGTGTATTTATGTGGGTTGAAATGTTTCAAGTCAATAAAAAAATTTTGCCCAACTTTTCGAAATCGGAAAAAAGTTTTTTTTTTTTATTAATTTTCATTCCCTTTTTTGTTGTTGTTTTCACAAAATCTCAATCGATATACGCCGCTTATAAAAGAACTCCTATTCGATTGTGGCTGAATTTAAATCGAAAACTTTTTGGTCTAAAAAATTTTTTTTTTATTTTCTGGCTTTTCCTTTCTGTTCTTTTTAAGAGTTCTTAAGGAAAAATTATGTGTTTCTTTTTTTAATGAAATTTTCGTTTGAAAATTGATCTAATTTTTAAATCACTCCACTTTTTTCTGTATCTATAACAGTAAATACGTGTATTTTACCGTTTTTTTTTTTCTTTCTTTCTTTCTTTCTTTTTTTTCTTATTCACAACACATTTTCACTACCGTTCGTCGTTGTATTTAAAGGAGAAGAAAAAAAAAAACGGAAAAAAATTCCAGCATGTATATGGAATTTTTCGCCCGATTTTTCTGTATAAATATCTATATAATTTCATATACCTTTTTCCGATTAATTGTCGTCGTACAATTCCGTGTTATTTTTGAAATGCAGTTGTAATTTGAATAGAATTAATTAATTAATTTGGTGGGTTAATTTTGGATTTATTTTCTTTAGTCGTGCCTCGTTTAAGTGAGAATTTTCTTTTATTTATAATTTTACTTTTGCTTTTGTTAATTTTATTTTTTATATTTAATTTTAAGATTTTTATTTGATTTGATATATATTTTTTTTTTAAATTTAATTATTAATTTTGTTACAACTTTAAGCACCAGTTTTATTCCGACGTAGACACCTTTTTTTCTTCGATTTCTACACTTTTTTGTTCGAAACTTCTTTGCATTGAAATATAATTTTCTTCTCTATCTATAACAGCGTATAAATACAATTTTCCTTCCTCTTCTTCTTCTTCGTGTTAGTCAGTAGCTGCTCATAGAATTTAAAGCACAGAAAGAAAAAAAAATGAATTGAAGTGGAGTAGTAGAAGAAAACTGGCGAGAAGAAAATTGTTGTGTGATTGTGTATGTTGTTGTTGTTCTTAGTTTGTATGTGGCTTGAATATTATCTATTATTTAATTATTATTTCTTTTTTATTATTTTAATTATCAACCCAATCGTGCGGCTCTTTTAGCCAGCTTTTTATTGAACGCCGTTTGCCAACTAACTACCCTTAAAGAACTGATTTGTTGGCCCCATGATGGTCGCTTGTTATACCTCGAAATTATGTAGAATGAAATTTCTTTCTTTCAAACTCACCACTCTGTTGGTTGGGCTCTCTCTCTCACTCTCTCTCTCTCTCTCTTACAACTCTTTAAAGCAAATTCTTTCACTGTTACATATTCTTGTAATCAATGAAATTACCGTTCTTTATTTAAGCGCCCGCGCTTTTCGCACCAACAAGCCAAAAGCGCTCCTGGTATCTCCATACAACTTTGCTTTTGCTGCTCTATTTGTGGGGATGGAAAGTTTGGAGTAGAGACGAGTAAAAGAAGCGAAATTCCACTACTACTTTGGAAGCAGCAGAAGTAAAGTAAACAGAAAAAAGTGAAATAAAATGAAATAAAAGAAAATGGCATAAACGTCCAAAATGACAAGTGGAACATTGGAAATGTCAGTTAGGAAATTGTGCATAAAAAAATTCGGGAAGAAGAATGTGACGTTTATGTGAAAGAGAGGAGAAATTGATAAATTTGGTAGCAGCAAAAGCACGACTGGAAATTGTCGTGCTAACGAGTGCGGCCCATTCGCAGTTGTTTGATAAATAATACCGTTATTTTAAAAATTTCAATTAACGGCTGTAAACTATTTTACTCTTTAACAACAACAATTGAGCAATAAGAACTACGGCAGCAGCTTCATTATTAAGAGAGGGAACAAATAAATACTTTTTTATATAACAAAGATTGCTTTCAGTGCTGGAAAAAACCTTGTACAGGGTGTTTTTTTTAGCGATTTGAAAACTTCAATAAATAATAAAAGGGGTTTTTATAGAGTCATAAAACTTTAATATAAAATTTAATAGGTTTTTTGGGAAATTGTCGCTTTTAACTCTTTAAATTAATAAATCAGCTGATTCTTGTTTCCAAAAATTTTAGTTTAAAATTCAAAATGATTGAACTAACTAAAACTCCTAAATCGGTAACTTTGAATAAAAAAAAAAAACTTTATAAAACAAAAATCAGCTGATTTAAATATTGACTAGTAGAAAACTTTCAACTGGCAACACTTTTTTAACTGGCGGCCGTTATGTTGGTTGTCAAATGATTTTTCCAGTGAATAGAACAGCTTTTCCGAATTGTGAATAAGAAGGGCTCGCTACCTGAAAGGCGCTTAAAGCGAAATACCAAAAAAAATAAGAAAACTATTCGTGTGGGTGTTTAGAAACTAAATTTAATTGCTTAATTAATATTAAATGGTGTTAATTAAGAAAGTATAACTGGGAAAACTTTTACATAAATACGTGATTGCTGAAGAGCATTTGAAAAATATAAAATTAAGATAAATTTTTTTGCGTAACGATTAATTGAGAAATATAATTCAAATGAAACTCCAATTAAATTGGGATTTCGTTTCGGTGTGATTGAATATTATTTCGATTTTAAGTATTTCGCAGCGAAAGTCAAAACGAAAATTATTTGCTTGTGAATAATGGAACAAAAATCTCAGAAAAATAGGACTTGAAGAAAATTATCTACTGGAAATACAGCGACTTAACAAGACTGGTTTTACCATCTGTTTGATACTATTCTCGTATACTTTTTTCAGAATAAAACTGGTGCCAAGAGAAACTGTGATTACTTACAACTCAGCCACCAAAAAAGTGGTAGTAAACAAAAATACTCCTGATGAAAGTGTAGCGGCTTTCGAAAACTGCTGTTCTGCTTTCTAAGTTTGATATTTAAAAAAAACTGACATTGACTTTCCCTTGGACTTTGGCATATTTAACAGTATTTTAAATTTTAAACTTTTCAAACAATTCATTTATATTAATTAAATATAATAAATAAATTTTCTTTTCAAGTTTTCCATGAATTAATTAAATAGCATTTGGACTATAGGGCACACAAAATTTACGCGTTGAAAGTGGGTAATGAAAAATAGTATCCAATTCCATTAGGAAGTTTTTTGTCTATTTAAACCCTGTCATGGATAAAAATATAAGAAATAATAAATAAAAAATTATAAATAAAAATATAATTAATAAACAAAATAATAAATAGAAAAATGATAAATTAATAATAAAAAATTATTGATTAAATAAATAAAAATATAAATAAAAAAATAAATAATAAGAAGAGTTCCTGGATTTGAACTTGGGTCCTTATCAATATAAGCAATTTGGTATTTTACGTTCTTTTCTAAAATAGAATGCAACTTTGCTTACACTTTTTAATGAAAATGGCAACATTCGGACATTTAAAAACAAACAATTTTTTAGAAATTAATCAAACATATTTTGCAAAAAATTATTTCTATTTTGAAATTCCTGCAAACTGCCTCTTTTTTTATAAAAAATGTAAGAAAATGTTGCATATTTTCCAGAAAAGAGAACGCCTCTAGTTGCCATGCGGCAATCGAATCAATTTCTTTGTTTACAAGCGAACAGGAACATATTGAAGTCAGTTAAGTGAATAATTGAGTCAATTAACAATTAATTTTTTTTTTAATTAAAGCAATTTTGCTGCCTTCGGACTCACCTGTTGCGAGACTGTCGCTTTAAATGAAAACGAAAAAAATGGTTCCAGAATCAATCATCTCAATTTTGTTTTGTTCGTTCTTTTTATTAATTGTCGTTTCTTTTCGTTTCTTAATTAACTTTTTACATCCGCGCATTAATTATTACAATTATTATTATTAGAATTATTATTATTAATATCTCGTGTATTGGGACAAAAACTAATTACATTTTAAGAAAATAAGTTAAAGTTTCATTAATCTAGAGTTGGACTTACGAACAACAATCGCTTGAGTTAGTAAATAAATCTACAACTAACAAATAAAATACGATCCTAACAAATTCTACGAATAATCAAATAGAGTACGCAAATAAATGGAATCAGAACGATCCGTTTGTTCGTTTGTTTGTGTGTTTTGTGTGAGACGGAAGACGATAGAAGAAGATAAAGTTATTTACAAGTGAACTCCTCGTAGTTCTCCTCACAGACATCGCACTGAACTTGGCAGCACCACTTGAACTGGCAGCGGCACTGGGTGGTGCGGCGTATCGAATGCGTGTTGTAGCCACGGCCACAACAAAGTAAATCACAGCTTTGAGGTCCATGCAGGGTGCGATTGCAAACGCGCCCCTGCGTACCCTGCACACCCTCCTGCACATTCCGTTCACAATAGTTGGGCGACGTTTGCAAATAAACCAAATCCATGCGTTTGGGAAGATTCATCACCTTTCCGGCACGATTTTTTCTAAAAAAAAAAAAAAAAAAATGGCGAAAAGATTCAAATTAAATTGAAATTTAAATGCTCGCCACACTGCGCCACGCCTCCACTCACTTGCTTAAAACTAATTTCAGTCCATTTTTGCCTTTGGCGGCTTGAACAATTTTGGCTTTTGTGTATTTCTTCATCAAGACATCGCCGAGTATCCGGAATGAGGGCAAACTCTTCCAGCACGTTTTCATAACACACGAACCCGAAACGCCGTGACATTTGCAATCAGTTTTCAACAGATTCTTCACCAGCTGAAAAATATTCAAACATTTCCATCAATTAGATATCATGAGAAATACCTGCTCTTTACCCTTCGTCCCGCCCGATTGTTGTGCAGATTCATTAAACTCCTGGCATCGCCTTCAATCTCCCGGGCATCCAAAAATTTCCGGGCAAATTTCATACCGAACTCAATGTCGGCCGAACAGCCGCCCCACTTCCAAGGCTGATGAGCCTCTCCCGGTGCACTTTCGTAGCCCAACTGTGACCCCTTGCGGGCAGTGGCCTTGTGGCGGACATCACAGCCGCACAGCGAAATATTGCCCCGGGCACAAGCCGCCGTTACAGCATGAGCCGCTCCGGCACTGGCAATGGCATACGTGAAGGCAGCCTCCCTGGAGCCTTTTAGATTAAAATTAAATTGAATTCCAACGGAACGTGAAACGCCACAACTCACCCACAAACATGACATGCCCGAAAATATCCCTCTTCCAAACTTGCGTGCAATTCCAGCGATGGCCTCTGAATTGATACTGACATTCCTGCGCGCCCAATTGATGGCCCTCGCCCAGGGCAATCAGTGCATCTGGCGATTCTGAGCAAAGCTGGCGCTGCTGGGACGTCAGGCCGGGTATGCGGCCGCATAGAAGTGATGATGTAAAACTGGATACTAATCTGACAATAAATAATCAATCGAAATAAAAGCGATTTTTAATAGAACACAAAATGGACACACAGAGAGAAATCACACAATTAATTGACTAATAAAAATATCAAAAGAAAACACAAACAAGCGATTTTGCATAAACAGATTTCGATCTTAAATCATAAATAAAGCATGTGTGCTACACACACACTCACACACATACAAGATATAAAATAAAACTACTTGATGTTGAAGAGATAAAAAATGAAATAAAAAATAAAAACAATAAATAAAAGACAAAACCATTCATTTTGTGATTAATACGCCGTCAAATAATTAAACCCACATGCAAATTGTACAACAATTCAAACGATTATTTATTATAACGATATATTCAGCAAATACACTGAGCGAAATGGTAGTGTGTGTGCTTGTTTCAATTGTGAGAAAAGTGTAGCGGCATGGAAAAGGAATTTAAAGCAGCATCGTTTCACTGAAGTTTTTAAGAAAAATTAAATTAAATTTTTCTTTCACCGATTTCTATTCAAGCAAAAATTTCAATATGTTCTTTATAGAGAAAACAGTGCAAAAAATCAATTAGAGCCGGAATCCGTGCTTAAATTTCGGGCGATATCGCATGCAGCAGTAATTTGACCCCTGCCGTTGCTGCACTGAAGTCTGATTCCGCGTGTTAATTTTCGCTGCCGCCTATAAAATAATCGCCATGACTGTAGAGTATTTTTCGCAGTTTGGTCATATCCAACTAAGAAATTTAAACATTTTCTTTAGCTTTCAACTAAGAAAATTTAAAATTTTAAAAAATGGGATTCACCGTTTTGAGAAAAAAAACAAAAACAGATCTGGGCGTTTTCTCCTGAGTTATTATGAGAGGATATCACGGTGTTTGTTTGTATTTGTGTGTGTGTGTGTTTGGGGGTGTATATATGTGTGGGTGTTTGTGTAAGAGTGTGTATGTAAATGTAAGCGTGGGGATGTGCGTGAATTTCTGTGTGCGTGTACGTGTACGTGTGTATTTTTAAGTGCGTGTAAAAGTGTACAAGCGTGTGTGTGTGTGTGTAAGTGGGTATAAGCGTGTGTGTGTTGAAGCATGTTTGCGTGTGGGTATTTGTGTAAGAGTGTGTATGTAAGTGCAAGCAAGTGTGGGGGATGTGAATGTGTGGATGTACTCGTATGTGTGGATTTGAGTGTGTGTGGATATGTGTTTAAATGTATGTTTGTGTGTGTGTGTGTGTTTGTGTGTATTTGTATAAGCGTGTGTGTGGCTTTGTATACGGAAGCATATTTATGTGTGTGTATGAGAGTATGTGTGTTTCTCTAAGAGTGTGTATGTAGTGTAAGCGAGTGTTCGGGGATGTGTATTTATGAATGTGTTGTGTATGTGTGTGTTTAATTGTGTGCTTGTGTGTGTGTAAGTTTGTGTGTGTGTGTACGTGTGTATTTGTAAGTGCGTGTAAGTCTGTATAAGCGTATGTGTAATTGTGTGTATAAGTGTATGTGTAAGTGTGTATACGCGTGCGTGTATGTGAATATGTGTGGGTATGTTTGTGTGTAAGAGTGTGTATGTAAGTATAAGCAACTGTGCGGGGATGAGTATGTATGAATGTGTGTGTGTATACACAAATAAATTATATAATATATAATATAATTCTGTGTATATGTGAGTCTAAGTTTGTGTGTGTGTACGTATGCGTGTATAAAGGTGTTTGTACGTGTGTATAAGTGCTTTTTTAGGTCTGTGTATATCGATATGTGTGTAATAGAGTGTGCGCGTGAGGTAGTAATTGACCAACCTATAACTTTTGAACAATGCTACACTGAGCGAAAACTTTGGCTTTTCCATAAAAAATCATACGAAATTGGCCTCCTCATCCACTCCTTTTCGTGCCGTGGAGTTCAAGTGTTTGCAAGACTCCAACATTGTAGTTGGTGTGTGAATACAAGAGCGTGTTTAATTCAATATTTTTTTTTTTTCAATTTATTTGTTTATTGTTCTGTTAATTTACAAAATTTAGTTGTGCTTTTTAAAAAAGCAAAACTAACAAACAAACAAACTGACAGCCCGTGAGTTTGGCACGAATGAGTGAGTGAATGAATGACTGGCGGCATTTTAAAATACAAAAGGAACTTGTGTGAATGCAGTGCCATTATTGTTATTTTTTTCTTCTAAAAAGTTTAATAAACATTTCATTTTCAACAACAAAATGGTTATTTTGTTGCTGTGGTTTTGTGTGTGTGTGTGTGTGTGTGTGTTTTCAAATAATATATTTGCCGCCTTTTTCTCCCCGGCTGATATCAGTTTTTCTATTGTTTTGGAGTTGCAAATCTTTTTTGCTTCTCAGGCCACAACAAACAAAACTATAATTACAGCAGTTACAAATACAACAACAACAACAATAGCAAAAGCAGTAAATAATAGGTAATAAACGTTTTTAAGCTGCCAAAGATTAATGCGTTAACATGACGATTTCACGCTGCGTCAGATGTGCTACCAATCGATTGTCTCTTTCGTTACACAAGTTTGTGAGTGTGTGTGTGTGTGTGTGTCAATCGAATTTTTTTCTCTCTTCTGTGATTTGTGCATTTCTTAAGTAGGTAATTACTTTAATCTTACGATCATAATCGTGTAAATAATTCAAATCTAATCCTATTTTGTTGTGTTCATGTCAGTTTGATATCAAACAAATTCAAATTGACATCAACAGCATTTCAATTGAATGGGTTGGTGCGGAGAGCGGAGAGATACGAAAGTCACGCAAAAAGTTCATCATCAATTTAGCGGAGGGTTAGAAAAAAAATCTTTTCCTGTTCTTTATGAAAAACGATATTTGGAATGCAGGCGTGATGCATTGACTCAAGTGGTGATCAATGCAGTAGATAAGCTGTAGATGAAGAGTATCGGATGTGTTGACTTCAAAGTTTTCGTAAAACGCAGTCACTCCATAAACCGCCAAAGTGATCTGCGCTGGAATATTCTAATGTCTGATCCTCATCATTCGATATCTGCTGTTATATTTCAATTCTATTTTTTCTCCTACCAAATATTTTTCGTTGTTGAGATATTTAAAATTTTATTTTGCTTAATCCAATCAACCGCCAACCCGCTGCTTGCCTGCCTGCCTGGCTGCCCACATCAGACTCATTAATTGTATGTGGCACGACTTGGCAGTTAATTGTCTTAATTCCGCCATAATTACATAAATCAAACTGAATATAACTTCAGGTGGAATTGTGTTTAAAACTTTTAGATGTTCGTACATCACTTCTGACTGTGTGTCCGTCCGTCCATACATTTGTTTGCTCTCCCTCTCTCTCTCTCCACACATGCTGTTCGATCATCCAACCGTGTTAATCTTCAAAATGAGTTTTTGCATGAGTGTAACCGTTTGCGAATGTGGATGTGAATCAGAGATCACTCATGGCAAAGTTTTCGTTTAGTGATTCACATGCGATCTAAATGGAATAGAAATTTGAAAGAAGATGTTTTTGGGGCATGGCATTTCGGTCAAAAAGAAAAAACGAACAAAAACAAAGCAGTTAAGAAGTAAATGTTGCTACAAAAACAGTTACTGATGGCTGGCACAAATTTTCTATTTGCAAGTGTTTTTTAAGAAGTTTTAAATTTAAAAACTTTATTGTACTCCAGATGAATTTGGGTCATATAAAAGAAGTGAAATTTGAAGAAAAATCAAGTGAATGAGTTAATTCAGTAGGTGGAATGTTGAATCTTTAAAAAGTTGGAAATATTAAAAAAAAGCTTTTTAAATAGCGAAATATATTGATTTCTTTTTTATCTTGGACTAGCTTTTCTGGACATGAAGTTCTAAATATATGACGCATTGTGCCGGAACTAAGAAATTTGATTAAGAGAGTGAGGAAATTCGCTTGTGCACAATCAATTGGGAAATCCCCCAGTTAAACCTAACAGGAAAGATCTCTTTCTGCAGGAAAATTATTCCCCATAAAAAGAAAGATTTCTTTCCGTAGGAAATCTATCCTGCGTACAAAACATACGGCTAAAGAAATAGTTCTCGCTGTACTGTCTGGTAAGCTTCTCTGATGATACAATAAGGTATCGATAAGATTTCGGGCACAAGTTTCATTATATCACTTGAGCTCGCTCCTTTTTAGCAGCATTAAAAGAGTGGAACACAGCCCACATTGAGTTGAGGCTTCAAATGAATCAATTGATTTTGCTGTCCCACTGTCACCCTTCTTCGCTGACTCCTGTACACGCGGTAAAGTAACTTCAGAATAAATTTTGAAGCACTGGCCCATCCATGAGAATTGTACTCCAATTCCCCAAAATCCCAAGAAGCGCATTGAATTTATTTTTATTTCGAATCAGCAATAATATATTTATAAAGAGTTTATAGAAGGCCTTATTCATAAAAATATATGTTATGGTCTTAACCTGGTTATTTAACAAAATTTCTATGCAAAAGTTGTCAAATAAGAAGTCTAGAGACATGAAATATTTTTCAGGCATTTAAGCGTTTAATGATTCTCCTGTTATTTTAAGTTTTGTGAAAATCGCTCAATTCTAAATTCCTCTCTATTGTTATATATTTTTTTTAGTAAAATGATGTTTTATTTTATATAAAATTGGTATTTTGCATATGGCGATTTGTTTTGGAAAAAAGAGGATTTTTTATATTACAAAAAGGTGGCATCTCTGCGTGATATCTGCAACTCAGACATGCATCACTACGTGCACGTTATAACGAATGTTGCATAGTTGTGTGTTACCCAAACACGCTTAATGTTATTATAGAGCTGCCCTCGTATTTACTTGATGATAATCAGCAAAATTATTATGAAATTATTGAATTTTCCATAATAATTTGCCAGATTTGTAAGCGAATATCTCTTTTTTCCCCATCTCGTGTCGCTTTCATAACTGACATGAATCAGGATTTGGTGTCCCACTGTCACCGGATGATCTTCTTCGCTCTCTTTTGTAAGCGCGGTAGAGTAAATTCAAAAGACACGTTGAAACACCGGCTCATTCATGCGACTTGTAGTCCGACAACGGCCCCAAGACGTCTTCAATGCTTTGGGTAGTATCGTCAATATTGTCTTCCAGACGCATTTTTTATTTTTTCGGTTTTTAAAACGAGAAGAATAAAATCAGTGTAAAGACGATGTGCAGGAATTACCTGGACGAACTTGTGAACCATAAAGGGGACGAAGTTTTTCTGTATGCAGTTCGCGATCAGATTAATTTTATCCAAGTTAATTTCGTTGGAACTCTATTCTATCTGGCGTTAAATGAATCACGATGATTTGCCAACTCTTGATAAACAGAAATGTCAAACACATTTTGACATTCGCAGCTGTCAAACCAAAACTATCGGTATAGTTATCGAACTCATGCTACTAAAAATCAGTAATCGAATAGAATTTGCTTTTATCGGTGGAGGAATTTTTTTTTGTTTGTTAAATATTTTCAATTCTGTTTCATAAAAATTAGAAGAAATAATTTTATTTCTCTCTTTCTTAAAATATTTTTGACACATTGAAAAAAAAAGAGTCCTGTGTTGGTGAGTGCAAGTCAGAGAATAATAAAACTTGTTCAAATTCTTGCATATTTCCAAATAAATTTTCAATTCCTAAAGTAAAATAAATTAAAATAAAATATTTATTGAATATCTAACCGGAATGCCGCCGTGACGTGGGCGGCCACTCAAATCTTGTTAGTTCGAGTTCCAAGAACAGAAATCCTTTGATTTGAATATGTGACCAGTGTTGAGTTGTAAAGCTTATTTCATATATTTTTCTAATTTTTAATAAATTAAAAAAAGATTTAAAAACTAAAATTCCACTCAACCCGTTTGACTGTCCAGATGTGCTGATAGCCAACGATGTTTAACAGAAACCTGAGCGCTATAATTCCTTAAAGCTTAAAGCTTTCAATTATTCAAAAATTCCCACCAAGATTTTGAGTGCGATAAAGCACTGATTTGAAACGATTTACGAGCTTTTTTTATCGCAGACAAGAGCACAACATGTTGTTGCAATTTGTGCAGTTGTAATGCAACACAACGTTGCAACGTCATGTTGCGTGATATTATTTCTTTTAGCATTTTTTTTTCTTTTTTTACAGTTTTTAAGAAAACTATTAATTTTAAGAAACTTTTTCTCTGGCTTAAAACAATCCTTCCGCAAGTCTTATCATTCGTTATGATTCTCTATTCAGCCGGGCGCTATAGAAAAACAACTGAAACCAGTGCAAATATTTTTCCCAAACGAAAATGTGTTGGTTTATTTTATTGATTTATTTTTTAAATGTTTTATTAGAGTTTGCATGCAACAATAACAACAACATAAACGCCTTAAGTGTGCATTCGTTTAAACAAAGAAACTGAATCCTGATTCATGTCAGATATGAAAGCGACATGAGATGGGGCAAAAGAGATATTCGCTCACAAATCTGGCAAATTATTATGGAAAACTCAATAGTTTCATATTAATTTTGCTGGTTATCAACAAGTAAATACGAGGGCAGCTCTATAATAACATTAAGCGTGTGTAGGTAACACACAACTATGGAACATTCGTTATAACATGTACGTAGTGATGTATGTCTGAGTTGCAGATATCACGCAGAGATGCCATCTTTTTGAAATATAAAAAATCCTCTTTTTTTCCAAAGCATATCGCCATATGCAAAATATGAATTTTAACAAAATCATTTTACAAAAGAAAAATATATGACAATAGAGAGGAATTCAGCACTGACCGATTTTCACAAAATTTAAAATAACAGGAAAATCAATAAAAGCCAAAAACGCATGAAAAAAATATTTCATATCTCTAGACTTCTTATTTGACAATTTTTGCATATTTTTTATGAATAATTCCTTCTATAAACTCTTTATAAATATGTTATTGTTGATTCAAAATAAAAATAAATTCAATGCGCTTCTTGGGATTTTATTCTTTATCGTTTAAAATAAGTGCAAATCAGCTGATCTCTTCACTGTTTGTGCCTCATGCATCCGACCGAAATTGGATTACAATTCTCTTGTCTGGGCCGGTGCTTCAAAATTTATTTTGAAGTTACTTTACCGCGTGTACAGGAGTCAGCGAAGAAGGGTGACAGTGGAACAGCAAAATCAATTGACTCATTTGGAGCATCTACTTAACGTGGGATGGGTTTCACTGTTTTACTGCTACTACAACAGAACGAGCTCAAGTGATATGGTGAAAATTGCGGCCGCAGACCAATAATTTTTCCGAGCTGCACGCTCATCACTCAAGACACATCGATTCGTGGTTGTCTTACCAGTCAAGCGCACAAGGCGTTACAGAGAGAACTCGTTCTTTAGCCGAACGGGGGAATTCATTTATTGCAGAGAAAAATCTTTCCTGTCACGTTTAAGTTTAGAAAATTCAAATCGGTTTTCCCTCTCCCAATCGATGGTATTCCAATTCCTGGTACAATGCGTCGCACAGTGTAGAAGTGTTTCACGAGTGCTGGCTCAAGATAAAGCAAAAAGTGTGGCATCAGGAGTTTTTTTTTATGAATTGCACTATTTTTACTAACGTTGCACCCTACACATTTCATAGTTGACTTTGAATGATGCAACAGTACCTACAAAAATTATGTTTTTATTTTATTTTTATATTATTAATTTTTAAGTTGTTCACTTTTCTAAAAAAAATGCAACATCTCTTACACTTTTTAATAGAAAATGGCCGAATTGTGTTTTGAAAATAAAGAATTTATTAGAAATTAATCCAACATATTTTGCTAAAAATTATTTTCGTTTTAAAGCTGTTCGAAACTGCATTTTTTTACGAAAATAAGTGAGAAAATGTTACACTTTTCCCAGAAAAGAGAATGTTACTGCTTTCTTTTAGAAAATAAGTGAGAAAATGTTACACTTTTTCCAGAAAAGAGAACGTCATTAGTTTCTTCTTTGAAGAGAAACTATTCGATAGAATGATATCCAGGATGTCACGGGACAGGCGTTGAAAAATATTTTATTGAAAATATTGAATTAAAAATCAATTTAAAAAACATGTTCAGCAAAAATTCACGCTCCATGTGCGTTGTAGGGTACAGGCCTCCATGCGCTTGTACATGATTTCAAAAAATAGTGAAAAAGGATTTGAGAAAAAAACAGAAAAATAAGTGTTTGTGTACGCAAGTGTACGTTACATCAATCCTCATAAAATATGTGGGTAAATGCAACAGTTGCAACATTTAAATAAATAAAAGAAGCGAATATGCGTGTCTTGTGCGATGCTTAAATGATAGAGACGCGCTTGCGTGCAGTTAATGATGAAAATGGAATGGTAAATAATTGATTGAAACTTTAGACAGACCAGCGGACAGACAGACAGACAAACAAACGAATAGACAAACTGTGCCAAACGTTTTTGCATTGAGTCCCAGGAGACAGACGGCCGGCCAGCGGACGTGTGCACACGTTGCAGCATACAAGCAAATATTTTTGTCCCAAAAGCGTGTGCATTATTTGTCGTTGCTGTTGTTGCAACTCCACTCTACTGCTGCTGCTGCTGCTGCTGCTGCTTGGCCATGTAGGTGAGATTTTTGTGGGCTACCGTGAGGATGTTTTGACACACCTTTCGTTTTTGGTCTTAATAAATCATGTTGTTTCACATGTTTTATTTGTTCAGTTTTATTTTCCTTCTCGTTTTACTCTTTTCCATTTTTATATAAATTTTTTTCCATTTTTTCTATAAAAATATGCTGCATTTTGTGTGCATTGAAAAATATGGGAAAAAAGAATGGAAATACTTTAAAGAAACTGCCTTCAATTTTCAGTTTAATTTTAGCCACGTTGTTGAACATTAAAAACGTTGTTATCACCAGTGAAGATATAATTATTTTGTTCGATTTGTGCTCCCCAGTTGCGAGTTCAACTCTTTTTCGTTTCATAATTCATGTTACCGAAAGATTGAATTTCAATTTTCACAGATTTATTAACTGCAGAGAGAGTGTTGGGGAACGGCTACGTTGCATTTAAGTGATTTCAAGTTCCTTTTCTTTAACTGTTAATTTAAGAAAATTAAGAAAAATTCATAATTACAAAATGATTGTCAGGAGGATAAAAATAACGAGGAATTCTCAATTTGACTACGATAAATTATAATGCAGAGTGTGTAAATTTGAGGTTAGGAAGTAATTTGACTGTCAAAATGATAAAAAGTGAAGAATGGAGTTGCCATATTTTCATATTTAAAAGCTAAAAATTGGGAAATTTTATATACGGAATGCTAAACTCTTGATCAAAGAACTTTATTGGTAAAAATAAACCATCAAAATAATGCACATTTTACTTTATCTTTTTGCAAAATTCAAGCAGCTTTTCTTCGTTATCAGTCTCTTTCTGAGTACGCTCTGCTAAATTTGAGGTCTACGATCCCATTGTTGACAGCAGATCAAAGCAATACCGCCATAAAGGCCGCGGCGCTGCACAAATAGCCGCTGTGCAGCTAATAATGAGTCTGAAACATCAACGGGTCGACGTTCGCAACAATTGGGCACCACCACGTACAATTTGAGCAAGATTTTACATGAAGATCTTCATCTTGACAATTGTAAAGCTCAACTCGCTCAAGCATGAAAGCCACTCGAGCATTGCTCGCATCGTACGTTTCGGAATTGACAGAAAAGAAAAGCACTTTTCAACAAAATCATTTTCAGTGATGGGCCTCCTATTTTTAAATAGGCGATTAAGTAAACAAACGAAATTCTCGCATACGGGGCTAACAAAATTTACGTACTGTCCTCGAAAAATCATGGCAGCCAAATAAATTGACCATATGGTGCGCTTTGTGGTCTGGAGGCATTAGCGGTCCATAATTTTTCACAATTGAGCGAGGAAATGTCGTCACCATGAATTTTCTGCACTGCCAAACCATGACAAAAAATTTTTTAAGGCCACAATTGGCTGATCTTGATATGAGTGACCTTCGGTTTCAGCAAGCCTGCGCCAAATGATTCGGTTGTTTCTTGAGAAATTCGCCGTTTTTGTATTTTCACGTTTTGACGATGTCAATGGGCCACCTCGTTTTTAAGATTTAACGTCGATGGATTATTTTCTCTGGGGCTATTTGAAAGAACGGTTTAAGCAAAAGTCACAAACAACTGAAAGATGAAACTCGGAACTGCCTCGACGATATAACCGACGTTTTGCTGTAAAATGTGATTAAAATTTTTGAGAACAGAGCGGATGTCTGGTGACGTTTTAGACGTGGACATTTCCCTGACATCATGAATTTTCACAATCAAAATTCTTTGTTAAAGAGTTAAACTTTCCCAACTCTTTGTTAAATAAAAGTCTACCATTGCGCCCTACACTTTTCATAGTTGACTTTGAATGATTCAGCAGTATCTACAAGAATTGTGGTACCGGACGCCAACAACCTTTTTCCACTCTAGAAAAACACAAATCAACTGCGTGAAACACGATTCCACTGGATATGGTTTTGTTGAGCGAAATCGTGTTCTAATATTTAAGTTGTTCTCTTTTCTAAAAAAGAATGCAACATTTTTTACACTTTTTAATAGAAAATGGCAGAATTGTGTTTTGAAAATAAAGAATTTATTAGAAATTAATCCAACATATTTTGTTAATAATTATTTCTTTAAAAATTTTCTTTAAAAATTCCAGAGTACTTAAACTACGTTCACACTTGTCCAATATTTGCTTAAAAAAGCCTTACCACTAAATACTAATAGAAACCCCTTTTAATTCTGACAAGGCTTTATTGAGTTAAAGAATTTTGCATTGTCTATAATTGACGTACCTAATAAACGCTTGAGGTAAGCAAAATGTTTTTCATCATTATTTAAGTGGTTGCGCTTTGTTGGACAAATATTTGACAAGTGTGACTGCATCGGAATTATTTTCGGTACCTGGAATTTTAGATAGAAGTGCGAGTATATGTAAACATCTCCTGCAGCCAGCGAATTAGTTTTTTAATACATTTTTATTGAAGTCAATTTGAGTATTTGAAATTATAAAATAAAAATAAAAATACTTCAAACATTAAAGACATTTTCAATTGCTCTTCCTATTAAAAACTACTGATCTACGAATAACGTGGGTCGTGTCTAACGTGTCTGCTAATATTTTTAATTAGTTTTTATCAGCGCTGCAGCTAAAAGAAGTTGATGTTCGTAATAAATTTCTAATTAAACCGAAAAGCCAAACTCTTTGTTTTTTTTCTTTTAATTCTTATCGTTTAATTTAAAAATATAATTAAGAAAATAATTTTTAGGAAACTGATGAGAACTGCTTTAATATGTGGGCATTACGGAATTGCAATAGTGCTGGATTTTCCATGCCTGACTACGACCTCATAATTTGACTAGTTAAAAAATTTGATTGAGTTATTTTTAATTGTTATTAATATTTAAAATATTTCAGCATGTTTTTTGTTATTAAGTTTTTTTTTTTATTTCATTATGAAATCAGCGATTTATTTTTAAACTGTTTTCATCATTTAATTATATATGAGAAGAACATAAAACTCGAGTAACAGCATAAAATAAAATAATTTAAAATTTGTTCACTCCCTGCAACCCCGCCATTAAGCAAAAAGTGACCTCTGGGAACAGTTGAAAATAACGCGTCGTATAGCCATCATTTTTCTGTAACGCAACCTGCGATCATGTCGATAATGTGATATAAAATCGTTTAACTTATTTTCTCGTTTCTCAAAATGTGAATTTTTGTGTTGTTGCGATTATTATTTCTGTTTCTTTTTTTTCTCTTTTTTTGTTTTAATTTTTCACCAACATGTTAAACATGATTTTAACATGTTCGCATTTTTGTTTTATATTTTCAAGTGTTTTTTTTTTAATTTTGCTGTTCCCCCTGTTTTGTTTTTCGTGTAGCAATTTGGTAGTACAGTAATAATTGGTTCAAGTTAAAATGCTAAATGATCGACTACTGACTGTTTTAAGGCAGGCAGACAGACAGACAGACATGTGGACAGACGGCCAGGGAAGCAAATAAACATACAAACACACTCGGCAAAACTCAGTGTTTAATGTGAGTGATTCCCACTTGAATTAACGACATTGAAGGAATGCAAACAGCGGACATGGACAAGGAACAAAAAAAAAATATTTTTTAATGAAAATTAAACAGAAAGTAAAAATAACTCAACCGAAAATATTCAACCTTAAAAAGCCAACATTAAGTTCTTGTCAACAACTGCAGCAGCTTCATCAGCATGATCATGATCATCTGCCAGCCATCAACATCGATTTACAACAACAGTAGTCAAATTGCTGTTGATACACGACAACAATAACAACAACAACAACAAAAGACGAATAAGGAATGAATTTCAATTTTTTTCGTGTTAATTTTGTAAAGAAATCATTTAAACGGCCAGTTTTAATGGAGTTTTTCTTATTTACAACGCTGCTGCTGCTGCTGTTGACAGCAAAATAATGTACGTGTTATTGTTGTTGGCAGCACTCATTTTTGCTGCTTGTTAAGCCTGCGCACAGACAAAATCTTTACCATGAATATAAACACAATAATAATGTTGTTGTTGTTGCTGCTGTTGGGGCATTGTTGGTTACTTTTATGTATCATTCAATGCGATGGCTAAAGCGCCTGAGCAAATGTCAGTTTGAATTTATAACAAAAACATGTGAACTCTTCACTGACATCTCTTTTTCAAAAATTCACAACAACAAAAAAACAACAAAAAATTGTGGCTACAAGCAATTATTTGCCATTGTTGCTGGCTTTGGAAGAGCAACAACTCCGAATTTCAAATTGACTCGCAGAGTCATTGTTAGTGATCATGCCGTGACCGTTATGGCCTCAATAATCCCAATTGTTGTAAAACACCATCATTCAATTTAAATTTCTATTGAAGGAGCGGACAAAGGAAAATGTGTGAAAGCCATTTTTCATCATATAAAATTGTGAAATACATAAAAAAATATCAGCAGTTATATCACTCGTATAAGTTATCGTTGCTGGTGTTTGTATTTCGGAGGCAGTTTGTTACGCCCTTTAAACTTGGCCGCGAGAAGCGTAAACAGTGCTGGAGAACGCCAGGAATTAATAAACAAATAATTTTAGAATAACGGGCTCATTATGTGCGTTAGTAGGGATAATAGAAATAATAATATTTCGTGATACGCAATTTTATATAATAACGATTAAAGAACAAGAGTAAACGTTGATCAATGCGCATGTGTCGGTGGACTAAACCAATCAACTGCTGAATAACGCGATAATAAATTAAGAAATAATTTTAGAATTGTGGCCTCCTGCCACATCACGACTATACAAATAATAACGGGCTTATAATTCCGTTGGTAGAGATATTTCGGTAGCTGGAATTCTATACGACAACGAATAAATCACTAGAGTAGACGTCCATAAATGCCCAGGTGTCGGTGGACTAAACAATAAATTGCTGAGAAACGCCAGGAAATAAACATGGTAATAATTGTGATCTGTGGCGATATCACGCCTACGCAGGCTAATAATATCGTTAGTAATGATATTTCGTTATACGGAATTCTATATGAAAACGATTAAAGCACAAGAGTAAACGGTCATAAATGCCCAAGTGTCGGTGCACTAATCAATCAACTGCTGAGAGACGCCAGCAAACAAATATGACAATAATTTTAGAATTGTCGTTTCCTGCAATATCACGCCTACACAAATAGAAACAGATTCATAATTTCGTTAGTAGAAATATTTCGTTATCCGGAATTCTATATGAAAACGATTAAAGCACAAGATTAAACGTCCATCAATGCCCAAGTGTCGGTGGACTAAACAATCAACTGCTATTCAACTTTTGCGATTTTACTTAAGAGTTTATCATCTGCTTAATTTTATTTTAATCTCAACCATTTGAAAAATAAGGAAGAAGAAAAAAGATGGTGAAATTTAATTTTTAAGACAAGAATTAAGATAAAAAAATTTCATTTTATAAAATATAAATTTTAAGAAATTCTAAGATCAGCAGTGTTGCCAGCCTTGCAAATATTTTATTATATGAGAGTGTGAATATCGTTTGGCAATTTTCAAAACTTTTTTTTTTTCTATTTTACAACTGACTGCTAAAAGAAGGCCTCTTTATACATACTTTAATTTTATATTTAACAGCAGAATGTTGCCCATACGCTTATACGATTTTACTATTATTTAAAGAATTATTCTTATGGAAGAAGAAGACTGGAACAAATTTCCATTATCGCAATTATGTTATAAACAACTTAAAAGAAATTAGTTCTTTTCAACTATTTTTTAAAATTTTATTTGCTATTGAAAGACAAGAAAAATAGAACTGAATTGAAAAAAAAAAATTCCTTGTCTTGGAATACGCGCCTGCTACCAGCAACTAAAAAAGGTTGTAGCAACAAATTCCATTGAAAAAAAGTTATACTGCGAATATGCTGCTGCTGCTAATTGGCTTTCCACGCAAACAGTTTGCATTTTTACTGCTCTCCGTGTATTCTTCTAAACTGCAATTTTTATTGCGATCCAATTCGAGCTTCAAAGCATGCGCAGATTAAATCGCACAACATTCGCAAAACCATTATCGTCGTCTTTGAGTACGAATAATGATGATATTCAACCAACCGTAAGAAGTTTAATTTTATACAAAAATAAACTTTTTTCTAAATATTTAATTTGCTTGTCAACATCAGCTATTGTTTTATAACTCTTTTTTTGTTTCTCTCTTTTTTTTAACTTGATTGTTTTGGCAAACAATTTGCCAGTTTTTATGTGCCACCGCCATTGTTTTCGGTCATGATTTCCCGTGTAAATGAGTGTTTTATTGTTTTATAGTGCAGAGTTGAAGTGAAGCGATTGTACGCTTGAAGTGACATGAATATCTTGAGTTCTCACTCACCCCCCCACATTTATTTTCCACTTAACCGACAATGAATGACTGAATGAATGAATGAAGTGAATGAATGGTGAAGCGACTGACAGTCAACACGTGTTACATGATTGTTGAACTTCATTTACTCAGCTTTTTTGTGTCATTAAAGCAAAAGAAACAACAACAACAAAATTTGAATCTTTACGATCTGATAATATTTTTATTATTTGGGTTTGGCTGAAGGGACTTCCGTTTCAATTGAAAACTTTAAAATATTGTTGTTTGTTGGAGTATTTCGTTTCAACGTTGGTTAAGTTTAATTACGGAAATAAAAAAAAAACAATTTCTGCGATTGCGTATCGATTTTCTTTGAATACGTTTTGCATGTGTGCAGTTTTTTTTTGCATGTGTGCGGTTGGTGGTTTAGCAGAACGTAGTGTTTTGCCGAATAGAGAAGGTGGTCCAATTGGTGTGATATTTTGGAACAAAATGTTAATTGGCCACCAATGAAATTTGTTGCGGATAACGAAATATCGCTACTAACGAAATTATTAGCTCGTGTAGGCGTGATATCGACCACAATTATTATCACGTTTATTTCTTTGCGTTCCTCAGCAGTTGATTTAGTCCACCGACACTTGGGCATTTATGGACGTTTACTCTTGTGCTTTAAACGTTATTATATCAAATTGCGGATAGCGAAATTCATCCGCGCTAATTGTCCCTACTAACGAAATTATGAGTCCGGGTTTTGTTTGTGTAGGCGTGATATTGCAGGAAACCACAATTCTAAAATCTTTCTTTATTAATTTTTGGAGTTCCTCAGCAGTTGATTGTTTAGTCCACCGACACTTGGGCATTTGCCAATGTTTACTATAGACGTTAATGATTTATGGTAACACTGTGCGACAGTAAAAAAAAAAATACTTTTGAAATAGCCTGATTTAAATCGTAGAGCAATTTTTCATATTTAGAATTTCGATTACACCCGCAAAATCGAAAGTTATCGATAAAATACGATACAATTTCTTTACCTATTTTTATTAAACTTTTTGTAACTTTTTAGACTTTTTCCGGGTTTCAAAATTTTCAACGAAACTTCAAGAATGACAAACTGATATACTGAAGTCACTCTACGGCCTACGTGGGTTTATTTTTAAGAGTACATTTTTGCTTTATTTTGTATCACCGTGTAATTATTATCGTGAATTCTGTGCGCTATCAAACCGTGATAACCGATTGATATGTGAGCACAGTTGGCGCAATTGTGTATCAGTGATCTTCGGCTTCAGCAACACGGTGCTACAAGCCACAAGGCCGGCCAAATAATTCATTAATTGGATAATAAATATCCAGGTCGCGTAATTTTCTTCACTTGGCGTTAACAATTGTCCGCGCCGTTCTTGTCACTCAACGCCGCTATATTATATTCTCTGCGGCCAGTAGAAAGAAGGAGTTAAAGAAGCTACAGTTAGGAGACGTTCTGAAAGCTGAAATTCGGTTCTACAATAACGAGTAAAGCGAAATTTTTGTTTTGCGAAATGTGATTTAAAATTTTGTAAAAAAGCGCACGCCTGCCGAAATACCAGAGATGGACATGTGCCCGATATAAAATTCCATTATTAATCCTCATATTTGAAATTTATTTTTATATCAACAAAACAGAATTTGTCAAAAAAAAAGGGGTTTTTAAAGACTATTTACTTTCTAACCACAAATTCGCCTGTCGCTTGTATTGTAGTCACATTGTTCCCTTTGCAATGACTTACGAATTTCTGTATTGAGAGATGGTTTTGCAGATATTAAAAAAACTAGCTGGTAAAATTCAGTGAATTCAGCGAAATTTCAAACATGAGATAAGAAAAATTTTCAAAAAGTTTTTTTTTCGTTAACAGAACTGCTGAATAGACTGTGAAGAGCCTCTAATTGAAAGTGGAGCTAATCGAAGGGGGTCGTGTCTAACGCTTTGACGATTTGACCTGGAATTCCCTTAAATAATTTTTGAACTCGAGAGTTTTTCAAAGTAAAACTAATCGAATGAATAACCGATTAAAATAGAAAACTGATTAATTGTTCAAGCTGCTGTAGAGCCTTAATTTGAAATAAAATTGCAACCCTTGCAACTTAAATCTCTGTGTGTTGCAACCAATCAACACTTCATATATAAATCCATTAATCACGACACTGCCTGGCCCTAATTCACAGTCAATTATGCATTCGAATCGTATGTTTTTCTTTTATCTTTCACCATCTATTTAAAGACCTCAAAAATATCTCCATTAAAGTGGAGCTGGTTAACAAACCGTTTAAACAAAATTGTCTCCCTAAGGTTGGCTGTCGCACACTGACGCACACACACGCACACATACACATGCGTCAATTCTATTGCAATAAAACCAAAAGCTCGCACAAATTTTTATTAAAAAACTGTAGTCGTAAAATTAAATTCTCTAACTTAAACGCATTAAAATAAAATAAAAAAAGTGTTTTTTTTTCTTCAATAAAAATTTCTGTATGTGGCACGTTTGCATGTGCAACAATTGAGTCAAGAAATTTGATTATCATATCTGACAAACCGAAAGCGGATAAAAACGAAACGAGATTAACATATTCATGTTATTAAAACAATAACCCAACTAACCAGCCAACTATTTATCCAGTCGCAGCCAGGCCAACCTCATTTATTGTCCATGCAACCAACAACCATTTAAAAGCTCATAAAATTATCAAAAGAATTTTTCGCAAAAAATATTTCTTGAAAATTTTCATTTCGTCCAAAGCGCAGGCGTACATACGTTCGTTCATACTTGTCGTACACAACGGCGGTGGTGCTGGTGTTGGTGCCGGTGCTGTTGCTGGTGGCCACCACCAGCCACTATATTTAACCGGTGCCACCAAATGCCATTCGATAGAAAATGAGGCAAATGCTGTACGATGCAGGCCAGAGACAGAAAAAGACAAGAGGAAAATTCATAAGACATTCATTCATTGATCACAAACGTGTGCCAATAACTCGCTGAAACCACACGACTCCAGTTAATGCACATGAATGGATGTGAGCAGATATTTTTCTTAAATTTTATTTACACGGTTGCTTGGTGAGTTGAAAGTTGCATTTGTTGTTGTTGTTGTTGTCGTCGTCATCATCGCATCGTAGTCGTAGTCGTAGTCGCCGTCTACCCACCGCTGCGGTGCAAATTGCCATTGAACGTACGACTGGTCCATTGAAATTGGGAAATAGTTTTGTTTATACGCTCACAAAACTTCTGACAGTTATTGGATGTTAAGGCAACATGATTTTTGGACTTCATACAAGATCGTATGAGAGAGAAAAAAATTAAATAAAGAAAAGGCAGGGTTGCCAGATTGGGTAGTTGTATAAATCCGAGTACTCAATTAATCTGGATTTAAATCAGTTAATTGTTGCTTTAATTAATCAAAGTCTTGTTGTAATCGTTTACTAATCGGCTACTTTTCGATTATTCGATTAACCGATTAATAGATTTTTTTTCTTAACGTAAAATTAATTTCTAAATATTAAAATGCAAATTAATTTAAGAGTTTGGTATAAAAAAATTGTAACTCCAAAATAATAGCACTTAAACAGAATAAAAAAAAAAATGTGGAAAACGGTATGGCCATCCCTGTTGCTTCGCGCTAATTTTAACCGCAAAGCCATCGTAACCGGGTTTTTGTGCTGTTCTCTACTTTTGAGCACCTCGAACTTTTACTTGAGTTTTCAAATCAACCGATTCCCACGTGCTACGGGGTGACTGATGTCATTTTCGGTTACTATAAAATAATCGAGAACACTTAACTGATCAGATATATAATTTCGGAGTTAAAAAAATACTTTTTGTAATTCTTTAACGGATTAACAGATTTTAAACCGATTTGCAGTGGGTTTTTAACTTGACAGCTGAGTAATTTCTGGAATCGATAGATAGGGCCAATTAAAAATTAAAATAAAAAAAATATTTTAAAAATGTTTTTTCCCAGGTTTTTTTAAATGACCTGAAATTACCAGCACGAATCGGCTTAAATTCACAAGAAACCTTAAGTACAGTGAAACCGTTTAGAGCACCATCAGTTTAATTGGAAAACGTACACACACACACACACACACACACAGAGACGCACACATACATACATACATACATACATAAGGACCATAGACATATAATTTCGGAGTTTAAAAAATATCAATTTTTTTGGTTCGCGATATCTCACTAACGGATCAACCGATTTGCACCAGCCGACGTGGATTTTCAACTTGAGCGTTAATTAGTTTCTAAAGTCGATCGGTAAGGCCATTTAAAAGCTATTTAAAAAAAACACTTTCAAAAATGTTTTTTCCGATTTTTTTTTTAATGTCTTGAAATTACCGGTTCGAATCGGTTTATATTCTCAGGAAATCTAAGTTCAGTGACACCCTTTAGAACGTCATCAGTTTGGTTGGAAAATGCACACACACACGCACAGACACGAACATAAACACACACATACATGCATACGGACAGTGACGGGCTCTCAGAATCGGTCCGAAGAGCTTCAAAACGTCCAGATCTAATGAGAACTCGATTTTTTTCAAAGCTGACAAAATGGCCACTAGTTAAAAAATTATTGTGAAATTTAAAGTTTTGTAAGTCCATAAAGAAAAACACCCTGTAGAAGAAATTCATTTCAGCGAACGCATCGTTTCTCTTTAACGACACATTTCAACAACGATTGATCAAAAAGGATTTATTTTTTTATTTCAATAAATACTTGCCAACAATGTTGAGTGTATTTAATGCGGCTAATTCAAAAACATACAACGAAATCTGCACATTGAAGTTGTTCAAATTTGAAGTCCACAAAGCAGACGAAAAAAAAAAAATAGAAGTGAAAAAGCGTCGTGGCTAAATGTAACGAAAGTTAACTATCAATACGTTTTCAAAATATAATTATCGGCAAACTGACAATTTAAATATGCATATTAAATATGCTTATTTCATCCATAAGGAAGAAGAAGAAGAAGAGCAAGAAGAAGAAAAATATAATTAAAAAAATGTTTTTGTGAAGGAATTTTCTTGTCGTCAAGACTTTTTAGTGTTCATTTTTAGTATCCAAAATAAATGAATATTTTGTGGTTAAAAAGTTGATATTTATTTTGAAAATAAGCAAGTCGTTTAGCAAATAACACTGTGCAACAAAGTAAACATTTACTAGACTAAATTTATTGACTCAATTTACTGACATTCATGCCCAGGGTGCACGCATTCAGATAAAACATGTACTCGAAATATAAACAGAATTTATAAAATACCAGTAAATTTAATTAATTAATTTAATTTTAAATACTTGCCAAAAGCATTTATAATCAGCAGGTGATGTGTGGCAAATTTGTTAATAAACGGGGTGTTTTTCAAAATAACATTTTGATTCACGTGAATCGCTGATATCATCAATGAAATAAAATGGGGAAAAAATTATTTAAAAACAAGAACAAAATTGAAGAGTTCAAAAGCATAGAACAGCACAAGCATCAGGTTACAATAATTTGCATCAGGGGTGGGTGACCTTTAGGTTTTTTTTTATTTAATTCTACACTTTTAAGCAAAACAAATCTCTTCTTTTTTAATTTTTAACTCCCATCTTTGAAAAAATCGAATATCTTTTGAATTTATTTTAAGAAATATTTTTAATAAAACCCAAAATTTTATTTTTCCATAAAAACTTTCGAACAAAATTTTTCGAATACAATAAAAATTTTAAAAATTTTTATTTTTAGGTAACGAATTGATTCCTTTACAATCTGTTGCATCCCAATTTCTAAATTATTAAAATAATATATTGGTAAGATGCATCGCGTACGTCTCTTCTCTGGTTCTCTGCTCCTGATCAGTCGTTTAGAAACTGGTAATTTATTTTATGCTGCACAGTGTAACGTTGCGATTAAATAATTTTAAATGATATTCTTTAAAAAAAAACTTGATAACATTTAAAATATTTTTGCATAAATTTTAATTGTTTGTTATTTAAAGGCGCTAATTCCTGGCATATCTGATAATTGTGAACAAGATATTTGAAATTTTTGTAATAAATTTTCATAAACGCTGACAAAAAAAAAATAGAAATAATTATTTCTAAGCAGATACAATAAATCGCTTGTTTTCAATTAAAAACAAGATGTGATCAGATTAATAAAACACAGAAGAGCTAAAATTTTAATTTAAAAAAAGTTTAAATAATATAATTATATAGGGTGTTTTTGATAGAGTGGTACAACTTTGTGTAGGCATCACTGCTTTATTTGACCATCCATTTAACAGCTGATAGTTGCTTTTTGTTTAGTTTGCTTTGACATTTCATTATGGATCGACTTACACCAGAGCAACGCGAGCAAATTGTGGAAATTTGTCAGCAAAATAATAGTTCTGTTCGTCAAGCTTATCTTGCACTTCGCCCATTCAAAATTTTATTTTCTATGAAGCCCATTTTTGGTTAAATGGGTACGTAAATAAACAGAATTGTCGCATTTGGAGTGAGGAGAATCCACAACTTGTATCACTCTATAATAAATACCGTATATTAATAATAAGTTAATGAATTGTGCTTGGGAAAATCGTATAATAAACTTTATTCAATTAATTAAATATTTATAAGTTATTCTTTATTTGCACTTTTTTTATATCGGCATTGCTTTTAAGTGGTCTTGCAAATTTTGCAATACCTGGCAATTTTTTTTTTTTGCAAGGTCTTGTAAATCAGCCAAAACCTCTTCTTCTTAAATCCTAGTATTTAATATAGTTTAATTATTTAATTCTTATCAATTTAAAGTGCAGTGTTGCGTTATTCTGCAATTTATATTATTATAGAAAATTTTTAGAATGTGCCGGCAATTTAAAGACATTTTTCCAACCTTTTTTCAGGCAACAACAAAACTTGTGTACAATCTTCGATTAGCTAGAAAGTGTTTTACTGAATAATAAAAAAGCATAAATTATAAATCGTTTGAAAAAGTCTCTTTTTTTCACATATTGTTTTCTTAAAAGAATAGATTTTTGTGCATTTTATTTTGTTCCTGCTTTAGAAAAGTATCATCTTTTTTTTTAATATTCCTAAGACTATCAAAAACAATTTTTTCCCTATAAAAATCTATACGAAAGAATCGTAATCCAATTTCCTTATTATTTGCATATCATTACGGTGTGTATGTCTGCGTGTGTGTGTGTGTGTGTGTTACCTTTTTCCATTCAAATCCATCAATTTTCGTCATAAATATACGTTTTCCTTTTCTTCCATCTAATAATTTGATATACAGCCACTTGAAAAAGGTGCATTTAACTTGTCACAATCTTTAATTAAAATCTATAATTTTTGTTGTTGTCAAGCTTATTTTATCTCTCTGCGAGCAGAGTTGTTGACTTCATTTTTTTTGCAGCGACTGATGTTGGTTTTTACTTGCTGTTATATTTTCCATTTGAATTTTTTCTCGTCTAACAAACCTTTCAATAACATCAAAAATCATGTAATTCGTTATCGAAAAACGCCTAAACTCTAAAACTCTAATGCTGATTCAAGACTCTATTCGGCTCAAAATCGATCGCCAACATTCACTTAACGCACAGTTTGTGTGCTGTTCATGAAAATAATAAAAGAACAACAACAACAAAATCTCATTAAAATGTCCAATTAAATTAAGAAACACAAAATATGTATAATAAAATAAAAGCAAACGAATTCAACTATTAACAGATCGTAGCAGATCGATCGCTGATCGAAGTCATTATTTAATAGTTAGACATTTCATTGCCAGACCCAGCAACACTGTTTCTTGTCTATTCTTCGGAGCTTTGAAAAATGTTACATAAAGAAAAAAGAGAAGAAAAAAAAGTTACAACAAAATGCAATAAAAAAAAGCGAAAAACAAAAACAAAAGCGATCCCCAGAACAAAAATGAATAAAATAAATTTTTCCAATCAACTTTAACCTTCTTTGAGGACTTCGTGAGATTGATCGTCTTAAATAAAAGCAACTGTAATACGGAACGAAAAAAAAGCACACATTCGCTTAAAGAATGCAGGCAGCGGCAAAGCCTGATAGGAAGCGAAAAATACAAAGTCTGTTGTTCATAAAAGAAACAGCAGCGTAGCTAAATTGCATTTTAAAGAGGGCCAAGAGAATTTCTGAAAGAAATGAAGCTGACGTTCTTTATAATTGAAATGGAGTCTGATTCACAGGGAAAGTTTGACTTTAATAAACTCTTCTAACACCCCGAAAAAGATAACTGTCAAATGAGGATCATTTTTGACAATTATGATTATGATATTGAAAGGGGATCACCCGTTTAAAATTTTAAATTTTGGAAAATCGGGAAGTTAATGGTTTTACCCCGTTTTGAAAAAATCGAGTTCTTATCAGATCTCGATGTTTTGAGGTCCTACGAAGCTTCTCTGACTAACTCTGAGAACCCGTCGATATGTCTGTATGTGGGTGTGTGGGTGTGTGAGAGAGAGAGTATGTGACCCGCTTATAACTTTGGAACGGCTTGACCAATTTCTACCAAACTGATGGCATTCTAAAGGGTTCTACTGTCAATTTGAATCGATTCGAACTGGTACATTTTAAGAAATTAAAAAAAAAACAGAAAAAATATTTTTTTAAAAAAAGTTTTTCTAAATAAATTTTAAACGTCTTTACCGATCGATTTCAGATCCGATCGGTAAAGCAGACCTGCTTTTGGCCCAATTAAAATCGGTTCAACATCGGTTAATCTGTTCGTGGGGTATCGTGAACGAAAAATATTTTGGAAAAAGGTTTTTTTTATAAAACTCCGAATTTATATATCCAGTATAGAATCGGTTAGTATTCTCGATCTCTTTGTAGGACTCGAAAAACGTGATAATCACGTGAAATCCGGTTTCTGAATTGAAAAGTTTGTCTATGACAGTTTACTTTGCGTATTAAATTAGCGGGAAGTTGCAGGAATGGGCTTTAGGGTCAACCGTTTTGCAAATTTTTTTTTAAATCCTAGGCTCAAAAGTAAAATGGCGGACCAATCAATTGCTTAACAAATTTTCGCAGCCCCCAGTCTTCTAATTCATTTATGGCGTTTTCTTTTCTAAAAAAAAGTGTAACATTTTTTCACTTCTTTTCAAAAAAACTTGCAGTTTAAAGGAATTGTAAATTATATATTCGATTATATAATCGAATTAATTTTTAAGAAATTCTTAATTTTCAAAGAGCATAATGTTGACATTTTCTGTTAAAAAGTGTAAAAATGTTGCATTTTTTTCTATAAAAATGTCGAAATGTTGCCGTCTTCTGTTAAAATGTGTAAAAATTTATAATTTTTTCTAGAAAAGAAGAGTTTTAGTTTCAAATGTCGAAATGTTGCCGTCTTCTGTTAAAAAGTGTAAGAATGTTGCATTTTTTTCCAGAGAAGAAAAGACTTTTAGTTTCAAATGTTGTCGTCTTCTATTAAAAAGTTCATAAAATGTATAATTTTTTCTAGAAAATAAAAGAGTTTTAGTTTCAAACGTCGAAACTATGTCGTCTTAAAGTTTAAAAGTGTTAAAAAGTGTAAGAATGTTGCATTTCTTTTTTTCTAGAAAAGAAAAGACTTTTAGTTTCAAATGTTGAAATGTTGCTGTCTTCTGTTAAAAAGTGTAAAAATGTTGCATTTGTTTCTAGAAAAGAAAAGAGTTTTAGTTACAAACGCAGAAATCTTGCCGTCTTCTGTTGTGAAGTGCAAAAAATGTTGACTTTTTTTTTTGTAGAAAATAAATCTACATTCAGATGTAATTTGAAAATAAGTGATGCCAACTCGTATGTGTGTTTGTTTCTAAACAAAATGCTGGAATCACTACAAAGTATTTTGATGTTTACGAATTCACCACACTCACACTTTTCTACTAAAACAATTAAATTTTTTTTAATGGCAGCTCCACGGCCAGCTAAATTTTCACGCAACAGAAATTTCGCATTTGCATGCCAACAAATGCGGAAACAATAAAAAATGTGACCTTTTGAAAATTTAAAGTCAATTCAATAAAATACTTTTCAGTTGTAATTTATTTTTTAATTATAGAGCGTTAATATTATAAAAATAATCACCCCTCTCGCAAATAATTTTTCCCATGAAAGAGCCCGCAAAGTTGCGGATTTGCTCATGTGAACGTTTCCCCTAATTAGTGTTGCCAAATCGGAAGATTTTTCCATTAAACAAAAATATTTGAAAATTAAAATGAAAAACTTTAGGGTGTTTTTTATAGAGTGATACAAGTTTAAATCATAATAAAAATAGTAATATATTTTTGATATCAACGAAATGGTCTTTATTAGATAGAACATTTTATGACATTAATGTTTCAGTATGATTTCGGCCATGTGGCCGCCACGGCTTGCGCGTACAAGGCGCAATCTGGAACACCAATTTTCACAAACTCTAACATTCTGACCATCATCGTTTTTGAAGACATGAGGGCCAATGACTCCGCCACCAAACAGTAATTTTCTCCAAATGCGACAATTCTGTTTATTTACGTACCCATTCAATCAAAAATGGGCTTTATCGGAAAATAAAATTTTGAATGGACGAAGTGCACGATAAGTTTGACGAACAGAACCATTATTTTGATTACAAATTTTCACAATTTGCACGCGTTGCTCTGATGTAAGTCGGTCTATAATGAAATGTCAAAACAAACTAAACAAAAAGCAACTATCAGCTGTTAAATGGGTGGTCAAATTAGGCAGTGATGCCAACTAAAAGTTGTAGCACTCTATAAAAAACACCCGATAGTTTCCATTTTGTAATTTAATCTCTTTAACCTCTTTCGAATAAAAAAACGCATTCATGAATAAAAAAAATTTATACATTTTCAACTGTTTTTTTATTTTCAATATTAAACAAAATGTCTCCATCAACGTTTTGAGAATCGATGCTTGTCAAAGCCATCAAGCAGGCAAATTTTATTGATGCAATTCAAAGACTCTCTCACATCAACATATTTAATCAAATAGAAAAATTTGCAGAGAAGAAAAAAACTGAATAATAAAATTGTTCAGTGTCGGGTAACGCTCAACATCGGGTCAACGCCAGTGTTCAAAAAGGAAACAGACCAACTGACAAACAAATGATGTACACAACAACAACAACAACGGCAACAGCAAGGAAACATGTTGAATATTTGTAGTTGCCAACTATTAACCAGCAATAAAAACAACATAAAACAGCAACAAATCCCACCGTTTCAAGTTCAGTGTTGTAAAAGTGGGAATTGCACGACCGAAAACAGTCGACTGTCTGTCTGCCTGTTCGAAAATGTATTCCTGATGCAACTTAAATTATTGTAGAAGTTTTCTATTTGTTTCACCCCTTTTTAAATAAAAATATTCTCTGATATTTTCAAGCTCAAAATCTCGTTTTTCCAATACGAATATTTTATTAATTTTTCAATATTTCGTCACTTCTACGTGTGGTGGCTTCTTCTGGAATTCATATAATTTATTTCATGTGATTTATTTTTATAAAACTGTTGACAAGAAATTTTCATAATATTTGTTATAAAAAAATATATTTAATTTCGATATTTTCTGTTGTAAGTACTCGACGACCACGCCCATGTTTTGGCGCTTCGGCAGTAAGTGAATTTTTTTTACCTCATAATTGTGGGCATTTTGATAAATACAAAAATGTTGTGTTTTTTTCCGCCGCGAAATATTCGCTGCTCTTGCCAGCTGCACTGCCAACACAAGACAAAATGATGATCATAAATTATTGATCTCAAGTGCACACAGATTTTTAACTAAAATGTTTCAAATTATATATTCTTTTGGAATTTGTATTATGAAAAATAAATAATTTAATTATATGAACAGAGGGGTGACCGTTGTGCAACTTTTTAGTATTGGAAACTTAAAAGCTGAAAAGTTCCGCTGATTACTTTTCTTGGCATATTTAAAATTTTTATATTCTTCCTAAGAAAATTTAAAAAATTTCGAAAAATGCAAAATTATTGGCCTGCCCGTTTTAAAAAATTGGGTTTTGGGCATTCTGAGGTCCTGTTAAGTTTCCCCACCTATTTCTGAGAGCCTGTTACTGTATCTGCAATATTTGTATGTGTGCGTGTGTGTGTGTGTGTGTGTATGTTAGTGGGTGACCAGCTAGCAACTTTTGAACTGCGTGGCTGAATCGAACACAACTGTGAAGAATTATGTGAATTGGAAACAATTTGGGCAGGGAGATTTTGAAAAATCCCAAGAACAACTTTTTTTCAAGAAAATAAAAATAAAATGAAAAAAATATAGTTTTTTAAAATTTGATTCTTCAAAACAACTTTTACAACATTGCGATATTAAAAAAATTACGTGAATAGCTGGTATCAAAGTGGTAAAAAAGTATTTCAAAATTAAGAAAAAAATGAAGCGTTCAAAAGCATAGAACAGCACAAACACCAGGTTACAATAAGTTGGCGGTTAAAATTGACGGAAAGTTGCAGGGATGGGTGACCTTTAGGCTCCACCGTAGTCCATTTATCCTTTTTTTAATTTAATTCTAAACTTTTAAGCAAAACAAAGCACTGAGCATCTTTAATCTTTAACTCCCGTCTTTGAAAAAATTTTATGTCTCTTAAATTTATTTAAAGAAAATTTTTTATAAAACATTTTGGAACAAAATTTTTCGAATGCAATAAAATTTTGAAATTTTATAAATATGAAGGTAAATCCATTTAATTTTTAAGCAACGAATTGATTCTTTTACAAACTGCCGCAGCTAAATGATGTTAATGATGATGATTTCAATCGGTAAATAACAAAAAAGCCCTTTTACACGCGCTTACACGATTTTAATGGATGCAACAACAGCAACGAGCTTCAGATAAAATAATAAATAAATGCTGGAAAAAACCTCGCTAAATTGAGGTTACCACCACTCGCAAGCGCATGCGCATTTGAACACAAAACAATTTTGATTGCCAACGAGCCTGCAACGTTTATACAGCAACAGCAGACCCGGGGGGCTGCAGCAGCAGCAGCAGCGGTGGTGGCGGCGGAAGACGATGACGAGCAAGACGATCTGGAACTTTCAACTTACACGGCCGTACAGGGATAACTTTACAGGCAAACACACACACACACACACACACACAAATATACACAGTCATGTGTTGCAGAAAGCAAAACAAAAATTTTTTTAAAGAAGATATTTGAGTGAAAATGATTCGAATACCTTTTTTGGATGATTATTTCTTGTTGTTGCTGTTGTTGTACTCATATAAATTGTTAGTCTTGTAGAAGTACTTGCAGTTTAGCTAAATGGTTTGGCCGACTGGCTGGATAGTTTGTCTGTTCGTGTGTGTGTGTGTGTCTGTTTGTTGGCTGGTTGGTTATTTGGTTACCTTTAATGGGCAACCGATGTTGAAGACAACTCCGAGTACAGCACAAACAAGGAAAAACTTATCCGTTGCAATGGTGGTCAACCAAAAGACAGACAGACGGACAGACAGACTAACAACAAAAATGTGATCAAGATCAAACGCTAAAGAAAGAAAAATAAAATAAAAAATAAAACAACTGAAAAAATCATTTTTGTAAAGCAGAAAAAAGAATCCGTCCGCGCTGTAGAAGACGCGAACGACCAAAAACTATGAAAGTATTTGGAGAAAAATATTACAGAAACTGTTTAAAATCCCACCAACAACATTTCATGTGTTTGTTGCATTGTTGGCTGTTCGAAACGGACAATAGAACATGGAAAAACAAAAAAAAGAATGACTGAAGTCAGTCAATTTGAGTGTAATAATAGCACGAACAACAACAACAGCAACAAAAACGTTCAAATCGAATAAAAATAAATCTTAACTTGCCTATTTGATACGCTACATTCGGGGCGATTTATTGAAGGAAGTGTGTTCTATTGGGCCCCCTTGTCCCAGCTAATTTTGCTCATGCAAAGCCAAACAGGTCGTGTTTTAGCATGCTGTTGTATGCTTTTCGTCGAGTTAAAATATTTCCAATCAAACGGCCACAAGCGGACGTGACAAAAGAGTGTTACCATCGGGTTTTTTATGAGTGGGACTAGCACTCAGGGGTTGACCCCGAGCATTGGGCTGGAACCTGGAAAGGAATGGAAAGAGGACAGATGAAGACTGATTAAAAACAATGCAGAAGGCTTAAATCGCAGGATACTGAGGTCTACTTTGCAGGTCCGAAACGTGGAGCCATGCAGTTCCAAACGTTTACTTTATGGAAGCAATTGTGGCACATATATGCAGTGCACTGAGCTGGAACTTGGAAAGGGGGGGATAGAGGACTGATGAAAATAGATTAAGAGATAGACAATTTTGTTGCAACTATTTTTACTTCGCCAGTGAATATTTTTGCTGCAGGTACCGCAGAAGGAGGGTTCTGTATTTTGCTCTTTGGGTACACGACGATATCAATCGCTGTCCGCAAAGGTCAGCGTCCAATGCTAAGCCTTCGTCATTGAGACAAGTCGACAACAATTAACACAATCCTGCATTAATGCAGATCAGAAAAATTCGCCATGGTATTCACCACTGAGAGCGGAGTCTAACTCGGGTCCTAAGGCAGCATAGTCTTGTGTCTTACTACTTCAGCCAACAAAATAATTCTCGTATACTTTTTTATAATAAAATTATTGTAAATAGAAACTGTTATCACAACCAAGTCAGCCACCTGACAAGTGGTAGTAAGTAAAAGAACTCTTGGCTACCACAGATGAATGTGTAGCGGCTTTTGAAAACAGCTGTTCTGCTCTGCTGTCTGAACAGTTGAAATTGTCATGTCTTGCTGAATAAAAAATACTTCAATCAAATCAAAAATACTTCAAATAAAATCTGGCTGTGAATTATTGTAGGACTGTTTTATTGATGAAATTAAAACAAGAGTAGGGGTGGCCTCTCTGGGGGCTTGTCTCTCATGTGAGTTTGACTTCAAACCTGTTTTTGACTCACTGCAGAGCCTAGTGTTGGAAGGACATGATAAATAATCTAATAATTAATGCAGGAATCAACCAACATAAATTTAACTTTGAACTCATGTAGCAGAGCACAACATCACTGTTTTCGAAAGCCACTACACTTTCCCATTATTATTAATTAATAATAATACCTCATGTATTTACTGGAATTTCTCAATTCCTTTAATAGAGTGTCATAAGATTCTGTATGACCTGCCACTAACTCCTTGTTTTAAGCTGAAATGGAAGTACAACATCATTGTTTTCGAAAGCCACCACACTTTCCCATCAGTATTAATTAATAACAATATATTATGTGTTTGCCGGAATTTTTCAATTCCTCTAGTAGAGTGTCATAAGATTCTGTATGACCTGCCACTAACTCCTTGTTTTAAGCTGAAATAGGATAATTCACAGGCTGTCCGTCCTTTAGTTGCTGTTGCAACACTACGACAGAGTAAAAGGCTTCACTCTGTGTATGACAGTCGAAGGCAACAACAATGCAAAATGAAAACAAAAACAAAAGCAACTCTCGTTCGTATCCATGATTATTGCCCTCCACTCAACTGTAGACGCACATCAATCTTGGCATTGCAGCTCAATAGGAAGAAAGAAACGACAGATTCAACAATTTCTAAAACAACAATGAAAACGTGCATGGATCGCAAGCAACAAAAAAGAAGAAGAAGAAAAAAGAGGAAAAAAACACAATGCGAGAGTACGAAAATAGTTTATGATGGGAAGTTATTTTCTGTAGAGCCATAGATTTTTTTTAAATGGCCATAACAGATTGAGTTCAATTTTAAAGTTGTTTTCTTTCTTAACTTCTTTTTCTTTTTGCCCCCAACTTTTAATGGAACATGCGCAACAACCAACCAACCAACGAAGGAACAAACAAAAGTTGCCAGACAAAACAGGCACAGACACACTCACACACACACACACAGCAGTCAGTCAGCCACATCCATCATCAGACTCTTATAAAATAATCGGACTTTTGTGTTGTAAATTATGATAATTATTGTTATTAACGTTGTCAATGAGTTTAAGTATTTGGACTGATTCAAATCTTTGCAATTTAGCCGCTTTCTGGCCGTTTTACTGCAAGCAAGCTGAGAGACGGTCAGACACACACACACACACACACACACACACACACACACACACACACACACACACACACACATCCAGTAAACAGGCGAAATCGTTTGACTGGGCTGGAATATAAAAACTGAACAGTTTTTTGTTAGTTTTCGATTCCTTTTTTTTCAATAAAATGAGTTTAACAGTTATTTGGCATTTTTTATTTGATTTATTACTTTATGATTTTTCCTGAAAAAAAAATTTATAAACATTTCAAGTCTTTTAACTGAGACAATATCAACAATTTCATAAGAGTTTTAAATTTCCGCAAAAGCCTACAAGCCAAAAAAAGCTTAACAATTTCCGGGTTCGACAATTTCACATTGACAACATGTCAAAAGCAATTGAAGGATCTCGCGGGAAATTTAATTCGCAAACGATTGTTGGTTTTGGAAAAATTCCCCTTATGACTGCAACTCTCAAGACAAATAATCAATTTGAATTTCAAAAAATATTAGGAAAAGATTTAAAACAGCATTTCTGAAATATGTGAACTCAGTTGCAAAATATGGGAGCGCCTGCGCATGAAACAACAAAAATTGTCAACACTGTAAATTAAAGTTTTACATGAAAAGAATTGTTGTTGCTTTTGTTGTTGTAATTTTTATGTGTCACAACTACAATCAGAGTTGGAAAAAAGCCAGCAAAAGTTGAGTAAAAAAAATAAAAAATTAAAAATGTATATTCAACCTCTTGTTATAACTTTTGTATTCATTTAAACTTCTCATTCAGTTCATTGGGAAGTGTAACATATAACGAAGTAGAAAACTGTAAGTTGGCATCACTTTTTTAATCAACTATCAAACCGATTGAATACTTAAGGAAATGGGTGTGGAAAAAGGCGAATCCATTTTTTTAATTAAATTCAATTTCAATAGACGCGTAAAAATATTCGAAAGCACAAATTGAAAGTCAATGTCAGTATTTTAAATATTAAAAACTTAAATCACGTTGCCATATTTTAGATTTTTTTGCCGGGAAGGTTATAAAAAATTACTTCAATTATTATTTGCTTCTGGGATTTCATTCTTGTTTTTAAATACGTGCATCTCTTTAAATGGCTTAAATATAGAAGAGAAGTAGAAAGGGTTTATTTTTACAAAATAATTTAAAGAACAAAAAAAAAATATTTCATTATTTAATTCAATTATCGTCGACTGATTATTTGAAAAGCGTTTTTGATGCCGAAAACTATTTCAAAACCTTAGGGAAAGCCAGGAAGAAGAACGGCTGTTTTCGAAAGCCACTACACAATCATCAGCAGTAGTCAAGGCTCCATAGCGATCGTCATTGACTGTAACCTTCTGACTAGCATCATTTTTAAAGAAGTACGGAACCAGAGATTCTACCAGCCCTTAAGGATTTCTCACACCAACCGGAAAATTTTTCTGAATGTGACCTCGCCCCAACATACACTTAAAGATTATCGTCACTCAAAACAGGGATCGAAATTACGGCATTCGATATCGATCGAAGTTTGTATTTAAATTACATTGAACTTTCGATAGATGTCGCCACTCAAGCGAAATTCAATTCGCGCGATACGTTTGATCGAACACAACCCTGATTTTCATATAAATTTTCACAATTTACAACCGCTGCTCAAGCGTCAGTTTCTTCTTGTTGAAATGCCAAGCCAACGTAAAGCTTCGCATCTCTATAAAAAAGCACCCGTTGCAGCAAAAATTTATATCATTATTTAATTCAATTACAGTCGACTGAAAATATTTCAAAACCTAAGGGAAAGCCAACATCAGCTCATTTAATATTCAGCTTACACAGCAGAGCAGAACGGCTGTTTTCGAAAGCCACTACACATTCATTTGAATTAGTCAAGAGTATTTTGGTTTATTACCTCTTGTTGAGTAGTTGATTTGCTTGGGGTAACAGTTTTTATATGTACCCGTTTTATTATGAAAAAAGAATACGAGAATTGTATCAAACACGCTTTCGCTAAGTCCCTGTATTGATTATTTTTTTGTGTTCTATTTTTCCGGACTTTTTTCGTACGATGTTTCTTAAGTCACACTTTTTTCTTCTTGAATGTTTGATATGAATTTTTTCTTTATTCTTTTGTGCAGTTTTAGGGTTAATACAAGTCAAAAGGGTACCATTTCTTGTTGTACGGCAGGGAAGTGTGTGATTTAAAAAAAATTAAATTTATTTATTTAAATATGTGACAAAAGCAATTAAAAATTTAATTCACCATTTATTTTACAGTTGGTAAGACAAAAATCTTGTTTCTTATTTTGATTCGAAATGAAACAGAATTAAATTTTGATTACCAGTTTAATAAAAAAAGAAAAACTGTTTTAACGCTTGTCACTCAAAATCGAAAAACCAATTAATAACATTTTAGTCTCAGTTACTAAATAATTTATGCATTTAATTCGAGTACTTAACGTACGTAATAAATTCTCACAGAAACTATGCGAAATGATATTGAAAAAAAAGAAAAAAAATCCAGCTCAATTGTAAATTGAATTTACAAATTGTTCAGCACAAAATATTTATTTTTTCATGGCTTCAAGTGTTACAACTGCGAGACGTAAAAAGATTTATTGAAATCTAAAACTAAATGGCGAACATGAAAACATTATATTTAATAATAACAACTTATGCTGTTTTTACAGCCAATAACGTTTTAAATAATTATTTAATTGAATGTTGGTTGTGCATACGAGCATTTTAATGAGTTGAATTAATAAATTAAGTTATAAAAATAAAGTATTTATTGTTCAATTAAATCAGAAATAGAAACAGAAACCGAAAGAGAAACTGTTCAGCTGGTGGTTGATGAAGTTGTTAGAGACGTTTTGGTTTTTAGTTTGATGTTGGGGAAAGGAATTGTTGGCAAATAAGAACGTGGGTTGTGCTTGAATTTCATTAACTTCAGAATTACAGAATTCTATGCAAATAAAACTCTGTTGTGAACTTCAGGGGATATATCAATTGATAATATGAAATTAATTTTCTGACACTCTGTCGAATCAGCATATATATTTTTCGAATATATTTAAATTTTTTTATTTTTATTACTCAAGCGGATCACTCAAGAGGATCGAAATTAATATATTTTTTTATATAGGGCGTTTTTCATAGAGTGATACAAATTTAAATCATAATGAAACATAATAATATATTTTTGATATAAATGAAACGGTCTTTAGTGGATAGAAAATTTTATGACATTAATGTTTAAATATGATGTCGGTCATGTGGCCGCCACGGCTGGCGCGTACAAGGCGCAATCTGGAACAACAATGGCCGAAGTGCACGATAAGTTTGACGAACAGAACTATTATTTTGATTAAAAATTTCCAGAATTCGCACGCGTTGCTCTGGTGTAAGTCGATCCATAATGAAATGTCAAAGCAAACTAAACAAAAAACAACCATCAGCTGTTAAATGGGTGGTCAAATGAAGCAGTGATGCCAACTCAAAGTTGTATCATTCTATAAAAAACACACTATAGAATTACTGAACTTTGAAATTGAATAAAACAAACACGATTTATTTTAAATTGACATGAAATTTAATTTGTTGGAAATAAAATCTCATGGCATTATAATTTAAATCTGACTTGTGGCATGTAACCGACCTCCACTGCTGACTTGGACGTGGTCTAAACTGGAGCTCCGATTTCCTATAAATTCTATCAAAATATATCAACAATAATGCGGTGAATGTTGTCCTCTAAGTGGGTTTATAGAGTGGACTAGAGACTTCACGTGTTCCCATAAAAAATATCTTAGCAGCGTCCAGTAGGGTTAAATCGCAGGGTATTGGATTCCACTTCACAGGTCCGAAACATGGAGCCATACAGTTAGCAAACGTTTACTTTAACGGATTAATTGCGGCACGAGCTGCGTGGCATACTGTTTCGTCCTTTTTTTATGAGTAAGATCAGTACTCAGGGGGAGACCCCTACTTCTGTAGTGCATTGTGCTGTAATTGGGAAAGGAGGGGACAGTGTTAAAAGGATAGATGAAGACAGATTTGAGGATAGAGAATTTTGTTGCAACTATTTTTACTTCGCCGGGGAATATTTCCGGTACAGGTACCGACGAAGAAGGGGATGTATTCTACTCTTTCGGTACAAGACCGTGTTAATCGCTATCGGTAGTGGTCAGCGACCAGTGCAACAATTAAGACAATCCTGCAAATCAGAAAAATTTGGGATCATATTCATGACTGAGGGCGGAAACGAACTCGGGATCTAAAGGGCGTCCTAGTCTTGGCTCTTACTATTTCAGCCAACAGCACCCTCTTATTGCACTGACAGCTCCTGCGCATCATGGCTGCGTTCAATTGAGAAACATAAAATCAGTAGTCATGTTTCCATAGCGATCGCCATTGATTGTAACCTTCTGACCAGCTTAATTTTTAAGGAAGTTTGGGACTCGAGATTCAACCAGCCCTTAAAGATTTCCCACACCAAACGGACAGTTTTTCTGGATGTGACCTCGTACCAACATACACTTGAGGATTATCGTCACTCAAACCAGGGATCGAAATTACGGCATTCGATATCGATCGAAGTTTGTATTTAAATTACATTGAACTTTCGATAGATGTCGACACTCAAGCGAAATTCAATTCGCGCGATACGTTTGATCGAACACAACCCTGATTTTCAAAATAAATTTCCACAACTTGCAATCGCTGCTCAAGCGTCAGTATCTTCTTGTTGAAATGCCAAGCCAATTTAAAACATCGTACCTTTATAAAAAAAAGCACCCGTTGCAGCAAAAATAAACATAAAAACTTGCAAATTAAACAAAGAATATTGTAACAGGAGATACAATGAAACAGTACAAAAACATAATGAGTTTGCAAGCAAACAACAACAGCTAGAACAACAACAAACTGTTGCTTAAGTTTTGCAACAAGTTTTTTTTCGAAAATAATCTTAAAAAGTCTTGTGTAAAGTAACACTTTTTTTATTGATTAACATTCAAATTTCCAGCGATAAACTCTTAATTGAAATGCTAATTTGTTGCAATCCAATCTTATCTTCCGCTTGTACCACTTAATTAGAAATCCATGCAAAGTTGACTGGAAAATATTGTTTTTATTTTTTCTAAATTATTTAAAAAGATTGTTTTCCAATTTGCTAATTCCATTTATCTAAAAATAGTTAATAAATTTCAATGTTAAACGTCATTTACAAAAGCTCGTCAAGTGGACTGTATCACGGTGCGGCAGCAAAAGAATTCTAATAAATATTTGATTGTGATTTGTATCGTGTGAGAAGAAGGGCAAACTCAATACTCGTGATTCGTTATTTGGTCTTTTTGGTGGCTCTGGAAGTACGGATCAAGGGTATGGAAATTATTATGCAGACGTTAAATACGCAGACTTGAGAATAGACTGTGTTGTACACGAGAGTTGCATTTCATGTTCGAAAGGATGCAAGTGAGTGAGCAGATCAGCTATAGTGAAGCCTGTCTGTCCCACACCGCCTTAAAAAGCCGAATCAAGAAAGTGTTCCCTGCCCATCAAACACCGCACTGAAATTTTATTTTTAAAATATTTAAATCTTATTATTCTCCAACACTTAAGACTTTCATAGATAACGACGAAGCAGCATGATCGTGCATGCATCGTTGTTTAAACATGCAACACTGGTTCTTTCTATGACTGATATCGACCCTGTTCATGTGATCGACCCTCATCACTTCAGAAATGGTTGACAAATTTCAAGGAACCAATTAAGACTATCCCAACTGAGTTTTTCAGTGGTTCCCAATACTTTTGACACTATCAAAAATAACGCTTATGCAAGCAGTTAATAATTACACTGTTTCTGTTGTGTTGTGTTTTGTTTTATGTCTTAGATTGTTGTTTATGTCTCGATTTCTGATAATGTCGACCCGCATACGCAGGGAAAACGCTGCTGTCAGCTGCTCGTGAATTATAATTTAAAAAAAAAAGTGTGTTCCATTTGTTGCACAATTTTTGGCGTAAAAGATATGAGTGAAACCAAGGAAAGACCAGAAAAGTGACATGGGAACGAGGTACCATCAATTTCAATGGTTTATTGTGCTACGCGGCTCTAGTGATGTCATGATCGCGCATGCATCATTGATGATCGATCTGATCATGGCAGAAATGGTTGATAAATTTCACAGAATCAATTAAGACTATCAGAGGCTGTAGACATCCCAACTGAGTTTTTCAGTGGTTCCCAATACTTTTCACACTATCAAGCAAGCAGTTAATTATTACACTGTTTCTGTTAATAATTACACTGTGTCTGTTGTGAAGGTTTAATCTTCTGCTGTAAAGTTACAATAATGTGAGTCAGGGTCGTGCACATGAGACCAACGATATGCAGCCCTAGAAATTTAGAAAGTTTAAAAAGCGGTTTTTGCCAATTTCTTTGGAGTCCCCGCTTCTTCCAAAATACTTCGTTACTTCCAAATGCAACATTTTATATCTATTAAAATTTCTTTTGGAATTTTACCCTTTATTTTTTAAATTACGATCGTACAATTTTCTCTTGCTTAACCCTAGATGGCTACTTCGAATCGACGAAGCTCATTTACTCCTTATTATATAACTCTTTTATTTTGCTGAAATTCGCATCGAATTTTAAGAAACACAAGAAGTTTTTAAGTTAAAAATTAATTCTTTTAGAGAAGGGGGGGGCCACAAAAAATGTTTCATAGCAAATTCTTTTGACCCTGGATGGTTACCTTTCATTTTTGTACATTCGCTGAATTGACGAACAATTTTTAAAAACAATTTTCAAAGTTAAAAATAAACAAAAATATTTTTAGCTAATTATTTTATAAAATATTTTTAATAAAATAATTAACCAAAAATATTTTTGTTTATTTTTAACTGTGAAAATTGTTTTCAAAAATTGTTCGTCGAAGCAGCGTATGTACAAAAATGAGGAGAAACCATCCTGGGTTAAAGGAATTTTCTATAACACATTTTTTGTGGCTCTCCCTTCTCAACGTGTTAAAACCTTTTTTGTTGTTCCTCTTTCTCAATGTGGTAATTAAACAACAACATTTTGCACTTTGCAGCAACTTTTAATTTACATATTTTTTGTGGTCCAGTGTACTTTTCCATACTCCCAACAAATAGAACCAAACCGAACAATAAAGGCAAACATTTCAGCACTTAAGCTTTTCATCAAACTTGTCAGATATTAATCTTATCAAATACAAATACAAAAAAAAACGCTGCAACATGTCAGTTTCTAATGGATTTAGCAGTTCTATTTCTTTTCAACAAAAAAACTGAAGTTTTCTTGTAACAATCGACGATCACATTCGCTGATACATTTAAAATTGCTTTTCTTTCTATTTTTGTCTGGTATAATGGAATTCATAAATATTTAAATTCAGAAAGATAAGAAATATAAATTCATTTTCTATCATTCTAAATGGAAAAATGATATTCTATTCATGCGATCCGTGAAATGAGAGCAACGTGAGTCGCGTGCATTTAAAATTCATATTCACCTGATTTTCATTATCCAAAGTAAAAATATCAAGAACTTATTACGTTTGTACCACATGTCTTGACAGTATTCGTGCGTCGTTGTTGTTTCATATTCTGCTGATCGACGGCGTTAATAATTTTGATTGTGACACTCGATTAAATATCATTTAAATATTAATTTTTATTTCTATTTATTTAAACAATTTTCACTTATTTTTCTTTCTTTTTTATATTATTAATCTTAATTTTAATTGAGTTGGGGAAGTAAAATGTTTGATTGATTTTTAACACTTTAATTCTTCTCTTCAATGCAAAAAAAAAATAAAATTTTTTTGCTGATCTTAATGAAGATCGTTTTTCGCTTTTTAAAACTTTCAAAGTATTTTCTTTTTTTTTATGTTTTATTTCTGTTATTTGACTTTTTCACACGCAGTTATTTAGAGTTCTATCAAGTTCTGCTCTCTGCATGGTGTTTGTTGTTGTATGCCACAAATGTACGACTGACTGACTGACTGACTGACTGTATAAATCGTTTTTTTCTTTTTTCTTCGTCGTGTATAATGAATTAAGTTGTTATGGAAATTATAACACTCTTAGAACACACACTGGCTGTTGCGCAAAGTCAAACTTTCGACACTTGACAACACTTTGATTTTAAGAGTCTGGATGGAGTCTGTGCAGAACTTAATGCCTATTGGGAATTTGCATAAATCATCACCACGATCATCATCGTCACGAAGATCAGCTTGAAAGAGCAGCATTAGCTACAGCAGCATCAGCTACAGCAGCATCATCATCAGCATCATTGAATTGAAGCCACTCACTGCGTGTTATGCGACGACCGATCATGATCATTATTCATCAGCTAAACGAGCTTCTTCTGGGTGTTGAAATCCAGCTTTCAACATCCTTGGAGCACAACAATAACAACAGCCAGCAACACCTTCATTTTTCATTTGTTGTTCTTTTTTTTTTTCTTTTTTCCTTCTTTTCTGCTCGCAAAGTATCTCTGGCTATTTGGCAAATCCACTAAAATATTCAATTCACCGTGATGACTACAGAAGAATGACGATGATGACGACGATGATGACGACGACGACGACTGCTTGAATGCGATTGTGGCATCATTATTCAAAAATACATGTGAAATGTGCGGAGAAGAGAAGCAGGAGACAACCAAAAAATAATAAATGTTTGTTGCGCATGCGCGAATTTTGTATTTAACACTGTTTTACGTTTTGCGTTGATTGTGGAGAGTGTTGCAAGTTTGTTGGTGCGGATTTGCAAGTGTTCTTTTTTTCAATTTTTTTTTTGTTGTTGTTATCAATTGTGTTGTTATTTTCTGAAATATTTAAATGAGCCTTTTAATGCGAAAAATCAAAGCAGCTGAAGCCGTCATTTAAATAAAAGCAGTGGGATTTCTTGATTGGCGGTAAATTGTCGTCTCTTTAAGCTGGCTGATGCGAAGATGTTTTGAAGGATGGTTTATTGGCTCTGGTCATAAGTGATGGCTTATGAAATTTCAAATCACTCTGCAGGTGTACAACACACTGAACAACATTTCGTACGCTCTTGTTGCTGTTGTTGTTGTTGTTGTTGTTGTATTAGTTTTATTTTAAACCTTTAAAATAAACATTTCGATTATGATAATTTATTTTCAAATATTTCATATAGACAATAGAAGAATTAATCTTTTTTTGGGTTGACCGCGACCGTGGCTAATAATAGAACTGTTTTTCGTTAAATTAATTAGCATTTGAATGGAAACAACAAACAGCATCAGCATCAGCAGTGGCGCACACTTTTTAACACACAAAGACAATAATAAATGGTGGTGTTAAATAACAAAATTAAAAAAAAAAACTGTAATAAAAAAATTAGAAACCGATTTACCAAAACATTCCACCGTGTTACGTGCGTTTTAAGTTTTTTTTTTTGTCTTGTTACTAAAAGAAGATATTTTTATTTCAACCGGTTAACGTTTAGCAAGTAATTTTAGCCGGACGACTGGCTGACTGACTGACAGACCAACAGCTTTCGTTTTCGGTCCAAAACTATTAAACATTCAAAAAAAAAAAAACAAATACACGCTAGTCCAGCTGGCCACGACTTGAGCCAACGAATGTCAAATAAGAACTAAACTTGGTCTGTTGAAAAGTGTTTAGAGCCATTGTGAGGCTGTTTTTTTTTTTTTAATTTTAATTGTTTGCAGTTGCAACCGAAACACTATGTTCGATAGCGCACAGGCAACTCAAACTGCAGCATACTTGAGCGAAAATCCTGGCACCTATTAACCAATTATAACGGTTTATTTGCTTTATTAACTTATTTGTTTGTTTATTAAAAAAAAAACAACAAAACAAAACAAATACAATAAATCAGCTAAAATTATGTCGTGTCCCAACCAACAACCAACTTCAAAATATGAGCTCCACTTCACGCATTTTAACGGAGCAACAAGTTCGATGGCTGATTGTTAGGCCAGCAATTAATTTATAATTTTTTTTGTTTTGTTACTCATATTGTTGTTAGTTTATTTAAAAAATTTATGATAAATTAAAACTGATTGAGCTGTTACAGACTTGTACAGGGTGGGCAAATTTGAGGTTAGGAAGTAAATTGGCTTAAAAAACGCTCTTGTTCTTAAGAAATTCAGTTTTATTGATATCAAATTAAAGCAGAAATAGATTGACTTCCAGGACAAAATATATGGGAAATAATAATGGAATATAATGTGGGGCAAATGTCCGTCCACTTTTAGTATGTCGGCAGGGAGGATCTCTTTTTCACAACATTTTGAACAACACTTTGCTACAACACTTCACTTGTCTCGTCAAAGCAGCCTGGAAAATCATCTTTTAAAGCGTCATTTCCTGGTCTTTCATATAACCTTAGAGAAAATAATCTAGCGGCGTTGAATTACAAAAACGAGGCGGCCAATTGACACCGCCAAATCGAGAAATTGTGCGAACGGAAAATTCTCAAAGAAACAGTTGGATAATTTGGCCGGCTGAGAGTCTTGTGGCGCCGCTTTGCTTAAACTACAAGCCAGTGATGTCAACTTTAGCCGATTCTGGCCACAAAAAATCGCTCATCATGGTTTGGTAACGCAGGGAAATCATGGCGACGGCGTTTTCTCGCTTATTTGCGAAAGTAAATGGGCCGCTAATGCCGCCTGACGGCAACCCGCATCGTACGCCCACTTTCTTTGAATACAATAGTTGTGCGAGGTCTGTTCGTGAATTTCGGGAGCCTGATATGCAAAAATTTTAGTTGTTTTCCATAACTGCTTAAATAAAACTGATGAGATGCATTCTAAAGATGATTTTGTTAAAACAGGCATTGTTAAGTTTCTCAAACCGACAATTTTCGCAACTAAAATTCTTTGTTCAGAATTGTACCGTTACGTGATTAAAATTTCCCAACTTTTTACTAAATAAATGTCGAAGGATGATAAACCAATTCTTGACATTTCATCATATGACAGGAAATTTACTTCCTAACCTCAAATTTGCCCACCCTTTACATTGAATCGCTTCCGCCGAATGCTTTCAACAATCAACCACGTCTTAATAACCGCTTTCAGTGTTTTTGTTTTGTATTTAGAATTAAAAAAAAAAACAAACAAAAAATCTTTATGATATTTTATGCCAAGTGACATTAGAACCGTTTGCGTGCATCCAACATTAATCAAATCAATTCAATCATCGCAATCGTCGTCATTCTGTTGTATCCAGTTACCAGATACTTTTAATTAGTTAATAAATTTTATTCGAACGATTATTAGAATAATAAAAGCCAACATATTGAAAAAATCCCGCAACTAATTGACCATCATTTGCTATTAGTTTTGTCATGATCACTGTCATGATCACTTTGCATACGATGACTATTTTCCTGTTCAATTATTTTTAGCGATTTTCTTAATTAACATTTTTGATCTTCTGTCAGTTGTAATTATAACACACCTCAATTCGAAATTGATGGATTTCGCTTGAGCGTATTGGGAAACATAATTTTGAAAAGAAGTGTTTCTCTAATAACTTTTAAAACTACTTTAAAGTACGAGGTTTGTTCAAGAAATTGAATAGATTTTCTTATATCCCGTGTGTCGAATTTCTGTATATTTAGTTACGTCGTTTGGGTCTTATTTCCACTTCACTCTTTCTCTTATTCACCATTTTTAGTTTGTTTGTGGGAGTCTTAAAAATTACAAGAGGTTTGAAGTCAGTTTTGATCGTTTAATTAATTGTTCGAAAAGTGTTTTCAATTCAAAAAGACCTGCTAAATATTCCAAAGCACAAGGGAAAATCAATATTTAAATATTAAACTTATTTAAATATTAAACTTAATCAGCAGAGCAGAACAGCTGTTTTCGAAAGCTGCTACACATTCGTTAGAAGTAGTCATGAGTTCTCTTATTTATTGCCATTTGGTTGGAGGCTGAGTTGAATGCGCAAACAGTTTTTATTTCCAATAATTTTATTATGAAAAAGTATACGAGAATTGTATCAAACCAAAGTTGCCGTTTGTTTATATTCTTCATGTTTTATTTTCTGTGTTTGCGGCGATTTTCTGCTGTCGAAAAAAAGGATTAAGGAATTTGCTTATAATTTTATATAAAACGTTAAGACTGTGATTTTGTAAATCATTTTGCTTTAAAAAAATTTATAGGGGAACAACAACAAATTAAAAAAGAAAACTTAAAATTTATTTAATTTTTTAGAAAATTTTTTTTTAAATGTTTTAAATTTGAACGAAAAATAAAATCAAATACAATGAAAGAGCGCAGAGAGAGTAAAATTATTTGAAATTTTCTTTGTGTGTACAAATAAATATCACTAACGCCAGGTGATTTAAGAAATTAGGCACCGATTGTGCTCTTCACAAATTTTTTTTACAAATTTTCGAGTTATAAAAAGGACTACATGATCCATTCCGCTTCTTAATTTAAAAATATTATTCACGATCAGGGGAAAAATATTATTCACGATCAGGGGAAATTTATTTCAGCATGAAACTGTTCACGGGAAATTTACTGATGATTTAGGAAAACGGTAAACATCTCGAGGGAAACTTTTAAAACTTGTTCGAATCACTGTTTTTAAAGATCTTAATGATTCCCATATTTATCGATCGTAATTGATCATCGAACGCAATGAATACATTGTGTTATGAAAAATATTTAATATTCTAGAATTGTTTCAGTCCAATTTAACTTATTAGCGTATAAAAAGCCTATAGATATAACGGAAAAGTAAAAAAGTTCGGGGGAAAAAATCATTCACGATCAGGGGAAATTTTTTTAGCATGAAATTGTTCACGGGAAATTTACTCACGATTTAGAAAAACGTTAAACATTTTCACGAAAAGTTGTAACAGTTGTTCGAATCACTTTTGAAAGATCTTAATGATTCTCATATTTACCGATCGCAACTGATCATTGAACACAATGGCTACATTTTTTATGAAAAATATTTAATATTCTAGAATTGCTTCAATCCAATTTAACTTATTAGCGTATAAAAAGTTTATCCATCACACTTTTTTTTCAATGCACTTTCAAACACAACGATCGTTTTGAAAATATAATCGCGATGCAACAATCGCTGGAGGTAATTTGTTGATCGCAGCAATTAACGTCTTCGATGAAGTCTAAATATTTGCACGTCATTATTTCTATTATTATTATGGACTACAAACGATGATTTTAAAGGTGTTGGAAAACAGATAAAACGAACTTTGAGTGCAATAAAAGATCAGATTGTATAGAGTGACTTGCTGTTGATTACACTGTGCAACAAAGAAAATATGTGAGAAGATTTTGGGCCTTTACTGTTAGTGAAAGTCCCTTTAAATTTTCCTTACAAGACTTGCCTGCCCCTCTTTTAAAACGCTCCCAATAAAGTATTATTTCCCTTAACCTCGAACTAACGCGTTTTAGCTGACACATGCAGAATCCATGTGCCGGAAGTTACAGTTTCACGAAGTTGTTGTATAAAATTATAAGTTTTTTGTTAAATTCGTGTACATGAACAATATTTCCCTACCGACTTTGATGAGTTTGAAAACAAAATATCTGACTGACTTGCGAGTGTATTCATAAATAAATTTCCGGGTATATTTTCGGTCACAATGCAAATTGTCTGTGGCCTTTATTCCAGCAGCCGTAGTAGGATCATTTACCAACTTGATTGATTTAGCCAACAAATTATAACTGTTCACATAGACAAGTTTATTACACATAGAAATTTTTAAATAAAAATCTACCACCCGCTGAGTTTGATAATTTACAAACCTGTTGAATGTGTTGTTGACCAGCGATTCATTAAACAGATTTTCTCATCAAACGCTATAATTTTATAATTAAGACGTTAATCATCAAGACGAGTGGTAGTGCAAAATTAGTTTTTTATACCTAAAACACCAAATTAAAAAATAAAAACTTCTTGATGTTGTTTATTTGCAAAAAAAAAAAAAAAATTCTGGTTTCCATTGAAACACTAACGCGCACACAATCACATCCGTTTTGCAAGAATTATAAAAGAAGTTGTTGTTTTAACATCCACATAATTCCGTTGGATATGGGAATGATTTTATTGTTGTTGCTGTTGCTGTTGCTGTTGCTGTTGTTGTTGTAGTGATTATTTTTCCATTAAACTGTTCGCAGAACACATCGTCATAATGTTTGGTAATTATATATCCGAAATTCCTGTTAATCAAATCTCAATTATCTGATTTACATACACTCTGGCTTTTTTTGTTGTTGTTGGACTTTTTCTATATTCTCGTATAACTTAAATAGAAACAATTAACCACTAACATACATTTCACTGAATACAACAACCACATTCTAGTACACATGCAGGTCACCCTACACGTTGTAATAAAATGTTTTACCTGCTTTCAAGCCATTAGGTTCGAATTGAGGTCTAATACGAGTTGCACACTAGAATTGAGTCCAACTCGAGCCAACGCTCATTTTTGCCAAAAACCTCTGATCATATTAATATAATATAAATGGACTTGGTCAGAGGTTTTTGACAAAAATGAGCGTTTGATCGAGTTGCACCCAACTCTAGTGCACACCGCATTAATTATGGTGTTGTGCGGACTTCTGGAATATGGAAAAGAGTATCACTTGATCTTTTAACCCTGGATGGTTACCCATCTCTTTTGAACATTAAAGTTACTCTCCGTTGAATCGACGAACAATTTTTAATATTCCGTCGTACCAATTTTGATTGTTAAAAATAAACAAAAATATTTTTAGTTAATTATTTTATTAAAAAAAATAAAGAAAAAAAATTAAATAATAAGTGTTTTTTATTGAGTGATACAAGTTTAAATCATAATTTTGATATCAATGAAGCGGTCTTTATTGTATAGAAAATTTTATGACATTAATGTTTAAATATGATTTCGGCCATGTGGCCGCCACGGCTAGCGCGTACACGACGCAATCTGGAACAACAATTTTCACAAACAGTAACATTTGCGGTTAAATTTAGCGGGAGGGTACCGGGATGGTCTTTAGCGTTATTCGTTTTCCATATATATATTTTCTGAAATAATTCTTCTTATTTTATATTTTATTTATTTATAAAATTTCCTTGACAATTATATAAAATAATAAACAATTAATTTTTGTTCTTCTTTCAGGTAAGCACGAACACCTTAGGGTCTTGAAGGAATGAACGTGAGCTTCTTATTAAATCTTTCCAGCAACTTTTCGTCCCTCAAACAATTCAATTAATTATATAAAAATGCGCTACCTGCTCAAGTACAAATCAGTACAATTGCATTATAATTGAAATTCTAGCGTTCGAAAGACAAGATAAAAACCTTTAAAAATTAATGGAGAAATCAACCTCAATTTAGTTTTCAACTCACACAGCAGAGTAGAACAGTGCTGTTTTCGAAAGCCGCTACACCTTCTCATCAGCTCTTAGGTGTATTTCGTTGATTACCACCGATTTTGTGATGTAGTTGAATGTGGAAATAGTTTCCATTTATAACTAATTCTTATGAGAAAATTTAATACGAGAACTGCTGGGTAGCGGCTTTAACCTGCTGCTGTGTGATGTTGCTTCCTTTATTAATTGTTCGGTTATTTTGGTGATATAATTGAATGTGGAAACAGTTTCCATATATAAGAAATTTTTATGAGAATATATTATACGAGAACTGCTGGGTAGCGGCTTTTTATCCTGCTGCTGTTTTATGTTGATTCCTTTATTAATCCTGCAACTATTTATTATGTCTTTCGAATATTAGTTTTTTAATTATAATTCGATTTGATTTAATTATGAAAGTTCTTTATAAAATTCCTAAAAAAAATAGAAATTAACTCAATTCCAGCGGAATTGCAAAAGTAGCGCGGACAACAACCTGCCATTCTGTTGCGTTGTTTTTGACAGGCTGCTGTCGTCCAAATGTTTGCAGATTGTTTTTTTTTTAAATATATATCTGTTTTAAATTTTTTATAGTATTAAAAAAATTGAATATAATATTAAAAATATAATAAATGCTGCGCGTTCACATCTATCCAATATTTCACGAAATAAGTGTAACCAATAATAGGTAAAATTCCTTTTTATTATGATGCCCTTTAAAGGCAAGTTAGGGAAGTCCAACGGTGAGATTAACAAATAGCTGTTTTGAATGACATGCTCGTGCATGCCATAGCATGCCTCCAATTCGTCTTTTACCACTTTACCCAGTTCCGTTAATTGTTTATTATAATAGAGAAGGCAGCACTAGTTACTACTCTATTAAATAACAATACAAAAGGTATTTGTTTACAAAACACCAACAATTATAACAACAACAACAACAAAAACGAAAAGGAAAAAATTAACAATTGAAATCTGTGCAAAACAATACGTTGTTTGTGTATATTTTGTAGGTTCTTTTTTTTTTTGACGTGTCAACGTTTTTGGTTTTGGATTTCTATTCATATAATTTGTTTGTTTGTTTGTTTTGTTTTGTTGTTTGTTGGTTGGTTTGTGCGTTCGTTCGTTCATTCGTTTTGTTTAAGCTACTGAAACAGCACCACTCTTCCAGTCACTTAGCTAGACACGCACACCAGCACACGAAAGTATCGCAATACGCATAATAGGAGGATGATCAAAAAACAAAAAAAAAGGACAAGAAAAAACAAAGTGGGTCTGTTGATAGATCCGAGTACTTGTTTGTGTGCTTGTGGGTAACTTTTCAATTTCCGCTCGTCTTAATTATTTCACTATTTTATTTAATTTAAATTTTTTTATTTACAAAAAGCAGTTGGTCGCCAAATTATATAAAAATATAATTTAAAAAAAAAAATCTTGAATTGCTTTCAATCTCGACAAAATCGACAGACCATGTCAAATAAATAGTCTTCTTCCGACAGAATATTTAAAACACGTTCAATTTATGCGCGACTCTGAAGTATTAAATTTTGTGAATGGCCGGCCAATAATTATGCCGCAAGTAACCGAAATAATTGAAAGGTAACGGTTAATATCAATTTCATAATCAAATGGACGAGAGGTTCTCGTGTATGTCGAATTAAATGAATTATTTTCAAATTAAAAGCATAAAATTACTTAATTGCATAAAAATCTATTTTGATTTATAATTGTGAGATTTTTTTTTTTCAAGAAAGTTTAGCCAAACAAATACTTATTCGTGTTCCGCATCAAACACCACGTCAATTTTTTTTAGATAGAATCGATGCGATCAATTTTTCAAATACATTTTTATCAAAAATTGATGAAATTTGTGATGAATTGAATAAAAATAAAATTAAAAAAAACGTAACCGAAAGCTGTTTATTCGATCGAAGATAAGCGACCGTTAACGAGATGATCGTTAACAAGAGATAATTAACTAATGGGTGATTTTTCAAAAGCCTGCAGATTTTATATAAAAAGGAACACATGCCGCCTGCCACGCGATATCTCTCTATATCGTCATGTCGCCAAAAAAATTTAAAACAAAAATAAATTCTAAACTTTTGTGTTTGCTTAAATATATTTTGGCGACAGAACGATATCGAGTGACATTGTGGGACAGAGAGATAAAATTTAGAAAAATTAATGAAACTTTATTTGAGTTTATAAAAGGATTCATATCAGGCCTATTCCGAAATAATTATTAAGTCAATAATTATGCAGCCTAATTACCGTTGGCGTTTGTCGCCTTCAAATTCGACAATTTGCAATAGAATAAAAGAGAAAAAAAAATAATGTTTCTATAGGGTGTTTTTTTGTAGAGTGATACAACTTTGAGTTGGCATCACTGCTTTATTTGACCACCCATTTAACAGCTGATAGTTGCTTTTTGTTTAGTTGTCTTTGACATTTCATTATGGATCGACTTACACCAGAGTAACGCGTGCAAATTGTGGAAATTTTTAATCAAAATAATGGTTCTGTTCGTCAAACTTATCGTGCTTTTCGTCCATTCAAAATTTTATTTTTCGATGAAGCCCATTTTTGGTTGAAATTACTGTTTAGTGCGCTTTATGGACTGGCGGAATCATTGGCCCCTGTGGCTTCAAAAACGATGATGGTCCGAATGTTACTGTTTGTGAAAGTTGGTGTTCCAGATTGCGCATTGTAGGCGCCAGCCGTGGCGGCCACATGGCCGAAATAATATTTAAACATTAATGTCATAAAATTGTCTATCTAATAAAGACCGTTTCATATCAAGGATATAACATATCAAGGATATATTAGTATGTTTTATTACGATTTAAACTTGTACCACTCTATAAAAAACACCTTTTAGTTATTCACACTCTAGTTGAAACTGGCGACTTTATGTGATTTGAAATCACAAGAAAAGTGTCAATCTCGTTATTTCAAAAGGAGAAGGTTATAAAAATTTACCTCAATTATTATTTCCCTCTGTGATTTCTTTCTTTGTTTTTTAATACTTTCATCTTAAATATAGAGGAGAAACAGAAGGCATTCAAATATCTTCTTATTATTTTAGCAAAATAATTTGAGGAGCAAAACAATCAAAATAAAAAAATTATTTTGTTATTTAATTCGTTTATAATCGTTCAATTTTTTCCAAAGTGTATTTAATTCCTTAAAAACTTGTTAAATATTTCAAAGTTCAAGAGAAAGACAACATCAGTTTTTTAAATATTAAATTTACAAACAGCAGAGCAGAACAGCTGTTTTCGAAAGCCGCTACACTTTCATTATCATTAGTCAAGCGTATTTTTATATTTTACCTCTTGTTAAGTAAGTGGCTGAGTTGTATGTGATAACAGTTTCTATTTGTGCCAATTTTATTATGAAAAAGAATACGAGAGTTACAGCAAACCGATGAAGACACATTATTATTTGCAGTTGCATTTTGATTATTTTCCTTCATGTCATATAATTTGAATTTTCAAACCGCTTTAATTATAACTTAATAAATAGTATATTATTCTCAGGTGCTAGACGGTGAATGAAGTAATTCTCAATTTCTATAAAAATAGTCGAGATCACTTACTGATCAGATATATAAATTTCGAAGGCTTTTAAAAGTTTTAATTTTTTTTTAATAACAAATTTTAACTCGGCAGTGGTCGACGTAGTTTTTTTAAGCTCTTCAAATTTAATTATATGCTGTTTCTTTTCTCCCAAAATTTTACTAAAAAATTCAAAGTGATCAATCGAGGAGTTTTAACTAGTTTTTTGTTTATTTTTCTTGAGAGCTGTTCAGTTTCTGAAGTCGATCAGTAGAGTTGTTTTGAAGTTGTTTAAAAGAATATTTATTTTATTTTTTGTCCTAAGTTTTTTTTTTTTAGTTCTTGAAGTCTACCAGTTCCAATTGATTAAAATTCATAAGAACTCTGAGTTTGGGAAAACCATTGGGAACACCACCGGCTGGGCTAAGTCTATGAAAAGTTCAAAGTGGGTCACATACCCTACAAACCCATAGACACACACACACACATATGCCCACACATACACACACACATGCAGACACATACACACACATACAGATATAGTGACGGGCTTTCAGAATTAATCGGGGCAGCTTCCTGGGACCTCAAAACGTAAAGATCTGATGGTTCTTTTAAAACTGGATACACCAAAAAAAATAAAAAATTCTTGATATTTTTAAATCTTAAATTTTCCTAGCGGGAAGTTAAAAAAATCGTTCCCCAATCGATTAACGAATATTTTACGAAACAAAAGCCAAAGAATGTTTCATTAACAGAAAACAAAATTAGGCCACGAATATATAAAATGGCTTTTCAAACAAAAACCCGTATTTCTTATTTATTTATTTATTTTAATTAAATTTTTATTTTAGATTAAATTAATTTACATATTCACCATAAAACGATCTGATTGCTGACATTCTTTCATCAAACAACCTCAACAACAATCTGTTTTTAATGGGCCGTTGGCTGTTAATGATAAATTTTATTGGCCTCAAATTATCATAAAACAAATATATAATTTGATCAATTACTAAATTAAAAACAAATAAATAAATGAATAAGAAACACTGCCAAACAAAAAATAAAATCACACAACCAACCGTAAAGTCATGTTTAGCAAACAGTTAAACTGCTATCAAATTACAAGCCGTCGCTTTATGTAGAGGAACTGTAAAACAATTGTTAAGCTTTCAAATCAATTTTAAAGAGGCTTAAAAGCTGAATGTCTGCTCATGCGCAATAAAAATTAGGATTCCAGTTTGCTGGCTGCGCCAGATAACGTTACCATGAGACAGACCTTTAAAGAGTCAATAAAAAAAAAGATCATTTCCCAAATGATCAACACACAGACCAACAGAGAGATAGACAGGCAAACACTGTTGCTGTACGCTATTTAATACAACGAACTAAAATTACTGAAACTTAATCTCACGTACTTAAAAAGTGTTTGAGCAGCAGCCAGCGACTGGACTTGCTAATAGAAAAGTCATTCATTGTTTTATCAACAACTCATTTATTATTTATTTATTTATTCAATAATATTTTCATTCATGCATTTATTCATCTATTCATCTATTCATCTACTTATTTATTTATTTAATTCAAAACTAATTTAGTATTTATTTAATGGAAACTTAAACTACGATTAAATATTTATAGGAAAAACGCTGGCCAACCGTCCCGTGAGGAGCAGCGCACCAACCGCTGTGAATTCAAATCATTTTTCACCACTGATCCTTGATCCACAAAAAAAAATAAAATTACAAAAAATGCGGTTTATTTTCAATTTAACTGCGGGTCGGTGCTCTCTTTGTCTGATTGGCCGGTTGGCCGGTTGTGGCTGCTCATCATTTAACAATCGAATTTATGTTTTAATGTATTCTTTGGCTGAGATAATTACCGTGTTGCTGCTGTCAATATTTTAAAATAACTACATTCAGTCTGCCAACTGTTTTTAAACACACACACACATAAACACACACGGTGGCGGTAATAATTATAAGCACACTAGCACAATGTCTCCAATTTAGTATTCGGTTATATTATTTAGTCCAGGTTCCCACCATGAAGCATTTTTACTGTTGAAATTATTTGAAATTTTCTCTTGAAGCAGCCCGAATGTTTACATGCAGTAGAAGTCTGTTTAAATAAAATGTGTGTGTAGTGTGTGTGTGTGTGTGTACTTTTACCTTCAAATTCTTAACTCCTTATTCATAAAAATTATGAGAGGCTTGTAAGAGTGCAATAGGGCAAATTTCATATGAAATTTTGTTATTTTACGCTGTTATTAGACTCTCATAATTTTTATGAATAAGGAGGTTACTTATTTGACAGTTCAAATTATTTAATTCTTGGAAAAAAAAATCTAATACTGTTTTAATTGAAAGAAATTTTGACCTGATTTATATCAAATTTTTCTCCACAGACAAGCAGAGTATCGAAAGAAATGTGGCACTATAATTAAAGGGTGTTTTTTATAGAGTGCTACAACTTTGAGTTGACATCACTGCTTTATTTGAGCACCCAATTAACAGCTGATAGTTGCTTTTTGTTTAGTTTGCTTTGGCATTTCATTATGGATCGGCTTACACCAGAGTAACGCGTGCAAATTGTGGAAATTTTTAATCAAAATAATGGTTCTGTTCGTCAAACTTATCGTGCACTTCATCCATTAAAAATTTTATTTTCTGATGAAGCCCATTTTTTGTTGAATGGGTACGTGAATAAACAGAACTGACGCATTTGGAGTGAGGAGCATCCACAAGCTTTTGTCTTCAAAAACGATGATGGTCCGAATGTTAATGTGTGTGAAAATTGGTGTTCCAGATTGCGCCTTGTACGCGGAAGCCGTGGCGGCCACGTGGCCGAAATCAAATTGAAACATTAATGTCATAAAATTTTCTATCCAATGAAGTCCGTTTCATTGATATCAAAAATATATTACTATTTTTATTATGGTTTAAACTTGTGTCACTCTATAAAAAACACTCTAATAAGACCCTAATTTTGTAAGTCACTTGAGGTAAAAATCCCATTTAAAAAAAGAGATTTTTTAAGGAAAATTTTTTTATATGTTTCTTTACAAAAATAGAAATCCATGGAAACACCTTTTTTTAAATATTATTTTAGAAGCTTTTTATATATATTTTTTTTGTTTTAAAAACGTTTTCCGTTCGATTACACGAAGTGGTAACTTTTTTTAAACTCTTTTCCTATAAAGTTATTCGATTAAATTTTTTTTAGAATAACACGGTGGTACGAATAAATTTTTAATGTTAATTTTTTTTTAATATCAACTAAGAAAAATAAAACATTAAAAACTTTATCATAAAATCAAATCATTTTGTAAAATAATCTCTTATTTTCTAATTTGCCATGGTTTCAAATTTAATGCCTTTTTTCTTCCTCCTGCATCCGCCCCTGTAGTCCATTAATTATTGGCTTTATTTAATCAATTATATGAGTTGGATTCTATTTTAGAGATTTACTAATACTTTTGCTTTAATCGATTAATCGGTCGATTAATGTCGTTTTCTTTTCCAGAAAACATGTAAACCTTTTTCAATTCTTTTCTTAAAAGTGGCATTTTGGAGGGCTTTTAAAACAGAAACTACTTTTTGTTAGAGATGTTGGATTAATTTCTAATGAATTCCTCAATTTGATACATCGAGATGTTGCCATTTTCAGTTAAAAAGTGTAAAAAATGTTGCACTTTTTTCTAGAAAAGAAATCAGCATAAGTAATAGATTTTTCAATCGACCATTAATCGATTAATTTTATTTGCCCAAAAAAACGCAACCACTAAACGGTGAAACAAAATATTTTTATTTCAATACAAAAACAGTTTCATAAATAGCTGATCGCCAGTGGTGTAGAATCGAATACGATTGGAAACTGTTTAACTCAAAAATACTTTCTAATTAAGATTTAGTGGTTACGTTTTTAGAAGAAAATATTTGCCGAAATGTGACCGCACCTTGAATCGAAAATTATTAGTCCGGGTTAAGTTGAAGTCCATGAATTGGCAAATTATTGTGCAATGCTGCAAGCACAAACATGATTGAACTTGTTACGTCATGTTTGTGTTTCACAATAATTGAGTCACAAATACAACAACATTTCTTCCTACTGCCACTCTTAAGCGTAGATCTCTGATAGAGCAATAATTTTATAACAACAATAAAAACCCCTACTTGAAAGAAGGTAGTGATCACACAATTTTATTAAGCCACTCGTTTAAGTGCTGATTATGCGCTCTAATTGTAGTCCCCTCGTTTCAAAGCCAACCAACGTGATATTTCAAAGGAATTTATTTAAAATTTAAATATGAATTAAATTTAATATCTTGAATTCCAAAATGTTAACAAAATCAAACGCTTGAATGCTGTCCAAGCAGATACCGGTTACGAGTACCCATGCAAATGATCTGTATGCTAATGATCTGTCCGCCTTTCTGCCCATGCATTTTCTCCAACTGCAATCAAAATATTCATACACACGATGCACTTCAAGTAATTATCAACTTCTAAGACTCTGCTGCCACTGAGCGAGCCAACGAGCCAACGAGCCAACGAGCCAACGAGCCAGCGAGCCAGCGATCGGTGTTAGTCGTGTTAGTATTTCTGTTCTGGTTCTGCTGCTGGTTTTATTTTGAAATAATTTTAAATAAATATTTTATTGGAAAAGATTACATTTGGAAGAAAGTAATTATGGCTGACAGCAAACATGAACATTCGTTTTATATTGGCGGCATAATGGAATTCCGACTTCCTGCTCCCTGGAAACAAGCCAACGATCTAACGACCAACGAACGAACAGTGTGACGAGGAGAAAAGAGCCACAAGAAGATGCTCTAACCGGCAACATTAACCCAGTTATTTTGAAAATTATGTATGGAAATATATAAATTTTTGTTGTTGCTTTTATTTCAAATAGTTTTTTTTTAGAGAAAATAAATCATTAAGTGGTTGCAAGAAATAGTGGCGCAGTTTGTTGTTGTCTTTATGTTGCATCCATAATTTGTTAATATTATTTTTGAGATTTAAAAATTTATTTATTGATATTAAATGCCACAGAACATTCAGCATAAAGTTTATTAAAAGTTATAGTTATCAGTCGCAGCAAAATGTTGTTTTCACAACACAATGATCGTGTTGGTACACGATCATTCTGTCTTCTCTAATGCTTCATTAACTGTTTGTATATGCAGGCAGGATTTGTTGTTGTTTTTTCTTCTTCTTCTTCTTCTTCAACAGTTTTAGTAGCATATCATTATCACTGTAATTATTTTTATGATCATCATTACGGCAGGCAGTAGTTTTTACGACAATCGTACAGTTGCAGTTTTGGCTGTCGCATATTGACGATTTTTATGAAACAACTTAAAATACATTAAATATTCTTCACAATCTAATATTCGTAATATAAATAAATATTAGTTATGACTCACTTTAATATGCCGTAAGCTCATCTTTCATAAATTTATGTTATTGTACCCTACAGTACAGTACAGTACAGTAAGATAGTAAATCGGTATTTAGTGGGTTAACATCGTCAGTAACAAAAGCCTCAAATATTTTATTTTAGATATGGATCATTTCTAGAGTTGCTTTTGCTCTTCCTTTTAACTTCAAAATTTTCTAAAATTAAAAATATTCGGAAACCGTAAAGTTATTAGTTTTACCCCCGACTAAATTACACAAGGCACGATCACTTTTTCTCAAATATTTGCCCGAAAAAAGCGTAACCACTACACAGTGATTAAAAATGTTTTGATTTTAATACGTGTTTGTTAAGTAAAACATTTTCATAAATAACTGATCGCCAGTGGTTTAGAATCGAACACGATTGGAAAATTTTAACTCAATAAAAACTTTGTGTGAATTAAATTTGTTTCGAATTAAGATTTAGTGGTTACGTTTTACGAGCAAATATTTGCCGAAATGTGACCGTATCGTTAATTGAAAATTATTATGAATTTGAAAATTATTTTGCAATGCAGCAAGCACAAACATGATTGAACTTGTCACATCATGTTTTTGTTTAGCAATAATTGAATCTTAAAAACGACAACATTTCTTCCTACTGCCAGTCTTAAGCTTTTCCGCCAGGAAAATTTAAAGTTTTTTGAAAATTAAAAATATTCGAAAATCGGAAAGTTTTTGGTCCCTTCCCGATTTCTCAATAGATTTTATGGTTTTGAAGTCCTGCGACAATGACTACTAAAGGCACTATTTTCTTTGTGTGTGTGTGTGTGTGTGTGTGTATGTGTGTTCATAGGCGTGGGTGTGGGTGTGGGTGTGGGTGGGGAAGTGTGTGTGTATGTGTATGGGCGTGGGTGTTAGTGTATGTATGTGTTTGAGCTGCTTATAACTTTCGAACCGCTCGAGCCAATCGAGTTCTAAGAAACCATAGAATTTCTAAGAAAACCCAAAAAATAAAAATTCTTTTTTACAAAATCGACTTGGAAATTGAAATAATAAAATTTTAGCTCGAAAAACTCAAAAGCATAGAATGGCGCGAAAACCAGGTTGCGATAACTTTGCATTTAATATTAGCGGGTAGTTATAGGGATGGGCTTTAGGGTCAACCGTTTTCCATCTATTTTTTTAACTACTTTTCGCTCAAAAATTCCACACTATTCTCCCTCATCGAGAATTATATTTGGAATGAGTTTTCTTACTTTGAATTTGTCAAGCCGTTTCCAGTCAGTCTCTCTATTTTGAAATCGAGGTTTTATCAGCACTTCTGAAGTCAATCTCTTTGTTATTAAAACTTTTTAATGGTAAAAGCTGCCAGATTCTAAAAATTCCTTTATGCGTCAATCCAGAGAGAGAGCGAGAGGGAGAGTGAGTCCGAATTCTAATATATTGGCTTTCCCCCTGCAATTGCGTTTCTAAACAAAACGTTTGTTGGCAAACAATTTCAATAGTTGGCAGATCGTTTTTAAAAATGATCTTAAATATTTTATTGAAGTTGCAATTATTCATGCCTTCCATTTTGTTCTTATGAATAATTAATATTTAACATACACACTACTCACACACAGACAATCAATGCTGACATTTGGTTTTAACAATTTTATTTGAAAAATAAATAAAAATAAATAAACAAACTCACCACTGCCACCAACCAACCAGCACGCGTACTGCGATCGCAATTAATACTCCAAAAACACGATGAAGCCATTCTCACTCAACCAACAAAATGTGAAGAAAAAAGTTGCAAAAGTATTGGCAATTCTTTATTACGTATTTGAACATGAAAAGATCGCTTTTTGGGTCACACATGCGCCGGCTGCAGTCATCTAACAAAAATGTTAATTAACCCAACTAGAAATATCATTATCGCCGTCATCATCATAAAAATAAAAATATAAAAAGAGATATTGAAAAAATATAAAAAATTAAAAAAAACCAGCAGCAGCAGCAGCATCATCACTGACAGCACGATGGCACAGCGTTTATGATAACTTGGCTGGATGATAGTGAATGTGTGTGTGTGTGTGTGTGTGTGTTGGCAGCAGCAATTGTTGCATGTATTTTGATATTCTCGCTTCAAAAGCAACAGCAACAGATCGTTTCTTAATTTTCAATATTTTTTTTTCATATTTTGCCCATCCATTCCAGCCATCGTCCATTCATGCATTTAATCTTAATGTTTTTGTTTGTTGTTGTTGTTGTTTTTTTATTTCATTGATTGCATGTGGGATTCTCTAACATTGACTGTCTGTCATTGCGAGTGTTGTTTGCTGTTGCTTCTTTTATTATTTTTAATTTGTTGCTGTTGTTGCTTTTGTTTTGATATTTTTCCTCAGATTTTTAGCAAAAGTTCACAGCGTATTTCTCATCTGCCACCACAATTAGCTGTTAATGTGCTGGCTAAATGTTTTGACTGCTGCTGACGAAATTTTTTTTTTTTTTTTTTGTATTTTTATTATTTTGCAACTAAACTAACACTTACAGTGAGTGCATGACATGCTCGTACATGCATTATGAACTAACAGCACAGACACCATCTGCAACACGCTTGACAAACAACGTTCTTTTCTTCTTCTTGTGTTTGTGTTACCACTGCTTTTCAATGCAACTTTTTATTTATTTTTAAATGATTTTCACATGGAAATTTTTTTTTTTAAAGAAGTTAATTATTCAGACATTTTCGTTGGAGTCTGTACAATTAAGTGCTGCCAGCTTTACTTGTTAAAAAAGTATGCAATTAGGTCACATTTTCTTTGGTTAACCCTGGATGGTTACTCTTGATTTTTGTAGCTTAAAATTACTCTTTGTTGAATCGGCGAACAATTTTTAAAAATAATTCTAGCGGAACAATTTTGAATGATAAAAATGAATAAAATTATATTTATTTAAGTATTTTAGTAAGAAAATTATTTTAAAAAGTTAAATAAAAATTTTCTCTTAAAATTCTACACGAACTTGAAACAACCATAAAAGTTCTATTCATTCCTCAGAAAATAAAAGTTATCTCTTGACTTTTATTTATTTATCAAAAAATAAAAGTTATTGAATGATTTCCTTTTCTAAGAAAAAAATCATTTTCAAACTGGAAATTTTAAGTCAAGAAATTAAAAGTCAAGAAATAACTTTTATTTTTTCAATGAAAATTAAAAGTCAAGAAATAACTTTTATTTTTTCAACGAAAATTAAAAGTCAAGAAATAACTTTTATTCTCTCAACGAAAATTAAAAGTCAGGAAATAACTTTTATTTTCTCAACGAAAATTAAAAGTCAAGAAATAACTTTTATTCTCTCAACGAAAATTAAAAGTCAAGAAATAACTTTTATTTTTTCAACGAAAATTAAAAGTCAAGAATTAACTTTTATTTTCTCAAAGGAAATTAAAAGTCAAGAAATAACTTTTATTTTCTCAACGAAAATTAAAAGTCAAGAAATAACTTTTATTTTCTCAACGAAAATTAAAAGTCAGGAAATAACTTTTATTTTCTCAACGAAAATTAAAAGTCAAGAAATAACTTTTATTTTCTCAACGAAAATTAAAAGTCAAGAAATAACTTATTTTTTCAACGAAAATTAAAAGTCAGGTAATAACTTTTATTTTCTCAACGAAAATTAAAAGTCAAGAAATAACTTTTATTTTTTGAACGAAAATTAAAAGTCAAGAAATAACTTTTATTTGTTCAACGAAAATTAAAAGTCAGGAAATAACTTTTATTTTCTCAACGAAACTTAAAAGTCAAGAAATAACTTTTATTTTCTCAACGAAAATTAAAAGTCAAGAAATAACTTTTATTTTCTCAACGAAAATTAAAAGTCAAGAAATAACTTTTATTTTCTCAACGAAAATTAAAAGTCAAGAAATAACTTTTATTTTTTCAACGAAAATTAAAAGTCAAGAAATAACTTTTATTTGTTCAACGAAAATTCAAAGTCAAGAAATAACTTTTATTCTCTCAACGAAAATTAAAAGTCAGGAAATAACTTTTATTTTCTCAACGAAAATTAAAAGTCAAGAAATAACTTTTATTCTCTCAACGAAAATTAAAAGTCAGGAAATAACTTTTATTTTCTCAACGAAAATTAAAAGTCAAGAAATAACTTTTATTTTTTCAACGAAAATTAAAAGTCAAGAAATAACTTTTATTCTCTCAACGAAAATTAAAAGTCATGAAATAACTTTTATTTTCTCAACGAAAATTAAAAGTCAGGAAATAACTTTTATTTGTTCAACGAAAATTAAAAGTCAAGAAATAACTTTTATTTTTTCAACGAAAATTAAAAGTCAAGAAATAACTTTTATTCTCTCAACGAAAATTAAAAGTCAGGAAATAACTTTTATTTTCTCAACGAAAATTAAAAGTCAAGAAATAACTTTTATTCTCTCAACGAAAATTAAAAGTCAAGAAATAACTTTTATTTTTTCAACGAAAATTAAAAGTCAAGAATTAACTTTTATTTTCTCAAAGGAAATTAAAAGTCAAGAAATAACTTTTATTTTCTCAACGAAAATTAAAAGTCAAGAAATAACTTTTATTTTCTCAACGAAAATTAAAAGTCAGGAAATAACTTTTATTTTCTCAACGAAAATTAAAAGTCAAGAAATAACTTTTATTTTCTCAACGAAAATTAAAAGTCAAGAAATAACTTATTTTTTCAACGAAAATTAAAAGTCAGGAAATAACTTTTATTTTCTCAACGAAAATTAAAAGTCAAGAAATAACTTTTATTTTTTGAACGAAAATTAAAAGTCAAGAAATAACTTTTATTTGTTCAACGAAAATTAAAAGTCAGGAAATAACTTTTATTTTCTCAACGAAACTTAAAAGTCAAGAAATAACTTTTATTTTCTCAACGAAAATTAAAAGTCAAGAAATAACTTTTATTTTCTCAACGAAAATTAAAAGTCAAGAAATAACTTTTATTTTCTCAACGAAAATTAAAAGTCAAGAAATAACTTTTATTTTTTCAACGAAAATTAAAAGTCAAGAAATAACTTTTATTTTCTCAACGAAAATTAAAAGTCAAGAAATAACTTTTATTTTTTGAACGAAAATTAAAAGTCAAGAAATAACTTTTATTTGTTCAACGAAAATTAAAAGTCAGGATGAATTATAAAAAGTACTCTGAAAATAAAAATTAATGCTTTTGAAATTCTCCTCCAAAAAAAACAAAATTTTATTTAATCGGTTAACAAATCGAAATTGACTGTTGAATGCAAAACTGCCATGTTTCCACGGATTCCTCCAGCTTCCACTCTGACTTCTTCCTTATAAATCTCTTCAAATTAAAAATATTTGGCAACACCGAAACGCCTGCTTTTCTAAATATCAATGAAAACTTTATTTATTCAAAAATACTCCACCGAAAATATGAATACGTCGTGAGACTAATTTGTGTGTGGCTATTTTTGCCATGTTGTTGGCTGGTTGGTTTAACCTTCTTCTCTACAGCCACGTTCTCACAGTGGGGAGCCCACAAAACTTTTCCAAAATAATCTTAAAACTGTTAGTAAAAAGACAATTTATCAGCCAGCAACAAGATTTAAATAGCAACTAATTCGCTGCTACCGAGTTGACATGATCATAAAACGGTTAAGAAAAAAAAAAGGAAAAAATTGAAATAAAAGTAACAGCATGCTGGTGCTGTTGTTGTTACTGTTGCTGTTGTTGTTGCTGTTGTTGTTGCTGCATTCGAGTGTGGGTTTTCTTTTTATTGCTCGATCGTTCTACTTACGGCGAGAATATCTGGATAGAAAAATGTCACAGTTTGATACAAAAATGCTGACAGTGTACATTTGAGTTAAAGTATTAATTTATATTTTTAATTTTATCAAACGGCCATAAATCAATCACTTTGATTTGCCCATTGTTGTTGCAATTGTTGTTTCGATTTCAATGTGTGAAATTGAAAATTAATTGAAATTTTTTTCCATATAAAATTTATTCACTAAAAACAAAACGAACTTGTCTGGGTGAAGTTGTAGTTGTGATTTATTTATTTTTTTATGATTTTTTATTTTTTTTGTTAAGGAGAGTTAATGGAATTATGGAAATTTTGCATTATTATTATCATTGTTTTTTTTGTTTATGACATTAATTTTTGTTTTAAGTTTTAAGACAAGAAATTTTAGTTGTTTCATTTCGGTTTCATATTTATAATACGAGATCGACCAAGAGAACTTTAACTTTAACTCGAATTGTATATTAAAGAGGCAAAAGAAAACTGTTTGTTGCAACTGGAGTTTATGTGTAGTTGCATAAGTGTGTGTATGTTATATTGGGTGTTTTTTATAGAGCTATACAACCTTGAGTTGGCATCACTGTTTTATTTGACCACCCATTTAACAACTGATAGTTGCCTTTTGTTAAGTTTGATTTGACATTTCATTATGGATCGACTTACACTAGAGCAACGCGTAAAAATTGTGGAAATTTTTAATCAAAATAATCGTTCTGTTCGTCAAACTTATCGTGCACTTCGTCAATTCAAAATTTTATTTTCCGATGAAGCCCATTTTTTGTTGTATGGGTACGTGAATAAACAGAACTGTCGCATTTGGAGTGAAGAGAATATACAGAATATTACTATTTGGTGCGCTTTATGGGCTGGCGGACTCATTGGCCCGTATGTCTTCAAAAACGACGATGGTCGCGCGTACTAGACCAGATTGCGCCTCGTACGCGCCAGCCGTGGCGACCACATGGCCGAAATCATATTGAAACATTAATGTCATAAAAGTTTGTATCCAATAAGGGCCGTTTCATTAATATCAAAAATATATTACTATGTTTTTTTATGATTTAAACTTGTATCACTCTATAAAAAACACCCGATATATCGAAACAACCATAAAAAACTCAAATTTATTTTTGTTTTCTACCTAAAGCCTCGAACACTAGTTTTTATTTAATTTAAAAAAACAGGCGGTTGAACAATGAAAATTGTTAAATACTTCATAGCAAAATACATGGGCAGAATAGCTGTTTTCAGAATCCTCAGCACTGTCATTATCAGTACTCGTGAGTATATTTGTTGGCTGAGTGAAGATGATTTTCATTGATATATTTTAAATGCAAATTAATTTGTTTATTAAAAAAGCAAATCAGCGTCATTCCAATAAATAACCAAAATAATTAATCGATTAACTTCTATTCAAATGCAGAACACCCAGAAAAGACTTCAAATGCTGTTTGTTTTCAGCGAAATCTCTCTGATTAAAACTCTCCCCTCCCCCGTTCATTGAGAGCGCTGCTGGCATGTCAAAACGTTACTGCATCTCTCCCCCTTCTTCCACGGTTTGGTAATCATTGAAGCGTGACCGTCTAGTTAAATGCATATCAACAGCGTTATTTTTTTCTAACTCACAAACAAACCACCGTCACTCGATCCAATCAAATCGAATCAAATCAAATCAATTAAATTAGTTGTTGGCATATCAACTCTTGTAACGTTTAACAATTTGCTTAGACACTTTGTAACGTTATCACTTGTAAAATGACTTGTTTCTGTGTTTCGATTTGTTGTTCATGTTTGAAAGAAACAAAAAATTATAATAAATTTAAAAAAAAATAAGTTCCCTAATGAAAATTCAAATCGGTGAATGTGTTAAATCAAATCGAAAATGGATACGAGTTGCAGAGAAGGCGAAACCTTTGACTTTCATTGGCTTTCAGCGTGTATGCAGTTTCAGCTTGAAGGTTTGGCTGCAACCGTTGTTGTTGTTGTTTGGCTAATATATAAACAACAAATAGAAATTATTAACACAGTCGTTGTTATTGTTTCAAGCAGCTTCAGGCACAACCTGAGCCACAACTGAAACTAAAAAGATTTAAATTTTTATATCAGCGCATGTTCAATTCGATTATAAATCATGAGTGACTGACTGACTGACTGACTGACTGACCGTTCGGCAACATTCGAAACAACCACGAGACATAATTTTTTGAAAAATATTTTTAAATTTACTATCTTCTATTTATGAAAGTGGTCATTTATTTATTAGCATTTCATCTGGAACGTTATTTATTTCAATCCTTTCAAAACGCTGCTCAAATTGAAATCAAAGTTCCTGGTTGGAAGAAGCCAGAGAAGTGACTATTTTAGTTTATAATAAGTGATCTTGGATTTACTAAAATACAACAAATTACTTTATTCTATTTCTTTATTATATTTCTTATTTTTTTTAAATTAAAAAACATATATTTCAAAGAAACGTTTGAGGGCATTTTACCTTTACCAGGAAACTTAAACCGCCGCAAACAAAATATAATCTTTTGATCGATTTGTTGATCGATTTCGTATACGAGTATAGTCGTTTTAATATGACTGCACTTGAACTGTTTTCATAAATTATAAAATATTAGCTTCCAAAAGTACTTTTGAAAAAAGTACCTTTTCAAAAAGGTACTTTTGCAAAGAGTATTTTTTCAAAAAAGTTCTCTTTCCTGTAATTAATTTTTCCAAAAACCATTTTCTATATAAGTACGTTTCTACAAAAACTTTTATTTCAAAAATAAACAATAAAGTACCTATTCAAAAAAGTACCTCTTCTGAAAAGTATTATTCTCATAAAGTTTCTTTTAAGTATTTTTCTTTAAAACAAATTTTTTTTTAGAAAAATATAAATTTAGAAAGAACCTATTTTAACAAAGTACCTTTTCAATAAAGTACCTCTTCTAAAAAGTATTAGTTTCATAAAGTTTTTTTAAAAATTTTTTTTTTTTTAAATATAAACTTAGAAAGAAGCTATTTCAGTACAGTACTTTTTGAAAATAAAAGTTTTGAAGCATTTTGCTTTAAAATTATATTTCAAAATTATGCACTAAGAAAGAGCTTTTTTCAATAAAATACTTTTTTGAAAAAGTTGTTCTTTTAAAAAAATATTTTTTCGATAAAGTATTTTTCTTGAAGCATTTTATTTATTTAGTGTTTTTTTTTATTAAAAAAATACATTTAAAAAGAATTTTTTTCAATAAAGTACCTTTTCAATAAAGTACCTCTTTTAAAAAGTATTAGTTTCATAATTTGGATAATTTTGGTTTTCATAACCAAAATTACTGGGAAAATTGCTTCCGATATTCCGACATCCCCAGCAAAGTCCACTAGTGGACATTCATTGTGTCTTCACTTTCTCCATTTTCTTCACTTTGTCAAAATTGTCAAGGTTTGCTGCGATGTGCTGTGACATCCAGAACCTGCGTCGTCATAAACATCTTTCCGACCGTCTTTAAAAAGCTCGAACCACTTTTAATCATTTTTCCGACCTCCAAAATGCGCTCAAACTTTTCCACTGCCATTATTTAAGTGCTCATGAGTACTTGATTCCACATTTTTTTCTTTCTAATTCGTCGATAATATTCGCTCATATTATGAATGACGACGTCGACGTCACATCAAAACGACAGCATTTAATTGTCGACTTAATTATTATTAACAGCCTTTGGGTATTATCCAAGGCATATAAGATTAATAGAACATGTTAGCAGAAGTCAATTTCTGTCAATAAAGGATAGATAAGGGACGATTTCTTGCTGTCGTGTTGATGTGACGTCGACGTCGTCATTCATAATATGGGCGATTGTTTTTTCGACAGGAGAATATATTCGTCGAGAACTTTAAACTTTTAGGACTCTCACGAGATGAGGGTGTCAAAAAAAGGTAAATTTGAAATTTTATCTTATTTATGGAACAGACCTCGTGTACGTGCATGTATGTGTGTGTGTGTGTGTTTGTACAAATACGAATAATTTCTGTAGCCTGTTTTCAATGTTTTATTTTATTTTTTAACTCGCTAAACTCAATCATTTGCTTAGGGGCTGAAGCAATTTGTTATCCGCCACATTTAATTTATCTAATCGCAGAGCTGAAAAAGACTTGTTAACTTGGCACAGAACGGACATCTCAACAACAGATACAAAAAAAAAACAAAAAACAAGACACCAGAAATCTATCGAGTCAATCGTCCAGACACTCAAGCGCGTGATTAAATCCAATTCTATTTCACTTGTTGTCCAAGTATTTTCAATTCTTGGCCAATTTAATGCCTCGAATGTGATAAATAAATCAAAATAGCATTTCAATTGAGCTGTAAATTTATTTAAAAATAAAATTGTTTAAATGTTATAAATACTCGACTCGTACACAATATGACACCAGCACATGTCCGTCCGTCTCAATCTGTCTTACTTGACCATTTAAAAATTTATCGATTTCCATGAATGTAATACGAGTGACCGACTGACTTTGCGCGGTGCGCATGAGCAGAAGTCTACGTTGTGTGAGTGTGTGTGTGTGTGAAACTTATTTTAAATAAAACTGCAATAAATCATCGAGTGTTGCAAACAAAAGAAAAACAAATAAGATAATGAGAAGTTAAATAAATAAATTGAAAATAGGAACAGAAAGAGAGGGGCAGAGCAGATTAATTGAATAGAGTGAGAGAGAGAGAGAGAGAGAAACGTATCCGCAGTCAAGATTTATTTTTCCCATGCATTAATTGATATTTAAATTCGTGTTATTTATTATCGATTTATTTAATTAGAGTTGAATTTAATGAGGAAATAACAAGACACGCCCACTCATTCAAATTGGACGTGCCAGTGGTCGCTTGAAACTTGTACGAGAGCGAATGGTTGGATGGCTGGATGGATGGTTGCAACGGATCGGATGGGTGGCTGGATGGGGTGTTTGTTCTCCGCATCTATTGGCAATTCGTGCTTGTTTCTTAAGTCTTTTGTTTTTACTGCTGTTTCAATAAATCATTCTCCCACCGCGCCATCCATCGCCGGCATTTGTATTCCTTTTGAATTCTACCTACAGAGTAGAGCGGGCTTTGATTTATTGTAATTCGTGTTATTTATTGTAAACGGTGTGTCTAAAATAAATTTTTTCTTAATTGTAACTCAGCAAAATTGTCATAAATTAATAAATCTTTGATTTTTCTATTGTTTCTCTCATTGAAAGCGAACAAAAAAAAAGAAGAAAAAAACGAAAAGAAACAAATCGTTGCGATTTATGACTATTGATTTCTATTTATTTGTTTATGCAAGTTTTCCTTTTTTTAATTTTTTGTTTGAAAGCCAGATTAATGGCATGTGTTGCCCCGGGCAAAACTATGGCACAATAAATATTATAAATTAATTTCTATTTAAATAATATCTCTACTTATGCAAAATAGCTGAAATTAATTAAATGTGCCAAGATTTTTTTCTTTGTAGTTTTGAAAAGATAATGACAGAAAAAACATGAAACTCTTTGAAAGGTCAATATAAAAAAAATGTGAAAATCGAAAATGAACTTAAAAAATCTAAAAACGTCCGCAGCAGGATCGAACTAAATTACGAATGGCGGCACAAGAACTAAAATTCTGTAGCTCGCAAGAGAACTGGCTACAGAAATTTATTAAATACAGTGACAGAAAAAAAAAGTTATAAAATATGTTGAGTTGGCATCACTCCAAATCGCTGTGATTAAAATTTGTCATTAATAATCGCCGAAGCATTTGAATTGTCATGCACTTTTTCAATAATTGCACTCATGCATTCCACAACTTGTCATTAATTTTAAAACAATTCAATTAATTACGATCATGCACAAGAAGATCTATCGATTCCTGCGTACGCTGAATATGTCGTGCTTATAAATTTTTCAAATATTTTTTTTATCAGAAATAATAAAATAATTATTTAAAGTGGTTCGTGAAATTATGAAAAATTATCAAATGAAATTTGATTTTATATAATGAAATTATTCAGCCTGTTTATTTTCACAGGGAGTGGTTTTGCTGATAACACTGTACAACACAAAAAAAAGAATTACAAGGTCCGACCTGTAAATTTTCATAGAGGAAACAAAAAAATTAAACACGTGTATCGGCGTTTTGAAAGTTTGCATCTGAATTTCATTTGAGTGGGCATTGAAGTTTCCCAACTCTGGCACATTCTTATTGTCAATCGGCATAAGAATCCATGTAGTCCTTATATTTTAGATATAAAATGTGCTTAGCAAATTTATGTAAAATGTTACAGAAAACATTTTTATAAAATATATTAACCCTCTAACTCCTCAACGTATGGATCTTTTTTGGCCTTCTTTTAAAAAGAACAAAAAACACGTTTAAAACAGGCATTTAAAAAACAATTATTATAATTATAATTATTAAAAAATTTCCCAGCGTAACTACAATTAATGAAAAGTACAACAATTAGTTTTCTTATCCGCTCTGAGAAATTTCAATGAAAATATATTTTTTTTCGAGGATTGCCACTCAGAGAAGGGCTTATACTTAAGTTCATCTCTTCGGAATTTCATTCTCTTTCTAAATGGAATAGAATAGAATATAATATAATAGAATAGAATAGAATAGAATACAATAGAATACAATAGAATAGAATAGAATAGAATAGAATAGAATAGAATAGAATAGAATAGAATAGAATAGAATAGAATAGAATAGAATAAAATAGAATAGAATAGAATACAATAGAATATAATAGAATAGAATAGAATAGAATATAATAAAATATAATAAAATAGAATAGAATACAATAGAATAGAATAGAATAGAATAGAATAGAATAGAATAGAATAGAATAGAATAGAATAGAATAGAATAGAATAGAATAGAATAGAATAGAATAGAATAGAATAGAATAGAATAGAATAGAATAGAATAGAATAGAATAGAATAGAATAGAATAGAATAGAATAGAATAGAATAGAATAGAATAGAATAGAATAGAATAGAATAGAATAGAATAGAATAGAATAGAATAGAATAGAATAGAATAGAATAGAATAGAATAGAATAGAATAGAATAGAATAGAATACAATAGAATAGAATAGAATAGAATAGAATAGAATAGAATAGAATAGAATAGAATAGAATAGAATAGAATAGAATAGAATAGAATAGAATAGAATAGAATAGAATAGAATAGAATAGAATAGAATAGAATAGAATAGAATAGAATATAATATAATAAATGGTTTTGTGTTTCAATTTAGGTTGCTCCATAAAAAAAATCATTAAGATCGGTTGATATAAAAAAAAATCTTTGAAGTTGCATCTTCTTGCAACAGCCCCTCCAGAGTTTAATACTTTCCGTATTAACAACAGCTCGTTTTATCGAAATCGGTTAAGTAGCTCAAGAGTTGCGTATTTTTTAAAACCTTTTTTTTATATCACACTACTGTGCGTCGTGGTTAGACAGAAGGTTGCTTCTATTATAATCAAACCCCATCAAAACACAAGATTACAACAATCAATATTAAAAATTAAAAACTCAATTATTAAATAAAACTTCGTATAAAAGCAAAAGTTTTTCTTGTAACAGAAAAGAAATTTTTCAGGTCAAATATATGAAACTAAAATGCGGTGCTCCCTTTTGAATATTTTTTAAGTTAAAAATATTTTAACTCGTTCACATTTCCAACATAAACTAAATTAAACTAAAACATTTAATTGTTGTTCATGGCCAAACAAAACCCCAAATTAAAGACTTAATTCAAGTAAAATTGTCTTCATAATGACGAACTTGTTTGGTAAAATTGCCGCATGTTACAAACAAAGAAAAGGGTGTTACTTTCGGACAGATAATTAAAAATATTATCAATTCACATTTCCTGGCACAAACTCTTCACCTAAATTCGTTCTTGTTATCAAAAGACAACAACAAATGTTTTTTGGAAGATAAAAACGAAGGGAAGAAAATTAATTCATAAAAAGTAAAAAAAAATTAATAAATTGGCGCCTGCGTCTAGAAAAAGAAAAGAGGTAAGAAATTAGAGTTCAACTATCAACTCGAATAGTTTTATTTTCTAGCCAAAAGAAAAAACAAACAAGACCAACATTCACTTTGATGGCTCACACTTCGTTACCTGCAGGCGCAGTTGTGACTTGTTGACCAGCAGTACGGCGCATCCTTTTCTGTAGAACAGATGTCAAAAGGTTTGGGCAGACAGTCGTTGTTTGACTAAAGAGGCCAAGTCTAAGTGAATGCATTAAATTTAGTTAAGCCTTTTAAATTGCTGTCAAAAAATAGCAAACAAACACACGCACAAGAGCACACTGTACCTCCGCACAAAACATTTTATCACTTTGTCACACACTCACTCACTCATGGATGGTTGGAAGGGTGCAGTGCAACACATCCGAAACGAACAACAATAACAAAATGAGGTTGTAATTTCTTCCTGTTGTTTATTTGTTTTCTGAATATTTTATGAATTCAATATGTTTGTGTTTCTGTAAATCTATTTGCGCTGCAAATTGATGCCGATAATAAATTCAATTGTATTATGATTAGTCGTATCAAAATAATGTTGGAATTGTTTTGGGAACAAAACAGGCAAAAAATAGGTTGGGAAACGAACACACAAACAACATATCGAATTTCCTTTCAATAATGCAAAATTGTACACGCAACATAAATGAGATGAGCAAAAGGTGTCCGTTTGCCTGTTTTTGTGTATGTGTCTGTCTGTCCGTTTGTGTGTCTGTCTTTCTGTCTATCTGCCTTGTTTGTTTGGTGGACTCTGGTAACAGCACATGAAACGAATACAAATTGACGGACGGCGAGCCTTATCAGGTGTAGTACGCAACAAAATGTTGCAATATCACAATATGTGCAGCTTTTTGGTATGATTACAACCAATAAGATTGAGTGCCAGCAAAGTGCAAGTTAGAGAGTTGTGTTCGACACAAGTCTAGTTCGAATCAGGGATGGCATAGCGAATGTTAAAAATATCCTTCAATATTATAAATATTTATTTAGTCTTAATTGTTCAGAGTGGCCCAAAATTACTGAAAAGGGTTTGAGTTCATAACATGTATTTTTATTAACACCGTCGTGGGCCAAAAGAGCAGAATACAGCACCCTCCGTCTTCGGTAACTGTAGAGAAAATATTCATTGGCGAAGTAAAAAGCAACAAAATTTTCTATCTTCCACTTTTCTTGCAAGAAAAATCTTTGTTTATTCTTAGTGTGATATATTCATACAACGCCGAACAGGACGAAATGTCAAAAAGATGTTCGTGTTGGGAACACAATCGAAGATTTCCTAATTTTCTTATACATACATGACTACATATTTTTGTGGTACTTTTTAAAGTTCTTTATCGTTAATTAACATCGATAAAATGTATATGGTTCGAAAGGTATTTCAGTAGAGATGTGCACAACATAAATATTTTCTTTTTAAATTTTGTTTATAACAGTCGTGATAAGTGTTATACATACATGTCCTTGGAAAGCAATAACCAAAACTTTCTCGTCATTTACAAGATCAATAAACAAATTTGAAACAGCATTTATTTTTTTCTTAAGTTTTCGAGCGCATAATTAAAAAAAATTCAAGAGGAAATTATAAAGTCTTTGTGCTAAAGAATAAATTTATTTAACCCTGGATGATTACTCTTCATTTTTTAATATGAAACAGCATTTATTTTTCCTTAAGTTTTCGTGCTCATGATTTGAAAAAGAATTCAAGAGGAAATTGGAGAGTCTTTGTGTTAAAGAATAAATTTATTTAACCCTGGATGGTTACTCTTCATTTTTCAACATAAAACAGCATTTATTTTTTCTTAAGTTTTCGTGCTCATGATTTGAAAAAGATTTCAAGAGGAACTCGAAAAGTCTTTGTGCTAAAGAATAAATTTATTTAACCCTGGATGGTTACTCTTCATTTATGAATATGAAACAGCATTTATTTCTCCCTAAGTTTTCGTGCTCATGACTTAAAAAAGAATTCAAGACGAACTCGAAAAGTCTTTGTGTTAAATAATAAATTTATTTAACCCTGGATGGTTACTCTTCATTTATGAATATGAAACAGCATTTATTTTTCGTGGGCATGATTTAAAAAAGAATTCAAGAGGAAATTGTAGAGTCTTTGTGCTAAAGAATAAATTTATTTAACCCTAGATGGTTACTCTTCATTTTTGAATATGAAACAGCGTTTATTTTTTTCTTAAGTTTTCGTGCGCATAATTTAAAAAGAATTCAAGAGGAACTCGAAGAGACCTTTATTTAACCCTAGATGGTTATTCTTCATATTTGCATATTAAAGTTACTCTTCGTTGAATCGATGAACAATTTTGAAAAATAATTTTAGCGAAACAGTTCTTAAACTTAAATATGAATGAAAATATTTTTAGTTTAATATTTTATTAAGGAAATAATAAAAGAAATAAAATATAACAAATTTTTTTTTTCTCTTAAAGTTCGACACGATTTTGAGCGAACATAAAAGAGAGTAGATTAGCTTTGTCGACTCGATGAACAGTAACCAGCCAGGGTTAAAATTAATTGTTTGCTCAGAAAACGTTTAAGGCGTCCAGTTTAATCGGCGTTCAATGGCGTTATTGTTTTATTAATAATATTTATTGTGGGGATATTTTTTATAATATAATTTTTTATATTTTTTAAAAAACTCCCCCCATTTAAACCATCAACGAAAATTCTTTTCTGAGGTACCAAAAAAAAAACTCAATTACAGAAAAAAAAATTTTTAAAAGAGGGGTTAGTCTGTTATTTTGAAAAATAACTGAATATGTTTTCACAATATTTTTGAATTAAATCCACTTGATTTTTGTTTTTGTAATATAATTATTTTATTTCTTTGAATTTATTAAGAGATAAATAGTTAGAATTTAGTTTTTAAATATTATATATTTTTTTCTTTGTTTGTTTGTAACATCAATCAACTTTCAATTGAAATCTAATAGAATAAAATGGTTCAACAAACTTGACGCACAACAAGTTTCAATGCAGATTTCTAGCGAATCCTTTAACCGACATTTTTTTTTTTTTTGTTTTTTTCGTTTGAAACGATTCAATCGAAAATTGTGATAAAATGCTGCTGCTCGATTTGACTTGACTGGTTCTTACAAAAAAAAAAAAAAAAGAGTTTTTTGAAGTTATTTCTTTCAAGTTTTTTTTTCTTTGTCTGTCTTAAGTATTTAAATAATTACAAACGAGTTGAATTTATTAGAATCATCTTGGTTTCAAATTAGTTTTCGCTTCTTTTTTAGTTTGTATGTGTTTAGTTTTAAGAGAATTTACAAATTTTTAAAAGAGTTTTTGCTGTCTGTTTGGGAGCTTAAAAATTATATTAATTGGTGTTTAAAATGGAGTTCCTTTTTTATATATATTTTTTTTCATTATTTACGTGTTTTTAAATTTTTATTTTAATATAATTAATTTTGCTTACGAAAAATGATTGAAGTACTAAAACTGAAAAGTTTAAGAGAAAAAAGTAGTTAAATAAGGATTTAAAGAGAAATACATTTTAATGCCAATTGGCTAAAGGTACTTAAGTAGTATTTTTTTGTTTTTTAATTTAGTTTTAATTTTATTAATTAATTACAAGACTTGTTTAGCTTAGTTGCAATATCAATTGTTGTTTTTTAAATTGGTTTACTTCTCGAATGCCTTAAGGAGGCAGTTTAAAAGTTTATAGAATGTGAAAGAGTTTGAGAGAGTGTGTTTGTTGTATTTTTAAGAGAGTACAAGAGTTTGTAAACGACAGTCTAAAAAAGTTTATTATAATTTAATTTAATTCATTTTTTTGTGTGTTTTCTTCGAAGAGTTTATATAAAAGTGTGAGTGTGTGTGTGTGTGTGGTCTATAGTATAATTAAAAATTCGTTGGTGCAGTTAAGATTTGGAAAAATAATTCAATTTTAATTATAAAGAAAAATAAGTCTACAACAATTTTCAATAGAACAGTGGAAAAGAAATCGTTCCAGAATTTTAGTTTTTATAGAACAGAATAGGAAGTTTATATATTTTGTCAATAATATTTTAAAATTTATAAGTACAATGAGTGATTCCAGGATATTTTCTAACAAAGAAATTTATTTAAAATATGGGAAAATTTTTAAGAATTTAATTTGAAATGTTTTGAAAATATTTCATTTTATTTGGCAAAATAAAGCAACTGAAATTAATCAGTTTTTTTTTCCTAAGTTATGTTTCTCTTTATGGCAATTTTATCATTTTTAAAATTCATATTTTCGAAAGAAACGGATCAGGCAGATTCTATTTGAATGCCTGGTTGTGTAGTGTAGTGGAGACTTTTCTACAGCAAAAAGCTACTCGTCATTATTGTTTTCAAAGTTATTCAGTAGTTGACCATGCAGCCACAATAATGTAGTCTAGAGCTGTACCGAACTGAATCAAACGCTCTCAAACGCTCGTTTTTGACAAAAACCTCTAATCAAACCCATTTAAATTACATGGGTTTGATTAGAGGTTCTTGTCAAAAACGAGCGTTTGAGAGTGTTTGAGAGCGTTTGATTCAGTTCGGTACAGCTCTAATGTAGTCGTGTAGTCTGTAGCCTGCTGTGGTGAGTGTGTTCCAAGCCACCGGGCGTTTTTAGTATATAAATATATATTTAATTCAATTTCCACAGTACAACTTCTTTAAATATTTATGTCTCCGAAAATTAATAAAGCCCCTATTCATCAGGAAAGTCCTCATTTTAATTAATTATTATTGGATTCACACATTTCAAACCTCAACACTGTTTAATCTGTTATAAAGCCGCAAGATCCAGCCCTGTTAAGGCTGAGTATAATGAAAAATGAAGCATACTTTAGGGATGCTTCACTTTAGGAAGAGTAGGATTTTGAATAACAGTAATTTTTATGTAAAAATAATTTAAAATAATTATTAGCAGCACATCCTGGAATTTCGTAGCACTTTCAATTGTTTTTGCTTCTATTCTTTATATAATTTATTTGTTGTTTTACTTGTTTTCTTTTATATATATAATTCCTTTAGTTGCTTAGATAACATACATTTTCCTTGATTTGTAATGTTTTGCTTTGTTGTGTTTTTTTTTAACAATAAAATTGCAATTATTTTGTTTTGTTGTTGCATTTTTGTTTTCTCCTTTCGTATTTTCTGCATTTAGCTTTGTCTACTTCCCTTATTATTCTCTTTATACTACAAGTTTTAATAAGGAATTCACAGCCTTTTAGCATACGTTATATTCCTTCCTATGGATTTGTGATTTATTTCATTCATATTGTTGTTTTATATATATATATATATATATATATATATATAGATTTTATGTTAATAAGTTATTTCTATATTTATACGTTTTTAACAATCTACTTTAAGCATGTTTTCTTATGTTTTTGTCTACCAAGTTTTTTTACGGATATAATTATAATAATTTCATTATAAAAGTTTTGAAATATTTTTCTTTCAAAAAAAAAACACCTCAAGGATTATTTATCCCTGGGTTTTGTGTTTATTTTTAATGTTATTCAGCCATGCTTGCATTTCGTAACTTTTAATGCGTAAATGTATGTGTGTGTGTGTGTTGAATTATTTATTAACTTTAGTTTTTAATAATAATTTAAAAAACTGCTTTATCTATTTAAGTATTTTTAATCTACGATTTTATTATTAATTAATTCATTTTTTTATTTTTTGCATTTATGAAAGCTAACAATGTGGACGGACAAAAATAATTATGATTCATTTTTCATTTAAAATTCTTCTGCAAGTTTCATATTTTTACATCTATTTAGAATTTTGTGTAATTTTGAGTTTTTAAGTCTATGAAGTTTTGTTTTTTTTTTTTATTAAATCATAATAAAACATGATTTCATTTTTGTTTGGAAGAGATATTTTTAAACGTTAAAAAATTAATTTGGAGACTATCTTTCATGTGTTGTGTGCAGAAAATGGTATAGCGATTTATATATTTCTTCTTTCATCCATATAATTTTAAAAATTCTTAAAGATTTGAAACTTTTTGCATTTCCATAAATCGAATATCTTGAGAGTGTTAGTGTTCTAGGAGAGAAATTACGTTTTTGACAAGGAAATATATATATTTTTTAATATATATAAACAAAATTATTAACTAAAAAAATTTGTTTATTTTTAAGTTTTAAAATTTCTCCGCAAGAAGTATTTTTAAAAATTCGTTCCTTGGTTCAACAAAGAGTAACCTTAATGTACAAAAATGAATAGTTACCAATCAGGGTTAATGGATCACCGCCCGATTTTGTTAAGCGGCATTAAATAGTTGCATTTAAAAATAGCATCACCTGCACTCAAAACCTCATGTTACAATATTGAAAAATTATTTAATTTTTAAAAGATGTTTATACATGATCCTGAGAGTGTGGTAGGTTCGAAAATTAATCGAGTCGATTTAGAAAAATTTAAACTACTAATAGAATTTTATTTAGACTTGTTTGAACGTATATCATGTCATATATGATTCAATGACGCCTGTACTTTTTTTTTTTGTAGAAAAGGGAATTTACTTGGCTTGCAGATCATGTCTGATTTAATTTTCTCACGCTTTGCATCACTTGTAATGGAGACTTTTCTGTTTCAATGTTGAAACAAAACCATAGTTTTTTTTAAGAAAAAAAATCCATATTATAAAGACTGCAACATACATACGTACACACTAGTATATATAATATTATGTACTAGTCGATTTAGCCAACTACACTGTGAGAAATTTGAATTAAGAAGTTGTTTGTAAATGAATGCATGCCAAATTTAATTTTAAAAAACATTTCTGTCCTGGTGACCTGCTCCTGTATACGTTCTATATTGAAGAAAACAACACTATAACCATCTTCTACACTTTCTTTTACTTGACAAAACTGCTTGATTCGAACTTGCCATCTGTTAACTTTCATAACTCGCCATCTATCAAATAGTTTTCAGTAAATAATAAGTTTGAAGAAAAAAGTTTAATTCGATACAAAAAAAAAATTCAATTCTATATTAGATAATAGAAAAAGTAGTTTCGTAATTTCTTTTCGAATTTTGCTAAAACTTTAATACTTTTATAGTCTAAGATTAAAAATGAAATTGGAGAAAACTGGATATTTGTTTTTAAAGAATTTCATTGTGTTTTCAATTATCGACTAGTTTTCTTTAACAATGAAGTATTAAAAGCATAAATATTAAAAGGTTTTTAAACATTTTTTTGTTTGTTTTGTTTGTTTTTCGTAGATTTAATAATTTCATATATGCAAGTATAAGAATTGTTACATATGTAAGTATGTATGCATGTATATAAGGGGTGTATATAAAAATTATATAAATATTTTTTGATTAATTTATCTTTTTAATAATTTAGAGGATTTTCGTTATAATTTTTGTATTTTTTTTTTTTTTTTAATAGAGTTAAAAAAGAAAGGCTTTAAAATTCGGTATTAATTAGCATTAATTTGATCGTTAGTAAATAAATAATTCCTTAAATATATACAACAAGTTTTAGGTTTAAATGTTTTCTTTTCATTCTTTTTTCTTTTAATATGTTTTAGTGAATAATGAAGGCTTAAGTTTTATTTTAATAAAATCTTTCTTTGAGTTTTTGTTGTAATCTTTAAACTTTTATAAATAATTCATATTTCAAAATGATTTTCAATTTATTTCTTAATATAATTGTAATATTTCAATATTTTTCATCTTTTTTCATCAGTTTTCATCAAAATGTAATTTATTTTCAAGTTATTTATAGTTCTTTTTTTTCTTTCTCGCTGCCTGTAGATATTAATAAATTACAATAAAAAGTGCACACAAGATTATGTTTCGGGTCTACCATAACATTTTCATTTTTGTTAAACAGTTAAGGAATCCAGAGTCATTTTAACAGTTTGTTTACCATATTTTTTCATTTAAAATTTTATATCGAATTCCGCTCAAGTCGTGCAATTATAACTTTTTAATCTAATTTGATAGTAACGGAGGTATTTGAAAACGTGTAGCAAAAAACGCATTTAAAATTTTAAGGAATTATTTGTTCAATTAACAAAATCGAAAAAACAAACAATTTAATTTTGTTATACGCATACTTATTTCCAAATAAAAATACCTTTTTGCATATTCAAGTGCCAACAGATTATATAAGAAATTAAATCTTTCTATTTTGGATTATTTTCTCCCGGAGAACTTGGTTTCACATACAATTTTTAAATAATTATTCAAAATCGAAAAGTTTTAAAGAGAACTCAATATCCAAACATTGCAACAAACAGTTGAAGAATAAGTGCGAATAGAATTAAGATGCATTTCCTTTGTAATAAATAAAATTTGGCGTGAGTGAAGTGACAATTATTTTTTTTTTCATTTTGGATTTATGAATTCGGAAATAGCATTTTTGCATGCTGTTTTAAAATATCTCTCAAACTATTAAACAGACTAAAGAATTATGTTGCTGCGACTTGTCAGAGAATGCGTGGGTGTAATTTTACTTATTCTATCTAATGAATTCGAAAAGTCGTCCTTATGATTAAAATCTCTCTGCCTTGTGAGGCAACACGAAACATAACCTCACACAATTTACACTTTTCATTAAAACGCTTTCCTGTTACAGTATTATAAAAATGTTAAAACTTTTAAGCACTATAAATAAATTGAAAAAATATGTATCTATCTAATACTCATACTAAATTTAAAATACAAGTATTTATAGCTTTTAAAAAGGCCTTAATTCTCTACTCAATTTAATATTGAAATACAAAATAAAATGATAACAGTAGTAGTAATAATAATAATGATAATAATAGATTAATGTAGTGATTAGTTTAATTAAAATAGTATTAATTATATGTAATACTTGCATTATAAGTAATAATGATAACAATTTCAGTTTGCTTTAGTAGTAAGTAATTTGGTTTTCAATAGTAATGCAGACGTTGTTTAAGTTTGAATATATTATAATAGCAGTTAATGGTAATTAACGATTTCACTCATTTCTTTGAAGTAAAGCTTTTATTTAAAGTTCTTTTTTGTTTGTTTTGTTATTAATAATTAGAAAATTTCAATAAATAATTATGAAATTTCATTAGCTAAGTTATAAATAGTCAAAGTCATACTTGTAGTAGTAATCATAGTAATAATAATTATAATAGTAGAAAAACTAGGAAGAGGATGTGTTGTGGCTAGGAATAAATTCAAGGTTTTACATGCTATATGTATATATATATTTACTATGTAAGTCTGTCTGTATGTATGTAAGTATTTGTTTAAATATGTATATGTATATGTATGCATAATATAATGTACATTTTCTTTTTCTAATTTTATATTTTATTTGAATAAAATAGTTTTAGTTTAAATCATGATTGTTGTTTGTAAGTATGTCTGTGCTGACAAGCTCGTTAGAGTCCTTAAGAATTGTATCACTGATGTTGAAGAGAGAAAAGTTTTGATTATTAATTAATTCTTTTAATAAATAATTTTTTAATGCTTAGACTTGCCTCCTTGCGATTGGGCAAACAATTTCCTGTTGTCCTTGATACTGCAAGTTTTGAAGGTATTCCTCCCTGCGTTGGTGCACCAGCCTCTCTTTTTCGGCTCGTTCTTTCTGAAGTCTAGAGAGAAATCAAACATTTTATATTCGTGAGATAAATTGTATTATATATATTTATATGTTTATGAATTACAACTTATAATAACTTATAATTGGAATTTTAATGGAACTGAAAGCAAACCAAAATTATATTTGTATTGGCAATACTTTGTTCTTACCAAAGTTGTCAAATTTCCATCCCAAATGCTGGCAATTTAAATGAAAATTTATATTTGTTGTCAGATTATATTATTATTTGAAGATGCAAATAAATTGTACATAGATTTTGTTTAAAATTTAAAGTTTGCAAAAGTAATTTAACCCTTTTGGACAGTCTACTATATTCTACATTTCAAGTTACACACGGCGTTATATATGGAGTAATTGTTGTTTTAAAGAAATAGCATTGACAGCATTAAAATTAAGCCGTAAGTTGTCATCACTGACTATCAAAATAAACTGCATTGTCACATTTTTTATACTCTTTTATATATTTCTTTCACACCGAAAATAAAAGCCTGGTTCTAACATAAAAACCATCAACATGTGATTTTGCGTTCACACTGCAAATGATCATAATAAATTAAATCTGTCATAGAAATATATGTATGTATGTATTTCTGGTTGTACTTTTTTCCGCCACTTAATTGACTAACTGTACTGCAACTCTTTTTATTTATGAAATAAACAAAAAATATTTTACAAATTTTAAAACTGTAAAATATTTATACGAATTAAGTAAATATTTGAAAATCACATTATTTCATATAAAAATCATGCATATACTGAAAGAAAAATAGGCACATGTGGTGGACTTATCTGTGCCTTCCTTAAACATTATCAGATGTTTTCAATATATAACTTGGCAGCACTCAACTTTGCACAGACAAAAACAAGGTTGCAGTTTATTTAAAATTTACTTAAAATCAATTCAAAAATGTTTAAACCTGGTTTTAAAAGTATCGATTCGGTGGATGGAAGATTTTGTTTGAAAACACAATTTTCATTAAAAAAAAATATTTCCGAGTAATCAAAAACTAAACACGGGTTTTAACAGGCAACACTTCCACACAATGTTATACATTAAATGGAACATGATAATTTTTGCTCATATCGATCCATCTACGAGTATTTTTAGCGAAATTAAAAGTGGTGAATATTAAAAATACTTACTTAATACGGGACTGGCGCATAAACTGTTGGATTTTTCTGGCAGCTTGATTTTGTGTAGATTGTGAATAAGTACGTCTGAAAAATTAAAAAAAAAAAAATTTAATATTTTTTGAGATTATAAAAATAATGTTGTTTTCGTTACAACAACTTACTTAAGTGGCCCCGACGGACTAGTTTCTTTAGGTGTGGTAGCACACATTTGTGGTGAACTTTCGGTGTCCTGCTTATTGAAATTATCGAAAAAGCTTGATAAACACTGAGAGTTTGTGCTATCCTGGCTATCGGTACTGTGCAAACCTGCCAAACCGCCAGTCAACTGATTGGAAGTTTGGGATTTCTTAAAACGTTTATTGCGACAATAAGACCGATAGCCGTGCTGTATGACTAAAGCAGCATTTGTCATTTGGCGATAGTAAGCGAATTGCTTGTAGCGTCTATAATAGTTTTGTATAACTATTGCAGCTGTGCGTTCTTTGTTTTGTTCTTCCAGCTTTTGTCGTCCCTTATACGAACGATATGCTTTTTGTATACATTTCGCTGCCTCGTAAAGTTCACGTTGTTCAGTATCTGCAAGATAAAAAAGTGGCAGAAATATAAATTCTTGATTTTTTTTTTTATAAAAGAAACGAATAAAGTCTGATATATTTAAGAGTTAGAGGTCTGAAATGTAATAGAAGAATGTTTCTCTTAGTGTTTAACAAAAACCTGCGTGGGGTCGTAGACGATCTACTATAACAATATGGAGGAGGAGCTTTAATCCCTATTCATTTGTTGCTTATCAGATTCTTTTCGGTTCCCCTTAATTTTCACAAAGAGAAATCTCTTTAAAACGATCTTTCGTTTCCAAGTTCTTATTACGGTTCATTTTATTTATTCTTATTAGTTTAAAGTGAATAATTTTTTTTTTGTGTAAAAAAATGTACAGAACTTTTTCCTAAGAAAAGTGTTCTTTTCTTTTTGTATTGTGTTGCACTACTTTTCTAATTACCTGTTAAAGTCAACTTGGAGAAATCAGCTTCGAATGGATACTGGGCGTTACTGGAAGCGTGCAAAAATTCAGTTAGTTGTTTTGTAGATGGTGGTGGACTGGGCGAAGAAACAGAGGGATCATGACCCAAGATGGAATAACTGGCTGGCGATTGTAAAGGTCCTGAACTGGCAGGACTCAAACTTGAACAAGGAGTGCTGACTTCGTGATAACGATAGTTATGATCGTTAAAATCAAAATTAAATTCATTATCGAAATGAGCATTGGGCAAAGAATCTAAAAGTGGATCCATAAAACTGTCATTTAAGCCGTTTGATTCAGTGTTTAAAGGCTCCGTCATGGGGCTACCCAAGACCATCATTTCATCGGCCTCATTCTTAAAGGAAATAAAGAATTTATAAATTAATTTTTCAATTATATTCAAACAATTATTTAGACTGCTTACCTTAATGCGTTCTGGCATAGCCGCTATAATATGTTCAGCTAATGTTAAAACTTTGGCATCGGAGTCCCCTGAAAATGTTGCAAGAAAACAATTCAAAATTCAATTATTTTAATATTCCTGGTGGTTTTGTATTAGAACAACAATTTTACAAATTTAAAACATCAAAAATACACAGAATTAGTAACATGAAACTACATAAACTTTTTTTTGTTTGTTTTTGCATAATTAGTTGATATTATAAATTTCTTTCACAATTATAAATGGGATTAAAATGTATTTTACATGAACACAAGCTGATTACTTTGGTGCATATTAAAATCATTATTTTTCAGTTACTTTTCCATCGACTTTCCATTATATTTAATTAGAAAAATAATGAAAATAATAGTTTCCATGAAAAAATTAACATAAAAAGTATATGAACACATCATCTAAATAACTTTTTGCTCGCTTAACAAAAAACTAAAAATTAAAAACCAGTCATCTAACAACTTATAGACAGACATCAATATGTATGAACAATTATTTAGGCATTTTGAATAAACTAAACAATTGGATTGTTATGTTTTTACATATTTACAATTTAAATCTATTTATTTTTCATTTATTTTGCTTGTTTGTAGTGAATGTTATTTAAAGTGTAGTAACGTACGTAACAAAACTTAATGTACTTTGATGCATTATGATTTAAACTAAAACAAAATGTCCAGTAAAAGTTTTAAATATAATTAACTAAAAAAAAAGCACAGTGAAAATTATACAACACAAAGATATATTATATTTATATTACAACCTTTCATGAACAGGCCTATTGATTTTTGAGCATAAAAATATTTGCTCAATTTACAAGACTTGTTGTATGTATCATTTATCGTTTTATTTCAAAAGACAGTTTCCAACAAAAGTTCTCCAAATTTTTAAAATAAATAAAATATTGTTATTTTTGGAGACTTTCTTTGAAATTATCTTTTAAAACGCAACTTTAAACGACACAACAAGACTTGTGAATGGATCAGTTATTTAATAGCTTTTTTTTACATTTCATTTATACGAGTAGATTAAGTTTTCAAAATGGTTACACACAGAAAATTTTAGATATCAGACTTTCAGATCTCTCACAAAACAAGGGCAAAAATGTTTTCTGACTTGTTGCAGTAAACACAAATTAAATAAACAAATATTAACATCAATGATATGTCATTTGGTAAATTGTGAATACAGAAAATAAATTTAGTTGGAGTAAATTACATTTAAAATAAAAAAAAAATTTTTAATGTTCTTTTTACATTGAATACAAATTTGCAAATAAAGCTTTCGTTCGATATTCTGATACAACAAGAGCAGTAAATGATCATTAGCTGATAAATAAAAGGGAGGAGGTTTTTTTGTACTGCCAATATGTATGACTTTTGAAAACAATTATATTATATATAATTTGAAACAATTATATTTAAATGCATTCTTCATAATGAAGAATGCATTTAAATGTAAGAAAGTGTATGTAAATATGTGTACGTATTAGTGTTGTAAATGAAAAGCCTAAAATTGTACAAAGAAATTTAAAATAAAATACACGAATCTGTACACGTGGGTGTGTTTTCATGTCAAGAATATACAAAACAACAAGAATACTTTTAATTTTGTTTATATTCCATAATATTAGTTATTAGTAGTGGTAGTAGTAGTAGTAGTAGCAGTAATAGTAGTAGAAGTATGTAGTAGTGGTAGTAGAATGTAGTACATTATGATGATTTTTATTTAACTGACCTACAACAGCATCAATATTTTTATTTGGTATAGTTACATCATCATTACAATCATCATTATCGATCGTCAATGTATCATCATCGTTATTTTTGTCTGGCAAAGGACTTGAATCACCAGTTGATACTTCGCCTAATTTTGTTAATAATATTTTAAACACACAGGTTTTTGATATTTTATTTAATTTTTTTTTTTTTTTTTTTGGTTTCAAAAACAAAATCAAACGAATTTAAATTAAATGAAACAGAAAGTAAAACAAATAAAGTTTAGTTTTTGTAAAATCATAGCAAAAAGAAATAAATGAAAAAGAGAAATTAGGATTTTTAAAATGCAGTAGTGATTGAAAAATGGGAAAAGGGATAAGAAAATTTAAATAATTTTGTTTTCTTTTACGATTTGGTTTTTGTAATTTTTACACACTTACATAAAGCGAAATCCATTTTTCTTAAAGGCGATAAAAGCGAATTCGTTGCATTTGTTGCACTGCCAATTGTATCCAGTGGCGATTCTATAGAACTGGTAAAACTTTCATGTGCATCAAGGCTTTTAATAGAAAAAGGAAATTGGATACAAAGTGCTTTCATATCGGTTTCTTTGAATAAATTTTGACTTACCTGTGCAATCGTGTTATGTCCTTGAATGACTTCATCGGTTTCGTTCTGATATCCATGCTAATGCCGCTATCGATTGAGGATCGTTTCGAAAATCGACTGCTATTGATAGGACTTTGATTGCTGTAAATAAACATTTACTTTTTTTTTATTATATTAACAATAATAATAAGCTTCTGAATGCTCTCAAGATCGTTAAATTAAATTATTATCATGAAAAGCGGTTTAGTAGTCAAACGCAGTAAATGGTTTACAAAGTGACTTGTATTAAAAATTATTAAACAAATTTCTTTAAAATTTTTTGAGCACAATAATATTTTAAATTGCCAAAATACCACGAAATATTAAATGCCTATTCAACGATGTCGTTCGATCCCATGAATAACATTTGAAAGAAAAGAAATATTAAAATTTATTTACACAATCGAACTATAAACCCCTTATAGCACAGCTTTGCCTAAATGAATTTATTTTTTGGTTCTGCAAATTTATTTTGAAAACGTAAGTGTTAAAAAAGCTTAAATATAGCGCCATTATTACAACTCCATATTACTTAAAAGTTGAATTTTTTTGGACGCATATAAAGTTTTTCTTTATTACAATTTTAATTAAACCTGAAGTGAACGATAGAATAAAGCCAAGTTTACCCCACTTGGTAGGTTATGGCAACGTTGTAATACTGAACTCTGTGTTCGTCCGATAAAGTCCCACTTTTAACTAACATGAAGTTATAATAATGGCGCTTGGAATTAGAAACGCGTTTTTAAATTGACTAAAGAAAGTGGAAACTATATTTTAAGTTCAGAGATGGACAACGTTTCATCTTTTCGGCTCCACTTTGTTTTCTTTATTAGCAAATCAAGTGTGTGAAATTTTTCTTTTGCGTCTGTAACTTGCAAATACTTTTTTTTTTAAATACCTTGCTATAGCAACCGGCCTTAAAAAGACACCATCATGACTGCGTTGTGAATCAGTAGAATCAAAAATAGCAAACGGTGGATGATCATCACTTTCGTCGTTGCTTAGCTATCAAATATAAAAAAAAGAATTAATAAATTTAAATTATAAATTGAAAAATAATCAATCGACTCACTGAATATTTGTTAAGGTTGATTGATAAACAAGTTAGAGAACCTCTGTTTTGTTTGCGTTGGCGTTCATGTTCCAAACGATCAATTTCGGCAACGATACTTTTGTGTCTAACAAAAAAACAAACAAAAAATTTAAATGAAGAAAAGTAGAAATATAAATAAAATAATCGCCAGTTACCCCTTTGCATGAGCCACATCCAATGGAGTTTGATGGCCATGATTTTTTATCTTTAAAGCATTTTGATTCCATTTATACAGCAAAACAGTGGTGTCCAAGTGGCCGCGCGAACAAGCCCAGGTCTGGAAAAAGGTATTTCTTAGCTTTACACACACACTTGTTTCAATATCACATGTAATTCACTCACCAAAGGTGTATATCCATGGGAGTCCTGGCTGAAAGCATCTATTTCTGTGTCCAAAATTATATGAGGATTTTCGCTACGCCAATTAAGTAGAGCACAGACCAGTTTATTGTACCCCAAGGCAGCAGCCAAATGCAATAGTGTCATGCCTTTGTAGCCGGCATTCCAATTACTGCTGCTTAGGGCACTAGACTGCCAGGACATTTTCATCAGTTGATGACAATAACTGACCATTTTCTCTTCCAGGTTGCCTTGCAAAGAAAATATTTGCTGTGACGCTGACACAGTTACAGATTCGCTTTTCGTTTGCATTATTTCCTCGATGGTAGTGAGGCGATTGTATAAAGAAAACTTGTAAAGACAATCGTTGGTATTGGCATCAAAGGGGGCCTCTTGACAAGACATCATTTTGTATTCAAACATCACGGAGTCTGATATGACAAAACCATCACAGGACACCTGTAAAGTAGCATAACCCACTTCATGCGAAGGACAGTAGCAGCGCAGTACACCTTCTTGCACCAGAACTGTAGGTACCGGCTGGGAATCGAATAATACTGTATAGTGTGCATCGGAGGTCCAAGGACCTGCTACTAGGACTTTTATGCCACCCTCCGGGTATGACCAGTCCGGACTAAAATCACATATTTTCATAACTTTTTTCTCACAACTCAAGGCGGTCGTAGAGCCACTCTCATATTCAGAAAGATGGTGTAAATTTTGACAAGATGAATTTATACTTAAAGACTCATGTCTTGCAACTCCAGAAACAGCCTGTTCCAGAGCTGTATTAGTGAGAGCCTGTTTATCGTCCAAATCAAGTTCTGGAAACTCGACTAACATATCGAAAGCATCTAAATTGGCAAAAACGTCATCAGTGTCTTCATCATCAGCCTCGGCTCCACCGGACAGTTCAGGTTCCGGTTCACATTGAGCATTCTGTACAATAACTCCACTAACAGCAGTCGATGCCGCCGGGTGCATAAAGTCCAATGAAGCCAGCAGAGATCCCTCTCCTGGCATATTCGCAATTAAAGTTCTTTGTATGTCGTCGTGTGATAAATCCAAGGTTTCATTGAAGAAACCCATCGTATCATGTAGCTCGGAAGATGCTTGTGGTTGTTGCTGTTGTGAGTGTGAGCGCACTTGCCCTTGATTGCCATCGTGATGGGGTTGTTCTAAATTATCAAAACAAATTGTAGAGGAAGTCGTAGTTGGGGCCACATGATTAAGTTGTAAATTATCTGTGCTGTTGTTGTTGTTGTTGTTGGTCTGGCCATTTGAGTTTAAGGGTTGTTGCTGCGAACTTGTCAAAGAATTGTTCTTGTTGTTGCAGTTGGAAGCATCTGGGGATGGTGTTGCACAACCAGTTGTAGTTTTATTATTTATGTTACAATTGTTGTACTCATCTAACTGATTGTTACTGTTGCTACTATCGTTATTGTTGGTGTTGGAAGTGTTTATGTTTGAGTCGTTGTTATTAGAAGACATCTGAAATGCGAAAAACAGAAGTGGGATTGAAATTGCAAGACAAAGTAGTGCGTAGAATTAATAACACAAAACAATTTATAATTTTCAATAAGCGAGATAGTGTTCATACACTATGTGAATGTGTTTGTAGTTGTTGCTGCATTTGCTCCTGCTTCGCTTCACTAGATATTGTTCTATCGAACAAATACATTCAGTACAAAAACAAACTTTAAGAATAAGTTTTTAGTTTAAGTGTAATTGTGCGACAGAACGATATCGAGTGCCTTATTTGAGGCAGCCGGGGTTTCGTTTGACCCCTGATGGCATGCAATTTCTTTCAGTGTATGAAATTTTTTCTCACCTCTACATTTTCAATGTTATTATTATTGCTGTTGTTGTTGACTAACGCCGGAGAAGTAGACTTTTGATTTACGTCCATAAATGTTTGCGAAGATGAGGACAACGACGATGATGAAATCGAAGACGCTGTATCGGATACTGAGTCCGAAGGTGAAATTATTATATGACTTTGCTGTTGTTGTTGCTGTTTGTGTTGGGATTGAGGTGAGCGCTGATGCTCTGGTGACATGCACATGGGCTCAACAGTTGAGGTGGCGGGTACAGCATTGACAGTTGATTGCTGCTGCTGTTGCTGTTTATGATGTTGCAATTTATAATATTGATCTTGTGGTAAAGAATGTTTTTGTTGGTTTGCAGTATGAGAATTTAGTGAATTATTGTTATTACAGTTGTTGGAAGCATTTAATTGCTGTTGATTGTAATTATTAAATTTTGTTATTGTATTGTTATTATTTTTTATGACATTTAAATCATTTTGTTCATGATGATGATGATGTTGATGCTGATTGTTATGATGTTGTTGCTGATGGGCTGTTGACATCACCTGTGCTGTAGTTGTCGTTGTTACAATATTAGAATGTGCTGTTGGTGCCGAAGATGTTGTTGTTGTTGTTATAATTTGATTTGAATGTGAATTTTGGTTTGTGGTATTGTGGTTACCGTTGCCATTGCTGCTACTATTGTTGTTGTTGTTGTTGTTGCTGCTGTTTGTGATATTTGTGTTGTGGTTGATTTTATTATTTGTATTAGAATTCGTTGTACTCATCGCCTGATTCTGATTCTGATGCTGTTGCAGTGTGTGATGAGAGTGAGTTTGCGTATTCAACAAATCAACAGCAATTTCACCACTGCCACCCACTGGCAAACCAGCATTGTTAATGGGGCCACAGGAAACGGAAGTTGAATTATTGTTGTTGAGCTGCTGTTGATTATTATTTGTGTTATTATCCATTGCAGTAATTGTTGTTTTTGCTATTTGGAAACGATGCTGCTGTTGTTGTTGCTGCTGTGATTGCACAGTGGCATTACTATTACTTGCAGCGTAGCGTTGCAAATTGTTGCTGTTGTTGTTATTATTTGGATTGTGGTTAGTGTTATTGTTATTTTGGTTGTGTACTTGATTGAAATTTGATTGATTTGTATGCATTTGTTGCTGTTGCTGTTGATGCTGCATAATTAAATTATTTCTCGTTGCTATCAATTGTTGATGATTTGCTACAGCAGCTGTCGATAAATTAGTGCCATTATTTGCATTATAATTATTTCGATAATGCTGCTGCTGTTGTTGTTGTTCGTTGTGTGGCGGTATAATTTGAAATTTAATGGCCGACTCCTGTGTCAGCTGTTGAGTCTGTCCATGATGTCCATGGCCATGGTGATGCTGATAACTGTTGGTATCCATGCTATTCGAGGATTCACGTACTGCTCTTTTATCCGCCCATCTGGAGTACAACTTTAAATATATTTTTACAAAAAAATTAAAAGTCAAATATTTATAAAATTATTATTCAGTTTTGCTAACTCACTTTGGGTCCCACTACAACATTTGGCGTATTATTGGCATTATATGGTTCCACTGCAGTTGTGGCTGGCAAACGTTTTTCATTGCTGGCTTTGATTAAACTCGGCCGTCGTATAACTGGATGGGTGCAGGTCTTGCCATCAGCACAGGACGAATCGCCACAGCCACAGTCCAATTGTTTGACAAGAGCTGCTTGTCGGGATAGTCGTTGTTTTTCCATTAATTGGCAGACTATTGATTCCACAGTTTCGGCAGTCTAAAGCGAATGTGATAGATTTATTTTGAAATAAAGTGCAAGTAATTTCGTATTGTAATAATATTTACCGATATCTCTATATCGTTGCCGGAGTCGGATTCATCATCTGATGTTACAGTGGATACTAAAAAGTTAAAAAAATTTTAATTACAAATTGGCAATTGTTATGATATAAATAATTTTTTTTATGTAGAAAGAATAGATGGACTGGTGCACTAGAAACAAAATTTTTTTGTATTATAATATAGGGTGTTTTTTATAGAGTGATACAACTTTAAGTTGGCATCACTGCTTTATTTGATCACCCATTTAACAGCTGATAGTTGATTTCTGTTTAGTTTGCTTTGAAATTTCATTATGGATCGACTTACGCCAGAGCAACGCGTGCAAATTGTGGAAATTTTTAATCAAAATAATGGTTCTGTTCGTCAAAATTATCGTGCACTTCGTATATTCAAAATTTTATTTTCCCATGAAGCCCATTTTTGATTGAATGGGTACGTAAATAAACAGAACTGTCGCATTTGGAGTGAAGAGAATCCACAAGTTTTTGTCGAAGCACTATTAAATCCACAGAAAATTACTGTGTGGTGCGCTTTATGGGCTGGCGGAGTCATTGGCCCGTATTTCTTCAAAAACGATGATGGTCAGAATGTTACTGTTTGTGAAAATTGGTGTTCCAGATTGCTCCTTGTACGCGCCAGCCGTGGTGGCCACATGACCGAAATCATATTTAAACATTAATGACATAAAATTTCCTATCCAATAAAGACCGTTTCATTCATATCAAAAATATATTACTATTTTTATTATGATTTAAACTTGTATCACTCTATAAAAAACACCCGATATATAATGAAACAATGTTCGCCAAAAAAAATCCCTTCGCTAATACAGCCCCACAATGTGCCAAAGAGTGTCCCAAAACTGATATTTTATACCGATTTCTTTTCTAGAAAAGAGTGCAACTTTTTTACACTTCTTAACAGAAAATGGCAACATTCCGATATATAAAATAAAGGAACTTATTAGAAATTAATACAACATCTCTTACAAAAAGTAATTCCTGGTTTAAAACTCCTTCAAACTACAACTTTTTGGAAAAGAATTGAAGACAATTTAACATGTTTTCCAGAAAAGAAAACGCCATAAGTGACGTTCCGCCCCCAGCTATTATGAATGACGACATCACTCGTTAGCAAAATATTGTTGAGCGTCTCGCAGTAAATAATTTGTATTTACAATCGCTTCGTATTCTCTAAGACATACGAATATAATAGTGATCGACAAACAGTAGAGTATTGTTTAATGTCGTTTTGACGTGACATCGATGACGTCATTTATAATGCAGGAGATTATATTTCGTTCATAATGCGAATATCAAATTTTTATCAAAATTTATTAATTTATATGTTTGTTATTAAACTTCACTTTTGAAATCGTCAAAACTTCATTAATAAATGTTTTGTTTTTTTTTCAGAAATCGGACTATTCATAAGTGGTAAGTGAATAATTAATTTATTAACGAATATCAGTTGTAGAAACCGTTTACGGTTCAGGCGAAAACTCTATTTGAAATACAAAAACTCTAAAGATCTGCAAAGTTGTCAAAATATCTTATAATTATTTATACTTACGCATGGGCTTAAGCTGGCTAACGAGTTCCTCTTTAGTCCACTCCTTTCTGTCACCCCACAAACTGATGCTGGGCGCAATAACAGCCATTTTATTATCATCCGGATACGGAACATTTAAATAATGAACCAAAACTATATCGGGATTCTAATTCCAAACAAAAATCAAATATGTTTGATTAGAAATTGAAAGTAAATGAAGGAAATAAAAAATAAAAAATTCAATATTCAAAAGTTGTACCTGCAACAACCAGTAACATCTGCGATGAAATGTGGGCAGTATGGCAGAATGTACGTAACAACCGTAGATGCACTGAAAAGAAGGCGAACAGAAAGGAAAAACAAGAACATAAAAATGTTGTAAAAATCTAAGAATTCAATAAAAGTTATTGCTTTTCACAGATACTGAGTTAAATAACAAAAATATTCCTATAGATTTCTTTTTTCTGTTCATTGTTGCTAAATTAAATGAATTATTTTTTTTTTTTTTGAGAATTCTGAGATTTAATTTTTCTTATGAAGACAAACAAGTCAAAAAAAAAAAAATAAAATAAAATAAAAAAAGAAGGAACAGCCTCCATTTGGAACCAGTGCCAACATACCAACCAACCCTTTTGTCTTGTCAACAGCAACAGCAACAATAACAAAATGTACAGCAGGAGTACTTTTTACAGAAAAAGATAAATTTTCATACTCTTTCGTATTTTTCGTGATATACCGCTGTTTCGTAATCTAATTCATTGAGAGCGCCGACCAACTCCTTCAGCCTTAATTTCCACTGATACTGCGAACCCTTCCCCATACCCCTGTACGTTCCTTTTTTTTATTTATTTATTTATTTTTCTTACAATTCATATTAGTTCATCGCGTAAAAATATTCCAGACATTAGACAGACGCGTTGTTGTCTTAGCATTTCCGTCTTCAAACAACACATAAATCTTAAAGATACTTCTTTTTTCTCTTGGCCTAACAAAAACTAGAACCATTTACATCTACGTTTAAATATGTTTAAGATAGAAGCTTGCAAGTATGAAAAAAAATCACTGTAATAACAACTACAAAAAAAATGGGTTGGCAAATAGAAATTTCGTAAAAATTAAAACTTAGAATGAACAAAACAAAAAATTATTGGCGTGAAATTACTTTGATTTTTTTATGCAACTTTTTTCTTGCTGCTGCTGGAAGTCAACAGAAAAAGATTCAAACATCAAGTGTACCACCGAATATTTTAAAAGCTGCTGGTGATCTCTATTCCTGCTTTAGATTGTGTTAGAAGTAAATCGAAATGGGTCCAGGCGAAGAAAGCTGACAGAATATATTTTTAACAAAAATCTGTTGTACATCATTTTAGTTATTTTGAGGAGCGGCACTGAGAGGAAGATCGCTTCCCACTCAATGGGGATTTAATTGCAAGGGAAAGGATGATAAAAGTTTTACAGAAAGAATTTTAATTTAATTCTTGTCTTCGTCATTTAAGCAGACCAACAAGAATCAATACAATTAAACTTTGAGGAAAGAAGAGAAAAATTCGGTCTCGTATTCCACAGCAATTCCGACAATAACTGTAGAGACAGTGGCTACAAACTCAAAGAGGAATATATAGGGTGTTTTTTATAGAGTGATACAACTTTGAGTTTGCATCACTGCTTTATTTGTCCACCCATTTAACAGCTGATAGTTGCTTTTTGTTTAGTTTGCTTTGACATTTCATTATGGATCGACTTACACCAGAGCGACGCGTGCGAATTGTGGAAATTTTTAATCAAAATAATGGTTCTGTTCGTCAAACTTATCGTGCACTTCGTCCATTCAAAATTTTACTTTCCGATAAAGCCCATTTTTGGTTGGATGAGTACGTAAATAAACAGAATTGTCTACAAGCTTTTGTCGAAACACCATTACATCCACATAAAATCACTGTTTTGTGCGCTCTATGGCGGAGTCATTGGCCCATATGTCTTCAAAAACGATGATGGTCAGAATGTTACTGTTTGTGAGAATTGGTGTTCCAGATTGCGCCTTGTACGCGCCAGCCGTGGCCGCCACATGGCCAAAATCATATTTAAACATTAACGTCATAAAATTCTCTATCCAATAAAGACCGTTTCGTCGATATCAAAAATATATTCCTATGTTCTATTATGATTTAAACTTGTATCACTCTATAAAAAAACACCCTATATTTCTTGACCATTTTCTTTCAAAACAAATAATATTCCTGCATTTATGTGCAAGTGAAATTCGGTGGGTCCTTTTACCCAACAAGCAAATAAAAAAACTTTCAAACATTTAACCCTTAAGAGAAAAAACTAATAATAAAAATAAAAATCGCAAGTGTATGTCCTTTTTTTTTTTTTTGTTTTTTTTGTTTACTAGTAATTCAGTATGTTTCCGTTAGGAAATCATAATTCATGGCATTTCCCCAAAACAAAAAAATTAAAAAAAATAAAGCAAGAAAATGAAAATAAAACAAACACTTAAATCCAACAAATAGATAAACAAACATACTCGTGCATGTTCATTCACAAGAAAAAACAATCTCAGCTTTTTTCTTTTTTTTCTTGTTGGAATTTTTTCTAATTGTATTCTTTATTAAGTCGTAAATTAATTCCAAAGAATATCCTAATAAACGACGCTAATTTGCCGGTACTTAAAAACACTTAGGAAACGAAATATTATGGGATACTCACTCGTACGTTTGGGCATTTTACTTATTTTGCTCTTAAAGTAGTTAATAAATAAGAGTTGGAGACGCAAACATTATAAAACATGGCCAATTGTCTAAATGCGTTTATTTGTTTAGCAAAACATGTGCTTGGAAAGAAGCTTAAATTAGAGGAATTGGAATTTCCAAAGATTTCTTTATGACAAAAATGCAAAATGTTTTATCATACTTTTTTTAATATGCAGGAGAAGCAGAAAACGTTATAAAATGGCAACTAAATGGAATATTGAAATAAAATTGTCAAGTCTAGATTTAAGACCACACGGTTTCATTCCAATCTAGACTTGAACACTGTGCTTCAATATTCCAAGTAGTTGCCATTTCATAAAGCGTTTTGCTTCTGTGAATTTAAAAAAAATGATAATACGTACTTTTGCATTTTAGATAACGATATAATCTTTCGAATGTACTCATAATGGAAAAGTAGACTGAAGGATAATCTTCCTGCCATCACACTTCGTAATATTTTTTAGAATCGCAACCCGAAATACAAGCAGTTTTGTTATTTATTGCCATTTGAAATCCTATTGAACCCTATGGACTTCTAGGTTCTTAACCCTGGAAGGTTACTCTTCATTTTTGTACATTAAAGTTATTATTCGTTGTAACGACAAACAATTTTTAGAAAATAGTTCTAATGGAACAGTTTTTAAAGCCAAAAATAAACAAAAATATTTTTAGTTAAATATTTAATTTAAAAAAAAAAATAATAAAAAAAATTTAAAAATTGAAAAATTGAGTACAACATTAAAACTCATTTTCTCTCTAAAAATCCTATACGAATTTGATCAAACATAAACGAGTTATATGATAAAGAGTAAACGAGCTTCGTCGACTCGACTAACTGTAAGCATCCAGGGTTAATAGTTGCAGCGCATCATATTATTTAATTTCGTATTTGTTTCAAGTGCAATTAAAATCTTATTTCGTGGATGTTTTCAATAAAACATTTAATTGAACATGAAACTGGTTTTAACTAATGTTGTTATCAAGTTGGTTGTTCTTGGCGGTGTAACACAAAGTTTATGACGTCTTAATTTCAACCACAAAACCCACGAAAATCTGCAGGGAATTTCTAAAATATTTATATAGGATCGGGCGTCGGTCTAAAGTCGCCTACTTGACATATTCAATCAAAAGGGCATCATAGTCATGGGTCCTACTACTGCAGCCAGCAGTACCATCCTACTAAAGACTGAGTCGAATTTCCATGAATTCAATTTACAATAAAAATATATATTTTTTTTTTTGGTCTTGAGCAATCCTTTGACAAAATCACACTGAATGCACAAACGAAATTTTCGTGTCTATTCGCACATGAAAAAAATACTCTCTTTTCGTGGGTGTAACCACTGTTAAAAACTTTTACTTAAAATATCTTTAAAGAGAGGCGACCATGAAGAACAATAAACACGAGAGAAGTAGAAATGGGAAATATTTTAATATTCTACTAAATATTTTGTAAAACTGTTAGCGGACGAACTGTAATAAAAAATTTTATTGTACGAAATATAAAATCCTTTTATTTGTTATACGATACATTTTAAGAGAACATTAAAAGATCAGTTTTTCTCTTTTTATCAGCCAATAAAACACTTTTATTGGAACGTTTATGAATGTGTATGTACAAGCGCATTTGAAATTAAGAAAATCCAAATGAAGCAGAAAGATTTTTGTGTTGCTTTTGAAGCAAATTTAAAATGCTGTTTTATTACAATTCAGAAAAATTATTAAACTCGTGCACATCTACACAAAAATGCCTTTCAAATCATAATATTTTCATCAATATTGAGACACGCTAAGGAACTCAGAAGTGTACCACAATTTAAGTGATTTACTTATATATAAAATATTTTGACCGAAAAGCTTTGAAAATAGAAAAAAAAAACGTTTTTCTTTTAAATGTATTTTGTATAAAATGTATCTGGTAGTTTTTCTTCTAGTTTTAACTTTTTTTTAGTTGTGAACAGAACTATTTTGATTAGGATGAAGTAGAAGTCCTTACCTCAGTGCCTTGTACTTTAAGTTTCATGTGATCTTCTCTGGTAGTTTTGCCATCTTTTCGCTTCTTCCAACAGTAGCCATCACGTCGGTAGCGCACCTTCTTCCGCGAATACAATAACAGAGAGCCACTTTTCGGTCTGAAATGGAAAAGCAACGGAAAATTACTTGGTGATACAATAATTGATATGATTCAGTTATTCCCATTAAAAGCTTTTTAAAATCATGTATGATTTCGTACTTCTTTAATCGCCTGTTATAGTTTGTTTAACACAAATTTATTTTATCTATTTAAAGTTTCCCATAACAATTTAAAAAAAAAAAGTATTCGGTTTTTCATTATCAACTAAGAAATTAAATAACGTGAATTGTCTAACTCACCTGGTTTTAACTTCTTTCGACTGCCATTCATTGTGTTTGTCGAAACTGATAAGAATCGCAGCGATTTCCTGCAAGAAAAAGATAATAAAAATATTTATAAATAAATCTCTGAAATTATATATGAAATTCAGATAAAACATTTTCATTTATTACACCGGCTAATGACGCTATTATAACAACCAAGAAATCTAATGCGTAGAAGAAAAAGTTAGAACGAAAAGGCAACAACAAGATGTTGATCTTGAGAGCTGAAAGTTCCAAGATCTTGTAAATTTTGCAACCTTCTTTTTAATTAATTTCGTTGGAGAGTGAATTAACTTTTTTGTTGTTGTTGGTTTCTAAAAATCTTGATGTCCACATTTATCTTATTGCAACGATTTGTTTCCCTTGTTAATAAAACATTTGAGGTTGACCTTGTCTTTAATATCTTAATCATAAAATTTGAGTGCGTTGTTATATTTTGATTTTTCGAAAAAAAAGATAACAAAAATTGTGCTGAATTTTATAAATATTTCATATATTTTTATGCAGGCCTTTTTACAATATAATTTTCTTTTTATTGGTAAAGACGTGCGTGAGCATGTCGAACAGCTGTATGTTATGGCTAAAACATCATAAATATTAGCTAAAACAAACAAACACACATACAATAAATATTGTATCGTTTAAATAAAATAAATTGTACATCTTTTTTTTTTTGTTCTTCTTTTCTGTACAGAATCATTGAATCATTGAAATGCTGATTGAATCAGAATTACCGCTGGAATATTTTTTAACTTAAAAGTAAAAGAAACAACATTTTAGGCTTTTTTTAATAAATTTTTTTTTTGTAACTTGGAAACGGAAATAGATTTTCAGCGTGTTTTACAAGCATATTTTACATCCATTTGATTTGTTATTCTCGATTTTATTTTTTCTATTTTTTTCCCAGTGAACACATGGATGCGTGTGTGTGTGTGTTATTGTATGTAAGACTTAAACCCCACGATTGCAAATCTTTTCGATTTCATGACAAACTGTTTCATGTTGTAGGAAAAAAGTCGTTTGATGTATGTGTGATGGTGAGTGTGTTGTGTTTGCGTTTTACAGTGCTTAGAAATTAGATATCGTTAGTTTTCACCGGTTCATGTAAACTTCAGTAAAACATTACAACGTCAGTTTAGACTCAAGAGTTGTCAACCAGCAATCGATGGTGCTTCAGCTCAATTTCATCAAAAACCGATTAGTTTTAAAGTCCGAAAAGAAAAGTCATGTTTCATTAAAAAGTTGCTTCTTAAGAGTTAATAAGTCCACATTCGCACGAGGTCACTTTTGCTGCACAAATTATTTTCTATTCCACTTGGAAACTTCCTGAATGTGCGAGGATAGAGAAATTCAGAATCAACAAATTTTCGTTTTCTTATTACATATAAAAATTATATTCATTAACCCTAGAATTATCAAACATCCCTCGTAAATTCAATTAAGGCTGGAAGGCTCCGATCTTTGAACGTTTATGGATGTGTATGTACAGGCGTATTTGAAATTGAGAAAATCCGAATGAAGCAGAAAGATGTTTATGTTGCTTTTGAAGTCAATTTAAAATACTGTTTTATTACAATTCAGAAAAATTATTAAACTCGTGCACATCTACACAAAAATGCCTTTCAAATCATAATATTTTCATCAATATTGAGAGACGCTAAAGAACTCAGAAGTGTACCACAATATAATTGATTTACTTATATATAAAAATTTTTACCGAAAAACTTTGGAAATAGAAAAAACGTTTTTTGTTAAATGTATTTTGTATAAAATTTATCTGCTATTTTTTCTTCTAGTTGCAACAAATTTTCTTTTTTTTGTTAAATATAAAAATAATATTCATTAACCCTGGAATTATCAAACATACCTCGTAAATTCAATTAAGACTGGAAGACTACTGGCACAGAATATCTTTTAACTCCGAAGGACATGATAAATATGCCAGGCTACAAGGGAAAGGCAACATCAATTTAGCTATCCAGAGCAGAACAGCTGTTTTCGAAAACCGCTACACTTTCATCATCAGTACTCATGACATGTTTTTTTCTTTTATAAAATAGAAATATTGTGTGAATCCCAACTCCATTTTATTTATGTAATATCGCGGGCTCTGGGCCCGGACTGACGGTACCGGGCGTAGTGCCATTTTAAACTAACCCCAGATATCAGCCCACCGCATCTATTTAATTTACACACACTCTGGCTACAGTAACACTCGCAAAAAAAGAACAGATCATGTTGAGGTTGAGTGTATTGGAAATTCGCGACAATATGTCACTCTAAAGTGGCTGACGTAATGGACTACTGCGTGCCGCAGATGCTTAACAAATAAAAATCAAACAGAAACAACAACAAGAAAAAAAGAAAAAAAATCAAACGATGAATGTCATGAACTCTTTTTTTTTTTTTGCCATACATAAACGGGTACATCATATACGTCAGATTCTTCAAAAAGGAAAAGATATAAATCCCTATTAAATTATTCATAAAATGCCGTGACTATGAGCGAAACAGTTGTAAAAGCGGCCCAAAATAAAAGTAAAGAAACTCCAGCACAACATCATTTATTTAAATTGATAAGTTCAAATGGATTTTTCCCATCACTTCGTTTTTTTTAAAGCTGCTTGATTTTCAAAAGCAATTTTTATAAATAATAAAAATACATTTTAATTTTTCTGCTTTTTTTTGTATCAGTTTCATGTTGTGAAATTTAACGCATATAATTTTTTGGGCATTTATTTGTTATTAATTGATTAATTTTTATATAGAGAATAAATAAAAAAAACACTCGAAAGGACGAGAAAAATTCCGAAATGTCAAGTTAAACATTTTGGCATAAATAAAGCGAACGACAATAAAAATAGCAGGCAGATATGAAAAACAAAATAAACTGAGTCCTTGTATGACACCTGTAAATTAAAGGATTGTGGTGTATTACGCTGTTGCAGAGTGGACGACTGGTGAGGTCAGTTTAGATGCTGCCATGAATATCACACATACACGTTCATGTTGTTGTTTGTGTGTCAAGGAAAACTGTTTCTATCGAGAGTCTTGTGTACACCTGCCTCTCTCTCTCTCACACTTTTTCTCTTGTGGTTTAATAAAAATTTTAAATCATTTCCTGCCCAGCATATTTTAGGTCCCATTCTTCAGCTGCCTTGCCAGTTAAGGAAGTCAAGTACACACAACACTGACACACACACACACACACACACACACACACACATAGACACCCATCTCTCTACAGAAATATGAGAGCAGGAAATTGTAAAAATATTTACTTGGGCCATATAACAAATTTTCATTAGGGCATAAAATTGTTCCAACGCACACTCACACATACACATTATTAAACCGAAAAATATTTCGAAAAGAAGGAGGCAAATTGTTATTTACTGAGGAGTTTAAGTGTGTGTATGTTTATGCACGTGTCTCCTTGTATGTAAAGGTATGTGTGAAAAGTATTTATGTATGAGTGCAATACTTTTATATCATAAACAAGGTGCGAAAAAGCACTTCCTTTCGCGTGTCCTGTGGCATGTGCACTTTGGCAGATGCATGCAAAATATTCTTATTTTATTTTCTTCCTTCCGGTCACTCATTTTGTGGCGATGGGCAAATATTTAGGATGTTACAAATCTCTGGGAAAGTACACGTAGAATAGTGAGAAATTCTTATAAAAAATACCAAATAGTTGGCGTATTATTTACTGCGGGCTGCACAATTTTTTTTATTGTTTTGTTAGATTTTTTTATCTTACAAAAGATATCGGGTGTTTTTTATAGAGTGATACAACTTTGAGTAGGAATCACTGCTTTATTTGACCACCCATTTAACAGCTGATGGTTGCTTTTTGTTTAGTTTGCTTTGACATTTCATTATGGATCGACTTACGCCAGAGCAACGCATGCAAATTGTGGAAATTTTTAATCAAAATAATGGTTCTGTTCGTCAAACTCATCGTGCACTTCGTCCATTCAAAATTTTATTTTCCGATGAAGACCATTTTTTGTTGAATGGGTACGTAAATAAACAGAATTGTCGCATTTGGAGTGAGGAGAACCCACATGCTTTTATCGAAACTTCATTAAATCCACAGAAAATTACTGTTTGGTTCGCTTTATGGGCTGACGGAGTCATTGGCCCATATCTCTTCGAAAACGATGATGGTCAGAATGTTACTGTTTGTGAAAATTGGTGTTCCAGATTGCGCCTTGTACGCGCCAGCCGTGGCGGCCACATGGCCGAGAACATATTTAAATAAAGACCGTTTCATTGATATCAAAAATATTTTACTATGTTTTATTATGATTTAAACTTGTATCACTCTATAAAAAACACCCTATATAAAAATTAGAAATTATTTCTCTAAGTGTAAACTTCGCGGAAGTAGCCGTAATCAGCCTTACGACTGTCCAAATGATGGAGAAGTTCTAGTTGGCTTTCAGGAACTGGCATACCAGATCTTAGAACCTTGTAGCATGGTGTAGGGTGTACTTCCTTGGCTATTGCAAGGATACAAATATCTTCATGATATACACGCAAACAGACAGTAGTCCTTCTAGCCAAAACTTAATCACTTGCTAGGCTATTATTTTGCTTTGGAACTCCAGACTTTTACTTAGTTTTTTTTGTCAGTGTATTCAACTTTTCTTCCACCACATCTCCTGGGTGCTGCAGCTTTTAGTTAATAAGCACGAGTTTATTTGGAAATGAAATAAAATAAAATTATATCCTGAGGGCTCACGTAATTTCAAAAGTCAACTATTTACAATGAAAAACTTGTGTTGTTTCGTTGCTTTTTAATATATTTTCGTTTTTATTTTCGCTGTTTTACTCGGTGAATTAAGACCAACCGCAAATATTCATTTGTCAGATGTAAAGTTTTTAAGGCGGCCATACTCTGCTGCCTGCCTTGAATTAAAAAAAAAAAAAAAAATTAAATAAAATAAAATGAAGCATTTATTTGAATTTGAGGGCCATCGCATAATCAACAGTAAAACATTTAACAACAACAACACCAACAACAACAGAACAAAAAGGCAAAAGAAGTCAGAAATGATGATGTTGATTATGATGGGTTTCCGAAATCCAACAACAACAACAACATATTTTAATACAATTTAAGTATTTATAGATTTTGTCCGAGTGAAAGTTGGCGGTCAGTTTATAATATTGGACAAACACTTAATGCCGAAAGTATTCATACACTCCTTCATTCATCCGCACACTGGACTCACACTCGTGTGCCATGCGAATGTATAAATAAATGCCAACCGAGTCTATAAAACAAGTTGACTAAATTAAAAATAAAAGTTTATTAAAATACCAAAAAATACAAACAAACAAAAACAACACAACAAACATGTAAAATTCTGTACAAAAAATGTAATACAACAAAAAAAATGCAAATAAAAAAAACACGATCCAAAAAAAGCAACAAACCGATGAATGAGAATGACCCGTACGTTACGTATTTAGTGAAGCAACATTCCGAACGTTTTGCAAAGTGGAAAAGTCAACCTGAACGTATTTTAAATATGTACGAGCAATATCTGGTTGGATGGTTGTTGGTTAACTAGTTGGATGGTATTGTTGTGTTTGCAATTGGTATGAAATGTAACCCAGCAAAACATTTCATTAATAAAATTTTAAACACTGACACACTCTTTAAACTGCGGCCTCTCTAGAGAATTAAATCGTTCAATAACAAGAAAATGGCCGCTAAATTTAATTATGTGGCAGCACTTGTAATCACGCTAAGAACACTCTCCGTCAGTCAGCTGTTTTTTTTTCAAATAATATTAATAAATATATTTTAATACGCTTTTAGAAAACAGGACTCTTGGCAAAGAATGCTTTTGGGAATAAGTATATTTGAAAATGGTCCTTTTTTGGATATAATTTATGAAAATATAATTTTTGAAATAGTACTTTTGAGATATTAGAACTTTTAGGGTAGGTACTTTTAGGATAGGTACTTTTTAAAAGATGTACTTTGTGATAATGGCACTTTATGACAGAAAACTTTTTGAAAGAAGCACTTTAAAGAAACGGTATTTACGGAAAAACGTGCTTTTTGAAAAAGTACTTTTTTAGGAAAAGTACTTTCTGACAAAAAATAACTTTTTAACAATAAAAGAACGTTACTTGAAAATCTACTTCACTGAAAAGGGTACTTTCTTACTATGTACTCTTTAGGAAGGTAATTTTTAGGAAGCATGTAGTTTCCGAAAAAAAAAATACTTTATGGAAGGGGCTTGGAAAAAGTACTTTTGAAACCAATATTTTATTATATATGAAAAGAAGAATATATTGTTGATTTAAGTCAAAGTGCCGTGGAATAAAAGTTGAAATGTAAATTTTTTAGAAAAAGGTACTTTTTGAAAAAAGCTACTTTTTGGAAAAGGCTTTTTCTGAAAAAAGTACTTTATTTTGGAAACAGTATATTTAGCAAAATTAGTTTTAAAGAAGGTATTTTTTAATATATAAAAAGAACTTTTTGTCAAAAGTGCTTTTTGAAAAACGTAAGTTTTGAAAAAAAAAATTTTATTTGGGAAAAGTACCTTTTGAAAAGGTTTCTTTTTAAAAAAAAGTACCTTTTCAAACGCATTTTTTTAAATGTTCTTTATAGAATAATTGTTTTGTTATATATGAAAAGAATATCTTAAAAAAGAAAACTGTTTTCAAAAGATACTTTTTGGAGATGTTACTATTTTAAAAACAGAACTTTTTGAAAAAAGTACTTTTTTGGAAAAAATATTTTTTTATAAAAGGATTTTTTTTAGAAAAGTATTTTTCCTAAAGGTACTTTTAAAAAAATGGTACTATTAAAAAAAGTACTTTTTGGAAAAGGATCTTTTTTAGAAAAAGTATTTTTCATAAGGCTAATTTTTAAATATGTAGGTACTTTTTAAAAATATACTTTTTGGAAAACGACCTTTTTTGGAAAGGGTACTTTTTAAATATGTGGGTACTTTTTAAAAAGGTACTTTTTGGGAAAAATATTTTTGGAATAGGATCTTTTTTGGAAAAAGTATTTTTTGGAAGAGGATGTTTTTTGGAAAAAGTAATTTTCACAAAGCAACTTTTTAAATATGTAGGTACTTTTTCAAAAAGTACTTTATTATTTACAGTTATTATATTAAAAGTATGTATATGAAAGTATGAAAATATTGTGTATCTCAAAGTAGCTCTGAGATACACATTCGCGGAATGTTGCGCTTTTTGGTACCAACAAAGTTGCGCATGAGAACTGATTACTTTCCGAGTCCATAGATAAAAATATGAAGAAGAGGGCTGAATATCTTCTCGCAACTGCAAGTGCAAGAATGTCTGAAAACTGGAATCTCAAGACTTTTAAGTTTTCAATAATTCAACTTCTTCACTTCAGCATTTTGCTGGGTTGGTTGGTTACCTACGAAGCGAATGAATAACTGTAATATTGGACAAATACAAAACATAAATAAAATTACGCACGCTTATTTTGGTCGTGTAACAACCAACCAAAAAACCAGTTAAAACAAACAATACAAAACAACTTGAAACTACGAAAGTTGTCCTCTGTTGCCGGTGCTGTTGCTGGTTTCAGGGAGATAGAAAACAGCAGAGCGAATTTTCAGGCGAGATGGATGCATTTTTACCGGCAATTGGTTTAACAAAAAACAAAAAAAGTATTTTAAAATTATATATGACCAGGGAAGAGAGTGCGGCGGGCAACCGCATTGTTTTAATTTTTCCCAAATTTAAACAGCAGATAAACAGTTTTTTATTCGGTTTCATAAAGTATCGCAAAGTAACCATAAAAATGAGTTGAAATAAAACAGCAGAAGGGAGATACCAACAAAACAAGAGGTTAAATATTAAAAGTTATTGTTTTCGAAACACACAAACACACTTGCACATGCACACACATACACATGCACATACATATACATATAAGGAAAACAAATAAACTGCTTTTAAAAAGTTTAATTAATAAAATCAAAGTAAATTTTACTCGTTTTCGGTTGAAAGTTATTGTGGTGAAAACTTTTAGACGTGACAAAATTAAGATGTTTTATTTAAAGAGAAGTTGTAATGCGGAGTTAATTTTTTTGTAATTTCGATCAGTCAACTAATTGAAATGATGAAAAATGTAGCCGGGATTGATGAAAGCGATTAGAAAAATTGTGCAACTTTTCTTTTCCAATAAAACCATTTTAAATGTGAATTGATTCAGAGCTCTGGAAGGAGTTGCGTTAAAAAAATTTATTTACGATTTTTTATTAAATTTTTTTTTTTTTTGCTCTAGAAACAAAACAGATTTGCTGGTCACTGCGTTGGTTATTAATTCGGAAAGATCTTTTAGATTTAACGCCACTTCGATGTCTGTCCTGGAATTGGAAATTTTTCCCAATTTCGTAGTTTTATTCGAGGATTTTTGTCACGGCAACTGCTCATACTTTTAGGGTCGACTGTAATCAAAATTGGCACTCATTCTTTCTCATGCCACAGGGATCTTTCAAAATTTAAGCCACTGAGAAATTTCGTAAGCCTCCACAATCTCCCGCACTTCTAAATTTCGATTACAAGTTTTTTCAATTAATCCGGGTGTAGGGTAGTCCAACCAGGAGTTCTTATGGCTGCAATCAATTTTAGTAAACGATATATTTAACTTCAATTAAAATTATTGGCTCCCCGAAATTCGCGGCAATATTTCCCGACGGACAAGGAAAAATATCAGCGCTTCCATTTCATTTGCAATTTATGCAGCAGAACAGTACAACGTTATTTTCGGAAGTCCCTACACGCCCATCATCAGTATGCACAGATTTGTTATGACATGTTGTTAATTACTTTTAAGAAACAAATATCGGTTCCATATATTTTGGCAAAAGTTTAATTTATTTTTGAGAAATTTTCTTGAAAAAGGTTTAATTTATATTTGTTTCTATTGAAAGTATTAAAGAAAATATGGAAATGCTGAGGTTTCAAATTAAAAAAAAAATTATGTATTTCAAATCTATTTTAACCCTGGATGGTTACTCTTCATTTTGGTAAATTAAAGCTACTCTTCGTTGAATCGAAGAATAATTTTTAAAAATACTTCTAAAAAACAATTTTAAAAGTCAAAAATGCAGAAAAATGTTTTTAATTAATTTTTTTATTAAAAAAATAATAACAAAATCAAATATAACAAAAAGACCTTTTTCTCTTTTAAAATTCGATATGAATTTTGGTAAACATAAAGCTTCGTTGATTCCACGAACATTAACCATCCAGGGTTAAGAAAATTTTTAATGAAAAATATTGAATAAAATACTTTCAAAATGTTTTTAAATTTATAAAAATGTAAATAAAATTTAACACAATTTTTTTTACTGAAAACAAAGTTAATTCAATCCAACATCGATGTAAAGTCGTTCTCATAAACGCCAATTCGCTGACGATATCACGAGCGTGACGCTCAAGTCACTTGAACCGCTCTAAGCACTCACATTAAAAAATAATGTCTTTTAAATTATTATCGGGTGTTTTTTATAGAGTGATACAACTTTGAGTTGGCATCACTGCTTTATATGACCACCCATTTAACAGCTGATAGTTGCTTTTTGTTTAGTTTGCTGTGACATTTCATTATGGATCGACTTATACCAGAGCAACGCGTGCAAATTGTGGAAATTTTTAATCAAAATAATAGTTCTGTTCGTCAAACTTATCGTGCACTTCGTCCATTGAATATTTTATTTTCCGATGAAGCCCATGTTTGGTCGAACGGTTACGTAAATAAACAGAACAGACGCATTTGGAGTGAGGAGAATCCACAAGCTTTTGTCGAAACACTATTAAATCCACAGAAAATTACTGTTTGGTGCGCTTTATGATGGTCAGAATGTTACTGTTTGTGAAAATTGTTGTGTTCCAGATTGCGCCTTATACGCGCCAGCCGTGGCGGCCACATGGCCGAGATCATATTTAAACATTAATGTCATGAAATTTTCTATCCATTGAAGGCCATTGATATCGAAAATATATGACTAAGTTTTATTATGATTTAAACTTGTATCACTCTATAAAAAACACCCGATAGTTTCATATACGCCTCGTAGTTAAAGGGTATTTCATATATTTCTTTATAAACCCACGCCCAGCCCACTGTGCAGTGTGACATATTGTGACCGTCCTTTAATGTTGTCTTTGCAACTGGTTAAACTTTTAAGCTGTTCAAGTAAATGCTTGTTAATGTCAACACATTCTGACTTGATGATTTCCTGATGATGACTTCTTTATATTCACTCGCCATTTACATTACGCGCGTCGTCTTTGCCACACAAAAAAAAAACAACAACAACACAAAACAAACACAAAATAAACAAAATTTGACTTCTTCATGGGAAAAACAAACACGACAACAGAAGAAGATATTAAATTTAAGTAAATTGAAATAAGAAATAAAACTGCAAAAGCAACGGAATGATGGATGGATGTTCCTAAATGCAACCACGTCGTTGCAAAACAAGAAGAAAAAAAAAAGATATTCACTTGGAATATGTGAACTCGAGGATGAATGATTTCACTTTGAATAATCTGCTTTCTTCGAAACGTTTTTCGTATTTATAGTCTTTTTCAAATGGTGAATGTAAAATATTTACGTACTTGACTGTTAAACTTTTAAATATCAAAAAGAAAGAAAGAAAAAGAAAACTAAAACGGAATATAGCTGACCTCATTTGTATTCCAACGATGACGTTGTGACGGGAAACTGTCAGCTCTTGGCAAGCTTTCCAAATTGTCTGGTAGTTTGATAGGATCTCCATCTGAAAATAAAAGTTAAAAGTAGAAACAATAAATAAACAGACAATAAATATTTTGTTTTCGTTTGTCTTTTTTCCCCCCCTCCCTGACTCCTTGAAAAAGGACATTTTTATTTTTGAGCACATAAAATATATTGACAACAACAGCAGAAAAATCAATTTGCGTTCGAAGAGCTTGAGAAGTTTACAGCTACACGAAAGGCACCAACATTAAAATAAACACTTGAATAATAAAAAAAAATTCTATTTGATTTCAAAAGGATAAGATTTTTATTTCAACAAAACGATTGAATTTGAATGTAATTTGTATAAACGCGAATGAGCAGGATCTCACAAAGATTATTTATGCATGCATTTCTTTTTTTGACAGAAGTTGGAAATTCGGGGTTTATATAAATTTTTGGTGGAATAAAACAAGAATTTATTAGATTCCAGTGAAAAGGGAGCTTTCGCTGGAATCAATTAGATGAAAAATTGCGACCAAGAAGTGCTGCCAATTCTTCTTGTCTTGCCTTGTCTTTTCGTGTCTTGTCTTGTCCTCGTCTTGCCGTGCCTTGTGTTGTTGTGTATGGTCTTGTCGTGTCTTGCCTTGTCCTCGTCTTGCCGTGCCTTGTCGTGTTGTGTCTGGTCTTGTCGTGTCTTGCCTTGTCTTGTCATCTCTTATCCTATGGTGTCTCGTCCTGTCGCGTCTTATTTTGTGGTGTCTCGTCTTGTCTTATCGTGTCTTGTCTTCTGTTGTCTTAACTTGTCTTGCCGTATCTTGTATTGCCTTGTCTTGCCGTGTTCTGTCTTGTCTTGTCTTGTATTGTCGTACCTCGTCTTCTCTTGTCGTGTCTCGTCTTGTGACCCAAAGCAATTATTTAAGAATATAATATTAGAATTTAAGAATTATAATATTCGAAAATGGAATTTAAAATTTCCGGTCTTAACAGCAGCTGAAATAAAACTTCAAACATAATTTTGTACATCACTTTCGCGTCTATGCAATTTATAGGAAAGCTGAAGTATTGAACACAAGATTATGATGCCTCAGACCCGAGTTGGACTCCGCCTCTTAACAATATCCCTTCTTTTCTAGTTCTGGCACAATGCGGTGCGTATGTAGGGGTCATCCCCTGAGTGCTGATTCAAGATAAAAAAAACTTAATTTAAAATTTGTTTTTTTTTGTACACAATTTGTAGAAATTGTTTAAAATTTTTTACACATAATAACATTAAATTGAGTAAAAATATTTGAAATTTAACGAGCGCTAAATGATTTAAAAAATTAGGACCTTATTTAATATAAATTTGCTGTCAGACGGTGAAAGAGACGAGGACCAATTTGGTGAACGGCGGCGGCTTTCGATAAAAATCGTTGAAGAGAATGAAATCCGCGGGTAAATAGTTTATACACACAAAAACTAATAAAATACAGATAAAAATATGTTCTTGCAAAAAGTATTTTCTATCTGACAAACCACTGTGCGAATCATGAGTGTTCATATTTCACTTTTAATGTTTTTCAAAATCATTCCAATTTTTGTTATAATTCATATCAAGTCAGTTCATACTCTGATTGAGTTCATCATGTTTATGTAAGCACTCACACACACACACACAAACACAAACGCACACCTATTCAAGTGGCAAACGTTTTCTTCTCCGTTCATAATAAGATGTGTGTTGTTAAGTATGATGTATGAGTGAGTTGGTGTGTTTGAGCAACTGCTACTTGAAATGAAAATGTGAAAGAGTCAATTATCGTAAATTTGAATATATTTTGTAGAATATTGAGTTTTCAAAAGGACACTTAAGTATCGGTTTAATTGTGTAAATATCAATAACGGAGAGTGTGTGCGTAGACTTAATTAAACAATTATGAGTTAACAAATTCATAAAGTGGGAAAGAAATGAGAGGCGTAGGGGAAATAATTGCTTACCAGTGCTTATGTTTTCGCAATGATTTAGAGTGTGCAATTGGAAAACAATATTTATTTTGAATTCTTGCAAATTTTAATAGAAGATTCCAAAGCTTGTCGCATCTTGCAGCCAACTAATCTAAGCGCTGTATTAGGCAATTAATCGAATAGTTATTCAAATAATAATCGAATAACTTAGTACCCAATTAATTGAATAATTTTATTCGAAGACACGACAAGACAAGACATGGCAAGACACGAAAAGACAAGGAAAGAAAAGAGAAGACAAGACACAATAAGACAAGACGAGACGAGACAAGAGAATAAACGACAGGACGAGACACGGAATACCAGACACGACAAGACAAGACCAGACACGACTAGACAAAACAAGACATGACAGAACGGGACACTGAATTTATAACTACTGATTGGGAGTACACTCGTGTAATTCCTCGTTGTAGTCACAGGCCTATAATTTTTAGAGCTGTACCGAACTGAATCAAACGCTCTCAAACGCTCGTTTTTGACAAAAACCTCTAATCAAACCCATTTAAATTACATGGGTTTGATTAGAGGTTCTTGTCAAAAACGAGCGTTTGAGAGTGTTTGAGAGCGTTTGATTCAGTTCGGTACAGCTCTAATAATTTTACTCAACAATATAGTTGTCTAAAACGAATAGCCGAACATGTCCGACCGAAGTTTGAAAACTCTAGAACACGTCCGGTAATTAAAGGAATATAAATGAATAGGCCAGTTAAGTTTTCAGTCACATTTTATTAGACACTTTTTCTGGCTAATAAAAGTTTTTTCTGCGTCTATTTAGTTATTTCATAGTGAGACAAAACAAAAAGTCGTTGATATATTTCCATTTGAAACCCCACATACTCTCTCATACATTTTATTCCTCTCCCCAAAACCTTTTAATGCAAAAATATTCTCTTAAAGCCTGCGTGATTTATAATCATTCCCAACGAGTTTCAAATAGATTTCAGCTGCAGGTTCGTTTCGTTTATTTCAATTCAACACACGAATGCGTAAGTGAATGAATGCGAATGTGAGTGGTTTGAAAATTTGAATGTAATTGTTTTCGAAAATGTCATCAATTCTCTTACGGCGACATAAATATCGTTTAAGCTAAAAACGTTAAAACATTAAAACATTTTCTTTTTTCTATCAAAACGCATAAATATTCCGGATGTTCACATACAATCGTTTTTATTTTCGAAATAGACTTCACAAGAAGTCGTTCTTCTTCCCTGTTGTTTGCACAAACGATGATTTTGAATAATTACAAATTGCACTTAAGGGATAGAAAATTACACTGACATTTTACCTACAAAGAATTGGCCATAAAACTATCTGATACAAGTATAAATTTAAGTGTTCTAATAAAAAAAAGAATAATATAAATAAATAAAAGGGAAACAGATTACCAAACTTTTCAAAAACAGTCATTTAGCAAAAATTTCTCACAAAAGATTTTCTTTTCGACTTTTTTTTTCTGTATTTCATTTCGAGAAAACATATTGAAGTGAGGCCAACAATTGCAAGTGCATTTTAATAAAGTTGTAAGTTTATAAGTTATAAATTTGTTGCTGGTGTTGTTGTTGGTTGTTGTTGTTTGGCAATTTGTACATAATATATTAACAAATCAATTTTTATTGTCAAACTCTGTGGTAACTTTTGGCCATAATTTACACTCGCTCACACACACATAAACTTATTACCAATTGAAAATAAAAAATAAATAATAATAAAAATGCGAGAAGCAAATAATTTTTTTTAATCCTCGGGGCGACATAAACGAATTAGAGAGGAACTAAAAGCATCGATAATTTCCGAAGACATTCAATTGGAGATAGACGCCAATTGTAGGATTTACATGGATGTAGAAGAGCGATCAGTGATCACACATAAACGTGATTGATTTTATTCTGTCACATAACGATTAGAGTTCGTTCTTTCTTCGTCGCTTTCGTTTTTTGAAATGAAAGCCTGTCAGTTTTGGCTCTAACGAAAAAATCTGTCGTAAAGTGTTATTCAGATAAAAAAAATTCTCAATCGCCAAAAATATATTTTTTTAAACAAAATTTATTAATGGAAAATGTTCAATGTCTGGGACTATTTATTTGAGCAGATAAGTTTTTTATCTGAATGTTATTAAGCTGGTCCATTGCAAAAGAAAACACGCGCTACAACATCTCATGATCTTCATCTGTTCTGATCTTGTAATTTTGCAACACCTTGTAAATAATATATTTGCCACAGCGCGAAAGAAAATGCGACGTACCAGAACGCGAAGCAATTCCCTACTTAATAGCGAGTTCGGTATTTCATTTTTGGACGGTATTTCACTGTTAATTGGCCATCTAAATCGTGCGATTTAGCGCCTTTAGACTATTTTTTGTAGGCTTGTGTAAAGACTCATGTCTGTAGGGATAAAGACCGGACCTGTCGATGTTCTGGATTTTATGGAATATTGAAGAATTTTTTCGACAGATACCAACCGATATGTTGGAATGAGAATGGCGAAATTACACTCAGCGTATGAACTTTTTAAGGGGTAACTGTTGCAGGCGCGGATCCAGGGGGAGGGAAAAAAAGGATATTTCAAAAAAAAATTATAAAAATATGTATGTTTTTTTAATTCGCTAATAAACGATTTTGAAATTTTTTTGTAATACCAACAATTTCCAACCAACTCTGCTGTTCGTTGAAGTTAAATTTCCAACTTTTAAGTGTAGCGTGCTTCATATAATTATTTTCCTCTGTCTATATTTAAGTCGTACACAATGACAATGTTTGCCAAACAATATACTCCCGTGGATTGGATGGATGGACGGCTGGACGGCTGGACGGATGAGTGAATGGGTGAAGGAATGTATTCGCCGTTTTTTATGTCATCCATCCCTACATTCCAATAAAAACTGGCAGCGCAAAAATCGACAGTAAAAGTCCAACCAATTGACTCTTGAACAAGTTGCAAGCAATGGCAAATAACAACAACAAAAACAACAACAATATATATGAAATTATTTAAAAAAAAAAAGGAGAAAGGAAAATTTATTTAAAATCATTGCCAACGTGTAGTTTATGATCCTTAAAGTGGAAATCTGTATGTGTGTGTGTGTAGTGTGTATGTGAAGTATGTTTAATGGTTTAGTTGTGCGTTTTGGTTGGAATTGTCGCGTGTTTTATTACTTTTGGCTTGTAAACATCGGAATTAAACGCTCATTACAAATTGTACAACAACATTTTTCTACAAGTTCATTCATTTTGTTTGGTCTTTTGCTGTTGTTTATTGCAAAATTTCACTCGATTTTTTTACCAGGATTTTATTTTGTGAGCTAAGCATGTGTGTCTGTTTGTGTGTGTAGTTGTGGTGTTTTATATATTTTTTTATTTTAATAAAACATCGTTACTTTTAAGTTTTATTACTGAACCAATTTGTCATGTGTCCCCTTCGCAGGAAAAATATCCTTGTCGTATAAAAGAAACAGAAAAGTATTTTTATTTATATTCTCATCTAAATGTTAATGAATGTGATATCGTTATTTTAGTTGCTCAATACAGCGTTAATGTTATTTTCTTAATGGTTCGAAACTATAAAAAGAAAGTTTAAAATTTACTAAAAAGACAAATTTCAAAAGGGAGAATTAAAATAATTATGCGTTTCAGGACTAAATTGAGGTGATTAATTTTATTTTTATTACAAGAAGAAAAAACAGTTGATAAATCGAATAAAACTTTTCATATTTATAGTTATAAAGTTAATTATTATTAAGTATTTATAAGAAAAAAATTGTGTACCTGCTGCCTTATCAAAGATAAAGTAGGGTGGACCGACAGCTGTCTTTTTGATTTTTTCTTTATTTATTTTGAATTTTTTTCTTAAAATTTTTTTAAGTGCTGTTTGTATTGAAAAATCTGATAAAATTTTTCATATTTATTGTTATAAAGTTAATTATTATAATTAAGTATTTATCAGATTTTGAAAAAAGTCAAAAACATCTAGATAAAAAAGAAGTGTAGACCGACAGCTGTATTTTTTGTAATCTAATTAATTGTTTTTTTTTTATTTGGAAACATTTAGAATTTGTTTAAGAGCTAACGTTACAAAAAATCGGGTATCTGCTGTGGTATCAAAGATATCTGGATACAAAAGTGGGGTGGACCGACAGCTGACTTTTTTTTTGTTTTATTTATTAATTGTAAACACTTAAAATTTTTTTAAAGTGCTATTTTAATTGAAAAATATCTAGATAAAAAAGCTGGACCGGCAGCTGTATTTTATTTTTTTAATTGAAATAACTTAAAATTTCTTTAAATGCTAACGTTACGAAAACAAAAAATTGTGTGTCTATTGTGGTATCAAAGGCAGATTTAAAAAGTGTAGCGTGGACCGACACCTGTATTTTTTTTATTCTACTTATTTATACGTATATTTTATTATAAATTTTTTTATTTATTTATTAATTTTTTATTTTATTTGCAAACACTTAAAATTTGTTTAAATGCTAATGTTACCAAAAAAAATTTCGTGTGTCTGCTGCCGTATCAAATACAAAGAGTTAAGAAAGAGTAGGGTGGACCGACAGCTGTCGTTTTAGTTGTTTTTAATTCAAAACACTTTAAATTCTTTCAAGTGCTCAGGTTACGAATTTACTTTTTTACAAACTTTGTTATGAAAATACTTTCCGACACACTTTCTTGCAAATTCGTTAAACTTAAATATTTCCCTGTAAAAAGTGCTTTAATTGTTTATACCAAAAAACTTTCAGCTAATTACTAACATCATTCTTTATGTTTATGAATTCGCAGTAAATAGTAATAACTTGACACGAAATATATTAAAAAATGTTACACTTTGCGGAAAATAAGTCATAAGCGATTACCGACAACAACCGAAATATAATTAAAATCATAATTTTGCACAAGAAAGGGGCATGTCAAACTCAACTTAAAACAATAATTAACCACGGAAATAATAATTTAATACAATATTTTAAGAAATTTATGAAGAAGAAGAGCAGCAGGGATTGAATACAAACTCTAAAATAAGTAGAATGCAAAAGAAATAGAAAAAAACTGAACTTTTAGGCAAAAATAATAAATGAAATGCATTTAAGTTGGAATGCGATCAAAGACAAAAATTACAGTAAAATAAAGAAAAAGAAAAGATACAAGCAAAAATTTACATACACAAATACAACAATAACTACTGACACCGGGCAAAGAATTCTGGGGTTTGCATTTTATTTCATTAATAAAGAACATAACACAAGCCACGCTAGAAATTTTAAATAAATTTTATTTTAAAAGAAAAAAGTAGAAAAAGATTATCCGTAAAGTAGTTTAAAAACTGTTTATCTGGGCTGTCAGCTGTTAAATATCTGTCATGTGAAGGGTCATTAATACAGATGTATCGTCTAACATCTTGAAAACTCGTAAATCGTTCTCACTATTCCAGTATTACGTAGTGATTTCAGTCGGCATGTAGTTCGGTCATGGACAGGTAATTGGAAAAATCCCTTCATGGACAGGGAATTGGAAAAGTTATAAAGAAATTTGAAGAGAGTGAAAAGCAACCTTGTTTTTTGGCTGTTATAGATTTAGTGCTGCCAAGTTAAAAATGGGAAACAGCTGCTAATGGTAAAAGCATGGAACGCAAATTCCACCAAAAGTGCTTTTTTTTATTGAAATTTCAATCGATTTTTATATAAAACTATTTAATTTTCAAACACCATTTTTTAAATATCGGGTGTCTTTTATAGAGTGATACAACTTTGAGTTGGCATCACTGCTTTATTTGTCCACCCATTTAACAGCTGATAGTTGCTTTTTGTTTTGTTTGCTTCGACATTTTATTATAGATCGACTTACATCAGAGCAACGCGTGCAAATAGTGGAAATTTTTAATCAAAATAATGGTTCTGTTCGTAAACTTATCGTGCACTCCGTCCATTCAAAATGTTATTTTCCGATGAAGCCCATTTTTGGTTGAATTTGTACGTAAATAAACAGAATTGTCGTATTTGGAGTGAGGAGAAGCCACAAGCTTTTGTCGAAACACCAGTACATCCATAGAAAATTATTGTTTGGTGCGCTATATGAGCTGGCGAAGTCATTGGCCCACATGTCTTCGAAAACGATGATGGTCAGAATGTTACTGTTTGTGAAAAGTGGTGTTCCCGATTGCGCCTTGTACGCGCCAGCCGCGGCGGCCACATGGCCGAAATCATATTGAAACATTAATGTCATAAAATTTTCTACCCAATAAAGATCGTTTCATTGATATCAAAAAGATATTACTATGTTTTTAAACTTGTATCACTCTATAAAAAACACCCGATGTAAGGAGATATTTTTTTAAATTTTTTTTCAGAACTGTTCTACAGTTTGTCAGATAAATGTTGAAAAAAATAGAAAAGTGCAGCAACAAATACAGAGAATTAAAAGTATTAAATTTGGAGTGTGAACGCAAATTGACATGTTAGTCGTTTTATCGTTCCTTTTCCGTAAACCGAAACCGAATAATATTTTCATTTTCCAATAATATAATCGATAACATATTTTGAAATTTTTAAGTATAAAAAAACTAATTAAAAGTCTAAACAAAATGTAGCAATTATTTGATATTTCCAAAGCAGGTCGTTTCCAATCGTCTGGATTTACAGAATAGGCTCGCGTCTGAATTTTTTTTGCAGAAGATATTGAACACATTTTATTAGGTTTTAAAAACCCCTTGAATAGTGAAATATTAATTCAAAATTTGTCATGGAAAGAAGTGGAAAAAGTATATAAAATGTTTTACGAAAACATGTATTTAAAAGAAAGTGTTCCCAATAAAACGGGGAATTACAAATATCGGAATAACCTCTTCTTTTCTAAGAAAAAACCATGCAAATGATCGAAATGTTTTCCCGTTTCTCCCATTTCCCTGTGATAATTTATAAACTCTTGCTGGAACGCAGAATTTTTCTTTACATTAATTTGAAAAATTGTTGTGTTTTTTTTAGAAAATTTCCCACTACTAAATGCTTGTATTTTTATAAAATCATGCTAAAAATTTTCTGTTACTCTACCATTTCAACCTTTTCATAGTCTCTGCAACGTCACAGGCTGAAACCAACAAAGTCGTTTTGTTGTTCCTATTTTTCCATATAAAACTTAATGATTGTCTCAAGGAAATGCAATTATTATTTGTTATTGTTGTGTTGAAGAGAAAATAAAAAATGAAAATGAAAATATCATTTACATTTTTCTACATCCATTTCATTTGTTTTATGAAGAAAGAAAAAAAATCAATTTTAAACGAAGACCTGAAAAGAGAAAAATATTTATGAAGACAAAAATAAAATTTTTACAAATAGAATGAAATTTATATTAACGTACTTTTGCAATAAAAGTATGGAAAAATAAGACGAGGCATATGTGAAATTAAATGTTATTGTATTAAACGACGTTCATTCCCACTGAAATGATGACGAGACGTCTGAAAGAACAACTAGTCGTCAGTCACCAACAGCTAAAAATGCCACTCCACCTCTCACAAACTGTGAAACAAATCCTTAGATGGTTGTGTGTGAGTGTGTGTGTATGTGTGTTTGTAATTTCTTTAATTCTACCAGAGTGTTTGCAAAATGTTCAAACATATGAATGGACTTTTGAAATAGTAACAACAACAACAAAATATTTTAAAAAAGCTGGTATTTGTTTTAATAAAAGAAAAAAAGTGGTAAAGAAAAATGTAATAATGAAAAAATATAGTGTATTAAATTAATAACGTACATGCATTAGGGGTATTCACTGGAGAAAGCAAAACTGCAAGAAAACAAAAGCAACAGATCAGGTCACTAAAAGTCGTTGTAAATTTATGCTGACCAAAATATTTTCAGTTGTCTACAGGAGTGTTGTCTCAGCCGGCGATGAACAATCCATGATCTGACAGATATTCGATGGCGTTCTTCCCATTTAAAGCACGCATGAGCGTAACTAAATGTAAAAATTTACTTTTTTTCATAAAAAGAATTTGTGGGAATTCCTTAGCTTTAAAAAAAATATTTTATTATCGGTATATTATTTCATTACGTTTCCGAAATGGTACTTTTGAAGAATCGCACTTATTATAGAAGCGAGTTTCAGCAAGTACTTCTTGGGAAGCACTTTTTGGGAAAAGGTACTTTTTAGGAAAAGTTAATTTTTGGAAAAGGTTCTTTATCGAAAAGGTACTTAATGGAAAAATTAAATTTCGGTAAAAGGTACTTTACGGAAAAAGTATTTTTTGACAAAAGGTACATTTTGAAAAAAGCACTTTTTGCAAAAAGTACTTTTTGAAAAAAGCACATTTTGGGAAAAGTATTTTTTTTTAAAGTGCTTTTTGGGAAAAGTATTTTTTTTAACAAAGTATTTTTTTGAACAAAGTATTTTTTGAGTACTATTTTGAACAGTTACTTTATTATATATGAAAATAAGAAAATATTATTAACTTGAGTCAAAGTGCAGTTGCATCAAAGCGAATATAAGAGCAGATGGTGAACAAAACCAGACTAGTCCCGGTAAATATTTTTTTAGAAAACAGGCAAGTAACTGAACTAAGCCTAGGTTTGTTCTCATATCATATAAAAAAAAACTGCCAACAAGTCGCATTAAAAACTCTAGTGTATTTAGAACAACAACAACAACGATAAGAAACGTTTTTCAATCAATAAGAGATCGTGTATTATAAAACTAATTGGCCACGGCCGTTGCGTTGAATGATTTTTGCTAAATTATTTTAGCATATAATTTTTTTTCTTTCAAAAGCTTTAGTGAATACCCTTAATGTGTAACTAGCTAATGTGAAACAAAAATTATGGCAACTATTTTTTCCCTTTAGCATTTTTTTCTCATTTAAATTTTGAGTTTACAAGAAGTATGTGAACCGTTTTAGCTTAACTTTATGATTATTTTTGTTTTTTTTTTTTTGTTTTTTTTCTGTTGCTTTAGTAGAGTCAGACATGCAACAGTATTTAAGAAAGAAGACAAAAAGACAGATTTGCTTTAAGCCATTTTTTATATTTTTATGCCGTTACACACATGGTTATTTAAATATAAGCCTGATTTAGGGTCAGGGTGAATCCGTTGAAAAAAATATGAAAAAATGCACATCACACACACACACACATACACACAACTGTAAATGTGTTTAAATATAATGAGCGTACAACTACATCGTACATCAAAAGCAGCCGTGAAGCAGGGCTGAAAGAGGTCCTTCGAAATTTTCTCTGCTTTAAACTCAATGACGGCAGTGTCTTAACCAACATTTGTTTCCTGGCCAAAAGTCAAAAATATTCATATTATTTTTCATATCAGTATTTTTCGTACTCGAGAGAGAGAGGGAGAGAGTCAGCGGAAAAAAATATTGTCAGAAACCAAAATACGAAAAAGCAAAAAATTGCAGAAAGAAATAAAAGTTTGCAAAAGGTATAATTTGGTTTAATGTGGATATTTATCATCTTTATTAGAGGATGGATGGAAGTATGAAAAACGTTAAGAGAACAACAACAACAACAACAATAATAACAACTTTCTGCTTAACATTTATTTCATGTAATTTTCAATTAATTTAAATGGATTTTTAAATTCTTAACACAACACAAACATGGACAGACACACTCATACACTCACACGAGCGCACACCCATGCACGATACAATAAATCTCTATTTAAATGTGGAGTAATTTAAAAATCCATTATAGAACATCGATAATAAATGTTAAAATGCAAAACGCATTAATCTAAACTAAAACTAATATTTATCTAACAAATTAATATACACGTGCATCCTGTGGATACTTTAACATCTCGCAACGTCGTAGACAATTAGCAGCGTTTGCTGTGAAGGTAAACAAAACCAGAGAGCCAACCAGCCAGTCAGCCAGCCATCTGCCACCACTCTCCACTGAATTGGCCACGCTGACCAGAAACATCGATAAAGCCTTTAAATAAATACCAACAAATCGTATGTGTGTGTGTGGTAAAGTTTAGTTTATTACCAACAACAACAAAAACAAGAACTCTACAATGACTTTTCACCTCTGCGCCGCCCACCTTTTTTGTTTTCACTTTAGATTTGCAAACTAATTCCAAAAAAGCTTTATTCCGAAGGATATAAATTTTAAAATATCACCAGAGGCACATACACACACACACAAACACCACGTCCTGAGTTATTGTTATTATAGTATTTTTTTTGCAGAAATCTTTTACTAAAACGCCCGTCCCACGTGGACACATTTAGCGCTACTGACCCAAATTCATGGTTTGTGCGATGCATCAGAAAAAGTCTACTGCCGGGCAGTAGTACTTTCGGATACCGTCCACTTTTGACAATTTAGGGTGCTCTGGCCTGAAGTAAAGGGTGTTTTTTATAGAGTGATACAAGTTTAAATCATAATAAAACATAGTCATATATTTTTGATATCAATGAAACGGTCTTTATTGGATAGAAAATTTCATGACATTAATGTTTAAATATGATTTCGGCCATGCGGCCGCCACGGCTGGCGCGTACAAGGCGCATTCTGGAACACCAATTTTCACAAACAGTAACATTCGGACCATCATCGTTTTTGAAGACATATGGGCCAATGACTCCGCCAGTCCATAAAGCGCACTAAACCGTAATTTCAACCAAAAATGGGCTTCATCGGAAAATAAAATTTTGAATGGACGAAGTGCACGATAAGTTTGACGAACAGAACCATTATTTTGATTAAAAATTTCCACAATTTGCACGCGTTGCTCTGGTGTAAGTCGATTTATAATGAAATGTCAAAGCAAACTAAACAAAAAGCAACTATCAGCTGTTAAATGGGTGATCAAATAAAGCAGTGACGTCAACTCAAAGTTGTATCACTCTATAAAAAACACCCTATACTTACGAAGAGAACCGACTTTGGCCTTCTGGTGCATATCGATTATCGCATTGGCCAAAATTTATAAATCACACAGCTTATTCTCCAGATTTAAGTCCCATGAACTATTCGCTTTTTACTGGGGTATAAAATAGTTGGCAGCCGGAAGAGCTGGACAATTTAAAAGGCCAGACAGTGACTACCATAAACCAGGCTGGAAAAAATGTACTCCGCTAAAAGAAAAGTTGTGTTGAGCACTAAAAAACCCTAATCTTTTTATGGTTCCTTTTTATTGCCCCCAAAATCAATTTGAAAATATTGATTTTCTTTCTGAAATATTCTTAAATATGTAATTCTTAAAGCCGATTAATTTACCAACTTAAAGCTAATTAATTTGCTAATAAAATGTCGTCTTGAACAGAGTTCAATGGAATAATGAAATGGTTAAATGCTTATCAAATTAATTACCTCAACGTTACACTGTACAATCAAAAGTGAGTGTGTGTGTGTGTGTGTGTGTGTGCTTATATGGTCATGTGTTAATAGCATCTGACCATATTCATCTTCTCAACAAGGCTCCACACTTTTGGCCCAAAACATCTCCCTCTCTCTCTCCCTTTGCCTGTCTCCTTGCATACTTATTTATCATTCAGTCCAAAATAAACAATTTATGTGCACTAAATGAAGGACTATTATCACAGGTCGTATAGAATGCAACTGGCCAATAAATCTATTTCAGATTTACCTAATCGTATATGTTGTACGACAAATGGAACATACAAATCGAACAGCCACGCACACAGAGACACATGCGAGTGCGAGTGCATCCCTACAAACACTAGAATTAGATACAAAAGCTAACAGATACGCACTAGAGATACATTTAGATTCCAATAATGGGGAATAGAAGTTTTTGTTTGTTAGACTTTAAAAAAAAAAAAAGATGCCCTCCCTTTAATAAAATGTTGTTGTTTCTATTTAAACGTTTTTGTTTTTTTTTTTCAAATTTTGTATCCGTTTCTGGCAGGCAAAACTAATTGTTCGTATGGCCAAAATGGACAACACAATATTAATCCAAATTATCATCAAAGTGATTTAATTGCTTGGAATTGTTATTGTTTTGTAACGTCTCGGCCTAAATGTACGACTACATTGAGCGTTTAGAGAGTCGGGTGTGTGTGTGTGTGTGTCTGTGTAAATATTGAATAATTGTCAGGTAAAACTGTAGGGTTTGTCTCGTGTCACATACAAACTTATTTGCACACACTTTAAAATAATTCTATTAGGAAACAGAAACACACAAAAAACACTGGCTGGCATTGGCAGCCATCAGCAGCGAGTATAAGTGCATGTAAATGTTTGATGACTTCTGGCCTATTTGGGGTATTGCAAAAAGCCAAGACCTTTTCGCTGTGATTCGATTCAAATTGAATATCAGCCAACAGTAAAAAGTTGTTTTTAGTTGGCATGTCCATGAGTTTTGAGTGCTCAAAGAATCGCCCCGCTGATGTTCGCCAACGAAAATGTTTGTGTGGCTGAAATTTTACAAATTTGCTTTTTGGAGTTGGATAATTATTAACTTTTAAAAATTATTTCTTTATTTACAATATAAAAAATTAGAAAAATAGATCGCTGTTGTTTGCCTTTTAATCAAGACTTTTATTGAATTTAATTATGAATTTTCATTGTCTTCAAAAAATCATATAAAATCCTTGTTTATGAAAAAGTTTTTCCCTTTTTAAGGGTTATAAAACTTTTAAGTTGGCAATACTTTTTTTAACAGACGGCCATTTTGTCCGCTGTCAAGTGATGGTTTCACAGTTCAACATGAATAGCAGCCGTTGTTATTTCCAAATTGTACAAATTTATTTTCAATGGTTCTATTCGAAATGTGTTCATTTCGTGTAAAACTGTGCCGAACTTCATCAAACGCTCGTTTTTGACAACAACCTCTAATCAAACCCATTTAAATTACATGGGTTTGATTCGAGGTTGTTGTCAAAAACGAGCGTTTGATGAAGTTCGGCACAGCTCTATTTGGTGTGCGAAATAATTATGGTTTGTTGAAATCACTGGTTCGTACTTCTTTGAAGACGATGCTGGTCAGAATATTACGGCCAATAGGGAGCGCTATAAAGCTCCGATTGCTGACTTGTTCGTTCTTCAATTGAACAACCCTGATGTGCAGGAGCTGTTGCTCAACAACAAGACGGTGCGCGCCACATGTCACTTCGCTCGTGCCAAAACTGATTTATTGAAGGAAACGTTTGGGAACCGCATATTTTCACGCTTCGGACCCTTGCAGCGGCCTCCCAGGTCGGGCGATTTAACGCTGCAAAACTTTTTTCTGCGGGAAAATTTGAAATTGCTGGTCTACTCCGATCCAAAACGATTGACCACTTGGAGGACAACATTCGCCGCGTTAGTGTCACATATTTTGGAAAAAGTCATCGAAAATTGGATCTCCAAATCGGACTACGTACGAGCCAGTTGAGGCTGTCATATGCCAGAAGTCATATTGAAAAATTATAATGCCAGCTGATTATTTTTCGAATAGAGTCAATTGCATGGCAACTAAAAACAATTCATTTATTTTGTCACCTCCTGGAAGGTTATATACATCTATAAAAAACACCCTTTATAAAGAACTTTAAAATCACCAAACCGGCTCTATTGCAGCCGATTTTTATTTAAAGTATAAATTCTCTGACTTTCTGTTGAAACTCCCCTTTATTAACATGAAAGTTTTGCCATTAACAGCATTAACATTTCAAACAAACAAAATGTTTTTTTTGTTGCTCAGAGACTGATGGATTTTCGAAGCCTCAAAACACAAGTTGGGGGAAAAACAATTGCGATCTCAAACATTTTTAACAATAAAATTCTATATTTTTTTCTTTCTTTTTGTAGAATAAATTTTATTCAAAGACTTCTTCCTTCTTGTTTTTCTTTCTCTCTTTTTTTTTGTGGCAACTGATTGTTGAATATTTTATAAGACTGACTTTTTAAATGGAGGCAAAATTAAAAAGTACAATAGTCAAAAACACATGCAACTTAAATCTCCACAGGTGAGACAGCAAAAAAAAAACAAGCAGGAAAAAACGTGGGTTGGATTTGAACTCCCAATTGTTCGATGTCGTTGTCGTCAACATCAACATCATCACCAACATCCAGTCGAAGTGCACACAGACCATGAATACACTCAAGTGATTTGATTGTGTGTTTTTTGTTGTGGAAGCGGTTGTCAAATAATGGTTAAACAAGATGATATCAATGAAACCACACACAATTACCAAAAAACAAGAAAAAAAAACAAAATATCTGAAAAACCCACCAACAACAACTACAAGAAAAAGACAAATAAATGAATGAACCGATTTGTTTTTCTCTTTTTGGCCATTTCCTCTTCTCTTTTGGGCCAAACAATTACATGCAGCACACTGACAACAACAAAAAAGATACTGAATATTTCCCCCGACTTTTTTAAATCCTGTTAATTGTGACAAATGTGCCAGAACTTTTATGCAAAATATGCCAGAGATGAAACAAAAAGAAACGAACATTTCGCAACTACAACGCGGCTGGAAATCAGATGCAACTTAAAACAACTTAATTTTGCAAGTGATCTCAAGAGACCAGGTGACAGAACTGGTAAAAAGTAAAAACAAAAACAAACGGAACGAAAACAAGGAAAGAAATAACCAGAATCAACTGCCAGTTTTAAAACAGTTAATTTCTTAAACTTTTTAATTTTTTATTTATTCACTTCTCGTTTTCTTTGTGCCTGCTGCCGGGCATTAAGTTGTGTTTAAAACAAAATGATTATTTGTTGTTGTTGTTTTACAAGTAACTAAAATTAAACGAGTTACTTTTGTAGTTTTAATTCGTTTTCGTTTTATTTTCAATTTTTTTTTTTTTTTTTTTACTTTCGAATGGTTGGACTAATAAATTTCGCGTTAAATAGAGACATACGAGTGAAAACAACACCAACTAAATAAACATGATTTTCTATTATTCTTTTTGTTTTTGTCAACAAAAGTTTATTACGAAGCAAGAAGTGTGAAATTGGTTTTTGGCGAAATTGTAACAGGAACAAACAATTGCAATCAACTACCGGGTGCAGGAAGAACTTGTTTGTCACATTCAAGTCTTGGGAAACTGAAGTCGTTTCTGCAAATCTCTAAACAAAATTCAATTTCAATGCACCGTTTGGTTTGGGAACTTTTGTTTTTCAACCAAAATTTGCTGAAAAACATTTTATTAAATTTATTCCAGGCTTTCTGAGCAATTTATATCTCAGTAAGATTAGCATGACCCCCAAGAAATAATTCATTTTGCAGCAACAATTTGTATATTAACCTATTGTTTTAAATGTTTGTATGCAATAACATCGCCCGGTGGTTAATATGTGACCACTTGACATTAACAATTCAAATAAATCTTGTGTATGTATGCGTGGATATGAAATCCTTTCCTCTAGTTCGAGCCACTCAAACTATTATTCCTTGTCAAGAAAATTTGAATTTGTATTGTGCGTATCTACATAAAAATGCCTTTTGAAACATACAAGTTTCGTCAATATCGGTGGACTTTAAGGTACTCCAAAGTGTACCACAAAAAATGTGCGGCATATTTTTATAGAAGAAATTTTATCGCCTCAATCACGTGTCGTCATTGCAAATTAATAGTTATGACATCAATGTGTATCTGGAGATTTTGTCTAGTCCCATGGTTGTAATCATACATCTAAACTAGCCAGCCTCTGATCCTGCCACGGATCCAAAAATTACGCTTGAAAGTGCGAAATGTCCTTAAGACGAATGTAAAGTTGTAAGAACAATTTATTAAAGATTTAGGAGTCATGCCTTCCTCAATACAAAAAGTCGTCAGAATGCACCCCAATAAATATTGTACCGGGTGTTTTTTATAGAGTGATACAAGTTTAAATTATAATAAAATATAGTCATATATATTTGATATCAATGAAACAGTCTTTGTTGGACAGAAAATTTTATGACATTAATGTTTAAATATGATTTCGGCCATGTGGCCGCCAGGGCTGGCGCGTACAAAGCGCAATCTGAAACACCAATTTTCACAAACAGTAACATTCGGACCATCATCGTTTTTGAAGACATATGGGCCAATGACTCCGCCAGTCCATAAAGCGCACTAAACAGTAATTTCAACCAAAAATGGGCTTCATCGGAAAATAAAATTTTGAATGGACGAAGTGCACGATAAGTTTGATGAACAGAACCATTATTTTGATTAAAAATTTCCACAATTTGCACGCGTTGCTCTGGTGTAAGTCGATCCATGATGAAATGTCACAGCAAACTAAACAAAAAGCAACCATCAGCTGTTAAATGGGTGGTCAAATAAAGCAGTGATGCCAACTCAAAGTTGTATCACCCTATAAAAAACACCCTATATTTAATTTAATTTTCTTTTTTCAAAGTATTTAAAAGTTCAGGACGTCTTGCAGCGTTTTGAAACTTTGTTTTACTGCGGCCTTGAGTGTTGAGAGCACAGGCCTTAAGCTGATAATTTTAATAAAAGTAGATCTAATTTGAAATGCGCTAAAACTTTCGCCACGCACTTAAGAAAATATTTTTTCTCATATTTTACAATTCTACTTTTAAAAGACGTATAAATATGAGTCAATGATTTTTACAATCACCCATATTATGAATAGAGAAACGTCGAAGTCACATCAACACGACAGCAAAAAAAACTGTCACTTGTCTTTTAATTGTCGACAATAAATAATTATTATTAACAGCCTTTTGGTATTCTCTAAGGCGTGTTATATTAATAGAACATATTACCAGAAGGCGATTTCTGTCGATAAAGACTAGACAAGTGACAATATTTTGCTGTCGTGTTGATGTGATGTCGACGTCGTCATTCAAAATATGGGCGAATATATTTTTTTTATAATTTGTAAATTTTAAAAAATATTGAGTTAAAGATTTTGTATTAATAAAATAATAGCGCTGTAAGATTTATTTTATTATTTTTGTTTTTAATTATTTATTTATTTATTTATTTATTTAAATCATATTAACCTTATATAAATATAAGACTAATTTATATATACGTATTATATACTAAGTATATAAAAATGTAGCACTAGCTGCTTGGGCTAATAAGTGGCGATGTTTCAAAAATATACATGAATATCGTGGCAATGGAAATGCAGCGTCTTTTGAAAACAGCTGTTCCGCTCTGCTGTGTAAATTGTTTAATTAATTTATTTATTTATTTATTTATTATGTATTTCCAAATTCAATAGGTTAAGAATAGGCTGTCGAAAGTGATTGAAAAAAGGATTGTTAAATTAAATTCAAGAGAATTCTGTTTTCTTTTTTGTATCATTTTTCAAAATATATGTTTTTTATTTTAATTAAATTGTTTTCTTAAATGACTTCAATCTTAATTATTATTTGCTTGAAATGTTTTAATAATTCTGTAAATCATCTCAAACTGCTGACTCTAGCAGCTGCAATTTATTGTTACTTTTGTCTACCCAAATGACTCAGGCATTCCAGCGCTGCCTTCTCAAAGAAAAAAACTTATAAATTGTTTTAAAATTTCTTACAGGTGCTCAATTGCTTCCGCTTTCCACTCTCACCATCCTAATGACAAGCCAGGAGCTCATAATTCATTTGTTGTTTTTCATTACGAGCAATTAATTAATAATTAATCTCATCCAGCCATCACGGCAAAGTCGTCAGTCACGACTTTTAACACAGAAAACAAAAAACAAAAAAAGAAAATTAAATCACAATATCATCATTTCAGAATGACAAACGAAGAAAAGCAGAATGCAAAATAAAAATCCAAATGAGATTTCAATGTTTAATATGTTAAATAAATACAATTTCAAAAAGTATTTGTTCAAGTGACTGAAGGTAAAAAGTGTTGGGCTACAAAAAAAAAAGAAAAAAAAAAGTTAATTGTTAAAGAAAGCCTGAGTCAAGGATATACTCGTTTATCTCCAAAGGAGTGACAGTCACATTGTAATTTCTTGCATTAGAAAAAGGAGTTTTAAATTATTTAAAATTCGTCTGTTTTTCTAGGATATTTTTTTTTTCAAACAGTTTCGTTATAACCTCAAGGGACCAGCAGCAGCAGCAGCGGTTGAGCAAAAAAAAAAAACTACAAAATAAACCAAAGAAAAAGACTAAAAGACGATTTTGAAAACACTTTAACAATATTAGGAAACTGTATTGCAGTTTTGGTTTATCCTTGAAATTTTAGTTGGGCGATTAAGTTGTCATCATTTCTGCAGACACTCCATCCTTTTTGAATAAAACGAAAGCGGAATCAAATGACAGGGAAAGAAGCGTGCAAGTGAAATATGAAGCGTTCAAATATTCTCCAACTAAAAAAAATAAGAAATTTATTCAGCCAATAAACGAATAAACGAATTTAAAGTTTTCAGTTGAAAGACAAGTTTCGGTTGGAATAGTTTTTCGGTTCTTTGCATGTCTGGCAGTGGAGTGAAATATTTCGCTGTTAGAAATTAACTCCACTCGGAGAGCCAGTGGCATCATTTTCCATTCCCTTCACCACATTAAAAATATCCTAAATCAATCTCATACTCACGAGGAAATTAATAAAAACTCGAAGTTGATATTTGACAAATAATGCCTACACTCTCAGCTATTCAATCCTTTAACATCCAGCAGGATGTGAACTGTAATCACGTCCTTTCCTTCTCCAACCCATAGAACAAATACGACGATCTGTTCTCTCATATTTAAAAATGTTGTTGGACTTGCACACAGCAAAAGTAATTTGTTTTCCAGTGCTGACGACTTCTGCCTATTTCAGAATATCGAAAAAAAAAATATTTTTTTCGTGTAAAATTAACTGAATTCGAAATTTTTCAAAAATAATCACTCTCTTGCTTTTCTTTTCGTTTACGATATTTCTCCGTATTAACCGATTTTGTGCCGATTTTTTAATTTCAAGAGCCGATGACTGACATAGTGAGACTATCTCACAATTAGTGAGGAACGGTTTCTAGAGTCTCCATACATTTTCTGAACTATCGAAATTACAAGAAAGCTTGTTAAATAAAGTATTCTATTCTTCCGAAATAAAATTTCTAATAAGTTTTCGTACTCCTGAAAAAAATCCTTTCCTTTTCGCAAAAAGATCTTTTTGAAAACGTGTCTTTTGAAAAAAATACTTTTCGTAAAGAAAAGTACAATTTAAAAAAATCGCTTTGCAAAAAAAATTTCTTTTCGAAAAAAGTACTTTTTGGAATTAAAAAAAGTGTTATTCAAAAAAGTACCATTCGAAAAAAGTACTTTGTCAAAAAAACTCGTTGCGAAAGAAATTTTTTTTCGAAAAATAGTACTTTTTTCGAAAAAATGCTTTGACAAAAGTATTTAAAAGAAAGCACTATTCGAAAATAAAGTACTTCGCCAAAAAAAACTCGTATTTTTTAAATAAAGTACTATTCGAAAAAATTACTTTGCCGAAAAAGTTCGTTGCGAAAAAAGCTGTTTTCGAAAAATATACTTTTTGGAAAAAATGCTTTAAAAAAAGTATTTTTTAAAGAAAGTACTATTCGAAAAAGGTACTTTGCCAAAAAAAACTCGTTACGAAAAAAACTCTTTTCGAAAAAATTGCTTTTTCGAAAGATATACTTTAAAAAAGTATTTTTTTTAAAAGAAAATACTATTCGAAACAAATATTTTGCCAAAAAAAAAGCTCGTTACGAGAAAAAGCTCTTTTCGAAAAAAATACTTTTCTGAAAGAGTACTCTTTGAAAAAGTACTTTTCTTAACAAGTAATTTTCGAAATAAGAACAATAAAATGCTTTTTTTTTGCTTTAAATATGGTTTTGGACACACTAAAAAAAGTACTTTGCCAAAGAAAAGCTCGTTGCGAAAAAAGTTGTTTTCGAAAAAAGTACTTTTTCGAAAAATACTTGTAAAAAAATATTTTTTGAAGAATGTACTATTCGAAAGAAGTACCTTGCCAAAGAAAAGTTCTTTTCGAAAAACGAACTTTTTCGAAAAAAGTACTTTTTCGAAAAAATACTTAAAAAAAGCATTTAAAAAAAGTAATATTCGAAAAAAGTACTTTGTCGAAAAAGTTCGTTGTGAAAAAAGTTCTTTTGGAAAAAAGTACTCTTCTGAAAAAGTACTCTTTGAAAATGTACTTTTCTTAACAAGTAATTTTCGAAATAAGAACAATCAAATGATTTTTTTACACAAATTTTATAGCTTTTGAAGAACTACTTTTCCACAAAAGCTCTTTTCGAAAAGTTTGTTATTTTTTAGCTTTAAATATGGTTTTGGACACACACCAATTTTTAGGAGGAGTACTTTTGACAAATGGTGCTTTTCAAAAGAAAAAAGTACTTTCAAGAAATGCATTTACCTAAGGAAGTGTTTTTTGAAAAAAAAGAAGAATTTTTAAAGGTACTGTTTGGGAAAAGTACTTTTTAGAAAAGTACTTTTTTGTAAAAGTACTTTCAAAAAACAATTTTTTCAAAAACTTGATGATGACCAAGAATGTTTCTTTATAGAATCATAACTAATTTATTATTAATAATTTTTTTTTGTCAACTCTAATAAAAATTTAACTTTTCTACTCTATTTGAGAAATTGTTTTCATTTTAAATTCGCATAAAATGGTGGCCCTAAAAAATTTGCGAAACCAGGGATGAAAATTCTAGAGTCTTGCACTTTTCTTCCGTCAGTGTTTTCTCAAATTCGAACGATTATCTGTCACCTCAAGCCAAACTTGATCTGCAAACAGATCGGTTAATGGATAGTGCCGCCTTCTTACCAGATATTTTCTTGTTGTTCTTCAGGTTGGTGTGTAATTTCATCTAACTTTCCTAAATAATTTCCATTTAACTTCTTCACTTATTAACTTTAAAATATAAATAATTTTTTGCATCACCCTTTAAATTGACATGTTTAGCAAGAGATTAAATTTTTTTTCAACGCGGTCGTTTAATGTCAGTTACTTCTGCCGCCACTTTGAAGTTGCTGTGCTGTCATTCTCGTTTCTTTCTTTTTTCGCCAGCAAAGAAAAAACTGTCGCGTGGCAATAAAAAATTCAAAATGGTCACATAAGGGCTTGTCAAAGATCACGTACTCAATAAAAATTGCTTATTCGTTTGGTAACAGTCATTTCTTTTTCATTTTATTTTCCTTTTTTATTTTTATTATTATTTTTCATTTTTTACTTGCATTTTTTTTCCTTCGTCGTTTTAGTGATTTGAAAAACAAGTGTGGCCTTTTATTTCGGAATGAAGGATTAAGAATTACAGTATTTATGTACTATTTAGAGTTTTTGACAGAGAAGTTTATTTGTAAAATTAAAGACAATGAGAGCCCACATATTAGAGATACATTTTTGCTAGTCAACAATCAACTAAATTTTGTTGCAAGACCCAATAATTTATCAAAAAAAAATATGAAATACGTTGAGAAGGAGTCATTCAGTTTTGTAGTCTGCAAATTAAAATCATAATGTGATCATAAAATTAAAAAAAAAAGTTATAAGAAACGGAATGCCGTCCATTGATGCGGGGAAATAATAGTTATTATTATTTTTTTAACTCTTAAAGAGAGTTTTATTGGGACACGCTGCTTTACAGACATACAAATTTTAGTTTAATCAAATAACATGGATGAATCGAATAGGAAACAATTTTATATTTTATGAAGTTACTGGTTTTAATTCGAGTCGAAGTAGTTCCACAAAATTAGATTTTAAAAAATGATGGGTAGAGAAATTAATTAATAAACTATTATTGCTTGTCAAGAAAATGTGTATTTGTATTGAGCGCATCTACATAAAAATGCCTTTTGAAACATACAAGTTTCGTCAATATCGGTGGACTTTAAGGTACTCCAAAGTGTACCATAAAAAATGTGCGGCATATTTTTATATAAAAAATTTTATTGCCTCAATCACATCGTCATTGCAAATCAATAGTTATGACATCAATATGTATCTGCAGATTTTTTAAGTCCCATGGTTATAATCATACATCTAAACAAGCCATCCTTCAAATATTTAGGCAAGTGTTACGCACGTCGAAGGAAAATGGCGAAATGGCAGCTGTAAAAGAAAGTGTGGCAGAATATGCTAATTTAAGAATCGGTGGCCTGCCCATTTACGACGTAGAAAAATATTGCGTAGAAGATCTTGTGCGCTTGGCTCTATTTTCAGTCATCATTGACCAGGATCGCTTTTAAAAAAAGAGTTTTAACTCTTCAATAGGAGTTGGAAAAATTTTTTATTGGGATACGCTGCATTACAGACATAAATTTTTTTGTTTAATTAAATAACACGAATGAATTGAATAGGAAGAAAAATCAATTGACTGTATTATGAATGACGACGTCGACGTCACATCAACACGACAGCAAAATATTGTCACTTGTCTAGTCTTTATTGACAGAAATTGACTTCTGGTAACATGTTCTATTAATATTTTACGCCTTACAGAATCTCAAAAGGCTGTAAATAATAATTATTTATTGGCGACAATAAATGACAAGTGAAAATTTTTTGCTGTCGTGTTAATGTTACGTCGACGTCGTCATTCATAATACGGGCGAATATTTTTTTTAAAGTTACTGGTTTTAATTTAAATCGAAGTAGTTTTATAAAATTAGATTTAAAAAAATTATGGGTAAAGAAATTAATTAATAAATTGAGTTCTAAATCTTTCAGATTTAGGCCATAACCGCCGGTTTTTTTTATATTTACAAAATATCTATCACCCATTTCGAGCTTTTAATTTGCTCAAATTTTATTTGCATTCATTTAATTTAAGAAATCTTAAAACATTTAAGTCTGCTCCATAAAATAAAAACTTGAAACAAAATTATTTTTAATTCCACCATTTGAGGCGTAGCATTATAAAATATTTAAAACGCCACAAGACAAATAAAATCTCATAAAAGCAAACAAAATTAAAAAAAAACTACGTAAATAGTTGATACTTTTATAAAATAAAAGACAAACAAAAAATACGAAAATAATACACACTTGACCAACAAAAAATTTTGTAAATGAAGACATGAAAATGTACGTCCCGTACAGGTGAAATGATAACATTTTCCACAACAAAAGCAAACGAACAAAAAGGGCTTCAAAACAACAATGCAACACAATAAAATATTATTGTTTAGAAAAACAATACAATTACAAAACATTGTAATAAACACACAATCACACACACACACATCCAGTATTCAAAACGAAACAATGCAAATTGTTTAAAATTATGATGATAAACAAATAAATGAGAGTGTGTGTGTGTATGAAATACTGGGGCCCAAAGCACTCACATGAACCCGCAAACGCAGACAGACATTCACACGTTCGCATGCCCAAATACTCATAAATAAATATGAATATGTTCCTAATGTATTTACGTAACCAACTATATAAAAGGCTATTTAGGAAGACACACACAACACATTTCATGCCCCACACACACACACACACACTCGCACACACTCACTCCACTCACTCAAAAAAAATAAATAAATTCGCATTTAGAGATTTCATTTACATTTAAGTTTTAGCAGTGTTTTGTTTTTAGTAGGCTCAAGTCCTTTTTTTTGTTTTTTTTTGTTAGAAAATGTCCTTTTGAAGCAACAGAAAAACAGTGTTAACACACATTTTACCCAACAAACAATAAGTAGCAATAAAATCAAATGTGAAGCAGGCAGATGCTTAAAGGAATTGAAAGCTAAATGCAAAAATAGCTACTTAAAATTGTAACATACTTTAAGGTACCAAAGCATGTTATGTGGCCAATTAACTTGGCAGTTATTGTGAAATGTTTCGTCTTAAAAAAAATTATAATAATTCGATTTTAATTTGATGTGGTTAAAAGAGTAGAGCAAAATGTTAGTTCTCCAATTCTCATTCTCTTAAAAGATGACTTTATATTCAGTGACAAGTTTTGTAGCTCCAACCAGAGATTCGCAATGAGAAGTTACATTTTGAGTGCAAGTTAGTATGAGAAGCATCAGAATAAAAACTATCTGATTTACTTATACTGACAAACAAGTTTATTTCTAAATCTGAGTTGCAACGCATATGAATTGAACATCATCATCATACTCACTAGAGTTGGGTCCAACTTCATCAAACGCTTAGTTTTGCCAAAAACCTTTGATCAAACCCATTGAAATTACATGGGTTTGAACAAAGCTTTTTGGTAAAACTGAGCGTTTGATGAAGTTGGACCCAACTCTAGAGAAATCAAACCCATTGAAATTACATGGGTTTGATCAAAGGTTTTCGGCAAAACTGAGCGTTTGATGAAGTTCGACCCAACTATAATGGGTGGATTTTGAGAATCAAACATGTTCGAATCATAAATGATTTATTAGTACAAGGAAAATACTCATGACACTTAAAAATAAATTCATTTCAGCCATGTTGTGCACAAAAAAATACGGTTCATACCAGAGTGTATTATTATTTTATTTTGGGTCTAACTTCATCAAACGCTCCGTTTTGCCAAAAACCTTTGTTCAAACCCATGTAATTTCAATGGGTTTGATCAAAGGTTTTTTGTAAAACTGAGCGTTTGATGAAGTTTGACCCAACATGTTGTGTTGCAAACATGTTGTGTATCGCCAATGAATATTGAGTAGAGTGTTACCGAACTCCTTCAAACGCTGAGACATTTTTTCAAAAATTCTACGAAGAACTTTATTTTCCATCACATGCCATCATAAAATGGGCTTAATAACAGTTTTAAAAAATCAGAGATCTGCAAAAAGTTCTGAAGAAGCGGGTTGAGTTGAATCATGCCTCAAAAGTTTGATGTACTCATCATACTTATACTTCACAACATGTGTGATGGCATGTGGTGGAACATGAAGCTCTTCGTAGAACTTTTTAAAAGATTTCTCAACTTGTGGTGATGCTAATGGCAGGCACGCTGAAGTATGCTACGGGACACAATTCATTTGCTCCCACTCGATATTGTGGCCAAGCAGTTGGACAAGGACTAACTACTGTTATGCCAGAGTTCTGAAAACCATGACAACGTTGACTAAATGAATGACCTGCCAGGGATGAATGGGAAGAGAGGTCGCAATATTTTGATGAATCCTCCACTTGACAGGATCATTTAATTGGATGCACGATGAGTGAAACCTGAATATGCCACACCTTTTCTGAAGAATGTGTACCTTGAAAAGTGATGCGCATTTTTACCACAGACTGTCCTAGAGCGGTACTCCGTGTTCGGTGCAAATGACTCTACACCAAAAAAATGCATTAAAAGGCATAAAAGTTGCAAATGAGACAGATAAAATTTATTTCATCACTCTCACATTTCATATACGATTTAACTCTTTTAACAGACTGATGTGTACGTGAATTGTGTGCGAATGTGCATGTAGTATCTATTATTAAGACTTTATATGAAATTAAGCGCCCCCTATAGACAAACAATGAATAAAAATAACAACAACGACAAAAACAAAAACTGAAAATAAACACACAATAACATCATAACAAACACATTAACTTGTCTCAAAGCCATTTTTACAAGCAACTTAGCATACAATACAATAATAAAGCAGGCACATACACACACATGCACACATATGTATTTGTGACAATTTAGTGTGTATTTGTGTGTGGTGTACATGTGTGCGTGTGTTGTATATGTACTTAAGAACAAACTAAATAAAATTATAATGTGATACAACAGAGACACAGTTTCTGCACATTTCCATACACCAGAACACAACGCGTCCCCTTTATCCATTGAGTAGCCTACTACTCGCATGGTAATTTCAGTGAATGAGACATAATAATGTGATTGTGTGCAAGAAAAACAAAAACAAAAACAAAAACAAAAACAATAAAATAAATAGCTGGTGGGGGCTTAACACAATACGCTTTTCCAAGATTGTGTTTGTTTGTGTTAAACAAAATGCACATGCCTTCAGTCATACAGTATAGAATGCACATGTGTGCGTGTGAGTGTGCGTGTAAGTGTAAGAGCGTGTAGTGTGTCTCCTTTTTAAATACTGTCAAGTTACACTTGTAAATTGTTGGATTTAAAAGAAAAAAAAAGCAACGTGCAACAGCGAAAAAATCACACACACCGACGCTCTCACACACAATTAAAAAAACAATCAAAAGTTTTTGTTTAAGTTTTGAAAAGATGTAACAACACACGCTTTTATACACAAATCGAACAAACCCACACATACACAGTTTGACTGTGGTTCATACAGTCATATGGCGCGGACTTCAACTCCGATCGAATTTTGGAAACAAATATAAAATTCGTTAGCAATTTTGTAGTCTTCTGAGGATCAAAAATAATTTTTAATTATTGCAAAAATGTAATATCTACAAAGTTTCGCAATTTTTAAAATTGTATTAATCAAAGAATATATTTTCTTCCTTTTGGCCGAAAATTTTAAAACTCGAATCTTTTTTTTTAAACCTGTAATTTTTACAGATGTGTTTCTCTCCTTTTGAAGATATAATTTATTTTCTTTCAAAATCTTTAATAATATAATGTGTTGTGGGTATGGTCCGTAAAGTTGCCAGATTTATTTTGAAAACTAAATCTTAATCGTTATTTCCTGAGTTTTATTTTTCGCTTATAAAATAAAATAAATTTTCCGAGTTGTATTTATTTCTCCGAAAATAAGAGTTCTTTCTTGATTTTTTGTTATTCTTCAGAAATCAAGAATTATTTCTTGATTTCTCGATCAGAAAATAGAATTTATTTCTTCAGTTTTTCTTTTTCGAAAATCAATATCAAATTTATCGCCATATTTTTATATTTTATTTTTTTTCAGTTTAAAACTGGCATATTTTCTAATGTCGATTCGATTTCTTTTCTAGATAATAATGCAACATTTTTCACACTTTTTAGCAGAAAATGGCAACATTTTGCCATTTCAAAATAAGGAATTTATTAGAAATGAATCCAACATTCCGCACGAAAAATAATTTCTGTTTTAAAATTTTTCCAAGCCGCCACTTTTTAGAAAACAAGTGGAAAAATGTTACATGTTTTCTAGAAAAGAAAATGCCATAAGCAAAAAAAAATTAAAACTAAAATATAACTTATTTTCTCATATAATCAAGAAATAATTATATTTTTCTAAGAAATAAACAAAAATCAAGAAATTACTCTTATTTTCTGAGGAGTAAATATAATTTAGAAAATATCTTTTATTTTCTAAGCGAGAAATAAAACTCAGGAAATAACGATTAAAATGTAGTTTTTAAAATAAATCTGGCAACTTTGCATTTTATTAAATATTTTGGAAGAAAATAGATTATATCTTCAAAAGGAGAAAAAAATAGTTTAAAATTTCATGATTTTTAACCCAAAAATTTTTTTTTTTTAATAATTCAATTTCTAAAGTTTTAAAACTTTGCAGATATTAAAATTTTGCAAAAAATAAAAAATATTTTGATTCATATTTTATAGTCGCAAATTTATATTTTTTAATTACCTAAAAGTAAAACTCGTATATGAAATGGTTTTTAAGATATTGAAAAAAAACCAACTGAGCGAATTCCATAAATTCGGTGAAATTATGAAATTTTTAATATAAAATTATATAATTTTTGTTCGTTGTTATACGTAGCAAATAGAACACAAGAGAGCCGCTGCCCTAATTTCATCCAAATCGAAAGCTTTTGTGTCTGACTCTTTATCATTTTGACATGGAATCACCCATACGTAATTTATTGTATAGAAAGTAGATATTTTTCCCGATTATATCAAATTCCAATACCGTTAAGAGCGATATTTTTATGAAAATCATCTGGCATCCCTGCTCTTAGATTAATTTGCTTTAATTTTTATTTTTTCCCCAGGCAAAGTTGAGCTGCCACTAATTATTATACCCAGAAATTTGGCCACCATGTGTTGTAATTGATTTTATTGAAACACTATAGGCTGTTTTTTATGAAGTGATACAACTTAGAGTTGGCATCACTGCCATTTAATAGCTGATAGTTGCTTTTTGTTTAGCTTGCTTTGACATTTCATTATGGATCGACTTACACCAGAGCAACGCGTGCAAATTGTGGAAATTTTTAATCAAAATAATGGTTCTGTTCGTCAAACTTATCGTTTACTTCGTGCATTGGTGTTCCAGATTGCGCCTTGTACGCGCCAGCCGTGGCGGCCACATGGCCGAAATCATATTTAAACATTAATGTCATAAAATTTTCTATCCAACAAAGACCGTTTCATTGATATCAAAAATATATCACTATGTTTTATTATGATTATACTTGTATCACTTTATACAAAACACCCTACATAAATCATTAAAAAATTGTAGTTTTATATAAATAATAATTCGTATCTTCTTCCACGCAACCACTCCACTAAATTGCCACAAATATCTTGGATTTATTTAAGTTTTTTGATAAGTAAAATAATTGCAAACTTCACAACAAGTAAAAATATGCAGAGAATGTATTTTGGCAGTTGCATTTCAAACACTTTAAATAGTCGCTTGACAAATAAATCCGATTAATAGTTTTCGAAAGCAACTATTTTAAGGCATTTCCTTGGCAAAACGAAACTAATCGCTGGTATGAGCCCATTTTCTGACTGTTTGACATTTTCTTCCATTTCATTAAATTTTATTTCAAAATGTTTTCCTGTAATTCACACATCGTTACCGCACGGATAAACGCGTACTTACAATAGTCTTGCAACATTCTTTGGTGTGTGTGTGTGTGTGTGGAAAGACACAAGCAACAGCAACAACATTGACGACACCTGTGCACACACTTGCACCCAAATATTTAACAAAAAAAAAAAAAAAAACCCTAATATTTCGTTTAAAACGATTTAAAGCACACACACACACACACAAACACACACACACAAACACACATAAACACGTAAACAGCTGTTTAAATGACAGAATAAAAATAAAACAATAACAATTCGGTGAGACAATACAGAACTGAGAAACCAAACGGGCTACAAACCAGAGACGTGAAAAAGTTGTAGACAGACGGACAAACAGACTTTTGGAAGAAGGTGAGTGACAACAACAATAACAACAACGAACTACGGAGACGGAGACGGAAGTATATACAAACGTCAGGAAAATTTAAAGACCAAATCATGCACACACACACACACACACACACACACACCTATACGAATGTATTATGTGCAGAGCAAAAGTCAAACATAGAAATCAAAACAGTCACCAGCAAAAAAAAAAGAAAGAAAGAAATTGTAATAAAACCGAATAACAACAAAAAGTGATGAATAACTTTTGTTTTGTTTTTCTTTCCTTTTGTTTTGTTATTTTCCTTTTTGTTAAACGTAATTATTTTCTGTGGTTCTATTGAAAATCTGTTTCACTTGCATTTCGTTAGCGATTTCTTCTTTTCTTCGTCCTACCTAAAGGATTTACAGGAAGAGTGTTTCAAATGCTTTTAAATCACATTGAAAAATATCGGATTGTTTTTGATTTTTTTTTTCTTCTATAGTGCGTTTGTTGCTCACCATATTGTTATCACGTGAATTTTATTCCAAAAGAACATGTAATTTTATCATCAATATACGAGGGTTGCATTTGTATTACTATTGGACGGTTTCGAATATTATATCGAATGGTTTTTAGTTACATGACAACTTAAAATGATAATACAATTGGAATGGTTTTTCTTTTAATTTTAATCTAGTAGATCTGGCATTTAATTTATAAATTAAATGCCGCCACGGCTGGGGCGTACAAGACGCAATCTGGAATACCAATTTTCACAAACAGTAACATTCTGACCATCATCGTTTTTGAAGAGATATGAGCCAATGACTCCGCCAGCCCATAAAGCGCACCAAACAGTAATTTTCTGTGGATGTTCGACGAAAGCTTGTGGATTCTCTTCACTCCAAATGCGACAATTCTGTTTATTTACGTACCCATTCAACCAAAAATAATGGGCTTCATCGGAAAATAAAGTTTTGAATGGACGAAGTACACGATGAGTTTGACGAACAGAACCATTATTTTGATTAAAAATTTCTACAATTTGCACGCGTTGCTCTGGTGCAAGTCGATCCATTATGAAATTTCAGAGCAAACTAAACAAGAAGCAACTATCAGCTGTTAAATGGGTGGTCAAATGAAGCAGTGATGCCAACTCAAAGTTTTATCACTCTACAAAATACACCCTATATAATTAAAAAATTTTCTTTACACTGGCGTACAAAAAGAGTTCTACTACAAACAACAACACATAGTTATTGATTTGATGGTGTTGTTCTTAAGATAATTGAGTAGCCGACTACGGGGTGACAATTGTAGCCAAGGGCTTTTGTAGTCGGTGTTCGCGCAGTCTCTTGTCGTTATTGTGTTTAAAGCTTGAGTGTTATTTCATGTAAAACAAACATAAAATGTTGGAATTTGTTTTTGTTTTAAATGTAAATGTACGACAGAACAAAATTCTGAAGAAAAAAATTATCAATATTATTTAAAAATATAAATTGACTTTTGTTATTATCAAGTGACGTGAAAAAAATGTTTCCTTAGACTTTTTCGTTTCTTGGAGCGTAAGAAAATAAAAACTTCAGTGTAAAATGAAAAAATTTCATTAAAAATTAAAACGACTAACAATTATTTAGGCCCCAGTAGTGCAAATTACGTTACGTTAGCGATCACTTTGTACAAACGCATAGAGAAATTTAGGAGTTGCTTTGACTCTAAAATTTTTTTCAAATTTAAACGAAAAATTAATGTCGATTTCTTTTCTAAAAAATAATGCAAAATTTTTCACACTTTTTAACAGAAAATGGCAACATTCTGTCATTTGAAAATAAGGAATTTATTAGAAATGAATCCAACATCCCGCAAGAAATTTATTTTCTCTTTTTAAACTTTTCTAAACCGCCACTTTTTGGAAAATAAATGAAAAAATGTTGCATTTTTTCTAGAAAAGAAAACGGCATAAATCAAATTCTTGAAAAAGTTGAATTTTTGTTTTGCTAACAAATTTCATTTCTTTTGTAAATAAAATAAATCCCGCTTTAGCAAAATAAGTTTAAAATAAATAATTATAAAGAAAAAATTATTAAATATTTCATCACACAGAGATAAACGAACATTTAATATCTTGGGAAAAAAAACGGGAGACTTCACGATCACATTTTAAATTTCCACCTCTTTTTTTATTAATAATAAAAAAGAAAAATTTTAAAATTAAGTTAAAAAAATACTTACTAACACCCAGAGGCATAATGGCGCTTTGCATGTGACTAAATAACTGGCGATGGTGGGCATGGCCGGCGAGACTGGTGCCGCTGAAGAAAAGATTTTGATGCAGCGCGATCTGTTGATGGGCATGAGGATGATGCGGATGATTGTGAGGATGGTGGTGGGGGTGGGGGTGATGATGGTGCGGGTGATGGGGATGCTGGGCTAAATGATGATGCTGGGGATGATGATGATGATGATGGCCTGCCATCAATTGCTGCTGATGTTGATGCTGCTGCTGTTGCTGCTGTTGTTGATGATGCTGCAGGGCTGTTCGTTGTTGATGATGCATCAGCTGTTGCTGTTGCTGATGATGCTGCTCTTGGTTCTGTTGTGAACTTTGCAATTGTTGCTGATGCAGTTGCTGCTGCTGCTGCTGCTGATTTTGCTGCTGCTGATGTCCTAGTCCAAGGTGGGTGGGTGTTGACGTGGATAGTGGCGGCGGTACCGGTGGAGCTGTTGTTGAACCTGTTGCAGCATATTGTCTGGCCGTGGCAGTTGCCACTGCTGCTGCGGCTGTAGCCGTTGCCGTGGCTAAAATATGATGTGTGGTTGAGCGTTGGGTTTGTACGGTATTCAAACTGTGAATGGAGGCGTGCACCGCCGACTGATAAATAATGCCGTTATTCGACATGGCCGTCATCGATTGATGATGATACATGGTCGGCCCATTCGGTTGGGCCGATACCGTCGCCACCGCTGTGGCTGATACTGGGGCCAAGGGAAGAGAACGATATCCGGCCATTTAAGCACTTGAAATTTAATTCACTTTCTCTTCTCCTCTTCTTTTTTTTGTGTTTCTTTTATTATGATTTTTTTTCTCAAACAAACACGCGCATTTTCTCTTCGTTGTGGGTTACATAATTATTCTTTTCTTATATGTTTGTATGTATGTACTTGTTTGACTTTTATATGTATTAATTAAAAATATTTAAATTTAACTTATAAAATTTACTTAAAGATGTTGTTTATATGCTCGTATTGGTGCGAGCTGGCGTATAAGTAGTTTGCGTCCGAACTTAAAGAGCACGTTTAGCTCAATAATTTTATAATATTTAAAAAGAATTCCATTTTCTTAGAACTAATTACAAACTAAAATACAGTGCTTTATAAAAGTATACACTCTATTATATATTATGTTGTGATAAAAGTTTAGTTTTGTTATACAATTTATTTTAATTTATTTTTCAGCTCGTTAGAAACACAAATCCAACACAAATTTTACATTCACAAGCTTTCAGACTGTGGAAACTTTTTATGCAAAGCACTGTACCAAAAATACAAAAATGCATTTGAAGAAAAAATAATTGTTAAAGATAACAAAGATAAACTTTATTATTTTTGTTTTCATACGATGATTCCCTGATGATCGTAACTTTATGATAACGGATGTTAAACTCGTTATCAGTTAGCGGAGCTAAATTTATATGTCGACAGTAACTATTTCAGCTGCTGAAAATAATTTATCTGATAAGTAACGATGATGACCAAAGTCGGCCGTTAATGTTTAACTTCGCGAGACGTTTAAGTGTCAGCTTAATAAAATCGCAATTCATATCAGGTCGTTGCGATTCGGAAAGCCGAGATTGCTGTTCAGAAAAAGTGTTGAAACAATTTACTGCACTCGATATTGATGGAAATTTCATTACAATTTTAATACAAACTCTGAACGAAATAATTTTTATAAAATATAACCCGCCCCGTACCAGTTAAAGTTCTATCGATCAAATATATTTCAATGAAAATTATAAATTTACAATTTGTGTTTTGTTTCGAGCGTCTTTATGCGTCAGAACTATATCTAGTAGCATCGTGGAATCGATGCTTTCCGATCGATGCTCACCGATCCGCTGCATAATATTTTCCAAAATAAATTTTATTACTTCAACCTTCAAAATAAAATATGAATCTTTGCCTAATTAAGCATGAGAAAATATATCAAAAGCAAAATTACTTGCCCAAACAGTTTGTATTGCAATTTAGTTTTAATTTTTTTATATACAACTCAAACCCTTTTTTTGTGGGACAGCTTTCAGTGTCGTATGTTCCAATGATATTGATGAAAATTATATATTTCGTTAGATATTATCATGTAGATACGCACAATAAATATAAGTTTATCTAAATAGAGTTGATGCAAAATATCTGACATAAATGCGACATAGATATTTTTGTCGTACACTTTTCGGTGTCATATCGTCCAACAGTATTGATGAAAATTATATATTTTACCAGGTATTTTTGTGTAGATACGCACAATATTTTTTTTTTTTTTTTCATAAATATGCACAGTAGATATACTTTTTCTAAAGTAAACAATAAATCACTTATAGATTTACACCCAACCCTGATTAATAACCTTCAACTTCGCAATATAATTTGGAGGGCATTTTCACTTAAACGTTGTTTTGTATTCCCCTATTTAATGTTCACTTCGGTAAGGCAACGAATGAAACAATAAAAAGCTATTCAGGCAACTGGTAACCTTTTTTCATTTTTATACTTTTTAATTAAAAAAAAAACGTGTGCATATAACTTGGATATTTTTTTTTTATTACTAACAATTATATATAATAATAAACTTAAAAAGTTGAACGCCAAAACTTTTAATTTCTTTTTAACATTCTTGAGTCAAGATAAACTGATTTCTTTTCATGTTTTATCAAAACTAAACAAGTTGAAGAATCTTATCGGATTTTATTTTTAATCAACAATTCTATTCTATAAAAGCGAAATTTTGTATTACAAAAAAAAATGTCTTGTATAAGCACGAGTATAAAAGATTTGCTGTAGCTTTCGTTAGCAAGAAGATATGAAAAAGAACAAACTAGTAGTAACGCACTTAATACATTTACGCTGCCAACGTCTGACTACACGACACCATGTGAAGGTAAATTACAAAACACTGTTGATTTTAACTCACATAAAAAGAAAGATCTTTAATAAACAAAACTAAAACCGAAAGAGGTAAAAAGAATTAGAATTTCCAACAAGCAAAAACAATTTTTATATTTATTTTATTATTTTTAAGCTTTAAACACAACAACGACAGCAGACTACGCGAACACCGACTACAAAATTTGTTGGCTACAATCGTCGCCTCGTAGTCGGCTACTTAATTATTTTTAGAACGACACCACCAAATCAATAACCATGTGTTGTTGTTTGTAGTAGAATTCTCTTCATACGTCAGTGTAGCCGCTTCCAAATATTTAATACTCTTAAATAGTGTTATTCCAATAAAATATATTTAAAGTTCACAGTATATGACAAGAAATCATTTCATTAGCTTGGAAATATAGTTTGTTGTTTCTTTTTGTATAATAAAACAGTATATTTTCGAGTTTACAATAATTGGTTTTATTTATATGACACTGGCAACACTGCATCTACTCATTGTCGCTCACCAAAATAGAAATAAATATAATTTGACTGCAACCACAAAAACAGCAGGGACAAGAACCAGTAGCCCTTGCCTGTGGTAGTAAAAATAATCATTCGAATATACGAACATGTATTCTATTTTTGACAAGTTGTAGTCTGTAGCCTGCTGTCGTTATTGTGTTTAATGCTTAACTTCATTCAGTTTTAGTTCTGTTCGTAACAGATATTTATTTTTATGTGACTTAGCAAATAGTTTAAGGTATATTTTTTCTTATATATTTATCTACTTAATAGAAATGGCAGATAACCACAGCCGTTTGCAACATATTCCACTTAACTCGTCTTATACACAAATTTATTTTGAGCTCAAAAGAACTTAAAATTATAAAATGTAACACCAAAAATTTTAAAAATATTGATCCAAGAAGTTTTGCTTTAATTTAAAAAAATTCTAAAACTCTAGGGACTTGAACACTACGGGCCTTGTGGACTTTAAATTTTGGGTGTCTTTTGCGAGAACTGCTGGCAGTAGATAACGAATGACATGAAACGTAAATTTTTTTTATTTTGTACGTGAAACCGATAATTTCATTTGTTCGCTCAGAAAATAATCATGCGATCGTTTTTCGAAATCATTTTATAGCCAAACCTTAATTTCAATATGTTCAGGTTTTCTTGTGGTATCCGTGTTGCCTCATCTGGGGCTCATAAATTTCCCCAAAATGTTTGAAGCTTAAAAATTATTAATCATGTTGACGTAAAGATCTGCAGTGATCATCACATGAGCTCCGTCTTCATTTTTGTAGTACCAGCACTTAGAGAATGACCCCTAAGTGCCAGAACTAGAAACGGAGGCTCTTAAATTTCCCCAAAATGTTTGAAGCTTAAAAATCATTGATCATGTTGCGGTACAGATCTGCAGTGATCGTCACATGAGCTCCGTCTTCATTTTTGTAGGACCAGCACTTAGAGAATGACCCCTAGGTGCCAGAACTAGAAACGGAGGGTGTAGTGTTGAGAGGACAGGTGAGAAGATAGAGAATTTTGACTTTTTATTACGCCGCTGAATTTTTTCTACAGGCACCGACACGAAAGAAGGCGCTGTAAAAATCATTGATCGTGTTGCGGTACAGATCTGCAGTGATAGTCACATGAGCTCCGTTTTCATTTTTGTAGGACCAGCACTTAGAGAATGATTCCTAAGTGCCAGAACTAGAAACGGAGGGGTAACTGTCAGTAACTGTTCAGCTACCAAGTCGACAACAATTAACACCATCTTTTATTAATGCAGATCGGCAATTTTTCTATATCACATTCATGACCGAGTGCGGAGTTGAACTCGGAACCTGAGGCTTCGTAGTCTTGTGTCAACATCATGACGTCTACGTCTCGACTAAACGTCTAGTCCGCACTCAGTCATGAGTGAGATATAAAAAAAATTGCTGATCTGCATTAATAAAAGATTGTGTTAATTGAACACAACTTTCCGCGACCAACAAGAAATCCAAACATTTTTATTTTATATAAACTCTTTCGTCTGAGTAGTAAAACACCGCAAAATTCCAGCTAATGAACGTAAGAACGAGCCGGGTAGCGCTGACTCGCCTATTAACGACTCTAACTTCAAATCAGTAGCCACCCCACTATTAAAAACTTTATATTCAAGCCGCTCTTTTGGTACCATTGAAAACTTCATCCTCAAGCATTATTTTTCTTTAGAGTGAAAACAGGTAGCTCCCATAATGTAGACTTGCTACAATAGTAGGCGCTTACAACAATCAACAAGTAGAAAGCTTAGGGATATCTCCAGGATTTTTTGCAATCGTAATGGGACACCGTGCGATTGGCAGAGATGGCGATCCTGTTATAGAATCTGTCGTATTTGTTGTGAAGAAATCTGGCGGTTCTTCACTTTCTTTGCTGAAATCCGGAATTTAATTTTTCGAGGCAAAAGTTTTTAGGCAGTCATTTACTAGCTGATCACTGATATCGTTCATCGATCTAAATGATCTGACGCGATATCTGAATGCGACGGATTGGATGTAGTGCCAATAGCCGGAACCGAGTACTTGGCTACGAGGAGTGTAGTGGTCTGTCAAAAAGAAATCACCCACTGGAATGCCATGTAAATCACGTGACCAAGCAACCGCCTTTTTTTCGACTACAGCGGCCATGGGCTCTCCTGTAGGTACAGTCCCTCGACACTTCGGCATTGTTGCACTATTTAGACTGGTTGAGGTATAAAATCGATTTACAGTTTGAGCGAACGTCTTAGAAGGGTAAAAATATGGGCAGAAGTTGTACGACTTTCATCTGGATAAAGTTGAAGCGTTCTTAAAGCGTCATATTATTCATGATGTTCAGAAAAGTAAAACTCGAGCGCAGTACGACAATAAGTTTGACAGTTCAGACTTTCGTAAGTGCAACGGGGACATGCAGCGTTTAACGCAAAAGGTTAAATCTCAAATTTCAAAATTGGCTAAAAGAATGAACAAATTCAGTGTGTAAAATATTTGAATTATCTTTTATGGTCAGATGGTATTATTTTTAAAGGACTCAACCCAATCAGCCGCTTTCATTAACCAGAAAAATAATTTCAAAAAATTTAAGAAATTTTCCCCTATTCAACAGTTTCTAAAGATATTATTTTCGAATTTGTATTCAATATTATCTACAGTCTTGTGCTGAAACATTTAAACAACAACAAATTTTAATTTTAAGTTTAAAGTAATTTATCAAGATTTTTAAAAATCTATTTAAAAACACATATAAATTACGCACAAATACACACACAAATACATAAATATATACTAAATAAATTTACACACACAATTGCATTTTAAACCACATTTACTATTAACAAAATACTAGAACAGAAGGAAAAAAAACCGGAAAAAAGTAAAACTTCTAGACATCAAATTGAAAGCAAAACTCGCACACACACACATACACATGTGTATACATACATATATTAACATTAAAAACACACATACATATAGACCAAAGAACTTATGTACGTCTTAATAACATGAAAATTAAAACAACTGGAAAATTAACATGAAAAAGTCCAAGAGCCTCTTAATAAAGTTAATGTTTTATTTTATTTATTTAAAAGTTCGTATCAGGTGACAAGATAAAAAGCAAAATTTCTGTTGCCAGTTATTTTAAAATGTGTTTATTCAATTTATATGCGACATGCCACGCCTACTTGTGTAGTAACAGTAACTTTTTAGCATCGGCAGAATTTCAAATTTAGTAATAAAACCTTGAAAGATTTCAACTTAATCTATTTTGATCGCGCCAAACAGTGTTGTCTACTTTCAAGTAATTTGTATCCAACTATTTATTTTTATATTAAATTTAATAAATTAACTATTTGACATACTGTCATTGTACTATTATAATATGAAATTTATTTGTTGGGTGGTTAAGCAATATCTATATGTATTTCATTGGCGCTTTTTGCGAAATCGTCAGTAGACTTCAACCACAGTTTTGAAAAGTTTCAAACTTCTCAACTTATTAAAAGACTTTTATAAACCATCTGAGAATTATATTTCATAGCCTACTACACTTATTATAATGTGATTTTTTGAAATCATTTGTGAATTTTTATAGTTAATTTATTAAAATATAGGGTGTTTTTTATAGAGTGATACAAGTTTAAATCATAAAACATACTAATATATTTTTGATATCAATGAAACGGTCTTTATTGGATAGACAATTTTATGGCATTAATGCTTAAATATGATTTGGGCCATGTGGCCGCCACGGCAGGCGCGTGCAAAGCGCAATCTGGAACGCTAATAGTGCTTCGACAAAAGCTTGTGGATTCTCCTCACTCCAAATGCGACAATTCTGTTTATCTACGTACCCATTCAACCAAAAATAATGGGCTTCATCGGAAAATAAAATTTTGATTGGACGAAGTGCACGATAAGTTTGACGAACAGAACCATTATTTTGATTAAAAATTTCCACAATTTGCACGCGTCGCTCTGGTGTCAGTCGATCCATAATGAAATGCCAAAGCAAACTAAACAAAAAGCAACTATCAGCTGCTAAATGGGTGATTAAATAACGCAGTGATGCCAACTTAAAGTTGTATCACTCTATAAAAAACACCCTATAATAGTATTTTAGCTCGGAGAGTTCAAAACCAGGTTGTTATTATTATTATTATTATTATTATTATTATTATTATTATTATTATTATTATCATTATTATTATTTTTTTTTAATTTTTTTTTAACAAAACATATAAAATAAAACTCAAGACTTGGTCTTACAAGTTAAAATATTGTCAAACAAAGAAGAAGTTGTTTTATCTTATAAATAATAAATATTTACGAGCTGGTCAAATTTGAGGTTAGGAAATAATTAAGCTGTGAAAATGATGGAATTTCAAGACTTAACCAGTCATTATTTGACTTTTATATAGTGAAGAGCTGGGAAATTTTAGCCATGGAACGTTATACTTTTGAAAAGTTTTAATTCCGAATATTTGATTGTTCAAAAAACTAAATGAAAACAGAGCAGTTTTCAACAAAAACCATTTTTAATAATGAGGCCGTTCCATTTCCAACTGGGCGATTGCGTAAACAAACAAAAATCCACAAAAAGTTTTCCAAAAGGCATTACTTTCAAAGAAAGTGATCGTCTGGTGTAGTCGGCACTATTTTTCGATCTTTTTCGAAAATAAGCAACGAAACGCTGCCACCTTCAACCCTCTGCGCTACCAAAACATGGTAACCGATATTTCTAGATTTGGCGCCTCTTTCTTGTGATTAAAAGACATTGAATTGCTTTCCCTGCAGACATTACAAACATCGGATTTACATGAACAAACCATAAATAACTGAAGAAAGATGAAATTCGGGGCTGCTTTGATGAGACAAGCGAAGGCCTGTTGCAAAATGTAGTTCAAAATTTTATAAAGCAGCGGAAGTCTGCCAACGTGCTAGAGCTGAACTTATGCCTGACATCATAATTTATTATTAATTCCCCTATTTCTACTTCATGTTGGTGTCAATAAACCTGAATTTGTAAACAAAAAAGTGCGTTTTTAAGCCAACTTGCTTCCTAACCTCAAATTTAATCACGCTTTATATAGCGTTAAATCATCGTATTATAACTTTAAAACTTTAACCAGGCTGTCTTATTGTTTTAGGAGTTTTATATAGATTAAAAAAAAAGTGGCTAAAAGAATGGCTAATAAGTCTGACCGGGGTTGAAAAAGGGCTCAATTGGCATTACTGGATGAGGGCAGCACCTTCTCAATACGTGGAAATTAGAATGCAACAATCAAAACAGTTTCGCCAAGATTACAGAGTTCTCCAATTTTTTTGTTCGCGTGGTGAAATGCTGTCGCCTGTTTCTTTTGCAATAAAAATCATATTCAGAACTCTTTTTTATCATTCAAAATAACCTCAAAAAAAGAAATTTTGCGTTACGAATTATTTTAATCAAACTGTGAGAACACAAAATTTCACTTTCATTTTAAAAATTTTAAATTCAGAATTATATGATTTTATTTGCACTTCCACAGGAATTGGGACTATTTTGAAATAGGTACCATATATAAAAATATTTGCATACTTTTAGGAGCGGAGAAATATATTTTTTTAATATATTCTAGTGCTTTTAGTGCAACATTGTTTTAGGTGTTTAAGCAGAACGCCTGCGTTTTCTATTCATGCGAAAATAGTACTGCTTCTGATCTTCTGCAGTTGAAAAACAGCTGGTGTTACGAAAATAATTTATTTAACTGATTCATTCGCCTGCTTTTCAATTTTATTTCGCCAGTATTCCATAAGAAAAACTTTTCGTTTGACAGTATTTCTCACTAAATCTTGAATAGAGTAGCAGACTTAAATCGTCTCAATCTGATCAATTAACGCCAAATTTCTAGCGTTCTCGTTTATCAGAAAACCTGTTTGATGTGTTCAAAGCGAAATCGCCAATTCAGAACATCGAGTTGAAAGTTGATTTCTTCTATTCTACTTCTAATTTTGCTAACCGATTTTGAAAATGTTTAATTATTTTTTGTTGTTGATATTTTTACCAACAAAGTTTCGTTATCAAAACCAGATTTTCGCTATTTCCGTTTATTAATTTAATTTTTTTAGTGATTTTAGCTAAAATTATTTTTCACTTCACTAAAGCGATAAGAAACACTGATGGAGGTGAATGAAGTAGAAAACATCAGTAAAACAATAATGGAAAAAAATCGGCATCTTCAATTATTGCGTTTCATTCACTTGCACCTACTCTTAAATAAAATTTAAAAAAAAATTAACTTAATTTTTTAATAGTTCTCAAAAACGCAAAAATTATTTTTCATAATTTTTTTAATTCGTTTATTGATCGTTTCTTTAAAATGTTGCCATTCATTTAAGCGACTTCTTTACGATCTTTTAGTTCATCGTTTATCATCGTATTTAAAAAATTATTTATATTTTTTGATGTCGATTTTTCTTCTAGAAAATAATGCAACATTTTTCGCACTTTTTAACATAAAATGGCAACATTTTGCCATTTCAAAATAAGAAATTTATTAAAAATAAATCCACATCCCGCACGAAAAATAATTTTTGTTTTGAAACTTTTCCAAACCGCCACTTTTTAGAAAATAAATGAAAAAATGTTACATGTTTTCTAGAAAAGAAAACGCCACTATTTTCAAAAATATGTAACTGAAGCTAATTTTAATTTTTAGCTAATTTTTTTACACAAAATATTATATTTGATATTTAATTTTTTTTAATTTTTTCGTCCAAAAATTTTTATGTTTTTAAATTTAATTTCTCAGTGATTGAGGGTTAACAAACTGTTGACGTAATTTTTAATAAAAAGAATTCAATAATAATAATAAGCTCAATAAATTTAATTTAATTGAAATTTATAAAATAAAATTTTTAAAATAGTTTTTTTCCTGGCCTTAAAACATCTAAATTATTCACAACAAAACGGCAAAAAAAAAACAATAACTTTCAAATTAAATTTTCATGTGCCGTATTAATTAAAATAATTCTTAGACGAATTCTCGTTTGAAAATTTTCTTGAAATTTCTTTCAAGTTCAAACTAAAATTTTACGAGCATAAAAATTCCGGGTTTGTTCGGAAAATAAATTATTGACAGAAATATAAACAAGTCTAAGATATTTTCCTTTAGCACGACTGTTAATTTATTAGCAAGATTTTTACAAATAAAAGAATCTTGATGTCAAATTTTGAAAAATAAAAATATTTAATAGACAAACCACGATCGCAGGGCAACACTTTGTTAAAAGGCTCTTGAACTTGTAATAAAGTTTCAACAATTATTAAATAGACACGGAGAAAACATGTATAACTTTCATAAAATATTCTATAAATATATTTTTTTTCTCTTAAAAGTAAAATTAAAAATTAAAAATTAGAATCCATTTTAATTTTAGACACTTATTGCAGCACATTTAATTAAGAGGAGCATATTTTCTGTTTAAACGCAACTTATTTATACATAAAAATATACAATTTTTTTTTTTGTAACAGCAACAAACAACATCAAGAACAACATCTATTTAACGGAAACTTTATTTTCAAAAACCTTTAAGTTTTATTTATTTCCTGGCTGAAACGGCGATTTTAAATCGTTCACTTTAAAGACATTCATTGTAAACATTTCGGTGTTCTTTTTCAAGATTAAACAAATTTTTCAAATTTCCGTATTTAAAAATTTTTCTATGAGCCGTGTAAAAGTAACACTCAACAGCGGATGATTTATTTGCTTTAATTTTTATTCCACATACGATCCGTTACACTGTGATTAAGAAACATTAAGCGAACGCCATTAAACGTGCTGCACGTGTGGCTAACGTTTAGTAACTAAATCCTTATTCATTATGAATGTTATTATAGTGTATGTGCATGTGAGTGTATGTGTATGTATAGGGATGTGATTGTGTGTAGGTATGCAACAACATCCTCTTGTTACATTTACCCACACAGTCACAAGATTCTTTACTGACTTGTCATTCGTGGCCAAGTGAAAGATGTGTACAACAACAACAACAATTATAATAATAATAATAATATAGGAAAAGAAAAGCGAAAACAACAACAGCAACAACAACAACACCAACAATGGCTAACAACAACTCCAAGACTTCAAATTCTATAGGTTTCCCTTAACAACAAAGAGAGAAAACGTCAAGAGAGAAAGAGAAACGAAGTGTTATAAATTTGAAAACTAAAATGCAATAAAAACAACAACACCAAAAATATGCATTTGATATATGCAACAAAACCAACAACAAGGGTTGGGGGCAGTCTTACGTTTCAAGTGTAATTAAAAATAGTTTTAATTATTTTCCAAATAATTCGCAAAATAACAATAATTGTTTTTTCTAAAAAAAATATTCTCTGCAAAATTTCACTACTTTTCAGCTTTTTATTATTCCAAAAAAGAAAATAAAAGCAAAACTAAGTTAAGCCTTTTCTCTTGTAGATGAGTGCTCTTTTGTGTGCGTGTGCTTGTGCGTCTAAATGCAATTGTAGTTTTTATTGTTGTAGTTTTGCATTTCTTTCTTTTCCTTAGAATCGTGTGGCAAAGATTTATTTGTTGTTGTTTCTCAAAAACACACGATTGCCATCTTCAGTTTCATTAGTGTTAGTTCGTATGCAGTTCGTTTCAGTTTGTGAGAGTTTGTGCGTTTGTGGGCTTCGTTAAAGTGTATTTATTGTAGTGCATACTTTTAGGGGTTGCTGTTTGATTTGTTCACCGCAAAACAACAACAACAAAAACATTGTAAAAAAGACTTGCGCATTGATTTCCTAAGCCAGTAGGAAAAAAGCGCGCCTAAAAAATGTTTAAACCTTCCCCTAAATCGAGCAAAAGCCGAACTACAACAAGAAAAAGCAACAATCGTTATAGGAAATAACAACAAACAAGCAAACAAAATAAATATTAAAAATAAAAATAAACAACAAAAGCACGTGTTATGGTTACGTACATATTTGCGATTGATTTTGTTTTGTTTTTCTAGTTTTTCTTCTTTCGGCCGATCGAAAATGCACGTGATTTCGCCAATTTTGTTTACAAACAAACCATTTTGCAAGGCAGAGCAAAACAAAACGTGCAGAAACGGCTGAAAGTGTACCAGCAAGAGTTTCTTTGGTGTCAAATTACACAGCCAATATTGTCAATTTGCAGTTACAAAAACAACTTCAACACGGATTGTTTATTAAAAATGTAAAAGAAAAGTATTGGTCGCAAGTGGAGTTTATATGTTGGAAATCCTTACTTACGTACTTGCATAAGTATGTGTGTGTGTGTATGGATTGTATCTGTTGTTAAAGAAAGTTGAACAGACTACTACAGGGATTCCTTTTTTATTGTTGTTCTTACTTATTTTTTTCAATAGTTTAGGAGTAACATTTGAAACAATATTTCGAACAATTAAACTTTCGCTGATATAATTATTTAATTTTTTTAAAGAGAATCAGAGTAGCGAAAATCTCATATGAAAAAAATAATTAAAAGAAAAAAAAAAAAAAATATATATATATATATATATATATATATATATAATAATAACAAAAAAAATAAAATATAAATTTAAATAAATTGAAATAAATATAAATTTTTTAAAATTAATGCTTGGTGCGCTTTATGCGCTGGCGCAGTCATTGGCCCGTATGTCTTCGAAAACGATGATGATCAGAATGTTACTGTTTGTGAAAATTTTTGTGTTCCAGAGTGCGCCTTGTACGCGTCTGCCGTGGCGGTCACATGGCCCAAATCATATTTAAGCATTAATGTCATAAAATTTTCTATCCAATAAGTACCGTTTCATTGATGTCAAAAATATATTACTATGTTTTATTATGATTTAAACTTGTATCACTCTATAAAAAACACCCGATATATTGAAACAACAATAAACTCAAATTTGTTGTTGCTTTCTACGAGAAGTTCAACACGAAAATTTTAAAATTTGTTTGTAAAAAATTTATTTACAACAACAAGCAGTTAAGCAATGAAAATTTTTAAAAGCTTTATATCAAAGTGCATTCGCAGACCAGCTGCTTTCAAAGTCCGCAGCACTTTCCCTATTTGTACTTGTGATTATTTTTGTTTAGTACCACTAGTGTGGTGCCGGAGTATCCTTGGCTATGAGAACTGTATCAAATCGTTGGTAACACACTTTTGTCAAGTCCCAGTGTTGCCGTTTGGTGTTTTTCTCACGATCTATTTTCTGAATTTTTCCAAACATTTTTGGAATGTTCCAAACATTTTAGGATACGAGAACTGTAACAAATCAATCGTAACACACTTTTGTCAAGTCCCAGTGTTGCCGTTTGGTTATTTTTTTCATGTCTTATTTTCTAAATTTTCCTTTCCATGTCTTTAACTTTTTTGCTTTGACTTTTCTTAATTATATAAGAACGTGTTTGCACTTTTATTGGGCGACCTAACAAGCGGTAAATAAATAAAAATGCTCATGGTTACTAATGATGAAAGTGTAGCGGCCTTCGAAAACAGCTGTTATGCTCTAGTGCAAGTTGAATATTTAAAAAGAGTGGTGCTGACTTTTCCTTGCAAATTAAAATATTTATCATGTCTTTTTTTGAATTAAAAACCACTTTTCGAAAAATTGGTCTATAAGGAAAACTATTTTATGTTTATAAACTGCTTATTTGATAGATTTCTTTGTCAAATAAGAAGTGCATAAAATTGTTTAAATAGTCCTTAAAGATATACAAGTGAAAAATGTTGCTCGTTGAACTGACAGCCGTTGAACGTTTTTCCACCTGCCGCCGCCAAAAAATTTTTTCAGCTCCTATCTCTGGTATCGGCTGTTTTTGTTTACACATACAAATTTTATAGATTTTAAATTTTATAGTTTGAAATAAAAATGGAATGTTGGGAAGATTTTACAGATATTTTAATTAATTTTTTCTTTTATATCCCGTAAAACAAATGAGCTATTTTTTTCACCAGCTGACCGAGTTTTAATATGACACTTTAAATTATGACGGGTGGTTCCAGTCAGTCACATACATATTTTAGTGTTATTATTCCAAGTCATATGACTTTTTGACTACAGTTCGAATCTCCCAATCGTCTTGACGTGAGGAAGATAAAAAAACTCTTGCCGAATAAAAGAGATTTTCTTCAAAACATATTTTCTTTATCATTTTAGAAAATGTGATCTCTATATAAAAAGTTAGACAAAAAGTTATTCTTTAATTAAAAAGTGTCTCAAGTGCCACTGTTTTCGTGATGTCACTAAAAATAAAAGTATTTAATTTTCAATGACGTTTTAAATTCAATTAACAATTGGGAGAGACCTGCCCAATATTCCACCCATTGCAAGCTGATACAACGTATAAAGCGGCTAATTAAATGTCTCATTGTTCTGCACTTGGCAAATGCTCTTTCAATAATTCTTTTATGTTTCCATATTTGCAACATCAAACGTGAAGTGATGAACTGCACTTTCCAAAAACTCCTCATGCTTTTCATGCATCGAATGGGCTGCTGTGAACATCTCTTTGTATCCACCCCCCGCCATTCGACCCAAAATACACTGCAGCAACAACAACAACAGCGTTTAGTTTAGGAATTTGCAATTAGTTTTATATTGAATAGTAAATATTGAATATTTAATAATGTTAATATTAGAAAATTTACTAAATATGTTGAAACAAATTAATTTATTTCAGCTGCCATTAACGCCACCCAAATATCTTCTCAACAACACAAAAATATAATTTCCGTTGAAACACTATTTAATAGTCAATAATAATGATGACACAAATTAGAGGTTATTGGCTAAAGCAAGCGCGTTCTACACAAAAGCCATCAAAATATTCGTTTATTGGCCAATTATGTCATCATCGTCGTCATTAAATAATAATGAAAAGGGATAATGAGTGTTTTGTAAAAATGAGTTTAGAATTTATAAACAAAATGTGCATGCAAATAAAAATATTTCCGAAACTAAATAGACTGAAAACAAATCTGAAATTTCAGTTTACGAAGGAGCTACAAACGAAAGTCAAAAAGATTGCGAGTGAGTGAGTGACTGAAGGCGTTTTTCTTTTGTGAAAAAAGTGCAACATTTTTTACCCCTTTTCCAAAAACTGGCAAATTGCAGGAGTTTTAAAATTGAAATGATTTTTCGCAGGGGCAATTAAATTAATTTCAAATAAATTGTTTATTTTTAAATAACCGAATATTGCCATTTTGTATCAAAAAGTGTAAAAAATGTTGCATTCTTTTCTAGAAAAGAAATCAATATGAGTGTCATGTCTTACACGCACATGAGTGACATGCACGAGGTTGAACTCGGCTGTTCAACTTTCCTCACGTATTTCATATGAATTCCAATTAAGAGTCATCAATTGGCAATCAATTATTTTTGGCACTCTTCTATTTTAATAAATTAAGAAAAATCTAGTGCATCAACATTCGAAACAATTTCGCAAATGAAATCTTAAGGGAATTCTGGCAATAAAGTGTGTATGTGTGTGTGTGTGTGTGTAATTTTTTAAAGATAATCTAACGAATAACAAATTTCCAAAAATACACACACACACACAGATGCACACCCATATGCTGCCATTCAACTTGTTTAGACGTATAATTTTTGGCATGCAACTTATAAAATTGTTAATAGTTCTTCAGGCACACAACAACCTCACAAATACTCGAACATCGATTTGACAAACAACAACAACAACAAGAGAAAGCAACGAATCACTTGAATGAGTATTGAGTTTTTGAAAAAGTCTAGCAAGTGGTCCTTAAGAAACAAGAATATTTATTTGTATTTTATAACGCTGTTGTTGTTCTTGTTATTTTGGAATGAATTCTCCTTGAGGCGTATGAATGAAGAAGTCAGTTGTCGATGTAGATAATGTTGACGATGACGATTTCAAATATAAATGTTAATGTCTTCTTACCGCTTTACACTAGAGCTGGCAGCGTGAGCGACTTTTCCAGTTCATGTCTGCTGGCTCATAAGCACTCAAATTTATACATGCAAAACAATTGATATTCCAGTACATCCATTGTGGTTTGCTTTTCTGGATTATACCCAAATATGCCTTTTCCATATTTAATTCAAGTGAGATTAAAGGCCAAGTGTTTGTGAAGTGTTAGACTCGGAAAGACATGATAAAAATTCCAGGGTAAAAGACAAAGTCATCATCAATTTAATTATTGAACTTGCACAGCAAAGTAGGATAGTGCTGTTTTCGAAAGCCGCTGCTAAAAAAGCTTATCACCTCTTACATTTTAAACGTTTTAGTTGAATGTGATAACAGTTTTGATTTATACAAGTTTTATTATAAAATTTTATTATAGGGTGCTTTTTATAGAGTGATACAACTTTCAGTTGGCATCACTGCTTTATTTGAGCACCCATTTAACAGCTGATAGTTGCATTTTGTTTATTTTGCTTTGACATTTTATTATGGATTGACTTACACCAGAGTAACGCGTGCAAATTGTGGAAATTTTTAATCAAAATAATGGTTCTGTTCGTCAAACTTATCGTGCACTTCGTCCATTCAAAACTTTATTTTCCGATGAAGCCCATTTTTGGTTGAAATTACGGTTTAGTGTGTTTTATGGGCTGGCGGAGTCATTGGCCCATATCTCTTCAAAAACGATGATGGTCAGAATGTTACTGTTTGTGAAAATTGGTGTTCCAGATTGCGCCTTGTACGCGCCAGCCGTGGCGGCCACATGGCCGAAATCATATTTAAACGTTAATGTCATAAAATTGTCTATCCAATAAGGATCGTTTCATTGATATCAAAAATATATCACTATGTTTTATTATAATTTAAACTTGTATCACTCTATAAGAAAACACCCGATATAAAATAGCATACGAGAAGTGTATGAATACTAAACCCAGGGTAACACTTTAAATCCTCTTTTTTCTCATGTCTTACTTTCTCAATTTTTATTACATTTTACTAAAGCCAAATTTTAATACGAAACACTACGATGAATTTTAGGAATAATAATTTTCTTTTATTTTCTACGATTCGAATGGAATTCGAGACTTGTGAGGAAATCACGTGGCAAAGGAATTGTCAGAATATCGAATGTTTCTCATTCATACTGACTTTTATCTGTAAACGATACAAACACTCACGGTATTGTGTGATACACGCCAGTGACGTGACCCGTATCCATCTCTGCTCTACACCAATAGTAGCAGCAACGACAACAGCAACAACAACAACAACAACAGAACTATAACTAAGATTCTTATAAATATTCGACAATGTCGCGCTGTGATAATTCAATATTCGTGAACAGCCTTTTTTTGTGCTGACACCATGAAATTTTTATACAAAACGGATATGAAAATCGGAAAACAAAAAAATGTGCAGATTATTTGTGGGTGTGAAGCAAAAAATTCATTTCTACGCGTCTGGTCTTCCTTATGTACGTTTGTGTGAGTGATTTTATTAAAACTGAAATGAAATATGAACAGAAGCGTATGAAATATGAATTCCAAATGCAATTTTATAATCATTTCCACGGCAAGAAATAAAACAATTTATCTATAGGCAAAAGATATCCTTCGCTGCCGGATGGGACAAGGTTAATAAGATTGGCCAAAACGTTAAAGGTGCCGCAAGAGTTTTACTGGTAGACTTCAATTTCGCTGGTTGATTCTGCTACAAATTTGTAGGCTTTTCTGTAAATCAATCCCTTTTAAGACCCCAACATAACGCTACTGCCAACATAATGCAACTGTGTTTGAGTGTGTGTTTGTGTGTGCGTGTGTGTGACAAATATATATAAACCATTAGCAATTGCCTTCTGTTCTTGTGAGAAATATATCGAGACAATGGCTTTTGCACCACTCGAAATAAAATATTGCTGATATTTCAATTGTCTCTGCTGGTGGTGTTCAACAAGATGAACAACATGATAAGACTTGTCCATATTTTACAGCTTCCGTTTCCGTTTTTTTTTTTCATTTCGAAAAGAAAACACTTTGAACGAAGCCTTTAACAGTTACAGGATTTATAGTGTTACTTTATCTGAATTTAAATCATTTACATTTTAATTTCTAATAAATTTTTATTTTAATTTGTATCTCCTTTTTAAAAAAAAAACAATTATAACAACAACTAAAATGTAAAAGAATTATTTGAATGTTTTTTATTGATAAAACTTTGAAAAAGTTATGGTCTAAAAAAGCTAAAACAAAAGTAATTCACTAACAGAAACAACAACAAAAATAACAACAACAACGAGAAGCCAAAGTATGTTATCATTTCTTTGCTCGCCAAAAGAAGCCAAATAACCTTCAAACATGAAAATTGTTTTATTATTTTAAATAAATCATCAGAAACTAAAAAATAAAACAGAATAAACTAAATTTATAACAAAACAAAAATAAAAATACTATCAAAACTAAATGAAAACAAAAAAAAAAATAGAAAATCAAATAAATAAAAAGAAACACAAACTAATTTAGCCAACCAACATTGAATTGAAGCCGTTTAGACAGACAACAGCTAACAAAAGTGCATTCTCACATGTGTTTTCCTACAGTTTCTTAACTCAGTCGTACGATTCAAAAGTGTATAATTCCAGTTTTTCTATTACTTAGAAACAGTGGGGGCTAGACAAGAAAGAAATCACTTGCAAAAATAGTTCCCAAGATTGGCAGCAGCAAAATAGTTCCCAAGATTGGCAGCAGCTAAATTACAACGAATGAGAAGTTTTACTTGAGGCATCTTTTTGAATAAACCAAAATATTTCAAAGAAATTTCCCATCCTCTCATCTTTCTCTACTTTTCCCTTATTAAATGTTTTATTTAATTTCAATTAAATAAACTGAAATGCTTCAAATTATGTGCAGAAAAACATGATCAATAAAATAAGAATAAAAATTTTATTAGAAAAAATGTGCCGAATTGTATGCAGCCCTCGGCGACGCACACTGGCACACTTGCATTAACGTGAGGAAAAAAAGGTTTTTGTTTTTAGGTATAATAATTTTTTATCTTTTAATTGTAACCACTTTCCATATATTATTTTTGTCCCAAAATAATTATTTGTAACGTCTGGATACGTTACACATCTTTTTAAAGCTATTTTTGGACTTCCCCGAATTAGATAAATAACAAACACAAAAAAGCAAAAAAAAGTTTGGAAAGGAAATAAGTGGGCAAAGAATTTAGCCCGTCTAGAAGCGGTGTTGGATACCAGAGGGTGCTGTTGTAAATCCAATTAATTAAAAATTAGCGCTTAAAATTGATCTGAAACATACACGATCATATACGAATAGATTCGCACTGATCTGGTCTTTAGGATTAGAAACTCCATCCACATTTGAAACGTATTTTTCAAAGAAAAAATTCAAATTCAGATGACAGTATTAAAAAGTGAATTTAATTTTGCCATTATAAAATGAAAATTTTTTAAGGAGTTTTATTTTTCCATCTGAAAAAAAAGACTCTCCTAAAAAGAGTCTACTATTTCACTTAAAAAAAGGGTTTTATTTTTTATAAATAGTCCCTGAGAAAAAAATCAATAATCACATCAAAATAACACTTTTGATTTGATTGTTAGAGTTATTCCTAAATTTTAAAATAGTTTATGTAATAAAAATTTAAATTTTTTCCGCAAAATCGCCACAGTGCAACATACGTCTGTTACTTTTTTATACCAAAAAAAAATTCAACTATCCAACCCTGGAATCATCTTATTGATTTTGTTGCATTTTTAATACCAATTTAATTCTTCCTGAACTATAAAGTAGATTTACAAAAATACAAACCAAAATTAGTTTTATCTTTTTACCAAAAATGAGCTTCAATTGTCCAGCTCTGGCAGCGCATTTTGCATTTTACTGATCTTTAATAAAAATATATTTACGACTATTTCCAATAAATCACATCAAGACCCAAGTTTCTAGCTTTTCTGGGAGGGTTAGGGAAATCCACCGCATTTTTAATTCTTTCATTTTAATTTCATGCTGATTCTTTCTCCGCAAAATGTTATTAAAAATTTCAAAGGGGTTTCAGCCACTTCCTATACGCATTTCACTAGGCCTAATGCAGATCATCGGAGAACCTTTGCCCAACATTTCTTAGAATAGCTAAAGATAAAATAAGTGAGAAGTCTAAATAAAAAGTCATAACAAGAACTCGTTGATCACTTCTCCTCTTTTATTTTCTTACGTTTTTATTTCGCTCTACAATTTTTTAAATTTCTTTTTTCTAATTAATTTGTTTTGTTTAATACTTGAGTAGGTGCCTTTTATTGTTATCTAAATCCAATATTAATTTGTTTTATTAACTCGTCTAATGATATGACAAAATGCTGTCAAGCTAATACCAGTAGCTAGCAAATAAACAGCTACTGTGATCAGCTTGATAATGAGATTCTTTTGTTGAAATTATTTTTTTTTATAGTAGAAAAAATTAAGTTAAAAACATTTTATTATATCACGGGCAATTGCTGTCTGAATGAAATGTGTGCAACTAACTTTAGTCGCGTTTTATTAAGTACAAGTCAGTTGTTTTCATAATAATATAATAAAAATATTTACTACGGCGAACGATAACATCTAACAGAAAAACAAATTTTGCTTTAAATGTTTGCGACATCGACAAGCAGGCGATTAATTTTAAATTCAGGTTTAGATTTTAATTATTTCTTCAATTGAGTGATGAGAGGCCATTGTTTTAAGTAAAAATAAAAATTCAATACAGTGGATATATTACAATTCTCGAATTCTATTTCATAATAAGATCTGTATAAATAAGAATTGTTATCGCATTAAATTAAGCCAACTAATAACGCAGTATAAGCAAAAATGCACTAGACTACTGATGACTAAAGTGTTGTGGCATTCGAAAACAGCTGTTCTGCTAAGCTGTTACAGTTAAATAACAAAATTCATGGTGACTTTCCGCTTATAACTTTCTATATTTATCATTTCTTTTTAAATTAAAAACACATTACAAACATGAATCTATTAAATTTAATTGTACTTAAAAATATTATAAAATTTCTGTAAAAATGTTATGAAAAAGCAAATATTTATATATGAAACTATTTTACTTAAACACGCAGCTAAACACGTTAGTATTTAATGGTTACGCTTTTTCGAACAAATATTTGACAAGTGTGAAAGTGCCTTTACACAAACATTCAAACTGATATTAAGATTTTGTTGGAATAACGACAGCTCAAACAGTGACCTGTAACTGAGGCTCGTAATTTTTATGAATTTACAAAATAACTCCCATATTCATAATATTTATTATTTATAATGAGTTGCAAATATATTTTACTCAAAACTATTCATGCAAAATATTCTTAAAATAGAATTCAAATGCATTTTATTTTATTATGAATATGGGGGATAAATAATAATAATAATAATAATAATAATAATTATAATTATAATAATAATAATAATAATAATAATAATAATAATAATAATAATAATAGCAAAATTAAAAGAAATATTTAACGTAACTGACTCTTTAGTAGTAAAAGAAAAACTTTAAACAAAAACTTTCATATCAATTATTATCAAAAGCATAAGAATTTCTTTGAGCATATTTTCCGCTATTTGCCCCACTATTATAAATCGCATTTGTGCATCCACCATAAAAGCAACAACAAGAAAAATAGATACGATTAGTAAGTTAAACGTGTCATACCACCGTCATAATGTCTGGGCACGTTTATGGGCATAACTTTAATTCTGCTCCTTACAAACAAACAAACAAAAAAATAAAAGGAGAAAAGAAAAAAAAATATATTTCCAAGCTTCTCTTTTTTTGGCGGCGATTCTTATTTTAATTTATTTTATTAGCTGGCAAAGTGCATAATGGCTTGTATGACGCCCATATTCACATTCACCCTGAAGTGCATGTGGGAATGCTACAACCACGCTACCTTTAGATACGCCAACAGAAAGCATATAAAGCAACACCATTCGAAACGAGAAAACTTTTGCAGAATTAAAATAAAAAAAATAAAAAAATAACGTGAAATAAAGAACCTTAACAATGTTAAACAAATTTGTTAATTTCTTTTATTTTCCTTTTTTTATTAAGTTTTTTTTTCTCCTGCCACAACTTCCTCAACAAGCAGTTTTACATCCATTTCTGGTTAATGTTAAGGAATTGCGAAGAGAAACAAACCAAGTTTTGGCATTTGTAGTACTTTCACAACGAAGACGAATAGTTAATACCCTACTTGGAGAAGAGGAATAAAATAATGAAGAATAAAAAGGAGAAAAGAAATATAAAGGATGATAGAAGAAAAATAGAAGAAAAAGAAACCATAACGAATGAATAAAAAAGAAAAGAGATAAAAATTAAATGGGAAAAATTAAAAGTAAAAATTTTGGTTTATTAGGATCATCAATCGGAACATGAGCTCTACTTATGCAATGCACTGTAACGGAACTATCAAGAGCGACAGCCACGTTAATTTTGATTTGCTCGGCCCATGACAGAGAGTGCTGTATGCGCTTTTTAGTACATCATGGCGCCCGTCGCTGTCGGCACTGTTTGGAAAATGGGACCAATTGAAAAGTTATGATATAAGTTTTTCAAGAGATAAACTCTTTTTTTCCAGAAAATTAGACCTGGTGAAAAGGAAAATAATCACCCCTAACGCGACCAATTTTTTCTCGCATTTTTTTCTCTTGTCAAACAATTGTTAAACGGTGTGTTCTATTCACTGCGCCCTGATAGTTTTCTTTACTTCAAACAGATGTTGCATGAAGGGAACAAACATTTCACGTGAGATTTACAATACCATTTATTCCTTTGACGGGAACAAAAATTTCCCTGTAGAACAACAATTCCTCTTGTTATTGACTACTAAACGATGAGTCGCGGAATAGCTCAGACGCTGCTGATCTATTTATGAAAAAAATTAGTGGACTTCTGAATCTCAAATATAATAAAACAAACAGATGAGACAAGATGCAGCATGAACAGACAAGCACTACCCAAATTTTGCAAGAACAATTCCTCAGAAATACCGAAAATTGTTTTTTAGGAGTGCTAGTCAGAATATAACCTCTTCCCTGGCAAAGAGAGGATATTCTTGAAATCATAGATGGTGAAAATTGAGTAGTCAAAAGTTCAGACTAACGGCACCAACTAATCACTAACAGAACATTCATGTCATTTCGAAGACGACCGTAGGGTGTTTGAAATTTTAAGCAAAACAACAACTGCTTCCTCAACACATTCATTCTTCCCACCAGAACCAAGAAGAGAGAACAGTTATTTAGCCAAAGAAATGCATGAAAAAAACGACAAACTTACGAAATGAATTACAAACGGAAAAGGATTTTGTTGGATCCTGGTACCAGGTAACACAATTGTCAGTTAATTAGAAATCACAAGGCTTAATTTGTACATGATAGTCAGTCTTTGTTACTCAGCAATTTCTTTTTCCACTGTTTTCTGTTCAAAGAAGAATTTATAAGGCAATTTTTTCTCCATTCCAGTCTTCATTAACTTCTTTTTTTCTTTTTTTTTTCTTGTGTCATTTCATTTAAATTTTACTCGCCTGCTGTGTGTTGAGTGAAGGTAGAGAAAAGTATAAAGAAACTTGGACAAACACGTAACACTTATTTGATAGATTTTTATGAGGTCGTGTGAATTTGTTTATATTTTTATTTTTATTTGTATTCTTTATTTTATTTCTTGTTTATTTGAAGGTAAATCAATTAACCCATTTTCGTAAATACGTATGAAATGGTGTTGAGTAACCAGGAGGTAAATGTGAAATAATTCACGGTTTTTCGTCATGACTGTTGCTTAGTGTTTACATATGGGCACTTCCATGAAATAGGACGTGATCGTCGTAGATATTTTATAGTGCCAGAAAAGTGACAATAAATCAGGATCTATGAACTTACTGTATATGTAATCCTTGGCGAGGACTGTCCGTTGTCATCTTTCGACTTTTTTTCTATTTATGCTTTTCGAAGACATGTTTTTTTTATTAGGACCGGCGTTCAGGGGATGACCCCTACATAAGCAGTGCATTGTGCCGGATTTAGAAAGAACAGAAGAAAACAGTTTTGGAGGTAGAGTTTGTTGTAGCTATTTTTAACTTCGCCGGTGAGTTTTTGCTACAGGTACCGACGAATAAGGCTGTTGTGCTCTGCTCTTTCGTTATATAACAGGAACAATCGCTGTCTCTCAACCCCATCCATTGTACGCTTGACCGTTTGCCAAAAAGTCTTCGGCGTAAACCAATCAAGCAAATTATTGAGCAAAATATGCCTTAAAAGTTACTAATTTATTATAGGGTGTTTTTTAAAGAGTTATACAAACTTGAGTTGGCATCACTGTTTTATTTGACCACCCATTTAATAGCTGATAGTTGCCTTTTGTTTAGTTTGCTTTGACATTTCATTATGGACCGACTTACACCAGAGCAACGCATGCAAATTGTGCAAATTTTTAATCAAAATAATGGTTCTGTTCGTCAAACTTATCGTGCACTTCGTCCATTCAAATTTTTATTTTCCGATGAAGCCCATTTTTGGTTGAATGGGTACGTAAATAAACAGAATTGTCGCATTTGGAGTGAGAAGAATCCACAAGCTTTTGTCCGCCATCATTGACCATATGTGTTCCAGATTGCGCCTTGTACGCGCCAGCCGTGGTGGCCACATGGCCGAAATCATATTTAAACATTAATGTCATAAAATTTTCTATCCAACAAAGACCGTTTCATTGATATCAAAAATATATGACTATGTTTTATTATGATTTAAACTTGTATCACTCTATAAAAAAATACCCTATATAATTATTAATTATAATTTTCAATTCAATAATTAACATAAAAATTTGAATAGCTGCGGCGAATTAAATGTTACACGATTAAAGTAAATTTTTTCTACTTGAATGAAATCTTTCAAAAATATTTATACAAAACAAGAAAATACATGACCAAAATAATTTCTGCTGCTCTGCCCCAGGGAATGTTTTGCAACTTAAATGCAAAAGTAGCCAAAGAAAATCATTCATTCCTTTCTCAGACTTTGCATTATTGGCGCTCTGCATACTTAAATAACTGTGGGGAAAAAAACGGCTGAAAGAAACACAACCATTGAATTGAAATTCATCGATGTTTGTTTCAACACTTATAAGTCAAGTGTAAAATACAACATGCATTTGTGGCACAAGAAATGAAGCAACTCGCACCACCCCAAATGCCACAGAGTTTGGTGAAAAAGTAAAAATTGTAGAAATAGATAAATAAAATATAAAACGGTCTCAACAATATAAACATTAAACCAAGAGTATCGAAATAGCCGAAGGATATACTCGTACAAAAGAAGTTTATTTCATTTCTGTTCATATAAAGAAGCGTGTACGAATAAACGTATCCTTCCTGAAAGTAGCAACAACTAAACAACTAAACAACTACTTAATATGAACAACAGTTTGCTTTAATTTTTATATCTGTTTTTGTTCTTTTCTTAGTTAAAATAATAAGACAATAAATAGCAGCAGCAGAAAAAATCAAACATTGAAGAAACAGAAGAAAAGTGAGTGAAAAACAAGGAATCTTATCGAAATTGTTTAGTCAAACTTCTTTAACGAAATAATCAAGACTAAAGTGGAAAAGTTTTTTGTTTCAAAGAATAAAAACTGTAAGAAGAAGTCGGAATGGATGAATGTGTTTCTGTTTGTTTGTGTGAGATGGTTATAATCATTGAAGAAATCAAGCTAATGAGCTAACGTTTTCTTTCGCTTTTATTTATTATTATTTAGAAAAAAAAATGGAAACAGTGGAGAAGAAGATGTATAATGAACGCCAGTTAGGAAAGCAACTTTCGCTATTTATAGAGATTCATCTGTATGTTTGTATCCGATTTATTTGGACTCGATTTCGACCCATTTTGAAGGGACAGATTTAAACTTTTTATACTTTAACAAGAACCGATTACAATACAAAATACGATAAATTTGTCTCATCATGGCCAGGCTTAAACTATTTCCTCACATATCTTTTGCATATAGAGGAAGACAGAGATAGAAAGAGAGACAGATAAAAGAGGCGAACATTCTGCGCATGCTTGCCCTTTTCGATACTCTGCTCAGCACAATGCATAATTATAAATATTAATTTAATGACATGAGAACACTTCTATTAATTAGGCCTGGGTTTTTGAGATCTCAGTTAAACAAATTTTGCTTAAAATGTTGGTCGTTTTTCTTATGAGTTCGACCAGCACTCAGGGGACGACCCCTACATCTGTGGTGCATTGCGCTGGAACTGGGAAAAGCGGGATAGTGTTAAGAAGACAGATGAGAGAATAGAAAATTTCATTGTAGCTATAGTGACTTTTTTACTTGGCCGATGAATTTTTTGGTACAGATACCGACGAAGGGGGTACTGTATTATGCACTTTAATACATGACGGTGTTAATCACTGTCGGGAAATTGTTCAGCGACCAGTGCTATGCCTTCGTCTTTGAGACAAGCCGACAACAGAAATGCAGAGTAGAAATATTCAACACTATATTCATAAGTTAAATGATAAAAAAGTCACATTTCGCCGGAATAATCTGAGTTTTAGACTACCGTAAACCAAGTTTAAATTTAATCTACATCTCATAAAGTCGGCCTTAGAGATAAATCGAACTGAAGAAATTAAAAATAAATACAGCCAAAAAAAAAGATAATTAAATTTTTAAAATTAATATTATTGTGAAATAGCGTGGGCTGCCCCATATATCAGTACTTTAAAAGCCTCCCATACTTTTTCCACAATGATATCGGGTGTTTTTTATGGAGTGATACAACTTTGAGTTGGCATCACCGCTTTACTTGACCACCCATTTAATAGCTGATAGTTGCTTTTTGTTTAGTTTGCTCTGACATTTCATTATGGATCGATTAACACCAGAGCGACGCGTGCAAATTGTGGTAATTTTTAATCAAAATAATGGTTCTGTTCGTCAAACTTATCGTACACCTCGTCCGTTCAAAATTTTATTTTCCCATGAAGGCCATTTTTGGCTGAATGGGTACGTAAATAAACAGAACTGTCGCATTTGGAGAAAATTACTGTTTGGTGCGTTTTATGGGCTGGCGGAGTCATTGGCCCATATCTCTTCAAAAACGATGATGGTCAGAATGTTACTGTTTGTGAAAGTTGGTGTTCCAGATTGCGCCTTGTACGCGCCAGCCGTGGCGGCCACATGGCCGAAATCATATTTAAACGTTAATGTCATAAAATTTCGTATCCAATAAAGACCGTTTCATTGATATCAAAAATATATCACTATGTTTTATTATGATTTAAACTTGTATCACTCTATAAAAAACACCCGATACTATTTTTTTTTGTTTATAAATTTATTTTTATATTGAGAATTTATTGTTCTAAATTTATTACAATCAAAATTTATATAAACTAGCAACTATTGAGAATTATTTTACACTTTTTAGTTTGATTTTCTATAAAATCGTGCATTTAATTGTGGTAAATTTTTATATATTTTATCGCCCACAAATATTGATAAAATTTATCAATTTTTTTTATTTAGATGCAGACAATTTGTTCTTTTTCGGTCACTAAAAAAACTGCACTTATGAAAGAAAACTTTCATAGTGTGAACCGAGACATGTGCTTGATTTAAATCTCATGAGACAAAAAAAATCTCCTCATATTTTTGCAAAATGATTCCTTGTAATTGTCATGTTTGTGTCTGTTTCTCTTAGAAAACATGATAATAATAACAATAAAAAAAAGTCCAAAATTTTTTTTTATATCCCACTGTGCCGTCATATTTAATAGAAAAAAATCAACAAAATCTCATAGACAATCGTAAAAGGAGCCAAGTGGATAAATTGATTAGTAGTAGACTTTGTTCGTAGTTCACCATTTTTGTTGGTCCTTTTATTTAGTTCACGTTTTTTTTTTCTTTTCATTTAATAAACAAAGAGTGTCGAGAGCTGTTCTTTAAAAAATGATGAAACCAGCATTTAATTTGGAATTTGTTTCGTACACAAACTAAAAAACACTTGAAAAAATAAAAGAAAAAATCTTTTAAAGCGAGTGCGAGTGTGTAGTTGTTGTCATAAATTTGTATTGGACATGTTTAGAGGATATAAAAAATTTAAGCCACTTTTGTCTACAACAATGACACATGGAGTTGCAAAAGTCCCCCTTTGGGGGATTGCAACCTGTTATTTATACCTTTCTTTTGTTGTTTTTATAGTAGAATAATTTTAAATTTTCTACAGGATTTTTGTAAAAATTTCCACCAGAGAAAAAGAAATATTTGATTTTTCCCCTCTTTTTTTTATTATTTCACTCACATTAAAAAGCCACAAAATATTTTGTTTGCAATAAAAAAAAAATGTTTTGTTTATGGAAAACTTACCGCTCCCTGGAGTTTTTAGCAGGCCAGTTGTTTTAGTTGTTATTGCATTTGATGGCGAGTTCCTTTCATGTTTCAGCTGGACATCAGCCAGAGTTAGATGAGTTGTAGTTGTGGTGGCCACTCCAGCACCTGACGTAGCTGAGGATACTGCTGCTGGTGTTGTTGTTGATGTTGGTATTGTTTCCGAATTATAACCATTGAGACTTACACGTGAAGAATTATGATTTTTATGATTATTATTGGCAACATTATTGCTACTATTGTTGTTGGTGTTGTTGCTGTTGTTGCTGTTGCCGTTCGTCAAACGCAAATATGTCGTTGTAGTTGTGCCATTTGCTAATTTACTATTGATGTTGCTATTTGTTGTAGCCAAATGACGCTGGCCAGTTGCTGAAGCTAAAATATCACCCAATTTTGTTGTGGTTGTTGTAACAACATGGCTGTGGCTGTTCGATGCATTGGATTTTTGAGACTTTTTGGTGCGAGCAAATGTTATAGTGCTGCCACCTTTGGTCGTGTTGACACCAGCTGTCGTTGCGTGAACTTGATGTTGTTGCTGTTGCTGCTGCTGCTGCTGCTGCTGCTGTTGAATGGAGGACAACGATGATGAAGATAAGCTAAATTTGTGTTCGACCGTTAGTGAAGTGGCCAAAGACGATGAGGAATTGGATATAGATGAGGTAGAATTGGCACCTGATGCTGTTGTTGCTGCTGACGAAGATGAATTGCGTATGACTAGGATAGACTGGGATTTTTCTAAACGCTTTAATGTTTGCAACACAAACGGTCCTTTGTCATCGCCAGTTGCTGTCGTAACTGCACCAAAGCGATTGCTATCGGTGCTTAAGCTACGTGAAACCTAAAAAGTAAGTACAAAGAGAAAATGCTTAATATTTAAACTTCATTTTTATTTACAAAAAAAAAAAAAAAGTCCAAATCAGTATAAATTTTACATTTAGAAGTAGTTTAAGCAGAATTCATTTGTATAAAATTTTAAACCGGAGTATTTCTTCGCTTTCTGCAAGAAAATTCTTGTTATTCCATTTTGTGTACAAAATTTTTAGCAGAGCAGTTTGTCAAAAGCTCATGTGGCTCTCCTATGAGATCCAGAATGTCTGAGTACCAACTCTGGAAAAGCTATCATGCTTTAGGGAGTAACAAAAGGTACAAACACTAAAACTAGTGCAGTGTGTAGTTCTCCAATGTATGTACTAAACCATTTTTTCAGTGCCAGGATATTTCAAAGTCTAGCGGCATTAACGAATTAATGCAATCAAAACAAGTGAAGTATCGAACATTTTCAATCCAACTGATGCTTATTATGTGCAATTCCATTCGTGTAAAAACAAAAATTTATTTAAATCGTATCGAATTATTTCTATAGTAAATTCAATTTTGATAGGGTAATTATTCGAAAAGTATTTTTAGTTCAGAAGGACATGATAAATATTCTGAAGGACAAGGGAAAATGAATATCAGTTTTAACTATTCGACTTTCACAGCACAGCAGTACACCTGTTTTCGAAAGCCGCTAGGCTTTAACTCAGAAATATCTAATAAATATTCCAAGTAACTAGAGAAAGTCACCAACAATTTTAATTATTCAATTTGCACAGTAGAGCAGAAGAGATGTGTATTTTTTTTATCACAACTTAAACATTTAAACGGAAAAATAGGAAAGATAGAGCCGTGTGATGCACAATTAATTATAGTTGGTGTGCCAGAAAAGATATTGTTTACAGAAACTGATTGTGTTGTCGTCGTATGATATGGAGACAGAAGAGAATGCAACCAAAAATTAGTTATTACGACATAAGCTTAAATTACGACTTATAACGTAAAGAAAAAGCGCAAGGGTTTGCATTCCCACTGGCATACTTACGTTTTTAAATAGGAATGGTCTTTCCGTTCCCGATGTAACAGTGGAATTCGATTTTTTTAATTGGCCCGATTGCAGTAACACGGTTTCCAATTGACTAGCATTTATGGGAGTTTGCAATAGAATTGTATTGGTTTCCTTGGGAATTGTTGTGATTGTTGTTGTTGCTGGGGTAGTGGTGGCATTACCAATATTGTTAGCAATCAAGGAAATACTAGTTTTACGAGCAACAGTTGTGGTCGAGGGTAATTGTGTTAATGTCGCCACGGTGGCCTTTTCATTTTGTTGCTGTAGTTGTTGCTGCTGCTGTTGTTGTTGTAACTGCTGTTGCTGCTGCTGCTGCTGCTGTTGCTGTTGATGATGCTCACTGAGAAATGTAAAGATGTCTTGTTTATTTTGTATGACAATTTCTCCATGTTCATTGCGTGAACCACGCACAACAATTATATTGTTGCCTAAATGTTGCTGATGGTGTGTGGGCTGTGTTTGCAATTGAAATTGCAATGATGCTTGTGATACAGTTTGTTGCTGCTGCGGTTGTTGTTGTTGCTGCATTAATACAAATTTTCCTACTTGTTGTTATCCTTCGAATGGCATTTGATATATTTAATAGTGCCTTTTGCTTTAAAATCGAAAGCAGAACGAAAACGACAGCGGGCAGAATCATAAATCGTTGTTGTTGCAACTGTAAAGGAAGATAAAAATAATTAAACAATTTTAATTTTTGCCATAAATCATTGATCAGATCCTGAAAAGGAAGTATTTAATAGAAAATATATGATAGAAAATAATAAAAGGAATAGTCAATTTATGGCGCAGAGCTGATAAGGAATGCATTCTTTTGGCATCTTCATAAAATTTTTGAAAATGGAATGATATAGATATTAGGAAAAGTCTGATCTTTCGCGACGCCTTAAGTAGTAGCGCAGAAACTACTTAAAGATCCCCATTTCCTAGGATAGCATCGGACACTCAGTGCATATGGTAACAACAGTTGCCAGATGTCCTTAATTCCTCAAAAATTACTGGTATGGTGGTTGGAGTTTCTAGCCTTAAAGTTCTTTGTATTGTAATAGATTGAAGAAAAATGTTGCTGTTTGTTTTTAATCTGTTACAAATTGTCGTAATTTGAAGGAGAACATGCCAAACACGATGAGGGTGAAAACGTAAGTAATAAGCCGAGGTGGGCTTCTGTTAATCAGTAAACACTGATCGTGCATAAGATGAAACAAAGCAACAGAGGAAAGTTTACGCCAAAAACACATGAGGGAGCCACATCTAATTCATACCCTTGAACTGGCATTCGCAGTATTCCTGCTGTTACCACTGGCCTTTTTGGTATATTCCACAACAAAGAAATTTAAGAAATTTTAATTAAAGTGCTTTCGTTTTCACTTGCCTTAACCGAGCTAATGAATTCATTCATTCACTTGTATTTTTGGGAGCACGAGTGTCTATATAAACAAACAACTTTCAACAACTTGTCTCGTGTCAAATTTTTTTTCTTAACAAAACAACAATTTGTGACATTTTGTGGATTGCAATACAAGCAGTTGAGTTGATTATAACGTCCCTCCTTTTTGTCAACTATCAACAACTTCAATTGATATTGTCATGCACATTGTGTTGTCGGTATGCAAACTATTTGTTGTCATCAACTTGGTAACGTTTTAAAGTCAGCGAACGTACGTAGAAGTCAACTTGTCTTTTTCGTATTATTATTTTTCTTGTTTTTTTTTTAACTGTAAAGTTTTTGTTTGTGTTTACCATACAAGCAGTTGTAATAGCATTGGGAGTGTGCTTTTTATTTGCTTTCTGGTCAATATGTGTGGCATGGCCTTCAGGCCATTTTCAACAAGACGAAAAAAAACAGCCACCACGGACACACTTTGCAGAATGAGCAACGACGACCGACTCGTCGAAGAAAGCACCGAAAGATAAACCATCTAAAGGGTAAACTAACCGGAAATTTATTACTTCATATTGTCATGTATTTTGCTGGATATTTTTGCGTTTAAAATACCGCCACTATTACACAATTTCGCGTAGATATAATTCATCTTCTCTAGCTCCCCTTTTCACGTTAGCAGGAATATGATTGTGTGCCACAGAGTTGGAAGTTGTTCATTTATTGGGTTTTTAGAAAGACCGGGATTTCCAATGACAATGACATCTATTGTAAACACATTTTCCCCTTTCTCTATATTAAAAAACAGAAAAAAAACTTTGTTAAACTTTTTTATTATCCCGCACAAAATGTGTAGGAATCGAAGAAAAACTAACAGGATAAAGTTACAAAAAGCAAATATATCAATGAGATTTTTAAAAGCAAATAAAAACAGGAAGAGCAACTCCAAATTGACTTTAAATCGTTTCATATGTTTGTTGTATTGGAACAGTGTGTCGAACTGTTGAATATTTATGATTAACGCCAGCAAAATCTTTAGAAATTTCCGTAGGAGGAGTTAATTTTTTGTGACACTGATTTATCTTTAATTGGTACAACAACTACTTGTTTTTAATGAATAAAATAAGCACATATAGGGTGTTTTTTATAGAGTGATACAACTTTGAGTTGGCATCACTGCTTCATTTGACCACCCATTGAACAGCTGATAGTTGCTTTTTGTTTAGTTTGCTTTGACATTTCATTATGGATTGACTTACACCAGAGTAACGCGTGCAAATTGTGGAAATTTTTAATCAAAATAATGGTTCTGTTCGTCAAACTTATCGTGCACTTCGTCCACTCAAAATTTTATTTTCCGATGAAGACCATTTTTGGTTGAATGGGTACGTAAATAAACAGAATTGTCACATTTGGAGTGCGGAGAAGCCACAAGATTTTGTCGAAACACCATTACATCCGAGGAAATTACTGTTTGGTGCGCTTTATGGGCTGGCGGAGTCGGGCCAATGACTCCACCAGCCCATGAAGCGCTTCAAAAATGATGATGGTCAGAATATTACTGTTTGTGAAAATTGGTGTTCCAGATTGCGCCTTGTACACGCCAGCCGTGGCGGCCACATGGCCGAAATCATATTTAAACATTAATGTCATAAAATTTTCTATCCAACAAAGACCGTTTCATTGATATCAAAAATATATTACTATGTTTTATTATGATATAAATTTGTATCACTCTATAAAAAACACCCTTTACTTTTACTACACCATCATCTGAAAATATTTGTTTTACAGTATTTAAATATAAATGACATGATAATTGTGTGATCGAAAATTGTAATTAATTTGAAAGTCCTATTAATGTCATTTTGTGTGGAACAGAGCATCATTCAAATGTCCGTCATAGGTTCTCTGGATACAGCGTATCGATTTTCTGTGAATCGGGCTCATACGTCAGAGTGAGTTCGAACGATCGCACGGGTTATGTTGGCTTTGAGGAATGCTGTGGGGTGTTGTGGCTTATTCGCATACACTTGCCATTTAAGAAAACCCCGCAAGAAAAAGTTTACAGGTGTCAACTCGCACTGTCTCGGTGGCCAGTTTACACTACCTACAAGTGAGATGACCATGCCCTGAAATCGATCGTGCAGAGTAGTCAATATGTCACGTAGCGCCTTCATGTTGAAACATGCCCGTAGGTGTTCAGATCGTCTAATGCACACCAAAACAAAAAAAGTTGGTAATCGGCTACTTATAGCGTTCGCCGTTGACAGAGATAACCTGACCAACGTCTCTTATTCTCCTGCAGACTATCATGAACAGCAGTGATGTTTGCGGTAGAACTTGCGATGACCCAAAGCCAATCATATGAAATCTCGTTTAGAGAAAAGAAAAATGGACAATTTAATTTTTGAGACAGTACTTTTCAGAACTTTAGTCCTTCATAGATAATATTTTATCTCGTTTTATCGGTGGACTTATCGTGCTTCTTCACTGTACTTAAAAGATATGAGATTTCAGAGACACTTATTCCACTGTCGTTGCTCCCATGTAAAAACAAGGCAAATGCAATAATATTTTTCTTATTTTTGAAAAAACAAAAAAGTAACGACAGCACGCGACAAAATGCACTTCATAGTTGAGTTATGCCCAACAAGATAATGTACGACAAGGACATTATTTGTGAGAGAGGCAGACACGCACAGCTACACAACCCTACATTTAATACGCTGGAAAAAAGCAAACAAAGAATTACATGAACTTAAAAACACGTTGTTTTACTACCAACTTCTATCAGTAGTCAGTCGTACGAACACAACTTGTGGCAGTGGTAGTGATTTTATAGTTGACCAACAACATCTGAACAACATCGACATACAAAAATAAACAATTTAAACAAATAAAAACAAGAAGCGGAAGAAATGTGCTTCTTGTTGCTGTTAGAAATTCATTTTTATTTAATTTTTTTTTTTTTGCAAAATGACCATTGACTACTTCGAAGGGTGTTAGCGTGTATATGAAATTCGAAATGAGCGAAGGTTGTTTAAAAAGTACTTTGAAAATTTGTTTTAATAGACTCATTTAAACCATCACATGGGTGACCCATTATGCCCCAATAAGTTATTTAACACAAAAATATTTAAAATATTTAATTAAAGAAAGAATTTGAATGCCTGAATGGCACTTCTCCGGTGTAGAAACTCTGTAATTTAATTTTTAACCCTGGCTGGTTACTCTTCATTTTTGTACACTAAGATTACTCCTCGTTGAATCTTGTTAAAGTTAAAAATAAACAAAAATATTTTTAGTTAATTATTTTATTTAAAAAAATTCTTGAAAAAAATAAAACACAACACAAAAACTTTTTTTTCTCTCTTAAAATTTAAAACGAATTTGAGCAAACACAACAGAGTTATATGATAAAGAGTAAATGAGCTCCGTCGATTCGACGAACAGTAACCATCCAGGGTTAAAGGACTCAATGGGAGCCTTTTAATATATTTTTACTTATGATATTTCTTGCTTAAGCAAGCATACAGCGATATCCTGCTCTTTTAGCACTCCGCCATATTTCCAAGTCTTCAAAATAATTTCATTTCACCCTCGTATCGATATCAGTTGTATGCGTGTGTTTATTACAACAGCAGAAAACATTTATGAACATAAACGCGGACACAACAACAAACAAATGGCCTAAAAAGTCAAACGAGAACAAATGTTTCAAAATAACGACGACATCGACGACCACAAGCCACTAACAAATGACAAAAGGACAATAGACGAACAACAAAAATAGAGAAAGCAAAAAAAAAACAACTTCGCACACTCGTTACTTAAGAGCTGCTTAAACAAGGAGCATGTGTTGGTTTTTATACGAAACCTAGACGCAGTTTTTCCTTTTGCGCTCTAGGTTTGAGTGATGGAGCAAAAAAAAAACGATATAAATAGCCGGCCTATCTTTATATCAAGTGCAAAAAGACATATTTATTGCGCTTTGCATACTTCTTAGGCGGCAATCAACAACAAAAACAACAACAAAGTGAAGTACAATAAGAGAAACGCAATAAAAAGTGTGTGTGAATTATGAGCCACTAAAAATAGTGTCGACATTAAATTAACAACACAGTCCTGCCGTAAGAAGACGGAACTTTAAAGGCCGAGGGCCTGTTTCCACAATTTCATACTTTTATTTACTTCAAATAACTTCCCCAATTATCGTTAGATGTGGTGACAATTGTCTGGCTACACTGTTGCGTACCAGATGGTATTTATTTTTGCAACAGTAAATCGAAAAAAATTTAAAAATATTTGTTAATATTAACATTCGTATCTATTATATGTTTTAAAGATGTCTGAGGCTCTTTCCATCATCATGTAATAGCTGGAAATTTTTCATATAATTACTGGGAAATTTTATTTAAAGTGAAAGCGGGAAATCCCGCGATTCTAGCAGTTAAAAAACGTTATAATATATTTTTACAAAATTTTCGGAAATTCATAGATTTTTTAAAGACTCTATGACCAAATAAATCATTACAAATGTTTTCTACTAATGTGAATTAGGTCCTGAGTAGCTGGGACCAAGGATATGGATATGGCTAATTTTAAATAAAACTTCGTAATTAAAATTTGTTTAGATTTAATGCTTAAACTGAATAAGTTCGCAACTTTAGGCACAAACATTGTGTGAGAAACAAATTTCAGAAATAAATCGACGACACGAACTTAAAAAAACTAAATGAAAGTAGGGTACCATTGTCAAAGGAATTAGCAGAGAGTGCATAAAAAATAAGGATCCAAAAATAAAATAGATTCCATTTCACAACTGGTCTAGCAGCTTTTTATATCAACCACTTCTATTCCGAATTGATGTCAGTTTTTTTTTATTAAATGACTATTTCAAAATATAGGAACTGTTCTGTCTTTTGTATAATTATATTAAAGAAACAGAATTTGATCAATTATTTTTACTTTAAATTCTTTCGACATCGTGAAATAGGCGATAAGCGCGCCGCCTTCATTCTCTACTGTACATCTTAACTATTAATGCATTTAATTTAATAAGATACTTAATGGGTCAACTCTAACTCTCGCAATTCTATTTCGAATCAGTTCAGATCCACAGGAAATCTAAGTTCAGGAACGCACACACACAGACAAACAGAAACATACGAACGGGCTCTCAGAATTAGTCGGAGAAGCTTAACAGGACCTCAAAACGTGGAGCTGTGATCTTGATTTTTTTCTTTTTCAAAATGTAATAAAAAGAACCTCCAAATTTTTAAAATTTTTCAATTTTCTTAGAGGGAAGTTTGAAAATATATAACTGCTAGAAAAGCATGGGGTTTGCTGAACCGATATATATATTTAGCCATACAAAAAATTACCTCACTTCATATAACTTAATTAAATCCACGTGTTTTTAAATCCATTTATGATTTAGCACAAACATTGTGTTAATATTTGACAATATCAAAAGAAAGTGTTGGCGTAAATATTTCAAAATAAAAAATATTTCGAACTAAATGAAAACGTGCGGGTCATTTTATAATTAGGTACGAGTTATGTGTCAAATAAGCCCCTGATATTCCTAATTTATTTTCCACATACTTTTTATTGCTTCTAATGCAAAAATTAAACAAAGAATACGTAACATGCTTGCACAATGAAAACTGAATTCTAAAAAAAAGAAGTATTTATAAAAGACTTCTTTCTGTAAGCCATTCATGCAAAGGACAAATATTATACTCGTACAAATACACAGTCGCTCATGACCATTTTTCTAAAGCGTTGCCCGTCTATGCATGGTGGCCAAAAAATAAAGTTTAATCTAACGCACACACTTTCATACCAGTATTTAACATTCCAAACACACACCACCCAATCCAACAGCAGACGGACAAACAATTGTACGAACCTTCTAACTGGCAGTTAGACAGGCATAATTTGTAAATATGATATAGTTGCTCCATGGAGTTTTTTTTCATGGTTGAGGGATACTGTCGTATGTAACATACATATTTTTAGAGATTTGCCTACAGTACACACATGCATTCAAGTAGAAGTGCATAAGCTACAAAGGTTTAGGCATGGATTTGGATTTTGGAAACACCCAAAGTCTGCTATGAACTCATGCTAAAATGAGCGAACACAGGACCATCATTGTCATCATGTGCAAAGCAAGACAATTTTTATAAACAATTTTTCTAAAGTACAAAAAATATGTAAAGTACAAAATGTATATTAAAGTCTCCATTTCGCAACAGCTTCCATGTGGAGTTGTATGGAAATTCTTTTAGGTGACTATTGATATTAAAATATATAAATCATTTATATTATATAGTAGAAAGTTTACAGTGGGGTTAACATTGAAAGTATTGGATGAAATATGTTGAGTAATGGAATCGGTTTGATAAGATTTTAAATTTAAAATGACATCTCGGTTCCTCTGTTTATACCGACCTGAGTAATTCGATTCAAAAGCTCCAAACATTTAATTTTAAAAAAATTTGGGGTGATTTTTAACTTCATGAGAACTATCGTTTGACAGATGAGAAACTATGTTGAAATTTCTGCTCAAAAAGATGTAGCAAGTCATCATGAATCGTTTAAGGACCACAAGAAAACTTTAAAATGTACTTTTTTTAAATAAATCTGTTCGAAAACTGTGATTATTTATATTTATAATCGGCCTAGCAGATAATTGAACGTTTTCACGCTATTTTTAGGCGTCGAAGAAAATACTACGAAATGTCGACTTGTGCCAAGCTGGTCCGCTTTTGTCCCTCGACCACTTTTACAATTGACTGGTTCGTCAATTTGGAGCAAAGACAATTCTTATTCCGCTAACGAATCGCTATTATATCCACTAAAAATATTTTTTACTCTGATGTTTTACTCAGAAATTGAAATTCAAAGCGGGAAACCCTTAGCTAGTATTATATATGTATGTAAGTCTATAATCTTATTAAATTTTTATCCCACTGTTCTGTATGTATATTTAGTCTCAAGATGTCAAGCTCTTTTTATTGATGATTTTCCTAACAAATGGCCAGTTAGTTTATTAAAGAGAAAATCATATATTTTAATATTTGATTTATGGCAAATCTACATATGTACATCATTTGCATAAACTACTTAGAAAAAATTATAATCTTTATAAATTCTTTTATGGATGGATTTAAATGAAATATATATCATATATTCCAGTCTTATTTGCACTTCTGTTGCATCATTCAAATGTTTCTTATTTGATAATCACCTGAAGGCTTTAAACAAACCGCTTTTCTCATACGAAAGCGGCCTGCTATGAAAACCTAAAAACTGCTTAAAACTTGTTTTTATTTTAAATGTAATGTGTGCCATAGCTTTCGACATCGGCGAAAAAGCAGTTGAAATTCGTCGGATATGCTTTTTTTTCGAGTTTTTCAATAACCATTGCGTGATGACACCCAGTTGCATTCATAATTATATAAGTAATGGAGTGTTGCCCTGCCTGATATCGACATGGAACAAAACTTGTTTTGTTTGCAGTTTTCGAACATTAAAACGTGTAACGTATATATGCGAATGCAGTATTATACTTTCTAGTTTGAAAATTTGTTTTTAGATTTCTATTTTGCTTAACTTAAATTTTAAGTAATTAAAGCAAAATTAAAAAAAATCCTTTACGGAAGTGTTCCACTTTTGTATGGAAGTTGAAGAATACGATGAAGTGTTTAACATGTGCCCAAAATTGTTATAAAGTACATTTAAAATGATCTTGAAAGCTAAAAAGTATATATCGCAAGTTTTTTCTTCGGTTTTAGTATATTTTTTAGCTTTAATTCAACCGCGGTGTTATTTTAATATCTAAGGGAAGTCGTCATGTCTTGTAAGCTAAAAGTAGCTTTCCGTCATTACAATTTTACTAGAATCTAAAGTGAGTGATCTGTATTTGAATATGCATCGTGTCTACTGGTTCAAAGCAAATTTGTGATAGTAGCACTTTCTTTCACCTTCCGTTAAAATAATACTTTTTAAGTAGCCTTTTAAGAACTTTCAAAAATGTCCCTATATAATTCAATAGTAGATTTGTAATTGTAATAAGATTTTGTCGAAGTTATACAATAGCATATACAAAAAATATTAACATTCACCTGAGTGTTACTTTTTTATAAATTCATAATAAATAATATTTCCAACATAAAGCGTTCAGTTCAGTTAAGGCCGAAAAAGGAACATCTATTGAAGGTTGTTGGTACAATAACTTGGATTGAAACGATTATTTCTTTAGTTTTATTATAAATCAAGCACTAGCTTTTACTTTAAATAATGTAATGACATATTAATAACTTGTTTTTCTTATCCATCATTCAGCGAAAACCTCAAAGCCCCGCGTAATTGTGGTCTTAAATAACACTCTACAAAACGGCGTTAAGTCATTAATATCAGCTCTGTATTCCAAATCGTACTGTAGGAGATAGGGAATCAACAAAAATTAAAAAGTAAATAAAAACAACAAAAAGAAATAAACACAGACCTTTTTCTACCTTTTCCACAAACACCTTCGTTGACTCTAGAGCAAGCAAAACCACAAACAATTAATTCCAATTGGAAATTTGTGTTTACTTTCGTTTAATATGGAAGAATTTTAATTAATTTTACTTCTTGGCAAAATCAATGACCAAAAATCGTTCAGTCTGTTCTTCTTTTCAGAGCATGTTGATTATAAACAAATTATTTTTGTTGTTTTGTCACACAAACACTTGGAAATTTAATTTATTTATACCAGCTATTATACACTTTTTTGTGTTTCTTAAATAACATTATTTCAGGTCAAAATATGTAAACAAAATGCAATATTTTTAACAGCACACACAAACCCCTGAACAAATATTCTTGGGCAGCTGAAATAGCAAACGTCTTGTCAGCCTCTGTTAATGCAAAAAAAAATCACAGAACAGAAATGATGAATAGAATATATCTAATGAAAACACGTGAAAAATCAACGTATATAACTATTCTCGAATGCAGCATGTAAGTCCGAAATTGCTGTTCCACTTAAAACCGAAAACTTCTGAAATTTTTAACCGATTTAGAGAAAAATTTAATTAAAAACTAATTTACGACAGCACTAGCTCTAGAGCTTATTTTGGAATTTATTGAATTTTCATTAAACTGACAGCTGGTGGGGTATAATACTGCCACAGGTTTTTCTGTGCGTAAAGATAGAGATGCCAGTGAGGAACGAATACATTTCAATGCTCTAGTAGAGACTACAACCTTCAACACGGTGTTTACTGTATAAATTATTCTCTAACAAGGTGCTTCGTATTTGATATTGATTAGTTTTTTCAAGTCTTGCTAGGGAAGACTGTACAACATGTAAATAAAAACTTTTTTTTAACAACACAGTAGGCACAAAATCAGAAAATCTTACTTTGATAAATCCTGTCTCTCAAGTTAGTCATACCTTACTTATATATAGAGAGCACCTGCATCTTAACAGAATATTCCTTTGAAACCATCAAAAATTGTTGTAAAAATACCATGAAATAGTTGATTCAAAAAAGTAAATGCCGCCGCTTAAATTAATATAGTTAGTGGCGGCCAACTGTTTAGATACGGCTTGTGAGTCTGAGCAAGTAGATTAAAATTAAACAAGTGAAATGCATCGATAGTTGCAAAATCTCATAAAAAATATAAAAAGTGTAATTGTAAATAAAATGGTACTCTAAAAATAATGTTGTGAAAAGTTATAAATTAAGTTTAAATTTTTGCTGTTTTTTTTGTTAATACTCTGATAACAAGCTTTACCTTAATTTTTGATATGTGGCCGATTGATTGGTAGCAATGCTAAACTTTTGGCACGTGAGACGGGTGTTTGATTCCCACTAAAGACCATGGAAAGATACAAAAGTAAATTATCGGGACTGAAGTGGGCTGACTTTTTAATAAAAACTAGCAATCTGCACAACTTTATCAACCATATATCTTCGTGTTGAATCTCGCTTGTTACTAAGACGACCATCAACTGCTCCATCGTGGGAGAATCCACTTACATATGCGACCCAAAAAGTCGATTGTGATTAATCCATATATGGATTACGATCGTAAATATGCTTACCGCCATATCTGTAATTGAAGGGTGAGTAAACCTTTTCGTAATTCTGTAACAATAGCATCAGCTTTATAAAATTATGTTGCAGTTATTATAATAATCGTAATCTGATGGAAACATTATTATTAATTATATATTTACTGGAAGCATATCGCCACATAATAAAAAAAAAAAAGAAAAGGTGTACACTTTACCAATAAAGGATTATAAAAGGTAAAAAAGAGCGAAAAGAAATAAATATATTTCTATAAGAGATTTAATTTGTTTGAAAACCCTTATTATAGTACAACCTGAGTGTTAAATCCAGAATTTATGAAACCCATAGTGTTTCGAATTCGGCTGTTAATGGTCATAATAAATGAAAACAACCAATTTTTCATATACTGTTTACAACAAAATTTTAAATATGATTCAAATTGCTTTAACCCCCCGAAGACGTTGCACAATATATAATTTTTAAAGTGTGCATTTTTATTTTTGAAATTGAAACTATTTTGACACAAAAAAGGATTAATAATGTTTTTAATAGACAGAATGCTTTCGACGTGCTTATATATAAAACTTGTAAAGGAATCTAAGGTATCCCAAGTTTAAGGGAGAATTCCCCAACAATTCCAGCCCTGACTCCCATTAAGAAAATAGTAAAGTAACGGAAAATAGTACGCATAGTAAGAGTAAATAAATGAGCCAAAAAGAGCTTAAATACTGGATTGTTGTTATTAGCATTTTTGTTGTTGTTGGTGTTGTAGTCTTGCTTTGTGTTGTTTCTGTTGTAATATTGTGAGGGTACCAGTCGGTGCCAGTGTGAAAACTTTTTTGGTTTTCTTTTTTATTCACATAAGTATTTATCTTATTATTGTGTTTGTTGGTGTTTTTTCTTTATAATCGCATTTACTCTGTGTGCAATGTGTTCGTTATAATTTTATTCCTTTGTTGTTGTAGAGTTAGATTACACAGATTTGCTCAATGTACAATACCCACAATAATTTGAAAAACAATTGTTGATTCGGATATTGTGGCCAGCTATTAATGTAACAGTTGAAAAATATGAAAAAACGTTTAATGTGACATCGTTTACAAAATTTATGATAAATATTTCCCAAATTAATTTTAGAAAACCAGATGTACATAGAAAGACCATGTTTTAAGCCCGTTAAAAGTTAAAAATTCGAGATCCAGCTTCATATATTAAAAAATAGAAATAAGTTATGTAATCCTATACGGTGAATTTTTCTTCTAGTAATTAAGTCTGACAAGAGACCCTGTGAATTGGTTTCACTCCATTTTCGGTTATTTGCTCAATATTAAAAAACCTATAAAACGAAACTAAAGATGCGTTTACACATTTCAAATATTTTCCCAAAAGTACTTTAAGATGCTCCCCTATTACGTTTAATTCCTTCAAATGCACCTATTGCATTATCATTGTGGAATCCGTCCTGTTAAAGTTTAACACTGAAAATTCTGCGCGAAAACTTCATTTTCAAATTCTTTACTTTTCCATCTTGTGCTGAATTCAAAACAAAATATAAGTTGAACGAAATATGTTCTTAAAGTTTAATATCAATATACGAAAGTGCATTGAAAACTTGAATTCGTTATTCAATACAATTAATTCGTTATAAAATACAAAACAAAAAAATAGTTGTTTTGTACTTAATCAATTTCCAAATTATTAATTTAAAAAACTTCACCATCAGAATATATACTGAGCTGGTTTATAACAAATCTCTACGTGCCTTTTGTATATGAATAGAAAATACTTAATTTGGTTACTTTGGTTAATGAAACGAAATTAAACGGCTTAGCCGTTGATTAAAGGAAACCAATTTTTATTTATTTGAATAGTGAATCATATAGAAATTAATCGTTTGTCCGATATGCAATCGTAAAAGTTAGGAGGAAACGCTGGCGATTGCACTGTGTACTCACTCACTTATCCTATAGCTTATGAGTTAATCTGTAGTCTCTAAGGTACAAGAATGACGGAAATGCAAATATGAATATTATTGCAATAACAAATTGTGCATGTACACAATAAAAAAGGTTGGTCACATGCTGCTTCAATATGCAATCGGACACTTTGAACATACTTTTACGAATACGTACGTAAATATGTGTGTGGCTTTTATATTCGTATATGTCTTGCTTTTCTTATGATTCTAGTTCGGTCTTTACGCTCATTCATTCGTTAGATAAGTACTCGTATGTAGATTAAATGATATTGTGTATTTGTTTGATTATGGTTAAATTTGAATAGTAAATAAATTTAAATTAGATGAAAATACAAAGAAGTTTTTAGAACAAGTACATTTTACAACATTTCCATTGCCATAATTATTTTTTAAATTATAAAAGATGGACCTAGTACAAGCAGGTACGACCAGTTTTAATAAAGTGGGTGTATTTTACATTAACAAAAAAAATTAATAAATAAACTAAACCTATCAATGTTTTCGAAACCAAAAAAATTAAAGGCGTTTTAAAAATTATTTTCAATTGTTGACGTTGCTTGCATTTTGTTTTGTAGTCGTTGACATTTATTTATAAATATTTAAAAAAAATATTTTTTATTTTCCAGCATTCATTAGATAATTTTACTTTTTGTTTTATAATTATTATTATTTTATTTTGTTATTTTTTTTCGCATGCAAACATTCTTATCTCATTCTCATGCTGCAATATTTCATTAAGCATTTGCTTGACAAATAGAGATGATGTATGTTTTTAGCGAATAGAGGGCGGTGAAACCAGCGGGCAGTTCATTGAAACGGGCCAATTGGAAATACAAATTATCATCAACAAGTGTTTTTTCGGTTGATGTTTTTTCACTTCTCTTTTTTTTTTTTTGCAAATAGAAAAAACGTGACTTTGCTGCGCCTTTTAAATAGTCACGTAAATTGTTTTTTCTTTTGTTGATATTTGTTCAATTTAAATTTAAATAAAACGATTGGAAAATAAAACATCATCAGCAGCAACAGCAAATATTATAATGACGCTAAAAACTTAAGAAATAAGTATGCCTGTTATATACGAGCAAATTTAAAACTTGCATTAAAAATGCCAACACGTTTTATTACTTACAATCTTACTTACTTATTCACTCGTTTGCATGTGTTATTTACTCATTTGCAATTGTTGCAACTTCGACTTTACTTACTTACCTGTCTCTGAGAGTAGATATGAAGTTGCCGGCCTGCTCAGAGCGTGGCACTACTTGAAAGCATTCGTTGGAAGTAGTGAGCAAATTTGTTCACTATTGTTATTAGCGTTAATCCGTTATGGTTTGTTACCTAAAGTTTGGTTATTGTAACGTATACAATGGAGTAGTAGAAATTGTGTTTATAAATTGTGTACGAATTAGCCACGATGCCATGTGAGCAACTTTTTATTCACGTTGCTCATCACTAGAATATTTCACGAAAAGTTTTCTCCATTTTTACTATAAAAATTTATCAAAAATATATTCAATGACATTCTAAAAGAAAAGCATTACCGTAATATTATTATGCATATCCATTTCATTAAAGGGAAATGAAAAGGGGTTGCCTTCTTTGGCGTTTCACTTTTCATTTATTTAAAATCTAACAACGCCTTCTTAAAGAGGAAGTTCCTTAAAAAACATAGATTTTTTTATATAACTTTTTGTACATTGGCCTGACTACATTTCCGCAAGAACTGCTCGGGTAACCCTTAGATCAGTGTTTTAGAACAATGATAACAGCAGGCTTATATTTATGATAACTATTATCATTACGATGATGAGAAAAAATCTTTAACTTTAGTTTGCAAATTAATTTACTACTAAAGAGTTGTAATTTAGTGTTGCATAAAAACCAATAAAATACTTCAGTATATATAATTAGATTACTTTCGTCTCCCAAAGGGTTAAAACACAAAATACCAATTAAATTAAATGGAAAAAAATCTGAAAATGCTTAAAAAAGGGGTTTTTGACATCTTTTACGACTTCAGAAAAATCAAAAAAAAAAAAAAACAAAGAAAATACCAAAAATACAAAAATAAGATTTTGATTTGATTAAATACAAAATTCAATGAACTTTTGGAACCAACAAAGAATATCAATTGGACGATTTATTTGAATATTTCGCTTTTATTTCAAGTATTAAAATTTTTGGGACGACAACAATTGTAAAATATACGAATTGTACCAACAACTATAAAACAATAAAATACAGGCGTCAATGGTGGTGGTGGTAATAAATAAATATCACAGAAAAGCAAAAAAGTTAAAACGGCAGAAAATGTTATAAAGGCTAATTCACATCATAACTCAAATTGAAAATACAATTTTTTGTGTAAAATTTAAAATTGTTAAAACAAAACTCACAAGATTATAAGTTGTTTACAACATGCAAGTGTGTTACAGCCACAAAATAAATACAATGCAAACCATTTTAAGTTTCATTTAGCAACAGCAACGACAGCAAAATTACTTCGAGAAACAAAATATGACATTATTTCTTGCAACATCGTAGATACGCAAGTGGAAATATGTGTGTGTTTGTGTTTACCCAGTGAACATACTTATTTTGCTGACATGTCTGATGTCAGATAAAAATGTGTAACTCTTAACAGACAAATCATTATTTAAAATGTAGAGCAGAAGAAATATTTGTTACAATCCAATCAAAAAGAATTATGTACTTTGATTTAACTTCAAGTTATTTTTTAGCTGTTATTACGTTTATGTTTTATTGCACTGACTGAAATTTAATCTAATTTCAAGTCGAATATTATTTTAATGCTGAAGTTGGCATTTTAATTTTTCATTTGAAATAAAATATTTATATTACTTACCTAAAATATCAAAAATAGTCACTGTAGAGATTTATCTTCGGTTTGAAAATATATGTTATGAGCATGAAAAGGCTCTATTTTACCACTTTTTTCTATTTTACCAAAACATGGTCTAACTCCAGCTTCTTCGATTTTAATTAATTTCATGTGCAACATGATCTGTAATGAGAGCTCCCACTTGACATTTATTATCAGTATACTTTGACAAATCTTCTGTACCACATTATCACTCTGTATCAAAATCACTTGGAAAATGAGTTATCAATTTATTGCAGAATTATGTTCAGCAATGAGTGCAATTTTATAATTAATGGCTGCAAATGGAGTGAAAATATATGGCTCCTATAGTTTGATTGTTGCACACGGCATCAAGTTGCAGTGGACCACACATGTAGATACACACATATGTAAGTACTATTCTCCCACTGATACTGAGAAGTGGCTTTAATCAAGATCTACATGAGTTCTAAATGTTGGAAAGGTACCATCATAAGGACATACGGAAAATAATAAGTGCACTAAAAAATCAACACCAAATAAAAAAATAAGTAAGAAAATATTTAATAATAATTTTAAATTCTTTTTACTTATCTAACTGTAAAAAAATCTATTACAAGAAAAGAAAATTGTTACATTTTTGGTGAAAGGAGAACACCAGTCTGGCTCTCGCATTTATTATTTCCTATTTTACTTTCTTTCGAGCAATAGGAACTTAATTGCCCACATATTTTACTCTCAGTCAGAGGTGGATAAGCACGTTCAAAAGTTCAGTTAACACATTCTGACTATAACAGAAGTTCAGTTGGCTCTGGCAAAAAAATAAATTATAATTAATGGTGCCCCACAAATTTGACAAAAGGCCAGAATAGTTAAAGTTGAAATAAAATCGTTCAATGCTTTTCGTAAAATAATGATCCGAATTTTCAAAATAACTATCATAAGGAGACAACTGGAACTTCTATGTAGATAAATATGTATGTACAATGTACATATCGATGACCACAACTGCCAAAAGCATTGCATGAGTAGAAGTCTTCCCCACAGTGCAGAAATCTTATGGCAAAACGAATTAATTCCTGCACGTGGTAACCACGTAAAACCAACCAACCAGTGGTAACCAGCTCTGTGTTTTATAAAACAAAGCTGATTTTTATAAATATCTCTTCACTCAAAGTTAAAAATGCCTAAAGGTTTACATGATTGGGTAAATGGCAGCAATAAATAACTTCATAAAAAGAGAGCAAAGCTCTCACTTTAAATGCATATGTACTTGCTACATAATTTCGTAGAGAATTAATAAAACAATTTAATATCTCTAAAACAGGTCCTAGAAAAGGATAAACAAAATAAGAAAAAACAGGAATACAATCGATTTGGAATTAATATGTAATTTGAAGTTCAAATTATATACGCAATTATGTACATACATATATGTACATATGCGAACATACATACATATAAATAGGCTCTTTACTGTTTGTTTAGCTCTCATACAATGAGAAAAATAAATATGAAGTATTAAATCAGACACTAGACCCGAACGCCACCAGCATCTTTTAAACGAAACCCCCAATATCAGCCAGACGTCAGTAAACGAATATTTCAAAACTTCATTCAGTCTCGCTTTGACGGTTTACGGTGGTGATCGTTCATAGTTCTGGTTTAGTTTTCGAAATCAACAGCACAATATCCAAGACTTGTTTTTTTATTTTTATACATAATTTTAATTTATCTTCATTATTTTTTCCAATTTTGTTTTGTTTTTTTTTTTATCAGTACATACTGTGATTCATAAAGCACTCTGTGTTGTAAAAAGTGCAAAGACCATAAAATTGAATAAAAGTACGTAAATACAACACAAAAAACAGGTTTTATTATATATGAAAAAAGTGCAAAAGATCTACAACTAAAAGAAAAAGTGTGTTAAAAAATTATTTATTCAATACGAAAATAAAATAAGAGTCGAAAAGTTACAAGGTTTAATAATTGTATTTAAAAAGTAATTGATGCGCAGCTCATGTTGTTTTAAGTAAATTTAGATAAAAAATAATTGTAAAATTGATAATTGATGAAAACCAACAACAACGGCATTATTACGATCAGTTAACTTGAACAGAAAAAAAAATTTAATTACACTAATTAAATTGACGGAGAAAAGAAGAAAAGAAACGTGGCTGTGCTCGCTAACAACAACAACAAAAAGAGTGTAAGTAAAATAAGCCAAGAGATTTCAAACATTCCGTTAAATTTATTTACTTTGTTTTATGTTCAACAGAGGTATCAACTTTAAAAGCATAATTAAAAATATGCATGTTTTTGGAATTAGGAATCAGTTTTATATCATTTAGCCTCTTTGCGGTAGAATATAATTATTATTATCTTATTTTATTTGAAATAAAGCACAACGAGTAACGACTATTTCCAAATAAAATGGTTTTGTGCGTACTAGAGCCGTTATCTGGAATGTTAATATATGTACATATATATACATATATATATATATATATATATATATATATACATATATATATATATATATATATATATATATATATATATATATATGTATATATATACATATATATATATATATATATATATATATATATATATATATGTATATATATATACATATATGTATATATAAATTAGTATTCGATAAGTAAAGTTTTTCATGCTACTTGTAACTGTAGATTCCACAAGGTGTAAGAAGAAAATCATTTCTCAATTTTATCACGCAATCGATTAATACAATAAAACAGTTGTGGACTGGCTAAATTCAAAATACAAAACTAAACATTAACATATATTAAAATTATATATAATATTTTCATAACATTTTGTTTAGTATCAATAATATAATGTTCCTAAGAGTTAAACATTAAATTGTATCTCGAAAACAGAATGGTTTTCAAGGGTTTCTATATCCAGTAAGTGTCCGGTCTTGATTTTATTGAGTTTAATAACGCTCAGACACTGATGCCTACATATGCGTATTGAGTAGGAATTAGAAAACAAGGGATGGTGTTGATAGGACAGACAAAGAAAGATGAGAAGATAGAGTTTTTTATAGGCATTGGAGGCGCTCGAATAAATATAAACCTACATATACTGATTTGCACAAGTATCAGAGGAAAACATCATAGAAATTGCTCTAAATCCAAATTTTGCACTTTTACAAAACGGTTGTTGTATGTGTGTACATGTACACTATCGGTGATACCTCTTCTCAGTGAAATATTTTCGTCCTAATATATTCATGTGAATAAAACTTTTATTATATAATTTTTAGCAATTAATTTTATTCGATTATTTGTTATATACAACAAAAAGAGTATTTGAGACTAGAAAATAAACCGGAGAAAAACAATGAAGAAGATCAAGGGTACTTAGTCCAACATATTTTTGCGACGAAAAAGGTTTTTGAAAGCGGGTTCAATGAAAATAAATATAAAAGCTAATTCAGCAAGGCGATTAAGTTCTAAGTAAACTGATTTGGATATCAAATATACAGATTAGTGGAAAAAAAAGAAAAGTTATTTAGCTTGGAGAAATATAACATATTCAAGGATCGCAGTCAGAGAGAATTATGTTTTCGATTCAAACTGGATTTAATTATTTTAAAGAGAGGAAATCGAAAATTCAACCAAGAGTTGGTTCTCTTGTTGATTATTGTTTTGCGTGATTTGTTTTCTTCATACCTATTGTTTTATTTATTGTTTTTATGTGTTTTCTTCATTACATTATGTGCATTGTAATGACAGTGGCGATCGGTGCCAGTTTTGCTAATCTGCTTGCCCCAGCTCTGAGTTGATAATCAAGTTTTTCTTTATTATTATTTTGGTTTTTATAGTTATTGCTTTTGTTGTTATTTTATTTATTACAAACATACATAGCTATACATAGTACATATGCATGTCTGAATTGTGTGTGTTTGTTTTAATATCAAAGCTGAGCTTTTGTTTAGTCTTTAGTAGTTAGCAGCTGTTCGTCATCAATAATTTGCGTCGTCGTTGTTGTTATTCTTGTTGTTCATAAAACAAGTATTGGAGAACGAAAAAAGCAACAATAAAAAAACTCAACTTGATGTTTTAAAGTAGACTCCACCACGAACAAACAAAAAATCAACTGTAGTACACAGTCAGGAAAGCCATCCAACCAGTCAGTCCATTCGTTAGTCAAGCAGAGGTTTAGTACTCTCTGTATGTTTGGGGCCGCGAGCACAACAATAGCTGTTTGTTGTTGATATTAAAAGCCGACGTTTGAAAGTTTTGAGCTGGTGTTTGCATTTCGAAGTGTTTGAAAATAGTTTAATTAAACAAAGCAATTAAAAAAAACAAGGAAAAATCGATTCATATTTGTACGAAAACGATTGTTAAACAAAAAGAGAAAAGTGTGTAATAATTAATTGTGCTAAATATCATTGGATTTGCTAACTTAATTAAAAAAACGCAACCAAAAATAAATTGTAATACAAATTTATAAAGAAATATTGGCTTAAATAACATTTATTTTAGTTTGGCTTATAAAGTGTTTTAACTAACCAGAAAAAAAAAAGAAACGTCATTATACAACACGTCGGAAAAACGTAAGTGTAATACTCGTACTTGTTTGCCATCTGTCCGTCCATGTATCCATCAACTTGCCATTTTAGTTTTTCGTGTGAAAATATTCAGTTTAAAAATAGAAGCATTTCAAAATATATTGCGATCAGCTAGGAAAATGGTGCAAAAGTTAACTATTTCATGTTGAATTTATTTACAACGGTTGGTGGTATGAGTGTCTGACATGGTTACTTGATTTAGTGCATGCACACATATTTAAGGAAATATGTGTGTGTTTGGTAATAACAGCGATGAAATCTTTAAACTTGTCTTAATTTGATGAACTGAATTAAATTCTTATTACAAGTATTTGTTCCTTCCATGAATTTTTTTTTTCAAATAAATTAAAGTTATTTTTATTTTCTGATTATCGTAAAGGAAAAATGTTTTATGACTTTATTCATATAAAATTATTAAATTTATTTAATTTATAATAAATATTTTTATTTTTTTAGTCATGATTGTTTGGATGTTATAAAATTGTTCGTTAAAAAGGCTTCATTCACATCATGAAACCTTTAAATTCTGGCGTAAAAAATTCAACATAATGGTAACTGCATTTCGATAAATTATTAAAAATATTTAAACATTTTAAACCTTTTCAATAAGAAAAATTCAAAATTACAAGAAATTCCTTATATAATTATCTTTCACTAATACCGAAACTTTTAATGTTTCGGTATCCTAATCTAAATATCTAAGAACAGCCTCATTTTTACTGGTTGTACGTTTTCATAACTTGAGTTTTTCTCTCGTCATATAACAAATACGATACGTTAGAATGTATGTATGTATGCTATAAATTCGAAAGTTTACATCTTATTACCGAATCAGAATTGTATAGCCCAGAATTATAGTATATTATTGGGTAGTAGAATTATAGTATATTATTGGGTAGTATATTATTGGGTGGTGTATTATTGGGTAGTAGAATATTGAGTGTTACGATTTAAAAAGTTATTTAATGCCGGTCCCATTTTGTTGAATTTTGGCTTGTATTATATTTTAAAAGCGGTCGGAGGCACGAAACAAAAAAATAATAACATCAGTATAAGAAAGCAAAAAAAAATCTGTTTCAGATAGATTTTCCTTTCAACAAATAGCTCAAGCCGTATCTGATAAGTATTGAAAGATTGATTCAAACAGCATTGGCGTTTCGATCCGGTACTGTTACAATCTTTGGATTAAAACTGATTGTTTGAAATTTGCTATTGCATTTACCATCATTCTTTGTTTGCATCGCAAAAAGTCATAGTAGATGATCGGTTATACCCGAAAGCTTGACACTCGTTGCTCGTACATATTAAAGTAGTTTTTATATTTTCAATTTAATCCATAAAAAAATTTATTGTGGTTAATTTAATTATCCAATTAATAATGAAATGACATGCATTTCCTAATATAATTCAGTGCCATTATATTAATATATTTTAATAAACAAATAAAACTTTACTTTTTATTTATGTATGAAAGTTCTAGGAACTAAAAATTCTAAGAAATTCAGTAAAATTTAAATTAATATTATTTTAAGAAACAACTTTTGTTAATTCTTTCAAAATGAATGATAAAATAAATAAATAATTTATAAACATTATATTTTTTCATTCACAAATGCTATTGTATTTTAATTTCATAATCTAATCGTGATTATTTAAATAAGCATCTTTTCGTAATTACTACTTCAGGGTTGTTGTGGAATCAGAATGTTGACAGAATCAGAATCTGTGTCATAGTCTACAATAAAACCGGCTATTTCTCCTTGTTTTTATAATTTTATGATAATAATAGAGATGACATATCTGAATGTTTCCAATTATTCGCTTAACGGATCAAAATAAGTAAACTAAATAATTTCAATGAATAAAAATATATAAATAATTTATTATTTTTACATTATATTTACAACAATAAAAAATAAAATAGCAACAAAACCATGCCATCGCATTCAGGAACATCGAAAATACGAAAATGACAAACGATAACTCTGGTACACATCACTATGTTTGCTCGCGGGGTCTCCTAAAATATTCCCTCACAAATAGTATTTGTTTCAAGCGCTTAGAATTTATACGATTTTTATCTAGCTTCAATAAAACTAAACTTAAAAATAAATCTTTTGACTTGGCCTAAATGGTGAAATCGAAAGAAATGCAATATCTCATTTTTTGCGAGCTTTTCCTTTTTACAGGTTAATAACTTGTAATAGATTCGGTTACATCTTTCAAGAGATGTTTCAATTATAATCATCAGACTCATCTCGGCAAAGTTCACTGACAAAAGAATAATTTTTAAAAATTCTATGTCATTTGTATATGAGAAGAAACAGAGGCATAGTATGTATGGCCAAATTTTTTTAATAAAAATATGTATTTTATCTTAATAAAAATCAACGAATCTAAAATTTTCTTTGATTTATATTCGTTATAAGATCAAAAATTTTAGTTGTTTTGCACTATTATTATATGATCACAGCGCTTTTGATAGTCTAAGCGTTGGCACCACTGACTCTTCTTCCATATTAAATCGGTTTTCTAACGATCCTTCATTTATGTTTGTATGTAACAGTCAACATTTTATAGAGATCTCACAATTCTAAGGCATACGAGTACAATTCTAAACATTCATACTATTTGGACACATTTGGAATACTAATTTATGTGGATTCTGTTATAAAAATATTTTGATAATCTGAAAAGAGTAAAAATAAACTTTATAATAAGCAATTGAATTTAATGCCTTGTTGATTTCATTTAGTATTAAGCGATAGTTAGAGCTACAGTCAAATGTATGAACAAGATCGGTGCATAGTCCGACAATAACTTCCGTACATACAAGAGACAATTCGTACAGTATGTATGCCAATAGTTGTGTACGTGTGTCAAAATGTAACACAGTTGTTGCAATAAATTAATTCGTTAATTCATGTTTGTAGTTTATTGTCACAAAAAGTTGCTTAAAAAGCAAATATCCAGTACACTGAACAAAATACTTCTGTAAATATACTAATTTTTTATCGTTTCATTTCTGTAATAGTATTATAAATGCAATGAAAGCTTTTCATTAGTAGAATGAATTGTTTCTTAATTAAAATCTTTTCTCATGAATATGGGACCGAATTTTTCTGGTCTGCATTAACGCATAGATGTGTTAATTGCTATCGGTCGTTTTAAAAGTTCGCCTTCCACTCTACAAATGCGCGAAATCAATATATGGAAAGCCGTAATTTTTAGAACATCCGCGATATACTTCGGCAATTTCGCCGATTATTGAAAGCTGTTGTGGCGGAAATACTCTAAACGGATCTCTGGGGTTATTATGTAATTCGAGTGGAAAGAAAAGATTTTCAAAATTCTATGCCATAATAATACATATTCGAACGATTTCTGTTTCGAATCGAAATACATAGTGCGGCACTCGATATCGTTCGAAATTTGCATTTGAACTGTATTGGAATTTCGATCGATATCGGAGCCCCTGGTGTCTCTGGAACTATTTAATAACTTGAATTTTTATATTCAACTTGTTATGTTAATTAACTTTAACGTGGTTTTAAATAGCACTATTTTAGTTCGTATATACAAATAGGAATTAATAATGCTCAAACAACTGTTAACATCATAGTGCTGGTGTTTGTGAGCCTTGTAACTGGCTTGAATCGATTCTTTTACAACATTTGCTGTTTATTGAGTAGTTTGAGGTTGTACAATGTAAATGCATAAATACATACAAATATATATATATATATATATATATATATATATATATATGTACACATACAAGTACATAAATTGAATATATTGAAACGCTATTACGCGCATTGCAAACATCGTACCTCCATACACAGAATATTTCGTCACAATTGGAAATGTATAAAGAAATACCACTTAAAACATGCCTTAAGTACAAATATGTACTTAACTATGTATCTATGGTTGTATACATGTGGATGTATCCATGTCTGCATTTATTAGTAGTAATGTATGTACCCTATCTAATGAGCAAGATATTTAAATACATGCATAAGTGTGCATTCATATATCGAGTTCGCATTATCTTTAAATAATTTGTAGTGATGGGTACAAGACCACAGAGACTCGCAGAAGACTTGTGAGATAAATCGGTGGGTGGAAGGAATATGGTGTCGAATTTTTCTGACCTGCACGAGTGCAATATTGTGCTAATTTTTGTCGGCTTGTCTCCATGACGAAGGCATAACACTGGGCGCTGATGGACCGACAGCAATTGACACCATTATGTAATAAAGAGCAGAAGTAAGAAGTAAAATGACTCCAACAAATTCTATATCTTCTCACCTGTGCTCTCAACATTAGCCCCTCTTTCTACTTCCGACATATTGTACGGGTCATTATCTGGATAATAGTCCTAATTAAAAAAAAAGAAGTTCACCAAAGCTGTGAATTATATATTTAAATAAATCTGGCCGTATGACGTCAATGGTGGCTTGTATATTAGCTTCTAATGCTTCAAGATTTGCTCGTTTGTCGTCATACTTAAAGTAGCCCCAGTGAATAGCACCAGTTCCTAAAATAAAGTTGGCGTTAAATTAATTTCGCAATAAATCAATTGTCGAGTGCATCATCGACACATAAAACCAAAATAAACAACCTCTTTCGTTGTTTATGGGCGTGTTCGTACGAACATGAAATATTTTTTATATAAGACTAAAAAGTTGAATGTTTGTCAAATTTATAATTTGACTGAAAAAATTTTACGGATTGAAGACGTATAAAGAGAAAAAAAATGTACACGAAAAAGGTGTCACAATTAACTTTAACTTGAAAAAATTCTATATATGTCTTTACCGTGTTATTTTATTTTTAATTTTAAACGAATGGCGAGCAAAAGAGCCGCAGCACAGTGGGTATGGCTCTTCACTGAAAACAAACTAAAAATGAAAGAGCGTGTTTGTCAAACCGCTTGTGTAGTTTATTTGCCCCTTAAGATACTTTTGTACAAGTCTTCCTATAAACGATGAGATTTTTTATATTAGTTTTCTTCATCTAGCAGGTATTTTGATTATTACCAATTATTTTAAGCATATGTTCCGTATAATTTTTAAGCGTTTCTAGTGGCCATCTGGAGCAGAATACCAAATAGGATTTTTTTTATTTACATACGAATAGTCGTTTAGAAACCTAGTCGATGCGACATTGGCCCTAATTACATATATCGATTCGTATCGAATATTTGTCGCACTACATAAAAGAAAAATATTTGTGCCGTGGTTTTGAAATGTGGATTAAGTTTAAACTTAATTAGCGTATTTTGTAAATCCGGCGAAATATGATTTATTTCTTGATCAACTTGTTAAGCAAAATCAAGCTGTTCCTTCGAAACTTTATATACAAACTTGGTAATCGCAGCACAAATCGGTTTTCAAATTAGCTACACCAAATTTAATTGAGATGTCATAAACCCAGCCCTAGTGTTTTTTTTTTTAATCCAGTACGGCACTTAGATGTCGATTAGACGAGCACTATTATATCCAATGTCTTATGCGACGCTTTGGCCAACTGTGTAATATGTATCCATGTATGTACATTCATATGTATGTATTTAATATGCGGACATTCGTATCGTCTAGTAAAAAAAAATTAAATTACTATTGTTATTTTAGGTACTTCTATTTTGGTTATGAATTCGTTTTGTTTTTTAATTTCAGTATATTTTTCTTCTTTTGGTTTAATACGATTTGCTTTTACTTTCGCTTAAAATACATTTCGCAACAGCGTATAAGCTAATATTTTTGTAATTGATTGTTATTTAGTTTTGTTTGCGGTTTACTTTACCTTGGCGGTTGAATTTTATTGGTATTTATTGTCTATCTTGATTTAGAATTGTCTTGCGAAAAAAAGCCATTTTAAATCTTATTATTGTTTACGTGTCGAAAAAGTAGCTGGCAAACAATGACTTCAAAATTTGCTGTTAAAAATCTTGATAGAACGAGCGTGTCTAATATATTTGGGTAAAAAAATTGAAAAATTTTAACGTCAAAGATTATATTTTGCGCAAGAGTTATTAATAACTGACAAAACACTAATCGGGTGTGTCTTACTACACTGTGCAACAATATTTACTGTCTAAGTACGGGGATAGAGTACTGACTTTTTCAATAATTAGATTTTTCTCAGCCGTTGCTTCGCCACAATGTGAGTGCAGCTTAAAATGTCGCTTCTAGTATTGTCGATTTCACTACGATCTCGACAATTTTGGCTGCATGATAAGTGACTTTTTTTAGCCGGCAATTATAAATTATGAACTGGATGCTACGTAGTTTCAACAAGACGCTGCCATGATCAGTTTTGGCTTTATTGCAACAAAAAATCATGGATTAGCGCTGCAGGTTATTAGCATTTTTAGATTTTTTTCTTGAAGCAGCACTTAGGGAAGGGCACGTGCTCATGCAATATGACAAAAAGTTGAAGCCAAATGTATTTATATTAGTCGCTATGCTGATCTAACTGAATCACCTAATAACTGCATGATAAACAAAAATCCATGGGAGTACTGATGATGGAAGTGTAGCAGTTTCTGAAAGTCGTCGTTCTTCTATGCCGTTTAAGTTAGATCATATTCAACCTTAACGCAATGTCACGTTTACGTAAGCGAACCTGTTTAAAAATAATCCTTGTAAGGAAAATGGAACTGCTGATCCGCAACTTATACGTTTACGTAAGAGCAATGAAATCTTGAGACTTTAAAAATTTTACAAGCTTTTATTTTCGAAATATGACGATTTGTGGGAAAAACGCCGGTAATTAGAAGTTTCAACAACAAAAACATTTGCTACCATATTCATAAAATTTAAAGTGAGTTTGACATGTTTATTATTCAAGAGTCTAAAAATAGATTTCAAATACATATTTTTATGAATATGCTGTGGCAAACATCAAGTGAGTTTAATAACTTGCATTAAATTTGTTTTTTTTTTCATTACATATTAAAAACAAATATTACAACGAAAACATAAAAAAGAGACGCCAAATTTGCAGCATGTATTTTCTCAGCAGTAGGAGTTGTTTTACAAAAGTTTTAATTTGTAAAATCCGGCTACTGGTACGCCAATCCTCTAAAGAAAAATGTTAGTCAAACGTGTTTAGTTTGCGAAATGTCTCATGCGAACTTTGAGAAAAGCTAATGTTTATATATTTAAGCGCACGATGATTAAAATTTTAACCAGTTTTTACAAGAGTCTATTAATTTGTTTATGAAATATTTTTGGTATTTTTATCTACTTCCTTTTGTAAATAAATACGTCAAAAAAATAACAATAAAAAAATAAAAAATTTGTTAAATTTAAAGAACTTTGTTATTCGCTGTATGTATACAAAATTAAATACTCGTTTTTTCATTAACCGGAAATTAAAAATATTTCAATTAGATTCTGGCTTGAAGTGTTATAAATTATTTTTTTCCTTCCATGATTATATTTCGTTATTAAGAGTAATTCTAAAACTTTAAAATAGTTATAACAAAATGTGGCACAACATTTATAATAGGACACAAAATGCTAAATAAGATATTAATTGGAGTTAATAAAAAAAAATTCCACTCGGTTCATACGCTGAATTTTATGACGTCTAATTTTCGAAGTCATATTTTGTTTGGGTAGTAAAAGGTTTTCTGTTTTCAGTGTTTTTTTTTATATTTCTTTTGGTACTTGTTGTTATGTTTTATTTATTATTAGCAGTCATACATACATGTAGAACAATAATAACAAATAAAAATAGTCATTGAAACCGAATTCATCATATGGGCGCATAGAATTTTTGGATTTTAAAAGAGATTTAAGAAAATTGGACTTCATAAAATTCATCATATGAATTGGCTGTAAAATTAAAACTTTATATTTAGGGTATTCACGCAATGTGCTAGTTAGTCATATTGTTATAAAAGTTAGAAGAGTTTAAAAAACTTTTGGTTACGCTGCTTACAAAAAGTCATAAAATAATATGATTTTTTGAGGTATATTTTTATGTTGTCATAAAATACCGCTGGAGATCTGGGGGGTTACTCTGTAATGCGATGTGAAAGAAAAGCTTTTCGCACTTACATATATGCTATTTACACTGAAATGCGAAAGTAATTTCTTTCGAATCGTAATACAGAGTAGCCCGCGTGATTCGAATGGCTGAAACTCCTTAGTCAAGACAGCGACAGTATATGTTAGAAATGGAATTAAAAAAAATATCCACACTTGTATATCTGTAAATTAAATCACATTTTTTTAATATTCAAATAAGTCAAAAAGAATTAAACCGCAAAAGTGTGAAAATATAGAAGGGATGCTGAAATTATGTAACTGGTGTTCATGTCATATCGCCGCAGCAGTTGTTTTTGTTTATACATGCACATTTATTTCCCGAAACTCTGGCGGCAAAAGACAAATATAGTTTTAAATAAAAATGTAATTGTTAAAATATCTTGTAAATTCTTTAACTTCTTTTTATTTAATAGCAACAAATTACTTTTTTTATTAGCTGATCGAATCTTGAAATTTGTTTTCGTGTTCTTATTTTATGTCTTATGACTTTATGACTATAGCTTGAATCCCCCAGTTGCTTTTTTTTGTTTTGGAACAGCTATTGAATAATTTTTCCGTTTGCCGTTACGTAAAATTGTAAATTTGTGGGAAAGTTTCCTCAAATCGTAGACTAGGAGTAATTTTTCGTTTGTTTAATTAAATTTATATAGAAATCTATGCACGTATTTAACAACTACCATAATTAACAAATTAAAATAATTATTCGTACATACATACTCACTCGTACTCTAAACAGTAAAATTACAACGAACAATTTCACATATGAAACAATAAATAAATAAAATTAAAAAAAGAAAAAAACAGTCAGTCAGCCAGCCAGTCAAGTCTGGTATTTCATGATTACTTTACATACGATTTACAAGTAAATAGAAATATTTTTATAAATTTAAATAATCATGCTTCCTTGTAATTTATTTAAACGCTTTTAATATAAACAAATTTTTAAAACAAAATTAATTGAATAGATGATGATTTCGTTGATTAGTTATTTCTTTTACAATTTGAATTAATAAAACAGGGTCGTCATCATCATTATCGTTATTATCAATAACAACAACAACAACAACAACAACAGCAACAACATGAACAAAAGCAACGATACAACGTCATTTGTTGACAATTTCGTTGACAATAGATTTCGCTCAACCGCGTTATAAGTATCACGTTGTAGAAGCACTTGCATATTATGATCTTTCAAACTACTAAAGAGTATTCAAACAACATATTCAAAAGTTAATCAATTTAATTCGTTGAAAATATATTCTTTTTTCAAATAATGCATATAATTGGTTGTGTAAATAGTGTCCTAACCGAAAGTTAATTATTAACGTCCATGTTCTGGAAAATGCAGCAAAATTAATAACGCAAAATGACTACCAGCATGTTTTAAAAACCGCGCGATTTGCTGGCGTTCTACTATTTTCCGAAGCTGGTTGTCGATAACAATGAAACGTAAACCCACAAATAACTTTTTAAATATGAATGTCTGCAGCGTTCTTGCTACCTGGTGGTTGCTGGTATATTAACCTGCAAAAAAAAGCTACAAGCAAAAGAAGTTCATCGATAAAAAATTGAACCAAATTTAATTTTTTTATTATTTTTAAATCTTGCAATAATATTTTATCAAATAGAAAGAAAATATATTAAAATTACGATATAGCTAAAATCTAGCAGATCGCTTCATTATGTATTAGCGGTTCCAAAGCAGCAAAATTCCCAGCGTTTTCCCTTGTTAGAATACTTGTCTGACGTTTCCAATTTGAAAACGCAATTCGTAAGCTAGAGGCTTCGGTCTTGAATAGATGGAAATATTCCTAAATAGAATGTGGTATTGGAAATCATGAAAATCCTGGAAAGTTTGATATTTTTTGTTTGTTTATAAAACCAATTTTTGTTGGTGATTAAACCTACTTTATACTTGCGGAAGAATTAAATTGGTTTAAAAAAATCTCACAACCATTTCAGGCTTGGACAATTGAAACTTGTTGGTACAGAAAGACAACCAACTATAACAAAAAAATTTTTCTTTCATAATCATACATATTTTATATTTTCGAAGTAAATAAATTAGTATTGAAAATCGGATTGGAAATTAAAAATTATTTATTTTGGTATTTCAAAGTAAACAAATAAAACTATTTCTAATTAAATATATATTTTTATAATAAGAAATTTAATTGTTGGGTGGTTAAGCAATGTCTATATGCATTTCATTGGCGCTTTTTACCAAATCGTCAGTAGACTTCAACCACAGTTTTGAAAAGTTTTCATTTTAGAAATATCTTTACCATCGAAAATAAAATATTTTTATTACCTTATTTGGAAAATATACGTCGGCAACTAAAAATTTCAAAAGAAATTGGCCACGTTTCTTTTACAAAAAATATGACAAAATGGAAAAAAACCCAAGTTTAATTAGTTACAGAATTTATAAATTTTTTGCGTTTTTAAGTTTAATAAAATGGGAGCTCACGATTCAAAAACGGTTCCATATTTGAAAAATAAAAAGCTGCATGCAATAATTTGTGTTTAAATGTAAGTGATAAATATAATTAACGTTTATGATGATAACACAACAAAAGCAATTTTTTAAATATAGTGTTAATTCGAAAGTTCTTTTTTTAAATTATTGTTTTTGTTAAAAGTACGGAAAATAACCAGCTTCTGCTGTGATTTAAAACCAAGATTTGGTGAAAAGTTGATATCGAGAAATGAACCTGTCACTTGCAAATGCCAGCAGTGAACGTTAAAGAGGCGCGAAAAGTACGATGACCAGAGTGCACCTCGTCAGGGATGATATGCCCAAAACAAATTTCCATTAATCTTAATATCATGTCTTGATCTTTGGATCCAAAAATCATTTTAGAATAAAATTACATTTTCTGTACAGTTTTCTACAATTTCAATTTCTATCTACGAAATATAACATTTAATTTTGCTCGCAAACGGCATTGAAGAATTTGAAGCACCAACAAAACAGTGTCATTACACACGATCAAATAACGTGGCATTTAAAAGTTTACATCACACACGATCAAGTTAAACTAAACCCAATTAATAATTATATTTGTGTCATAATTTGATGTCGTAAACCAATTTGGCCCATTTAAAAAAATTGTTTATACTTTTACAAGTCTAGTGTTACACATAATTTTAAAGTGGCGCCTTTAAGCATGAAGCTTTCTGTTGAACAAAACACAAAATAAATTGAAATGAATGACAAGTGAGGCGACTGCAATTATTCCGATCGAAATGGGGGATACGCCTGAATAAATATTTTTTTCTTTTAGTTTGTTTTAGCCAAATTTTATTAACAATGAAAGTGAATAGAAATTTTATTTTTTCATTTATTTCACGAAGAAGGGTTCATTAATATCGTTCAGGCATAACATGATTTTCTTAACAGTTTCTTTTTCTTGCAACTCTCATCAGTGAAACTTAATTGCCAGAGCAAAATCATTGAAATTAATTGATTACTTTTTGAAACGCATAATTAATAAAACTCTTCAAATCATATTTTCTTTGCAGATTTCTAAAATTGAACAATTTTGTTGTATTGATTGTTGGTTGCATTTGAAAACAGGCAACAGAAATCATGTCACAACTTAAATTTTGGAACAAACAGAACAACAGCAGTAAGACAAACGATAACAGCGAGAATGCTGAAAATAAAAATGGAACCGCCACCAAGGAAGAAGCTAAAGGCGGTAAGCGCAATTGGTTGCATACACCCGAGGCTCTAATTAACGGTCATGTAGTCTATCTAGTCAAGGTAGGTGCTGGAAATTAATATGAATAATAACTTTGAAGATTTCAAAAATGTCTCTCTTATTCATTCGTTAGTTATTTGGCAGTCTACCTGTGGATCAGCCAAAGGGCATTGAAGTGGTGAAGGACACCATTCGTAAACTTCAATTTGCCCAGCAAATGAAAAAGGCAGAAACAGGCACTCAAGAGAAATGCAAAAAGGTTGAAATCACTATTAGCGTAGATGGCGTGGCTGTACAAGAGCCAAGAACACAAAAAATCCTGCATCAATTCCCTCTGCACAACATTTCATATTGTGCTGATGAGAAGGGCGTTAAAAAGTTTTTCAGTTTTATTGCCAAAACGGTAAAAACAAACAATGAAAATATGGCTAATGGCAGGGGAAGTAGTCCAGATGGTTCTACACAATCTTCGACGGAAGAAACTCATGAATGTTTTCTTTTTATTTCCAATAAATTAGCATCAGATATAACTCTAACTATAGGACAAGCCTTCGAATTGGCTTTTAGGTAATTAACACTCATTTGACTATAACAATGGACTGTTTATTTATTTGACTAAATTAATTTCCATTTGCAGAAAATACATCAATACCACAGAAAAATCGGAACTGAGCAAAGCTCAACAGCAAATTACAGACTTGGAAAAAATAATAACGATTTATAAAAATCGTCTGCGTGAATTAGCCTTGAAAATACCCAAAAATGATATGGATTCATATTTATTCCGAGAGGGCATTAAAGATATTGCGGAGGTGCATGTAACTGCTACACAGACACCAACAATAACGGGAGAGTCAACGAATTCGTCTTCGCTAACCAATGGTACTAATGGGCTAAGTGATAACAATGACAGAGCTCTGCTAATCGATACAAATTCCTGTAACTCATCATCGAAAATGTCCACAACATCAAACGCATCAGCGTCTTCATTCTTACCTGCTGTACCGCCACGCAACTCTATGCCAGCACAACTTTTATCGAAAACAATGAATAACAATAATCAAAAAATGGAAGAATTACTATTGAATTCAGATTCTGATAGTGATTTTGATCCCCGTGCCGAGGAGTCTAATACAGATGGCAACAGCACAGGCAGCAGTGGTAAAGCCATGACCAATGATTTGTTTGGCTTTGAACCTTCCAAATCCTTTGGCCAACAATTGTTTTACAATAATAATGATAACAAATTTCTTAATATAAACAACAATAACAATAGCAGCGTCATTAATTCCAATAATAGTTTTACTGAATTGACCATAACGCCACCTCTGTGTGAGTATTTGAATTGAAAAATCACACTATTTAAGCAAATTCTGAAAAAATATATTTATTCCTTATAATTTTAGTGGCTCCACCACCTAAACTCTCTACTTCCCGTCGTAGCACCCCGACCACTATGCCCACAGCTGCCACTAATAATAACAGCATCATTAAAAATGGCAATATGGCCGATCTGTTCGGTTCTGATCCTTTTGATACGACTGCTACAACAAATGGCACCAGTATTTTTCAAAAACAAATTAGCAAAATATCCGTAGATGATTTCACATTGGAAAGTTTGGATCCCTTAAGAAAGTAAGAGTTAAATGTTAGGCCCTCTTCTATTAAACGAAATAATATTTAAGAATTTAAATGATACATGAATATTTTATTTTATGTTATAAATAGTATAAACGCTACATCATTGTAAACCACATTAAAAATGCTATATTTATGCCTCAGTTGTGTAAATCACGTCACCAAGATGAAATCTCTATGGAAAGCAATAACAAAACTAATAAAAATTCAATAATGTTTAATGCAAACTTTTCCAACGAACAAATATTTCAAAATTCATTATAAATTTTCTTTGAATGTATTCAATAATTCTATGAAAATGAGAAACATATTTTCAAAATTTTCTAAACGCTAATTGTTCTTTACATAAATTTCACTTGGGTGGCGTGATATATAAAATTATGTCTTAAATTTTGTAAAGAGCTGTATGTTTTGGAAACTGATTTCGAAAAACAATTATTTGAAAACGAAAATGTTATAGATTTTTGCTATCATTAATTAACAACTCTTTTTATATTATTCAAAATTTTTCACAACCTTACAAATACATCAGTTTCCATCGCATCGCAGGATATTCCTAGAAAAATTGCGTAACGGAAATAGTGAGTGGTTAAGAGAAAGATAAGTACAACACTTTCCGGTTCTTAAATTATAATAATAAAACAGATTGAGTTTTCAAGGTGAAAGAAAATTTCTTAAGACGAAATCCAACAAAATATCATTATAATTTAAATACAAATTTCGATTAACATCGAATGCCTGAAGAGTGTAAAACAAAAACAAAGCAGTTATGGAAAAACCAGCTGAAAATTAAGGGAAAATATGAGTTTTGTTAAAAACTATTTGGAAAAAGTTTACGTGTCTTTTAATGCATTGATTTCACGCGAAGTTGTTAACAAAATTTTGTTTAGTTCACGGATGATTAATTACTTTTGCAAACCTTAAGCACACACTATTTCAAGCATATCTACATCTTGTCGAAAATCTGGTGGTTGTCCAATGAATTTTATATACAATTTGAACGAAAATATCTAGCAAAATGTATACAAAACATAAAATTATTTTTATAAAATTTTCGCAATTTCAGTAAAATATATAATTTTCCCAGAAAATAATAAGGATCGGCAGTAATTAAAATGTTTTGTCTAGAAATTATTACCCTAAATTATAATTACATACATAGAATGGAAGCAAGTTGATTAAGTAACAAAATGATGTGTATTGAAATATTAATTTAAAATAATTAAGAGTTTAAAAACGCATTAATATCTATAATATAAAGGCTTCATAATTTTAAAGAATATACTAATTTCTATTCTAATTAAATTTTGAAAAATTTAATTAAAATAGGCTATTGATCAAAATAAAAATTACTGTAATTATTTTGTTCAACTGTATAAATGTTATTTAGTTTAGTGATCTATTAAATATTATTATAATTGTATATCTTTATTATTTTATCTTTATTATTATTATTTTTGCTTGTTTCTGTATTTTTATTAATAAACCAATAATAAAAAAACATCTTAATAAATCAATGCTAATGTTTTTGTACTTTTCTTTTATTTTGCAAAAATTATTCATTTCAAATGCAGTAGGACACTTTGAATTTGCATATAATTTCATCCACCCACCTCAAAATACAAATAAAAACAATTTGAGAAAGACATGTAATTAAACATTAAATTTCATGTATTTTTAATTCAGTTAATAGAAATTTCGTTTTCATAGCGAAAAAAAATTTTTTGCGGCAACACTGGCGATTTTGCTCAATTTCAAAATGCACGTGAAACACCAGGCACCCAGAACTGCACAAAATCCAGCAAGTAGCTAATTTTCTAAATAAACCGGGTGACTCAAATACTTTGCTCACCCTCAAAGTATGCTTCTTGTTTGCAACCAAAATAAAGTCTGATTGATACATGTAGCTGACTGTGATTAATGTTGCTAGAAAACATTTGTTCTTCCAAGCGACTTAAATAAAAAACTTCTTTGGGGGGAAAATGTTTGTATACGTATGCCTTTATTAATAAGAAACCAAAACAAGTTGCTTTAAATAATATAAAAGAAAAATTGGAATGCAAACAATAGTAATATTTTTTATCGCTTTATGCCTACAAGAAGTTTATTTTTGCAACAATGCCGCTTTACCACTTCAAAATAATTTCTTTAATAGGTTGTTAAATAGCAGCTTTTACGAACACACTACTCCTCATCAGCGGCCAAACAGTCAGGTTCCAAATGTTAAAAAAAAAACCTTAAATGTTCTCTTCACTTATTGTAAAACTAGACATAACACGTAAATTAATTAACTTAAATATATCAAAGTATCTTCCTTAGATTATGTATTACGATATTATAATTAATTAACTACGTTAAAAAATTTATGTTTTTTA